>CM060980.1:83617363-86017363 GCA_030765065.1 Deroplatys truncata
GAGTCAAACTAAAGTTCCTTAGGCACAATCAGACTGAAAAATTCAATGCCATTACCAGGATTTGAACCACACATCTTCCGGTTTCTGCCCGGTTGCTCTAACCAACTGAGCTATCAAGACAACATGCAGGTATGACATTGAATTCTCCAACTGACTCGCATTTTTACTGGTAAACCACAAGGAGATCTCAAATTCATTTTCAGATGACATGCACTAATGGCAACTTACAAAATCATAAGTACGTTACTCCTGGGCTTCATAGTTTAGCCAACGATTAGGTCAATCAATGGTAATTAATTGTTCTTTTACACAAGCCATGTGTAGGACAAGGTTGAAAAGGTACAATCAGACTGAAGGTCCATGGTTTAAATTCCAGCTATGGCATTGAATTTTTCAGCCTAATTCTACCTTTCCATCTTGTCCTATACTTGGCTTGTGTGAAAGAAAAGTTCCTTAATTTGTTGCAAAGAACCACAAGTTTAAAATAAAATGATTGTAACCATGGATATAAACTTTGATAACAATGTACTTATATTTAAATTCCTTTTTTAGCACTCATTAGTTCTACCTTAGTTAAAGTGTTTAAGGATGAAAAATAACCATTATTCACAATGAAGCAAGGCCCTGCATATCTCAGTGCTGCATTAAAAGTTATTCAAAGTAAATTACATTACAGAGTCCACTAGAACTGGCTAGCCACTTATCCTCCAGATATCCCCCCCTTCAAAAAATAACCTAACATTATTGTTTCCTACTTCCATTCTTAAGTAATTTAAACACTCAGTCCCTGCTAAATTTTATGCATGTGCCATTTCCATTCCTTTTTAACATTCCATAAAAATTCTCTTAATCTCCCAGCTGAGTTTAATCATTAAACTTTTTTATAACCATACTTCTGTTTCCCTCAACTCCATTTTTCTGTAATGTTTTCCTCCATTAATCAGTTCCTTTACATTCCATCAAAATATGGACCCTGTCTTCCCAACCCCCACGAATTAGGAATGCACCTTTTAAAACATTTCCCTTGAGACATCTTTATTTACACACTCCCAATCAAAATCAAACAATGCCCTTTCTCTCCTTCCTCTTGAGAGTATTTAAAGACATTTCTTACATGCAAAATATCACTGGATGTCCATTCAGCTCAATAAAAATATTAATTAAAAATCACATATCTTAATAATACAGAAGAATAATGATGAGAAAACACATACAAACTGACATTTTAAATATGGTATGGTTGCTAGTAATTCAATTGCTATGGGGCCATAAACATAACCTTCAACATTATAGGACAACTTTGGAAAAAACTTCATTAATTTCCAGGATTGAACAGGTCATCTTAAAATTACAAGTTTTCTGTTGTTTGGAACATATAAGGACTTTAAGGACAGAAATCCTGAAATTACCAGTGCACCTTTAGTGATTACTGATTAGCCATGGCAGCAAATATAAATCCTTATGCCACATATAATCCGTGTCAAAATGTGTTATTCTTTACATATACTTGGTGTAAATGAATAATACAGCATGAATTTTACTGATAATAGTATGGTTCACAGAAAATCAATTTGATATAGGAAGCCTATGGTCTATGACGGCAAATTACCAAGTTATGTCTTAAAATTACTAGGGAGTTTGCAAGCATGCATCTGTAATGCAATGGAAATGTTACCAGAAACACGCAGGAAAACAGACATTTTAATTATCAGGTTCGAATCTCAATGGTTGTGTTTTTTTCACCACTTTTTTTTCTTTCTGTCTTTATAAGCACATATGTAGTTTAATTTTATTTACAGGAAACATTTTTGTTGTGTACACATAATTTTCAACATAACCAATGCTCAAGTTTTTACTTTACAATTCTTTTAATTGTAATTTACACATTCATGATCTAATTAGAAACTAAACTGGAATGGAAACTGAAAACTAAATACATAAAATAATGTTAAATGAACTAAATTTGTCTACACAAATAATGACTAATGGAAATGTAAATTTATAAGTGCTTAAAAGATCTAAGTGTGACTGAATTATTAAACAAATAAGCCGATTGAGTATTAACATTACAATACAAAGATAAGCAAACAAATGAAGAAAATACTTTTATTTCAAAGGAAATCCTCAAAAAAGGGTGACCTCTTAACTTCAATGCATAGGTGACATCTATGCGAAATGATTCCTGAACCCTATTTGAGCATTCTTGGTACATTGTGAATCTCATCACTGGCTGCAACAATGTGTGTAACCAGTGCCTCTTCAGAATCAATCAGTGATGAATACATCATAGTCTGAAGATGACCCCATAAAAATAAATCCATGGGTTTGAGATCCAGAGAACAAGGTGGCCAGGACACAGTAGGACTGCCCTCTTCCAATCCAGCAATTGGAGAAGTCTCGATTTAGATGCTTTGGTAAGTTTATAGTATAGTGCGCAGGAGCTTCATTGTGTTGGAAATGCATTTGAGCCCAAACATCAAGTAGCACTTCTGGGCTGGCAATACATATTCTAAAAATGTTTTATAAGTATCACCATGCAGTCAAGGAGGGAGATGGTGTGGTCCAATGATGTGGCCAGAAACACTGTCAGCCCATATGCTCACCATAAATTTCTGTTGGTGGCTCTTCTGCACAGTAGTATGGGGGTTTTTGTATGCCCATATATGACTGCTCTTGGAGTTTGGAATCCTCCCATCCCTGGTAAACATGGCCTCATCTGTGAACACCACTAATGAAAATAATGGCTGCCATAAGATCCATTTCAAAAAACCACAGACGTAAATTAAAATCCCTCAGGGTTAAGGCTTACACATATAAGGAGTAGAGCAACGCAAGACTTAACATACATTCGTGTGGTTAGTACCCATTGCATGTGCAATAGCATGGGTGCTGGTTGATGGTTCCTCTTGCAGTGTATGTAGTCTGTTTTCTTCTAACTCCATCACAAACTGCTTTACTTGGCACCACAGAACCACTTTCTCGCAAACACTGATCTACAGACTTGAAAGTGTCCGAGAGGGATGCCATCTATTGGGATACCTTTTACAATAAATCCGTGCAGCTATTGAAGCACAACCTCCTGCTTTGCCATATACAAGGTACGTATCGCAAGTTCAGCAAAAGTTATTTTTGCTTCATGTTCCCTGACTGTTTAGCTGCTTCATTGTAGTGTTGTGTGCTGAAGGCAAATAGGAAATGAGACGTGAGTCACATTACTGCAATGGAGAATACTGCAGTTACCTGACTGAGTGAGAAACAACCATGCTGTATGGTGGTGTCAATGTCCTGCCAGGAGTATCATGCTACCACATTCTCAGCACCTCTTTTGGGGAGTTATAGTACTTTGTACTATTACTTGGTTCAAGGATGAATGGATTTGTTCCACCTAGTTAACTGTTAGATTCAAATTGTCCTTATTGACCTTACACACAAACATCGCCAACCAAAAACTTCAAGCCAATGTTAGTTTACAACCTTCCAAGCTCAGGTGTGAGAAGATGCAGCAGTAAGTAATACTTTGTGCATTGTGCATGATGATGCTACTTTGCCTCTTTAAGGGATGAATATAACATTGTTCCCAGAATGGGGAAAGAAAAGAAAGGAAAAAAGTAAATAAAAGAGTTCACCCATTCCATATTTGATTTTGGGTTTGCATGCTAATTTAGTTCACAGCCGATCCTCATAACTACTCAGCCAAGTACAGCCATCAGAGTGGTCTTACACTTGTTTAGCCATTCCCCGCAACTTGTTATTCATTGCAGTGGCATGCAGCCATATGAAAGGACCACACTTTCAACGATTTTGGTAACGGCAAAATTTAGAAATGCTTAGTCAAAGTTAAAAGTCAGGCTTAACTATGTCTCTAATGAGCTGCACTTTATTTCTAATACAGACTATTTACATATTTTGATTTTGATTCATTGATCCCAGCCTCTAATTACTTTGAATACATATAACTTGGTAATTTGGCTTCATAGCCCATTGGTTTCTTATCTCAAAGTGACTGACTAGGAACCATCTATTACCAGTAACATCCATGCAGTGTTATTTATTTACACACTGTATAATGCAGTGCAAGTGCAAAGCTTGAAAGCCACTAATCTAGAACATTAATACTTATATTAACCTCTCTCTGAAGCTGATATAAATGATTTCTGGAAAAGCGGGATGCAAATTCAGCTTCTCTTTTATGCCTCCTTAATAGGTCATAGATACCATCAGGTTCTGGAATCCTTATGGTCTGTTTCAGAATTTTCTCCAACACTGCATTTATTCTTTTTCTTAAATCTATAAGCTTTCTCTCCTGTATATTGTAATTAGTTTTACTATCATTTGTTAACTTTGGTAAAGTTACAGGTGAAAGTCCATCCCTGGATGAGTCTTCTAATCCCTCAAGATCTAGTTTGGGTACAATCAGTGTTGAACTATCATTTGTTGGAACAGTCCGCTGGTTGGAATTTTCATTTGAAAATTTTGCATCTGAAATGTCACTCTGAGCATCACTTTCTGACAAAGACTGGGTTGCTTCTTCTTGAATAGTTTCCAATGTAGGAGCACCAATGCTTGTACGACAAGAATTGTGGCGAATAATGGGAATATGATGAGATTTCTCACTTTGCAGCTCTTCAATATTTTCAAGTGCTTCAGAGTGCTGTATCTCATCGTCTGCAATAATTGTCAGCAATTTGCTCCTACTGTTGCGTGGTAAATCTTGAATCATATCCACCTGCTCCTGCTGCTCATGGGAAGGCTCTACATTTGTTCTACCATGAACAGCACAATGAGTTGCTTTCCTTTCACTTTTATTATTGTCTTTGCTTATTTTGTCAATTTTCTTGCTCTGAATTTGATTTAAAATTTGTTCTAAATCTTCTTCTGTCACATCCTAAAAAGAAAAGAATAAAGAAATGATCATTATCCATTGATAAGTGAAAAAAGTAAGGTAAACATTCTGTAAAATTAAATAAGGCAATCAGGTGATGTAGGCAATCAAAACTGAAATCTTTTAATAAGTTGAGATTTTATTTCAACTTGAACCTGGTGACTGCTAGATTATATATCCTGAAGTTAAAGTCCACTGCTGCTAGTCAACAATATCATGAAAGCAATGTTGCTTTCAAAAACTGTTTATTATGCAGAAGAGAATCTAAAGAATAATGCTGTATACAGATCACAGGACATCAGGTAAACATTAAAAATCCTCCCCTACCTTGTACATGCATTCTATATTCTTTAGTGTATATAAAAGTTTAACCTTATGAATGGTACTCAACATTTATTACAAATGAAGAAATGCATTACCACGAAACAAGGCAAAAGGCAGATATTCATGTAACACCAAAGCATACCAAAGTAGATTAAATTGTATGGCAATTAGATTATTTAATAAACTAGCACCTTTGATAAAAACAGTGGAGAAATTACCAGCATTCAAATCAACAGAGATGAAATTCTTATTTGATCACTACCTTTACACTATCACATTATGAGCTCAACAACATAGCATCAGTGTGTGCACATGTATTATTTTATGTGTAATTATATAGAATTCATTTATATATGAATCACTGCTTTTATACATTTTATGATTTAAAGAGCTTGACAATACAATATCAGATTTGAATATGGTTGGTTGGTTGGTTGGTATCTAATGTTGTGGGCAGTTGGCAATGAAGCCATTTGCTCTCTTGCACTCCAGTATTTTGAAGTGTTGATCAATATCTGGGCAGTGGAGTAGGTGGTATTTCACCATATTTTCTTCAAGCTCACAGAAAGGCTGCGGAAAGACTTTTGTTATTAACAGGGAGGAGACCCTTTAATTCCTTCTATTGAGGATTTACAGGAACCAACTTGGGCAAAAGTCCAGTGACCAATCCCTCACCTACCTGCGATGCAGCTGTTAGTAATCACATCATAATCTTGTTATTAACAGAAAGGAAACCCTTTAATTCCTTCTGAAATTTAAAGGCTTAAAGAAACTGACTTGGATAAAATCATGTGATGAACTAAGGGGGGCTGCTCATCAATAAACACTGGTCAGCTTGGTGAGTTACAGACCTGGACTGATATTCTTCCTTTCCATATATCAGAACCACCTCTTTAACCTTTTCTTATCCAGTCTTCCTTGATTCAACTCTTGTTTTCTTTGACCCCAATAGTATGATATTTGAGACCTAGGGGAATCATTTCAGTTTCTTTCATATCCATACCTTCCTCTAATTAGGAAGATGTAACCGTCAATCATGGTGCCCATTCTTTAACGGTTACAATTTGTTTGAAACACTCCAGATTTGAATATATAGGATGTAAAAAATCTATGTTACAAGACACTTTCTCTCGTATGTGTGTGCGTGTGCGTTATGTGATCATATTATTTTCTCTATGATGTGCATAGTACAGAGTGAGCCAAAAAACTACGAACCACCTGTGCGGTTCGTAGTTTTTTGGCTCACCCTGTAAGTAGAGAAGGTATTGCATTCCACCCAAAAATTTGATACTGAGATTTCACCAGAAATACACGTTTTGAGGCCCCTGAATCCAAATGAAGCATTTTTGGAAACATATTTGTGTGTGTATCTGTGAACAGCATAACTTAAAAACGAAAAGTTGAATAAGTACCAAACTTGGTATTTAACTTCAGTATTTTCTGAGGATGCGGCATGAAGATTTTCAAGAAAATCCCTCCACCTACAACTACTCTACATGGAACATTTTTCGGAAATTCTGATTTTCTAAAAAATGACTCTAATGATTTTGATTAAAATCCCATGTATTAAAGAAATTTACATGACAAATAAAATGTATATCTTGACTTTTCTGGGAATAGCCTATGAAGTCGTCTTCATTCAGAAGGAATTTTGTATAATTGGTAAACATTAAGTAATAGATGAAAATGTACTACACAAAACATGTAGATCTCTTTAAAACACACAATTTATTTCAAATAAGTTTTTTTGTGGCATAAGGCATTTCTTAAATATTCATTATTAATGGTTCAAATTGTTTGTACTTGCTCATTCTCTTAAAGTCCTGTCAACATTCAATTGTTTCTTGTGCATGGAAATAATATGGAATTTTAAGGTCAGTGTATAGCATCCAATTCTTAAACATTTGACTATTGCTGTTCTCTTTGCATCTATAATGAAATGTGTAGTATAGCTGTTTTTGCAAAAGTTTATTTGGATTAAAATATAGTAGATAGAAAAATAAGCTTTAGTAAGAATAGTTTGTATATCCACTAATAAAAACAGAGGGTAGAGAAAGTCATATGAATGTATCACATCAGATTTTTTTGTTTATAAATCCATGTCCAGAAACTCTTTGTTTACATACTGAAGCCTCCAAAATGAGAAGGGGGGGGAATACTGTAGGTAAGCAAATCATAGACTCTGTAACAAGCAGTAGACATAACATTCATTAGTTAAGTCATTTACCAATGTTATTGCATCAGCTATGATGCACAGCTACCCTTCCCATATCTACAGCCAAAAGTAGTGTTTTAAGGTGTTATTCTGTTTAGTAGCTACATACTTTTTAGTATTCATTTATGTGGCTATCACCAAAGGTGAATGGACAATGGCAGCTTTGTACGCAAATGTAGAGTGCACTAAGATGCTTCTCATCTATGGGGAAATTGGAAGGGATGCAAGAGAGGCATGTCTGCTCTATCAACGTTACCCCAAGTGTCATACAATCCACACTGTGTTTCCAAGATTGGAGAAGTGTTTAAGTAAAACAGACAGTTTACATCCTAACAAACACCCCTGCGGACATCCACAGACATTACACAAGAGTTTAAATGCTTTTGAATAGCTTGACATCACAAAACTAGGTGATGAACAAAATGTATTTAAGTTGGTGGCAGCCATTTTGGGCATCAGTAAAATATTATCTGTTTACATACAGTATTTCAGTTTTCTTTTTGTTTCCTACCTTTGGTGATCGGTACAATCCCTCATAAAAGAATCTGGGGATAAGATTCAAAAGAATGAGTCGCATACATATTGTTTGTTCATCCCTAGCCAGTGGTGGCTGAGCCACAGGCTTGCACAGGGTCTAGGCACTTATCTAACAAAGCAGCAGTAGGCCAACCGATTTTTGATTTCTTCATTCTACATTTTTATTTTAACGCCATTACTATATAAGATAGTAGTCTGCACAGACGCTAACTTAATTTAACAATGTTTTTCTGTAAGTAATCACTTACTTGTTTTTATAATTTGAAGGGGGATCATGAAAGAAAGAACTGTGCACTTTTAGCACAGGGCATTTATGCAACTGAAATATGTCAGATGATATGCTTGCTAATTTAATTAAGGATAATAACTGCGCCTACATTTGTTGCAGCAACAAACTGGAACTTGTAAATTCATATAAATACCTAGGACTAACGCTGCAAGTTACAGGTAAAACATTTGCTAAGCACATAGAAGAAAGATGTGTGGCAATGACCAAGGCTATGCTTGAGATAAAGAAGCTTGAGAAGCCCTCCCTAGACACAGCCCAAAGTCTGTTTCATATCAAAATCACCCCAATAGCATCATACGCAAACAACAAAATATGGATCCATCTTACCCCAGTGAACCTGAAGAGACTGGAAGCAGTGAAAGCATCCTACCTAAAGAGAGCTCTTCAAGTATCAAGAACAACACTAACGAGAATAGTATATCTATTAGTGGACACAGACTTCTTTGTAAAAGAATTAATGATGAACAACAGACCACAAAACACAGCATATGAGGCCCACATCATAGACGGAACAAAAAGTAACAGAGGTCGACCCAAAATTTTACCTAACTCCAACGATGAATACACAAGAGTGGATGAAGCCAAATTTTGAGTTGCGACATGTCTTCACAAGGACTGTGGCCCATGGGTTCCATCATAGAATCTGTGAGCAAAGAGGATGCCACCTGGCATTGGAGCAGTGTACCTGTAACTCTGTGGAAGTGGTTGTTGACGGTATCACATACTTGCCTGTCAAGCAAGGATGAAGTTCTATGCAAAAGATGGAAACCTAGACTAACAATGTACCCTTTAACTCTTTACAGTGTTTAATAAAATTTATTAATTAAATTATTGCTACTAAGATGCTTTTTTTAACACCTGTTACAATAAATTGTGTTTAAATATGTATAAAATTAAATTACATTATGGTCATGCTGACTTTTGCTCTTGAAAAACAAATATTGTCAACAAAGCTTATGATAGTGATGGCGGCAGTAATGGAAGTAGTTCTGAAACAAGCTTCTTCATTTAGGTAGAATACAAAAAGAGAGAGAGGGAGAGAAAAAAAAGGAAAATCAGTCACTATTTGAACTTCTGTACTTCAGTTGTAGAAACCTGCGTTCTACCAAAGAACTACTGTGGTGTCGAGCTCTGGACTTTCACATTAATACATTTGACGCTTGAGAGACTTGCTTTTAGGGTATCTCAGGTCTTTGAAGTTCATAAGGAGCACTAGAAACATCCCTGTGTCTCCTTCTAGAACTAAATCCATCTAAGGAAGGCTGGAGATCTATGAATCGAACATTTGGGATCTTTCCAAATTTCCCCCTATTTTACTCCTTGTGCAGTAAGAGTTTAGAAGCAATATAATCAAATTATGCTCTATTGCTTGTTCTCAGTCAAATTAAGGAAGAACACAATTTATTCTTTCGTTCAACCAGAAATGATTTATGCTTGCCTTTAATTCTTCCTTACTCTTTGGAGAATATGGAATAAACATAATTAAGCTCATAAAAGTTCTCCAGTTGAGAATTGAACCCGAAATCCTAATTTCATAAGCAGCACTCTAATCACTACTTCAAAGAAGTAATCACACTAACTATTCTAAATGCTTTATGGTTTATTTTGAACTGGTAGGGTGAATTCAGAGGACCTTGATATCACGTGACATTGTCATTATTTTATATTAGCCTATCAGCTAGCAGTCACCAAATGAGGAATAAGGCATGTTAGGCGATAAACAAGGACAATATTGAAAGCCCACACTCTACCAAAACTCCTTACAGGTAACCAGGGACCGCATTGTAGGAATGTGGGAATCTGGCTGCACAGTGGCCCAAATATGCCAAGTAGCTGGTGATGCAGAAGAGACTGTGCAGTTATGGTTGAAAAGATTTCAGGAGGAGGGTGAAGAGGGCCTTAAGACAAAGCAAAAACAAAGAAGTCCAGAGAAGACCACAGCAGAGGATAACAGAGCTATATATTCTAAGAGGTCCGCAATGAGAATCTCTTCCTTCCAGCAACAAGAATAACAAAAGTGGGTGCTGAGATGGTCTGTCGATGACTCCATGCTGCGGCATCTGACATTGCAGACCTGTAAGAAAGGGTGCAGGTAAGCTCATGTGGCCTTCTGCCTCCAGCATCTACCATCAAGTCAAGACTTCTGGGAGACAATATGGTCTGTTGAAAAAGTGTTTTCGTCAGATGAGGATGGGAGACTGTCCTTGTGGCAACCTGAAAAAACTTGCTTTGACCCTAAACATTGTTGCCACTGCATGGACTGGCAGGATCAGCTTAGCTGTATGGGGGTGGATGAGCGCTGGTGGATTAGGGGAATTTGTTGAGGTCTCCTCTAACATGGACTCTCAGGAATATGTTGCAGTCCTGGAAGAATGCATGCTCCCAAAGGTGCGATCTATCTACCTGGAAGAAGAAATGCCTGTGATACATTTCATGCATGACAACAATAATGTGCACACATCCTGGACCACAGAGACTTGGTTTCAGCAGCATCCAGATATTTCAGTTTTGGAAGTCTCTGGACCTTAATCCAATTGAGAACATCTGGGCATTAATGGTTCAAGACTGGAAATCCATCAAGAATGCACCAAAGAGGCATTGAAAGAACAAGGCCAAAAATTATACCTGGCACCTTAATCTCTGCAGATATCTTCAGCTAAGTATCTGCAGTTGTATGACATCTGTGGAACAACAATGATAAAAATATGGAGACACTTGGTTTCATCCTTGTTGGAAGAATAAACATTCTTATTCTGTTTATACTTAGTATCTATTTTAAAGTGAATTTTAAAAGCTTGTTTGCTCCAAATAAGAAAAGACAGATAAATTTAACCATCAGCACTTAAAGTTATGTCTGTTTGCTTAAGGAATAGTAGTAGAGCTTCACATGTTTAGCATGACTGGCCATAAGTCAGGCTTTGTCTACATTTAAAGGCCATTCCATGATCACTTACATTATAAAATTACTCAAGAATTATATAACAAAGCAGCAGCAAATCATGAATTTTATTAGAAATGTATCTTTGATTACAACCCTTATATTTAGGTGAAGAACAGCTACATAAGCTCCATCTTTGGTATGGGATAACATGTCAACCTCATAATCTGGAGGACCTAATTTTGAATCTCACTTGGGATAGTCTACATGGATAAGATTTTGCTTTTTTTCCCTTATATTGGGAGTACAAAGGTTGGGTAACTAAGCTGTATGGACCCCAGGTTCATCTAAGCTTTAATTTCATCCATTCTTTTAAAATCCAATATGACCTTTTTGATTAACAGATGCAGTTCATTCATTCATAGACTGATATTACTTATCCGTTAATAGACACATTTCATCCAGTGATCCCCAGTCCAATATGGACTGTTAAAGGAGGATAAGCTCATATATACATACATGTTAAAAAAAATAAATAAAAAGCAAAGCTGTACATCCTATTTATAGTGTAATGCATAAACATCAAATAACTTTCAGTAATGTACATTAAATTTGAAGAACAAACTTTTAAGCGTTATCTGCTGGGTAAATCTAATATCCCTTCTTTTAATCATTTTCAATGCTGTTCAAGTTTGTAAATGTACAATGATTGTTATATCCTAACATAATTAAAATATCTCCTTTCTGTTGAATACCATTTTAAAATGTAAAATTTAGGAAACTTATGTTCTATTTTTACTTTCTCTACTACGTATAGTAAGTAGGGGAAGTATTGTATTCCACCCAAAATTTCGATACCGAGATTTCACCGGAAATACATGTTTTGAGACCCCCTGAATCCAAAAAAAGCATTTTTGGAAACATGTCCATGTGTGTGTGTGTCTGTGAACAGCATAATTCAGAAACGAACAGTCGGATAAACACCAAACTTGGTATTTGGGTTCAGTATCTTCCAAGGATGTGACACAAAGGTTTCAAGAAAATCCCCCCACCCCAGAGTACCCTTTACATGGAAGATTTTTCGAAAATTTCAATTTTCTCAAAAATGGCTCTAATGATTTTGATTAAAATATCATATGTTTAAGATATTTTTATGACAAATAAAATGTATATCTTGAATTTCCTGGGAATGTCTCCAAAAGTATTCTTTATTGTGAACGACTTTTGCATAACTAGTAAACCATAAGAGATAGACAACATTTTACTACACAAAAAATGTAGATCGCGTTAAAATACACAATTTATGTCATATACATTTTTTTTGTTGAGTGAACCATTTTCGAGATATTACTTGTTATTCCCTTAAATTTTTCAATACTTATTTTCTCAAATGGGAATTCGTTATTCATATTTTTTGTCTTGGATATGCAAAGAGTATTAATCTGTGGGAAAGGGAATCGTGCTACACCTAGCAACCAGTTATTAAGAGATATGTATGTGCTTAAAGGCTACTGTTTTTCTATATTGCCCTTGTAAATATATATTCCCCTTACATCTACAAGAAAATTAGCAATAAGATAGACTCTGCAAATGTTTATCTCGATTAACATGAAGCATATGGAGAATAAGCGTTTGTAAAAATAGTTTGTACAAGAGTAGAGAAAGTCATGTGAGTGTAACACATCAGATTTTTATTAATTGTAAATGTTAGCCACTTATCTTTTTTTATATTTGACCATGCAGTTGTCATTTTATGTTCCTTTGCCATGGTATTGCAAAGTAATTTAAGGCATCATGATACTTAATATAAAAAAAAACATTGCATTCTTCACTTTTAAAATACTACATTCCCTTTTGCTCATTGACCCTTATAATCTGAAGCGGGTCATGCAATATTTTAAATGTCCTATTCTCTCTTTCACCCTGTTTAGCTGTTATCAGAACTGTTGCTTAAAGTCCAAAATTGAGCAAAATAGACAGTTCAAAAGTTGTTGGCTTTCTTTATCTGTTGTTTTTCTCACTATTTCCATTATACATGGTAGAGGAATCATGGAAGAAATAAGGACATTTAAACATAATCTATCTGTCCCTCATAAACTATTCAAAAGCATTGACAGTGTTAATCCAACCTCGGTGATTTTTAATTACAATATTATACACAAAACAAGTGATAAGGAATAGGTAGAATACATAAAGCAGAAATGAAAACAAGACAAAGCAGCAATGAAAACAAAGCAAACAATTCAGGCAAACCTACTGAGGCTAACTGAAATAATGATATTTCTGACATAAGGAAGAGATGTGGGCCTGGAGAAAAATGTTTATGAACAAGTTATATTAATGTACCTATCTTGAAAGAATTAAAACCTTCTTTAGAAGCAAAAGCCACAGGACTTAAGCATCTATTTTTTAGACACATTATTTGAAGGAAATCTGCATTGGAAAAATAGGTATTAGGAATGACAGTACAGGTAGGTAGAGAAAAGATAATAAAAGGAATTCCAAATTGATCATGGATTGACACTGCTTACTAGCTAAAAATAAACATCTATAATAAAAATACATAAAGGTGAAACAATTAATCTGAAAAGGACTGCCACTCCACTACTGTACATACCCAAAATGACGAAACTCCATGGATTGCAGCAGTTCAACTACTAATACCACCACCACTACTACTACTACTACTACTACTACTACTACTACTACTATGAAGAACAAATGTAGGTACACAAAATAATCTGAAATGAGCGCCTTTTGATTTGCATTGCACCTTCTTTAGAACCAAAAGCCTCAAGACATAAGTTTCCGTTTTTTGGCCACATTATTTGAAAGGAATCTGCATATATATATATGGGCTAAGCTGTGGTATTCGGGTCCAGAGCACAATCATTGTACACGAAGCTGATCGTTGCTACTTATTGAGGACCCTAAGCCGCAAGGTGTAGCCCAACGTTGAGGGCCCTAAGCAGCAATGTGTAGCCGAAGGATAAAGGATTTTTTAGGATTGGTGCAGCTCGGCCGCAACTGCAAAGCGACGACAGGGCGTAGGACCGCACGACTAAAACTGGAATTCGACAATCTGCTCTTAGTTCTCTTCCTTGGTGATGAAAATGATGTGTTTTATGTCCAACGGACGAATATTTAATGCCACCAAAGCCGGTAAGATACTCAGCCTCAAGGCGTAGCCGAGAGATTGCGGGCCCTCAGCCTCAAAGCGTAGCCGAGGGATGTTTTTTTTAGAAGGAAAGGAGTGTAGCAGTTGCAACCATTTTCAACAAAGAGAACTAAGAGCAGATTTGCCACTGGAATTATTCACGTTAAGGAGTATTCTTGCCTTTTATTCTGGTGGACACACTAAAAGTAAAACCTTAAATTTTGCTCATAATCCAATACCGTAGCAGAACCAAATAAATGTTAGGAGCGATGGAACAAGGTGGAAGAAAGTGAATGAGATGGCATGACAAGATAATAAAGAGTTCTAAACTGATCATGGATTGACGTTGCATACTAACTAAAAATAAAAATTTGTGATGAAAACTTATAAAGGTGACAGAGTTAATCTAAAGACTGGCACTCCAGTGGCACTGGCACTTTGTATATAAAAAAAAAAACTCAACGAATCGTAGAAATCTGTGAACTGCTAGTATGCTACTATGAAGAACAAAGGTAGGGATAAAATATAATCTGTAAGGAGGGGTGCCTTTTGGTTTACTCCAAAATGTATTTTCCACTTAAAATGTCAAGTGTTCAAGCAATTACCTTATATTTAAATCCATTTTTCCGCTCCTTGCAATGTGTTTCACCAGAGGCATCGTCTTCAAAATCAATAGAAATAGGTGGTGGTACCACAGAATTTAGATATTTCGAGTCAAAATGATTCATTGAATCTTTCTAAAATACATCAGGTTTAACAGCAAAACAATGTTATAAAAATACGGAACACGAAAAATACACAGGCACTTCCTTCAAATCCGTTCAATTTTCGCGGGGATGAAACACCCTTTCCGTATATCCAAATACATACAGTTTAGCACTGTTTCCTCTAGTTGATACTAAAAACGAACAATTTATTTAGAAGCTTTTAATGAATCATTTTGGCATACGCGCAAAATGTATGTACATATTTCCTTAAAATCGTCGGAGTAGAAGCAACTCCATTTAAAACGTCCACGGTATTTTATTTATTTAATTTCCCTGCAAACGAGTGTTGCGAACCTTGGATGGAACACTTGCCGAAGTAAATTTCTCCTTTTTATCTTGGAAATTCTCTAACATTTTAAAGTTCAAACGCTATAGTTGTAGTATATAATTAAGCATAAATATATGGGTAGTATTTTTTATTTAGTTTAATATAAATTTGAAATCAAGTTTCTATTTAGAGAGACAAAAGTGCTTAATTGCCCAACAGTGTGCAATCATTGTGATAGTAGCAAAAGTTAATGCACCTGTCAAAATTCATGTCATGCGAGAGCAGAAAATTTGCAGGTCTACCATATTTAAAAACAATTAGCACGATATTTCAAGCATGGAGAAAAGAAATAGCTTGATTGTAAATAGCATGTAGTATTACTCTATTAAATAGTTAAAAAATATTTTTGTGGTAATGAATGCAGTATAAGAGTGTAGAAGTGATTTATTTTTGTTTTCCCCCAAGAAATGTGAATAATATGATAGTTGGAAATGAAAGGCCTTGACAGCAATGAGGTATTGAAGATTTAATGGAGCAGACAGTTTAATAGGTAATTTGCGAGTAAAGCTCGAAATACAATTGGGAACCTTAAGCACAGCTGCTTAAATATAAGTAGCTTTTGGATTTCTGTGAAAACATGAACTGTCAGTGACTTCATAAAATTATAATCAAAATGAAGCAACCCAGAAATATTTATTGAACAAAAAACTACAGGCGGATTTTAACATTAAAGTGCCGTATTATATAGTCTGCATGCGGAATTTGGATATGCGAGAAAAGACATGGAAACCGCAAATATACACACCGAGAAGTCGAGCTTTTTAGATGAAACCACGGATATTCAAAAAACTTGGGAAATGGAATGTGAAACATCACATGAGGTGGACCACTCGGTGCCAACAAATGAGCAAACGGCATTACTAAAAACTTCATCTGGAGGCCTCTGTGACCCTGGGTCATTTCAGGTGAGTAATGTAAGAAGGCATAGCTTTATTTACATTTTAAACAACATGTGTAACTGGTTTGAACCAAACAGGCTTCATAATGGTACACATTCTAGAAGTGTGAACTTCAGTAAGTACACATTATGTTCCAGTTTTTGCAGAAGTAGATTAAATTATGGAGGAGTGAGCATAAAGTTCACCAGCATAAACGTTGCGTTCTTTTTGTGAGGAAAAGGAATTTGAATGATGTTCAGTAAAAATAGGATTTGGTAGGGAGACATATCATTTTAGCAGTATATAGGGCTCCCACAGGGAACTTCCAAGGATTTATAAATAGATTAGAAAGAAGCATCTCATACATTACACTCAAAATGTTAAAATAATAGTTTGTGGAGATTTTAATATTAACACACTTAATGGTAGTGAAATGAAAACTCATCACACTTCCCTATTACATACATTTAACTTGGAATATGTGGTTCACTTTCTCCCCAGAACTCATGAACACTGCAACATAGACAATATTTCTAGACTTAGAAAGAAAAAATTCCAAATTATACCATAATTCCTATTTGTAAACGGCATGTCAAATCATGATGCTCAGGTATTGTTGGTGCCTGTCATAGCTAACAAACAGATTGTTAATACAAAAAGTAAAATTACAATAAGAATATTTAATGATGAACATATCAATAATTTTAAACTAGTGTTAAAAATGGGCTTCTGTCTATTCCAGCACTCAAGTAAATGACAAATTTAATGAATTCCTTAAAATAGTGCTATTAGCATTTGAAGCTGTTTACCCTAAGAAAACAATAACCTCATCACAGGCAACTAAGGTCAAACCCTGGATTACTTCAGGTATAAGGAAGTCCTGTTTAAATAAGAGAGATTTGGTTTTACTATGTCACACAAGTAATAATGATTCAAACATTAAAGCACTCTACACAACATATTGTAAAATACTTAAAAGAGTAATTAATGAAGCTAAAAGAAAGTAATACTCACTAGTTGTTTGTTTGTTCAATTGGCCCCTGTGAGCAATGCTCAGGGACATTGAACACATCATACAATTATGAAACATGCAGCATAACTAATAAACATACCCAGCACCCAGAACTTGTTTAACTAATAACATACCCAACACTAAAACATTTATCCCCCCCCTCTCTCTCTCTCTCTCTCTCTCTCTCTCTCTCTCTCTCTCTCTCCACATCATGTGTTATCTAAGAAATGAATATTTGCAAACCATCAATAAGTGTAAGTCACCATCATATGCCATCTGCCATATCTATTGAATATTTATATGTTGCTCGACATATTAAAAAATTCCTCCATAGTGTATAGGGACTGAGTATATAATAAAGACTTTAACTCTTTCTTAAGGATTTTATGTTGATTAGGCTTGCCTAATAGTTTTAAGTAGCATGGAAGGCTATTATAAATTGTTATTGCAGAATAGTAACATCCTTTTTAGAACAGTTTTAAGCTATTTACTGGTCCATGCAAATCGCCTGCATGCCTTCTATTGTGGTCATGCACAGCAAGGTTCGTTGTAAGTTATCATAATTATCTGTAAGGTAACTTGAGAGTGAATATACATATTCACCAATGAGATTAAGAATTTTTTGGGTTTTGAACAAGGGTCCACAGGAATGATGGGACCCAACACCACAAATAATACACATGACCTTTTTTTTTGTAATATAAATATAATAAAAACTGAAACAGGGAGAATTAATTAAAATAGTAATATTACTTGCATAACTATTGAAAATAAAGAAGTCAGTAATTGCTGTACCATTGTTAATACCTTTAACATATTTAATGTAGCAAACAGCAAAACAAACAGATCTGACCCAAACCCAACTGCACTTAAAATGCTCAAAAAGGCTCATCTCAAAATTAACTGTGAATTTAGGATGGACTCCACAACATAAAAAGAAGAGAAACTATTATTAGTTCATTCAGAAGCAAAACCTTTCATGGGTGGGATGAGATAAGCACCAAATTGTTATAATATTGCATAGAAGAGTCAAGCAAGCCTCTTAATCATATATGCAATCATTCCCTTATGTCAGAGGTATTTCCGGAAAAAATGAAACACACAATTGTTAAGCTTCTATACAAGAAATGAGACAAAAGCTTGGCTTCTAATTATAGGCCCCTAATTATAGGAAAAAGCTGTATATAATTGGGTTATAAAATACTTGGAGTTCAGTATCCCAGTTCGGATTTAGGAAAAAAATATCAATAGAAAATGCAACATACATTTTCACTTCTGAAGTATTAGCAGCCTTGGATAAAAAGGAACTACCATTAGGAATATTTTGTGACTTAGCTAAGGCATTTGACAGCATAGATCCTTGCTGCAAAACTTAAAAGTTTATGGCTTCAGTGATATCATTATAAAATGATTCAGATCTTACTTAACAAATAGGATCCAGAAAACCAGAATCAATTGTTTTTTATTCAGAACCAGGTGTTATTACTAGAAGTGTCCCACAAGGTTCTGTACTTTGCCCATTATTATTTTTAATATTTATAAACGACCTGCCATATTATGTTAGTGAAGATTCAATAGCTATGCATACCAGCGTACGTATATCTGAAAAGTCACATCAGCAATTAAGAAATTCTATCAAAGTGTTCAAACAACTCAACTTTGGTATGAAGCTAATAAGCTTTCATTAAACTATAATAAAACCAACTTTATTTAAGTTCAAACGAAGCATAAACAACTGAGTGAATTAACAGTCAGGTACGACATTTACACCATAAATAAGGTATCTTATACAAAATTTCTTGGGCTTCAAATAGATGGAGAGCTCAGCTGGAGAAAACAAACAAAAATCATGCTGCCAAAACTTAGCTCTGCTTGCTTTGCCTTAAGGAACTTAAAAAATTTGCTGCATCAAAATGCCTTAAGAACAGCATATTTTGCCTACTTTCACTCCCTCTTGTGATATGGAATAATGTTCTGGGGTAAATTCGGCACATAGCAAGCAAGTGTTTATATTACCAAAAAAAAGGCCATGCGTATTATTTGTGGTGTTGGGTCCCATCATTCCTGTAGACCCTTGTTCAAAACCCAAAAAATTCTTACTCCCATTGGTGAATATGTATATTTTCTCCCAAGTTACCTTACAGATAACTATGATAACTTATAACAAACCTTGCTGTGCATGACCACAATACAAGGTATGCAGGCGATTTGCATGGACCAGTAAATAGCTTAAAACTGTTCCAAAAAGGATGTTACTATTCTGCAATAACAATTTATAATAACCTTCCATGCTACTTAAAACTATTAGGTAAGCCTAATCAACATAAAATCTCTAAGAAAGAGTTAAAGTCTTTCTTATATACTCACTACCCATATACTATGGAGAAATTTTTAAATATGTTGTGCAACATATAAATATTCAATACATAGGGTGTGTGTGTGTGTGTGTGTGTGTGTGCATGCATGTGCGCGTGCACGTGCGAGAGAGATGGGGAGGGAGAGAGACTTAACTACCAGCTTTTCTGGCAAGAACTGGAGAAGCAATTGATGGTTCATATAAACACATAACTTAAGGCTAAACAAGTGTTAAATCTAGCAACCATAGGCTTAGTGGATTGTGTTATGGTTTGTTGTCCTAGCTTGCCTTATACATTCTCATTTTAAGACTGAAACACTCCATTGTCAGATATTGTCAAAAGCAGGAATGGAATAGCATATGTGAGCTGTACATTTGTTCTAACATTCTAATTCAATTTTGGTGAATAAGCCCTTGTGCAATCACAAATTTTGTATAAATTCAATAAAATACTCTCGGAATAGCTCATTTCCTTTATTCTTATTGTTATTAGAAACAGCTTGTGTTGACTTATTGTGATAGGCTTTTTTTTTTATTGGTAATTATCTAGGAGTAGGCTGCTTGAAAGGATAAATGGAATGTGTTACTAGAGGTTGTCTTATACGGATTACATTTTTACTAATTTTGTTTGGTGGAAAGCTCTATTATAGAAGTACATTAATTTGTTACATGCACTGTAAAGTCTCTTTAAGTTATTGTTAGCCTTAGAACATAGGTCATCAGGCCATAATATGCTGCAGTAAAACCCAAAGTCTGTGATCTCTAGCTCTCTCTTTCTAAAATCAGTTCAATGTCCCTCAAAACCTAAAGGCTAGGAAAGCACAGGACCACAACTTGTTTCCACTGCAGCTCAATATGGTCTTAAGGCCTATGCTCATCTCTACTAGGGATGGGCAGAAAATGTTGTTGTTCACCAATGGCACTGGGGATTAATTGATCTGCATAATTTTCCCTCTGGCTTCCCAATATAAAGTGTGTAAGTTATCACTTTTAAGGCCTTTGCATTTGGCGAGATGTTATTTGTTCAGGATGCCATCTTCACAGAGGTTGCACTTGGGTGTAGGTAGGCATCCTATCTTGTAGAGGTGTTCTGCGAGGCAACCGTGGCCAGTTGCCATCATAGATAAGGCCACTGCAGTCTTCCTTGGCATTTTTTGTATATCAACTCTATCTTTAATATTCTTATAATCTTTATCCTTTAATTTATCTTCTTCATCAAGTCTCTGCTGTCTTTTGAAATGTTTAATGTTATTTAAGGTGGGCAGAAAATAACACAAGTTACATTGTAATGGTTACCAAAGAGATGGTTACAAAATAACTAGTTATTTATTAATGGTTACCAAAGTAACACATACAAAGTAATTAGTTACCCAATAACGGTTACCAAAGTAGCGAATACGAAGTTACTAGTTACCCAATAATGGTTACCAAAGCAGTTATTGTAATAACGGTTACTGAGTCTGGCTGACATCATTCATTGCATGTGTGCAACATTGATATCCCTTATCAGGAACTAGTTACCTCAACCAAAGCTGTCTTTTTGTTTGCAACTTGAGTCTTCCTCGCACAGGATTGCAAGTACATATTTTTATTACAGCACATTGTTTATCACTTTGAATAATATAGATCACAGGCCACAGATGGCAGATCAGTCAGTGCTCCAGCAGCAAAGCTGCATGCATTACATTAAGGTAGTTATTCACATATGATTATAGGTGTACAAGTTTTTATACATTGCGGGTAGATTGTATGAATAAACAGTTAATACTGTTTAGTAATATGTGTGGAGACCACAAAGCTCAAACAACGGTACATAAATTTTAACAGTGGTGAATCAAGATCCTGAGTGGCACAGTTTCGGCGTCTACCTTAAAGAAATGTGAAATTTCTCCAACTTTCGAAATTGAAAGTGTGAAGGTTGTGTTGTTTCTGCTCTTTTGGATTTGTTAACATGGATATTTACACCTTTAACCTTGCATGGCAAAGAACAATGAAAGGCCAACAGATACATGAGAGATTTAAAGTATTTTCCGAATCAAACCTCGAAGTTGAAAGATGTGCCTCATTACCAAACACACCATAATTGTAAGTTAAATATTCTTTATTAATATTATAAAATTGCATGTTTCTGACCTCGATTTGCATGAATGTAATGATTTTTTTATACACTCATGGCTTGTCCTCATCTGCTAAGAGAGGCGCTTTTACTGTTCAAATAGCTTAGCCAATAGGGAGAAGGCTATATATGAACTAGTATATATGTAGTACGTATGTATGTGTGGGAATGTAGAAATGTGAATGCATTTTGCGATTATAAACCACTGTAATAATCGAAGTGTGACACAGCTATAAAAATTTCTTTTTTGATTGCATGAAATAATAAAGTAAGTCTGTATCAACATTGTTTGTACTGAAACATAGTTACAGCTAATCATTACTGGTAGCTGTTAATGTAATGCAACTGGGAAGGTGATAATCATGAAAACAAATAATTTAATCATTACTGATAACCATTAAGTGTTACCATTAACATTACGTAATGTTACATGCGACAGTTATAACTGTTTGTCACACCCCTAATCTCTACCCACTTTAAGGCTAACAAGAAGTTAAGAGTCACTATTTTGCATGTAACAAATTAACATCTAACTCCATAACATAGCTTTTCAAACCAATAAAATTGGTAAATATGTAATCCACATAAAACAGTCCACTAGTAACATTGCATTTCATTAATTTTTTGAGTGGCCCAGCTCCTGCATAATCACTCAACCTACAGTGTAACAGGACATCAGTGTGTTGCCTTTATTTTTTACAGGTGAATAGGAGGCAAATTGAAGAAGTTAGTCTTTCAGAGCAAGAAACAGAGTTACAGGCACTTGGGCTGCATGTGTATGATTTGGATACATTGGAGCAAGGCATTCTGCAACAAGTTGATCAGGCTCTTGAGGAACAGGAGAAAAAGAAGCTTGAAAATGAAATACAAAATATAAACAGCAGCATTAAGTAAGTAGAATACAAAACAAAGCAAACACTAATTGTATGAAATGTACACAGGTAAAGCAATCAAAGTCCATTTTTAAAATTTTTGATATAGTCACATTCTGAAGTTTTAACAGTTGTTCTAGGCATGCCTTATGCAGGAAGGATGTTTCTAAAAAATAAGTTTTTGTTTCCCTGATAATAGAGTGGCCTTCAGTAAGACCATATGTTGGGCAATGAGTTGCAAATTCCTATGGCTACTTTCAGTTTAGGATGTATACTGTTCAGGACATGTGCATTTTCAAGTTGATTTTCCTGGAAGACTATTATAAGAAGGATTCATGTCAAAAGAGACATTGTTATATTTATCATATCAAGTTTAACAAACTTTGGATGTGTCCAAATCATACCAAGTTGTTACTTTTTCTGTAGTTTTTCCAAGAAGCTGTGGTGGTATTTAGGCCTAAAGCTTCTGTTAAACACACAAGACAGATCTTAAGCATTGCCAGCCATCCCCACCACCACTCAGATGACCAGTTTACCGGTAATTGACAATGCACTTTATCATTTTATGGAACCCAGTAAAGTTGATCATTTAATGAAAAGCATAAAGCATAATCTGGAGAAAAAAAAATTGCATACTATTCTACATCCATGAAAGTGTATTATGTACATCATTATTAAGCTTAAGAAAGGCAGATTAAGAAGATTGAAACTAACACCATCATGTAATCAGCATGACACACAATAGTGCATCTCCCATAGCATCATTATAATTCCATTTTAAGTGAGCTGATTTGAAGGTCCAAGAAGAGCAGGATGTGGGACAATAACTTTTCAAGCCTAGTGAATATCAGTTTTCTTTGAAAATGCACTATAAAAAGTGACAATGGTAACTGAAGAGTTATTCAAAAGCTAGAGACACTGAAGTGAAACAATAATTTAATTGAATCTTGAGTTGTTGGTCACATTAAAACTTCACTTATTTGAAATTAATCGAACATATTTCGAAAGTGGCGCTTGCTTTCGAAACATGTTCGATTAATTTCAAGTAAGCGAAGTTTTAGTGTATTCACTGACTCAAGATTCAATTAAATGACAATGCTAAAATGAAAAAGAAAGCTTAAGTGTGGAAAAGCAGGATAAGTTTTAATGGGAGTAAGATTAATTAATCAGTGAAGTCATCATTTGGTTGGTAATCAATATTGAAGCTACACACAGTGAGGCTGAAGGATGTGGGCACTCCATAGAGGAACAGACTGCCATTAACACACAAACATGGAAGGGCTGGGTAGCATCAATGTTATCAACCTTATTCCTTGGCGTCTATAGATATAGGTGTAATACCAATTCTTATCTGACAAAATAAGCTGTTGCTGAGGCAATAACAGATAATTTTCAGTCTTTTCGGGATTTTGCAGAACTTTCTTTTGAATGTATTGACAATTCAATATGACGGATGGGGAAGTTTTGCAATGTAGAGGATACAAAGAAAGAAAGTTGCATCTTTAGTAAACAAAGTTAAACAACGATGAACAATAATGAATATACCAACCCAGTTTTCTTACCACATTTATTTTTTCTGAATAAATGTTTCTTCTGCCAGTTAGTATTAGTGCAACTTGTATTTCTTCTTGTCATTTGATGCAGCAAACAGAGCATTTAGAACCCAAATCTAATGATAATGTGACCTCTGAAGACATGGAAAATGAATTTTAATGGAAATGTGTTCAAATAATACTGTTCAAAATAATAGAAGCTGTACACAGATATTAGTGAGGAGTTCATATTCCATAAAGAAATTGTTGTATTATGCGAAAGTAGCAGTATTTCATGTTGTAAATTGTTGTATTTAAGTTGACACCTTATGTCGGCTGATATCAAAAGTGTGTGTTGTCATGAATTCCAAAATTTAAATGAAACAAGAGAATATAAATTGTTGTTCATTCTAATTTTTTATTCAGAGGTGTTGAATATGTCATAACACTGCTTAGTAATAAAAACTAACAATTCTTAAAAGAAGTTTGACTTAACTTGGGGTTTCCTAAATGCTGAAACATGTATTTTCGATGTTTATAAACATTTTGTGAGTTGAATTAATTTACAGATGGAAATTGCTGTTAAAAACTGTTGCGGCAACCTATGTAGTGAATAGGTTAAGAAAAAGCTACCTTGCATCCAGTGTAATTTATTATGGAGTTTTGAAATTGCCAAGGTCCTGCCTAGGTTTCTCTTTAACTATAAAGGTTGGTACATCATAACGAGTATGCAAATCTTATTACATTTTAATAAGCCAGTTCTGTTTTACTGGCTTGTTTTTAACATTCAGACATTCATCTAAACACCTCTACTAAAAACTGCAGGAAAATTGCATGCATTTGCTGAGAAAGAGCAAGAGCAACTGCAGCAACTGTCTATCGCAAAAAAAAATGCTTAAATATGGCATACAGTATTCATATGACTTCTTTTTTCTAGCTCATTCTAATTAAAAATATTAAATTGTAAATGCTTTTGTTTGAATGTTTATTTTTAGCTGTTGTGAAGAACAGATACACAGATCTTCGAGTTTATTGAAAGCCCTGGAGAAGATTAACCCTGACCAGAAGAAAACAATATCCATAAAAAAGAACATAGAAAATCTTCAGAAGCAGCTGACTACACTTAATGTCCGTTTGAAATCTGTGCAACAGAAAGAGTCATGTGAAATATTAGCTGATGATATAGTAAGTTAATGAAATTCTATTTTTAAGGCTGAGTGCATCAATCCTGGTAAATGTAAGCTGTTACGATACTGTAGTTAAACTAATACCATGGTAAAGTCATAAAATCTGTGCACCATTGCTAACCCTTGGTTTGAATACAGCGGTTTCATAGCACCTGGTTTTCTTACTATTTTTCTCCTCCAAAGCATTTCATAGCAGTATTCAGAAGGCAGAGATTCATTTCAATACTACGTACTTGTTTGGTTTACGTGTAGAGTGTAGGAAATGGCGGGTATTAGTAGCCTACATTTAACTGGTATTTCATCTGTTTGCAGACAGCTTTGCCTCAAAATACATTCGCAGTGGACTCAATGAATATAGGCGATAAACCATCAAGAGCGCCAAATTTTAGTGCTATGAGTGTTCCATGTTACTGGATTTAGTAGATAAATACAAATCCACAATCAAAAACAAAAGAATGAATAGTGTTACCATACAAAGTGAAAACTTAGCAAAAATTCTGATGTTACATCCACATTACTTTCTTACGCACTATTGTTTATTTTTGTACAACGTCTACACACTGTTCTTACAAAAGCTCATTTTTCTATCTACTTCATATTAATTGAGATAAACCATTGCAGAAATAGTCATATTATATAATTCATTGTAGATGCAAAGAGGATAGAGGAGACGGAATCGGTAGTTAGATGTTTAAAAGCAGGTGGCTATATACTACCTTGAAATTGCCTATTCTTTTGATGATATTGCAAGAAGCAATTGAATAGTACTTTAAAAAATTACAAAAGTGTTGACAAATTTAACCTAATATCAGAAATGGCTGGTGCCACAAAAAAGTTATTTGAAATAAATCTTCTGTTTTAAAGAGCTTTACAGTTTTTGTGTAGTACATTTTTACATTTCTCTTAAAATATACTAGTTAAACAAAACTATATAAAATTCTTTCCGAATGAAGAGGGCTTCACAACAGGCTATTCCCGGAAAATTCAAGATATATTTGGCATGTATATATCTTAAATGTATGGTATTTTAATTAAAATCATTAGAGGCATTTTTGAGAAAATAACAATTTTTGCAAAATTATCTATATAAAGGGTAGCTTGGCTTTGGGGGATTTTCTTAAAAATCTTCATATTACGCCTTCCCATTGTGCAAGTGGCAGTTTTATGCACTGAGGTGAAAACAAAGCAATTATACATGAAATCCTGCATTTAAGTGACATGCTGTTCTGTCTTTAATCACTCACATGACCTATTATTCCTTTTTTAACATTCCAGTTGCATTAAATCACAGAGGTACATGATGGTTTCTGGGGATACTGGATGTTCTCTTGCTTTGGAGAACTGGAGTTGTTCACCAATTACATTTAAAATTGCAGTTATCCTTTCCTTTTTCAACTGGAATCTTCGAGTTTGGTGCAACAGAAATACAACTTTACCCTGGTAAATTATGAACTTACCACAGTATTCTCTTAACCAGGAATAATGCATTTAGCCATAAGTGTGATATCATTCACACTATATGATTTACAATTTAAGGGTTCAAGGCAACATTTTTGCCATCATTATTTTAATATAAATGCTGGTGTGCAATTAATTTACCTTACATGTAACTTTTATACTCATGTTTAAATTACCAAGCATATTTTTTAATAAAATTTTTATGCCTTTATACTTTTATAAAGACATAAAAATTGTAATTTTTTGAGCATCAATACATGAGTCATTTCACATCAAACCAAACACACATAAAACATCACTTTCTCTGAATTTTCTAAATTTTGGTTTACATATTCCATACATAAAATAAATGGACATGTATTTTATATTTTGCAGAAAATCAAATTATTTCAGGATTTACAGTGCATTTAATATTTTTCTTATATGCACACAACATTACATAAAAGCAATTTATACTCAGAATATAGACTGGGATAAGAACAGTATGTCGTCTTATAGATAAAAACATTGGGTTTTTCTTATACAAGATGCTATTTATTCGGAATAAAAAAAGCAATCACTTTCTAAGTATAAATATTTTAAACCGCAATATCATATTTAACCCCATAATACTAAAATCTGGAAAAAATAGAGGAAGAATCTGTGATATATTTTGTTTTAAATCTGTTAATACCAGGATGGGATCTTCTTTGGAAATATGCTTTTAAACAGTTTATTTGTGTTAGCGCGTAGGGTTTTAGAACATAGACTACTGACACAGCTTTACACTGCAGCAGCATGCTGTGCCGGACGATGCGTTATGCAGTACAAATGTGATAGGCTATCATTTCCGGTGTTTGGTGTAACTTACCAGCTGATCTGATATTCTATGAAGCCTCTCTCTTCTGTTTCATTTTAAATGTTACTTTGTGTTCAGCTTTTTGTGTTAGAAGTTCATTCTTAGCTCTGTGGTTTCTGAGTGAACTGAAGAAACGTAGCTGTGACTTTTGCTTCAATCCATTTAATGTTTCTAAGCATAACAATAGGCAGAACTCATTAAGCTTAGTTACCTTCAATATGCTTACAAAATTAAAAACGGAGAACTTAACTTTGTCATTAGACTTAAAACTATGTGACGCATATCGAAAAAAACAATTTCTGAAGTGTGACCCACTGATAACAGTGATTATGTGCTGCAAAGTATCAATGCCGTTAATGATCCAGAAGTAGTTTTGAACATACTGACCATTTTAAGGCAAGATGCAGCAATGCGAAAGGGATCCCCGGTGCCTTAGAGCTAAATTCATTTATTCCATCAACCAATAATGCAATAATAACCAGATGGTATTCATTTGAGCCTGAAGGGGAAAAAGTGCACATTTAAATTGTAGTTAAGTTGCCTCCCATAGGAAAAGATTGAAAGTTCGAAAGTTTCTCAACTGTATGCCAAATTTAACAGTTAACATGTGAAAAAGCTAGTGCAACTTTTAGTGCTGTGAACAAATTGACAGGCATCCAATGACAGACTACCACCACTGCTGCTGCTGCCAGAGCTGCACTGGAATCCCACTACACACTGCTTTCTAAGTTGTTTTATTTAAAATTAACTATACAGGATCCCACATTTGTTTTATGTAAATATATACAAAAGACTACAAGGAATTTATTTATAACTTTCATAGAAATTTAAACATGTGGGTTAATGGGGATATATAGTTTTTAAATGTTTGGATTTTAAAAATTGATGTAAATAATTAATTATATCAATTATAATAAATAGTAAGTGAAAGATTACATATTAAGCTTTGCATTGCACTTTATAACATAATAGGTTTGTTCCAACACGATTCAGAATCGATTCCGAATTATCTGAGTGTGCGCAGTAGCTAAGTGGCGTTCCAACACGACAGAGAATCAGTTCAGAACCAATTCTGAATTTCCAGTTTGCTGTTCCAACGTATTTGGGAACTAGTTCGGAACGAGTGAAATCGGTTCGGGATGAAGAGTAGGAACTGAAAATTCCAGACATGCGCAAATTGTATGGTCTACAGCGCATACTCAGTCAATTCAGAATCGATTCTAATCGCTTGGAACAAACCTGACAGAGAGTATAGAAAAAGTGACATACTCTCTGTATTCAGTAGAAAATAAAGTTTAATATGTAATTTATTCCTCCATGTGTGTTTATTTCTCAATACGGAATAGCAAAGGTGTTTGGTAAGCAGTTGCTCGCTGTTGAGTAGTATGGCAACATACTTGAGGAAAAGAACAAACGTCTAACAAAGCCAGGGAGTAAAACAGCATTCAAAGATAACAATAATGAGTGATTTAGAAGGTGACAGTGATCTTTTTAATGATGCATCGACTTCCGAAGAAGAGGATTATTTCCATTTAAACATTATTCCGTTATTTTGGGACCTTTACCCCCTTTTGGCACCTTTATACCATTTCCCCCCAACCATGCCCATAATCCCCTTTTTTCTTTTAAGTTTCATTCCAATTTATTCTTTAACTTTCAATTAACGTCTCCTCAGCTTGCTGTGTACGTGCGAATAGTAAGTCTACCTCTTTCAGTAAACGCCGCGCGGGAATTGAAAGTACACCCGCAACAATGGAAAATAATTGTGTGTTCGACGAAAACCTCTTTCTCTCACTTTACTGCTATAAAGTAGCCCGCAATAATGCAATTGACAATGAGTGATTCTATCCCACCAGAATCAGTAGACTGCTGTTCGTGAATGTGAGTTTGTTGATGTGAGAGACGTCATCTGTTTACGTGGAGATGACAATAACCTCAACTGCGCAGTTCCGAGAATTATTAAGACTGGGCTATAATTCACAAAACAATTATATATAAAGAAATAAAAATTTCAGCCCAATTGAATGGATAGTTTAGAAAATAGCAATTTCAGTTGTGCATCCCCTTAAATAAACCAGCACCTTATTGTGCCTTTTTCACCTTATTTGAGCACCTTTTCCCTTCCTTTTTTCATCTGAAATTTGCAACTAAAAATCCTAACCCTGATCATAAGCATACATTGGTACCATGTAGTTTTGTATTATTTGCATTACGTTCGGAATAGAATTTATGTGGGGTGTCATTGTCTCAGAGTATTGGAGTTTTAAATTAAACATTGTGTTTAGAAGCAGCTGTAGCAGGAAACCTAATGTTAAATTGGAATTGTGTTAAATTACTTTTTCCGGGTTCTGGTTTAAATATAATATCTATAAATTACAATTGTTATTCGCAATAACTCAGTATCAATGGCTTTAAGCCGATAAACGAACGCGATTTATTTTTGCTCGAATATTAGGACTGGAATCAGTATGAAAGAAACGCTTACGATGTACATCGGCGGAGTTTGATTTCATTCATCAACGCTGTAAACGTAGATATTTGATCGTCTTCTGATTGACCGTGCAACAAAGAAGGCCGTGACAGAACGCGAACGGTTCAAGTAGTGTTCCAACCACGCAAAATTCCGAATTAGTTCTGTGAGCGTACCGGACTGGCGCATGTACATTAGCATGTGTTGGAATTAGTTCGGAACCCGTTCAGAACCGTGTGTTGGAACAAACCTTATATCACTTATTGCCTGTGACATTCTAATTTAAAGGTAGAGAGGTGTACCAACTTTTCCAAGTTGGATTACACATTATTTTTTAAAATATTATGATTTAGAAAAAAGCAATTTAAAACATAATTAACTTTGTTTCTGTAATCCATGGACAAAATTTTGACGTGAATCAGAGACATGATGGTCAGATTTTGTGAAAATTTGTGCAACTTGACGTGGAATGGCATATTAAGCTTAAATCATATTGTAACTATGAATAAGTATTAAGATGTAGAAGATAACAAAATTCTTTAATGCATAGGCTAAAATAGGAGAGAAGACAAGCACTAACTATGGAAAACATATGAAAACAGCTCTTTGGTAAGTTTATCAGAATATGGCTCAGTTCTATCTTACTACAGGCCCTTCAGTTATGCTTTTACCTATTCTTAAAACTTTACCATTATATAGAAAAGTTATTTCAAAATTTATTGTATACTTGTTTCTTATGAAGCTAAGTTTTACATAATTACAGAATTTCCATATTGATACTTTGTGGATTATTTAGCATTCATTTATCATCTAATTTTAACTTTCTATACCATGTACCTAATTGGTAGAGAAGGTATTGCATTCCACCCAAAAATTTGATATCGAGATTTCACCAAAAGTACGTGTTTTGGGGCCCCCTGAATAATAAAAAAAAAACAAGCATTTTTAGAAAAAGGTGTGTGTGTTGGTCTGTCTGTGTACGTGAACAGCATAACTCAAAAACGAAAAGTTGGATAATACCAAACTTGGTATTCAGGTTCAGTACCTTCCAAGGGTGCAACACAAAGTTTTCAAGAAAATCCCCCTGCACCAAACTGCCTTTTACATGGAACATTCTTTGAATTTTTATATTTTCTAAAAGGTGGCTGTAACGATATTGATTAAAATACCATATAGTAAAGATATTTACATAGCAAATAAAATGTATATTTTGAATTTTCTGGAAATAGCCTGTGAAGTCGTCTTTATTAGGAAGATTTTTTTATAAACTTGTATAGCTGGTAAACATTAAGCAGTAGACGAAAACATACTACACAAAAAATGTAATACAAATCTCTTTAAAACACACAATGTGTTTCAAATAACTTTTTTGTGTGTATGTGTGACATCAGCTACTTCCGAGATATCCATTATTAATGGTTTGATTGTTTACTACTTTGTCATTCTTTTTAAGTCCCATCGATTTTTGGTTGTTTCAGGTGATTACATAGAAACAGTATGGAATTTTAAGGCCAGCATACAGTGTCCAGTTCTTAAACATTTGACTATCACTGTTCTCTTTGTATCCTAACAAATGTGTAATGTAGCTATTTTTGCAAATGTTTATCTGGATTAAAATGAAGTAGATAGAAAAATAAACTTTCATAAGAATAATTTGTATACTCACTAATGAACAATGGAGAGTGGAGAAAGTTATATGAATATAACACATCAGATTTTTCTTCCATTTTTTGTAAAATATGTGGTTTATTGTTTAAGATTAATGCATTTTTGAGAGATGCTGCCTTTTAATTTAAAATGTTTTTTATGTCTTTTACTGTTATTATTTATTCCATATATTGTTCAGTTTAAGAACGATTATGAATTACTTCTAAGGATAGCTTGTGTCTTTTTATTCTTCATAACTTTTGTTCATTTTTTTAAACTAGTTATATTAGTATTAATTTAAAGAATGGATTATTTCCAGAACACTGTGGAATCAAATATTTTAAAGAAGAGTCAGGAGACAGAGAGGGAACGAAAAATAAGACTGGGAGAAATGACACCATTTGGCAGTGTTATAGAAAGCAAGTCACTTACAGGGTAAGCATAATTTGTTTAGTTTTAGCTTCCAGTATGAGAAAATCAGTGTATGTCAGTAATAAATTGTATTCTACATAATTTTTAACTGGAAACTCTTTGGGATTCTTTTTACTTTCTCTGCAACATATCTATGGTAAGTAGAGAAAGTATTACATTTCACCCAAAAATATTACATTGAGATTTCACCAGAAATACTCATTTGAGGTTCCACGAACCCAAAAAAGTATTTTTAGAAAAAGTGTGTATGTGGGAGAGGAGGATAAACAAGTCTTCCAAAGGTTCAACACAAGGGTTTTCAAGAAAATTCCCTCATCCCAAACTAACTTTCAGATGGAACATATTTCATTATTTTTTTATTTTCTGAAAAATGACTGTAATAATCTTGGTTAAAGTTACAGTGAGATATTTGCATGACAAATAAAATGTTTATTTTGAATTTTCTATCAATAGCCTATGAAATCCTCTTTATTCTGAATGAATTTCGTACACTTTTGTATAACTGATAATCCTTAAGAGATTGATTAGCACTCATTGCACAAAAAATGTAGAGCTTGATAAAACATGCAATTTGATATAAATTGCATGTTACTTCAACCTTTTTGCTGTACCTACAGCCAAATGTACGTACAAAAATTATTTCTGCAAACATGAAGCAAATGGAAGAATAAGCTTTTGTAAGTGTAGTAGTTTGCATAGGAGTGGGTAGAAACATCTGTGTGAATGTAAGAAATCATATGTTTCTCTCAGCATAGACACAGATCAGTAGCAGCAGTACTTATTTGACTTGACTATAGTAAAATACTTTCCTGAAACTGTCAGTTTGTGGCACCTTCAAATTCACCTACCAGGATGGCAACGTTGTTTAGGCATGAAATCCCCCTTAGAACCTGCATGACCTTGAAGCTGGTGGGGGGGGTCTTCTGTGTATCTGCGAACCAGTGGGCTATACTGAAAGAGTTACTCATACCAACAGGGGAGATGCCAGACGAAGAAGCTGTTACCATAAGCCCAATCCTAAAGTGTAGTGCGACCCATGTGGGAGTGTATGGCACAGGGCTAATGTCTTAAAGAGGGCTTCTGGATACCGGGTGACCTCCAGAGTATAAGCCTTACCCAGTTATGCAGAGCTGTGCTCTGGGCGAACTTCATAAATACCCAGCTTCTCATGGGACCTTTATGGAAAACATTAAAAAATCAAATCTATGTCTGAGGACCACATTAGTGAGTCCTTAGTAACTCCAACCACTTCTTTTGATGAGGAAGCTCTTTCAGAGCAAACCTCTGATATAGAACTGGAAAACTACAAGGCTACAAAAGATCCGGGCAACAGAACCTTTTTGGTCCTTGCAGGAATTGCAACCATAACTCTAGTCAAGGATGAGATAAAACAAGATGTTTATTCATCTTTAAATCATTTTACAGGCAATTGATTTGATCAACCTAAATTAATACAGTATTCATATTAGAAAGAGCTTTAATTAGTAGCACAATCTACTGATTGATTTGTTTTATAACTTCAAAGTACTCTTCAACTAAATACAGAGCCTTGTCTTTTAGCCATTTATTTAAGAAGGATTTAAATTTATTTATTGAAAGTGACCGGATGCATATTGGCAATTTGTTGTATAAGCTCTAAAGGTCCTCCAGATCAACTGCAGCATAAGAAGATGGCTTTGGCTACCTTCTGTAAAATCTTCAATGAAGAAGGAATAGGCCTGGATTCAAGAACCATGGGTAAATAAGAGCCAAATTTCGGGATTAGGTGAATATCAAGGCAAACTAATACATTGCAGCAAGGGAACTCGTAATAGGAGTTGTATCCTTGTTCATAATGGAATTCAATGCTTACCACTTCTAGAATTTTGTTCTAGTGATATCACCACAGTGAAAATAGACTGTAATGCAGGAGGCAACAAAGGTCTAACAGTAAGCTCTGACTACATCCCCTACGATGGCAGCAATTAGGGAGCTAGAGCAGTTGGTCGCATGCTGCATTTGAAGAGGGGAACAAACTATCTTTGGGTGTGACACCAACTCTCATCAGGAAATCTGGGGTGCAAAAGCGTCAATGAAAGGGTTCAGTACTTTTTAGACTTTCTGCTCTCCAGAAATTTATGTATTTTAAATGATGGTAACAAGCCTACCTTTGCTAATCAAATAAGGCAGGAAGTTCTCGACATTACTTTTTGTACTGACTATATTTCAACTCTGTTCACTGATTGGAGGGTCCTGGATGAACCATCACTTTTGGATCATAGCTACAACATATCTTTTAGTGTTCATGTAGTTATAAGAGCTCATCTCTGCAGAAATCTCGGAAGCCCTATATGCAAGGATTTCTCATAGAGGATTGGGCAGATTGATAGTATTAGATCTTATGGTGACATTTACAAGGTTGCCTATTCAATTCAGGAGACTGTATTTGACAACTATCATGATAACTGTCTCATGCTAACACGAGTGAAATCCAAGAAAGTGGCATGGTGGATTAAAGACCTTGAACGTAGGATATCAGAGTAAAGACATCTCTTTAACAAGGCAAAAAGAACTGGAAACTGGAGGGAGTATCATACAACCTTCATAGACTATAATAAAAGTATACGTAAGACCAAATAATCTTCCTGGCAAGCCTTCTGTCAGGAAATATCTAGCCTGTCAGAGGCAGCCAGGCTACAAAGAGCATTGGCCCATGTCCAATAAACCCCACAGGAACAAGATCCAAGCCTACAGGTGATTTTACCTGCTCGGCTGAAGAAATCCTCATAGTTCTCTTTGAGATTCACTTTCCCACATGCAAATACGATGACGAGACCGAATTCACAGGCCACTGCGAAAGCTCTAGACCAAGAGCATCATAGAAGGACTGGGAACTTGCATGTCAAGTAGTCGTAATTCAAATGTCAAGTGGTGAATTCATAAATTTTACCCATTTAAATTGCCAGGTGGAGATAGTATCTTCCCTGCACTGCTGCAGAAGGGACCTGACTCCTCTGTAACCTCTTCCAGGCCAGTATATCTTTTGGCTTTATTCCTCTGGCATGGAGAGCTACCAGAGTAGTGTTTGTTCCTAAGTGTGGGTGTAACAATTACACCAAAGCTAAAGCCTAAGACTGATCAGTACATCATTCCTTTTAAAGGCTTTGGAAAGACTGATCGAAAGATACATTCAAAGGAGGGTACTGTTAGATACTCCCCTCCATTGAATTCAACATGCCTTCCAGTCATCAAGTCCTGTGTAACAGCATTATACTGACTTTAGTGATGTAGTGTAACAACCTTCAACTCTCTTTATTTTAAAGCATTATACTGTGTTACTAGTAGACTGCAGGACTCAATGACTTGGAAAGAAATAGCTCTAGGAGCTTACCTGGACATGGAGAGTGCTTTTGATAACACCCCATATGAATCTATGGTTTTGGCTGAAGTGTGGAGTCAATGGCACTCTCTAGGTGGATAAACTCCATGCTCAGAAGTTGGAAAATTACAGCTAGCCTCCTTGGGAAAGCATCACCACAAGGGGTTGCCTGCAGGGTGAAGTTTTCTCACCCCTGCTTTGGAGTCGTGGTGGAACGGTCTGCTCAAAGATATGACCCAGGAGGGCTATTATATACAAGGCACTGCAGATGACATAGTGTTGGTTACTTTTGAGAAATTTCCCAATACAGTCTCAGACATGAATCATGGACTGAGAAAAATTCATAACTGGCGCATGCAGGAGGGCTTGTCCATCAATCCTAGCAATACAGTTGTTGTTCCTTTTACCAACAGTAGGAATTTAAGAGGCCTAGGAAATCTTAAATTGGGCAATAACACCCCTGGAGTATTCAGAGTCAGTAAAATATTTAGACCTTATGCTGGATAAGAAACTGACCTGGACAAACAGATCGTTACCAGGGTGGTCTGAAAAGTTTTCGGCCTGATAGTGAAAATGACAGTTTATGCTTTCAAGGAAATTTTTATTTTTCAACATAACCTCCTTTTATATCAATACATTTCATCCAACGGCATTCCAATGCCATTATCCCCTCTCTGTAGTGTTCCTCTGGAAGTGCTACAAAGTACCCATCTACAGCTTCAATAACTTCTTGATTGGACAAAAAGCGCTGACCAGCCAGGAATTTCTTCAGTTTTGAGAATAGATGGAAGTCTGAGGGAGCCAAATCTGGGGAATAGGGTATATGTTCCTGCGCTTCATAGTGCAGATCCCTCAATTTCCCCATTGCCAAGACACTTTTGTGGGCAGTGCATTGTCCTGATGGAAAACAATTATTTTCTTCTTTAAGCCGATCTGTTTTCATGAATGCTTGCATCCAGTTTCGTTAGAAGTTGAGAGTAGTATTCTCCAGTTATGGTTTTATCTTTTTCAAGATAGTCACTCAACAAAATTCCTTTCGCATCCCAAAACACCGATGCCGTTGGCACCGTCCTTGCCTTCTTTGGAGCTGAAAAACTGGCTTCTATCCACTGCCAGACTGTTGTTTGGATTCGGATGTGTAGTGGTGAATCCATGTTTCATCCACTGTCACGTATCAACACAAAAAGTCACTTTTGTTTTTCCGAAAAAGGGTCGTGCACTTTTCGGAAAGTGTTGTGCGAATGCGTTTGTGTTCTGCAGTGAGCATACACGGCTCTCATCTTGCGCAGAGCTTTCTGATTTTCAATTCCTGGTCAAGATATGACCAACACGTTCCTTTGATATCTGTAGAAAATTAGCAATTTCATATATCTTTATATGCTGAGGTTGCAGTTTTTGGACATCCTTCACATGGATCATCATGACCATGTTTAAACTTGGCTGCCCTTTTCTTCACAGTGGAAAATGAGTTGAGGAGTTGCCATACACATTTACAAGCTACAAATGAATTTCGATTGGTGTTAAACCTTCTTTTACGAAGAATTTAATCACTGTACAATACTCAATTTTTTTCCATTTTCAACACCACGTGCACCACAACTGCTTCAGATGACTGCCCACAGTCAACTGCTGCCTGGAATGACTTTCAATTTTACATGGCATTTACTAACACATGTACTGACGTAAGGGGGAAAAAAATCACACAAGTAGTGCTGCAATCTCTGGCCAAGGCCAAGAACTTTTCAGGCCACTTTTGTACTATTCTCCACAGAGCTACATTGGTTTCATCTAAAGAACATGTGCGTATGTAAACAGACACACATTAATAAAAGTAAATCAAGTAGTTTTTCATTGACTGATGCCACATATTACAAAGTACTTAGGTCACAAAACAGTTCGCTGAGTAATAACAAAAACTACTTTATCTCTTCTGTATTATTATTAATGGTATGCTTAACGTGTTATGTAGAGCGGCAGCAAAGTTAATGCAAAATAGTAATCAAATTGCACTTAATCAGAAAATGAGCGAAGAACATATGAAGATGGCCTTCTGTTGATAAGCTCTGGAAGTTATAAAGGGGACGGACCGACAGTAAACCATCATTGCGAAACACTTGCAGTTTGTAAAACATTGCAAAGGGAAGCCTTTAACAAGTGGTGAGAAAGCTATTATTTTGAATGCATTTCACAAACCATGTGAGAAATATCTCACATTGGTTGTCAAGGATGATGTTAACTTGACAGTGGAGTTAACGGGTGTATCTGCATTAAGTATAAATTCCTTGTGCAGTGAAAGATTATACACAGACTTGTTACCCAGCCTGGAAAATCAAGGAAACACAAAAAGCAGTACTAGAAGTACAGTATGACGAAATGGTTAGGAGTGCATTGTGTCTAAAAGTTCACCAATTCTTCCACATTAATAGCCTCATACAATCAAGAAAGTACTTGTGTTTGTGAATACTGACCCCGATCTTCCTATGCTCAAGTAAACATCTTTTATAAGCTGTTACTTGACATAGGTTTTGAATGCCAAAAAGAAACTGTAAGAACATTATTGTTGACCGTGAGGATATATTGTTATGGAGAAAAGTCTACCTTAGGAACATTCATGCACATAAATGGGAAGAGTGGAGGCTCTATTTTCTTGACATAACATGGGTAAATGAAGGCCACACAAATTCCAAGGTACGGGTAGACATCACTATTAAGAGTAAAAAGCAAGCATTTCTGTCAGGGCTAAGTACTGGATTAAAAAACCCAACGGGTAAAGAAAGATTACCCATATTCTACACATTGGAAGTGACGATGGCTTTTAACTGGTAGTGAATTAGTCATGGAATCTAAAAAGACAAGTAACTACAACGAAGAAATGGCAGGCAAAGTTTTCACTCAAGCGTCCCACTCAAATAAAGGTCCAAGAGTTGGTAACAGTGAGATAAAAGTCAGTGCGGGGTATTCATTACTAAAGCTCTCTAGTGACTATTGCAGGAGGAGAGGTTATAATATTCACTGTTTTCCAGGGATTAAGGTTAGTGAACTAAAGAGCAAGGTGGAGCAGTTAGCTGCATTGGACAAGCCAAATGTGGCACTGATACATGCTGGTACCAATGGCATAAAAAGGAGGGTGTATGCCAAGGACATAATGGCAGATACAATGGATCTTATTAGCACTATAAGGGTGAAAGTTCCTAATGTTAAGATTGTGATCAATGGCATACTTCTAAGAGATGATCTTACACAGAAGAAAACTGTTAGAATCAACAGTGCATTCAACTGGTTATGTAATGTAAGGAAATGCATGTTTGTTGATGGCAATTTTTGGTTAGACTATAGTGACTATGCCAGAGATGGAGTGCACCTTAATCGTAAAGGGTCCTTCCATTTTGGTGAATTATTATGTAAAGTCATTTCATCGGTAATAATGGGAAATTAAAGATAGATAAGGTGGATAGGAGTATTAACCTCAAGCAGCATTTTGTAACTTCAAAACTATCACAAACAGCAAGCAATTTTAGTGCACATAGAGGTGACTTTACTATAATGCATCTGAATGTAAAGAGCATATTTAATAAATTTCTTGAAATTGTAATATTTTTAAACACAATAACATTCAAGTATGCTGCTTTATGGAACACTGGATCAAGAGTAATTATTTATGTCCATATCAGGCCATTTTTTCTAATTATGTTATTGCCGATATTTACTGCCGAGAAAATTGTATACATGGTGGGAGTATGATTGTGGCTAAGAAGGGGATTGATTATAAGAGGTATGCAAAAACTGCAAATGTTAATGTTGAGAAAGAATTTGAGCATACAGTGATTGAAATTAATGATTTAAAACTGTTTGTAGCATGTATATACTGTCCATCAAATGGAAATTACTCTGTGTTTTTGGAAAAATTAGAATCCATGATTAAATCATTAAAAAGGCATAAGAAAAGTATCATAATTGTTGGGGATTTTAATGTAGACTTTCTTAAAGACTTCTCTCCTGTGCAAAAGCTAAAACAATTACTTATCTCTTTCAGTATGGAAGATGTCCATAATGCTACTAGAGTAACTAGTTCCCCTGGCACATCAATTGATGTTATGATTTTTGATAAACCAACTAAAATTTTTAATCTATCCAATGTTAAAACTGGCTTTTCGGACCATAATGCAATAATTTTGACCCTAGCTGACTTATTCAAGAGCAATAACAAGAACTTGCACAAGGTGATACACAAAAGGTTTTTCACTAATGGAAATATAGTGTACAGTAGAATCTCGTTAGTACGTTTTTGCAGGGACCTAAGTATTTGGACGTCATAGGCGGGAAAACGTGTTAACGAAAATGCAAAATCTGCCATTTAAGAACATAGGTAATAAAAATCTAATAATTGCTACGTCTCCATGGGCAATTTAAATCGATTTTGAGTACAATTTCATACTGAATACGATCCGCGTTTCCATGTTAAATTGAATATGTTTAAATGGATTTGGATACACAAAGCCTGAGAATAAATAATTTAAGCTTTTATTTTGGTCAACTTGGATTTTTTAGCTTATGAATGTTTTTGAGAAAATAAATTGCAAATTGTGGAAGCGGCAATAGTGGTTTTGCTGTGTGTTTTATTACACACGTGATAACAATTTCTGCTAAAAAAGAAAAAATTATGAGCGTGCATCGTGTTACGAGTACAATGGACGATATTATCTTTGGTGTATACAAGACGATTTGAATACGGAGGTGTTTCCATGCAACAAATTTCGTTCCGGTCCTCTTCTGATCGTATTTTCCAAGAGAAAAATTTTGTTTTAGTATTTTTCCCTTCTTTAAAAGCAGTTTCAATCAATTTAGGTTTGCTAACAATCGTGTTTAAGGTTGACGGAGGAATGTTTAACTTCCGCACTATATCGACATGTTTTATATTTGGATTGTGATTACATCAAGGATTTTCAGTTTTTCACTGTTGGTTATTTACCTACTACACTTTCTTTTTTTCATTGTAAATGAAAAGTTAAATTACAATCTACGGTTGTTTGGTCATCACTCAACATTAGAAACTATCGTTAGCGTTTACCGCGTTTACCACGCCAAGGTAAAGCATTCTCTATACCACCCACAGAAATCGTGTCACACAAGTATTTAAATGCATGCATGTGATTGGCTGCCGATATCCACCCCGTGACCAAGGATTGACCAAAGTAGCAAATGAGGACGTCAAACTATGAACGTGTTATAATAAACGCCTACTCCCACTGTACCGATCAAGGATTGGCCAAAACAGCGAATGAGGACGTCAAAATTCAAACGTAGTAGGCGGGACCGGGAAAACGCACTAAGCAAACATTATTTATTATATTTGGTGATTTGGTACCGGGACTTTTATAATTCAACGTAATACACGGGAAAACGTGTTAATGAGGAACGTGCTAACGAGATTCCACTGTATTTTAATTCTCTTTTAGAAAAGGAAGATTGGGCGGATGTATATGCTGAAGCAAATGTTGATCTTAAATCCTCTAAATTTATGACTACCTTTTTGCATCACATGGCTTTCCCCTATAAATCAATAAATCAATCTTGTATAAACAAGAGTAAAAATTGGATTACAACAGGAATTATACACACTAGTAAACAGATGCAGTGCTTTTTCAGTTTAAGTAAATTAACAAAACTGAGGGATTCGTAAAATATTTTAAAAGTTATAAGCAAATTTATGCCAGGGTGATGAAGCTAAGAAACGACACATTGATGATCAGGTCTTCAACTCTTCAAATAAAAGTAAAACTATATGGAACATCATTAAGAGTGAAACTGCCAGTTATAAGCTGGACACATGTAACAATATAACATTGTCAGTAAATAATGTAATACTTCAAAATTCTATTACTATTGCTAATGCATTTAATAATCACTTCAACAACATTGCAGATAGAATGTTATTAAAAACTAATACTTCTACAAATTGTAAAATAATTAGAAATGATAAAAACATATATCTTAAGCCTGTATCACATGAGGAAATAATCCACATTATTTCCAATAAAAAGAACGGTTTATTGGCTGGATCAGATGAAGTGCCTGAATGTTGAATTAAGCAATGTATCAGTCATATTGTGAATATGTAATAGTTCAGTTAGTTCAGGTATATTTCCTGACAACTTAAAAGCATCCAGAATTGTTTCCATATTTAAAAATGGTGACCCAAATAATATTGATAATTACAAACCAATGTCCATAGTATCAGGATTTTCAAAAATACTTGAAACCGTAATGTACAGTCAAGTTGTACCTTTTCTAGAAAAGTGTGTGTTTGGTGATCACCAAAATGGTTTTAGAAAAAACAAAAGTATAGCTAATGCCCTTTAATCCTTTATAAAGCATACAATTGAAGACGTTGACATCAATAAGTTTACAACTGGTGTATTTTTGGACCTAAGTAAAGCGTTTGATTTAGTTGATTACAGTATCCTATTATCTAAAATAGAATCATATGGTATACATGGTTTAGCTTGTCATACCTAACCAACACGACCCATGTTACAACTACAAAAAATGAAACAAGTGGTTGGTATGTTAACTCTGATGTAAAAGTAGTAAAAGGTGGCGTTCCACAGGGACCTCTTTTGTTTTTAGCCTATATTGAGGATTTGCCAATTAATATACCGCATGCTGCAACAATATTATATGCAGATGACACAAGCTTAATATTAAGGGGAAATACTCAGCAAGCTGACAGTGTTATGACTAGCTTAAGGGATTGGCTGACTGCAAATAATCTGTTACTTAATATAAATAAATCACAGTGCGTGAGTTTTGTTCTCTCCATTAAGAGGTCACTGAGTTTTGATCCAGTGTTCATCTATAATAATAAACAAATTCAGTATACATCAGAAGCAAAATTTTTAGGGATAACAATTGACAAATGTATTAATTGGAAGTCACATATTCATAACATCACAACAAACATTAATAAAAATTATTACATTATCTCTGTACTAAAAAACATATGTAACCTCAGTACAGTTAAAATGAATTTATTTTGCATATTTTCAATCACTACTTGCATATGGCATAATTCTGTCAGGTAATTCTGTTGATGCGGATACACTATTCATAACACAAAAGAAAATTATATGTAGAATGTTTAATTTAAGTATGTCTGCTCACTGTAAAACTTATTTTAGACAAAATAACATACATACTTTACCATTAATCTATTTTACTCTAATGATAAAATTCATAATCACAGTACCAGATTTAGTAACAAAATTCACTTACTAAACAGATCACCACTATATTGCACGCTGGAATTCACATGTATAATTTGGTAACCAATAAAATAACTGGCACACATTCAATTCAATTTAGGAAGAAAGTTAAGCTGTTCTTAATTGATCAGTGTTTTATAATTTGCAAGAGTTTAATAAGTATTTCCTAAGATTGTAAATGTTATTGTAGATTTATTGTAACTGACGAAGCCATGAAATTGTAAAAAAATTTCCAAAAGGTGAATAAAATTATTATTATTATTATTATTAAAAGAATCATGCCCTTGTTTGAAGCTAACAGTGTAATAATAATGGATAGTGCATCTTACCACAGTGTAAAACTGTGTCGCATTCCCAACAGATCGTGGCTAAAGAATGACATCACCTGGATGGAGGGAAAAGGCTTGTCATTTGACAAGCCCATGGTTAAAAATGAACTAATATACTTATCTGAAATGCAAACGAGGGGAAAGCTTACGACAGGTTTGTTATAGACACCCTACCAAATAAAGCAGGACATATGATGCTGAGACTACCTCCATACCACTGTGTCTTAAACCCCTTGAAGTGACATGGAGTCAAGTTAAAGGTCACGTTGCACGCAACAACAAGACTTTCCAACTTGCTGAGGTGAGGACATTGTTAGTGATGGCTTGAAGTTGGTAACAGCTGATATGTGGCAGGACTTCATACATCACGTGGAGACGGAAGAGGTGGAGTTCTAGGAAGCAGATTGTCTTCATGACATAATTGTTGACTGTCTCCTCACTATCAACCCAGAAGATTCTGATAGCAGTACAGAGGAGGAAGAAGGTGAGGAGAGAGGGGAGGAGCAGAATTCTGATTGGGATTCCGATACCTCTTTCAGATTAGGTATGTTAAAGTTTTATTTTTGTATAGTGTTTTTTTTATATTTCTTATTTATATTTTTAATATGGACTGCTATACGCAATTGTTATTTGATCAGTAGCATGCTTCCAAACTTATCATGTGAAGAGGTTAGTGGGATGAAGGCGAGCAATGACAATTCCATGTGCCATGTGGTAATCTCCCTTGGTGCCACATGGTTGTGAAAGTAGCATCATTACTTCTCCAATGAGAGCAAGAAGGCGGAGGAGTACATTTTGTGCATTGTTTACATACGGACATATTTTTTAGGTGAAACTATACTAGATCATCACTTGTAACCATCAAATGTACCATTGGAACAAACTGGGGCATGGAGCCACACATTAGCTATTGGCTATATGTTGCAATGGTTAGGCCCCAGTTATCTTATGATGTCATATTTGGCGGCCAAAAGCACTACAAACTACTGTAACAGTAAATTTACAGGCGCTACTGTCTTTGTATTACAGGCTTTCAGAAGTACCCCAATCACACTGGAGACTTCTGGGACTCCCTCCCATGGACATTTATTTACAAGTGGAGACTAGGGTTACTGCCTATCATTAGTGCAAACAACTGGAGAGGTAGATGTTCAATAACTGAACACACTTCTATCCTAAATTTCTGGATACCCTAGTATTGAGTATGCAGTCTGACCTAATGAGTACTAAATATTGTTCTTTCTCTGCATTTAAAGTGAGTATCAAGAAGACTGGATGGAAGGAATTATGCCTGACCATTGTTTGGTTCACAAATAGATCCCATATAGGGACACATCAGGCGCAGGTTTATATGGCCTAACTTCAAGGACAAATATTAGTATAAGACTTGGGAAATATTGCACAGTCTTTCAGGCATAGTATTTGCTATCCTGAGCTGTGTTCTAAGAGATCTTGAGAAAGGTTACCATGGTAAACGAATTTGCATCCTCATGACAGTCAAAGTGCCTTAAAAGCACTCTCCTCAGGCCAGGTAAAATCATAACTATTATGGAAATGCCTAAATGCCCTGCCTGTCTTGTCATCTTGCAACAGGCTTGAAATGCGGTGGGTGCCAAGGCATCTGTGCAAATGAAAAAGCTGATTAGCTGGCTAAAAGGGATACTGAGATACCCTATGTTGACCCTGAACCTGTGTTTGGAGTCAGTACATGTACTGCCAAAAACTCAGTAGAAGCATGGACTCAGGTGGCAAACCTATCATGTACAAAGACAAGCCAGGAAACTGGTCTTAGGTCCATGCAACACTCTCTCATCTCCCTTGAGATTGGAAAGTAATTACATTAATTTCTGAAAATGGTTACTTCAGGAAACATCTATGTAAAGTAAGCCTCAACAAGGATGAACCCATTTGTAGAATGTGCAAAGAAGATGAGGAAACTGCATCGCATATGCTTTTTGACTGCCCATTCCTGTTAAGAAACAGACTCATTCTTTCTACGAGGGGCGATACTGAAAATTTTTAAAATACCATGCTTCTAAAAACAAATGAAGTTTATTTAAAGGTGAGTCGGAATTGTTACACTAACATCACTTAATCACAGTCGAATTAACCTACTGAGGATGGGAACAACTGTTTCCCGAAACATGTTAAGTGAGTAAACTTAAGTGATGTTAGTGTAACAATTCCGACTCACCTTTAAATAAATTCAATACACATCACTGTTTCTAGCTTCTTTTCATTACAATATATACGTAAATGAAGTTTGTTTATATTCGACAGCTACTTTCTAATGTTTTGCGAGTTGATTGCTGTGTGGTTTGTTCAATTTGCTCTAATGGTTAGTTATCATTTAAAGATTTTGTGTCCACCCAAAAATGAATTTGACTAAGGAACATTTCCAGGATCTGATTTTTTATGATTTAAAATCATCATTAATGCCTAAACAATGTGCAGATCGGCTTAGAAATGCATTTGTCGAAGAAGCCCCATGTAAGATAACAATTAATGATTGGTACAATGAATTTAAGGAGAGATCAATTTTTTTTCTTAGAGATGAATTTTGTGAAGGATGCCCAAGAACTGCTGTTACTGATGAAAATGCTGCTGCTGTTCGAGCAATGCTTGAAGAAGATTGCTAGACATGTTATAAATTTATTCAGCCGAAATAGGATATTGGTATGAGTCAAATCCAAAACATTTTACATCAATAGTTAGACGTGAGAAAACTTTGTTGTAGATGGATTGCATATAAACTGACCCCTGATCAAAAACAACTCATTGATGTAGAAAAATTCTGAAAAATTCGAAGGCAGCACTTCAAATTTGGTTTGGAATATTGTTATCGGTGATGAATCTTGGATTTATTGTTGCTATCCTAAAAAGAAAATTCAGTCGGCCCAATGGGTCTTTCGAACAGAACCTAAGCTTACAAAAGTCTGACAAATTTGTAGTGCTAGTAAAGAGGTGGTTGCTTGTTTTGTTTTTTTTCTTTCTTCTAAAACAGGCTTATTGCTCTAAAGCATTAGAAGATAGACATACCACTACCGCTGATGGGTGCACAAATTTCTGTTTACTGCAAATGTTTGAAAAAGTTCATGAAAAACTCACAAAAGGAAAAATAATGGTACATCATGACAACGCATCATCACATACAGCAAAACCCACCACCATACAGCCCTAACCTAGCACCTTATGATTTCTTTTTGTTTCCAAAAATTAAAAGATAAAGTGCATTGAATCAGTTTTTTGTCATCAGATGAAACAGTTGAACATTATAAAAACCTAGTTTCTGAAATGCCTCAGGAAGAGTGGCATCATTGCTTTAAGGACTGGTTTCATTGAATGAAAAATGTAGGTATTGATGTTAAAGGGCAATATTTTGAAAAACAATAAAATCATTTACATTTTTTAAAACTAATCCTTATTTGATTTTCTAAAAATTTTCAGTGTCGCCCTCGTATAACCAGGGAAGCTCTAGTAAAGTATGCTGACATACTTCCAGGATGTAGATCCATACCAGGATCTACAACTTGTTCAGGGTACAGATTTTGGGAAACGTGAACACATCCTTTCCAATGGGGTTGCACAATAAGTCTTTTAGGCTGACATGCAGGAGGTCGACAAAACTCTACCAACACCTTTCTTCTCTATCTTCTAAGGTGCAGAGTAGTTAACGGGAGGTCTGGGTTCAAAACCTGCCAGGACTTTCTTGAGGGAGGTATTTTCCGGTTTTCTTCAGCCCTCATAACTGGCAAATCTGAGGAGGTACTCTAAACTTAGGTGGAACATTTCTTTCCCAGTTATTTCATTTCATGAATCACTGCCTGTGTTGTGGAATTTAGTAAGAGCAGGTACTAAATGCTATATAAACAAAAATCTCCAAGTTAATGCCATGATTGTTGCTTTTGTACTAATCCTTAACCAATGTCGACAGCTCTAAAAGGAAAATCCTTATCACAAATTAGCCTTTACATAGAACAATTTTTGCTACTTTTTTATTGGCTCAAAACTGGCTCATAATAATTTTTATTAAAATATCATATATGTTTGAGATGTATATGTTTGACATATTTGTATGATAAAACATACATCTTGAATTTCTTCTTAAACTTCTGAAGTCCTCTTCATAGTCATTGAATTTTATACAATTTAGAAACCGTAAGAGTTATGACAAAAATTTCCAGAAAAAACATTTGGAGCTCATTAAAATATACAGTTTGTGTTAAAGAGCTTTTCTCATAGCATTGTAATCATTACCAAAATATTCAATATTATATTTTTATAATTTTTAAGTTTTAATTTTGATATGACATCTGTGACATGTCTTGAAGATGTGCAATTCTTCTTTTCTTCTCATTAATAAAAAAGAATCTTGACGTGTTACATTCACATGACTTTCTCTATCATTTGTTAGTGGGTGTACAAATTATTCTTACAAAAGTTTGTTTTCCTGTCTACTTCATTTTAATCAAGATTAGCCTTTCTGGAAATTGTTGCATTGCACATTTCATTATTGATACAAAGGGAATAGCGATAGTCAAATGTTTTAAAACCGGATGCTATACACTGGCTTAAAATTCTGTATCTTTCCATGTCATTGCAAGAAACAATTGAAAATTGACAGGACTTTAAAATAATGGCTAAGTAATGAGCAATTCAAACCATATAACAGATATTTTGGAAATGGCTGATGCCACAAAAAATGTTATTGGAAATAAATTGTGTGTTTTAAAGAGAGATACATTTTTTGCTTAATGTTTATTGGGCTATACAAGATTATACAAAATTCCTTCCATGTGAAGACTTCAAACACTATTCCCAGAAAATTAAACCTGTACAATTTGATGTCATGTAAATATCTTTAATATATGGTATTTTAATCAAACTTGTTTGAGCCATTTTTTCAAAAAACCAACATTTCTAAAAAATGTTCCATGTAAAGGGCAGTTTGGGATGAGGCATTTTCTTGAAAATCTTGTGTTGCATCTTTGGAAGGTACTGAACTTGAATACCAAGTTTGGTGTGTATTGTGTTTGATTTATACTGTTCATATACATGACTGCACGCACGCATATGCACACACACACACACTCACATTCTCTCCCTTTTTCTAAAAATGCTTATTTGGATTCAGGGGGCCTCTAAACATGTATTTCCAGTGAAATCTTGTAATGAAATTTTTTGGTAGAATATAATACCTTCTCTACCTACTAGGTACATGGTAGAGAAAGTAATAAAACATTGGAGTATAAACACTAATATTTTTTTCTTTATATCCTGCATGTAACCAAATCCATATTGTATAATTTTAAATCATTTCTAAGCACTTTTTTATGGTTAATGCAAAGTGGAAAGAAGACCCATTTTTTACTTTCTCTACTACATATAAGTAGGGGAAGTATTATATTCCACCTAAAAATTTGATGTCGAGATTTCACTGGAAATATATGTTTTGAGGTGCTTGAACCCCCCCCCCCCAAAAAAAAAAAAATTAGAAAAAGGTAAGCCATGTCTGAGATATCCGTTAGTAATGGTTTGAATTGTTCATTACTTAGTCATTCTTATCAAGTCCTGTCAACATTCAGTTGTTTTTTGCACTTACAGGAAACAGGATGGAATTTTAAAGCCAACGTTTGGCACCCAGTTCTAAAACATGTGACTCACTGTCCCCTTTGTATCTATAACAAAATATGTAATGCAGCTGTTTCTGTAATTGTTTATTTGGCTTAAAATGAAGTAGATAGAAAAATAAGCTTTAGTAAGAATAGTTTATATACCCACTAGTATACGATACGAGGGTAGAAAAAGTCATGTGAATGTATCACATCAGGTTTTTTTACATGAATTGTATAACATATTAAAGGATACCTATGAAATGTTAATAGGTAAAAGTCATTTTAGTGTACCACACCAGATTAATTTTATTGTCTAAGTGAAGTTGATAGATCATTATAAATCTGTGCAACTGATTTTACGAATATGCATTTTCTTCTGTTAGTCTCAGGGTTAGAATATGAAAAGTTTACCTGCTGGTAACAGGGTACTTAAAAGTTTATGAAATTCCTTACAGGTTGCAGAAAGATGCAGGTTTTTCAGATTTTAAAAAATACCTAGAGCGACAGGCAGAATTAGCAAGATTAAAAAAGCCACTCAAAAAGAAAAAAGTGCAAGATTATGAAAATGATACAGAAGAAGGTAAAACAGAAACAAAGAAGCAGCGTTCACCTCTCAAAAAAAGTGTGCTTATGCCCAAGAAGCGCAGGAAGAAAGAGAAGCTTGGTACTAGATCCAGTGAGGAGTGGTGGCAAGTAATTGCATGTATTTGTTGTGATTTTTATGTAACCCAAAGAATAGACTGTAAATCAAGATATAAGGTTAATATGTGTGTCTCGTACATAAGTGTTTCATTGAAAAGTATTGTCCTCTACAAACTGTTATGTCCTTTTTAATCTTGATGATCAGAGCTGTATTGCTCTGCTAAATTAATTTAGTTCTCTACATACGTTCAGTTTTATTTTTTGTAAGCTATCATCATCATTGCACATGTGCAATGTACAATCTACTGTTATTGCAGCAACTTTCATATTGCAGATGCTTTCTAATTTGGACAGTCTCACAGGCACCCATATTTGAGGCAGTACACTAACTGATATCATCTTTGTGATTCACATACTGAGTTATCAACATACTGTTACAACACTCTTTAGCCCAGTAATAAAATTTACGGTGTTTGTACATTGTATTTTATTATCTTTATTTATTGTGTGTCCCTTTCTGTCTTTGTCATAATTTTTCTTAGTTTTAGTTTCCTTATATGCAGATTTCTTGATTGGCAAATTGTTTGGTTAGTTGCATGAATCAAACTTCTATAGAATTTTCTCCTACAGCATATTGGGTCTCAGAAAATTGCGTTACAATGTGATTGCATGGCAAAAGTTATTAAAACTATCAGGAGAACGTCAATAGAGCATTACACTTATCAGATCATTATTAATTTCAAGCCCTGTGTCCTTCAGCTCATCATCAATGTCAAGAAACTTTTGAATGCTGACTCGTGCATTATTGTCACCCATTTGTTGCAAAATAAATGGTTCATTAATGCAACTTTTCTCAGCGGATCTTGTAACTAGTGCGTGCTCTAATGTTTTGTCCAAATTGCCTGAGCTGTATTGCATTTCTTTCATCTGGTTTATAACTGAAGGACCCATGGAGAGAACAGTGTTTGATTGCACCTTCGAAACCTATATGGTCCAATCCTTCGCAGTTTGAATGGCTGTTTTGTCATCACACTCTGATTTAACACACCATCTGCGTGTCCTGATGCACCAGTTTTAATTAACACATTCAGCATTTGCCCTTTCCAATGCATAATTGTCCTGGTTTAATCATTTGAAGCAAATACAAATTGTGTTCTTCTTGAAAAAGAAAAATGTTTGATTGACACTAACCTCAAAAGAAGTACATATACTAACATACAAATATATAAAAATATTCTAATTTTTGTTTTCACTTATCTTGTTATGATCTGAGCTCATACCATTTTAAAGTGACACAAATGGATTAAATACACATGAGATAATCAAAAGAACAAGAAAGAATTTGCTATTCTATACAGAAGATTCATGTTTATGGTGCATAGTTACTGCAACAATTGCAACAACAAAACAATTGAAGTTTGCATGGTGGCGCATTCTAACTTGCTTGAGTTGCTCATTTAGCTCTCACTCAATACACCCTAATAGATATGTATCTAAAATGTAGTTTCAAGATAATCTCAATTGGAAGTGAACTTAAGAAATCTTGACTCCTAGTCTCCTTGGATGAAAAACAAGCACACTTGCATTTGTAACAATGCCCACTTATTTGAGGGCAAATGCCCATTACAACATGCTTCTCAGAGTTGTCTTTATAATTATTGCTGATTTACAATGCAGGATTATAGATACAGCATCACATTGGTGATATTTCATATCTAAAGCACCTATCAAAATCATTTAAGCAGTATTCAAAGAATTCCTGAATCCACTAAATTAATTTTAAGACTTCCGAATATTTTCTATATACCTTAAACCACAGAGTCTGAACTATGTGACTATAGTAAATTTATAAAAAATGTTGTTATTATGAGTAGCAAGATGGTAAAAATGACACTTATGTCTATATCCAGGCAAAGGCAAGTTTGTGACTGGATACATGGACATTTCAACATTAACACAAACTTTGTGAAACAACACAATCAAGCATTGAATTTGTATGTAGTTGTGTATATAGAGAGAAATCTTCTTTACAGTTGATTTGTAATGTTTATATAACAAATTATAATTTGTGAAGCTTAAAGATATCCACAATTTCAGATAACGTGACAAGACTGATAATTACAAGACTGATTCTCTATATCTGCCCATAGAACATTATGGGCATGGGGCCTCTATTAGGAGTGGTATATGGTACGGAATCCCACCAGCAGTTTGCATGTTGTTTTGGAGACTAGGAGCTACTATTTCTTAATTAAGTAGTTCCACAGTTGGTCCTCAAGGATCTCAAAAAACTAAGTGCAACCCTTTCCAGACCTTTCAGCATGTTAAAATCCATGTCAATACCAGAAATTGAACTCGCGTCTCCTGCTCTTCAGGTAGCAAAGTTATTATTTCACCTATAGAAGCTAAAAAATTTGGATAGTCCAGCAATAAGGTTACTCATTAGACTGTGTAAAAATGATAGTGCGCTTACAGAAATATATTCAGTATATTATTAATAACTCATGATTACATTAGACTTTGCCAGTACTGAATGTATATATAGTGTTTTTCCCTCACTCTGCAACCACCACTCATGGGCTCATGTGCAGACCACCTGGGCTGGATCTGCTGCCGAAATAGGTATAAAATCCTTGCAACTGCTTCACATTCTTGTAATTATAGTTACAATTACAATGATAATAAGCACATACCTTTTCATAAGAGACGTTAGAAATATTGCATAGTAGGTGGAGAAGGTATTGTATTCCACCGAAAAATTCGATATTGAGATTTCACAAAAATACATGTTTTGAGGCCCCTGAATCCAGAAAAGCATTTTTAGAAAAAGGTTGCTCTGTCTTTGTGTGTACGTGCGTGCAAGTTGGAAAGGTAGAATCAGATGACTGAAAAATTCAATGCGATCACCAGGATTCAAATCAGCTCGGTGGTGGTGAGAGCAACTGGACAGAAACCGGGAGATCCGTGATTCAAATCCTCGACATTAAATTTTTCAGTCATCTGATTCTACCTTTCCAACCTTGTACAACACACGGATTGTGTGGAAAAACAATTAATTCCTTTAATAATAATAGTTTGTATACCAATTAATAAGCGATAGAGGGTAAAGTCATGTGAATGTAACATCAAATTTTTTCATTCCCACTGTTGCTAACGTTAGTTGGTACTCTATGACACATTTGATTGTTTATTCATTTAAAGTAGTGATGTGACAACTGATACAATAGTGACTTGATTTTTAACAACACATGCAAGAAAGTAATTATTATTTGTATGGTATGTTACATTTTATTCATTGAATAGTCTTATTAAATCCAATTTGAGGATAAGAGTTTATTAGATAAATTCATAGCTTTTCATGAGATTACCTATGATAAATTTGGCTGCATCCCTTTTTACTGCCATAAAATATTGAATTTTAATGAATGTTTATAATAAATAATTTATGAACGAAATATTTTTCACATTGTTGAAAGTCATTCACATGGTGTTATTTGCTACCTTTTCCATTAGTTTCAGTAGAGTGTTATACAATTTAAATCCAATGGCACCACATTTTACTCCTAAAAGAGTATTTTTCCAGCATTTAGGACACTTCTAAAATTCCCTTCGTCTGCTTGTTAGATTAGCATTAGCTAATGTAATAAAGGAATTTTATTAAAGAACAACTTATGAATAAAATTATCAACCATACAGATTTCTTGTTAAACAGGCTAAAATTAAAACTGCTTTCTTATTATAGGGATCAAAGAAAGAAACCAGGAAAGTTGTTATCAGAAACCACAGCAATAGAGAGCAGTGGCAGTGAATACCTACCATCAGAAGATGAGAGTGAAGGCGAATTCAAAGTTAAGCTAAGTTAGTAATGAATCCTATTTTCTGTGCTTTTCCATATTTTAGAAATTTTAAAAAGAGAGTGATATTTTGTATTTGCTTGTATGTAAATAAGATAGATAGATAGATAATGGTGAGGGGTTTGTTGGAGTTTTGTTGACCTCCCACACATCAGCCTAAAAGACTTATTGTGCAACTCTATTGGAAAGGATGCCTTCAGTGTTTCCCAAAATCTGTTCCCTGAACAAGTTGCAGTATCTTGGTTCCAATGTCAGCATTCTTTCCTAGATCTTCCCTGGTTATAGAAAGAGTAAGTCTGTTTCTTGCCAGGAACGGGCAGTCAAAGAGGATATGTAAAGCAGTTTCCTTATCCTCTGTGCACATTCTACAGATGGGTTCATCTATGTATAGGTCTACTTTAAGTAGATGTTTCCTGAAGTGAACATGTTCAGAAATCTGTGCAATTACTTTCTTTATTCCTGTTGTATCCAATCTCGGCATGCAAGTAAAGTGAGAATTGAAAATTCACAAAATAAAAAAAAAAATGTGCTGATAAATGAAGGCTTTCATGGCTGGAGTAATGAGGAATAATAGAAAAACAATGGAAAAATCCATTGAGTGCTGTGATAGAAAACTTTTACTTGGAATTTTTAAAAGCCGTTTTTGACTTTTGTCCTAAAAACCAGTTTACTGGTTCGGATATGTGGGCAATACAATTGTGGTGTAGAACCAGGAACCTGGAAGATTCAGCCTTAGAATAATTTTTTCTTTATATTAACAGCTTAAATTTGCAGATAGAGTTTATGTAAGAAAAAGATGGAAAATTATGCTTTTGGACATCCTCCTCATTAAGAAAATTGATGGCTCATTAGACATGCAGTTTACTGTAAACCCATTCAAACTAGCCATTACCTTCAAACTAATAACTATCCAAAACAAAAATGAGACATGACAGAAACATAGTGGACAGAGCATGTAGAATATGTAAACCACCGCTGCAACTGCAATATTTAGATCAGGTTCTTCAGGATAATGGTTATATGGAGAATAGAATAAAAAGAGCATGTACACCCAATAAAGCAACCTTTAGCACAAGAAAATGAATCACTTTCTGGGAAGAAAGGTATGTTTCTTTTCTTTTCTGAAACAGAGTGTATTTCTTTAGAGTCCTACTCTTGTCAGCTGGACTGTGCTGGATTCCTGTTCATGCAGGCATATATATTGGTACTACCCAACTTAAAAGAACATCACAGACACCTTAGTCAACTGGAGAAAACTGCTATTGCACAGCATGCATTGGAAGCAGTGGGAGTACACATCATCTGCTATGAGGAAATGAACATCCTTTCTTCAACTTCCCACTACTACACACATTTACATCGAGAAGCAATTGAAACTTATATGCATAAAAACAATTCTAATAAAAAAAGAAGAAACACTTAAACTTCATAAAACTTGATACTAACCTTACAAGACAAATTTACAGTTAAACCATGTGCAACAATCAACAAAATGCTTGCCCATACCACAATTATGTTGGCTCACCAGCCAGATGAATCAGGCCATACAAAGGTTACACTGCATTACCAGTTTATATAAGCTGACCACTGCCAGCATTAATTCAGTTGGTATGAAGAAATCATGCTGAGCTACCCTACAACATTAGGATGATTCTTGTCACAGATGCCAGCAAAACATCTGGGATTGTGAGAAGCAAACCAGTGGAACATTGACTTTCCAGCCCAGAATTTTATTCTTCCTTTATTCCTCTTAAACAATGTACTGCATCACTGCAGCTCAACTGAGAACTCCCATCAGTGTTCTCTTGTGACAGGAAATAGTTTGTCTGAGTTCATCATGCTCCAAACAGTGATGTTGAGAAATTTACTACCTTTATATGTCTCTGTCTTGTGTATAATTAGCAACATTTTCTTCTAAATTATTAGAACCAGTTAAGACTTGAACTCTGAGAATTTGTATTGTATGTATATGTATATTTGTTTATTTCCATAATGCTATACAAAATTCTTACAATTTTTAATACATTACTTTGAGTTGCTATTTTTTCTTTCTTTGGCCCATCATGCATTTTAACACTGTGATTATTTGTGCATAGTGGGTCATAACAAATTCATATTGCTTTATTTTTCTAAACCATTTTTCTCTTACTCTCCCCATATATTCTCCTATTCTTTTTATATCCCTCTCCTTTTGTATTTTCATTATCCTAACTTTTAATACTTCTTTGTTAACATTCTCCCATTCTTTAGGTAAAAACTGATTTCTCCACAAGTGAGTTTCTTCACATTCAATTATATAATGCAAATCATTATCTGCCTCTCCACAAAGAAGACAGCTATTCAAATTCGTTCCCTTCCTATCTCCCCTTGGCCTATATGCACTTAATCTAGACCACGCCCACTTCTCTCACTAACCTATTACCTACATCCACTTACTTCTCCCTTCCCCAGTCCACCTTTAATTGTCTATATAGTTCCAAACTTTTCTTTGAAATAATTCTTGTTTCTCTATATCTTCTACTCTGTTCCTCACTTCTTTCCAGAAACCTTTAACTAACCCCTCTCTCTCCTCCCATAAGTTACCCATTCCTATTTCCTGTAAAACTCTCCTTATTCCTTGAGCCCAGTTCATCCCAGCACTGGATTTTTCTTGTATTATGTAATATGGTATTATGCTTCAATACCTTAATCAGTATGTTGTGACATAGCGCCTATGGTCCAAGCTTTGGGAGGTCTGCACTGGGCAGTTGGAGAGATAAACAAAGATAAGCAATGCTCACACCTAGCATAAACATTTGAAGCGCTATTGTCAGATAACCAGAATCTTCTGGAAGTTTCCCCTTCTAGGACATTCTAAAACTTTTAACTACCTGCTATATAAGTGAGCACTCTCACAAGTTAGTGAGTCGAAATGATGACAACTGTTGTGATGTGCAGTGATCTGGTTCATTGTCACTTTCATCCTACAGTGAATGCTTCCCCTGCCATCTATTCAAGTATTTCACTCGCTGGAATTGCGTTGTCAATGCTTACGTACATTTCAAAAGAGATGCTGTCTGCTATTTGGTGCCATTCTTCACTCTCGGAAAGTTCATCTTCTAGCATGACATCATCACCAAGAACCCGACAAGAGCCAGTTTTTTTTTTTTAAGTAGTTTTGAATCATATCTTGCATCACAGCATCCCAACCAGACTTAATAAAATTAAATTGAGTTTTATTTATGGACACTCTTTAACTGCTGTGGTCCTTAGCGTCCCATTCTATTTTGGGCGTGAAAGACTGGTAATTTTATTCAGAGGCCTCTTCATCAGGTTTGAGGTTCTTTTACTTGCCGTAAATCTACGACCAACGGCTGTACTTGCCTTCCAAAGGAAGCCATGCTAAGGATTTTTACACCTGAAAAAAATCCATCGCCCTCCACTGGGTTTGAGCCTGTAACCTCGGGAACTAGTATGGTAACCACTACACCACGGAGGACAATCCCAGACTTAATGAAATTCATGGCATCTAAGATGGTGATTTTTCTTGTCATCGATTCCAGTGCAGCCAACCATCTCTGTACCAGCTTCTTATGATACATTTGCTTCATGTACAGTACTATGCCTTGATATAAAGGTTGTAGCTTACTCATGCAGTTTGCTGGCAGGAAAATTATCTTTGTTTCTTAAATTTGAAACAGTTGGTAGATGAGTGGCACACTGATTAATGAAGATTGCAATTTTTCTGTTATGTCCAGTCATGTGTCCCATACACATAAGAAATTTTCAATTACTGCAGAAGTTATTCAGGCTTTTGTGTTGGAAGTGTACTTACATAAAAACATCACACATTCTTGAAGCATCGCAGACTGTGTGCTTTTCCAGTAACCAGCAGTACCAATTTCTCCATTCCTTTTTCATTAATGGAACTGTGAGCCTCTCCTTCTTAAGTTTCCCACCATGACACGTAGTACCCTTAAAATCTAGGGTTTTATCTGGCAGAAGATGGAAAAATAGTATCATTTTTATCTACATTATAAACATTGTCAGGATTATAGTTTTTTCAGAATTGATAGGAGTATTGTATTTTTCACATTTCTATATTTTCGCACAGGGGTGCTGGGGTAGTTCAGTGGTTTCGTTTCTGGCTCTGGTTCTGAGAGTCTGGGGTGGTGATTTTAAGTTAGGCATGTGTGTGCTTCCACCTCTGACTTGCTCATGTGGAGTATCCCCAAGGCCCAACGTGTTTCGTAGTCCACAGTAAAAGCTGTAGGTCCTCCTGTTCTGTCATCCACATCACCACCCTACACCACCCTTTGGGTGCCTCCACTTCAGAAATGGGTCCAGTCGTTGCTTGGTGGAATGAAGTAACTGCTGAAGGCATAGTGCATATATGGGGAACATTAAGGCTGGTTCATAACCAACGAGAATGGTAACCAGAACGAGAATGAGAAAGTTGAAATGCATGTGTTCAAATGGGAATATTCACAACTGCCGGGAAGCCTTCCCGGGCCCCGGGAATGGGAAAGAAGAGTTGCCCAACTTTTAACGTTCTCGTTCCCGGGCACGGCATATTAGATCCCTATTGTGCATATTAGACTCTTCACTCTAGAGGTTGTTTTAGGCGGCCGTGACTTGAAGCAGCCACTAGTGCTCTCTATAGTCACAAGCTGGAAACATGAAAGTGGAAGGAATTAGTAGTAAATGTGCTTCCTAACCTCATCCCGACACCCGCAAATCTAATCAGTGTTGGTTCCTCTGGTGAAAGGATCATTTGTAGTTTGTTAATATGCAACTCAAAGCTGGCTATTACCTAAAAAAATGGCAAAAGCTACAAAGAACAGCTAAAACTGGTGGAAATGAAAAAAGAACAATAAACAATTTTAATGTATGCCATTAAATAAAGGAATGAAAGCTTGGCATAAGCAGAGGGATCGGAAATGTAATGGATATACATTTAGATAATGTTTACTCTATCGAATTTTGACATTGGCTTGGCTAAATTGGAAGTAGGTGAAAAAATGTCATTGGTCAGTTAAAAACAAATGAAATCCCAATGTGCAAAAGCGACTTTCACTTTGTGATCGATATGCATCCCTGTTCTCATTACCGGGCTGTTGTGAACCAATATCTTGCATAGTGCATTGCTTCCCATTCTCGTTTCTGTTCTGGTTACCGTTCTCGGGCGGTTGTGAACCAGCCTTTAGAGATCGCAATATTTTTGCACAGTGTAGCGTCATTATCTAGGGCAGGAGTCTCACGTTGTAGTATCTATAAACTAAGTTATGTTAATTCTTGAATCTTTCATTCCAGCTTTGGATGTTTTAAAAATCATCAGTCCCATCTTCCATGCTAAATATGAGTTCAACCACATTACTGTCTATTGGCACATTTGAAACTTGTGCTTGTGTGAACCACTTCAGTAGAACATCTTCTAATTCTGGAAACTGACCCTGGTGATTACATTTTCTTTTAGCATTTTCCCCATCTTCAAAAGCAGTTTCAATCACTTTAAGTATGCTAACAATCATGTTTAAGATTGATGGAGGATTGTTTAAATTCTGTGCTATATCCACACATTTCATATTTGGTTTATGATCTGCTTCTTGAAGATTTTAAGTTTTTCACTGTTTGTTATTTGCTGCATGTTTTTTTTTTCTCAATTGCAAACTTAAATAGTTTTGAAGTTAAAATAAGATGTACATAGTTTAATCAATACTAGAAACTATCATTGGTGTTTACCACACCAAGCTAAAGCATTCTCTATCCATCCACACAAATTGCATCACACAGTGCATATATGTCATTGGCTGCTATCCCCAGACCAACTGGACTGACCAAGGATTGACCAATATAGTGAATGAGGACTTTAAAGTTTGAATGTTAGTAAGCATGAGTGGGAAAATGCCTAAACAAATATTTTTTATAGGATTTGATGCATTTGGAATTAGGACTTTTATAATTTGACATCATATACAGAAAAACATGTACTGAGGAACATACTAAAAAGTTTTCACTGTATATGTTTTACAACTATACCTTTTCCACAAACTTTTTCCAATTCAGTTAGGTCTACCCCATTAGGAGCTGCACAAGGTAATCCCAAAACCATTTTACGAAATCCTCTATGAATGTGATAATTTGATTTGGCGGTAGCTGAATAAATTCTCTCCAGCCAGGCAGCACTCATACTTCATATTTTATTTAAATAGGTTCTTATGCTCTGAATGTTTACTTTTCCCTTGCCTTTCTCTTTTCTGCCCATCTTCTACTATAACTAAGTATTAAGAATTGAAAAATTGCATGCATGTTGTCACAAGTGACCAGAACTCTCTTTGGAACACTGCTATTTTTTTTTTCTTTCTTCGGTGTATTCAAGTAATACTATTAAAAGCTTTTTATATTGGCTTTGTCTACAGTCTGGTATCTCCTAATAGATTTTGAAGTATCTATTTACCAATTAATAATTGATGTATGGAAATGCCTATAAATATCTCAGTAGAAAGACTCCATATCTCCTAATAGATTTTGAAGTATTGATTTACTAATTAATAATTGATATGTGAAAGTACCTATAAATATCAGTGAGATGCAATCACTACAAAGGTTGACAAAGCAATGAGTCTTACATTTCTTATAGCTCCAAATACAAAGTAAATGCGCATTAAATAAATACAATTTGTTTATCATCTGATAAAAAGAGGCTAAATGCAGCATGAATCATAAAAACATTAAATAACTTAAAATACAAATCTGGAGGTGCAGGAAATAATCTAATTTACAATAAATCCAAGAGTTTGATAATATAGTTTTTTTTCCTCCCTTTTCTTTTCTCTAGCGCATGAATGACTGTCATAGCAAAGGACAAGTCCCTGTTATATGGGCGGTAACCTTTTGGATGCTTGGATAAATCTAAGAGAATGTTTGTTAAACAGTTAGCTAATAGGATACGTGCAAGATTGCTGCATGATGAAAACAATTTTTGAAACAGTGTCATCAGATTCTCACATTCACCTGCAGTATTTTAGCTTATTTCAATACTGCATAAAAATTATTAATATGGTATTACTTCACTTGCTTACTTAAGAGTGAGATCTGTGTGTTGCTAGGACAGTGTGAAACTGAAAAACAAGAAATGAAAACAAAAAGTTTTCTTGAAAGCATTATTGAACTATATTTTGATAATTTTCCTTTCATACTAGCTCTGTGACTATTAAACTCATTTGTATATTTGGCATATTACACTTGCCTCATTGCACTATGCACATTTCAGTACTCAACAGGCAACTAAGATAAACTAATGCAGCCACCTCACATAAGTAACCTTATGTGTCTATTAATTAATTCATGCTTTGTTTTGGTTTAATTTGAAGTGAAAGTGAATGTTTACCACTAGGCAGTTTACAAAGAACATAGTTCAAGGTATTGGTAAAGAATTCACATCTAGTACAGTTAAGTTTTAAGCTTCTGTAATGCCTACTATATAACAACTGGTTGTTAAGGTAATGCATCCAATTACATGATTTAGCAAGATATGGGGAAGTATAGTGAGAGAGGAATGAAGGAAGGCACCTAGCTTGAGATAGGGATATTATTTCACTGGGGGCTATAAAATTAATAGTCGTGTAGTTTGTTATTGATTAGTTAAACTTTCATGCCAGTTTAGCAAGTAAGTGAAATTCATACTTTAAAAGATATTGTGCTGGTGCAATTCTTTAAACTACCTCTGTACATGAAAGCTAGTGTTTATAAATAGCGTGCATTTTCTTCATTCTCACTCATACCAAGTTTTCAGAGTTAATGTTTTAATGACATTAATACAAAGAAAATTAACTCACGTTGAAAATTCCAATATAGGAAATATGCTCTGAAATGCAATAAGGTAAGAGTTCCTTATTTCAAAATAATTCCCCTCTTTATGAGGTGATGCTTCATTCAAACTTAAATCATTCATTTTACATGTAGTAAACTGTGACATAATTTAAAAACGAGGGAAAACAAATAAAAGAAAATTAGGAAAATACAATACACTTAGCAATTACTGCGTATGTAAAAAAAGAAAAATTGTTACGCACTTTACATAAAATGTGGAAAAGTAGGCTAAGTAATATGATGAATGCAGGCGTATCATACTTTGGTATCTCTCTCTCTCATGCTTACACACACGCACATGCACACGCTCTCTCCTTTATCTCTCTTTCTCATTAAGCTGATATATTATTTCAAAATACAATAAAGTTTTTGTTTTATAAATATAGCAATTCACTCAAATACCTGTAATAAGTAGAGGAAGTATTGTTTTCCACCCAAAAATTCAATATCAGGATTTCATGGAAATATATTTTTTGAGGTCCTCTAAATCCAAAAAAAAGATCTTGTTAGAAAAGTGAATGTGTGCATGCATGCGCATGTACAAATGTGAGTGCATGCTTGTGCAACTCATAAATGAAAAGTCAGATAAATACCAAACTTTATATTTAAGTTCATCTGTCAAGGAAGTGACAAACATTTTCAAGAAAATCCTCCACTCAGCTACCGTTTACATAGAAAGCTTTTCGTTAATTTTCATTTTCTCAAAAATGCCTCTTAATGACTTTTGATTAAGACACCATATGTTTAAAATTTAATTTACTAATAAAATTTATATCTCAAATAGCTTATGAGGTCCACTTCATTCAGAATGAATTTTGTATAATTTTGTATAGCTGGTAACCATAAAAGATAGATAAACACTTACTACCCAAAGATGTGGATCTCTCTAAAACACACAATTTATTTCAAATAATGTTTTGCAGCATTAGTCATTTCCAAGATATTTGTTATTATTTTTAATTTTTCAATACTGCTGTCATCTTTCACTTGTTTCTTGTAATGTCATGGAAAGAGTATGAAATTTCAAAGCCAACATACAATGATCCACTTAAAGATCCCTATCAATTCAATCTCCTGTATCTATTTCCCTTGTACCTACAAGGAAATGTATAATGAAAGTATTTTGCAAATGTTTATCTCAATTAACGTGAGGTTGATAGAAAAATAGTCTTTTTCTCAAGTATAGTTTGTACAAACTATATAAAAGTAAATGATAGTGGCTAGAGAAAGTCATATGAATGTAACACATCAGAGTCTTTTACCACTTTTGATGCCTGGGGTAATATGTTATATGGTGCCCTCAATGAAGGAGTCGCTTTCTGAAGATTGAATGAAATTTTTCTTGACCTCTTGAACTACTTATGATGGCTACTGCATTTGATCATGCATTTATTTAACAAGTAAAATAACTTTACAAACATAGAGAAAAGTACTGCCAGTATGTTTTCCTTTGTAAAAATATTTCTACCTGACATTCCCTTAGATATATCTAAAACACATTTTTTGTAACACTAATATTTGATTTAAGTTTGGTTTTTAGCAATGAATTTCTGTGCAGTAACTTTATGGTAACCCATGCATAACATTTATATATATGAATCAACATTTGTGTGTGCAATTGTGCATTCTCCCCTCCCCCCAATAGGATCCTACATCTAAGAGGAGTGAATGGAGAGAGGCACTCATTTTGTGTAAAATCTGAAATCGTGACATCATGCTTGCAAAGCTACTTGTACCTAACATGCGGACCCCTTGCATCTCATTTCCGATGCTCTTATTGCTTTCATTGCAATAAGGTGTAGAAATATAGCAATAACAATATTAAATAATAAATAATATATTGTACTTTCTGAAAGCTCTCCCCGTTTTCCATTGTCATCACCCAAATAAAATAATGTCCCTTTCCAAAACAGTTCTTCAGTGTAGTTGTTGCACTAATGGTTTCATATTTTTTCAAATAATATCAATTGGTAAAGGTGTAATTGGAATAGTACTTTCAGGAAAAAATTAAAGATCTCCGGATTTTTACTGCGAATTATAATGCTTTTTTTTTTTATTGTAAATAGATAGCGTTCTTGGGTTTTTGGAGCAATTCAGACACATGTTACATAACTGCATACATACAAATACAGATTTCATATTTGTTACACAAAGAAGCATAACCATATACATAACACAATATAATCACACAGTGTTGGAAATACTCTGTCAGTGAAAATGCAGCAAATAGCATAGGAAGTAGAGGGTCTCATTAAAAACTCACTTATTTATAGACATGGATCAATTAATTATAAGATTCTGTTAAACCAGTGCAGTATTTGAAATAGTATGCCAATGATAATAAAAGAATTAGCAATGAAATACATGATCTCATTAAGAAAATTGCTTATTTACAGGCAAAGGTGAACTAGCTTTAAAGAACAGTGTTGTGCTTTACACACATTGTCACAGGGAACATTAAATCACTTAACCATGCTGTTCATCTATAAATAATTCTTGGATAGAGGGATAGGCTTTGTAGCCCGAATATCCTATAAGAACAGACTTATTACTTTCTCTGCCACGTACATAGTAAGTAGAGAAGGTATTGCATTCCACCCAAAAATTTTATACCGAGATTTCAATGGAAATAAATTTTTGAGACCCTTGAATCCTAAATAAAGATTTTTAGAAAAATGCCCGTGTGTGTGTCTGTGAACAGCATAACTCAAAAATGAAAAGTTGGATAAATACCAAACTTAGTATTTAGGTTCAGTCCCTTTCAAAAATGCGATACAAGATTTTTCAACAAAATCCTCCCACCCTAAACTACCCTTTACATGGAACATTTTCGAAATTTTTTATTTTATAAAAAATAGCCAGCAATTTTGATTAAAATATCATATATTAAAGATATTTGCATGACAAATAAAATGTATAACTTGAATTTTCTGGGAATAGCCTGTGAAGTCCTGTTCATTCCGAAGGAGTTTTATATAATCTTGCATAACTGGTAAACGTTAAGGTACAGACAAAAACATTCTATGCAATAAATGTAGATCTCTTTAAAACACACAATTTATTTAAAATAGGTTTTTGTTTGTTTTGTTTTTATTGTGGCATAAGCCATTTCTGAGATATCCGTTATGAATGCTTTGAATTGTTTATTAATTGGTCATTCTTCACTATTGCATAGAAGCAGTATGGAATTTTAAGGCCAGCATGTAGCTTCCAGTTCTTAAACATTTGACTATTTGTATCTGTAACAAAATGTGTAATGGTGGCTAACTCTGCATAGATTTATGTGGATTAAAATGTAGTAGAAAAAAGTTTTGGTAAGAATGGTTTGTATTCCACTAATAAAGATAGAGGGTAGAGATAGTCATGTGAATGTATCACATGAGAAATTTTTAAATCATCAGATGACACATCTCATGTTTGGGAGAGCATTAAACACTTTAACACACTAATACTGAACACCTCTTTGGTATTTATATTATATATAGATATAGATGTGTGTACACTACAAATGTGAGGTTACTACATCTCCTAGCATAGTATCAAGCATTTCACCAATATCACACAAAAGACTTGGAACACTACAATCAAGTAGAATGTGCTGCAGATATAGAGAAACTGAAACATGCTTTCTTAATCCCACAAGTTTCAGGAACAGAAACTCCAGAAAAACAGTTACATTTCCATGTAAGTTAGCACTTGAAATTGCAAAATCCTTAAGCAGCTTGTCAGAGGGCAAATTTGTAAAACTCTGCTTGGAAGTTGCACTACGGACAAAAGTATAGACATGTCTAGTATGCCCAGTTATGCATATTTATAAGTATAAACTGTGATTTGATTTAAGCATTCATTTACACATTACTTTAATCCAAATCTGCTTGTTGCATTGATTTAAAGCTCAAATTAACTGGAAAGATTGTTTATACCAGTAAAAAATAAGTTATAGTTTTGGCAAGGTTGACCACACAAATTCCATGAATCACTTGTTTTTTCACCAAAATTATTGTGAATAATGTTGGTATGAGATACTAGCAGCAGTCTGTTAGTAATTAATATGGAAGTAATAGAAATTAATATGGGTCTACATTATGAGCCCGTCTCTCAGATCAACTCCTCTTGCCTACACCCTTACAGCTATTTTGACCAAATTTGGCACATGTTCTTTAGGTCAAGAATAAAAATACTTGGGTGGTGATATAAAAAAAAAATACTCCCAATAGAAGAGGAGGTGGAAAATGTTTGGTAAAAGGCAATTTTAAGGATTCTCAATGCTAATAGACCTGTTTTCTCAATACTTTGCTAAATAAAAAGATAAATGTTGCTCCTTGTATTCTGTTTGGGGGTGGTAATGAAAAAGGCCTTTTCCTAATGGGAAATGAGGTTAAAAATTGTTCAATTGTTGCACTTTGGGAATCTTTGGGGGAATTACTGCTGGTGTCTTGCATGCGATGAACCTACCAGAAAATGCTTGAGAAAATCACGTGCACTGAACTTCCATGGGAAAAGAAAAAGGGGCACACAAGATAACTAACATACATTCTCAGATCTAGTTTCGTTTTCATGTTATTGTTCTTGGTTTTTTTTTTACTTAAAAGTTGTATATGAGTGTGTAATATTTTTGCAAATTTTACAATTATATTTACATTGAACATTGTCATATTCCCAAAACGAGATGTGCCACAGAAAAACAGAATGCATTTTTTAATTCTGCGCACTAAAATTAGTAAAAGTCACCTATTTTTAAACACCCGCTGAAAGAAGTTTTCATTTTTAACCTAGTGTAATTATATTTGGAATTCTTTCATTCTTCTGTTCTTTTCACTTCTTTTCTTTTATATTTCAGAAAAATTTGATACTAAAACTAAACCTCGGAGGAAAGTAAAGCGAAGGCTAAAGCCTGCATTTGTATCAGACTCGTTAGAAGAATGGAAAACAGATGACAGCGATTGGGAATATTCTGATGAAGAATCACGAAGCAGAAGACGTAAAAAGAGTAAGTAGACTGCCCAAATTAATATCAGAGACAATTATAATGGTTTGAATTAAGCCAAAATAGTGGATGTTAAAAATAAGCTCACGCAGTCATGCATATCATTGGGTGTGTGTTCATGCGCATGTGCACACTATAGTTAAATAGGGAGGAAGGGAACATAACTCAAAAAGGAGGTGTTGGATAGATACCAAACTTGGCGTTTTAAGTTCAGCACTTTTCAAGGATGCAACATGATTAAAAGAAAACCCTGACCTTGAATTACCTTTTATGTGAAAATTTTGTTGTTTTTTATTTTCTCAAAAATGCCTCTAACAATTTTGATTCAAATGCTGTATGTTTGACATATTATGAAATTTATACCTTGAGTAGCTTGTAAAACTTCTTTTTTCTGATTGAATTTTTTGTAACTAAAATGTCTTAAGTGATAGGCAGAAACTTACTTGAGAAAAAATGCAGGACCCTTTGAAATATATCTACAGTTTGTATTAAATGGCTTTATACCTTGGGTTAAGTTTAATGGGGTACAGAAGAAAAACAACTCCAATTGTAAAAGTATGACTGGTAAGCATAAAAACTAAGCAATTGCTTTTGCTACAAAGTTGTAGGAAAATCTAGCTGAAGCTTCAATAGATATGCATAATAATAAGTAGCAATTGCTTTTACTTTAGCAAAAGCTACATCATCCGCGCCAAGTTAAGTAAAAGCTATGCACATAGCAATTGCTATGATTGTTATGCATAACACCTAGGAATTGCTTTTGCTTCATAGCAAATGCTATGAAAAATTGAAGCCTGCTTCAGTTGTGGCTTTGCTAGCCTATCAAAAGGTTTTTTTGTAAGCATAAATGGCTGCATTTATGAATATCCGGGAAAGGAAGATCTGCAAACCTAGGAGGAGTCCTGAAGAACAGGATTTCAAAAAGTTATATCGATTTAGCATGAAAAACGTTATTTGGTTAAGTGATTATTTTGTGGGAGAAACTGATGAAACACATGGTGGAGCTTTGAGCAATCAGCAGAAAATGAGAACATTTTTGAGATACATAGGAGATCCCAGTTTTCAGCTTTGCGTTGGAGAAGACATGGGTATACATCAAAGTACAGTGTCAAGAACTGTCACATACGTAGCAAACAAAATTGTTCAAAAAAACTCACTTTTGGGTGTCCTTTCCTTCAGATCAACAGAGTATGCACAATGCTAAGCTTCAGTGTCAGATAAAGTACAATTTTCCATCTGCAAATGGTGTTCTCGACTGCACACATGTGAGGATCCCAAAACCACATTATCATGGAGATGAATACGTTAATTGCAAAGGTTATGCATCTATAAATGTGCAAGCTAGTGTAATGCTGAGCAATGTTTCACCAATGTGGATATTTGTGGCCTGGGTTAGTGCATGACTCACGCATATAATGTAACAGTGCACCGTGTGCAATAATGAAAAGAAGTATAAACACAGTGTTGCTAGCAGATAAAGGCTATGGACTGGCACCGTGGTTAATGATTCCATATCGGAATCCTGTTACACTGCAAGAAATTACGTATAACAGACTTAAAAAAGTAGAACGGGGTATAATTGAACGTTGCTTCGGACAGTTAAAGAAAAGGTTTCCAATTCTTCATTACAGAGTAAGACTGAATTTAGCGCACACACCAACACTAATACAAAGTTGCTTCATCCTACCTAACGTGGCCAAGTATTTGGTTGATGATCATGATAATTTTTATGACTTGGACAGTGGTGGGGGTGATTTTGAAAATGAAAATGGTGTTGATGAAGCTGCAGTATGTGCAGAAGGAATAAGAAAGTGAAATGAAATTGCTGAAATTATATATACTTTGTAAATCAGTTATACAAGTGAAAAAATCAAACAGACTTTAAATCCACATAATTTGAAAATTCTGCTGTAAATGAAATATAGTTTAAAATAAAGTTTATGTGGCAGCTTTAAAACTAGTTGGTTTTGTTTTTGAGAAGTTCTAGTTTTATCGAAAAATACTCGATTTGTATTCTGGTCAACTTCAGCTGTTCGCTGAATAGTAATCTCTGATAATCGGCGGTGGACAATCCTCAGCTTTCCTCAGTTTCAAACATGCGCTGACGCTTTGCAGGTCTCTTAGGTTGTTGTTTCCCCACTGATGGTAGAGATGGACCCTCATTTCCTGTCACACCTCCCTAACATGCATCTGTTAAAAAAAAAAAAAAAAATATATATATATATATTGCTTAATTTTCCTTCTTGCCCTCGAAATTTCAGAAAGTGCGCAATATGTAATTAAATCAAAATGAGCAAAGAAAATTGTTTCTTTCAAAATCTTACCTGGAATCTTCTTTAGTGTTGGATTGTTATCTGTTGACAGTAATAAAAACAGTTGTTGCTGCTACTGAATCAGCGTAATTTTTTTGTTTCCTGTTGCCTTCATGTTGGTCTTTGTTTTCACTGCAGTTTTCATATTACTTATTTTCTTTGTTATTTGTTTGGAATTCATTTTTTTGCCACAAAGCGGCTCAATTTTCATAATTGCTTGACCAATCGCTTCCTCCGTTTCTTGCTTTATTTTTGGAACTTGCTATTTATTTAACAGCACCGGTTTGTCCTTAATTACTTTCACAAACACATCATTAAACTCGTTGTCCACTTCTATATCAGAACGATCTGATGACATCTTACCAAATTTAACAAAAAGAACTCGATTAAGCGACAAGGAAGCACACTAAAATGCACAGCACAGTTTGAAAGGAACGTGAAGTTCGTCTGCTTGCATGATGCAGTTGGATTTGTGAATGCGTGCTAAGGGAATGATCACTTGGAATGGCCTGGTAGCTGGCAAGCATCCTACGCATTTATGCATACAATTTAGAGCAATTGCTTTAGCTTCCATCATTTGCTAGGTTTTATGCATACTTGCATAAATTGTTATGCTTTTTTGTAGTACAAGTAATAAATTAATAACTTATTTAAGTAACATTGAGTCAAAATTAACACTTAATGCTTCATTAATGTTTACTTACATGTAGTGCATATGTTTTTTGACTGTTGGAATGATTAGATGTGTTCCCTCTGGAATTGTGACACTTCTGCTGGGCCTCTGTTGAATCTGTGGAGCGGGTTGTCTTCGGCTGGGATTTCAAAATTCATTAGTGTTGACTCATATTTTTTCAAGAAAATCTTCTCTCAAGTTTAAAGTTCTATTGGTCTTTGTACTTGTTTCAAAAGATGGACCCTGTTTTTAATGTTGTGGCTGGAGCTCCAAAAATTATGTGCTATTGCTGATTTTTCTATGCGTTTGTACTTTGTGTGCCTAAGGTGCTCTTTGAGACGGGTTTCAATGTTCCTTTTAGTTTTTCCTATTTATATTTACTTGCAATCTCCACAGCTAATTTTGTAAATTTGTGATTTATTTGAAGAAGCTGTTACATCAGATCTTATATAATTTTGTAAATTAACTGTGTAGGTTGTGAGAAAGTATACATAGGAAAAACTAAAAGTAACATCGAAACCCATCTCAAAGAACACCTTAGGCACACAATGTATAAACACACAGAAAAAGCAGCTGTAGCATACCATTTTTGGAACTCCAGCCAAACATTAAAAACAGTGTCCATCTTTAGAAAAAAATACAAAGGCCAATAGGACTTCAAACTTGGGAGAAGATTTTCTTGAAAAAATATCAGTCAATGCTAATGAGTTTTGAAATTCCTGCTGAAGACAATCCACTCCATAGATTCATCAAATGTCCAGTAGGAGAGCATCAAGATTCCAGAGGGAACACATCTAATCATTCCAGCAGTTGAAGGTAGGTGATGATGCAGACAATGTCTGTGAAACATATGTACTACATGTAAGTAAACGTTACTGAAGCATTAAGTGTTAATTTTGACTCAGTGTTACTTAAATAATTCATCATTTCGCTTCACTGTTTACCATTTCCAGTTTGTTTATTTATCATAATAAATTAATATTAATTAGTTTATTCAATCATTAAATGACAGTTTTATTCAACTTATTTATAGATGAGATATCTCTATAAATGGGATAAAGAAGAGTAATAGCCATTGCTCAGATATTGAAAAGAAATAAATCCCAGGTTTAGTTTTTGCTGATTACGGATGCTATAAGCATGGTAGGGCTTCAACATGCTATTAATGAAATAAGATTTTGTGATAAATGGGGTTTAAAGATAAATTGCAAGAAATAAAAAATAATAGTTTTCAAAAGGAGAGTAAAACTAAGAAGAGATGAAAGATGGTATATAAGTGGAGAGCAGATAGAGGTAGTAAAACAATTTACTTATTTCGGTGTAAAATTTTCAAGTAATGGAAACTGATAGCCACAGGCTAAAGCTATCCTAGTGAAAGAAAAATTAACCATGAAAGCAGTCAGAACATGTTTATATAAAATGCTTACATTATCAATGAAATGATTAGAAAGGTTATATGTAACAGTAGTGGAAGCAAAGATGATGTATGCCATAGGAATCTGGGGAATGGGAAAAGTGTGATGGAAATTGACATAGTGCACAGAATGTTTTCTAGAGAGGTTTTGAGCTTATCAAAAAGTTCACCAAGAGAAGTAAGTTTGGCTGAACTAGGAAGAGCAGAGAGGATAGATATAAGTTGAGAGAATTTTGAAATACTGGTATTGATGTCTAAAATTAGATGATAATGTACTAGAGTAGGTGTAAAAGTTAAAGGCATATGAAAGCGGTTCATACAGAAGACTTCATGAATCATATGCTTGCCCAGTCTACCAGCACTGCTAAAGGTGGTACACATATCTTATGCACCTGAACTGAGAACATGGTCTTCATTAATTATGCTCAGATAAATATTTTAAAAAGATAGATGCCAATGTTATAATTAGACAGAATTTTATTTTCTGATCAAGGCTGTACAAAAATCTTGTCTCTACCATATTTAGAAGCGAACTACGCCACTTTTATCTTCACATGGTTATTATCACTCGACATTCAACATTGAAAAGTCTAAAAGACACAACCATTCCTTACTCACAATGCTTATCTCAAATATAAACAGTATATTATGAAAATACCAAAATTCTTTCCTCGCAATGCTTATCTTCTTTTAAATTCTTTTTAGGCTTAGGAAGCATGCCTGTGTTGTAGTCCATTTAGCGTTACTCAGGGAACAGCACGTGGAGGCAGACTATGTTGTTACCCTAATCAACTATCTAGAACAAAAGGAAAAATAAAGCCTAAATGGAATTTCAAAAAGGCATACTGGGAAGAATATAAAACAAAAACAAACAAACTTTTCAAATAAATTAAATTGGAATAAAACATAAACAACGTAGTGAAAGAACTAAATGCTACAATTTTAAAAGCTGCAAAACAATGTATCCCAAGAGAGAAAATTCATAAATACAAACCCTTCTGGAATGAACAGTTAGCACAACTCAAATCAAAACGAGATAAAACTAGAGAGAAAGCAGAAAAGACACAAGACAAAGCAGATGTTATAGAATGGCGAAAAGCAAACGCACGGTTAAAACAGGCTATAAAACTGTCAAAAAAACAGAGCTTTGAAGAATTTATAAACAAACTAGACTATAGAACAAATAGTACTAAAGTACATAATTACTTTAAACAAATAAATAGGTAAAACCAACAAAATCAGCCATTAAATGTCAGTAATAAAGAAATATACGAGGATAACCTTATAGCAAAAAATTAGCAACGTACTATAAAACTGGCACTACATTAAAAAATAAAAACAAAAAACAGAATAAATACTTAAGAAATAGCAACCTCGAAGATACTTCTTTCAAAATATCTTCAATGAACCATTCACACTCCCAGAAATAAAGCAAGCAATGACACTAAAAGATAAAAAGAGACTAGGTCCTGATAACATACATCTAGAGCTGCTCAAGAATTTAGGACATGAAGCACTCCATACTTTATTAAAAATGTTCAATAAAATCTGGACAACCAGAAATAACATACCAACAGTGTGGAAAAAAGCAAAAATTATACCCGTTAAGAAGAAAGGAAAACCAACTCAAATGATAAATAGTTATAGACCGATATCCTTAACATCAAACATAGCAAAACTCTTAGAAAGTATGGTAGCTACAAGACTGACATACTATCTATAAACACAAAATCTATTAGTCCCTGAACAAGCTGGATTTAGGAAGGACAGCTCAGCAATACACCAGGTTGTAAGACTCACACAGGACATTAAAGAAAATTTCAATAACAACAACAACAACAACAACAACAATAATAATAATAATAATAATAATAATAATAATAATAATAATAATAATAATAATAATAATAATAATAATAAGACTACTCTAGCACTGTTTGATGCATTTAACACAGTAATGCAAGAAATGCTACTATACAAAATGAAGACATATGGCATATCAGATCACATGCTAAACTGGTTTCAAACCTTCCTATCCCAAAGATGGTTTGCAGTACAATACAAAACAGTCACATCTAAATGGAAACAAACGAGAGTTGGACTACCTCAAAGGTCTGTTACAAGTGCTATTCTGTTCAATATATATATATATATATATATATATATATATATATATAAACGACCTAGTAGATGTTCTTAAGAAAATAGGTAACATACAAGTAGGAATGTTTGCTGACGACGTGGTAATATGGACTTCAGAAAAGAACTTAAGATCTGGGAAACATTACAAAAAACTACAAACAACGATGGAGAATACAATCATAACCGTAGAACAGTGGATTAATAATAACAATATGGAAATAAATACAGGAGAAACTCAATATCAACTATTCACAATGCAGCATAAAACAGAAAATAGATGCCTACAAATCAACAACAAAAAACTACAAGAAGCAACTACAACAACATATCTAGGGATAGAATTAGATCAAAAACTGTCAATGAAAGAACATGTAAACAATGTAATGAATAAAATCAACAAAAAGAACAACATTTTAAAACATTTACCAGGAATAAAATGGGGTGGAAACATGGACCTCCTTAATAATACTATAAAACATACATAAAACCTAACCTATTGTATGGAGGAGAACTACTAGCAACAGTAAACAAGAGACTTTAAAGTAAACTAGAAATTTCACAAAATAATTCACTAAGAATAATAACAGGAGCTGTAAAAACAACACCAATTACAGTACTACAAAGCTTCATAAAAAACATGGCTATAGAATTGGAACATGAGTTGAAAGCAATTATTCTAGTGCAAAAACTGCAAGTCAATAGAAACAGATACAAATGGTACCACACAGCAGATACTATAAGTAATTTAAAAACTCAAATAAGCTTCAGAACATATATTAATAATTTAAAATCAAGAATATAATTACAACAAATATAATTGCAACAGAGATAACGGATCCAATAGAATATATTGATATACAATATTAGAATGACCTGATATATACAATACACAAACAAAACAATATACCAGATGAAATGAGAGCCAGAGCAATAGCTACGGAAAATGAAAGATACCCAGAAAAAGAATGGCTTCGAATATATACAGATGGATCCCTTATCAATAAAAAGAATGCCGGTGCAGGAATATACTGTTAACATTTTGCACAGTATCTAACATTAGATGAAACATCAAACCACTATGATGACGAATTAACAGCTATAAAAGCAGCATTACAGAACATTTTATATAGACCATACATAAAACAAAAAATAGTCATATTATCAGACTCAAAATCAGCCATAGATGGAATAGTAAATTACAATAATAAAACAAGAAATGTTAAGAAATAAGAAGCCTAATTAAAGCAGTTGAAACTAGAAACAATGAATCCCAGCTCATGTTGGACTTTTGGGCAATGAACATGCAGATCAATTAGCAAAGAAAGGTGCAATACAACAAATAAAATCTGTAGGACAAATAGAAATAAATAAACAATTAAATAACATTAAACAACATTTCAAAAGACAGCAGAGACTTGATGAAGATAAATTAAAGGATAAAGATTATAAGAATATTAAAAATAGAGTTGATATACAAAAAATGCCAAGGAAGACTGTAGTGGCCTTATTTAGGATGGCAACTGGCCACGGTTGCCTTGCAGAATAACTCTACAAGATACGATGCCTAACTACACCCAAGTGTACTCTCTGTGAAAATGTCATCCTGAGCAAACAACATCTCACCAAATGCAAAGGCCTTAAAAGTGATAACTTACAGACTTTATATTGGGAAGCCAGAGGGAAAATGATGCAGATCAATTAATCCCCAGTGCCATTGGTGAACAACAACAACAACAACGCTTATCTCAAATATAAACATACAGTATATTGTGAGAAACAAACCAAGCATTTTGAAAAGGAATGGGTTAATGTTCAGTTCATTTTCAGTATAGTAGTGATGTGTTATATTATTATTGAAGGGACTGGGCATATGTTAAATCATGTTTCAAATTTGAGCTGAAATATTGTTAATATGTAGATGAAATTATTATATTTCTCTTTTCCTATGTATTTGAAATACGAGTGTGTGAACATGTCCATCAAAGGTGGGACAAGTGATTTTTTGATTAATAAATGTGAAGTGATTAATGTTCAGGGAAGAAAAATTATATTTTACGTATACAGTTTTTTTAAAGTGTAACTCAAGAGGACTGAATTTCATAAGTTAGGCATGCAGAACAGCTTGAGGAGGAAGATTTATACAAAGAAATTAGAAATTGCCAGGGACGGCGCTATGGAGTCAGTTATCATTAACTGGGATGAAAGTCATGACTCCAAATTAAGTGCTTTCAAAGAAGGTGAAGAAGACACCCCTGAACTGCTTGGATGTAATGTGTGTTATGGGTTAACACCATCAAGATAAGATTTTAATGTTTTAAGGATATTTAATGTGTTGTGATGCACAGAGTTACCACTGGTACATGCTTAAAATGCTTGGCAACAGCGCTCTACGTGAACATTAGCCAGCTTTAATATACCTTTAACATTTTCACTTACTTTAAAAGAATGTATAAAATATAAGAAAAGGCATCAATTTCAGAAACATAGAAACCATCGATCGTATTACAAAGGAACAGGACCTAGAAATATCAGGTGTGTATTTACCTGATTTGCAAATAACAACACTCTGTATATATAGAGCTCCCGACACCAACATAAATTCATTTCTGAGTGGACTGGAAATGGTTCTAGATAATATTAAACACTTTAAAAATACTGTAATAGTATGTGGTGACTTCAATATTGATTTTTGTAAAGAATCAAAAGCTACCTCTGACCTACTAAATACGTTAAAATCTTATAATCAGGAACCCACAATCCATGGTCCAACTCGAATCACAGAAAACTCTTCAACACTAATCGATCAAATTTTTGTTAACAATACTCTCCTGTGCAAAAGCCAAACCGTTGATATGGGTTTTAGTGACCATAATGCACAAATACTAAACCTTCCCTTGGCTAACAAATATTCCCAATCAATAGAATTCACTAAAAAAAGGATCTTCAATGATGAGAATATCCAATACTTTACTCACTTACTTAGCAGCGAAGCATGGGTAGAAATCTATAAAACCAAAAGTGTATCAGAAAAGTTTGAATTGTTCCTTCAGACACTACAACATTACATAAACTTAGCTTTTCCATTCAAAACTGTAAAAGATATTCCAGAAAAAAACGCTAAATCCTGGATTACTACAGGAATTAAAAAATCCTGTGAAACTAAACGCTATCTACATAAATTATCAAAAACATACCCATTAACCGTAGAATTTCAAAACTACATCAAGAAGTATAAACTAATCTTAAGTAAAGTAGTAAGAGAAGCAAAAACAATGACAAATGACCGACTCATCAATATAGCAAGTAACAAAACAAAAGCAATGTGGAATATAATTAAAAAGGAAACGGGTACTAATAAAATAATAGTGAACAACATAAAGTTGCTCATAAATTCTAAAAAAGTTGTAGATCCAATTGAAGTAGCAGAAAACTTTAATACATACTTTGTTAATATAGCAGATAATCTCATAAAACAAGCCTCGTTAAATAATCCCCCTCCTACTTTAAATTTTCACAGCTCAATACATGAATCAATATACCTTACACCGACAAACGAGAAAGAAATTTTACAAATAATAAAAGATCTTAAGCCAAAAAACTCGGCTGGCATTGATAGGGTACCAGACTTTCTTATTAAAAAAATGTGCACATGTAATTGTGAATCCAATAACACATCTATGTAATGAATCTTTAAGCTCAGGTTCTTTTCCCACTTGCCTAAAACAGCCATAATCAAACCATTACATAAAAAAGGGAAAAACAATGATATGTCTAATTATCGGCCCATAGCGCTACTTTCAGTTTTCTCTAAAATATTGGAGAAACTGTTTCTTAAACGACTTTCCAACTTCTTAGAGAAACATAAATTATTATCGGACTCTCAGCACGGCTTCAGGAAAAATTACTCAACTGAATCTGGAATTTTCTCATTTATAACCGCGTCCCTTAAAGCCATTGATCAAAAGCAACATGCCTCGGCTATATTTTTAGACTTAACAAAGGCATTCGACACCATAGATCATCAGCTTTTGTTAACGAAAATAGAGGCTCTAGGCATAAGAGGGTTGGCCAATAAATGGTTAGAATCATATCTATGTGGTCGTATGCAAATAGTGGAAATAAAGAATAAATCAAATAATCAGATCAATTATTATCACTCCAGTCCACTCCAAGTAAGCTATGGTGTGCCACAAGGTTCTATACTAGGTCCTGTCCTACTTCTTCTTTTCATAAATGATTTCCACATAAATGATCCATGTACTAAAACCATTTTATATGCTGATAATACAAATATCCTGGTTAAGGCAACCCAAAAAGAAACCTTTCTAACCTCTATTCACCAAGTCTCAGAGAAAATCTCAAACTATTTTACATTGAATAATCTTATTATAAATACAAATAAAACTGTAGCAATGGATATACACACAAATATGAACAAAAATTATCTTGCCCCTCAAATACAACTCTCTAATCAGACACTTAAAAAAGTAGAATCTATAAAATTCCTTGGGGTCTGCGTACAAAGCAATCTGAAATGGGATGCCCACACTAGCTTCATAAATAATAAACTCAGCTCTCTATGTTATATGCTAAGAATATTGACAACATGCACAAGTAAAGAAACAGTTAGAGCAGCATATTTTGCACATGTGCACTCACTCCTAAGTTATGGAGTAGTCTTCTGGGGTGAGTCTCCAACAAGCAAGTCAATCTTTATTGCACAGAAAAAAATTATCAGAACTATTGAAGGAGTCAGCCCAAAGTCGTCATGTAAACCTCTCTTTAAAAAACTGGGGATCCTCCCACTTCCCTGCATTTACATATATGCAGTTATTCTGCTTATAGTCAAGAACATTAATGATTCTGATTCACTATTCATAACTAATAATATGGTGCATGAACACAATACTAGGGAAAATACACAAATACATGTGACCAGCTGCAACACCTCGCTCTACCAAAAAAGTATCTTATTCTCTGGCATTAAACTTTATAATAATTTACCAAGTAATATTAAGGCAATTAAAAATGTAAACCAGCTGAAATCCAGTCTCAAGGCACATCTAGTTAACCACTCCTTTTATTCTATTAATGATTTCCTTGAACACAAATGTATATCATGAACCATAGTATTTAGCATGTAAATACCTATTGTATATAATGTAAAAACATATTGTATATATTGCAAAAACCTATTATTGTTTATGTTTATAGCTTGACGTGTCCAATAGTGAATGTACATTGTACCAAACCACTTTAACGGATGAATATCAAAGAGATGTAATAGGGGTAGAGACCTGGTTGGGGGGGGCGAAATTGCAATGGGAGAAGTTGGGCAACGGGGTGAATGAATTGCAGTGGATTCTGGAAGGAGTGAGGCAGCAAGATGAGGATATAGAGAAACAAAAGATATGGGCTAGTTTTGAGGATAACCACTTATTGGGAACTATATAGAAAACTTAAAAGGAATTGGGGTTGGGAGAAATATGTGGATAATTCTGACAAAGTGAAAGAATGGGCTACATTTGCATGCAAACAGGAGTACTATTTCTTAAAGGATTAAGGTCAAACTGGATAGAAGGATACAATATGTGTGGGGAAACGAGGACATTTACCACTGCCTAATTGAATGCAAAATGGTTAAAAGGTGGAGCAATAGTATTTGGAATGAGAAATGGAATAAATTACCAGAAGGTGTAATAGCAATTAAAATGTTAGCAGATAATATAGGAGAACAGATTAGTAAGATGGGGAATTCTTAAGAATAATGAGGTATAAATGGGCAAGGAGCTCAAAGAAGGAGCAAAAGAGAGAAGATAATTATAATAAATAATAAACAAATAATAATAATAACAACAACAACAATAATAATAATGATGATGATAATAATAATAATAATAATAATAATAATAATAATAATAATAATAATAATAATAATAATAATAATAATAATAATGGTTATTACAGACTCTCTACACCATGCTTACAACCAGGGGGTTAAAGTATGAGGACTCTAATTTACAAAGTGTTAGACTCTTAAATATACATTATTTATCAAGGATGTAATTTATGTAAGGAAATGAAATAAATGTCAAATATCATTAAATAGCTTTGTAGCTTCAGTTGTTTATGGCATATTTCCTCTTACTGATCAGAATTTTCCAGTATTGAATGCTATGTGCTTTTAAAGTTTCATTTTCATTCAATTTTTTTTTCTCTCATTAGGCTACATGAAGATTATTCAAAATATCAAGTCGAGTATGCATGCAGCAAGCTTCTTTTTAAACATTTATCATACTAGTGTCCTATGCTTCTATGTAGGTACAACAAAATGTGCATTGAAGTCTTTAGAAAGTTTTATTATGATAAGTTTTAGAAAAAACAAACTTTGTAATGAATACTTTGCAGAACAAAATAAGAAAGTAAATGATGATGGGTAGAGAAAGTTGCATGATTTTAACACATCAGATTTTTTTTAGCTTGCATTGCAAGCATTATTTGAGATTTACTAATTGGATTTAAGTTTGCATTGTGCAGCTGGTCTTGTTTGCTCAGTTTCTCTTGTTATGTAAGGAAGTAGACACATGCACTGTTGTGCTGTTCAGAATTGTAATATCATTTCAGAAATGTTGTCTTTCATAGGCAATAGATCATGCTTTCCACATTGCATCTTATGATTAAGTTGACATTCCCTATCTCACTTATCTGGTGAGCATTTTAAAATATTTTAATATTAATAAATGTTTTGTGTTACAAGCAAAACATTTAAGCACCATGCATTTAGAAGGTGGGAAATTGTTTAAATAGTTGCTGTAGCAAAAGGATCAGCTCTCTTTATTCAACCTTTTATAATGCCATTAATAATGTATTTTGTCACTGTTAGGCAAAAAGGAGATTGATGATGGTAACATAGAGGACTATCATGAGAGGCTGAAACTATGGGAGGAACAAAAATTGCCTGAGGACAATGGCGTTCATGAGTTGGAAGGGGGTTATAAGATGCCTAAAACACTATGGTCAAAACTGTACAAGTAAGTTTAGGCTGTTCTAATTCTTATACCTTAACATTAGATTGATAATAAGTAATAATAGGTATAATAATTGAGCTGTTGTTTCCAAAACATGGCAGATATAAAGAATTAAAGTGAGATTTTGCATCCAGGACTCCAATTGGACCCCAGAGGATAGAGTTATAGTTCCTGAAACATCTTTCAAACATTTAAGTATATGAAGCTTATAGTGTCGTAACTACCCTGTCTCCACTTCACTTCAATGCCCAACACAATTTCAGATTTGGAACTGCAGATCCTATCTGAGTTTGGGAGGAATGGCTTCTGAAACATGTTCTAAAAGTGTAAAATAAGAGAGGTTTATAGAGTCATAGATGGCTCAATCTTTGCTCCACTCAGTACTCAACGTGATTTCAGAACTGTAGTGAGATTCTAACCAAATATGGGAGCAATAGTTCCTAGACATATTCTAAACATTAAAGTGAAGTTTATAGTGCCTCAGCTGCCTAAATCTCGGCTCCACCACAATGTGGAATACAATTTCAGTTTTGAACTCATATCAGACCCTAGTTAAGCATGGGAGCAATAGCTCCCAAAACCTGTTCTAAAACATAGTGAAGTTTAGAATCCCAGCTGACTCATTAATTATACCATTAGTTATGGTTTTACTTTCCTATCTCTAACTTTTGCACTTCAAATGTAGTGTTTTATATTGTTCATCAGCTAGTTTTATGGTATGGAATGACAGGCTATTACTCTCCTTAAATTAACATTTGTTTAGGTTGTAATGGTTAAATAATCTGGCATAATTTCAGATACCAAAAAGTAGGAGTACAGTGGCTATGGGAATTGAATCAGCAAAGGTGTGGTGGTGTCCTTGGTGATGAAATGGGACTTGGAAAAACTGTACAAGTGATAGCATTTCTTGCTGGGCTGAGTTACAGCAAACTTATGTCACGACAGTGTGGGTAAGCACTTGATCAGCAGTACACATTCTGGTGTGTACTTTTACATTGCATAAAAACTTATAAAAGTGCAGACAGTGGAGTTAAGGTGAGAGATCAATGAAAAAAGTGAAAACATTTATGAAAAATCGGTTTGACATTCACTGAAATTTAATAACAATAGCTGTAGACCAGCAATTGATTTGAGATTTGCTTCAATTTTTGTTTCTCTCCCAAGAATGAACCAATAGTAAGTTTTAGTGTGTGTTAGAAGACTATTTAAAACTTTACTTACTTTTTTTAAAAACTTTAGTCACATTAATCTAGAAGTCATTAGACTAAAAAGATAGCAGGAAAACCCTGTCTCCAGAGCTATTTAAATATAAAGCATGGTGTTTGGCAAGGCACAGTCCTGGATCCCATTCTTTTCCTCATATTTATTAATGTTATAGGAAGTTTAAACTGCAAGATATTAAAAACTGTTGAGGTAAAAACATTTTTGTTCCACTTGTGTAAGACAGAATAATGTATCAAGGAGACATCTTCCCCATCATCAGCTGATTGGTCGACTGCCATTTGTAGGTTCTTTGCTTCTCCTACCCTTGTTATGCTGTCTGCTCTTCTTCTGTTGGTGAGTCGTATGTCTCACCCATAGCTGATATTTCAAAATTCATTATGTAACTTAAATTTGTTATGATGTAGATGTTTTCCCATGTGGTTTGTCCGCAAGGTTTTTAATCAGTTTTAAAAGTTGTATATCTTTACTAATATTGTGATTACATGACCAAACATGATAGGCTATGGACAATCTGTCCATCTACTTGTACTTAATATTCGTCAAATGTTCCTTCACTTTTATTTCCAGGTTTCTCTTCGTTTTACCAATATGTAGTTTTTCACAATCTTCACTATTAACGTAATATATTCCCAATAATTTATTACTTGAATTAGTGTGGTTAAATAGGTTTTTTAAACTATTTTGATTTTATAATCCTTGAAAATCTTGCTAAATTTGTTGAATACTTTTGGATGAAATGCAAATTCAGTGTATTTTTCTAGTGATTTTTGCATATTTAGAGCACTTCCATCCCTAATACTTTTCTATCTTCTATTTATTGATGAGTTTGTCTATGAAATTTATTTTGAAGTCGTTCAAACCAGCTACATTTTTTGTGTGTTCACATTGTTTGTTGTGTTCATCACTTGTCAATGGAATATTGATTAATCTGTGAATCAAACTATGAAAAGTGGTATTTTGATGTGCTTTAGGATAAAATTCATTATTACTTTCTCTACTAAGTATAGTAAGTAGGGGAAGTATTGTATTCCACCCAAAAATTTGATACCAAGATTTCACCAGAAATACATGTTTTGAGACCCCCTGAATCCAAAAAAAGCATTTTTGGAAACATGTCCGTGTGTGTGTCTGTGTGTGTGTGTGTGTGCATGTGCGCGTGCGCGTGTGCATAACTCAGAAACGATAAACACCAAACTTGGTATTTAGGTTCAGTATCTTCCAAGGATGCGACACGAAGGTTTTCAAGAAAATTCCCCCACCCCAGATTACCCTTTACATGGAAGATTTTTTCGAAAATTTTAATTTTCTCAAAAATGGCTCTAACGATTTTGATTAAAATATCATATGTTTAAGATATTTTTATGACAAATAAAATGTATATCTTGAATTTTCTGGGGATGTCTCCAAAAGTATTCTTCATTGTGAACGACTTTTGCATAACTGGTAAACCATAAGAGATAGACAAAATTTTACTACACAAAAAATGTAGATCACATTAAAATACAAAATTTATGTCATATACATTTTTTTTGATGAGTGAACCATTTTCGAGATATTACTTGTTATTCCCTTAAATTTTTCAATACTTATTTTCTCAAATGGGAATTCGTTATTCATTTTTTTTGTCTTGGATATGCAAAGGGTATTAATCTGTGGGAAAGGGAATGGTCCTGCACCTAGCAACCAGCTATTAAGAGATATGTATGTGCTTAAAGGCTACTGTATTTTCAAATTGCCCTTGTAAATATATATTCCCCTTACATATACAAGAAAATTAGCAATAAGATAGACTCTGCAAATGTTTATCTCGATTAACATGAAGTAGATGGAGAATAAGCATTTGTATAAATAGTTTGTACAAGAGTAGAGAAAGTCATGTGAGTGTAACACATCAGATTTTTTTTATGTCATTGTCTACATGTATCGGCTTCCTGTATATGCTAACCTCTAATATACCCTATTTCTTATGATTTTCAAATATAAAAAATGGTAACCTTCCATCCTTTTCCATTTTGATAGCGAATTTTAATGATCTGCCTTGTAATTCAATAACTTTAATGCATCATGTGTTAAATTTATGGGAACAATTGCTAAAATTCTTTCTACATATCTATACCGGTTCTAAATATATGAGGAAAGACCTTTGTAATACTTGCCTCAAATTTGCTCATGTATAAATCTGCCAAAATAGGTGATATGGGGTCTCCCATGGCTAAACATGAAGTTCACTAATTATACTGTAGACTGAACATGAATCTGTTTTCTTTAATACATAAATCAATAAGATGATGAATTCTTCTATCTGTGAAGGTGAAATTGCGGTCACACTTTTTAATTTATTAACTAATTCAATCTAGTGAGTTCTTTATGCTTAAAGTGTCAAATCTTTCAAAAGAGTTTATATTATCCACTAGCCATTTGGATGAGATGCATCTATATTACTAATATTAGGCCCCATACTATCGTTTATGTAAAACAACACAACTTTGATAGCATCAGATTATTTTATATCAAATTTTTTTATTGAATGATTGTCTTAAATCTTGCTCCACTACATAAAATACTTCATTTTATTATCAATTTTAAGTGTAAACTTGTTTGGTAGAATATTTTATTTACAGATGATACTTTTCTATACGAAAGTGAATCAGTTAACAATATGCGGGATGAATTTAATACATTGCAAACTTAGTCTCTAGCAAATTATTTAATCCTGACTGTTGAAACAACAAAATATATGCTCTTCCATAAGCCTTCCTACTCACATATAAGTACAACACCTGATAGATTAACAAGAAGACAGTATAAAAAGTTGACATACAAACTTATTTAGGACTAACACTTGACTCAAGGATGCTTAACCTGAATGGACTGCATTTAAGAAGTGTGTAATCAATCAGTATTTTGCACAGATACAAGATTTAAATAATTCAAAGTTATAATCTAGGAATATTCAACGAAAAATTAAAGATAATTTATAGAAAAACGACCAAAACATTAAAAAAATGGTAACTGTTCGAAAGATTTTAGAAGAAGTAAATCACTTTAATTATCTGGGGTGCAGTTATCATTATTATCATAATCATCATCATCATCATCAAATTTACTAATGGATTGATTTATTTCTTGGTTGTTGAGTAATTATAAACAAATTACAATTGATTTCAGCAGAAATTTTGCTGATAAGATTAAGCCTTTTATATACAATGCATGTACAATCCAGTTACTGCAATGCACCTCATCAAGCATACCATAATGCATCTATTACAGTATCGTATGGTATTCTATATATATAATAATATGTACATTATAGTGTAAATCAGTTTACAATAATTCTTAGTATTTTAAATATAAATGCTTGTAATCTATATGCAGGATTTTCTAGTGTCCATCTATACTCAGATGTCTTGAATACTCAGATATTTATGTTACATATTACATCAGGAAGTGTATTAAAAAGTCTGATCCTAATTACTTTGTGATATTGGAAAGGAATGTCCAAATTTATTCATATTTTTAATGTTGTGGGTCTATCACAATTACTTACAATCACTTCTAATAACTTGGCATTGTAGTTGTATATTTCTTTTCTTTCATCCACATAAAGGGTAGTTTAGGATAGGGGGATTTTTTTTTTTTTAAGTCTTGCGTCGCATCTTTGGAAGGTACTGAACCTAAATACCACGTGTGGTATTTATTCGACTTTTCGTTTTTGAGTTATGCTGTTCATAGACACATATGTGTAAGTTTTCTTTCTTTTAATAGAACATCATAAATATATAAATTAAGTAATGTATGAATTTTCAGTGCAAGAGTGGTTTGCAGTTGTCTGTGCATTTTGAGTCTGAAAAAATTCTCATAACCCTTTCTTTGATTTGTTTTTACTACCAAAGTATTTTAGCAAACAAGCATTTTATCTGTCTTGTATTTCTACTGTGAAGCATTGCTTAGATATTTTCAACAATAAAATACATGTATAGATTCTGGATCAGTATATATATTAGTTACTATAGTCCTTAGAATTAAATTATATATAACCTATATTTTCGTGAAAGCAAGTTTAAATTCATCTCATTTAAACCAACATTGTCAGCAGTACATTAATATATTTTTGCTATAATGTAGGTACACTCATACACAGATATTGTTAGACTAAAATTTACTACTTCCCAGTTTGTAAAGCACAGTCCCTCCCTAGAGCTAGTAGATTTTTGGAAATTGTAACACAATAATTAAAAGACAAAATTTACTACTTGCCAGTTTGTAAAGCACAGTCCCTCCTTAGAGCTAATAGATTTTTGGAAATTCTAACACAATAATTAAATAAATAAATAATTACAAACTTTTATAAAACATCAAATTAACTGAATTATTTGTAACTAATTGAAAACATTTTAGGATAGAAATTTCAAACTGATTTACTATCTTAATTTGAACATGTGCCAAAACTTTCAGAAATTTTAGATTTCAATTTTAAAAGATAGAAATTTTAATGATCATTCACCTTAACAACTTTTCCTTTTAATTGGAGTTAACCTAAAGGACATTTAATGTAAATTTGTGTTCTGATTAAATGTATAATATAAGTGGTGATTTTTAAAAATTTGTAAGCTTATGTATGCATTTATATTGTTTTAGGTTTCGGGGTCTAGGGCCATGTTTAATTGTTTGTCCCACAACAGTGATGCACCAGTGGGTTAGAGAATTTCATACTTGGTGGCCTCGATTCAGAGTGGCCATTTTACATGAATCTGGTTCATTTTATGGTAAGGAACTACACATATTCTATTATCTTATGTACTTTATCACTTGGTAGGGTTGCCAGATCCCTGTGTACCACTCAGAGGCCTAAGTTTACATTTAAATATCCAGCACTGGCTTAGTATACTTATCTCAGGGCCTTTTTTTCATTTTAAAGAAAGATTGCCATTATAGGTTAATGGATTCAGTTCTGTAATTTTATAACCTTTCACAAAAGGGCAGTTTTAACTTTTAATTAAAGAGCTGTTGCATTGTTTCTGAAATAACATATGTCTTCTTTGTTGTTCGTGTATGAGGCATGACAAAGTGATCAGTAATAATTGGGGGTTTGGTCCTTGCAGTTATGTAAATTAGTGACTGTTATTGTGACTGACACCAAGCATACAATATATGACGATGATTCACCAAAGAAGCAATATATCTTCTTTCCAGGATGAGTGGCTAAAATAAAAAGTATTCACAGCGGTTACAGAAAGGTGATGATGGTGCATGCAAAGTAAAATGTGTTATATTTCATTTACTATTAAATATAATGGCATAACGGTAATTAATACACATTTATAATTGGTTAGACACACATAATTTCCTCAAGAGAAGTAATAAAAAAGTCCCTCCTTCAATTCTTTTAATAAATAAAAAATTAACTGCAGAATATGACAAACTTACAGCGACAGAATTCACTTTGACATTTCATGGAATTGAAATATTATCATTCTTATAATTCTTAAGACTGTAATAACAATTATATTCTCATATATTCAAGACACCTAATGAAACTAAAATTAGTTGTGGAAGGAGCAAAAGCGAGTCATTAGTGAAAAAAATCTACCTTTGCTGTATGCTTAAGAGAAACTGGTTAGTGATATAAAAGACAATATTCCATTTTCAGTGGGGTCAGATGCTTCAAATACAGAAAATAAAAGATATTTCACATTAGTTGTTACTCTTTTACCTAAACACAAGCCTAAAAGTAATGAAGTTCTCAATTTCTGTGAAGATTCTAATGAATGTGTGGAAGATATTTTTAATCAAATCAATTCTGTTGGAAAGTGGTGTAAGCTGAAACAATTAATTGCACATTAGCCAACAATGTTTCTGTCAATTTTTATAAACACAATTCTTTATTTATAAAAATAAAAGAATAATTAAAGTTAATTGCTGTCATGTACTTCATATTTGTGCTAAACATAAATATAAATGTAAAGTATGATGTAGAGTCTCTTGTTCTTAAAAGTAGTAGTAGTTGTCATTGTTGTTTAGTAATGCTTAGCATTATGTTCCCCAGAACTATATGCAGACTTTTCCTTGTCATCACAAAGCTTTGAAGAGCTTGGGTCTTTGTGTAAATTTGGTCAACAAGAATAAAGCAAAATATTATGTCACACAAGCTAAGTGGGACTATTAAACGGACATTACTTAATGAAGTCCTTAAAGAGACAATTTTAAAATTTTATAGGATGATGGCCCTTCAATCATGCTTTATGGAGCTGAAACTTGGAAACTAGCAAAAAAATAAATAAGGGATGTTGAAGTATCAGAAATGAAATTATTAAGTTATCTGGCTGGATATTTACTTCTGAACCATTAGAGAAACAATGACATTCACGGAGAACTAAATGTAAGCAACATTTCAGAAGTAATACAACAATACAGAAAACAATGGTATGACCATTTATATAGGATGGATACTTTCTGTGTATTTCAGTCAGCATATATAAATACAAACCCTGAGGAAGAAGAGAGGTCAGAAGACTGAGAAAACGGAAGGATCAATTTTAAAACTATGTGAAGTTGGAATGGGTCAAAAGGCACAAAATGTGCAGTATTTGATGATGATTGATGATGATCAGAAGCCCAACTTTGTCTCTTATGAGCTAATGATGTCATATTGCCAGCTTACCTCACTTCCCTCATTTTGTGTTATGAAGCATTTCCCCCTACACTCACTGATGGCTGCTTGCAACAGCATGTTACAATGTAACCAAACATTGAAGTTTGGACAACCCATAACTACATGAATGCATCATAGCTCTGCAAACATATGTGGGGGTAAATCTGCCCTTTGCTGTTTTGGTTAAGGTTGGGCATCACTGATGATGATTATGCCACATTGTTGTGTAATGGTTGACTTTACAGTCAACTGTTGAGTATATTGTTAAAAGTGGCAGCCTTTAAAGATATACTATTTGGCTCAAGGAGAGGAAAAAACACATTTTTTTGGGCATTAGGAGTCGAATTTCTGACATGTTTGCTTCACTTACTCTGTAATTTATACAGGACATGTTTAAGAAGCTTTTGCTTCCATCATCAGTTGTAGATCGACTGGTGGTGCTGGTGTCATCTTCATTCTGGTCTCTGGTAGATAGTGTGATGGATTTGGTATAGATGCCCGGAACAGGATTTCAAAATTCATAACTCTGTGTTTGTGTTTTTGGATAAAAATCTCCCATACTGCGAGTTCTAGCAGATGGTTTACTATGTTTAGTAGTTCAGAGTTTGTGTCTATTTCGTGGCTTGTTTCCAAAAAGTGTGCTTCAATGGTTGATTTGTCTGTCTGTTTATATTTTATGTTCCGGATATGTTCTTTGGTGCAAATGTTTATGTTGCGCTTGGTTTTTCCGATGTATACTTTATTGCATTCTTGGCTGTTAATCTTGTAAATCCAAGGCTTGGAAGTTTTGGGTACCTGATCTTTGAGAGGTGCTTCCAACAGGTTTTTCAAGTTGAATTTATTTTGAGGGGCTAGGATTATGTTGTGTTTGGAAAAGACCTTTTGGAACCTATTATGTAAAAGTGGGTGGAATGTGGATTTCTTAATTTTCTTCTTGTCTGCAAAGGGTGTTAGGGTAATGGTATTGCTGATTCCTTAAGGCATCCTAAACAAGTTTTTCAGGCACTTTGCAATAATTTGTCTACATACTGAAACCATACTTTGAAAATGTTGGGGAAAACTTTGGTTACACAGGTTTCTAACGAGCTCATAAACACATCTGTGAGGAAGGGAAAGAGTGGATTGTCCATAGCCAAACCAGACCTTTGTTGGTAAAACTTCCATAAAACTGAAAAAAATTCTGACTAATGCAAAGTTCTATGAGTTTGGTATAGTCTTCTATTGCGTCTGAGGGTAAGTCATTAGATTGAAGCCATTTTCTGAGGAGTGGAGAGAGTTTGATTGTTGGTATGCTGGAAATAAGGAGGTGATATCAAAGGATATGGGTGATATCGGTTGGATTCAGTGTGAAATATTTCAGGTGGTCTATTAATTCGTATGAATTACTGATGTTCAAACTGTCAAATTTGGAGAATGAATTAAAGCAATGAGTGAGCTAATTTGTCAATTGGTAGGTGGGAGCATCAATGTTGTTCACTATTGGTCTCAAGGTATTGTCATTCTTATGAATTTTAGGAAGGCCATATATTTTAGGTAAGGTAGGGTCGTCTACTTTAATTCTGGGTTTTTCTTTGTTTGTTATGATGCTGACGTCTTTCAGAGTGGAGTTTAGCATGTAGCAGGCTTGTTTAAGAGGGTTATATTTTGATCTATATATATTCATCACTGCTTAGTAGGTTTTCCATCCTATCTATGTACTCTGCTTCATCCATTATCACTGTTTTGTTGCCCTTATCTGCCTTAGTATAAACTACTGGCTTGCTATTTGTGCTCAGATGTGGCTATATTATCCCATATATTTTCACGTTGTGATTTAATTATTTTATAGTTATCTGGTAAACCAAAACTAGCTACTTCTATATCAACTATATACTCTTCTACTCTGTTGGAAAACAAACTATATAGTCAATATAGAAGTAGTTAGCTTTGGTTTACCAGATAACCATAAAATAATTAAATCACAATGTAAAACTACATGAGATAAAATAGCCACATCTGAGCACAAATGCACAAGAAACAGACAAAGTTTAAAATCCTTAAATAGCAAACCAGTAGTGTATACAAAGGGATAAGGGCAACAAAATAGTGATAATGGAAGAAGTGGAGTACATAGATAGGATGGAAACCTACTAAGCATTGATGAATACATACAGATCAACAATAACCCTCTTAAACAAGCCTGCAACATGCTACATTCCACTCTGAAAGGCATTAGCACTAACAAACAAAGAAAAACCCAGAATTAAAGTAGACGACCCTACCTTACCTAAAATATATGGCCTTTCTAAAATTCATAAGAATGACAATAGCTTGAGACCAATAGTGAACAACATTGAAGCTCCGACCTACCAATTGACAAAATGGCTCATTCATCACTTCAATTCATTCTCCAAATTTGACAGTCTGAACATCAGTAATAAATACAAATTTATAGACCACCTGAAACATGTTACAGTGAGTCCAACTGACACCATAGTATCCTTTGATGTTGCCTCCTTATTTTCAGCATACCAACCATCGAACTCTTCCCACTCCTCAGAAAATGGCTTCAATCTAATGACTTACCCTCAGAAGCAATAGAAGGTTGTACCAAACTCATAGAACTTTGCATTAGTCAGAATTTTTTTCAGTTTTATGGCAAGTTTGATCAACAAAGGCCTGGTTTGACTATGGGCAATCCACTCTCTCCCTTCCTTACAGACATATTTATGAGCTCGTTAGAAACATGTGTAACCAAAGCTTTACCCAACATTTTCGAAGTATGGTTTCGATATGTAGATGGCATTATCACAATAGTGCCTGAAAAACTTGTTCAGGATGCCTTAACCCTTCACGAGTGAAAACCCATATATGGGTGTGCAGTTATCATCCAGATGTAACAAAATATATCACACAAAAGAACATTTTTAGGAAACAGGCACACATCTTTGAACATTATAATGTGTTATTCATATACTTCCCTGTGTAAATGATATTGCGATAAAAGAATCAATTTCAAAATTGTATATATATTAGATACCCTGCCTTAGCTACGTGTAACCTCACATTTCTATCAAAATTATTATTTATTATTATCATTACCATTATTTTTAAAAATCTAAGCATTACATATCATTATGTGACAGTCTTTAGTTCCTGAACAGGTCCTGGTTTATTTGTGAATACCAGTATATGTATGAACTATGCGCTACAAAATGGAAAGTGCTACTTATACCGTTTTTGGAGCAACGTTTTTACGCAGATTAACGAAACTTCATTCCTGCAAGATGACAATGGTGCAATTCAACAAAAAACCAAAGCATAATATGTTTTTTATTACATTTGAGCATGATTGTGTACCTTTAATTATATTTTACAGAGTTTAATACTTTTATAAAATTACCTGCCGCTCAGAGCCGTAAAACATGTCCTCTCAGGAAGGGTTAAAGCTTTTAAATTTATAAGACCAAGCCATCAACTTCACTGTAGAGACAGAAAAAGATGTATACCTGCCTTTTCTGGATATAAAAATAATGAGAAATAAAGACATATGTTTCTTTGGGATATTCAGAAAACCCACCCACACTGAAAACTACATCAAATGCAATAGTCGACTGCAACAGGCAATTTTCAACAGGCTAGTACACAGGTTAATTGACTTTCCTTTAAGCAAAGATGAATACAACAAAGAATACCAGGAAATCACCAAAATAGCAATTGTTAATGGGTCTAACCCAAGAATGATGGACAGGAAGATACAAAAATTCAGAAGAAACAAGGAAATCAGCAATACCACTACCCTTACACTTGGAAGACAAGAAGAAAATTAAGAAATCCACAATCCACTTTGACATAACGGGTTCCAAAAGGTTCCAAAAAGACCAACATAATCCTAGCCCCTCAAAATAAATTCAACTTGAAAAACCTGTTGGGAGCACCTCCCAAAGATTAGGTACCAAAAACATCCAAACCTGGGATTTACAAGATTAATTGCCAAGAGTGCAATAAAGTACACATCGGAAAAACCAAGCGCAGCAAAGAACATATCTGAACATAAAATATAAACAGACAGACAAATCAGCCATTGCAGCACACTTTTGGGAAACAAATCATGAAATAGACACAAACTCTGAACTACTAAAAGAGGTAAACCATCCACTAGAACTCATCATATGGGAGAAGATTTTTATCCAAAAACTCAAACACAGAGTTATGAACTTTGAAATCCTGCCTCTGGGCATCTATACCAAATTCATCGCATCATCTACCAGAGGCCAAAATGGAGATGACACCAGTGCCGCCAGTCGACCTACAGTAGATGGAAGTGAAAGCTTCTGAAACATGTCCTGTATAAACTACAGAGTAAGTGAAGCAAACCTGTCCCAAATTTGACTCCTAATAAATACTGAACTTTGCCTTCACTGTGACAAAGCTTCTAATAAAATCAACATATTGTTTTATTTTGAAATTTATTAGTTCTCAACAAAATAAAATAAATGAATATTCATTATCACTGTCAGAATGTCTTTTTGTATTTCTTAAATGGAACACTACCTATTTTCTACAAAGAAATAAAAATTCTTGAGAAAGAGGATACTCTTTTCACAGATGTGCTTAGGTTAATGGTAGATTAAAAAAAAAAAGTAGGAAACCTTAAAGAGGATAAGTTTTTTGGATTTGAGTGCCTGATTTATGTGAGGAAAACCTAATTCCATTCAATATTTTGGTTGTTGTGGAAAATAAACTTAATAAATGTTTATGGAAATGTTTACCTATACAATGAGTTCATTTTCAAACCAATAATAGTGACAGTGATAGAAAAACCCTAAACTATGGTGTGGTCTGTTTTGGAAAAACGGATTCATCAAAAATGTTAAGAATAATGCTGTGTGTGCTGCTAATTTAATCGGTAATGCACATGTCAAATGAGTTTTTAGTACAATGAAAGCTTTATAGTCAGGTGATAGGAAGAAAATGTCAATAGAACTGGCAAAGGCTGAGATTTGTGTCCAGTTGAACTTAAAAGTGTCATGTCAACACTTCTAAAACATAGTTCTGGAAAATAAGTCCCTTCTGGAATGAGCGAGGAGCTCCAAAAAGTACCAGTAAGATATGTTTTTTTTTTTTTAATTAATAAATTGATTCATTCATATTTTCTATTTCAGCTTCTTTTCCTTTTGTATATATATAAAAAAAAATATATATATATATATATATATATAATAAATATATGTTTTGAGTCTCCAGGTTTAGATCCAATTCAAACTGGCAACCAACCATGTGCATTTGTAACAATGCTATGTGTAAAATTTTTACTTATTTAGTAATTGATATTGACTGTGGTAATAAGTTTAAAAATCTGAAGGTAATTTAGGATGATGATTTTTTTAATTACTTTAGGAAAGAGGGAGGCTCTGATTGGACAGATGCGTAAGGAGGGCTGCATATTGGTAACATCATACATAGGAGCAGTGCAGAACCAAGAGAGACTAGTAGCAAAGGATTGGCATTATGTCATCTTAGATGAAGGTCATAAAATACGCAATCCAGATGCACAGGTGAGTCTTAGCTTAATTTCTGACACTGCGATTGCAGATTGCATTCTGTGGCAAACAATGCCAATGCAACCACAGACATAATATGTGACGTAACTTAAAGAATATAGGGCTCAACCTACATCCCTGCCAAAGTCCTATATCTTGTCGCACTTCTTCTATAACTTCTCCCTTGCACACTTTTATACAGGATGTGTTTTAGTTTGTGCAGTTCCTTTAAAGTCCTATGTCTTGTATTAATCCTTTTTTGGTAATTTGTACCAGAGTGCCTCTCTAATTATGCTACTTTATGCTTTCTAGATCCATCAAACTACTTAATATTAAAACATTTATCTACTGTTCCTTTTCTGAATCCTTACTGATATGGTGACACTAAATTACGACCTTCTGACCAGGTTTGAATACTTTTTGAAAGATACCTGTAAATGTTTTTCCAAAGTTTGACAGCAATGCAGTATCCCTGTAGCTATTTGGATTATTTATACTACCCTTACCTTTATATATAGGATATATTACAGCTACTCACCAGTTCTTAGGTATACCGTTATTCTGCTTAATTTCGCCAATCAATCTCATTGGAACGCTGAAGTCTTGCTATTTTTCAACCCATACATGGAAAAATTCTGAGGGTAACCTATCCCTACCCACTGCTTTCTTCTTTTTTGAATTTCTTACTTGCTTTAGCACTTCATCTTTGAATGGTCTGTCTACTTCTTCTACATAATAATATTCACTACTGAGATTTCAGTTATACATCCCCACTGCTTTCATTTCAAACGACTGTTTAAAATACTTAACCCATACTCTAGGTTCAATAAGCACTAATCCTGATAGGTCTCATGTGCATTTTGTAATATTTCCATTTCTGTTGTGCATTACCTGATCTTATATTCCCTTCAATTTCCCTGCCTTTCTCCATACCCCATTCCACTACGTACAGTAAGCAGGGGAAGTATTGTATTCCACCCAAAAATTCGATACCAAGATTTCAGCGGAAATATATGTTTTGAGGACACATGAATAGAAAAAAAGAAAAAGGTGTGTGTGTGTGTGTGTTGTGTGCATAACTGAAAAACGAAAAGTCAGATAAATGCCAAACTTGGTATTTAGATTCAGTATCTTCCAAGGATGCGACACGAAGATTTTCAAGAAAATCTCCCCACCCCAAACTACCCTTTACATAGAACATTTTTCGAAAATTTTGATTTTCCCAAAAATGGCTCTTAACAATTTTGATTAAAATGCCATATGTTTAAGGTATTTTCATGGCAAATGAAATGTATATCTTGAATATTCTGGGAATGTCCCCAAAAGTCCTCTTCATTCTGAATGACTTTTGCATAACTGGTAAACCGTAAGAGATAGACAAAATTTTACTACACAAAAAATGTAGACCTCGTTAAAAAACACAATTTATATCAGATACTTTTTTTGGGGGGGGGGCTTGAACCATTTCCAAGATATTCCTTGTTATTTGTTTGAATTTTCCAATACTTATACTTTGTCTCAAATGGGAATTCCCTTTTTTTGCTTTGTTTTGTTTTGTTTGTGGTGTCCTGGACATGTAAAGAGAATGCTCCACATAGCGATCAGCTCTTAAAAGATTTGGCTATCATTAAAGCCTACTGTATTTCTGTATTTCCCTTGAACTACAAGAAAATTAGCAATAAGATAATTTCTGCAAATGTTTATCTGGATTAAGATGAAGCAGATGGAAAATAAGCGTTTGTGAAAATACTTTTTACAAGAGTAGGGAAAATCATGTGATTGCAACACATCAGATTCTTTTTGTTCCAGTAATTCTCTGTATTGAGCTCTGAAGCCCAGAACAGTTAGTCTCTCTTCCTGCCCATTCTTCCCCATTTAATTGCAGCTTCCTATAGTAAGGTTTTAAATGTCAGCACTCCTTATTAAACCAATTATTATGCTCCCTAACAATCTTTTTATTTGCTGCCCATTTTAAGATACATTCAATGCTTGTACTACATTATGCTCTGTAACCATCTCATTACTCCCATCCTTCGTATTGTGGAATTAACTGTGTTACAAAATTTATTTCCTTGTTATTCCATTTAAATCTTTTGGTTTCCTCAGTTAAATTATTTGAATAATTATCAACATTATCTTCCATTTGTTACCTATCTTAACATCAATAAGTAATTAGAAAAGCATTCAACCCTTTAAAATTACATGCTATTGTACCCAAACCTATGTCACACAATCTAATCTACCACACTTCACCCATTAGCATTTACTAGTGTATATTCTCCCTGTGTATCTTCTCCCCAACATCCATGTAATATCATGAAATTACTGTTCTCACAAAAATTTATTAACTTCTGCCCTTCTTCATTATCACTCCATCTTTACTACTCCTTTCAAAATCTTCAGTTTCACGTTCACCCGTTTCACATCCACTTGCTTTTAAATGTCCTGTTCTTCTATTAAAATACCTTACCATCATAAATTTAACCATTGGGCATTCCTCACTTATTTCATTCATTTCAAACTCCTTTTAATGGAAGTGATCTGGATTGTGAAAATGGGAGTTTCTTAGCAGATTGTGTACTATTGTTAAACATTGTGATATTTCATCTATTATTACCCTCATGATTTAATTTATTCTTGGCTTTTTTCATTCATGTGCAGAAAATAATCCTATCCACCTGTCCTTGCTTTTCCTTTCATCCCTTGTTTCCTAATAAACTCAAACCCTTGTACTGTAACATCCTCAGCATCACTAACCTAAGTTTCCATCACTGCCAAGAGATGCATTGTCCTTAACAAGCTCCTAACATAACCTAAATTTAGATTTTTTTTCAATCCGTCACAATATCAGCACCCAGTCTCAAAATCTTATCCCTTTCTTCTAAGCCCTATTGCGAACCACTTCTGTGTCCAAAGGTCTGTAGTTTCTTTTTACTTCTCAGGTGGATACTAAACTCATCAACTAACTCTTTCCCTTTCGTTACTTGGCCAATTCCCACATGCACTGTATGACCACTCTTGTTCTCTTTAACTCCACTTCTGATTCCTCTTTCAGGATTAATTCCACTTCTTCTGCAGGCTATTTCCCTCTTCCTTCCTCCACTGTTGCAAAGTTCAGGTTAAATATTCTGCTTCTCTCAGCTCTTTCCACTCTTGATTTCAGTTTTTCCATATGCATTAACATTTGTTGAACTCTCTCTTTGTTTCTTCTTTTAGCTTTTTTGTGCTATTCTAGTCATTTTATTGCTTAATTGTTGTTCCATGCTGTACATTTTGGTAACAATTTTTTCAGTACTTCCATCATTCCTGAGGTCTGGATTCATTTTCACTCTTCCAATTATAAGCAGTATTAAAATTTATACATCTCAGTGCAACCATGATAATCTTTTCTTCTCCTTCCTACTACCTCTTAGTGTTCTTGTTTAAAAAGTCCAATTGTTGCCCAATATATGCCCAACTCCACACCCATAGTTATTCAGAGTACTCTTACTTTCCAATCACTAGCTCTCACACTGCACATCCTACCTCCTCTACTGATGGCTTAGCACTGGCATTTTGTATATAATTAAGTACATAGTTTGGAATAGTTTCTGGGCAAAAAATGTAAAACAAACAGCATAATGAATAGAAGAATGACTTTTAAATGAATGCTATAATACATAAGGTATTCATGCAAATTTATGAGTGGAGAAAATTGTGTGACTACTATGTCAAAGTTTTGTTTCGGTATTTGTGCAATTGTTTCATACATTATTGCTATTTTCCCCTGGTAATTTAGAACATGTTTTTATTATACTTGCAGAAAATAAGCACAGTAGAAGACGTTAAGTGTGTGCAACTTTAGAGCATTGAAAACAACCTATTTCTCATATTTCAACTCAGTACTTGCATATGGGTTTATCTTATGGGAAAATTCTCCGGATGCCAATACTTTGTTTATAACATAAAAGAAAATAATATGAAACATGTTTCATTTAAATGGGTCTGCAACTGCAAAACTCACTTTAAGCAAAATGATATTCTTACTTTGCTCTGTGTGTACATCTTAGAAATGGTATGCTTTGTAAACAATAATATTCAAACTTCTACTCAAACAACATCATTCATGACCACACACTACTGGAAGTAGTAATAAAATTAGAAATATAGACTAGAAAGATAAACTCAGTCTGGCATCCACATGTATAACTCAATTACCAGTTAAATACATGAGACAAACTAGATTCAGAAAGAAACTTAAGAGATTCTTAATTGATCATGTTCTTATACCAAACAAGAGTTCAATGAATACTTCAGTGACAGTTTGTATACAAACAACGTATATGTGATAATGTTACCTTGATAGTGTGTTGCAAATTGGTATGCATATGACAAAGCCATGAAATTGTACGCATTTCCAAATGGTGAATGAAGAATATGAATATATGAGTAGTATAGCGGCGGTGGTGAAAGTCCCTTCCTTCCAGGAATTGCCAAAAATGCAACATGTACTACATCATTCACCAGCATATGAAAAATAAATGGGCAGCCAAGCATAGAGGGAATGGAACTGTGAGTTTAAATGACTCATAAGTCCCATTTTTGTGATATAAAAGGGATATTCTAAATTTGTGATTGTTAGAGTAGGGAAAGAGATTGTTGTGTATTAAATTTTCACTTAAAGTTGAGATGAAATTCAGTTAGGAAACACAGCAGTAATCCTGTGTTTTAAGTTAGTTTCAGTAATCTGAAGCTGGGCCACTTATACTATTATCTTTTTATTATAAAAACGCATATCTAAATTACCAAAGATGGATATCTTTGCAGGTAACATTGGCAGTAAAGCAGTTCCGAACACCTCATCGCATCATTCTCTCAGGTTCACCCATGCAGAACAATCTTAAGGAACTGTGGTCACTCTTTGATTTCGTTTTCCCAGGGAAACTTGGAACTCTACCTGTCTTTTTAGCACAAATGGCTGTACCTATAACTCAAGGAGGTTATGCAAATGCTTCCCAAGTACAGGTAAAGATGTAATTTACTTTAACTATTAGTACTTAGTATTGTAGCTGGAAATGAAAGTGTTATGGGAAACCAGATGTTTCTGTGGAGACACCCCAGTCAAGAGTTATTAGAATCACTAGCAAATAGTTATGATAATGAAGGTTTAGAAATTTCTACTTTGCGTCCTTTCTTAGGACATAGACAAATTATTTCATTAGTATTTGTTTTTCTTGTAGTGCATTGCATTTACAAAGTATATGTTTGTAAATATTAAATATTTATATACTTCACAGTAAAGTTATTAGTATTTTGTATAGAACCTGCAGAAATTGTTCTTATTTGTACCAATATATGGGCAAAAATGGTCATTCAGTTGGATACATTGTCAGTGAGACTGTAGTTCGAATCCCAGCCATGGATATGGAAAGAGTGTTGTACAAAGACCAAAGATCTATGACATTGAATCTTTTAAGTTTGATTCACATTTTTAATATTATTTATCATTGCTTGCATAATATATTGCCACAAGCAGTATTTTGGTCAGTAGCATGTTGGAGGTTTAAGCTAAGTGGAAATCAAGAGCAACTTACTGCTGTAGTTTCAAATATGTCTTTGGCTACTATAAAACCCTTAAAAAAATTTGTATTTCTGCTTTGAGAGAAATGTTACAGAACCTCAGGCTTGATTGTAGAACCACTGCTTTTTTAATTTCCAAAGAAATGAAATTTTCTTTCCAAGATATTTAACTCTTGAAAGTGTATCCACCACATTTACCTAATTAGGTGATGAGTTTCCTCCAAGAATATAAAAGTCCTAGTACTGAGACAGAATTTAAAGTTAATAATTATACTTACTTGGTTATCTGTATGAATGTAAACATGTTAATTTGCATGTTGAGGTAATGTATGTAAATTTGTTATATTTATTTATTTTTCATGTAATTGCCATAACTATTAATATATGTGCATTGTAAAATTAATTAACTTAACCTATATTTCTATTGAGAGGAATTTAATTAACTTAGATGGAAGTTAAAGGAAAGAGCATTGTAATTCGACACAGTTGAATAAATAGAAAAATTTTGTGCTGCAAAATAGTGAAATTTATTTATTTCTAAAAACCTGACAATATCAGACTCTCAGAGATCTTCCGTGACACGACCCTGGGATAAAGAAAAGGGTACTCAGCACTCACTGCTAAGCAGTAATTATTTATAACAGCAATCTAGAAAAGTTAAAAAACAAACCCGCCATAGTACTGTCAATGCCATTATGATCCAAAACATCAACATTTAGCTTAACGTGATTACCCATTATCACACGTTTATACCTAGAGATGACACTGCATACAGATGCTGTAGTAACTTTCTAGCGATTAACAGGAAATTTAACATCTGTAAAAGTTTCTGACTATTCATGATAAACCAATCTAAACCCAAAATTTAATATTTTTACACATGACTTTTAAATGAATTAATATTGGTATGCCACAGTATGAAATAAGTGATAATACTGAAACATTCTTTTTTTTTCTCTTACAAAGAAGGGTTGTGGAATTATCATTGAGAATGGCAATGCAACTTACAACATAAAATAATGAGGAGTCCAAAGAAACATGTGCAAAACTCGCATTTGGTAATTGCCCATAGCTCCTGACACAGCAATTAGAAGCAACAATAGGAGATTCTATTGTAGGAGCAGCTATTTAAGATACTCTTTGACAGTACTGGCTTGCTTTGAATACTTTAAAAGTGATGTGTACATAAAAAATGCATAATCAGCTATTGATTTATGCCACTATGAAAGTGTTTCATTTTCGTATTTGTATACTAGATGTTTTAACTTGTTTCACAATGCATGACACAGTAAGCACACTTATACCTTAGCCTTGAGTTCATGGCTTTTGAGAAAATATAGTTCTAATAGCTCAAGTACTAACTCCTTCAAGAAAGAGCATAGCTCAAGAAGTACTTCTGCCAGGGGAGTGTAATATTTTGTCTGTGCAGCTGACGACAAATTTTGAAAGAAATAGTAGAAACAAGTCACAGAAATTGCCTGTTTAGGAGCAGGGGGGGGGGGACCAGTAACTTTGTCAGCTATAAAAAAAATAATTGGAAGTTTTGGTTTTGTAAATTGTCATGTGTCAGTTTATTACAGAACACATGCCCTTTGGGATTGTATTGAACTGAAATGAATGAAAAGAGAAACTTACATAGTATGAAATGACCTCATTAAGTCATCAATAATGCTGAGTTATGTATGTAAAGAAAGTATAGGAAATACAGGGATCATATGAATTGTATGCTTCATTTATTCCTGAAATTATAACTCAAGAGGTAATACATTGTAGAAGCATGACTGTTGGAGAGTCAGCATCAGAATTTCTTGCCATATTGGTAGTCAAATTAAAACCAGTAGTTTTTGATAGCTAATATTTTTGGATGCAAGAAAAATAAGAAATGCTGTTGCTAACACTTCTGCCTTGTGTCTCATATTAGATAACACTACATACTGTCTGTTCAGCTATGTTTTAGCTAGGGGATTGGGGTGGCTTTCTCTCAGGTATAGGTTTAACTGGTGGGAGGAGTACACAGCATGTTGAACTTGGTGCTGCACGTGACGTGGAAAAAGCCAACAGTTTCCCTAGCTAATATGTTGAACAGACAGTACATGCCTGTGATAGACTCGTTCTATGTCAGTTCCATTTGTACTGCTCCACATGCCTTCTAAAAGCATTCACCATATGGTGAGAATATATACTAATATAGCATAACATAATGTGAAACAGTTTCATTAATAAACTCACCAAAACATAACAAGCTAAAAGCAACTTGCAATAATATAAAATGGCATATGCCTGACATAACTTATACAGCTACATGAAAATGAATTTTGAGAGTTCAGTGATACAACCACAGTAGCCATGCTTGATAGTTTTAATATTACTTCCTTTTGTTTCAGGTAGCAACAGCTTATAGATGTGCTACAGTGCTACGAGATACAATAGCTCCGTTTCTTTTACGTCGCATGAAAGCTGATGTTAAGTCACATATCCATCTTCCATCCAAAAATGAACAGGTAGCTAGAATAACAGACAGAATTTACTTCATGTTCACAAATATTCTTCCAAAACTGCTGTCCGGTATTGTGCATGAGTGCTTTTAAAGCAATTAAATGAAATTAAATGCAGCTAATCAACCACTCATCACTGTAATTTTGAGCTGGAGGTGTATCCAAATCCTTTACAACCTTTGGCAAAAACTGTGATGCTAAACAATGCTTATATTCCAAGATTATCAGTATTAGCCATAATGCTGTGCCTATAACCAGTATAAGAATGGCAGGGAAAAAATGTTGAGACGGCTTTGAGTATCACAATTAACAGGAAGTCTATTGGAGCCTTGGGATGGGAATGATAGGTTTGGTGGTATAAATCTAGCTGTTCCTGCTCAGAGCATACTGCAATCTTTTCCTTCACACTGTGGCACTGCATGGCTTCTCACCCACTGGTCGTTGCAACTTAGACTCCCACTGAAACATTTATAATATCCCTGCAACTGCCTCATTTCTCATATTTACAGTTACAATTACAATGATAATTATCATTTTGCTTATTATAATAAGCACATACCTAATTATATATTGGAAGGTTGTCCTCTATCTTCATATTTTTGGTATCTTCTCAGGAAATTTTCATTCACACTGGAGAGTTCAATATCCGAAATTGAGTGAATTCCTTGTCTAATGTTTTCTTTTAGTTCTTACAATATATGGGGTTTATTGCATACACCTTGTTTTTCATGTGATCATAGTAGGATAAATTTATGTAATTGGTTTTACAAAATGATACAGTTAGAAGTGTTAGAATTTTCAAATCTATAAAACTACATTTACAGGAATCTTTGATATTTAGTTTAGCTAGTATTCGCATCACTCTTTTCTGTAGCTTAAAAAGCTTTTGTATCCCCTTTTTGCAATTATTTTCCCATAGAATTGTACCATAATTTAAGTGTGAGTTAATGAATGCAAAGTATGCTTGCTTTATATCTTTTGATCCAGTATCTGTTATGCCTGCTTTAATAGATAAATTCCACTGTTTAATTTATGGCTGACTTTTTGATATGTGCTTGCCAATTTAGATCCCTATCAATAATAATTCCTAGAAAATTGGTACATTCAACCTCTGAAATTTCAGTCCATAGTACATTTACTTTTATGTTATTCTTAGTTGTATCTTTTAATTGAAACAGTAATCATTCTGTTTAGAACCATATCAAGGCTGCTAAAATATTTGCAAACTTCCTCCATTATTTTATTTACCTTATGACTAATTTCATTCCCTGTTGCGGCTTTTACAATCACCATTGTGTCATATACATAACTTTGTCGCCATGCTTTTGGACTAATTCTGATACATCATTTATGTATATAATGAGAATAGAAAAGGTTCTAACTTAGATCCTTGTGGCATACCATGTTTAATTTCTTGAAATGTTAATCTTATATTTGTGATTGATTTGTTCTTATGTTTATATTTAATTTCAACTCATTGTTCCCTATTAGTCAAGTATGACCTTAACCACTTTTATGATACTCCCCTTACTCCACACATGTCGAGTTTTTCTAACAAAATATCTGTATTTACCAATCAAATGCTCTAGAGAGATACAGAAAAACTGCCATTACAATTTCCTTTTTATCCATTGCATTTATTACAAGTTTTAAATCAATTTTCAATGCATCTATGCTAGATTTATTTGTTTGAGAACCATATTGTGAATCATATAGTTGTTTTAAAAATATACCTTCTATTACTTTAGAAAATACAGAGCATAGCAAGATTGGTCTGTAATTCTCTACGTTTAGCCAGAATCCTTTTTGTTTATATATGGGTCTGCTTTCTTAAACAGATTTGGAAATGCTCCAGTCACAAAACTTTGACTTATAATATCTGTTAATGGTTCTACAATTTCATTTTTGCATTTGATTAGAAAAGTTGTCTAGACCTGTTGACGTTATACATTTTAGTTCATTTATTTCTCTAATTACTCGTCTACAGTCGTTTCTACTAGTACCATTGAATTGCAGATTTGTTGTTTTATAATCTATCTTTGTTAACATATGATTTGTTTTTATATTCAGAGACTCGGCAATACTTGCATAGTGCACATTAAAAATGTCAGCAATTATTTCTGACTTTTCTAATTTTATGTTATTGTTTTCTAAAATAATATTTTCCGTCACATTTCCAGTTGTTTGTTTATGTACTGAATTCACATGTCAATATGTATAGTAAGTAGAGGAAGTATTGCATTCCACTAAAAAATTTGATATTCAATATTTCACCTGAAATACATGTTTTGAGGCCCCCTGAATCAAAGAATAAAACACTTTTGGAAAAAGGTCTGTATATGTGTCTGTTTGTCCGTGAACAGCATAACTCAAAACAAAAAGTTGGACAAATACCAAAGTTGGTATTTAGGTTCAGTATCTTTCAAAGATGTGACACGAAAATTTTCAAGAAAATCTCCCACTTCAGACTACGCTTTATATGGAACATGGAACATTTTTCGAAAATTTTGATTTACTCAAAAATGGCTCTAATGATTTTGATTAGAATATATATTTAGGATATTTCACAAATAAAATGTATATCTTGAACTTTCTGGGAATGTCCCCTAATGTCCTCTTCTTTCTGAATGGCTTTTGCATAACTGGTAAACCATAAGAGATAGACAAAAGTTTTCTACACACAAATGTGGAGCTCCTTAAAACACGCAATTTATGTTATATACTTTTTTTTTTGTAGAGAACCATTTCCGGGATATTCCTTGTTATTTGTTTTAATTTTCCAATACTTATACTTTTTCTCAAATGGGAATTTATTTGTTTTTTATGTCCTGTACATACAAAGAGAATGAAATGCTCTACATAGCAACCAGCTCTTAAAAGATTTGACTATCGCTTAAAGCCTACCATATTCCCCTTGTACCTATAAGAAAATTAGCAATAAGATAGTTTCTGCAAATGTTTATCTTAATTGACATGAAGTAGATGGAGAATAAGCACTTTTAAAAATAGTTTGTACAAGAGTAGAGAAAGTCATGTGAGTGTAACACATCAGAATTTTTTAAAATGGTTTTAATAGTTTTGTATATACCATAATGATTCTTCCCCTAATTCAAACCTCCTCAACTCATTTAAAAATGCCATTCTTTGTTTGGATGTTTGTATTCCTTTTGTGACCTACGATTTTTTCTTACTTTTTAAATCATTTCTTAAATAAACAACTATTTTAGGAATAATGCCTACAAGTAGTATTTGTAATTTAGTGTGAAATAATTTATATTTATCATTTAGGTTGTCAGTTTCTTATAAATTTACCCAATCCATTTGCTCAAGTTGGGTTTGCAAATTCTTTAAGTTCTCATTAGTTACTTTTCGTTTATACTCTACTACCCTCTCTTGTGTTTTAATACTTTTGAACTGCAGTTTCAAAACCTGACCATAGTAGTCTCTTATATTATTCTTATTATTGATACCTTAAATTCTTTATCATATTTATTAACACAAATATTATCTATATAAGTTTTGGAATTCTTTGCTACTCTGATTGGTACATTTATTCTTGCCTTTATGTTATACCTATTTAACAATTGTACTAGCATACATTTATCATTTCCACTTTTCCAGGAAGTTTATAATAAAATCTCCTGCAATGACCACTTTCTTATTCTTTGGCATTTTATTCAATACAGATTCAAAACTTTCTAAAAAACTTTTTTTATCCCCTGTTGGTGACAGTATACACCAAGAATTACATGTTTCCCTTTTTTAGATTTTATTTCCACAGCAGCCAATTCACAATGCATTTCTTTACAGAATTCTGTACATTTTATTTCCATATATTTTAAATGCTGTTTTATATACATAGCTACACCCTCACTAATGTGAGAGACACTACAAACAAAGTTATGTTAATATATACTCATTATAGTTATTTACAATAATCTCATCTTCCTTAAAACCCTGTTTGGTAAATACAAGAATATCTGGTTCCAGGTCTTTTAAAACTAGTTTCATTCGCACTCGTTTATTTGCTAGATATTGAACATTTTGGTGATACATTGTGATTGTTGTTCATACACCTTTTGATTTCTTTTTGTTGTGTCACATACCTTGCCAATGTTTACATCCCCATTTAAACCTACTTGAGTCTTTTCTATGTTTGTTTCACCTGCTACCTATTTCAGTGGTTTTTTTGTAGCATGTCCACTATCTTACCTACCATTTGTGACGGTATAAAGTTTATTTAAGTTTGAAAGCTCCACGTTGTGGTAGCCAATTTGCGATGGTATTAGTGTTTGTTTGAAAGATGCTACTGTTTATTTGCCGCATGTATAAAAGACAATTTATCGCGGTCACTTCATGTTATCATTTACTGAGCGCCTATTATTGTATTTAATATTTTTTTGTTCACTGTCCTCCGGCTAGCTATGATCTCTCGGTCAAGCAAATCTCTTAAGCAGGTGTGTAAACGGAAAGGAGTTTTTATCCAAAGATAACACTGATGAAAGAATTTTGTTTTACACTTTTATTGTCGTAACATATTATGCACTTTCACATATTAATCTTGACACTCGCCAAACTGAAACTGTTATAATAACTTATTTACTGCTCATTCTTAATTCGCATACTTCAACTTTTTGTGTAATTAACTTTACAACACTTGAGATTTTTCATAACTCTGCTACGCGTAACCTGCGAAGCGATAAACTGTGCGATGTATTCAGCGACGTGTAATGCACAAATATTTCCGATGGACTGGACGAATTTGACTCTGACCTAGCCCTTTTTATACTCCTACACCCCGATATGCCTAAAGATTATAACCGAGCTGCTATTGGTTAATAAAATGCACCAACATTAGCGTCTATTTTTATATCCAATGAAAATTACGAAAACATATGCTCTAGGAAAAAATGTTCCCGCAAATTCCTAAAAAAAACGCGCCAATATTACGTCATTTGCTCGCCTCTAATAATGATAAACAGCTCACCCCCTCGCTACATTATTGCACGCTATTATTGTCAGTTTCAGTAAGGCCGTATAAACTTACTTCTCGACAATGCTTACAATCAACAAACATCTCAAATCAACGTCACGCAATAATACATATTCACACTACAATTACTCTTGACATTTAAATAATTTGTGATACAAATTACTGCATCACATTCTGCAAGTACAAATGAACCTTTCCTATTAACATGTAACCATCTCTACTTAGACAAAACGTATTTGGATTTATATGTATCACCTTCTGTTCATCACACACAGCACTTATGACATTGTTCACTCTGTCTATGTATGAGTCACTGACGCTTCTTCTATAGATGATACCATTCACAAAAGCTGTTGCTATAGGGAATGTGTTTTATTATCCTCATAAGGTTTTAGTGTCATTTTGATGTACTTCTGATATAACATTGCACCGAGTTTGTCCCCACATATAACATTACTGCCTTATAGTCTACTTCATTTTCTTGTTTTGCAGTCTCAAGGAGGTTAGTCAGTTGATCAGTTCTTATACCTCTTCTAACTTCTGTTATAGTACTTGGTTCTTTTATATTCTTGATTATGGAATCTTCTATGAACAGGAGCGTGTTTTTTACGTTCCTTTTTTCGTAGTCCTTTTCTGCAGTCATGTGCTGGTGTAGGTCTATCCTCGACATTGTTCATTTCTTGTATGTTTTGGTTTTCCATATCAACCACTTCACCTAGGTCGTTAAACCTATTTCCAGTAGGAATATCACTGCAGTTATTTTGTGCCGTCTGGATGTTTTTCTGCATGAGGTTTACTGGGCCAATCCTTTACCACTTCTGTATAGGTTAGGTCAGTTCCTCAATCCCATATTTTGAGTATACTTTCAGTTCATGTTTTCTTCTCTTAGACAATTAATTTCATTTTTTGCCTCATTTAAATCCTTAAGTAATTCTATTACCTTATGTAAAGAAGATACACTTTTGCATTTTCTTTGTTTACTTGCTTCTCATTGGGTGTGCATTTTAGGATCAGTATCATGTCGATTTTCCATTCTTTTTTCCCCTACTTCCACAGTATCTTGCAGAATACTTATCTGTATGATTTTTTCCTTTCCTGAATTTCTTGTTAGTGTTGCAAACTCTGACTTTGCTGCCTTATTTATGTCTTTTTGCACTTTAATAGTAGACTTGCCAGGTTTACTGCATAGCGTCTTGTTGCTGGAAGTGAAAACAGTGTGATTTAATTTAAGTCTACCATCTTTGTTAAAGTTGTTAGTGTTTGTAAATTTCAATCATGTCTCTGTTTAAACAAGCATAATACTATTCGAAGAGGGTTATTCAGAAGTTAGAGACAGTGAAACGAAACAATTTAATTGAATTTTGAGTCTGTGGATACACTAAAACTTTGCTTTTTAAAGTAAGTGAAATTTTAGTGTATCCACCAACTCAAGATTCAATTAAAGCATAATACTAGTTGTGGCTAAACCTCTGATTTATCCATTTCCATTTACGGTCATCCAGGGACAAAACATCATGCACCACTGCTGACTTATCTCTTTGTCTTAGGTGACAGTTTTCTTTCAGTCATGTTATCTGTATGTTTATGCTTTGTTTTATCATGCCAATATACACTTGTCTGCATGTACTTGGAAGTACAGAGAGAGCCAAAAGAATACAAACCGGCTGCGCGGTGTTTTCCTTGTCCGTGTCCTTTGCGCTCGTTGCCGTCTGCCGCTATCATAGAAAGGCATTGATGAAACCATGCATTTTAAAAACTACTTTTAAAGGCTTTACTTACCAACTTTATGAAAGCAGATGCTGAAACTGGCCACCTCGTCCATACATTGTTGACACCTCTTTAGGAAACTATCCATCACTTGTTTTAATTCTTCCAGGGTTTGTCTTGTACACTTTGTTTTAAGTTACCCCAGAGAAAGAAATCGCAGGGGGTTAGGTTGGGTGACCGAGGGGGCCACAAATCTCTACTAAAAATTCTGTCCTCAAACGCACTTTCAATTGCTCTCATCAAAATAGTGGCCGTTTAAGCTGTTGCAGAGTCTTGTTGAAAAAAGGCAAAATCACGCTCCCTGTCTATTAATTCTCTAAAAAAAGGGGGCGGCAAAATTGTATTCACATATGTAGGGGCGTCAACTGTTGACTGAAAAAAAATTGGCCCTATAACTTTTTCTCTGCTCATGGCACACCATACACCAATTTTTTCGTCATGAAGGGGTACTTCATGAACAGTATTACTGGCTGTGCAGTGTTTTTCCACTGGACGTGTTGAAATATGATAACTCACTGCTGCTATAAACAAGGTCACGATGTTGACGTGATTGCTCTGCAGTGTGAAGTGCAGTATTGAGTTGACAGTGATGTAGTTCAGTTATTACAAGTTATTTACTATTTTGTCCTGTACTTAGTAGCACAGTAAGTGGCTCAGTATGTGTTTTCTACTGCACAGCGTGTATTTATTTGTGATTCGTATGTGTTAACTCAGCTTGCCAAGTGAAAGTACGATTTGCAGAAAGATTTCCAGGTGTAAAAGTTCCAGGCCGTACAGCAATTCATGAACTTTACAATAAATTTTAGGCCACAGGAAGTGTTCAGGCTAAGAAATCAAAAAGATGGCAAAAGAGTTATAGGGCCAATTTTTTTCAAGTCAATAGTAACTTAAAACATAAAGTATAAAAGACAAACCCACACACCCTGGAAGAATTAAAACAAAATATCCACCAGGAAATTGCCAGCATTTCTCAATGAGAACTATGGCGAGCGATGGATAGTTTCCAAAAGAGGTGCCAAAAATTTGTTGACAATGACGGTGGCCAGTTTCAACATCTTCTTTCATAAAGCCTTTAAAAGTAGTTTTAAAAATGTTGTATGTTTTCATCCGTGCCTTTCTATGATAGCGGCAAATGGCAGCGAGCGCCGAGGATGCAGACAGGAAAAACACCATGTACCCAGTTCATAGTCTTTTGGCTCTCTCCGAGATACCGGCTTAGACAGTGGGGTAAGTCGGTCTGTTGATGATTGAATCTGTCTTATTTTTGTTGTTGGCTTGTACATGGGCTTAATTCCTCATTTTTTTAAAATTGCTCTATTAAGTAAAACTATTTTAATGTATAGTTCATGGCAAAACAGTCTGAAAAATTTTGAAGATAAAGATATGGACCCAAGCTGTGAAAGCTTACATATGTATTTAATACTGTATGCGCATTACATATAGCTGTTTTATTGATTGTATAAGGAGGCTGTTGCTTGCTTTTTCTTAATCATAGACATTTTGCATAAAGGAGCAGGCTAATATTTCCATCTAAACCTACATAAAATGGAAAGTAGTGCATGCATAGTGGCTCTGCTTTGCAAAGACAAAAAAGAAAGAGAAAATGTGGATTTCAGTAACTGAAATTCTGAATGCAAATGTAATTTCCTACTCATCACTTTTAACCTTCCAGAAACTTAAACATGCTAAGCTCACCTTTGGTGTATTCTAGGATTGTGTATAAATAAACACAATGATGTAATTTTTAAGAAGTTGTATAATGAACTTCAAAGTTAGTTAATCCGATTATGTTTAACAAAAGCATTATTCAACAAAAAGCATATGATGCAAAATCACTTTTAGTAATTGTTTTTCAATATATATCATTATGCATTTTCATTCCTGTTTTCAGGTAATTGAGAGCCAAAGTCCCTCACGTTCACATCATTTACTTAACCATTGTTGTTTTGGTTACCATTCTCTGCTTATTGTGGTTCAGACTTGTTAGAAAATAATCTTATTACCATTGCTTCATTATATAAAAAGCAACTTAGCAATAACTTGCTATTTTTTGCATTTTGAGCCAACTAAGCCTATGAGATTATAAACCTTTATATGCAATAATTGTGTAGCACACACAGAATAAATCGGCATCATACAGTTGATATATTTTAAGAACAAGTTCATAAAAGTCAAAATGGTAGAGTGTGATATTACTGTCTGTGACAGTATTTCAAAGCCACTGCACTGAGAAACTTTTGTCCTTGTAGAAACCATTTCAGTTTTATTTTTATGTTCTTGCAGGTATTGTTCTGCTGCCTAACAGAAGAGCAGAGAGAGTTATACAAAGGTTACCTGGATTCTGGTGAAGTAGAAAGAATCTTACAGGGAAGAGCACAAGTTTTTGTGGGACTCATTAATCTTCGCAAAATTTGCAATCATCCTGACCTTTATTCAGGTGGCCCAAAGCTTCTGCGACATGTAAGAAAATCCACATTTTAAGGATGCTGCTGGCAAAACATTTTAAGTGCCATGAAGGATTATTTCAGATGAAAGCAAAACAACAGTTTGTGAAACTAACAAAATGCAAAATGTTTTGTTTAATTCTTTTTTATGCCACTTCTAGTAGCATTAGCATCATATCACTTCTTGTGCAACTCTACCAAGGCACATAGTACAAGAGAAAAAATACTTTTAAAAATCTAGCTCATTCTTCTATCAACTTTTAAATTAATCATAACAAATATTTGCTTGGAAATGATTTAAAATTGAGCTATACAGACTTTGCTGCATGGGCTGATTGCAGCCATAATCAAGGAGAATGGGTAAAAACATAACATTTTCAAATATGTTATTTAGGTAACACTAATAGACTTCAACTAGGAAAATATACAACAGTGATTAGTTTAGAAATGGCTAATGCTACAAAGTTATTTAACATAAATTATATGTTTTATGAGAGCTACACTTAACCTTTAGTAGTTTTCTCTCTCTCTCTCCATTTCTGTTTGATTGTTTCCAAGGTATATAAAATTCAGTAAGAACAGAGGGAACTTCACAGGATTTCCATAGAAGTGATATGTTTAATTTGTGAAGTCAATATCCAAATTATGGAGCCATATTCATAGACATCTTTTTGGTCTGGTTTTTGTCACTATAGGCTAGATAGCTCTCATGGCAGTCTAAACTTTTTATTTTTATAGACGCTGACAATGGCAGGTACAAGTCAAATAGTACATCATCACTGAAACCTTGTTACATAATGTGGTAAAGGGTAACAGACCAACAAGTGTTGCCAGTAGGCAGTTCTAGTGGTAAACAGATCGCCACTAGGAACATGGAGCATATCAAAACATTGTTGTTCCATACTCTCTCATACTGGTTGCTAAAGAGCTGATTGAATGAAAGAAGAAAATGGATGTTCTTTCTAATCCCTAAATCAGTAGCTGTAAAACAAGACAGTAACATGTCTAATAATACTGACAGGCAAAAACAACAAATGCCTTATAATATTATGCTTGTATCTTCATACAATTCTACTTACTACCTTCTTAGAAATATATTTATTAGTTAGACGTACAATAACACCTTTCCCTAGCTTTTTACTTGTTAAATTTCAGTGAAGTAGATTGGTTTAGAGTTCTTGATTTTGTAGCAGGTTTTAAATCATATGCAGGTAGCGAATTATTATTATTATTATTATTATTATTATTATTATTATTATTATTATTATTATTATTATTATTATTATTATTATTATTATTATTATTATTATTATTATTATTATTATTATTTAGTATTACTTGAGTGAGGAGTCTCTATTATATCTTCAGGGCATGCTATCTGGAGAGCAATAATAATTTAGTCAAAGTATGGGATCTAAATAATTTATTGATAATTTTGTGAATAATTCAATGTATTAATATCAGTGGTATGTGAAAAATTCTGCTAATAAATTTGCTAAAATGTTGGCTATCGAACCTGCTACCATTAATGCTGTAATTAATTCCTTCTCTTTGACACAATTTTATCTTGTGTGGCACAACTAATCTGCTTCTAATGAAATCCTTCAGAGAATTGTTGAAAATTTTCCTTAACTATTGATTTCTGGTTACATCGTTATAGTACAGAGTAATCAATTTGTTATTGTTTATTCTCCATGAAGGAGTAACAAAGCATACACACATTCTGTAGCACATATCTTGTATATTAATGATTGCGATGGTAACTTAATTTAGGATAAATACAATCTAAATTTAATGAGCTTTCCTAATATGGTGCCAATACAAAAGCAATTCATAATACATACAATTAATAACAATAACATAATTAAATAACAATTACATGAATTAATAAATGTCAATATGGAACAATCTGGAAATCATTTGAATTCATAATCAAATATAACACATTAGTAACCACGTTGATATTGTAATGAAAAGAAGCTAGAAACAGTGATGTGTATTGAATTTATTTAAAGGTGAGTCGGAATTGTTACACTAACATCACTTAAGTTTACTCACTTAACATGTTTCGGGAAACGGTTGTTCCCATCCTCAGAAGTTAATTCGACTGGCCCGTGTTGTTGGTGTTTCCGTTTTTGGACTGGATCCTGTGGTGGCATCTTGTGGTGGAGAAATGTACTTCCAGAGAGGAAGTTTCTCCACCACAAGATGCCACCACAGGATCCAGTCCAAAAAACGGAAACACCAACAACACGGGCCAGTCGAATTAACTTCTGAGGATGGGAACAACCGTTTCCCGAAACATGTTAAGTGAGTAAACTTAAGTGATGTTAGTGTAACAATTCCGACTCACCTTTACATTAGTAACCGTTTAAAAACTCTACATTCATATAATCTATTTCAGTTTTAAGACATGTTAAGATGTAGTTTAATCACTAAAACTTCAAAAATAAGTAAAGCAAGAGTGAAATGGCATACGACAGTTACTAGTATCATATTTATTTTATTTCTGCAATTTGTTGTGTGTTAAAGAAGTACTAGCAGTAAGATTTGACGCCTTAAAATGAAATATGCATCTTCATTCTATCTTCATGCCTATGGCAGAAGCAATTTACATTATTATGTATGTTATAGATAATAATGTACAAAATTGTACATATATCAAACAAGGAACATATGTATGTAAATTAATACCCTTTATTTTCATACCATTGGAGAAAAGAATAAATCACAAACATAAGTAGTAATTTCATTGGACACATTTGTTATAATATCTGGTATTATGGCAGAATACAAACTAATACTCCTGAGTCAGCAGTGTTACAAGAGGATTGGAAAAAATCACAAAACCTCTCGGCAGCATCAAAGTGTGCTAGAACCTGAGGTTGTGTTTATGTAATACAAGGGCAGTGTGAAAAGTTTGTGGCCTGACACAGAAATGGTGCTGGCATTATCAAAGAGCAAGAATAGTTATCAAATGTGATCCTTTAGATGGTGCAACATACAATTCATATATGTATGAGGATGGATCAAATATAATTTGGAATTTTTGTGTAGTAATTTATTGAACCAAAGAAAAGGTACAGAAACAGTATTACAGTAGAACCTTGTTCATACATTTTTACAGGGACCCAAGGATTTCTATGTCATTGACGGAAAAACGTGTTAATGAAAATACAAAATCTGCCATTTAAGAACGTAATTGTGTAATAAAATCTAATAATACATCTTGCTTCCCAAAAGGATGTGAAATATGAACACTATTTAAACTGGTTTGAAGTACATATCTATGCTTGACTGCTTTGTTGGTTTTAATGCCAAATTTTTACTGTCCATCTTGTTTAGTAAAGTCATTACATCACCATCAACTTCGAAACTGCACACATATCGCTAGGGACCCCAGATTGTTGGTAAATAAAATAATGTAATATCGGTGTAAAAATATTATAGTGAGTGGTGTTTTGGGCGGTAAATAAAACTGCTTAACAGTGTTATCTCATGCAAAAAAAGGGAAAAAACAAAAACACAGTTTAAACTATTTTATTGTGAAACAAAGGGCACCTTACATGTAACTTAAAAAAGAGGAGCATGAAAATATTAACATAGTATACATTTCGACTGATTTACTTTGTTAATGACAAAGCCACCATAAGTTCGGTGTTCTCTGGCTTAAGATTTGTTCTTAAGTTTGTCATGATGTTCCCATATGCAGAGAAAAGTCTTTCACTGTCCACATTGGACATGGGTACCCACAATAGTTTCATACACTTCTCACTGAAACACAAGTGATCATATTGAAGTCCAGAAAGTAAATCCAGTATGTTCACTTCAGCAGCATCATCTAATTTCTCACACACTATGTTCTTCAGAGCAGCATATCCCTCCTCGAATGTCTTCTCTGGCAAATCTCGCAGAAAAGGTAACATTCTTCTTGCTTTTTCTATAGTTATATCAGTAGATGCCTCATTTGATACTATTTTTCGTACATCAAACAATTTACCTGCAGAATGAATATCATCATCAGCTGGATCAGCTGACATTAAGGAATTCAGCTTGGTAACTGACTTTATGCCCAATTGCTTGAACTGACTGATAACGTAAAGACTTCTTGAGGGTTGGCAATCTCTGAAGAAGACTTGAAGTTTTCTCTCCAAATGAGCCCTCAGCTACTATTGTGAAGCCATTTGATATATCTTTAAGTTTGCTATATAGTTTATGAACAAATGGATATTTAGATCCCTCAAGCACTTCAATAAGGCAAATGGTGTCTTTGCAGTGTTCAAGAAGGAAAGATGCCTGGCAGTTTATTATATTTTGAGACCGCATTGAAATACTACTGTGGAATCGGTTTGAATTCCCGCGTGCCGCAAAACTAAACTGACCTGGCAACGTCTTGCACATGCTGTCTGTACGGCGCGCGAACGGCACGTTGCCAACTCCACCGTCAGCTGAATTGTGCATGCGCTAACTTAATTTGAAACGTGGCTCCATCGGCATAATTCCTTTTCTTTTTCAGAGCAGAAGGTAAACAGACTCCTTGCGCAAAATTGTAACGTAATTTAAAGAATATAACTTGACTCCAAATGAATCTTTCAGTATAGCGGACACAAAATATACCTAGACATGCGTTCACATTATGGCAACGTCGCGAGACAGCAACAATTTTCGTGCGAGGGGTACAGGAAACGGAGACATGATTGGTAGAAGAGGCTGTCTACTGTCAGAATTGACTTGAACCAGACTTAGAAATTCATGCATTATTTAACGATACTTTTGCGACAGTCTTTTCCAGCCGGCATGAAATGGGGCGATGCAAGCACGAATCGTTAAAATACAGCATTAGAGAAGAATTGCAGGTAGTATTGTCATTTAAATCCAAAGAATAATTTGAGTGAAATGAGAAATCCGTCACTGATGCGGTGTTGCTGAGTTCCGATAAACATGGCATTCCTTTTGTTGTGCATGCGATAGGTGAAGAGTGAAGGGGATGGGGTAGTCGAAGCAGTACCGATGTTTGCCAAAGCTCTGGTTAAATCACAGTGCAGTTTGGTGTTCTGTGCCGTGCAGCACAGAACACCGTGCAGCATGACCGTAGCGAATGAGAATACACGTATCCGTAAATGATTGATAAGCCAAATATCTGATTGTTTATGTGAAAAGGAGAGACAAACACCAAAAAAAAAAAAGGAGAGGGAGAGAAAAATTTCGGGTTATTTTGCACATTTTTTTTCATAACGGTGTTATTTCGCGTTTTTGCGATATAGAACTAATGTCGCGTTATTTCGCGACTCAGAATGGATATATATGTGGAATTTAAAAATAATTGATTAAAGGTTTTCCTTATTAATTTTCGGCCAATTTCGCGAATTAACTACTCGCGAAAAGTCGGGGTCCCTACATATCGCTTCACTATGTCCATCTTGGCTCAGGATCTGGCTCATCACTTTCATCTCCCACTGACGCTTCTTCTTTCATTTGTTCAAGTATTTCATCTATCATCGCTGTATCACACACTGGAATTTTGTAGTCAATGTTTACATATGCTTCAAAAAACATGCCAGCATATCTGCTATTTGGTGCCATTCTTCACTTTCGGAAAACTCATCTTCCAATGTGATGTTAACACCAAGAACCTGGCAAAAGCCAGCTTTATTAAAGCAGTAAGCAGTTCCTAATGGTATCTTGTGTCACAGAATTCCAGGCAGTTCTAATGAAATGCATGACATCTAAGATGGTGATTTTTCTTGTCAATATCAGTGCAGCCAACCTTCTCTGTACCAGCCTCTTCTGATACGTTTGTTTCATGCAACGAATTATGTCTTGATCTAAAGGTTGTAGCTTGCTTGTGCAGTTTGCTGGGAGGAAAATGATCTTTATGTTTCTTAAATTTGAAACAGTTGTGGATGAGTGGCACACTGATCAATGAAAAGTGCAATTTTCTTGCTTCTTATGCCCAGTCTTGCGTTCCATGCTTGTAAGAAATTTTCAAATACCACAGAAGTTATCCAGGCTTTTGTGTTGGAAGTGTGCATACATGGAAAATATGGCACATTCTTGAACCATCATGGACTGCATGCTTTTCCAATAACCAGCGGTACCAATTTCTCCATTCTGTTTTTGTTACAGCACAACAAAACTGTAGTCCTCTCCTTGTTAAGTTTCCCGCCGTGACCCTTGGTGCACTTACAATTCAGGGTTTTGTCTGGCAAAAGATAAAAAAAACAGTCCTGTTTCATCTGCATTATAAACATCACCAGGGCTATAGTCTTTCAAAATTGATGGGAACGTTGTATTTTTCCACATTTCTATATTTTCATACAGTGTAGCGTCATTATCAAGGGCACACATCTGTAAACTAAGCCATTTTGATTCTTGAATCTTTCAATCCAGGCATTGGACACTTAGAAATCATCCTCCCATCTTCTGTATTATATGTGTTGCCTGATCCCGAACCACAGTGCTGTCTATTGGCACATTTGAAGCTCCTGCTTGTGTAGACCACTTTAGTAGAACATCTTCTAATTCAAAACTGGCCAGGGCGATTACATTTTCTTTTAGCATCTTTTCCTTCTTCAAAAGCAGTTTCAATCAGTTTATGTTTGCTAACAATTGTGTTTAAGATTGACAGGAATGTTAACTTCTATGCTATATACACATGTTTCATATTTGGATTGCAATGTACTTCTTCAAGGATTTTCAGTTTTTCATTGGTTATTTGCTGCACTTTCTTTTTCTCCATTGCAAACAAAAAGCTAAAATACAATCTATGTATGTTTGGTCAACACTCAACAGTAGAAACTATTTTTGGCATTTACCACGGCAAACTAAAGCATTCTCTATTCTGCCCACACAAATCGCATCACACAAATATGTACATGCATGCATGTCATTGGCTGTTGGTCTCCGCCCTGTGACCAAGGATTTGTGATCAAAGTAGCGAATGAGGATGCCAAACTTCGATGTAGTAAGAACTACTCTCACTCGGCCGATCAAGGATTGGCCAAAATAGGAGATGAGGACGTTAAACTTCGAACATTGTAAGCAGGAGTAAGAAAACGACTCAACAAACATTATTTATTACATTTGGTGCATTTGGCACTGGAACTTTTATAATTCAACATAATACATGGAAAAACGTGTTAATGAGGAACATGCTAACGAGATTCCACTGTATCACTTTTCTACATTGTCTCTTGATTTCAAAATACACATTTCCCAACAAATTGTAATTTTTTTTTATTTCCTTCTTCCTGGAAGAAAGAAGAGGAAAGTGTTTGCAGTCAGTTGCACACAAGCTCTTTCACCCCTGTGTCATCAAATCACTGTCATCCGAGTGCCTCTAAAAGAAGTTGGAAAAAATAATACTTGCAGGAGAATAAACTGAAACTATAAAGTGGGTGTCCCAAAAATGTCCAAAGAATCTCTCTCAGTTTTTAACACATTAAAGTAGCCATATGTGGTCTTGCTTTCTCGTGGAGAAGTATGATGTTAAAGGTAGGTTGCTGATGACATTGCTACAATAAGCAGTTTTTGTCTCAACCACAAGCCAGCAGTAGGTGGCAGCATTTATTGTTCTTCTTTCATGAAGAAAGTCCACCATTGAAAGCCCTTTGAATCCCAATAAATAGTTGTGAGAGCATTTTCTTGTGAGCTCTTTCTGTGGTAATGCCTGTCTATGATTGTTGTCGGTGAAGCTCATTTTCCACAGCTTTCCATCTCACTGACAACTATGTGCCGCTCATGCATTTGGCTCTTCTAAAACGTTTTCATTCCAAATTGTGACTGGAATTGTCTCAAAATTTCAGATGCCTTTATCTATTTCTTGATGAGAAACTTTATGATAATGTGTTGCTCAATAGATGTGTGTATCTTCTGCTCACTCATTGTACTATTGATACAGAAGCAATTTGGTGGAGGAATTTTTCAGAGGAGTGCCCCTCCAGACATCTCCTTCATTGCCCACTCAAGGTCACAAACCAGTTCACTTACTGTCTGAATCACTAACAAAACTTTGGCTTATATTTGATCCCATTCTTGTACTATATTGGTTGTTAAAGTGCTGCAAAATGAACAAGTTGAGGTTTCTTCCAAAAAGCAAATGTGCAGTGATTAAATACTTCATATTAAAAGGTTTAACGCCAACCAAAATACAAAAGGAATTGGATAATGTTTTGAAAGATTCATCATTTTCTATGCTGGAGAATTGAGTTTTAGAGTTAACTATGGCAATTCTTCCATTTTTGATAATGGACATGCAGAACTTCCAGTAACCACTAAAACTGAAGAAAGCATAATTAAAATCCACAATGCAACATTAAATGAGACAAATTTAGTTATGGTAGCATACTGACACTATTAAGATCTTTTTAAATTGTGTCTGGAACATTTTACACTAGCATTTGTATATGAGAAAGCTTGCAGTGCAATGGATGCCTGTTCATTAACCACCAATCAGAGGCGTATTCAAATGAACACCTCACAGGTATGCTTGGACATGTTCAGATGCAACTCAACTGACCTTTTGCAATATTAAATCACTGTTGATGAAAAATGGTTTCACCACCACATGCCAGAGACAAAGAAGCAATCCAAACAATGGATGCAAGAGGGTGAAAGGCCAAGTATGTTCTTTCAGTAGGAAAGATGACCTGTTTTCTGAGACTATCTGGTAAAGGGCAAAAATATCAGCAGCTGCTGTAACAATTGAATCCTATGAAGGCAACTGCATTTTTACTTTCTCTACTACGTATAGTAAGTAGGGGAAGTATTGCATTCCACCCAAAAATTCGATACCGAGATTTCACCGGAAATACATGTTTTGAGACCTCCTGAATCCAAAAAAAGCATTTTTGGAAACATGTCCGTGTGTGTGTGTGTGTGTGTGTGTGTGTGCGTGCGTGCGTGTGTGAGAACAGCATAACTCAAAAACTAACAGTCGGATAAACACCAAACTTGGTATTTACGTTCAGTATCTTCCAGAGATGCGACACGAAGATTTTCAAGAAAATTCCCCCACCCCAGACTACCCTTTACATGGAACATTTTTCGAAAATTTTAATTTTCTCAAAAATGGCTCTAACAATTTTGATGAAAATATCATATGTTTAAGATAATGTCATGAGAAATGAAATGTATATCTCAAAATTTCTGGGAATGTCTCCAAAAGTATTCTTCATTATGAACGACTTTTGTATAACTGGTAAACCATAAGAGATAGACAAAATTTTACTACACAAAAAATGTAGATCGCGTTAAAATACACAACTTATATCATATACATTTTTTTTGTTGAGTGAACCGTTTTCGAGATATTGCTTGTTATTTCCTTAAATTTTCCAATACTTTACTTTTTCTCAAATTCGTTATTCATTTTTTTATGTCCTGGACATGCAAAGAGAATGGAATGCACCACATAGCAACCAGCGATAAAATATTTGACTATCGCTTAAAAGCTACCATATTCCCCTTGCATCTACAAGTAAATTACAAATAAGATTGACATCTCGATATCTCGATTAATATGAAGCATATGGAGAATAGGTGTTTATAAAAATAGATTGTACAAGAGTAGAGAAAGTCATGTGAGTGTAACACATCAGATTTTTAAAGAAAATAGTTCTTTACAATCAACTTAATGCACTGGTACTCACTTGTTCAATTGTGATGGCAGAGTTGCATTACTTGCAGTTTCCACATGCACCATATCCTTCAGATTTAACTCCCAGTGATTTTTCCATCTTTCAAATTTGAAGAAGTGGCTTGCTGGACAGAGATTTACCTCAGATGTAGGGATCAAAGTCATACATACTGAAGGTATAAAGAAGTTTGAGTACATTGGTCCAAGGTATAAAGTTGAAAGGTGACTAATCTTAAAAAATAAACCTTTTCTTGTTTTCTTTAGTTGTTTTTCTTTCTTCTCAGGATGATTTTTTTTTTCCCCTCAGGCCGAGAACTTTCCGAACAACCTTAGTAGATAATTATGCAACAGTTTCATAATTGACTCTGCAGTTTTTAATGTATATGTTTCTAAAATATGTTTTTTCTTAATTCTTTTACTTCATACCCTAGATACATGAAAGTCGTAATCACAACTTTAAAGCCAACCATTTTGTAGAAATAAATCACCCTTAAACTATGAGGGTAATCCTAAAAGTAAGGTCTCCAAAGTGCTGGGGCTGCAGGGAAACTTTTTGCATGACTGTTGGCCACACTTTTGTGTTTGATGCCTCTCCCACTCGCTACAGAATGCATCACACAGCGCTCAGTCTTGGCTTGGCAGCCAGTTGTAATGGACCTCCCATTTACTGCTAGCCCAGGTGCAAAGCTTGCTCAGTTATTCGATTTTTGAATGCAAAAGGCATTAAACCAATTGGAATTTGGAAAGAAGCGGGAGGCCGCCAGTTTGTGATAAGATAATTGCAAAGGTTGAACAAATTGTACTTCAGGATCAGAGGATCACTCTCAATGAGCTCTGCATTGTTATTCCTGAGGTTTCTAGAAGCTCTATTCATAGGACTTGGTTGATGTGTTGAAATTTTGGAAGGTGTGTGCAAGATAGGTTCCAAGAATGCTGACAGAAGACCACAAAATGCAACACATTGAAACTTCCTGCCAATTTCTTTGGTGTAATGCAGATGAAAAGGTCTTTTGGATTCAGTTGTCACAGGTGACGAAACCTGGACTTTCCACTTCTTAACAGAGACTAAACAACAATCACATGAGTGGTGGCATTCCTCTTCATTCAAGCTGCGAAAATTCAAAAGAACACAGTCTGCCGGTAAAGTCATGGCAACTGTGTTTTGGGATCGAAAGGGGATATTGTTGGTTGACTTTATGGTTCCTGGGACCACAATAAATGCTGACAGGTATTGTAAGACACTCAGAAAACTCAGATGGGTGATTCAGACCCAGAGAAGAGGAATGTTGAGCAAGGGCATAAGCCTTCTCCATGACAACGCTCACGCCCAAGCTGCCTGTCAAATGGTGGATCTTCTGCAACAGTTTAGATGGAACATCATCACCCATCCTACCTATAGTCCAGACTTAGCACCCAGCGATTACCACTTATTTCCTAAGTTGAGAGAACATTTGGCTAGAAGGCATTTTAGCGACAACGACGAGGTGAAAGATGAGGTCCAACGCTTCCTCAATAACATGATGGCGAGCTGATACGACATGAGCATACAAAAGCTGCCACAGCGCTTACAAAAATGCATTAACTGAAATGGTGATTATGTAGAAAAGCAGAAGAATGTTCAAGCTTAAAAACTATGTACCATGTATTGAAAATAAATGTTTCTCTATATTTTTAAAAAAATAGAAGACCTTACTTATGGGATTACCCTCGCACCATCTCTAGTAGGAGTAAATCTTGCACTTCGGCATTTAAGCCCTAAACTGGCATGAATCTTGATTTTGGAATAGAAAAATCCTTAAACCAGTGTAGATAAACTGGAAGTTGCTAGTTAATCCATACTAAGAACATTCATGAATATGGCCATAATGTTTTAATTACCATTGTTAAAACCATTTTTGAGAAAATAAAAGGAGTTCAAAAATTGTACCATGTAAAGGGTTGCTTGGGATAATAAGCAGAGTATCTTGGAAATCTCATCTTGCTTCATTAAAAGGAGCTTGGCTTGATTGTAAAGTTTACATGCTTACAAATTTTGTTTTGGAAACACACACACACACACACACTCTCTCTCTTTCTCTCTCTCTCTCTCTCTCTCTCTCTCTCTCTCTCTCTCTCTCTCTCTCTCTCTTTGTCTGATTCAGAGGACCTCAAAATGTGCTCAGTGATATCTAAATTTGAATTTTTGCTTAAATACAGCACTTCCAGTATCAAAGATAAGTGATAGAAAGAAAAAAGTGGCACACTAAATGCTTTGCTAGCTGCACCTTTCATTACTCCAGAGTTTTCCGTCAATTATAAATTGAAAGGCTAATGCAAACCACGTGAGGGTGTTCATTGTGCAAGTTACCTGGTGCTTAACAATAAGGCAGGTGCACTGCTAACATCCCAATCTTGGTTGTCTTAAGTCCGCAGAAAATAGGAAATGCAAAAGCTGAAGCATATGTAGCTAAATAAATTATTTATTCTCCAACTAAAACAAGATTGTAACACCCAAGCAGGGAAATAAAGAAATTTGAATTTTGATGTTAATATAGCAATACATGTCTTGCCTTTAAAAGCAATAAGTGAATTTTTGTCCACTGTTATAAAGATTTAAATATTCATGGTAAAAATTATTAAATAAACTTAAAAGGAAATTAGCAGCATACCCAAACTGATCTTTCAAACAATAAGTATTCCATTGCAAAAACTGTGCTTTCAATTCAACTACATGCTGATTTCCATAATTCTTCATTCATATCTGACTTTTTGGGAAATCTGGTTTTGATCTGTGGTTGGTATAAAGTTCATGGCAAAGTTCTCTTTTTTTCAGAATTCTCCCTTAAACCAGTAAAATACCAGACCAAACTTATTAAAAAAAACATCGTTAATATTGTCAGAACATTTCTAAGAGCTAATAGGTGATTGCTTACTCTGTGTATATCATCATTTGGCACTCCTGCCATGCAACGTCTTTTGATTTGAAGTGCTTAGACTTATTATTTTTCTGTGCAGGAGAAAGAGGAGGATCTTCCAGAAGAAAGTCGATATGGTTATTGGCGGAAAGCAGGAAAAATGATTGTAGTTGAATCATTACTGCGTATTTGGCATAAACAGGGACATCGTGTTTTACTTTTTACTCAAAGTCGGCAGGTAAGAAAACGATTACTACACAATTTCACTTTACTACATTGATTACATTTTTACACATTGCTGGTACTTTAGGCTTAATTGCATTGTAGGAGGGCATCGACTATAATGTAGATGGCACATTGTTTCGAAAAAGATAAGTAAAGTAGCTTTTAAGTGAGACAATGTTTTCAGCTTGCTAAAGGCTGTTACATATTCAGCAGAAATGCCACTTCCATCTTCATTATTTCCAAATAGTGTGCCTGGAACTGCATGATTAAAAGATGCACTTTAACACAAAAACACTTTTTAAAACAGAAGATGGGTTATTGCCTTTTGCCAGAACCCTAACAATATAAAGTAGAAGCTTATAAACTGATGTTTTATTAATACATCCATTTAATGAGCCAAAAATTTGAAACACTAAACATCACTTAGTTTAAATACCATTATTAAGCATTTATACTAAGTGATGTTAGTGTTTGAAACTTATAGCTTATTAGTCACATACCATATCAATGTGTTTCAGGATATTAATTATGTTTTCGTATATGGTTTAGATGATGTGTATCTTGGAGTCATTTGTACAGAAGTGTGAGTATACATACTTGAAACTGGATGGAGGCACAGGTATTGGTTCAAGACAACCTCTCATCAATAAGTTCAATGAGGTAAGGATTGCTACCCTTATTTAACTACTTCCAAAAGTCTTAAATAACCCTGCAATGCAGTAACCATGTTTATTTTTATTTGAACATAAACAAGAAGAAATATTCATCCTTTAGCTGTCAATATTATTCATTATTTTGTCTTAATCTGACTAATGCTGTATCTCATAGTGAATGAAATGGTTAGATGCTTGTAAAGTACTAAGGGCGAAGGACCGAATGAGATTAAGCTTACCAATCACTAATGTTGACTCTGTTCCATATGCTTTAAATCAACCATGTCAGAAAGTAGTCTCATGATTCCACTCTGTCTGACAGTTTGCTTGATTTTCATTTCTGTTTTAGATGTTGTTGAGTAATGCTATGTATAGCCAAAAAAAAAAAAAAATTAGCAGACTCTGAGACAAGGCAAGCACAAGCATAAAAAAAAAAGAATCTGATATGATATATTCTGACCCTATCTTTAACCCTTTGCGATGCATAGTGTAGTAAAGCATAGTGAAATGATAAACCCTTGCTGCGCATAGTGTAGTAGAACATAGTAAATGTATTTATTGTTTCATATAGTTTCTGCTTATGCTGACCTCAGCTTTTAGGAGCTGTGTCGATGTAAACATACTCCTGTTTCATTGTTTCAGCGATTTTGCAAGCCGGAATGTAATAGCAAACCATAAATAGCACTGTTTAAAACTGAGTGCAGTTGTGTAAGTAAGCAGTTTCCTGACATATTTATAACCATATCAGTACCATGGAAGCTGTTCCAAGTACATCACAGTCTAGAAAATACTGTAGTGAAAAGGTATTGGTAACAGACGAGGAAATACTTGCTGCAGTTTATGAGGAATTAGATCGCGAAAGTAGTTCTGACGAATCTTGGTTGGGAGAGTTAGTGGAAGATGGTGATAAGGAACAAAGTGACAGTGAGAGTGCTGAGATAAGGTAACAGAACAGATTGCTAAAGTTAATGATAGCCAAACTAAATCTAAAGCAGTACCGGCACAGTGGAACCTCCAATTTGACTTTCAATTAGTTAGAAACATTTTCATCCCCTACAGGTGCAAATCATTCTATTCCTCCAGGAAGCTCAGAAATAGATTATTTTGAACTTTTTATAGATTCTAATTTTTTGCGGAAAAATTGTGGGGGAAACCAACAATATACAGCTCAGATTCAAGCTAAAAAGGCAGATCAAAAATGGGAAGATACACATTCAAGGGAGATACAGGCCTATTTAGGTATTTTGATATATATGGGGATGGTGGATTTACCTGAAACCAGAGATTACTTTTTAGGGGACTTTTGCATTGTCCAATTGTAAGACAAGCAATGACGTTGCTCTGGTTTCAAAAGATATCACAGTACCTTCACCTGAATGACAAATCTTCAAGGCCAAGATTAGGGGTAGATTCTTATGGTTATCTGTATAAAGTATGATCTGCTAACTTTCTGTTGATGAAGTGATGATAGGCTTCAAAGGACACTTCTTTTAAAACAATATATATATATATATATATATATATATATATATATATATATATATATATATGCCTGCTAAACCAACAAAATGGGGGATAAAGGCATGGAGTATTGCAGATAGTAAAATTGGGTATTTGTTGGAATGTAAAATCTATTTGGGGGAAAAAAGAGGCGGGAAACAGCAATCTTCTGCTTGGGGAACAGGTTGTTTTAGACATGTGTGAAAATTACATGGGGTTTTGGCATCACATATATTTTGATAATTTTTTTACTTCCATACGGCTAATGAAATTACATAGATAAATATATGCATGTGGTACAACTTGTGCTGGAAGGAAAGACTGGTCAAAACAGTTTTCAAAGCCAAAACAACTGAAATTGAAAATGGGCGAATCTCGCAAACTGCAACATGAAAGTGTAACTGTGGCTGTTTGGCATGATAACAGGGTCGTTCTTTTATTATCTACCAACTTTGATCCTAGAACTGATGGGGAAGTAGAAAGGAAGAGTGGCAAGGGAAAAGAACAAATAAAGATACCTTGTCCTAATGCAGTGATAAATTATACTCATAATATGGCAGGGATTGATCTCACAGACCTAAGGAGGGAGCGTTACAGTGCCAGCTGATCCTAAAAAAATGGTGGAAAACTTGTTGCTATCATTAGTAGTTTTGTTATATACGACATTTCAAACAGACCTGCTTCTACAGCTCATGGCAACAGGCTTCTTTACTACAGGCAAAATTTAGTGCAACACTCAATCGCAGACTTCATGTTATGTAAGTGAGCAGAATTTCTGCGTAGCTACTTTCTGCTACTGCTGCACCAAGTTCTGTTCACACCCTCATAAAAATTCAAGGCCGGTTGAAAATGTGTGCTCAGTGCATAGTGAAGAAAAGGAAAACACCATCAGGTCGTGGCATAGTCACATTACAAGTGCAAACAGTGTGACATTGCCTTGTGTAGAATTGGGTGCTTCCTCAATTATCATCAGGCGATGGGGGTGGAAATTCAAAACTAAAACAAGGGTATACATACTAAACCATTAATAACCTTAAGTACAACTTGTGCTGGAAGGAAAGACTGGTCAAAACAGTTTTCAAAGCCAAAACAACTGAAATTGAAAATGGGCGAATCTCGCAAACTGCAACATGAAAGTGTAACTGTGGCTGTTTGGCATGATAACAGGGTCGTTCTTTTATTATCTACCAACTTTGATCCTAGAACTGATGGGGAAGTAGAAAGGAAGAGTGGCAAGGGAAAAGAACAAATAAAGATACCTACATAGGCAATAGTCTAGGTAACTTTTTATGGACATGTTGCAATGTCTTCGCTGCAATAATGGCAGGGATGTAAACATTATAAGAGTGAGTACCATAATGATTTTGCAGAAATTATTGTATTTTATTTAAGCGTAGCAGATTTTATTTAGGTTTTTAATATCCTAAAGTAATGAATTTCATTGCCATTAATATTGCGGAATTATAAAGATGCATTACAAAGGGATGCAGCTGTATAAATGTTGTTTGTCTACAAAGGGGTTGTTGTTTGCAGTTATAAACTACTGAAATAACATTTAATCTTATTTATTACAAACCAATTATAAATGAGTTATTAATTAATCAATTTAATTTACCTACTAAGAGATATAATTATGTGTGTATATAGGTCACTTTTAGTTTAATATCTGTAGTAGCAGCAGCTCAGAATTTAAATGGACACAACTCTGCTTGGAGAAAAACTAGCTAATACTCTGTGCAGCAAAGGGTTAATTCAAATAAACCTTTGCAGAAATAGCTACATTACACATTTCATTATAGATACAAAGGGAACAGCAATAGTCAAATGTTAAGAACTGGACGCTATATGCCGGCCTTAAAATTCCATGCTGTTTCCATACAATTGTGAGAAACAATTGAATGTTGACAGGACTTTAAGAAAATGACCAAATAATGAACAATTTGAACCATTAATAATGGATATCTCAGAAATGGCTCATGACACAAAAAAACTTATTTGAAATAAATTGTGTGTTTTAAAGTGGTCTGTATTTTTTGTGAAGTACATTTTTGTCAACTGCTTAACGTTTACCAGTTATACAAGATTATACAAAAGTCCCTCCTAATGAAGAGGACTTCATAGGATCTTTCCAGAAAATACAAGATAATACATTTTACTTGTCATGTAATTATCTTTAATATATGGTATTTTATTCAAAACTGTTAGAGCCAGTTTTTGGAAAATAAAATATTTGAAAAATGTTACATTAAAGGGTAGTTGGGGTTGAGGGGAATTTTCTTGAAAATCTTTGTGTCGCATCCTTGGAAGATACTGAACTTAAATAGCAAGTTTGGTACTTATCCAAGTTTTCATTTTTGAGTTATGCTATTCACAGACAGACAGGCAGACAGACAGGCAGACAGACAGAACAGACACACACATCCGCTTTTTTGGATTCAGGGTGCCTCAAAAGATGTATTTCTGGTGAAATCTTGGTATTGAATTTTTGGGTGGAATGCAATACCTTCTCTATCTGCTATGCACATGGTAGAGAAAGTAAAATTCAAACTACTATTTGATGATAATAATAAAATTAATAACTACTACCCCCCCCCCAAAAAAAATAATGCTAATCTAACTAAGTACGACTCACTTTCATGATTGGTTCACATAGGTGTTTCTTGGGATACGAGCCTTTAGCTTTTCATTCTAAAATCACCATTCATATTGAGTCTGTGCTGCTAAATGCATGTTGATAGGCCAACCTGTTAAAAGCAGGTACTTAGCAATGAGGGCTACTGAGGTCTGTATCTCGTGCATAAGAGAGCATTTTTGTTCAGATAAAATGCATATTACACACATTATAATATAATTTCTAGAAGCAAAGGTTTATTTGGCTTCAATGCATTTATGCTCACACATAAAAACAAAATACTCTCCTTCATGGGAATAATTTAGGAACAAATATTCCTTACTTAAAAAGCAAATCAAAAATATAAATTACTTAATATCTGGTTCATAAACCCTCCGATTCTATTACTGCCCTCATTCATGAAATCAAATGGCTAGTGACAGTTTGTTAAAAGGACACTTCTTCCCAAGCATCCTACATTTGATCCCACAAGACCCCTTTTGTCTTTTGTTGTCTTGCAAGCCAGTTAACTCCCAACACTTTTTTTACCTCTGCCCATACATTTTCAGTGGCATTCAAATCTGGTGAGCAAGGAGCCAATTTATTGTGATATCTTGCCTTTGTGAGAACTAGTTTGAAACCTGCTGACTTGTGTGGATAGAATGGTTATCCTGCTGGAATTGAAGGCAATCATGATGCAATGAGGATGTTCTTAGTGTGCCATCAAGCTGCCACATTACATCTAGACAATCTTGTGACATCCAATCCCAACATGACACAGATATGCAACTTTGGCGAACTATTTGTGCCAAATATTTTGTGAGTAACGTTTTCCTCTGGGATGGTAGATGATTAGTTTCTCCCCATTTATAAGTGAAAATCTCACCTCATCTGTGAATATAACCCTAATCCAGTGACGGTTGACATTTTCTTCTGCAAATGTGAGGCAGTTGGCCCAATGCAAGGCTTTATTGCATGCTGCAGGCAGACTTCTGTCCCTGTGAAGCTTGAATACCCCGTTGCTCGTTGGCATCCAAACTGGAACAGCCTGATTTAAGATATCCACCATTAAAGAAATGGTTCAAATCGAATGAATAATTTCTAATATATTCTCAAACAAAATAGCTATCTCATTTCCCTTTTATATATTAGTCTAGGTACATAATCTTACAATCATCATCAGTGGCCAAGGAAATGTTTGTAAAAAAGGTCGCTACAGCAGAAAATGTAAATTAGGTGTTTGTTTTTGTATAAAAATGTAATAAAATTGAGTATGTTAAAAACCTTACATTAGGTTGAAATTAGAAAATATATTTGCATAATTCCTTTTTTTATTCTCTTGAAGTTTGCTTGCCATTTTCTGGAATTGAATGAAAATGAATGTGAATTATAGATATGCATTATGATATACTATATTATATACAGTAATATATACTACAAAACATAACTCTATAGTGAGAAGGAAACACAGAAGTTTTATTTTAGTTCTTTACTTTTTTCCTTGTTGGAAGGAACAAAAGCAAAAACAGTGATTGGCATGGCATCCTTGGTTGCATCACATATCAAAGAATAGAAATTAGTTTGTATTTGATGCCCATGGCTTAGGAATTTAAAAAAATTTCTTTGCCATAAACAATAATGTCTCCTGTCCATGGTCAAAATATTACCATGTTAAAACAAATAAGAATTAATTCAAAAGCATAACAATGTGGTTTATAATGAACTGCATTCTTTTGAACACTTTACACCTGAGAGCCATTCAGTAACAAAGATTTGTCTGAGTAATATCTGTAGCAATGATTTGTATTTGATGTTTATTATTTAAAAGCCCTAGAAACACTAGGAAACCATCCATGTCATTTGTTGTGTATATCACGTGTATGCCACTTATTTGCTTGTTATAGCTACCTACCTGCATTTGGTCATCAGTGTTAGAAGAGTCATCTTCCAGGATCAAAACAGATTTAAAACATCAAAAGGGAGATTTCAAAATACATAATGTTATCTCAACGCTGGTTAAATTTTGTTTTCTCATATCATTAGTTCCATCAGTTATCTGTGTTATTTGAATAACTTTGATTTTTGAAATATATATTATTGCCTATACAGGGGATTTATGAAGAACTGACACATTTATTTATTTGTTTCAAAACAAGTTATGGTAACAAACTTATTATACCTGAAATGCAGAGGAATTTTGGGAGATTATTTACCTCTATAGCAAATGTTGAAAATGTCCTCCATCCTGCATAAGGCACAACTCAACACGTCATTCCATGTTACTGACCACTCGTTGGAGGACTCTGTTGTCAATAGCTTGAATCTCCTGTGTAATGTTGTGCTTCAATGTTGACCAATGTCTGGGGACGTGTGGTATAAATCCTGTCTTTTAAGTAACCCATAGAAAGAAGTCCAGCGATGTGAAATCCGGAGATCTTGGTGGCCACAGGTTCTTGGAAATTATCCGGTCATCAAAGAAAATGCAATTAGTGCCATGGATTCATTTGATGTATGGCATGTAGCGCCATCCTGCTGAAAATATCCTTGACTCAGCTCTACATTGTCTAGTTGCTCAGCAAACTCCATGAAAATCCGTCGGTACTCTGCAGGTTCACATTGTTTTTGAAAAAAATTGGTCCCACTATTCTCTGTGCAGATATTGCGCACCAAACTCAAATTTTAACTAGGTGCACTTCATGAATAACATGTGGATTTTCGCTGGCCCAATAGTGTGAGTTATTTGAGTTCACATAGCCAGATAAATGGAACCATGCTTCATGTGAACCATGTAATGGACAATATGGCAGGCTTTTGCACAATGAACGCCTGAAACCAATGACAATAATTCAGTCGTCTACCCTTATCTGGTTCCTGTAACTGATGGACAGCCGTAATCCTATACTGCTTTAGGCCTGCACTTTTCACAGCTCTCTGACATATTGAGTAGTTGTACCCTGTCTCCTGTGACAAACGTTTTAATGATTTTTTGGATGACTGATCCAGTCATGCTCCAACAACCGTGGGAAGCCTAGATGAATGAGTTTTGCCTTTTTCACTCACCAGATATCCAGTTGTTTCCAATTTGTTTACCAGTCCTAGTATTGTGTTTCTTTGGGGAGGATTCCAAACACCAAATTCTCTCTGGTATACCTTTTGAGTAGCTGTAATTGAATTTGTAATCCAGTATTGCTTTACAAGGAAGAGTCGTTCTTTTAATGTGTACTCCATTTTCACGTTAACTAGAACAAAATCTCAAAATGGTTCCTGACAATAAAACTAACAATTACGAATAAAACATGAACATCTGCACATCTAGTGACAGGCAATTGAAACTCCAGAACATTCTGCTTAATTTGGTGCTAAAATTAGGGCATTGAGTGAATTTAGAACGGAATAATTGAAGAAATATGTCAGTTCTTCATAAATCACCCTGTATAACTTGTGTGTTAAACTAGCCCAAAGGACTTAATTTGCCTTGTCATGTACCTCATAGGACCATTTACTGCCTCAGACATGGGCACTAACATTACTGTTAATCTAAGAACAGTATTAATGAATGAAACAGACTCTCAATACAGATTTGAAAACTTACTTTAAAACATGTTTTGCAGGATCCATCATACTTTTTGTTTCTATTGACAACTCGTGTGGGAGGCTTGGGTATCAATCTTACTGGAGCAGATAGAGTTGTTATCTACGATCCAGACTGGAATCCAGCTACTGATACACAAGCAAGAGAACGTGCATGGCGCATAGGTCAACAGAAACAAGTAACAATTTATCGTCTTGTGACTGCAGGGACAATTGAAGAGAAGGTACATTATGAAATCATATTATGAGGTACGTCCAGAAAGTAAGTTCCGTTTGGTAATAAAATTAAATTGTGTACAGATACAGAAAAATTATTTATTGCACAAAATTCTACAACTCTTGAACTACTTTTCCACATAACTGCCGAAATTTTGCAGGCATTTGTCATAGCATGGCACAAGTTTTTGTATACCTTCTTCATAGAAGTTTGCCGCCTGTGTCTTCAACCAGTTGGAAACATTTTCTTTCAGCTCTTCGTCATTGTTGAAGTGATGACCGCCAAGGAAAGACTTGAGATGTAAGAACAGATGAAAGTCGCTAGGAGCGAGGTCAGGGCTGTACGGAGGATGGTCAAACACGTCCTAGCCAAATCCCTGTAGGAGGTTTTGCATCACATTTGCAGTGTGTGGTCGTGCGTTGTCGTGAAGAAAAACAACACTTTTGACAGCAATCCTTGGCGCTTATTCTGTATTGCGCGTCGCAATTTCCTAAGTGTCTCGCAATAAACATCTGCTTTGCTTGTTTGACCACGCGGTAAGAAATCAATGAGTAAGATGCCTTTCCAGTCCCAGAACACTGTGCACATCATTTTTCGAGGTGTCAAGATTTGTTTCGGCTTAACCTTTGCTGGGGATGAAGTGTGCCTCCATTCCATTGATTGCCGCTTACTTTCAGGGGTGTCGTAAGAAACCCAAGTTTCATCTCCTGTGACTATCTGTGTCAGAAATTCTTCGCCGCCTTCATCATAACGGGTCAAAAACTGAAGTGCACTACCCATCCGGTTTGTTTTGTGTTGCTCAGTAAGAATCTTTGGTACCCAACGAGAGCAAAGTTTACGAAATTTCAGTTTTTCGGTAACAATTTCATAAATTAGTGATCGTGAGATTTGGGGAAATTCCATAGCGAGAGCACTAATTGTAAACTTGCTGTTTTCCTGGATCTTGTCATCAATCGCGTGAACCAGTTCTTCTGTAACCAAAGATGGACGCCCACTTCGTTCTTCATCATGCACTTCACTACGTCCTTCATTGAACTATCGGACCCATCTTCTCACCATTGAATCACTCATCACATTTTGTCCGTAAACTTCGCAAATTTGCCGATAAATTTCAATTGGTTTCACTTTCCTAGCATTCAGAAAATGAATCACAGGTCTGATTTCACAAGCGGCGGGATTTTCAATCAACACGGACATTGTAAACAAGCGCAACAAAGCGTACGTGGCTGACAGCGATCTCAAAATGGCGCACGTTTCTTCTCCTTAATACAGAGCGTCTACTGCGCATGTGCGGAACTGCGATCGCAGCGCTATAGCGGAGAGAAATTGAAACGGAACTTACTTTCTGGACGCACCTCGTATATCTCCGATTATAAGCAGAACTAATTATTGGTGGCTGGTGATTTTCAATATAATATTTTAGCCCAAAAAATTAGGGCTTCTTCAACAGATTTGATAAATGCAGAGTTATATTTGTTAAGAAATACTTTTATTTTAAAATACTTAGTTTTAAAGGAAGGCTAAAAGGTTTTAGTGATGAAGTTCCATTAGAGACCAGAAAAGATTATTTTATTTATTTGGTATTTATTTATTTATTTATGGCATTGTTTGCCCTTAATGAATCCAACAAATGTGTGCTTTGAAGAAAGCAAAGGAGTTCTACACATTTCAGAATCAAGAAAATTAAATTAACACAAAACTGCCTTTTGTTTAGCATGCCCTTTATATTCTCAGTGCTTCTTAATAATTTTGTTGTCATTGCGTGAGCAACTGGCCGAAAAACAGCTTATAAACATAATAGCTGTTTTGGTTGAGAAGCATAGAGCTTATGAACATGTATGGACTGTCTGCCATACAGCAGTCTCACACATGAGATCTTGGAAGTACACAAACTATTGTGATGTAGAATAATTCTAAATTTGGTTTAATGTGGATTAGGAGGGATGCCCAGTTGCTTTTGAGCCCATGAAAGGATTTGGGGAAGAATTTAAGTAAATTAGTGACCTTTATACCCATTTTCCCCAATAACTAGGAGTAAGTGGTGTATAAAGGTCACTAATTGACTCAAATTCTTTCCCAAATATTAAATTATACCATTGTCCTTAGTCTCCTAAAAAGAAGAAGTTTCATGAAAGAATATTAATTTATTTCAGGCTATATTATATGTCAAAAGACCACTGAACTTATAGCCTTTTGAACACTATTCAGTATTAATTTGTGTTGACTCCATTAATACTTTCAAGTATGTATAACTATTTCATGTTTTTGAAAATGTTTAAATTAAGCAAATATTTGTATCAGTACCATTAATATCTTTATTTTCCAGATATATCACAGACAGATCTTCAAACAATTTCTCACAAATAAAGTTCTAAAAGATCCAAGGCAGCGTCGTTTCTTCAAATCTAATGATCTTTTAGAGTTATTTACCCTTGCAGAAAGTGAACGTACAACAGAAACTGCAGCAATATTTGCTGGGACTGGCTCAGAGGTAAGTTTTATGTATACCTCAGTGCAGATTGATCTTTAGGATAATGAACTTTAAGCATTAACAAATAAATCAATATAATTGAAGGCGCTTTTGATGTAAATGCTACTTATCTTAGTAATTAGTTTGTGATTGAGGATGAGTTTTTCAGTCCTATGAACTGTGAACTAACTGCTCATTTTTAATGAACCAGTGTTCAAATGCTTGACACTGCTTCACTATTTCAACCTTAGCTCAAATGCTCTTGATGTGATGTACAGCTTCTTTGGAGCAGGATATGTGTACAGAGTTAAAAAGTGGCAGGATTCTTTTGCACATGTATACAGTAGAATCTCATTAGCACGTTTTTGCAGGGACCGAAGGATTTGGATATCATAGACGGGAAAACATGTTAACGAAAATACTAGATTTGCAATTTAAAAACATAGTTATGTAATAAAATCAAATAATTACTACATTTCCATGGGGAATTGAAATCGATTTGAATCTAATTCCATGCTGAATACAATCCATGTTAAATTCAATATGTATTGAGATTGATTTGAATACACAAAGTCCAAGAATAAATAATTCAAGTTTTTATTAGTATAGAATATGGATAAACTAGTAACTTTTGCTTGGTGTAGTGCTATGAGGCAGAATGTTTACACAAGTAAACATCTCAGCGCTCTACTTCAAGTGGTTAGTGAGAAGAAAAGTGGTCAAAGTTTTGCCCTTTTACAGCAAATCTTTTTTAGAAGTTAATAATTTTTTCAGGCAAACCACAAAACATATAATTGTGAAAAGTTAAAGAGATACATAGCCATATATATACTGGCAGTACATATTTTTATTGATCAGCAATTTTTTACACTGATCTGCTAGTTACAGCCAAGATATTCATGTTTCTTGGGTTAGCTTGATGTCCATAATGCTCACACTTCCCACTCCCATAATTTATTAATCTCAGTTTTCTAGTAGTGTGTGTTAAAAATATTTCCATTGTTTTTCTAATCTACAGCTATCAATATAAGAATTAATTGATATGTAAGTTAACATTTGAAAATATAATTGTTTTCAACATGTAAATATTACAGGTTAAACTAAAGCTTAATAAAAAATCAAAAATGAAGGAATTGCTTAAGAAGGAACCAGTAAAGAAAGATCCAACTTTCCCCATGTCAAAGTTGGAACGAATGAAGCAGCTAGCACAGCAGTTGAGCAAAAAGATAGCCAAAGGTAAATGGTTTTGTCGTCATCATTATCATCATCATCATCATCATCATCATCATCATCATCATTATTATTATTATTATTATTATTATTATTATTATTATTATTATTATTATTATTATTATTATTATTATCATCATTGGCGGTGATGGGAGAATTTTCACTTGCTTTTTCTTTGTTCTGTTATTTGTAAAGAGTAACTGTGTTACAGCATCACTTGTCATAATGTCAACCTTTTTCTTCGTAAAACATATTGTATGGCAAACAAATGTGTCACATCACAATAATTATTAAATATTATATAATTAGTCATTTTTAGTAATTGAGGGATTCTTGCAGTAATAAGGTAAGTTAATAAAACATCTTCCTTTTTGTTTTTTAGTGGTTGGCTTTAAAACCAACCTCTAAAGGCTAATTTAAAGGCTGATTTAAAACACCCGAGAATGAAAACCAGAATGAGAACAACAAAATTAAAATACGTGTATGATACTGGCAGCATTTGCAATTAATGGGAAGCTTTCCCTGGTCTTGTAAACAAGAAAGAAGAATTAGTCAGGTTTTAACTGTTTCATATATCTATTATTCACATATACATTTATTCTCTCACTCATACTTCCAGACTTTACAGAGGTTAGGGAATAATCCTGGGTAAAGAAAAATTCTCATCCTTCAGCCAGGAATTGATCCCAGAACCTCTGATTGTTCATCTTAGACTCTTTACTGTAGAAATTACATGAGATATCAATGACTTGCAACAGCTGCTAGAGCCTTCACTAATTGTGCAAGGTGGTAAAATGAAACAGGAAGAAATTCTGGCAAATGTACATCCTGATTACTCAATTCTTTCTAGTGAAAGTGTTCCTTGTAGTTTATATGCAACTCATAACTAAACGGTAAAGAACGTAAAAACCAGTAGAAATTAGCAGTAAAACAATAGAGAACAACAAATGAGTTTACTGTATGCTATTTATAAAGGAATGCCTCTTAGTAAGACACTTTCACTAGAAGAATCACAAATAGTAATGATTCTGCATTTAGAAAATGTTGACTCTATCAAAATTTGATGTTGGTAACCTGCTTTATGTTGAATTGGAAGCAGATGAAAAGATATCTTTGTTCTGTTAGAAACGAATGCCGTTTCCAATGTGCAAAATCAACTTTCCACTTTGCTACTGTATGGTCATCAATATGTGTTCCTATTCTCATTCTCCATATATTTATTGTTAACCAAATGTTTCAAGTTGGTTTGCTTGCCATTTCTGTCCTGGTTTTTGATCTTGTACAATTGTGAACCAGCCTTTAATGAATATGGAACCAAACACATTGAAGTGTAATTCACTACGAATTACAGAGAAGTCAACTTATACACTCTTGACATTAATTTATAAAATTTGGAACTAATACTATGAAGCAATCTAATAATCAATACTTTTTTTTTTAATAAACTTAAATGTTTCATAATTTTTAAATCCAAAGTGGTAGCATGTTGTTTGAATCAGTTTTCAGTGTGAAATTTGTTTACATTAAGCTCATTAACTTAATGTATTATTACAAATGATATATTAATCAATAGTTTTAAGCCATCTTTGGTATGATTTTATTTACTATTGTGAAGACATCATCCAGATACCTGTGCCACATTTTAAAAAGGAATGGAAAGACAGTTATAATGTGGATTTCAAAGTGTCTCATGTATGGGTTAGCTAGAAACAGACAACAGGTTGTTGATTGTTAGTCCAGACTCTTGTTCATAGAATTTTCCTTGGAAGGTGAAGATGGTTTGTTTAAAATAAAGAGAGTTGAAGGTTGTTACACTACATCACTAAAATGTTCTTACTTGAATGCGTTTCGGGAGACGGTTTGCTCCCATCATCAGCATGTTTTCAACTCATTGACACATCACTGTTACTAGCTTCTAAATCTTCAAAATTAATTAATTGTTTGTTTGTTTGTTTGTTTGTTTGTTTGCATATTCCTGTGAGGTTTAAATATTCTTTCATGTAATTGTTATTCATATCTATTGATTCCAACCAGTTCTGCAATGTTGCCAAAACCTTTTTCTTTTGGGGATGCTAGGGAATAAGGATTTCACATCAGATGGCACCAGCATATCTGAGAGTGAAATTATCACATCTTAATCTTCTAGGGAATTGTTAATACTGTCACTTTAAAATTTGTAGGGTGCAAAAACATTTTGATAACCATTTTGCTAAGTAGTAAGATCATATGTCAATGTTGTTGACTTGATCACCTGCAGTTCCCTGGTTTATGTATTTTGGGTACACCATAAATGCATGCTATGATGGACTGTCAACTGAAAAAAGTATTACTTATACACTCTTGTTTGCTTTGCCTATTAGTTTTTATGTAGAATATGTTTTGCAGCCATTACATCCTTAGCTAGGCATTATCCAAGGAAAAAACTGGTAAATGTAACAAGAATATAAAAGTTACTGACAGGGATGGCTCAGATGATAACATCTGTGGCCCGCATTTGGGAGGTCCTGGGTTCAAATCCCATGGGCTGACTAATCTGACTGAGGTTTTCTCATGACTTCCCTCACCGCAAAGGTAAATACCGGATTGGATATTGTAACACCCCTACCGGGGGTGGTTACGCTAGTGGGGGTGATAGCTCAGAGGTAGGGGATGCGTCGGTACTGGGGTGGTAGGTAGGCCAGGGTGGCATTCCAAGATGGGGGTATTTAAATAATACACAGGGGATGCATTGAACCAATAAATTATATTATTGTGTTAGTGTGAGTACATTAGGGCCCGTAGGTGGGTCACTCAGATTGGGGTGAAGCCCGGCAAGCAAGCAGATCTTAGAACAGATGCATCCTTACCTGTTCGACTGGTGTTGCGTTGGCGACTCGTGTAAGGTAAGTGGACCTTAGGTCGTCGATGATACAACTCTCCCTTCAGCTGATTACTACATTGATTCCCACAATGATGCAGACAATGATCCCAATAATTCATTCCGACAATTGCTCCCCTCGAGTCAAACCCTCGTAGTATAAATACATACAGAAGAGCTGACTCCGCGTTCCTTAGCGCGGTCATGTTGAGGTAACCTCATTTCGACACTTTCTGCCTGGTTACCTCATCTGATGTAATCCTCAGTGCTCAACCTGGTCCACTACAATATTAATACCACAACTCAAAGTTCACCTTACATCAAAAAAAAAAGTAAAAATGAAAAATAGGTGGTAATAGGGAATGCTGTGCCATCTATCTACAGACAATGAAAGCAGGTAGACTGGATGGCACCCTAATACCATCTGTATGGCACAAAGCAGGAGATCCGGTTGCCATGCACTGGGGGGGGGGGGTCTATGGACACATGACAAAGCACGATGGTGTGCCTACAGGATGAGTCCTAGAAGGTGAATTGCTTTTCTATATGAAAGCAGTTAGACTGGATGGCACACTAATGCCATCTGCATGGCACGAAGCAGAAAATCCAGTTGCTATGCACTGGGGTCTTGGTGGACACATGACGAAGCGAGTGGCTACAGGGATGAGACCTAGAAGAAGGCTAACTGTCCACCACACATCGATCTAAGAGTTACCCATTAACAGATCCGTCATGATATGACCATGTAGTTAAAGCAACTACATGGTCATATATAAATAGAGTAATAAAAAACAAAAAATATGTATATATATATATATAAGTTGACTTATCGGTAATTATTGATAAAACAAGTTCTGAGAAAAAGAAACAGATTATAATTTTTGTTTATTAGGTTTAGAATAGTATAGCTGCAACCTTAATATTTTGAAAGATATTTAATACAATTTTTATTGATATGCCAAATTCCTTTCAGATGCACAAAATATGTAATAGATGTTTTATATAGATTATGTGAAATACCGTGTTATTGTTGTTTGTGATATAAATTCCCTCAGCTATATTGGATGGGTTAGTGTTGTTGTAAGACATAGGCATAATATTACAGGCTCAAAATTAAATAACTTCTACTTCCAGTATTATTTTCTTGTTAAGAGAAAATAAACACAGGACAATCTGGATTATTGAGTATCTAAACCAGTGCAGATTCCTCCAAATTGGAGCCAGCTGTGAGAAAGTTGTATTAAAACTGGTATTTTTTTTCCCCATTCATGCGCACAGTGCCCAAGAGTGCATGAATAACTGCACATTTTTAGCAGTACAACCAATATAATCTGGGGAACAACATAGTCCGCCTCCACGTGGTGTTCCTGGGTAACGCTAAATGGACTACAACACAGGCATGCTTCCCAAGCCAACTTTATATTTGGAAGCCAGAGGGAAAATGATGCAGATCAATTAATCTCCAGTGCCAGTGGTGAATAACAACAACAAATGCAATCTTTCATGCAATAACAAGACAAATGTGATTAGTTTGATTTTATTTAGGTGCACACATAACCAAAGTAAATTGACTGATTGTTGCAGAGCACTGCTCAGTTATTTCCTTTTATTGAAAATATTGTCGTACAATGAAGGACCATTCACTGTGAAAATTAAATCTTAACATAATGGCATAAAACAATGTGACATAATGTTATTCTTAACAAAAATGGAGACTTAATAAAATCAGTTGTGTGAAACGGCTAAAATGATTATGGTGGCCTATGAGGAGATCAGCAGTAAACACCACAATAAAAGTTGGGCATCAACAATAAAAGAAAATCTGTACATACTACACAAACACAGAACTTGAATGGCTGGTGGTGGGCAGAGCTGTCATGCAAAACCCAATAAGGAACATCACTGCTGATACAAATACTATTTGCACCCATAAAATTTACTGGCACTTTAGGAAAGAAAATAAACTACTCGTGAAGAGCATTTTATTTTGAAGTTTGCAGTCCAAAGCCCAGTTTCCTACATTAACTGCTGCAGAGATAATAATGTACTTTTGAATTCATCTTTCAACAAGGGGTGCTGCTATGAACCAAAGTTGCCTCTCCAACTCTTACCTGTCCATCTCTCTTTCTTCTTGTTGCATTTATTGTGTCATATGTGATACAAAATAGTCACCAGATGCCACTTTCAGCTAAATGATAAGGAGTTGATGTTAAATTTTGCCTTCAGTAAAAGTAGTAGCTTTCAGGTTAGTTAGTAATAAATTCAGTGGGCAGTCTTAGATCAGTTACATCAATTGTGTTCTATTTGTTTTTAGCCAAAATGTCACTTAATGAGCATTATACGAGTGAATAAGCCAATGATATTCAAATGGGAACACATTATGCCAAACAAAAAAATATAGAGCATGAATTATAATAGCAGAACATAAATGAATAATAAGAGATGGTATCCCAAATTAATGCAAATCCATAAGTTAACTTCCATTAACTGGAACTTGAGCGTTAACTGAACATAACACATCTTTTTGTAATACTTCACATATAAACCAAAAGTACCTAATAAAAACAAGGCTCACCACACTTTCCAGGTCACAGAACCTACGGGCTATCAGACCACCAAAGTGTACATTCATATACAAAACAATGGCAACTATACTCAAAGCTCCATAACGTCATAGTTTCTGCTCAATACATCTCAACATCAGATGACAAACAAGACCCTGCAGTTTTAACTTGAGTGGACTTAAAAAAAACACAGCATCATTACAAACGTTCAACATTATTCTCAACAAATAATACACATGGGGCACAAGGCTTCACACATGCACACACCCCTCCCAAAAAAAAAAAAACTGTGAAAGAAATTTTATTTTATTCAATATAATTGAATAAGGTTAACTTACTGTATTGTATTTTGTGCATCAACTTATATTGAAATTAATTTTTTTTCTTAAATAAGGAATGGCGGATAATATATTAGTAATTACTGTAGAACCTCAAAATATCTGTCCGCGTCTCTGATTAGGTCACATGTTAAACCTAGAAAAAAAATAACAACCTAGAGAGAAGAGAAAAATACCTAAGATCAGATAGTCTTAATACATAAAATTCATAACTCTAGAGAAGTGATAAGGTGTGTGAAACATGCAAAGCCAACGAAAATAAATTCCAAAAAGTAGTCAAACAAAACTGATAGGGTATACCATCGTATACTTGCTAACTGCTGGTGTTCAGGTTTTATGTGTTAATTGTTTTTGTTTTGCTATTCCTTTAAAAAAAAAGAAAAACTCTGTATTAGATGAGTGACGTCTAGCAGGTGGTGGCCGGAGTAGCAGTTTTAGCAGGCTCTGAAGAGGGTTGAACTTAGGGGGTTGCTGCAGAGATGATGTAACCATAAGCAGCCCGTTTCCGGGCTGGGAGCCAGGGTTGGCTGAAAGTAAAGATCTTGTATTCCGCCGGAGCCAGAACTTAAAAATGTTATAAACAACTGCCAAAAGAATGAGAAGAAAAACTATCTTAAAAAGAAAAAGTGAGGCTTCCAGAAGCTCATGAGGAATAGATTCTTAGGCACATGGGTCACACAACATGCTCCGGAACAACGAAAAATTATAAGGGCAAAAACCAATGTGAACACAGAAGACTAAATGAGAAGTAAAAGGGATACCAAAGAAAGGCCATGCATATGGGCAAGGGGTGGCACAGGAAATGCCGAAAAGGGTCTATGAGATATATTAAGATGAGGAATATCCAATTACCAGTTAGCATTTAAACAGTGAAACAAATTGGTAAAAATCAGCTGGTTCAACTGGGAGAGGGGATCAACTCTGGGAGAAGTAAGGGTGGACACCCAGCCGGAAGGAGATGAATTTCTTGGTGTTCCGGATGAAGATCACAAAACAGGGAATTTGTAAGCGACGCCTGGCATGCAACTCGCAGGAACAAGGAACGATGACCTTGAGGGCATCAGGCGTGCCTATGGGGGGAAGGGAGTGCAGGAGCAGGGTGTTAACAGAAAAGCTCGAGGTTCAACTGAATGGGTAACCACAAATTTGTCTAAGGCAACCTCAGTGATAATCATCTTGCGAGAGCTGTGACACTGTAAAGGGCAAAAGTCATTTAACTCTCTGACTGTGACATCCTGCAACATCTTCATGGCACAAAGAGGGCTGAATAATAAACCATTGCTGGAAAGAGGGATAAAGCATAACTTGCTATAAAAGGGGTCATATTCTTGCAGGGCTCTTCCTGTGATTGGGCAAATTAAACCACCACTAACAGCCACCAGCATCATATTGTGCAGGATGGTGCACATGAAATTGCCCCAAGCAAAGGGAGTACCAATAAAATCATATGTAGACCAAGATATCCCCCGCTATCGAACAGCATTTTAATAGTGATCAGAATGTATTGCTGACTAAAGGAACAAGACGTGATTTCCAAATCAAAATAGTGGTGTATGCCAGGGACATCAATAACCAGCTACACAGTTTTATTTATAAGGCAATTGCTGAGAGATGGAAGCTCAACAACAAAAAGATGGTAAGGAACGATGAAAAGGGGAAAAAGGTGGCTTCTGCACAACAGTATTACATCGAAATATTTAAGAAGTAACACAGTTTGCACCTATCGAGCATTTTGCAACACCTCCCACAAGGTGAAAAACTGGTGGTCAGATACATCCTGAATACAAGTCCCAATTAAATTGAGTTAGCCGCCAATATTTGTTGAAGATGCATGTCAGTTTTTACAAAGGAGGTCTTGATGTGGGAACTGTAGGCACTTAGCATCCTCCTGTGTAGAAGCGAACCATGCCTGATCCTGAGAGATGATAGCCTCCAAAGCTTTATAATAATCTAGCAACTCTCTATCAGTTAGTGCAAGCTTGTGAATTTGGCTGCTAGTGGCAACATCACAACAAAAATTTAAAATGTCACCAAGAAAAGCAATGCTCCGCCTTCGGTGAGATTCATCCAGGCTAGTAAAGTTGAAAGTTGGTGAGAGGTACCGGGATTGATACCCGGTACCTCTCCACCAGATGTGATGTAGGGGTGGTGATGCCATTGGCATCCTTATCAGTCATGCAAAGGATGGGGGAATGTAGCACAGGACGGCCTCGCAAGGGTATAGTTTGCGGTAGCAAGGGTGGTAAAAGGGGTGACATTATAAAACATTAACTTCTGTTTCCAATCTTTCTAATATTTAATGTCCCAGAAGTACCTGTCCTAACAAAGAAAACACAAAAATTTTGGAAGAAAACAACTTTATTTCTCTACATAGTCTCCTTTCAGCTTGATACACTTGATACACTTTTGATGTTCAATAGCTTTTATACCCTGTTTATAGTGAGAACGTCGAGTTCTGCAAAATAGCCATCAACTCCACATAGCAAACTCCACCTCTTCATTGTTGGCAAATCTTTCACCACCAAGCCTTTTCTTGAACTTTGGAAACAGAAAATAATCAGAGTGGGCAAAGTCTGGTGAATAGGGAGCATGAGGAAGCAATTCAAACTTTTAACTCATTGATTTTGGCCTTGGTGATAATGGATGTGTGAACTGGTGCATTGTCTTATGAAACAGAGCTTTCTTTTCATTAAATGCGATCATTTTTGCTTGATTTCATCATTCAAATGCTGCAATAAGTTTGCATAATACTCGCCATTGATTGCTTTTCCTTTTTAAGATAATCAATGAAAATTATCCCATGCGCATGACCTTGCCTGTAGCTGGAACTGTCTTCGCCTTCTTTGGAGTCAATTCTCCCCTTTCAATCCACTGTTTTGACTGTTCCTTTATCTCAGGTGTGAAGTGATAGACCCATGTTTCATCTATGGTTATGAATCAATGTAAAAACTCGGCTTTATTGCAGTGAAACATTGCCAAACACTCGACTGAAACATCCTCATGACGCTGCTTTTGTTCCATTGTGAGTAAATGCGGCACCCATTTTGCGCACAGCTTTCTCATATGTAAATTTTCAGTTAGTGTGCAATGTACAGCACTTTTTGAAATGCCTAAGATGTCTGCTAGCTCACACACTTTCAGTCGATGGTCATCCAATACCATTTTGCGGATTTTCTTCATAATTTCTGGCATGGTCGCCTCATTTATCGACCACTGCGATGTTTGTCTTGGCAGCTCGTATGGCCTCGCTTAAACTCTGCCACCCAATATTTTACTGTTGTAATCAAAGGAGCAGACTTCCCCAGAATAGAATCTAGCTCAGCTTTAATACTAGTTGGACTAAGACCTTAAGACCTTTCAAATGAAAGTATTGTATCACATAACGATGGCCAGTTTTATCCATGTTTACAAATTCGCTGAGAGTGTTCACTATTAATGGCTGCCAAACAATTACTAAACAACATAGCATCATCAAACATCAAACTTAAGCTTTATAAGGATGGCACTTTCTACCATAGTCATTTGTTTGAAACAACCACTGCTATATATACGTGAGATTGGGTACTTCTGGGACTGCCCTCGTAGACTACATTTCCAAAAGAAAGAGTTAGACAAGTAGTGGATTTACCTGCATGGATGAGGAGGTCCAGCAGTTCATCATCATCGGCTTAGTGCCTATGTTGCGATTGTAAATTAACACTGAATGAATTTAAGAACTAATCGGCGAAGATTCCTGCTGGCCACATGGTTGGTCAAGAGACTGCCGTCAAAAACCCAAATGTTTAAATACCCGAACAAAATGCTGATTAGTGCCTACCTGGTAGTTGATGTAAGCTTATGTCAGTAAAAATTATGTAACTTACCCATGTGTTAGACAAGAAGTGATCTTTCCCCTTAAACTGCATGTCATCTAATCTCTGCTTGCTTCAACATCCGAGAAATGACTAGCAAGAAATCTAAAGATGATTTCCTGTAGTTACTTAAGCCAAGTTTTCCTTGAATATTTCAAATTGTATAAAATTCTATTTATCAAAATCTGTCAAAATAAAATTATAACCACAATATGTTTTGCAAACTGTCATTTCTTTGGCATACGTGATTCCTTTTAGCAGTAATGATTCCAGATCTATCTGGCAGTTCTCTTGCTAAAACTGTGCTGCTCTGCTGACTTCACTTCCTGCTTGTATTTCAAGTTTCTAAAATGTTGTTCTACCGTAGTTTTCCACTCCCTGCCAAAATAGAACTTCTTGTCTGTTGATTTGGTACAGCTGATTTCCATTGGTAGTATAATGTCCTGTGTCTGGAATTGCAGCAGGTTTTGGATGGAATATGTTTTCTATGGGGCTAGGGTAATGCTAAATTCTTTGAAAATGTTTTGAAATGAATGACTCTTGGATGATATGCGAACTGTATATGCATGTGTAATTTTCTTTGTCCAAACTCAGTTTTCTGATTTGTTTTCCTACTCTATGCCTTTTGAATATTCTTGGTTATTGTATTATATAACTTCTTTTGTACTTAACATTTTCTTGACAATCCATAAATTCATGTAATTTTAATCGGCAGATAAATAAATAAAATGAAATGAAAAGAAACTGAAATTGTGCTTCTATTGAAACCATTGTTCTCTGCTATCTTAAAAATGTTCCCTTTTTCTTTGATGTATTCTTTTTTGGTTAGCAAATTTTAAATTGATATGTGTACCAGGCTATTGAAGAGCTCATGTTGGTGGATTGTGGTTGAAATTGTTGCATTTTATGTAGTTGTCTGTATGTTCAGGAAAATTCCCCAGCCCAAGTAATCCTTTACATGGAAAATATAATCATTTTTTAACTTTCTCAAAAATGACTTTTAGAATTGGGATTAAAATAACATATATTTAACATATTTGCCTTGAATTTTCTGTGAATAACGATTGAAGACCTGTTCATTCAGAATAATTGCATAACAGGCAGACTAAAAGATAAAGTGTGCATAAAAAATGTAGAGCTCATTTAAATGTACAATTTATTTCAAATAACTTTTTCTGTAGTGTTAGTCATTTTCAGAATAGCCATTATTTACATCTTTAAGTTTTCCCAGGTTGAACTGCCACTCAGAATTCAATAAAAGATCTTAAGCAATTCTTTTTTCCCCATGGTTTCATTAATCACAAAAAAGGAACTGATCTATGTTATGAACAGTTGTGTTTTGTTTTCTGTATTGTGCATGCAGCCAAATTCATATCACTTAATTTGAGATTATTTTTAGTAAAAGAATGTATCATGAATAACATAATGAAAATTGAAGAAAAACTTTTTACTTGAATACTATAATTATATGAGTAGGGAAAGTTGAGTATTAAATATCAGATTTTTTTTTTTTTTTCAGTCATATTGTTTAAATATAATGATATAATTAACTGATTGCAGAGAAAAGCAGTGAAGCCACCAAAATCACTGGAACAGAGCATGTGCCAAACAAGATGGCAGGAAGTGCTGCAGAAAAAAGTCCTCAGCAGAGTGCTTTTCCAATAAATGAAGGCAACGAAATCTTAAAATGCAGTGAAAGTGTAACTGAACATACTAATAAAAGGACAGAAATGAAAGATCTTTCTCCTCTTAAGTGTACAAATAACAGTTCTTTTAGTGACAGCTTTAAACTAGCTAATGAGACAGTTACACCAGTCAAAAAAGGTGATGAAAAATCAGGAATAGATAGGAAGAAGCACAAGCATAAACACAAACACAAGAGAAAAAAAGGTATAATATTTGAAGGTGAAAGAGTGGATTATCTTTTAGGTCAGGCAGAATCTCAGAAACCTGATCCAGAAGAACATGCCCAACAGGATGACTATGTACTCAGGAAATTGTTAAAAACAACAGGTAAGTATTTTCAGAATATTTTGTCATTAATTTAGCACCCAACCTCATGCTTAAAGGAGCATGCATGATTTTATTTTTAAAATATTAGGAAAATGTTGCTAGTAGCAATGATCGATGATGATAAATAGGGTTTTTAAGTCGTACCAAAACACTCACATCAGGTTGAATGCAGATATATAGTCTGATCCTATCCCTTGTCTAAGCCCGCCTCCAAGGAATATCAAATCTAAAATGTTATTGTTATTTACCTTAACAAGAGCTTCTTGTCTGTTGATATTTTTAGCATCTTTGTACAAATAGCAACTTTTTGTTAAGGCACTATGAACTACTAAATCTGGGAATAGTTGATATAAACTGAATTTATTATTTTACCTTAATTTTACTGCCATTCAAATGTATAAGATAGCAAAGTCTAATTTGTAAAAACCTATTATTTACTGAGCTATACTAATGCAATAACGGGTATGATGTGCATTGATCATAGCATGAACTTAATTCCCCTTACATGCTATTAACGTGTAAGAACAAGTCAGTGACTTTGTCTTTGGAAACAAATGCTCACAAGTACTTCCAGACTCTAGGGAATAATATTAATTTGTCATTGAAATGACATAAGCAGATTTCCTCTCATTTTAAAAACTTTTGAGTGCAGCACCTGCACTTGACACTGAAGGTCAAACTTATAAACTGTATTTACTATTTTACCTGCTCTTCACTGTCATTCAAATGTACAAGATAGCAAAATCTCATTTGAGGATCATCAAATCAAAAAGCACTAAGCGCATAATAAAATAGTTTTCAGGAGAGAGTAAACTTACTGGGACTTTTTAAAGTTCTTCATACCTAACTGTAATAAAATGTCACTTTTCTAAATACTCACATTATAAAAATCATTTTTCACTTAATACCACATTTATAATGACGAATGTTTAGGACTCTTTTTTTTTTATTGTAAGTAATTTTATTGTTGACCCAATTAATTGTACAAATTTACAACCATTTTACAAATTTATTCTTAACCCAGTTTCTAAAAATAACAATAAAATAAAATATAAAGAAAACTAACCTCTTAACTACTGGTATCCAGCAGTGTGGAATACTGGTAGCCAGGAGTCCTCCTAATCTAAAAGTACAATTATCAACTTATTTAATCTCCAATACTAACTCTATCTCTACCTTGAGTTGCTTTACCTTGGACCCCAACAAACTCAAACCTTGAGGTTGTCGAGTTGTTGGGTCCTACTTGCAACATATCAAATAAAAACTACTATAATTTACTACTCATTTACTTCTTCCTTGCTAATTTTCCTCATCCATTTTGCTCTTACTCTGTCCAAAAAGTTTCCTACTTCTATTATATTTTTCCTAGATTTTACATTTACTATATTTTTAGCTTGAATTTCTATTGGTAAATTTAACCATTCTCTCTTCTCTATCCTCTTTCTAAGCAACTTCGTTTCTTCACACTATAAAACTATATGCCACTCTTTAACTTTCCGGTGGCATAGTGGGCATTTCTCCAAATCGATCTCTTTTCTCAAACCTTTCAAATTCACCATCCCTGTCCTAACCCATGCAAATCCTGCTCTTGCTGTTTTATCACATATATCAACATACTGTTCCCTGCTCCATACTACTTTCATTTCTCTGTATAATCTCAGTGAGCTCTTAAAAGTAAAACTCGCTAATAAATCTTGTTTTTCCATAGCCTCTATTCTTGTCCTAATTTCATTCCAGAAACCTATTTGTGGTAATTCTTTAGCTCTCCAAATCTCCCCAAAACCTATCTTCATCAAGCTTTCCTTTATCTTACCTAGCCAAGAATCTTTATGATTAAGTCTTTCCTGCACTATCAAACATTGATGTAAAATGTTCTGATCATCAAAATTTCTAATTTTAATCCAATATTTTAGCACTCTTTCCACAATTTTTCCTTCAATTCCCATTCTCCCTAATTCGGCTTGAGCTACTCCGTTGGGCGATGATCTTGGTAAGTCCAATATTTGTTTACAAAAGCTCCTATGGATCATGTCTAAATTTACCCACCCTTCTTCCAGGCCCCAAATCTCTGCTCCATATAAAATTTTTGCTTCTACTACAGTAGTATAAATTCTCTCTATCCATTTTAATTGCATTTCTGGTAATTTATCTATACACGTTTTGATGGCTTTCGTTGCCATTTTTCCTTTAGCTAATATTATTCTCACTCCACCCACTATTGCTGCTTAATTGTATCCCTAAATAATACATTTTTGGACTACCTCAATTTCTCTTCCATGCCAATACCATTTCTCATCTTTCCGTAATTTATTGCCCTTTTTAAATACCATAATTTTTGTTTTATTTATAGTGTGTTTTGTTCCGATGTTCCTCATTTGTAAAAAAATCTTATTTACTGAGCTACTCTGGACCAATAACAAGTAGATGTGCATGATCAAAGCATGAACTTAATTTTCTTTACATGCCATTAACATTTAAGAACAAATCAGTGACTATCTTTGGAAACAAGCACTCACCAGCAGTGTTCCCGACACTAGGGAATAATATTAATTTTCATTGATTTCCTCTCATTTCCAAACTTTTGAAAACAGCACTGCACTGCACTTGACACAGAAAGTCAAAAGGTACTAAAGAATCTGGTACAGAAACTTCAGAGACATGCTTGATTCATTATGAGCATACTGGTATTGAAAACTGAGAGGAAATCTTCAGAATATAGAAAATTGCAAATCACAAAGTCACACCACTGTCTTTGGAATACCAGTCTTTGGAAGAAAGAAGGAATATTGAATTGAATAAATAGAGAGAGAGAAAAAAAAATAAACAGGATGTGTCATTTTTAGATCTTCATGATACAAAGTGCTACAGTTTCTACAAGAGTCTACCAATTTATTCACAATCAAGAAAATTTGGGACTGTCTGGTCTTTTGGTTAGCATGGTAACCTCCAAATCTAGAGGTCACAGATTTGATTCCTAGCCAGAGACTGTAATTTTTTTCTACAACTAGGATTGTTCCCTATCCTACCTAGAGTTGGAATATATGAATAAAGGTATAATCGTATTCACATGGCATCACGCGGAATGTGAGATTACATAAATTGGAGGGCATTTGTTGTGCCACTCTGTGTGCTCATTATTGCTGTGTCTTGTCTCTTCATACTCATCTCGGAATCAGAAAATCTTAAATATTATGGCACAGATGCGGCATGGTAACAGTGTGATTCTAAGCATCAAGCCACTAATATTACCTAAGATATTAAAAAGCCATACATAAATGGGATGAGGAGGATGATAGTAACAGAGAGAATTTGATAAAGTGAATGGAAATGTGAGGTCTTACATTTATCTATCTTTACCATTTACCTATAGTAGGTAAAGGATGTGTATTCCACCTAGTGATGGGATGATACCATTATTTCTTGATACCAATACTGATGTTTGAACACCAATATTTGTTACTTGATACTCACTTTATAAAAAACTGAAAAGGTGATAGCTTGTTCACTGAATTGTACGCATGTAACTAGTTTTGTACTGTAGCTAATTCCGAAATTGTTTCTGTATAACATTCTCCATTTGACAGCAATTGTTTTCTTGATAATGCCACATATGTACTTTTTCATCTGGTAATAAGTAATTAGCCATGTAACACTCGGAAACATAGTAAATTTGTGGATTAAGCCTCTCTACTACCCACCCTCATACATTAGTATATACATGTTTAATACAAAGGTATATTAGACACAATTATAAATTTGAAGAAAAAATCAATGAAGTATTTATTATATGAGATGTGAAGGAATCAAATATTGTTGTTTAAGAGCATGAGCATTCATGAAAGAACAAATATTTCCATACACTTTATTATTTAATTTCATAAGTTCTGATTTGCTTCTGTTGGAGTCAACAAGCCAGACTATTGTAGAGATGTGATTAGTGTGTCAGTTAAATCAGCTTCATTCACAACTCAAGTTAATGCTGCATGTTACTTGAGTACCTCTACTCCTTCCCCCATTGTTTTGCATGTTTTCATTTAGACACAAAAGTCAGTGGAATGTTACATTCATTGTGGTCAAGGTCTATCAAGAATTATAGTCCAGGAATAGACACGTGTGAAGCAATAACATGAAGTCTTGACTTCTTTCATTCCTCAGCATAAAGTTAAACGCAACAACTTTTGATAATGAAACTTAAAAATTTAAAAGTATCTCAAAGTATGGAACCTATTTCGATACCACCAAGTATTGAGATCCCATCCCTAATTCCACCTAAAAATTTTATTTTAAGGTTTCACCAGAAATAGATTTTTTGAGCTCTCCCGAAAAAAGAAAGAAAAAAAGCAATTTAAGATATGAGAGGAAGAGAGTGGTAGAGAAGGAAAGAGAGGGAGGGAGAGAGACAGAGAGAGAGAGAGCGCGTGCATAACTCGAGAATGAAATTTCTGATGTATACCAAAAGTGGTGTTTAAGTTCAGCAACTTCCAAAGATGTGACACAAAGATTATCAAGAAAAATCCCATCACCTCAAACTACCCTTTACAAGAAAAGGCTTACTTTATTTTTGCTTTTCACAAATGTTGTTGTTGTTGTTCACCAATGGCACTGGGGATTAATTGATCTGCATCATTTTCCCTCTGGCTTCCCAATATAAAGTCTGTAAGTTATCATTTTTGAGGCCTTTGCATTTGGCGAGATCTTGTTTGTTCAGGATGACATCTTCACAGAGAGTGCACTTGGGTGTAGGTAGGCATCCCATCTTGTAGAGGTATTCTGCGAGGCAACCATGGCCAGTTGCCATCCTAAATAAGGCCACTGCAGTCTTCCTTGGCATTTTTTGTATATCAACTCTATCTTTAATATTCTTATAATCTTTATCCTTTAATTTATCTTCATCAAATCTCTGCTGTCTTTTGAAATGTTGTTTAATGTTATTTAATTGTTTATTTATTTCTATTTGTCCTACAGGTTTTATTTGTTGTATTGCACCTTTCTTTGCTAATTGATCCGCATGTTCATTGCCCAAAAGTCCAACATGAGCTAGGATCCATAGTAGAGTGACATGATTTCTAGTTTCAATTGCTTTAATTAGGTTTCTTATTTCTTTAATATTTCTTGTTGTTTTATTATTGTAATTTACTATTCCATCTATGGCTGATTTTGAGTCTGATAAGATGACTATTTTTTGTTTTATGTATGGTCTATATAAAATGTTCTGTAATGCTGCTTTTATAGCTGTTAATTCTCCATCATAGTGGTTTGACATTTCATCTAATGTTAGATACTGTGCAAAATGTTTACAGTATACTCCTGCACTGGCATTTTTTTTTTTTTTTAATTGATGAGGGATCCATCTGTATATATTCGGAGCCATTCTTTTTCTGGGTATCTTTCATTTTCTTTAGCTATTGCTATGGCTCTCATTTCATCTGGTATATTGTTTTGTTTGTGTATTGTATATATCAGGTCATTCTGGTATTGTATATCAATGTATTCTACTGGACTCGTTACCTTTGTTGCAATTATATTCTTGTATTTTAAGCTATTAATATATGTTCTGAAGCTTATTTGAGTTTTTAAATTACTTATAGTATCTGCTATGTGGTACCACTTATATGTGTTTCTATTGACTTGCAGTTTTTGTGCTAGACTAATTGCTTTCAACTCGTATTCCAATTCTATAGCCATGTTTTTTGTGAAGCTTTGTAGTACTGTAATTGGTGTTGTTTTTACAGCTCCTGTTATTATTCTTAGTGAATTATTTAATTTCTAGTTTACTTTTAAGTCTCTTGTTTACTGTTGCTAGTAGTTCTCCTCCATTCAATAGATTAGGCTTTATGTATGTTTTATATGTATTATTAAGGAGGTCCATGTTTCCTCCCCATTTTATTCCTGCTAAATGTTTTAAAATGTTGTTCTTTTTGTTGATTTTATTCGTTACATTGCATGTTTTATCATTGATAGTTTTTGATCTAATTCTATCCCTAGATAGGTTGTTGTAGTTGCTTCGTGTAGTTTTTTGTTGTTGATTTGTAGGCATATATTTTCTGTTTTATGCTGCATTGTGAATAGTTGATATTGAGTTTTTCGTGTATATATTTCCATATTGTTATTATTAGTCCACTGTTCTAGGGTTATGATTGTGTTCTCTATTGTTGTTTGTAGTTTTTTGTAATGTTTCCCAGATGTTATGTTCTTTTCTGAAGTCCATATTACCATGTCGTCAGCAAACATTCCTACTTGTATGTTACATATTTTCTTAAGTACATCTACTAGGTTGTTTATATATTGAACAGAATAGCACTTGTAACAGACCCTTGAGGTAGTCCAACTCTCGTTTGTTTCCATTTAGATGTGGCTGTTTTGTATTGTACTGCAAACCATCTTTGGGATAGGAAGGTTTGAAACCAGTTTAGCATGTGGCCTGATATGCCATATGTCTTCATCTTGTATAGTAGCATTTCTCGCCATACTGTGTTAAACGCATCTTTGAAGTCGACAAACAGGTTTTCACAAATGACTTTGCTAAAATACCAATATGTTTAAGATGTTTGCATGGCTAATAAAATGTACTCTTGAATTTTGTTTTGATTATCAAATGTCATATAATTTTGTATTACTGGTGTTCCATAAGAGATAGATAAAAAAAGTTATGACACAGAAAGTTAATCTTAGATATTTCTTTAAAACATGTGATTTATGTCAAGTAAATATTTTGTATCAAGCATTTCCAAGGCGTTTGTTGCAATACTTTATCATACATTTTTCGAAGTGCAAGGCACCATTCTTTTGAATCAAAATTTCAAAGCCAGCATATAGCAATCTGCTTTATAAAGATTTTTTAAATTGTTTATTTGCATAGTCCATTTAACTTCTATGGTTATATCAGGGGCCTCTGGCTTTAAAAACAACTCATTGAACATTGGGTTTTCAATCATTTATAACTTGAAACACACTCACATTCACTCCCACATTCATACTTGCAGACTAGGCAGATGGTAGAGAAAGGTTCCAATTGAAAAACAATTTCCCTGCCCCAGCCAGGAATCAAATCTGGGACCCATTTCTGCAAATGTTTATCTCGGGTAACATTAAGTAAATAAAATAATAAGAATGGTTTCAAAAGAGAGATAAAAATAAATGGTAGTGGATAGAGAAAATATGTAACAAGTCAGATTTGTTTTCTTTCTTTTTTTGAATTGTTTTACTTTGTTTGAAGCAATTTAGTGTGTTTTAAGTAGATTTTTCATTTATGCTTGACTTTACCAAACATAATGCCTAGAAATATAATTTGGTACTGCAGGAAGCTGAAAAATTTATGTAAAGCAAAAATTCTCCTAGTATTTATTGTTATTTGCATTATAGTAAAATACAGCAGAATGCAGTATATTAACATTATTTAATAATCTCTCAAGGTTTATTAACTTTCTCCCGTGAAATTTAGCATTCATGACTTACATGCTTATGCCATTTAACCACACAATTATTGAGATATTACAAAACAACTTAGAGAATTGTTATAAGATTTATCCTCTTGTTAAATTTTAATATGTTAGAGAATAACAATTATTTTTCGTGATGTAAAATGAGAAAGTGCTGTACCAGAATGTTTAGTATCTATTAAATGACAAAAACTTTAGTTCAAGTTTTGACTCTCACCTATCCCCTGATGTGTATGCACCATTCATCTTGTAGAACTGAGCTAAATCTGCAGTATGAATAAATTTCCAGGATACAATTTTTTTCTGGAGTTTTCCGCTACCTTTCTCCCGGTAGCTGCAGATTAAAACTACAGTGTAGATTTATTCATTTTTTCAGTTTCGCTCTAGTTATATTGGAGGATCCTTTTATTATAAATTTGATGCAGTTTTTATGATACTTCAAATTCTTTCATCTTATTTATCTCATCAACAAGAGTTTAAATTGCATATTTTTGTGCATCTAAAACCTAATGACTTGTATGATTGTTGCAGGAGTGCAAACGGCCATGAAACATGATATGATCATGGAAAGTGGGGATCCAGATTATGCCCTTGTTGAAGGTGAAGCTCAGCGTGTAGCAAAAGAAGCAGTTAGAGCTTTAAAAGAATCTCGGAGGCAGTGTTGGCAAGCAGGCACTGGTGTACCAACATGGACAGGGCAGAGTGGTTCCTTAAGGACCATCACTACTTCAGCAGCAAAGTGAGTGCCTTTAAGCAAAATTCCATACTTTTACAAATCTCATCAGAAAACGGTTGAATTGCTTAAGTACTGCTGCTTTTCAAAAATGCCTGGTTGAGTTGAGGGAGAGAATTTGCATAGACAAACCATGCACATATTAAAAATGCATTCATTTTAAACTTTGCTGTAATGGTTTTGGCTTAAATTGATACTTAGGCCACTTTTAAGTTTTGGTGGTCAACCTTGTGCTCAGTGCATGAAGACCGTCATTAGCACACTAGGCTATTGCTCTGACATCCATGTTCTCTCCATCCATCGAGCACAAGGCTAACAGCTCAAAACTTTGCACTTGAAAACAGTTGTAAATAATACCTGAGCTGGACTGAAACTGTTTCAATTTCTGAGAAACATAACACAGTGAGCCTCCCATGTAACCAGAACAAAATCCCGGTTGCAAATATTGTTCCTTTGAAGCAACTCAAAATGACAAAACATGTGCAGTAATATCAAAGGCATTTAATGAAATTGTTTTAAAAGGGTTGTGTTGCTCTTATAAATTCAGAGCAGAATCACATAGAGCTTAGAGTAATTACTTTGATTGATCAGTGAATGTGTATGTAAGTAAGTTCAAAAGAATGAATAACAATAAATAGCTCTCAATAATAAAAATTAACATTGCTTTAGCACCAATGCGCCATTTTATTTCGGAAATAAATACTTATAGGAAATGTTGCATTTTCCAAAATATTTGTATTTTACAGATATATTAAAAAATCTTTGAGATTCTCAATTAGTAAAAGCCATAAAAGAGTGACATTGATAGAATAAGGAAATAGATTACCAGAATTAACAGTAAAAGGTTCACAACTTCTTGCTGTAAGATTGCATGCATCAAAGAAAGCACATGTATTTTCTCAGGAGTTCCTGTTATAATTATTTTGTAACACCAGCATACTAAAATGCAGATATGCCACTGTTACAACCCTCTTGATTAACAGAGCATGTTTTACACTGGGAATTAGTTACTGTGGAGCACTTATTAACTTTCACTGGACTGCCTTGAGTGGTCAGCACTCTGGCTTCTCAACCCAGGGGCAGGGAATTTTTCTTTAACCTTAATGAGGATGGAAGTATGAATGGTGAGAATGAATGTAAGGTGTTTAACGTAAAAATCTGATCAACATGTAAAGAAATCCTGCAGTTCAGCGAGCAATAACACCACGAGTTGTTTCTCAAGTTAAAGCTTTCGATATGACCAAAGAAGTTAAAGAGGGCTATACAGATGAGGGGGGGGGGGTTACTTTCTCTGCCTGTATGAAACAACTCAGTTAAGACAAAGAGTCTCCAAATTAAGGTTGCAGCTGAATGTTTCTGAACCGAAGATTTGATATTTTGCTAGCTAAAAGAATGTTGTAAATTGACTGCAAACGGCAGGAGGAAATAAATAATTTTTATAGCCATTATGGAACTCAACCATAATGGGATTCAGAGCAGTGGCTAAAACCTTGTTAATATGTTTATAGACTCCCATTTGAAAAACTTGCTATATAGTGAAATTGCTTGTGCTTGCATTTGTTCCAAATTTTTGATTTCTCCATCAAATATTAAAATATTAATATATTTTATTACATTAAAAATATGTTTAATCCATTTAAGGCATAATAAACTGGAAATAGTATACTGTGGAGCTCAATATTAATTTAATAAACATTGAATTCTAATATACACACAAATACTTCACAAAAACTGTGACACATAAATTGCATGTATATTTAACTCCAGTGTTCATTAAATTAATATTTTTGTAAATGTCCACACACATATAAGTAGGCTTACAAGATGTAAAGAACACAATGAAACAACATGAAATGACATGAAATAACATTATATTGGTTATGTTAATATTTTTAAATGATGAGATAACAAATGAAAGGTGTTAAATAAGGAATGTTGACAAATGTTAAGTATATATTCATCAATGTAATTTATTTGAAATCAATAGAAGCTTAAGTGTAATATAAATGGGGATCAAGCTTCTGTTCAAGAAGCATGTGTCACACCTTCAGTGCAAAACCAATAGATTTTGAGAAAATTACATTTCAAAGTACGATTTAGTACATGGTTTAACACAATTCTCAGTTTAAAATATAAGGAGCAGAGTTCTTACTTATGTTATGTCAAATGTCAATTGCTCAAAAACATTTTTTGAGCAAAATCTTTCGAAACATCTCTGTTCTTTTTTTTTTCTTCTTTTCTTTTTAAAACAAGAGAATTAATTTTCCACTACATCAACTAATAGCTTCAAGTTGTTGTTTTTGCTTTTAGAGGGCAGGATATGCATTTTTTCATAATTTGTGGTGCATATTGAAAATATTTTAAGTATTTTCATGTTATTAGGCCAAGATTTGGTAAGAAGAAACCATCTACAGTTACTAATGCAGATTCATCACAGCAGCCCATGGCCTCTACGGAACTGCTCTCTCGTATGCATGCCCGCAATCGTTTGCTAGAACCAATTGAGGAAGAACAAGAAGTGCAAACTGAAAGGACAGCTCAGCCCTCTTCTAGCACAATGGGTAACCCAACATCAGAGGAGAACTTGGAGTTGCTCACAGACATACGAAACTTTGTAGCATTTGGTGCATCAGTAGATGGACGAGCTACAACACAAGAGATAGTGGACCATTTTAAAGAGAGGCTTCCTCCTGGATCCTCACCATTATTTAAGTTCTTACTCAGTGAAGTATGTGAGTTTCATAGAATGCCTAGTGGTGAAGGTGTTTGGAAGTTACGAAGTGAGTTTCAATGGTAACTCCACAGTATTTTTAAATTTGCAAGCCAGAGACTAATTAAGAATGAGGCATGTCACTTTTTTTTCAGCTTACAACATAGATATGCCACTGTGATAAAAAGAAAAGAAAACCATATTTAAAGTATTATTTTGATTTCTTAATTTTGGGAAAATGAAGTGAAGTTTTTAAACATATTAAATGTGTCAAAATAAATTTTTTATCACTCTAGCTTTACTATTTTAGAATTAGCTTAGCTAACATTTTTTGGGAAGCTGTTGTCTCCATCAGCCAAGACTCACTGTCACCCTTTCTCCTCATGTCCCATATGAAAATAATCTCATCATACAATACATTCAATCAGAAAATGCCATCCACAAACCACAGAAAGGAGCATGGCAGTTAGTCTAGGACAGGGATGGCACACATTTTCTAACTAGTATACTGGTTAATTTATTTTAAACTATTTGGTGTGCCATCTGTTATTTTTCTTAAATAATCCTCAGGAAGCCGTTTTTCACTTTCAACTTTAAAATTAACTTTTAGGCATATTATAAATGCAATTATCTATAAAATAATTTGCACTGCTTTTCCCATGATTTTATAATGAAAACACTATGAAGCTGAATTTAAAAAGTATTATACATATCTTGCCCTATCAGTAAAAATGCAATGCATGTGAAAATCCGAACCAGCATGCATCAAAATATACTAAGTATGTATTTTCTTTGCTTCAGATAAGCAGAGTTCTACAGCATTAATATAAAGTGCTACATGTAATTGATGGCATTATAATGGACAAAACATTTCACCTGAAGTAAATTGCCACAAATATCTATAAAATGCATAAATGAAATCCACTTGATGAAGAGGAAAAATGGCCTCTTTTGAAGCCTGCACATAGGCTCTTAGAGCCCTTTGTGCCTCTCTGTGGGCTTTCAAACAAATCCAATGATCTTGATAAAATGGACCACATCCTTGATATTTATTTGCCCCTCTTATATCTTCAGGTTCCAAGAAAAAGGAGCCTAACGATATATATCCATACATGGCAAAACCTTCGCACTTGCATAGTATATTCAGGGAGGTTTAGTTTTCTCTTCCACATTTCCTGCATAAAGGATCTTGTATGAGTCTCATTATATGCAAAAGTGTTCTATGCAAAGTGTTGTGGCCTGTAAGATAGCCAACAACATCCTGTTATAGCTAGTTAAATTCAAAAGAATCTTACTCTTACCGCCTAGACCCAAAATCAATTAATTCATGAGCTTGCCTGGCAGTTTGCTTATTCCAATATTTAAGATGAGCCCTTCTTGTTAGTTTGGTTATCTCATACACACTCAAAAGGACTAGAGTCCTATGAAATTAAGACTCAAGCCCCTCTTTGCAAGCATGTCTGCCATCTCATTGCCTCTAATACTTACATGCCCAGGGACCCAAACATGGGTGACCAGACTGCTGGCACAGAGTCTATTCAACATCCTTTGGCATTATCAGACCAATTTGGATGTGGTTTTAATCGCCTCAAGGGCTTTTAAAGTTGTCTGGCTATCTGAACAGATATTCTTTTTTCCTGTTTGACTGCCATATTTATAAAATGCAATGTACTCCATGAACAACTCCAGGTTTTCTGCATTACCTATCCTGATTTGAGGTCCGTGCACAAATCTGTCCTCCAGGTTCTTTGTAAATGAATCCCAATTGGTACTTTGGGGTTCCTGTAATAGAAAGTCCCTTCCTGTTCCCTCAAGATCAAAATGGACAAAGATATTTTGTTTGTTAATGACACTGTCAATTGCCATGATCATATCAACACCACAGGAGCTCGTTTACATGCAGTAAATCCACTGATATGGGGCTGCGGCTTTTAAGCGCACCTAAAAACCATTGGTCTGGGCCAGCTTTGAACCCGCGACCTTGGGATCAGAAGGCCAGCACCTAACCAACTGAGTCACCCTGACTGACATCAAAGTTCCATACATACCCTGCAATCCTTGACTTTTTCTAGGATCCCAAAGGACTTCAAGGTTAAATCAGTCAGGATAGAATTCAGTGTGGAGGGGGACTTAGCATGTTTACCAACATAGATCTTCTGTACCTATGCCCTTGCTGGGTCGCCCCTGAGAGGGAGGAATGAGGTGAAAGAGAAAGAGAGAGAGAGAGAGAGCAGCCGGACCAAGGGGCACAACAGGCAGAGGCCAGGGTCCCTACCATTTACAGATTTAAACTCCCCAGATGGGCACTGGTGCAGATGGCTCCCCACACCGCCTGTGGGCTTACACATTCCCTGGGGGGCCCGAATTTGGAGACTGGCCCCATTCTGGGGGACACATAGTATCCTTTTCTCCTGACATGCACACGCCGAGACCTTCTGCCAACATTTGCAGCCCTGAAAGAGCGAAGTGGATGAAAGGTGAAGTGAAATGAGAATGGAGGTGAAATTCAGGGACAAGAATACGGGTGGCTTAATGATCCTTCCCAGCAGTCGCCTAGCAACTTGGGGAAATCCTCAAAAAACCCATGGGTCAGGAAGGTTGGCTGCAGGAATCGAACCCACGACCTCCTGAATGCAGGTCACAGATGTTACTGCCTGAGCCATCCCGCTCGGTGAATCTATCACCTTCTTCCTGATAAGTCATAAAGGTCAGAATGCCTACTTTATTTAAGATCTCAAGATCAGTTGTGCTTAAAAACTCAAGCAACCCCCCCCCCCCCTTACATTGATGTCCATGCTTCTCCAAACACTGTGGTGAGCATTGGAGTCACAGCCAATCAGTAAGTTAAGATTTCTTCTACTCCAGCAAAATAGCATAAGATTCCTGAACTCCTGAGGAGGTGGAGATTTCTCAGACTCATGTGGGAAATAGGCCGAGTACACTACCACCTGTGTGGGCAGTCCACTTTCCTTGTACCTCACTTGGACGGCCACCAGATCGCTCTCAAGAAAGTCTGATAGAGCCCAAATGTTGCTGTATTGTCAAGGTATAAGCTCTGGGTTTAACCTCAGCAGAAACACTGAAGATAGAATAACCCTTTATATTTGGTCCCATAATCTGGCTTTGCTTAAACCAAAGTTCCTGAATTATGGCAACTTTCAAATCTTGTCTCGTTATACTATTACATAGCACTCAAGAGGCAGTAATATTGTATTGTAAGTAAGCCTGATAGATATCATTAGAATCCATCTTTACTACACCCTAAAACCCTCCCTCAGCAGAACACTGGGCCCCTCTTTTGAGATTTTTTCTCTTTAGTCGGAGTATCCTCAGAACTGATTCTTTTAGAGGTGCCAGAAGCCCCCCCCCCCAACCAGGGAGCCATCTCCTTCCTCCCACTGTGAGCCAATTTCCTAGCCGTTCTCCTCCTCTTCCTTTTGGCATGAAATCCACCTAAACAATGTAATTCATACATGCAACTGACGAAATGAAACTTTACATTTAGGAGGATGCTAGAACTCCCTTTTTCTGTACATGATTATGGAGTATTGTTAGAATAGAATTCCAATTTTTAATTGGTATTTTATGTAATTCCAACTGCAATTTTAGCATTTTACCTAAATTACATTCTATCGAATCCCCTTCAAATGCCAGTACTTTCTTGAGCAACATCATAAAAGCTAAATGGGATACAACTTGAAATGGATATCATTGCTTCCATCTGTTGATAAAAAACATGGCCCATTTTGTGAACATGCAGCAATTTCCTGCATTGCATTACGTGTAATTTCGTTTAAAGTACACATTGTTTTTGTGCAACCACAACTATAATTTTTTTTGCAATTTCCAGTATAAGAAACATCTTTCCAAACAAAGCTCCTGCATGATCAGCTGGACTCAGTGGTATGTTGTGTTCTACTGAGAAATAAGTAAACAAACACTAGGCTTTTATTACATCATGGTTGTCATCTCTAACTTTAGCAAAATAAACTGTTTATTTTCAGATCATCTTCCTTACACTTCAAATTATTAACATGTTTAGCACACTTTACTTGATTAGTCAGGTTGTTTTTGCCTCCATATGCTATATTAATATTACAAGTGAACACATTACAAAATGCAAATTTATTTCCTTTACTAGATTTCAGCATACCCAAAAATTCCATAGATTAGGTTTTCCTAAACACCTGGTAATACTGTTTTTCTCATAGATTTGCTTCAGATTATCACTACATTACATAAGTATGAGACAAAATAAACCATGGACCTAATTCACATCATTTTACAACTTCAATTTAACCTCAGCTTCACAAACTCTAGTAAAGAACAAAAATAACTATGATACAGTATCTTTTTGTATCATATTGAAGGTATGTATCTTTCATATTGATATCAAATGACATGGATTCAACAGCAGTTATCAGGGAACACCATATTAGGGTCGAAGACTGTATCAATTGGAAAAACATACATCAGAATGACATATCAAATATTCAAGAACACATTCAGTGACTGGTAGAAGCATGTCTTGGTGCAAGAGAACAATGTACTCTCCTGAAACATTGGTTTCCAACCAACTCTACATCTGGTTGAAAGTCCGAGTTATGTTATATTTAGTTTATCCGTAAAACCATAAAGCATATTGTGATTCCATACATTTTATGGAAAAAAAGCTCTAAGAGTTGGCAGATATGATTATGGCTTAAGAATAGAAAATGTTTTCATTTATATTAATAATTTCATAGAATTGAAGAATTTTAGAAGTAAACACACAAACTAATATTACCAGTTAATATTAAGTGAAGTATCATAATTACATGAGTCCCATGCATAAGCTCAAGTACATCATCTGAAAAAAACATAAATCAGATGATGGTGATTATGTTCAAATAGTGTGTCATCAAAATCTTAATCACATGCCACGTAATGAAACGCTTGTGTCATAGGTTTGCCATTCCCTTGTCTAGGCTGATGATGGAGGCACATCTCTGAAAAATAAGTCCATTGTAAAAAGTGAAGCTAGGATAAAAAATTAATTTATAAGTATTTAATAATATTATTTTGTTAAATATTGATATAAACATTAGATAATGAAGATGTCAGAAGTGTATAAATGTAAGAATTCTGATATTATCAGATAGGAACAACAACTGTATTGCAGAGATATTATGACTAGATTTTTACAAATCAATTTTGAAATGCATTTTACCTCATATTTCATGCTCACTTTGTAGCTTTAAGATTTTATAGGATAAGGGAGAATAGATATTAACTGTATATATGGAATTAAGTACACATTTAGCAACTCTATTTGAATTTAATCCAGAATGTACGCTTATTTATATGTTGCCAGTATTACACAGTTTAAGACAAATAAAAATATCATAAGCTTTGTTGTCTTGCTAACTATTCATGCTATGTGTAAGCTTTCATGTTGTCACTTCATTCTTTAGCCATGCATTTCTTCTAGTTCCTACCATACTTAGAAGTCTACAGAAAGTGTTTTTGTGCCTGTAGCCAGTAGTGTAGCATGACCACTTTTTCCAGTATTAATGATCATAACACTGAATTTCCAATGTGTAAACCTTTGTAAATATATTCTAACCTTAAACTTTCCTCTAGACAGGCTCAACTCTTGTCTTTCTTAGCTGCAAACACACCTATGACTTTTGATAAGAATTCTGGATGTCTAAAGACATTTTAATTTAATTTTTTTCAGTGGCTAATGTGAAAAGATTGTAGGGTCGTTTCTTCATAGAATTTCTGAGTTATGCTAAAGGCTGATAACAGAATGAAAAACAGAAAGGAGAGCAAAACAGGATGCAAATTTTAGTTCACAATGAGAACAGGACTGCATATTGATAACCATTGGCTAAAACGAAAGTCAATTTGGCTAATTGTCAATGAGCAAAAGATGTCATTTGTGTGTAACTAGCCAATGACTTTTTTTCACCTGCTCCAATTTAGCCAGCATAATGCAGGTTAGCAAAATTTGCTACAGTAAAGATTTTTTCTAAACAGAGTTAATATTACGTTGATATTGTAATGAAAAGAAGCTAGAAACAGTGATGTGTATTGAATTTATTTAAAGGTGAGTCGGAATTGTTACACTAACATCACTTAAGTTTACTCACTTAACATGTTTCGGGAAACGGTTGTTCCCATCCTCAGAAGTTAATTCGACTGGCCCGTGTTGTTGGTGTTTCCGTTTTTTGGACTGGATCCTGTGGTGGCATCTTGTGGTGGAGAAATGTACTTCCAGAGAGGATTTGGTAGCGGCAAATCAAAATTCATTAGATGTGTGTTGTGTTTTAGAATGGTGATCTTCTCCCATGCATCTAATTTGGCTGCATTCCATTTTTTGGATCACTAATCACAACATCAAACCCAATATTACATTAGTCAAACCAGCCAAATTTGCATCCGAATTAGATGCATGGGAGAAGATCACCATTCTAAAACACAACACACATCTAATGAATTTTGATTTGCCGCTACCAAATTCTCTCTGGAAGTACATTTCTCCACCACAGGATCCAGTCCAAAAAACGGAAACACCAACAACACGGGCCAGTCGAATTAACTTCTGAGGATGGGAACAACCGTTTCCCGAAACATGTTAAGTGAGTAAACTTAAGTGACTCACCTTTAAATAAAGAGTTAATATTATTTGTTTCCTCTAGTGGAAGTATGTTACCAAGTACCATTCCTTTATTGTGAAGCGGTATTGTTATGGTTGGCAGCTACTGGCAGTATACTTTAGTTTAAGGTACTCTCCCATTTCAAAATTCTAAATATACCTCTGCAATGTATCGCTATTGATGTGCATCTACCATTTTTGCGTTGAATCTTGAGCTGCATATTGGATTCTAAAATACCTGAGCTATGAGATCTGTTTTTTTATCAAATAATTACCTTTACCACATTAATAACACGTTTTGCAGTAAGGTTTTTCACCGCTGATGATCCTTGTAAACTTGTATGCAAAAATTGCTATCCGCAGTCACGGATCGAATTTGCAGAGACGCAATGCGTATCAAAGAGACCTACACTTCTGTGGTGTAGTGGTTACCATGCTAGCCTCTAGTTCCTAAGGTCGTCGGTTCAAACCCGGCAGAGGGTGATGGATTTTTTCGGGTGTAAAAATCCTTAGCATGGCTTCCTTTGGAAGGGGAGTAAAGCCGGTGGTCCCATGTCATAGATGTACAGCACGTGAAAGAACCTCAAGCCTAATAAAGAAGCCTCTGGGCAAAATTACCAGGCTTTCATGTCCAATATAGAATGGGACGCTAAGGACCACAGCAGTTAAAGAGTGTCCATAAATAAAACTCATTTTTTGTATCAAAGAGCCGCTAACAAATGTCCCCTATCAATGCCAGCCCTATATATAGTCTTTTTCGTGTTGCCATGGTAGCTCATTCAACAAGTATTGTGAAGGATCTCTATTGGTGGATTTTTAACCAGTAACAAATTTTCCATAACTATGGTTTATATTAATGTTAGCTATGGATTCCACAAATGCTTAACATTTTTCTTTCAATTTAATATTTCTGACTTTTTTTTTTAACTATTCTAACTATATAAAAATATTTCTCTCAATAAACAAGTAACTCTTATAATTTTCTTTCTGAATTAACTTTTTAACAAAATTATAATAATCTTCATCTACTTCACAACAATCACTCCATCTTGAAATGTTCCCTCCCCATCTTTACAAACAATTTTCTTTGGTTTTAAATTACTTAACCCCTTAATATCTGTCTCAATGATAGCATAGATTAAGCATGTTCTTTTCAATTGATAGAGACTAAGCATGTTCTTTATTGTTCTCTGTTAGCTTCTGTTGGTTTGTAGCTTTTGTTTTTTGAGGCAATAGCCAGTTACCAGTTACATATAAACAAACTACAAGTGAAGCTTTCACTAGAAGAATGAATGCTCAATGAGCGTTAAGGAGTAAGAATTTCTCTGTTTCATTTTCCCAACTTGAGAGAGCTCTAGCAGCTGTTTTGTCACTGTATATGTTGAATAATTTGTACCGTGAAGAGTCTTAATATGCACAATGTGGTTCTAATATATCATTTCCAAGAACAGCAAGTTAAAAAGTTAGAATCAGACTGAAAATGACCTACAAAGTTAAAAATTGTCCAAGTCTCGTTTCTCACATCCGAGACCCAGGAAAACTTCCTATTAATGGTGAATGCTCACATTGTAATACATGTATTTTAACTTTGTTGTTCTTGTTTATATTCCTGGTTATTTTAAATCAGCCTTAACTAACTTTAGAATACTCATTCTCCTTTCACAAGAGACTTGGATTGCCAGAATTCTTAAAATAAAAAATCTGATGTACATTCATGTGACTTTTATTACCAAACATAGATTCACATGTATTCCCCTCATTTTTCCTGTAATAAATTTTTATCTTTCTTTCCAGGTTTCCTTGCATTCAAAAGTATAAAAAATCATTTAAATAAGGGGACTTCACAAGCTATTCCCAGAAAATTATATATATATATGTTTTGTCATGCAAATATGTATAACATGTGTTATTTTAATCAAAATCATTAGAGCCATTTCTGACAAAATGTTTCCATGTAAAGGGCAGCTTGAGGTAGGGTTTTCTTGAAAAATCTTTGTGTTCCATCATTTTAAGATGCTGAAACTTAAATATCAATTTTGGTACTTAACTGACTTTGATTTTGAGCTATATTTTTTACACGGTTTTTTGATTCAGGGGAACTTTATTCCTAATGAAATCTCCATATCAAATTATTGTGTGAAATACAATACTACTTCTACTTATATGTATACAGTAGATCAAGCACAAAAAGAAGTTTGTCTCATTAAGTCTCTCCTTCAGGATATTTGTGAGATGGTACCTGAATACTTATAGGGAACATTAGTTCTTTCAATGTATTAAATATTATAAAAAATAACATGGTTTACAAAACATTGCCCCCAACTTCAGAAAACAGCCTGCCTCTGTGGGTAAGGGTAGTGTGTCTTTCTCACATACAAGAAGTCCTGGGTTTGAATCTTGGTTAGGGTGAATTACCCAGGTAAGGCTTTTTCCGGGGTTTTCCCTTATCCTGAGAAGGTGAATGTTGGTTAACTTTAAGATCTATGGACCATGGGCTCATTTCATTCATTCATCTTCTGATATGATGTACCAAGTTAAAGGAAGTCAATGGGAAATACAATGCCTATCCCTGAGTTCCAAATATCTGAAATCCTTAAAACAGTGATTGAAATTTTGCATTTACAATGTCCAGTACTTTAAAGGCGTATTTTCAACTATGATTCGACAAAGTGATCACACTTACTACTAAAGCCAGTTTATTTGATAATCAGCCTATTGTGATTACAGGCTGCCATTTTAGACAAAGTAAAACATAGTTTAATTTATAATGCATATATAGTTAACACAAAATTTTGACGTATTTACTTAAATTATACTTAATTGTGAATAATTTAATTTAATAATTCCTTTTGAGTGATATGTTGTTATTTTGTATAAAATAAATGTTAGATATTGTAGACATGTCATAGGATTTTTATGGATCCTCTAAGTGTGATTATTGTAATATAATTTATGCTTTTCATGGGATATTCTTCCAGGGGTTGATCAACTGCTGAGGTATGGTTCTGCAGGGTAAAGTAGGTTTGTAAATTTTCATTTTTTCCTGATTTACCTTTTTGAGTTAACCATTATGATCCACACCGATGTTGCCTGTCAAATGCTGGTTTAAGATTTATAATTTTTGCAGGCATTATTTATTTTATATTCGCATATATGAGTTTATCTGCTATTTTACTAGCAGAATGTTAAACAATGCATCAGTGAACATTATTGTTATGTGATACTTGTTTATTTGAATCCATATTCTATCAGCAATTTTCTTCTTTTACTAGAGGCAGCTAAAAAAAGCTGTTAAACTCTGATTTCTGACAAAACTCATAACTTGTGTTACATTACAACAATGAACATTGTCTGTGCAGGTAACAATAACTGAGCTTTGCTTTTTGAAAATGTGGCTTTATAAGTACATTAAGTGTTGATTTCATAGTTTAAGCATAAGTGGAAACTTTTACTAAGCTATGGACCACTTATGCAAGGGTTAATCTGTGATTTAAGCTTTGTGAGTTTCAGAGTAGAACAAGTGTTTGGCTTTACTGAGCTGAACAATTCCACAGAACTGTAATGTTGGTAATGCTTGCACATGCTCATAGTGTGTATTCCCATCGCTTGTTTATGGTGATACTGTCCCTAAAATAAGCTTATATAGGTTATACAGCAACATAGTTAAAATGACTGAAATATCAGAATCGAAACTTACTGCAAACTTTACTTTTTAAAAAGTCAGCATTCTAGAAATTGTGAAGCAGATAAGCATGTGATATAGTGCAAGCAATCAAAAAAATTACTGTGGAGTAATGAAAACCAGCTGAGCTTTTATATGGACTGGCTTAACGACATTGAACTGTGGCTTTTGCTAAGGAGTCTCCATGTTATCTGTTGAAGACAATATTAGTGAAGAAATGCAAATTATTTTAACCTATATGCATAACAAAAGGCAATGCAGAATATTTAGAATGCGTCTAAATCATTTTCATGTATGAAATGACCCAAGCATTCTATGAGAGATTTCCATTAAGTAAACAGCCTGTAATGAAACATAAAACCCACTGGTAAGAAGCATAACTTAATTTGGCATTCCCTTAATTTTAAATTTATACTTCATACTTTTATCATACACTTGTTGCCATCACTTCTGCATATAATGCATTGTTCCATATTTCAATAGCAGCCCTCTCGTTAGAAACAATGCTTCTGATATCGAGGTTACATGCAAATAAAAGCATGTTATTTGCAGCTGGAGATTTTTCTGGCCTCAAAATTTATAGCATGCAGAGATATCAAAATTGTTTCACATCATTTTAATCCATTCTCTGTATTGCAGTTTTCCCCTTTGGATTTTTTACTCTATAGTAATTTGCCCATACTTGCTCTCTATGCTGCTTCACAATTTCTAGGAGAATGCTGACTTCTTGAGAAAGCAGCAGTATGTTTCAACAGACATTTTAACTTTGTTGCTGGATAACTTCTTTATTGTTCTGTGGAATTGTTCAGCTCAGTAAAACCAAATATCGTTGCCCTACCAGAAACTCACAATACTTAAACCAAAGTGTAACCCTAAGTGGTGTCAATAGCTTAATAAAGCTTAAATTGTGAAATTGGCCCTTACTGCAAAACTAGTGTAGCTTAAGCCTAAACTGTGAAACTGGACCTAACAAAATTATTTTTCCCTGCCACCACATCCATACATCATGTACCTCACTTTTCTCTTAAAATGTTTCAGTTAATTACACTTGGCCAAACTTTCAGCTGTTCATTTCTTGTGACAAGTTCTTAGCAAACGTATCTTAAAATTACTCTTGAGGCGTAATTTTGTTTAAATATCTAAAATCCCATTAGTTTGGACATATTATTATGCACTTCATTAGAACTTGATAACGAGATTTTTCTGCATGTCTGAAGACTTCTGTTAATTCAGTACTGTAAAGCGAGGCTACTCTCCAGAGAAAAAAATAAAATTAATGAGATCCTTCAAATTTGTTCTGATACCAAATAATTAAAATTTTTCACAAGTAAATAGTGATTTGACATTTAAAAACTAACTTTTTCATCATGCTTTATTGCAGCTTACCATAACGCATAGTGTATACTCTTTTAGTCCACAATTCTTCACAATAGAGTTTAGTGTTAAATACTTCTGCTGTCTGGCTTTCGCAGTGATGTTCTTTTAAGCTATCTTCCTAAATTCCTTCTTCACACATTCAGTGAATGTATTAACACTCATTGCTCCTTGAAAATAAGATAACGAAAACAGTCAAGTTTCTCTATACTGCCGTCAACTACTGCTTCATGTTATACCATTGTTTCTGAAAATGCATTTGATTCTGCTCTTTGCATATGATTGAAGTTGTAAAATTATGAAACATATGAGACCTGCAAATTCCCTAAAATCCTTTCTGCTGATATAATGCAAATAGCAAACTGGCTTTAGGCATAGGGTATGCTGATTTAACTCCACAAGAGAACATGTACCTCTGATTACTGTGGCCCAAGTCTGGAGGATTGCCTTACTAACCTTTAGCTCCATACAAACTGCTTTCAAGTCAGAAGAGTTTCCTCCACAAAACGTATTTTACAGCAAGTTAGAAGTCTTTCAGTATACCTGGACTATTCTTCCAAACAAATGCTTTACAATAAGGAATATGTTAGACTGTACCTTCACACATAAAGCCTATGCCACCATTCATCTGGTTTACAGTATGAAAGTATAATTGAAAGTGTTATTTGAGAAACACCTCATGTCCAATTTTTAAAAATAATTAGATATTGTCGTATGCCTCACTTAAAATTATTATTTAACTTCAGAGGAGAGCTACTCGCTTATGAGAGGGATCGTTAAACAAACAAAGAACTTTAAACTCGAGGCATCGACGAGGATGCAGCTAAGTTAACTTTACAAAATAGTCTTACACCAACATATTATCTGGCTGAAGGGAGAGGAAAGGAACTCTATTATACCATAATTAAAAGTTAAAAGGCGTGGATGGCACACAATTTATTGGATGAAGTTGGTTACATACCTTTGCCCATTGCCTGCCGACGAGGACATCGTGTGTTAGCAGTTGCCCGACTGACTTACCCGAAGCCTACTCACAGAATGATGCTACGCCAAGTTGGCGTCAGTAACGCCATATCCCTTCCAATGACACTGTTTCCCCTGAATCGCCCCTACTCAAACAATCTGCCCCCTCCGACTCCGGTAACCAGAGAGCGTCTTAACAAGACTAACATCTGTGCACATGCCACATCTCCCCCTGGCCACCGAAGTCGACGCCCTCGTCGACATAAGGAAAATAAATATAATAAACATGAAAAGAACAAAACAAAATGACATACACATGTGTGATGAACCAAAATATAACAACAATATACATGTGTGGTAAGCACCCAGCCGACGACACAATATTGCTGGGCGATAACGAGATACGAGAGACGTAAGTGCTGTCGACTAGTATTGTTAATGCACTTATCTTTAGCACCCTGCACACGCACACACCACGCTGCCTCAGTTCACAGGCACACTACACTGCGCAAAATATCGATGGAACTGTTTGTGGGTGACTTTATACAGTGCCCACGACGATTTGTCCTGGTGTAGAATGATCACCGCAGGTCTCTGGTGATGACAACAGGGTGGGCAGTCGCTGGCTTGGACTGCCCCCCGACATGGTGGCTCCTTATGCCACGGCAGTGTAGTGGCTGCCCGACAGCTTTCCTGTGGTGTTTCTTGACTTCTGGTGTGCCCCGAGGATGCTCTTGGGGTCTCTCGCGCTTCGCCACAGCAAAATACTAAAACAAATCCACCAAACAATAAACAGGGTGCTCCCACAAACAATCACACATAAAAGAATGGTATGTCATGTACAATTAAAGATTTTAAAAATCATCATCAGTAATAGTGCAATCTCGATCATTACTTCAATCATCATCATCTTTCAATTTTCTCTTCAAAACAAAACATCTTCACTTACGTGTCTCATTTAGCATGCTGCAAATTCAAAACATCTAACATAGGCATAACCTTCAAGAAATCACATTAACAATTCAGGAATGACACAAATAACATGACACTATACTGTTGCATCCACATCCTCCAAATGAAAATTAAGCTGGAAAACAGGTGGTATTAAAATTTGCTATCTAAGATGGTAATAAACTTGTTGCATAAACAGAGAAAAAAAAATTATTTTCATTACATTCACTTCCATCCATTTAATCTCTCGTGTGAATTCATCACACACGCTATACTGGGCACGTTACAGCAACACCAATAAGCAAAATCTCTGAAATGATACAACTGTCGGGGTTACACTGTGGCACTTCCACCGAAGCTGACATCATCTCGTCTCTTCTCATCTCTCCTCATCTCATTAACACCGTCGGGGTTACTCTTTGGCACTCCCACCGAGGCAAATCTCAACTCTTATTTCTCACATAACCTCAAATACACACTATTCATGCAACAATTTTCTGCAAATAAAAATCACAGCATCATTATGAAACCCAAAATCAAATCGAGTCAAGTCAAATCAAATCATATCAAATCAAATCGAATGCAACAAAACATCACATCATTACTCAAAACAATATTGTCACATAACATTCCTGAAAATGAAAGCTCAATTAAGCACATAGTACACCTGCAACACATTCCTGCAGCATAATACAACAAACAAATGATTTGCAGTTCCCAAAACATAATTCAAAATTTAAGTTACACCCACAATAATAATACACTTTTAATTTAGCAGAGACATTCATATCACATATTCCTGAAAAGTAAAGCTTAATTAAGCATCAGAAACTCAGACTTTACAGTCTATAAGGACCCACAGGATCATAGGGTAAAGGCGTGACACATGAACACTCTGATGTTTGGTACGGGGAGCATGAGGTCGACCAACAAGGTAGGTAACAGGAGTGATCTGTTGGATAATTTCAAAAGGGCCAAAATATCTATGTAACAACTTTGTACATTTACCTTTCTTCCTAATGGGAGTGAAAACTTTAACTAATTGACCCACATTATAAACCACATCTCTATGTTTAGCATCAAATGCTTCTTTTTGCTTCACCTGCTGCTTTGTAATGTTAGCAACAGCAACCTCCCGTGCCTTCTGAATCTCTTGCAATGTCTGTCTCACAAAAAGGTCATTAGACGTAGCTTGTAGCTGAACCTGGTTAGGTAAAGAAGGTTCTCGACCATATATCAAGAAAAAGGGTGAAAATTTAGTAGACTCTTGGACACTTGAGTTATACGAAAAGATGACATAGGGCAAAATTGAGTCCCAATTCTTCTGATTATTGTCACAAAATGGCTGAGCATGTTTAAAAGGGTTTGGTTAAATCTTTCAGTAAGTCCGTTGCAAGCTGGATGATAGCACTGGTGAAATTGGAAGACACTGATAAAGATCTCAACAATTCTTGTGTCACCTCACTTAAGAAAACTGAGCCACGATCAGATAACAAGGCAGCAGGGGCTCCATGCTTACAGATGATGTTATGCAAAATAAATTTAGCAACTTGAGGGATTGTTGCTGAAGAAAGCGACGCAGACTCGACCCAGCGAGAAGCATACTCGGTCGCAACGACAACATACTTGTGTCCAGAATTGGAGCGTGGGAGAGGCCCAAGCAAATCAATACCCCACCGCTCGCCTACAGATGTAACCGGAATTGGTTGTAATAAGCCTGCTGGTTTCTGATTCTTCGGTCCTTTTCTTGTTTGACAGCTGGGACAGGTTCGTACAAAATGTTCAATATCTTTCTTCATAGCAACCCAGTAATACCTGGAGTGAATTTTGGCAAATGTTTTCGAGAATCCTAAGTGGCCTGAAAGAGGATCATCATGACATGAAGAAAGAATTTCATGTTTTAGAGCTTCTGGAATAACCAGCAGATGGAGAGGGCCAGTGGAGCCAGCATTTTTACGATAAAGAACACCTGATTTGAGTGTGTAGTTGGAAATTTGTCTCTGAAGCTTAGCAGGGGCCGACGGAGGATCATGGAGAGCATTAATAAGCTCAAGTAACCCAGTATCTTTCTTCTGATGGTCAGCAACTTCAACTGATGACAGCAAACATGTGGGGAGTTCATCAAGCTGTTCAAGATCACTTTCTGTAGGTTGTAACACAGGGAATCTCGATAGAGTATCAGCATCATGATGTTTCTTGCCAGATTTATAAGAAATGGTATAATCAAACTCTTGCAATTTCAAACTCCATCGTGCCAAACGCCCAGTCAAATCTTTCAAATTATTTAAATAACAAAGGGAGTGATGATCAGATACAATATGAACCTTGTAGCCATAAACAAAACTGCGGAAGTGGGTAAGTCCAAACAGGATGGCCAACAATTCCAACTCAGGAACACTGTAATTACGTTCACATTTAGATAGTGTCCTTGAAGCATAGCCCACTGGTTTCAACACATTATCAATCTTCTGATACAACACTGAGGCAACCCCTAATCCACTGGCATCAGAGTGTAGTTCGGTATAAGCACCAGGAGTATAGTGAGCTAAGACAGGGGCCGAAACCAATAAGTCTTTCAAATTTTGAAATGCAGTTTGCTGATCAGATCCCCAAATAAAACTTTGATTCTTCCTAGTCAACTGAATTAGAGGTTGAGCAATATTAGCATAGTCCTTGATGAATTTCCTGTAAAAATTAAACAATCCCAAAACTTTTCTCACATCTCGAACATTTTTAGGACGAGGCAAATTTTGAATGGAAACAACTTTGTCAGAATCAGGTGAAATGCCATCTTTAGAAACTTCAAAGCCTAAGAGTTTGATCTTTTGCATGGCGAAGAAACATTTTTCTGGTTTAAGTTTAAACTTGTAGTGATCCAGACGTTGAAAAACAGCCTCAAGATTTTGTAACAACTCCTCAAAGGTTTTAGCAAAAACAACAATGTCATCCAGATATGCAATAGCCTTTTTAAAATTCAAATCGCCTAACAACTTGTCTGCGATGTAACTGAAAAACCTAGGGGCATTTGCCAACCCAAAACTCAAGCGTGTAAATTGATATTGACCCTGAAAAGTGACAAAAGAGGTGTACTTCTGGCTATCCTCTGCAATAGGTACCTGAAAGTATGCTGACAGTAAATCTAATGAGACAAACCATTTAGCCTCCCCCAAATAACTTAACAAATCATCTATCAATGGTAAAGGGAAAGAGGTGGTCTCTGTAAGAGCATTCAATTTTCTATAGTCGACACAAAATCTCATGGAGCCATCTTTCTTTTTGACAAGTACTACAGGAGAAGCCCAGGAGGACTGTGATTCCTTGATAATGCCAGCATCTTGCATCTCTTTAACTTGCTCAGCAATAATTTCCTTTTGTTTATGGGGAACTCTATATGGTCTTTGCTTAATTGGCTTAGGGTCATTTACTTTGATATCAAATTCTGCAACATCCGTAGTACCAAGTTCTTGTAATGTTGTGGCAAAAAGATCACTATATTTCAATAACAAAGCATGTAAGTCAGCCTTTTGGGTTTCCAAGAGTTTACCATTAACATTAAAATTACAATTTGGAGCTGGCAGAGGAGTAACATCGGATGACAAAACAGAATTACTCTGAACGAGTGCAACATCATAAGCTTTAGCTAAGACTGTATTTGCAAACAATGTTTGTGGAACTGAAGTATTATTATGCACTGGAATAGTAAGTTCAGAGGCAGAATGACACAATAACGGTGGAATGGAAAGATTCTTCTTTTGCATTATGTTAAGAGCAGGTTCAAACATAACCTCATTACTAATGGCTGACAAAGGCTTAATGGATATATAGCATGTAGACAGAGGTGGAATTTTAACATCATGCATAACTGCCATTTTAACACCAGAATCTGCACAATCATTATCTTGGAGAGGGTTTACTGCCATATCAATAAAAGGGTTATTGGTATACTGAACGCATCATTCTTAGAAGATTTCAGGGTTATCAGATTATGTGCATAGTCAATTATAACATCATGGGTCTGCAAAAAGTCATTGCCTAAAATCAAATCATGGGACAACTCTTTCACAACTAGTACATCCTCCTGAAAAAGAACATCATTAATATGGAAATCTAACACCGTGTGGTAAGGCGCATCAAGTAACTTGTTTCCTGCAGTGCGGAGCATCATCTCTATAGGTTTTAATGTAGAATGATCAAGAACATGTGCAGCATTCACAATACTCACTGCGCTTCCTGTATCGAGCAAGATGGAGAGCTCTGTCTGGGCAATACGACCAGGAACTTGCAATATCTGACCTGATAATGCAGACACATCCCGTTGAGGTGTAGCTATGTCCCGTTGAGGTGCAGCCATGCTGGTGGGTGGTGGTGGTGCTGCTACGTCTCGTCGCCAGTCGTGTTTTGACTGCGGGAGGCAGCTCCGGCAAAAGCGAGCCAGGTGGCCCTGCCTGTTGCATCTATAGCAGGTGACGGGTGGATCCCTCCGGTTGAAGTCAGATGACCGTGGAAGCTGTGAAGTTCTCTCCAAAGATGGTAACTGAAACTGGTTAACTCTGTTACATAACTGTTCCACACAATCAATCAGCTGATGCATAGGATCGATAGGTACGCCCACAAGAGAAGAAGCCTGAGAAGGCTGAGGAGAGGCTGGTAAAGTAACAGCAGGAACAGATGCATTATTAAATAGAACAGAGGGTGGCGTAACCACTGCAGCCTGAGATTGAGCAGACACTAGATGTTCACGGTTCTGCATGTAAAACTGTGCTTTGTCCACTCGTCGAATGATTTGTATTACCTCATCAACAGTTTGAGGATTTAATGGCAATAAAGATTGTACATACAGAGGTCTAAGACCTTTAAGCAAGTGTTTAATTTGTTCCAACTGCAACATAGTTGGGTTGACTTGGTCACATAAAAATAGCACGTCATAGACGTAACTAATAACAGGTTCATCATCCAACTGTACCCACTGTCTGAGTTTCATTTCCAGAATATCACTCTGGTTTGTTATCTGAAATGCATTTAAAAATTGTGTAGACAAAAAAACCCAATCATGGTGAGGGTGCCGATGGCGAAAAGTTTGAAACCATGATGCAGCAGTATCTCGTAAATAGCATGGAAAGCATTTCAATTTCATTTCTTCTGACCAGCCATTAGCAGCAGCGACCATTTCAAAGTTCTGCAGAAATTCATGCGCCGACAACCTACTGGAATTGTCAAAGTACGAGGGGTCAATGACCGGGCGGCAAACAGCTGATTGCGTTGCATTGGCCACGACAGGCGGATTAGACATCGCTAGTAACTGAGTAACAACAGGCGTACTAACACTGGACATAGATTCTACTTCACTGTGCTCGCTAACTGGAGCAATTGCTATATCAGATTTCGTGCAGTACGTCGCTTAGGCATGATTGCAGCACAAAAGTTTACGCAACCAGTAAACAAACAGTATGACCAAGCAATACAGATTACACCAAACTAAACACTTATAGCATCACATGAATGTAAGTAGCAAGATCAGAACATAGCCAAATAAAACAGTTCCAGAAAGAATACAATTAAGCGCCCGCGGCGAAATATCAGAAAATGATACTAACACACGTCTACACAAGCCACTTGGACACAATACCAAGATTTTTAATCGGAATGAACACATGGAAGAAAACAAAATGATAGCTTCAGTGAGAAACCTCGAACTGGAAGTTAAAAAAAAAACCACGTCACACCTACTGTGACCACCGCTAAGATTCTCAAAAGGAGCAGAATACAGACTTGTAATTTATACTAGCACACCAAACTTCTCTTTTGTCTTTTTTTTTTGTCTTAAAACAAATGTATCTGACCTGATATACACACGCAAATAAACGCGCCAAAACACGTGCTGAGGAAGACTGGTTTCACAAGCTAAAATTATTGCTGAAAGGCACGACCACGCGGGAATTACATAACACACGTGCGTACATAAAAGTTACACGAAAAATGTCCCAGAAAAGTGCAGTAAATAGCTAGAAATCACAATCACTGGAATATAAAGTTATACGTTTCCAAACCACTGCTAATAAGCACAGAAAACAAGATTTGCAAACAGATAGCCAACACGTGACGAGCACATTTTCAAACTACAACTATCTCGCTCGTTTCACAACTCAACTTTCACAAAAACATTTTTGAAAATAACCAGCACGAACCACTTAGCACAGCAATACAATTTAAAAAGAAATGAAGCCAAAACAAGGGGAAAATGGAGTCAGAAGTTTTAGCGTCACGCCGGCAGACAATGGAAAAATACAAAAATGAGCTCAAAATTAAAATTTCGAAACCAGACTTTCAGATATGATGGAAACAAAATTTAGAAGAGAATCACAAATTAAAGCATAAAAATCCTTACCCTTAAGCCAGAAACAAATTTTACATTTTTCGCGACCACGTGGAGAAGCACAGACCGTTAAATTTGGAGGGGAAAAAAATTTGCACTTAAAAATCTCACAATTTAAATTCTACCCAGCGACTCACGCCAATTTGTCGTATGCCTCACTTAAAATTATTATTTAACTTCAGAGGAGAGCTACTCGCTTATGAGAGGGATCGTTAAACAAACAAAGAACTTTAAACTCGAGGCATCGACGAGGACGCAGCTAAGTTAACTTTACAAAATAGTCTTACACCAACATATTATCTGGCTGAAGGGAGAGGAAAGGAACTCTATTATACCATAATTAAAAGTTAAAAGGCGTGGATGGCACACAATTTATTGGATGAAGTTGGTTACATACCTTTGCCCATTGCCTGCCGACGAGGACATCGTGTGTTAGGAGTTGCCCGACTGACTTACCCGAAGCCTACTCACAGAATGATGCTACGCCAAGTTGGCGTCAGTAACGCCATATCCCTTCCAATGACACACTGTTTCCCCTGAATCGCCCCTACTCAAACAATCTGCCCCCTCCGACTCCGGTAACCAGAGAGCGTCTTAACAAGACTAACATCTGTGCACATGCCACAATATTACTTATATGATATCTTCTGGAATAAATACATCTATTTTATGAAGAAACCCCCTCATGCTCAGCACTCGTTAATACATACGAGGTGTGATCAAAAAGTTTCCGGAATGTCATAAATACTACACAACAGCTTGTTTTGTCTAATCTGCACTGTCACCCTCGAAGTAGTCTCCTTGCGACTTGATACACATGTCCCAGCGCTTCTGCCACATCTGGAAGCACCTCTGGATGTCCTCTTCTTTCAATATGTTCAGAGCCTACTGCAATTCATGATGGATGACATCAATGTCCTCAAAACGGTGTCCTCGGAGCTGCATTTTAAGTCGCGGAAAAAGAAAAAAAGTCTGCTGGTGCCAAATCTGGAGAATAGGCGGGATGGGGAACAGTATTCATCCTATTTTTATCCAAAAATTGGCGAACAGAAAGGGCTTTGTGCGCAGGTGCATTGTCATGATGCAAGAACCAGTCACCACTCCTCCATTTCTCCAGCCGTTTGTGTCGCACATTCTCCCTTAATCTTTGCAGCACTTGTTTGTGCTGCTTGATTCACTGTTTGACCCTGTGGCACAAATTCCTTATGTACAATGCCTTTAATGTCAAAAAACACAATCATCATTGACTTCACTTTGGATCGCACTTGTCTGGCCTTTTTCGGGCGTGGAGATGGACTCTTTCATTGTGAAGATTGTTGCTTCATTTCTGGATCATACCCATAAATCCATGTTTCATCACCAGTAATAATTTTCTCCATAAACTGTGCGTCATTTTGTAGCTGTTCTTTAATATCTGTGCAGGCAATCACACGGCTTTCCTTTTGGTCATTTGAAAGCAGGCGGGGCACAAACTTGGCGGCAACTCTTCTTATGTCCAAATTGTCTTTCAAAATGCTTTGAACACTTCCAAAGGAGAGTCCTAATGAGTCAGAAAGTTCTCTTATTGTAATGCACCTATCATTTAAGGCCGTTTCCCTCACCTGATTGATATTTTCATCAGTTTTGCTGGAACAGGGTCACCCTGAACGATCTGCATCTTTAACTGATGTCATACCACTTTTAAATTTCGAAAACCACTCAAATGCTTGAGTTTTGCCCATAACTTCCTCCCCATAAGCTGTTCTTAACATTTCATAGGCTTCTGTTGCAGTTTTACAGAGTTTAAAGCAAAATTTGATGTTTGTCCTTTGTTCTTCATAATCTGACATTTTGCTAGGAAATATCGCAGCACATGCAAAACACGTGTTCACTTCAGTGTCTACCTCGTCACTGCATAGTCACAGGAAGTCACGTGAACTTTCATTTTTATCGGGAAGGAACGCTGCATGTAGTCTGGATAAGAATTAAAAAATCCCAGCGTCAGCATTGTTGTGAAGCCATTCCGGAAACTTTTTGATCACACCTCGTATAGTTTTCTTTCTAAAATGGATTTATTTGAGAAACCTCTCAAGAAATGGACATGAGGGCTTTCTCAAATACAGAAATTTCAAACAATTGAACATCTTGTGATTATAGGTTGTGGGCTTTGTAACGTTTATACATGCATTGTTGATATTCATTATTGTTAATTACTGTTAGTATCTAAGACCTGAATTAGTATCATTACCATGTCTGCGAGTGAGTGTGAGGCGTTTCCTGTTAAGAAAAAAGGGGAGTAAAAATTATTACTTACAAGTGTAAAAGGATAAAAAATGCCAGACTCAAGAACAAGGAATATGTAAACTGGAACAGAAATGTTGTAAAGTCAAGATCATAAGGTGAAAATTGCAGGTTAGTTTAGTAGTATAGCTAATTTAACACACTATATGTTTGCTGAAAAGCTAATAAGTTTGCTAGTTATTTCGTCTTGAAATTACTACATCACTTAGTTATAAACAATCATACAAAACATAAATTGCATATCAGTTTGTAAATTAAGCAGAAAAACATTAACAGTAGTGTTATTTTCAGGTGTCACATCAGTTGTCTATCTCTCAAAATTAGAGGAAGAACTATACAACATATAAGCTTTTCAACAAAAGATGTTTACTGCTTGCCAGGGAGCAGTTTTCTTATCAAAATGGAACTTAATAATTACATTTTATATCTTCAATATTTTCATCAATTTGCATGCAACGAAGAAAGAGTAATAGGATAGAGGAGTGTTAATATTTAAAGAACTGCAAGGCATTAATTTTGAAGATTCCGGTTTAAAAAGGAAAGAATGATTGCTATTTTAGATAAAGTTGGTGAATAACTCATTTCCTCAAGCAAGCAGACATCCAGTATCCCCAGAAATCATCATTGTATAGCTCTGTGATTTAATGTCACTAGAGCATTTCAAGGAATAATTATGGTACGAGTGATTAAAGACAGAATTGCATAAACACAGGATTTAATATGTAATTGCTTTATCAACTCAGGGCATAAAATTTCCTTTCTCACAATGGGAACAAAGATTGCAACATAAGATTTTTAAGAAAATACCCAAATGCCAAGCTACCCCTTACAAAGATAATTTAGCACAAATTTTTTATTTTCTTAATAAGTGCCATATATCTTGGACTTTCAGGAATATTCTGTTGTGTAGTCCTCTTCATTAGGAAAGAGTTTTTCATAATTTTAATATTTTTCGGTTTTTGATTGTGGATTTGCATTTATCTACTAAATCCAGTAACACGGAACTCTCATATCACTAAAGTTAAGCGCTTTTGATCGTTTATTGCCTATATTCTTCATTGGATCTATTGCAAATGTATTCCGAGAGAAAACTGTATGCAGATTAAATACAGGTTACATGTAGACTACTAACACCAGCCACTGGCTAAACTATACATAAGAGTACAGAACAGCAAACTAAACAAAACAGGACAAGCAAATGACCATCAAGTGACTATTGAAAATTGCCTTCTGAATACTACTATGAATTGCTTCGGAGAAAAATGGTGAGAAAACCAGGCGCTACGAAACAACTGTATTCAAACCAAGGGTCAGCAATGGTGCACAGGTTTCATGACTTTACCATGGTAATAGTTTAACTGCAGTGCCATAACAGCTTATATTTACTGGGATTGATGCACTTGGCCATAAAGTGTTTATCGAGTGAAAAGTCTGCACAATTTACAGGGAGATGGATGTTCACCATATATTGAGAGAAAAATGTAAATCAGGAAATGCTAAACCTGTTAGTCTAACGCTGCAAATAGAGACACACATAAAATCGTTTTCTGTATATGAAGCACATTATGCTATTTTAAAATAAAGAGAGTTGAAGGTTGTTACACTACAGCACTAAAATGTTCTTTCTTGAACGCGTTTCAGGAGACGGTTTGCTCCCATCGTCAGCATGTTTTCAACTAGCTTTTAAATCTTCAAAATTAATTAACACAGTATGCTAGTTACAAATAGTTATCTTAATTCAAAACTTAGCATTCATAGCATGTGGAAACTGTTCCAAAATTTTTACCCAGGAATAAATGTTAAATACAGTTTTTATATAAAAGTTTCCAAAATGACGTTGATATTGTAATGAAAAGAAGCTAGAAACAGTGATTGAGCATTGTCAAAGGAAAATTGATAGAGTTTATGTATCAAAGGAGCTGACTGAACTGATAATTCCAGGACTATCTTCCAGATGACAGTGTGAAAGAGTTTTATGATGAGTTATTTAATTGGCCAATTGTATTAGATGACGCTAGGAACAAATATATGAAGAAAACATTTTTTCATCTCTGATGTCCAATGTAAACAATCATACTACCTATTAGAACAAAATAAATAAACTGCTTACATCTACTTGGTGAATTTCGTTTTAATAATGTAACTTTCCATTTTTTTTTCGAGAAAGCCCACTTGTCCCAAACATGTAGTTAATATGTAAACCCTAGGTTAAAATGAATATGTCACATTTAAACATCATAGGATATTTAATTTTTTGCTTTTCCTGAAATAATGAATTATCTGGATATGAGGGGTTTCTCAAATAACCCATTCAATTGCCTATGCTCCAGTTAATCTCCACTCACCTGGTTTACAGTAAATAAGAAGCGTTGCTTAACTCTCCTTATTCCTACACAAAACTGCTTTAGAGAAGGCCAGAAGGCCCTGTATCAGCTTGTCTAATCAATGTGAATTGAATCTTTCTATTTTTGTACACTGTTGGATTGAACATACAGTAAACCCCTTTTTATGCCCCCTGTACATTTGTCATTTTTTGTAGGTCCCGCCATTTATCGCTAAGTTGCCAGCACTCAGATGCTATTTTGTGTTAGTTCATGTGGTATTTGTGTGGAAGCCTGTGATTTACTGCACTATATTGCAGTTATTTGTATGTAGTGTGTGTAGTCGTGATTTGCAGCAACACCGGTGTTTTTGTGCTACGGTATCATGAAGGTAAGAAAGCAACAGAAAATATATTTGTTTGCAAAAGAAATCTGAAATTCTGCGTCGTGTTGATTCACATGTCAGAACATGTGTTCAGTTGGCGAAAGAGCTTGGATTATCCGTCTCAACTGTGAAAAATAGACAATTGAACTTCATTCTCAACAAAGTGGTGCGCTGCCCAAAAATGCAAATATATGCACTTCCACCCCATTGTAATTGGTAAATTCAAGGCCGAGGTGTTTCAAGAATTTGCCAACAAAGTGTGATGCTAATGCCACAGTATGGATGACTGGTAGCATCTTCACATCCACTCTGCATGCTAAAATGGGGACAAATCATCGGAAAATATTGTTGTTCTTCCTGAAGCTCTGCAGCTAAGAAACATCAAACTTGTGTTTCTCCTGGCGAATTGTACAAGTGAACTTCAGCCACTGGATCTGGGCATCATTCACAGCCTTAAATTTTAGTACAGGAAGATGCTTCTAGTAGTAGTAGTATTTTATTTCATCACTTTCAGTTACAAATATACATTATTTTGCTCTCCTAAGAGTTGCTTAGGTTTCGGATCATATACACTTAACACCCTGGTTGTTATATATGTATCCTTCATTTAACTGTACACTTATCACACAATTTCCAACTTAATTTCCTCTTCTATATTACCTATCTCATCAATTCTGTTACTAAGATCCTCTTTTTCTTTAACCCTCCGTCAGTCGCTAGGGGCCTGAGACCCCTGGCATTATATAAATGTTATAATTTTCGAACGAACGCACCTATGCAATTGCCTGACTAGGACATCTAACATTACACCTTGCGCGATTATTTGCTGCAGCGATAACCTTTGACAGATTTGTTTCTCATTAGCTTTTGTGCAATATTGCTTTACTATTGCAAGGAGCTGTTACTCATTCGTCATGAATACGAGTAAAAAGTACGATCTACAAAATCCGATTGATTTGGATATTTGCAAACTAACTTGGCGAGGCTGTAGTGCTGAGACTAACTGAACCATTCTCTGGCACTGGATGAAACGTTACTGCAGATAATTGGTTTACCAGTGTATTGCTGGTGAATGAATTGTGCAAAAGACAACTTTCTTTCGTCGGTACAGTGCGAAAGAACAAAAAAGAGTTACCAACTAATTTCACTTCTCCAAAAGATCGCAGACAGTACGAAAGCTGCTTCACAAAAAATGAAACACTTGTTTCATATGTTCCAAAAAAGGGTAAAACAGTAGTTTTGCTCTCAAGTCTACATGTTTCATCCACACAGTTATCAGAAGGTGCTGAGGAAAAGCCTGAAATAATCCTGCATTACGACACTAAATGTGGAGTTGAGCAGTAGATAAATTGTGTGCTACATACAATGTAGCCAGAACAAGAAGAAGGTGGCCCATGGTAATTTTTGACCATATCTTGAACATTGCAGGTATTAATTCTATGGTTATCTTCCTTGGAAACCAAAATAAATATTCCACAAGGCAGGAGTATTTGAAATCACTATCTTTAGCTTTACTGTTGCAACAGCTACAAAGGAGAGCAACAGCATCAAATCTAGCCGATGATTTGAAAGGACTTTTGACAAAATATAAACCTGAAGAATCCAGCGTAGTAGAATTGTCAAATACACCACTATGCACATTGAAAAGGAAACGATGTGAACCCAGCAACAAAGACAAAATGAACTGCAAAACTAAATATGCATGTGGGAAATGCAACACCCCTGTGTTTGAGCAAACATGCTAAAATTATTTGCAATAGTTGCTTAGTCTGGGAAAACACGGGTGAAATAGTAGATGATTCTGAGTAACTGAACATTTGAAATTACAAGTTGTATGTATACCTGGAAATGCAATGCATTTCCTTATACTTACTGTAATACAATTTATAACGTATATGTACTCATATTTTAGCTTGTATTTTTATGTTGTAAGATAATACCTATTAATGAAAGCCTTGTACGCTTAATTTAAATAAAGGTAAAAACAGGGGGAAAAAAGAAAAGAAAAAAAGAAACTAAACGAAAGAAAACAAAAATACAAATAATAAGAAAAATATAGCGCGGGTCTACTAGGCCCTGCGCGACTAACAGCGTCCTACCAAAGCGCGCCTGACGGAGGGTTAATGACTTTCCTCTATTTCTCGCTTACCTTTCCTGTATAATTGATTAGTTGTTTTGGAAATTCTTTTCTGTTGTTTCCGAAAAGTTTTAAGAACAATATCTCTACCTGTAATTTATCCCATTTCCTCTCTCCAGACTTTGGTTTCTGTACATTCCATTGTACAATGCAAACTTTTATGTGCATTACCACATAAAGGGCATAAATCTGACAGCTTTCAAACCCCTCAACATTGTTCCTGTTCTTGTCCATGCCAGGCCCTCCCTTTCCATTTTATCACAAACATCAATGTATTTTTCCCTTCCCCAATCCTCCTATAGTATATCAGAGAACTCTTATCCCTTAAACTACCATATATTTCCTGCTTCTCTGTCGTCTACCCTAAATTTTGCTATATTCCACAGATTTTATCCACTTGTCTGCAAATTAACCAACTCACCCATTCCAGTTTCCCTCACTATCTCTCTTAATTGGAATAACCAGCTTATTTCCCTTTTTGCCTTTTCTTGTGCCCTTAAACAATCTTTGACAACACTGCCTTCCTGTTCTACTAACTTCACTGTTTGAAAGATGCTAGTAGAGAAAGCTGTCTTTATGCACAATAGCGGTATGGACCCAAAGCAAATGACCACAACAGTTCTTGGTGCATTATATGGCCAAAGCATTAGTCCTGGCATCACATCTGTTTCCAGAAGGGAGGTTCGTCTGCCAGAAAAAGAGGAGTTGCCAGAGCCCAGTAACTGGGCAAAATACCCACCAGCAAAGAAGACATGGATAGATTAGCTGTTTTGAGACAGTGCATTGCAAGTGCCTCAAGAATTGATGGGGCATTTAATATTCTATATGCTGCGGAGAGGCAGGTGGAACTAATACAAATGCATAAGAAGCAAAGTCAATTAACAATTTTGGACTTTTTCAAATACATGATAGTGTATATAGGTATGAATTTCCAAGTCTTAAATATTGCAATATATAGCATTACAGCCTAATGGTAAATAAATTCATGTTTTAAAATTTACCATTTTGCATCACCCCCTGAAAAGTGTAAAAAGGGAGTTTACTCTATACTTATTGATTTTTCTCAACAGAAATGCTTTACATTACTTAACACACTCCATCCTCTCACAAACTACTTCATAGCAAGCAACTTGAATTGCCCATCTCATACTTCATTTTCCAAAGTAGGTCTGCAGAAGCTAGGTCTTAATTTATCCCAACTTTTATCTGTTTATGTTGCTTAATCAAGTATGACAGTGCACTCAGCATTTTCCTCCTCTTCAACAATGTTCAGACTACATCTAGAATCTATTTCACACATTTGTCATATTATTTTGGGTAACAACTAATCATAAATTTAATTGTGAAATAGTTTACCGAATTTAACTGTTATTATAAAGGTAATAAGCTTAATTATACTGCTTACATATTTGACCTTAATACAACCAAATTATATACTCCATTTGCCTCAAACAATTATAATTGTGAATGGTAAGAAAAACAGAAGATGAATATAATGGCTCAAATATTTATTTTATAAATGGAATACATATTTTAACGTTTTCCTCCAACACGTGGTGCACTCTTTGGTTGAACCCTTGAAGCCTTCTGTTTTTGTGGAGCCTTAGCCTGCAACAAAAATTAAATACAAATACCATTATTAAAATTTAGTGGAGTATGAGCAATATCAAAACAGCTCAATGTACCCCTTCTATCCACAATGCTATAAACTATCTCTGCTGTCCAACCCATGCAGCCATTTCTGAGGTAGGATCTATTTTCATATGTAGGAATAGCAACATCTTAAATACGAGGGCAGATCGAAAAGTAACGCACAATTTTTTTCTGCCTTGGTATTGCAGCTGGAATGTTGCAATTTCACTCAGATATAGTTTGAAGTTTTCACTACACTAACAAAGATGATGCACATGTTACTGTCATCCACGTGTGAAGAGCAGAGAGGTGTGGTTCGATATTTGTGGGCCAAAGGGCATAAACAGAGTGATATTCACAGGGGCATGTATGGGGATGATTGTATGGACCGTAGCAAAGTCTCCAGGTGGTGTGCAATTCTTCCTAGAGGGCCTTGTGAACCTTAGTGATTCGCCACACAACTGCAACCCCACAGAATGTCAGAGGCATTGAGGCGGCAATTTTGAACGACCGGCATATGCAACTGTGAACCTTATCGTTACAGTTTCTATGGTGCGATGTACGATATTGTTCAGACAGTTGAAATTTTGTAAAGTTAGTGCTCGCTGGGTGCCTAATAAGCTGAAAAATCCACAACGGCCAGCAAATGATGACAAGCTTGAATCACGTAACGCAGTACACCGCAGAAGGGCATGACGTTCTGAAAGGAATCATCACTGGTAATGATTCATGGGCATAACACTACATGCCTGAAACCAAGCAGGCAAGTATGGAGTGGAAACATGCTGGTTCCCCAGTGGAGACTCAATCTGATAGGAAAGTGCTTATGACAGTGTTCTGGGATATGCATGGTGTTGTATTGGTGGACTTTGCTGAACACGGAACCACTGTGAATGCTGAAGCCTAAATGAAAACTTTGAAGTTGCTTCGTGCCCTTCGTGATGAATGCTGGCAATGCTAGCCCTCATGTTGCTGCTGCTGTTTGTCAGAAAATCACCAAGTTTGGTTGGAAGGTGCTCCAGCATCCACCGGCTGGACCTTGCATCGCCGGACTTTCATCTGTTTGGTCCAATGAAGAAATTTCTGGCCTGCCAACGCTTTGCCAGCAATCACTTTGGCTCCTTTTACGAAAACAACTTCTTAACATTAAAATTTAAACTGGTTCGTTTCTTACAAGGCATTATGAAGTCTTAAAACGTAAACCAGTAACCATAGAACAGAAACACCTGAAAATGGTGCTATAACATATAATATATGAATGAATAAAATGAAACAGCCCTTAAACTGTGGAAGCAAAAAATATAAACATTTAAAGTGCTACTCTTAACGAATAAGATATGAATTAATAAAATGAAACGATCTTACGAAATTGGTTCAAATCAGCATTCCTTTGAAGCAAAAGCCGATAGAAGATTCACAAAATCATAGCAGTTTGTTTATTTCTCAGTATAAAAAAATATTTGACTATCGCTTAAGACCTATTTCCCCTTGTTTTCTATTTGCAAGGGCAATTTAGAAATACAGTAGCCTTTAAGCATATACATATCTCTTAATAGCTGGTTGCTATGTGCAGCACCATTCTCTTTGCCACAGATTAAAGGCTGGTTCACAACCAACGAGAACGGTAAAGTTGAAATACATGTATTCAAATGGGAGTGTCCATAACCGACGGGAAGCCTTCCCGGGCTCTGGGAACGGGAAGAAGAGTTGCCCAACTTTTAACTTTCTCGTTCTCGGGCACGGCATATTAGATCCCTATTGTGCATATTACACTCTTCACACATGAAACAGCCACTAGTGCTGTCTATAGTCGCAAGCTGGAAACATGAAACTGGAAGGAATTAGTAGTAAATGTGCTTCCTAACCTCATCCCGACACCCGCAAATCTAATCAACATTGGTTCCTCTGGTGAAGGGATCATTTGTAGTTTGTTTATATGCAACTCAAAACTAGCTATTACCCAAAAAACAATGGCAAAAGCTACAATGAACAGCTAAATCCGGTGGAAATGCAAAAAGAATAAACAATTTTAATGTATGCCATTAAATATAGGAATGAAATTTATTTAAAGGTGAGTCGGAATTGTTACACTAACATCACTTAAGTTTACTCACTTGAGCTACTTAGAAACACACATAACAACTTCCTTTCCATACATGTTTAAAGTTTGGCACAGATATGTTGACGACATCTTCGCTGTTGTCCCTAACAGGTTCATACAAGACTCCTTAGCCTTACTAAACCTACAGAACCAATCAATAAAATTCACCATAGAAATAGAAAAAGAAGGCATGCTACCATTTTTAGACCTAAAAATCATCAGAGAACAAAATAACCTAACCTTTGGCATATACAGGAAGCCAACACACTCTACTAATTACATAAAAAATAAGAGTTTCAATCCAACCACACACAAACATGCAGTACTAAACAGCCTAACACATAGACTGGTATATACCCCCTTAAATAAAAAAGAATACCAGCATATAGTAGACACAGCAATACATAATGGGTACAACAAAACAACTATTGACAAAAAAATTGCAAAATTCAAACGACAGATGCACATCAGAAACACAACAAATCTCAGCCAGCAAGATAAAGAGCTAAAGTTCAAGAAATTCACATACCACCCAGGAACATTTTACAAATTTAAGAAGATTTTCATGAAACATAACATCAGCCTAGCTCCACAGAACAAATTTAACATAGAGAACTTACTTTGTAACAAGTTAAGACCCCATTCCACAAGACAAAAAAGCTGGAATCTATAAAATCAATTGTTCAGATTGCAATAAAGTATACATAGGTAAGACAAAAAGAAAGCTAGAAACTAGGCTAAAGGAGCACATGAGATGTATTAAATACAAACAAATGGACAAATCTGCAGTTTCACACCATTTTTGGATCACTAATCACAACATCAAACCCAATATTACATTAGTCAAACCAGCCAAATTTGCAGCCGAATTAGATGCATGGGAGAAGATCACCATTCTAAAACACAACACACATCTAATGAATTTTGATTTGCCGCCACCAAATCCTCTCTGGAAGTACATTTCTCCACCAGGATCCAGTCCAAAAAACGGAAACACCAACAACACGGGCCAGTCGAATTAACCTTCTGAGGATGGGAACAACGGTTTCCCGAAACATGTTAAGTGAGTAAACTTAAGTGATGTTAGTGTAACAATTCCGACTCACCTTTAAATAAATTCAATACACATCACTGTTTCTAGCTTCTTTTCATTACAATATCAACGTAATAGGAATGAAAGTTTGGCATAAGTAGAGGGATCGGAAATGTAATGAATATGCATTTAGATAATGTTTACTCTATCGAATTTTGACGTTGGCTTGGCTAAATTGGAAGTAGGTGAAAAAATGTCATTGGTCAGTCAAAAACAAATGAAATCCCAATGCGCAAAATCGACTTTAACTTTGTGATCGATATGCATTCCCATTCTCGTTACCGGGCTGTTGTGAATCAAAATTTCTTGCTTCCCGTTCTCGTTTCTGTTCTGGTTACCGTTACCGGGTGGTTGTGAACCAGCCTTAATACTCTTCGCATATCCAAGACATGAATAACGAATTCCCATTTGAGAAAAAGTAAAAGTATCGGAAAATTTAAGGGAATAACAAGCAATATCTTGAAAATGGTTCACTGAACCAAAAAAATGTGTATGTCATAAATTGTGTATTTTAACGCGATCTACATTTTTTGTGTAGTAAAACTTTGTCTATCTCTTATGGTTTACCAGTTATGCAAAAGCCGTTCACAATGAAGAATACTTTTGGAGACATTCCCAGAAAATTCGAGATATACATTTCATTTGTCATGAAAATATCTTAAACATATGATATTTTAATAAAAATCGTTAGAGCCATTTTTGAGAAAATTAAAATTTTCGAAAAATGTTCATGTAAAGGGTAATTGGGGTGGGGGATTTTCTTGAAAACCTTTATGTCGCATCTCTTGAAGATACTGAACCTGAATACTGGTGTTTATCCGACTTCGTTTCTGAGTTATGCCGTTCACAGACACAGACATGTTTCCAAAAATGCTTTTTCTGGATTCAGGGGGCCTCAAAACATATATTTCCGGTGAAATCTCGGTATCAAATTTTGGGGTGGCATACAATACTTCCCCTACATACTATACGTAGTAGAGAAAGTAAAAACAACACACAGGAGAATACTCATGGTTTTGCAAAATTAACAAATTTTGGGTTACCTTAAAACGATGCAGACAACCAAAAGCAGTTGTGAGCACAGTTGTAGAGGAAATACGAGAGGTAGAGTACTACCCTCAAAAGCATGCATCTCCTATGCGATAAGCTTTTATACTACTGGCACTTTTTGTTTAATTAATGTTAAATAATAGTATTGGCATTTCAAAAGCTACTGTTTGTAGATTTATCCGTAAAGTTTCTGAAATAATTGCTTCAAGAAGCAAACAGTAATTTGGTTGCGGTCTGCTTTATCCTTAATCAGTGACAACGCACTTTCGTCCATTTTACTAAATAAAGTATCCACACTCAATTTTTTCGTGGTCTAGGGGTATCATGCTAGTCTCTAGTTCCCGAGGTTGTGGGTTCAAACCTGGCAGAGGGTGATGGATTGTTTTGGGCATAAAAATCCTTAGCATGGTTTCCTTCAGAAGGGAAGTAAAACCTGTGTTCCTGTGCCGTAGAAAGAACCTCAAGCCTGGTAGAGGCCACTGAGCTAAATTTCCGGTCTTTCACACAATATAGAATGGGATGCTAAGAACTATAGCAGTTAAAGAGCATCCATAAACAAAACTCTTTTTTATACTAAGTTTTAAACTGTTCTAAATGCTTTTTGTGCCTGGCACTTTTGGTGCTGCATTTTAAGTTAGCATAAATCCACGGCAGTTGCTTACTAGACATACGAGAAATGCATGCATTGCAATTAAATACCTCATAATCTTTCTCCCAAGTATACCCATCTTCAAGTTCATCTGCATTTTTACACTCAACTCCTTTTACTTAGTAACAAGTTCTAAAATGAATTCCTTTTTAAAACGAACATCAGCTCCTCTGCACCGAGTGTTTTCAATTGACAACATGGTTCTAACCTCAATCAGGAAAATCACATGGCAAATTAATGCCTTGCAACATAACTAGTTGTCTGCTATTGAAAACACAGAACACTGTGCATAGACAAAAGTGCATCAGTGTGTGTTCAGAAACTGTGTAGTTCTCAAAAGCTATTGTTTGCAATTGAATTAACAAGATGTTAGCTATTAATTCGCTGTAAATGTTTCATCAAACACCAGAGTTTTAACATATTCACAAACAATACGTCTGAATCTTCAACAAGGTGGTGAAACTGGCCCTTGTTTATTTATACACATTTCTAAAGATTATGATAGTGTTATTTAATAAATTAAATATGCAAAGCTTGCAATTTCATTCACCTCAACATGCAATACTTTATCTTTCACACAAAATTACAGTTTGTCACACCTACCTTAGGCGGTGCAGTGGCTTTCTTTGCTGCCTTCTGAGTCTTCTTCTGTTCTTTTGCAGCTCTGTAATTAAAAATCAGGTTTGCCAGATGATTTATCACAAAACATAAGAAATTATTTTCCACTCTAAATGAAAGACTATCTTTTAACCACATTGTAGCTTAGTCCACAATAATTTTACTACACCTAATTTTTTAAATTAAAATTGCTGAGGCTGTTAGCAACAATACCAAAATTATGTGAACCACCCATTACAGTAAAAAATCGTTCTGCATAAAATTTAATAATATGCTGATATGCAATTACAACAGCAAAGGGTGCTGATGCAGTCTTGTTAGAATCAAATATTCAACGTATTAAGATAAAACACTAAACTCTCCAATAGCCCAAATGATACAATTTCATAAACTGTGGTATGTGTGTAAACACAACTTCCATCTGCCTCAAAAATGCTGGGAGTTGTCTGAGTAATCCACATGGAGTTCTAATGCCTGTCCATATTCCTATGTTATGATCCCACATTGAATGACGATTGTGGAATTTAGAATTCATTTCTTGCTAATTTCATCTGCATGAGGTGGCAGTTTCTCGAGTACTGGGTCTCCCATTTCATTTCTCAAGTTATTACTACTTGGTGGGCTTACCAGTGGAACTCCTAAATTCTTACAGGGTCATCAATATCCCTATTTTCTCTGGTAACTAGCCTATCATGGACTCAATATGGGAGATACAAATATTCTCTCCAGACTAAAAGCACTTATATCTGCCATAATTTCTTGACTTATGCATTATCCCTTTCTATATTATACATCTTCTAACAGTTCTTGCAACATTAATAGTGTGTTTATTTCATCTCCACCTAAGTCTCATCAATACATTTGTTTCTATTTTATATATCTTCTAGCAGTGCTTCCAACATTAATGTGTTTATTTTATTTCCACCTAAGTATCATCAACACATTTGTATCCATACATGTAGTATAACAGGGATAATGTTGGTGTTGAACTTTGTTAATCTGTGGAAACATACATCTCATTTTTTTTTATACTTTCATAATATAATTGTTAATAGCAGAACCCAGAGCTCTGGTCAGATTGTGTTGAACACAAAGATTTCTCTCCTCCTCCTATCTCCATTTCTTTTCACCCACACTACCTTTAACCCTTCCCTTTCCTTCTCTCTGTATACTGTGATGTTTATACAACCATAATTATCATTATTGCACGATTTCTTGAAACAATTCTAGTAACCATTACTAACCATTAAACATTTTCAAGTTTGCTTTTTAAGTGAAAGCTCTGAAATTCATTTACATGTTCCATTATATGATAGTATTTTCAAAATACAATATAATTTATTTTACATTGCTTTGTGCATTAAACCACGAATGGCAATACCCTAGCAAACACACAAAAAATGAACCATGTTTCTTGATTTTACATCCCTTAACATTGCTTAATTTATAAACTTAATGTTTACCTTATTGCCTGTTCTCTCTGTGCTTTTCGAATCTCAGGTTTCATATTTCTTTTTGCCATGATGTCTGTAAGTGAAGCACCCACAATGGCTCGCTGAAATTTCTGTGTACGACGTGTACGTTTCTTGGTCTGCTCCTCCTCCTGACCTTTCTTGTGTTTGCGCCTGTTGGGAAAAAGAATGTTAACATATTAAAACTGTTAGCACCACTCTTTTATTTTCAATACAAAACTAGAAGGAAATTTGATTATTTCGGAAGATGAAGTTTTAATGGAAGTTGGAATGAACAGAGAAAAATGACAATAGCAGTTATGAGGTTATAAAAGCATGTCAAGGAAAAATACTAGATATAAGAGTCAGTTGGTTAGAAAGAATTTACACAGCTACCTTAGAAGTTAAGATGTTAATAGATATAGATGATGTCTGGAAAGAGATTGATAGAATTAATAGAACCTTTAGCAAACAGGTCTTAGATTTATTAATAGCATCAGTAAATGGTTCTGCAGTTACAATTAGTAGTCACTTAATCAAAAACAAAGTTATCACAAGAATTATCAAATACATATTTAACATGTACCACATTGGAAGAGAGAAATATTATTAATGAATGCTTCAATATACAGGAGAAATGCAAATGGAAAGGATCTGGTTTCCTAAGGTGCAGGAATTTCTGCAACAGACAGGATGGGACTCTTGTTGGTTAATAGGGAGTATCAAAACAGAAGTAAACTTAAGACTGGGGGATATTGAAGGACAACAAATATTCGGTAGTTTGAGAAAGAAGAGTCCACTGAGGTATACAGGGAAATAAAACTAGAATGAGGAAGGGAAAAATACATTGAAATATGCTTTAAAATGGGTTGAGAAGGACTTAGATGGGCTAGGATAGGAGTTATGAATTTAAACAGTTTAAGAGAATAATTTATTAAAAGGTCCAAAAACCAGGTTTCCATTGTTTATTACAATGCAACCAAACAAAATTATAGAAAGAATAGGCATGAAAACACAAAATAACTTAGATGGGGAAATGTTAATTACAAAGATTTTAACTGTAAAAGGATAGAAATATATACAAATTATAGGGAACTATTTGGGCAAAGTTAGAAAGAAATTGCACAAGAATGATCAAGAGGAAAGAGGCGGTGAGGCAATCATAGAAGAGCAATGGGCTAGATAAAATATAAACAAGAATAATGTAAGACACTAAAAATTATGGTAACCAATGCACTAGTAACTTGGGAGTTGCAATTGGGACCAATAAGTGTAGGTACGCATCTTTAGAGAAGAGATGCTTAAGAAGATACAAAAGATTAGCTTAGTTTAGATTACATTTTGAAACAGATTGTACACAATAGCAATTTATGAATCTAATGTTGCAATGAGGAAATAAATGTGTAACTAGAAGGAAGTAGATATTGGACTATAGGTTAACTTTTCATGTTCAGTTTCTGCTGCCATGGCAACGAACCAATAAACACTTCCGGTATACAATTAAACAGACGATTGTAGGTCAGTTTTCTCAATCCAACTTTCCTAAAATTTTAAATTCCCAAGTACCGTTTTTTCCTGATCCACATATCCCACTCCGTTTTTCCCAAGAAACTTTACTACCAACCCATATTTTCTTCTCAATTTTCCTATTCTGTGGTATGCATCTGTTTTTGTACTGCATTTGTTTGTTATCCTTTCTAAGGAAATGTAGCTAAATGTAAATTTCAAGTGGCTGAAAAATTGACTATTTAAAAATGTGCAAAATTATTAATACAAGTGTTAGGGCACGTTCTTACACATAAATGGATTTTTATACACAAAGAAATGGAAAGATATATTGGAACTGCAGACACAAGAAAGAGTGCCCGGCTAGAGCTATAACCAGAAGTAATGGAAGCAACACCACTATTAAAAAGCCCAGAAGAATTCGAACATCTACATGCATCAAATTTGGAAGAAGTTCAAACTTTGAAAATTGTTGCAAATATGAAGGAGCTGGCCAGTGAACATCCAGAAATCCCACCAACTCGATTATTAAGAAACAAATTAAGAGAGGTACCTTCAGGCGTTTTGGCCGGTCTATTCGATCAACAAAATCTTAGGAAAAGCATTACACCTAAGTGCCCGAGAGAGATACCTTGTAATCCTCGCACAATTGATGAACTTGGTGAGATAGCTGACCACCACTACAGGTATAATTTTTAAGCTATTCACTATTCTCGCCACTTTTACTCAGCCTAACAGGCAAAGTGATGATCAGCAGCTGGCACTTCCATTGGTATTCGCAATTTTGGAGAATAAGCAGGAAGCAGCATACCATACAGTTTCCAACGTTGTTTTAGAAGCAGCAAGAAATTTTGGCTTTGAAATAATATTGCCAGAATAATAATCACAGATTTTGAATTAACAATTATTAATACTGCAAATAATAATTTTCTTAAAAGAATTTGAGGTTGCTTTTTTCATTTAAAGCAAATTATTTTTGGCACATGCAGTCTGAAGCAGTGGCGTAGCCTTATCATCAGGCTCAACTTATATTGTAAAATTCGTTAAAATATAACCCAAACTAAACAGAATTGTCCATATCAGCATACTTAATCTCAGCTAGACCATACATGGTGTAAACAAGATGTTCTTTATAAAATTTAAATTATCTAGTAAATGCATTAACAAATACTTAGTACACTGGAAGGTAGTTAAGCATAATTTAGAAACATGATGTTAACAAAAATAAAAGTTATTCACTCATGTTTAATTTAGCCTACTTATAAATCAACTGGATCCTCAGATTTTTCTGAGCAAAAACATCAATTATGTTGTCCTTGAATGAACGTAGATCTTGTAGAAGCTTGCTTTCGATGTTCATCAGAGCAAGAGCTGAGCGTCTTTCTTCGTGCTGAGAGTTGCAAAGATAATCTTTAATTCTTCTCAGGCAGAAAAGGATCTTTCTATTGAAGCACTAGTTGTAGGTATAGTCAGGATCAAAGCCATCAGTTTGAAAGCTTCAGGGAACACTAGAAAGTTCCATTGTCATATATTGAAGCTCTACGATGCCATTTTTCTTCTCTTATCAGGGTCACCATAAATCACACACAGTCACGTTATTAGTGCAACACAATAAAAAAAAAAAGTTCCATAATTAATTTTCAAACTTCTAAATGCCTCCTCCAGGAACTTTTTTTTTGAAGTTAGAAAACTGCATGGTCAAGAAGACAGAGGAACTGTAACTTTGAAGTTTCACTAAATCTTTGAGTTACACTTTGTCCTACAGTATCAACAATTACAAAAAAAAACAATTGTCTGTAGATGGACTCATCACTGCTGGCGCTGGATATACTACCAAGACAAATACTCTTTGCTTGAAGTTCACTGCTACCATCATTCATTTCCTCCCAAAGTCCATCAAATTCATTCCATAGTTCTACAAATATTTCTTGAAATTTTCTAGCATTCTATTGCAGTAGACAATGTCTGAAAGTTTTTTCTGGAGAATTTGGAAGAGGACATCAGAGTACTGGAATAGGTTAGCAAAAATTATCACAAGGAAAAAAGTGAATCTTTATCCTCGCCCCATTCAGAGTTTTCATTTTTTACCATTGTCTCAATTAAATGTTCAATATCAATTTCATATATTCCTTCACTGTCCAATCTGAACGACTTTGGAAATTCTGTCGAGTCTGAGGAACGTAGGAATTCGTTTTTTTCACATACATATCCAAAGCATGAAGCCTCTTTGTTGATTTAGAAAAGAATGTTGCAAAACCTGCTGGAGAGGTAAAGAAGCTTTTAACTTCTTTGGTAAAACACTAGCTAACTGCGACAGCACAAGATTTAACTGATGAGCATAGCAGTAAATGAATATGGCAGACTTACAATGTTCTCTCAGCTTTAACTGCAGTTTATTGTTGCCCTGCCACGACTGCTGCCTCATCATATGTTTGGGCAATTAGTTTATTTGAACAAGAAAAGTCGTTAATAATACTGAGAGCATGATTCGAGAGAGAATCGTTTTTCTGTCAGAACTTTCATCAGTAAAGCAAATAAACCTCTCTTCAACATTTCCGTCAACAGTTATTGTTTACTACTCATGTCACGAGTTTCATCTAATATCAATGAAATAAAGGTGGTAGCAGAAATTTCCTTCTTAATTTCATGCGTCATGATGGCACTCACACTTGAAATTAAGTCATTGTGAATATCAGGCGAAGTTGCGTAAAAAGCAGTCAACTTTTCCAAGTGATCTTTCAGAGAGGTGTCATATACTGTCAATTCACACAAATACTCAATACAGCTCCTTGTTTGAAGATCTTCATTCTCACTGTGACCACAAAAAGCAAGTGCTTGTTTTCCTTAAAAGCATACAGCCCCTACAAAGTGAGAAAATAAAGCTCTATTCTTTTTCCCTTCATTGTTATGCTGTTCAACCGAGAACTTAAACTTGACCATTCACTGAAAATTCTATTCTGGGAGTATTTCCAAAATTTTTTGGTTGTTTTTCACATATTATATGATCACAAAAATAGTTGTGTTTTTGGCTGCCTTATAAATGTTATTTAAATCTTCATAACTGCTGGAATTCCAGATGCACTTTTCATTTGAAAAAAGACATGATCAACAAAGGTTTTACAACCGCACAACCACGTCTCACTTTTATAAACTTTGATGTTGAAATACCTTACGCATTTTTTTTAATGTTAGTTGTAATACTGAAAGCAGACTTTGAGAACCTACTTTAATTAAAACTTCCCTTTCAAGAAATTTGATGTCTGGAAGCTTCTTACCTTGAGTTAATCAATCACACAACAGTTTATTTCCATTTTCATTGTCACAATCGCACTGAAACAACATATTGTTTGCTATTGTAGCTCTTATCTACTTCACGACCTCTCGGATGTACATCGCCTGTGTACATACCTTCCTCCCAGAACCTGTGCAAATCTTAATATACATTTCCTTTGATACTGAGTAACCAAGTGTCCTAAGCAGCTCAAATTTTCACAACTGAAGAAACTACATGCAAGAAACAAATTAACTAACAAATTACCTCTATTCACGACTATAAATGCAATAGTAGGAGCACGAGAGAGAGAGAGAGAGAGAGCAATAGGGTTTAAGGATGCACAACCCCAGGTTATAAGCACCCTCACTAAGTTAAGAGCGTCAACAGTTAAAATAAAAGCATGATAAAATAGAGCCGAAAGGAGCAGTTAAAACACAGAAGTACAAGAGTAAAAAAACAAACAGTGCAACTACCGGTAGAACATCAAGTGATAGTCCTAGAGCATTAAAGTTAGGGATAAAACTGTTAAAAACAAAGCTGCATAAATCTCTGAGTCAGATATAAAAACTCATAGGACAATCTATATCCGGTCATTAAAACCACTTTGTGAGATAAAGTCTAAAAGACGTCCTACAACAGTAAAATCATCTGCAAGCAGATCGGAAATACGGCCTGGCAGAGACAGATGCCGGCGTAAATTAGCTAAAAAGTGACACGGGAGTAAAATGTGACGGACCGTCAAAGGTATGCCACAGTGCACGCAAACTGGTGGGGGGTCACCATTTAATAAATAACTATGACTAAAACGGCAATGTCCAATTCTCAGTCTGGTTAAAATAACCTCTTCACGTAAGCGCAACGATTTCTAACACTGTATGTACTCCAGCTCAGTACACATCATGGGTCAAGCACATGTCAGTTTCCCCCAGCTGACGGCAGGTGCTGTGACTTGAGCTTTGCTTCGATATAGAATGCATTCAAGTTATAGCAGTGTGGCGCAAATTCAAATCATATTATTTAGGGCAGCTCGATTTTTAATGACATGAAAAGGATTGTGTACCACAAAATTATAATGAACACCAATTTTGCCAGCAGTTTGAGGAAAATTACAGGATATGTAATAAATCTCTTACATCCATTGATGCTATTTCCCTGGTCTGAAGGACTACAGCAACGATATGCCAATTCTAAAGACCATAGCGTTAAGATAGCTACACAAATGATGTGTGCACTTGCTTTTGTGCCAACGTAAGACCTGCCACAACAGCTTGACAATTGGTTTGAAGATACTGAAGAATTTCAGATGGTAGCCAAATACTTTGAATTTAATTACATCAGAGGCAGAAAGGAAAGAGGTCATCGAAGAGCTATTCCAGTTTGATTTCCTCCACAGATGTGGATCAGTAAGAATCCGTATAACAGAAATAATCAAGAATGAACAATTTATCTGAAGGGTGACATAACTGCTTTTGTGTAGTCGTCGGGCACCAACATCACAGCTTTTACATATTCGTAAGTGAACTTCAGAAAGAACAGCCAGACACTGAATCCATGCCATGATTAACAAGCTAGAAATTGGTGAGAAAATTAAAAAAATTTTAAGTGTAACTCAGAACCAATATGTGCAAAATATTTCTAATATTGTTTCAAAATATGAATACAAAGATAACATTGCAACATATCACCAAACTATTGGCCACAATATTGTCTAGTAAACTGTGAATAACTTTGGGAAATATATTATTTGGAAAATAAAATACCTTGGAAATATTTGCTTTTGGGAAATTATTAGTCCATTGCAGGCAATCCAGCACTACGTAGGTGTGTAGATGGTCACACATGGCTCTACCTATGTGTGGAGGTGCGCGACATGTAATAGCCATATATAATTTCTTACCTCCAGGGGAATATCCTCAAGCAGAAGTGGTAACATTTCTTTAAGAAACTGGAGATAGATGGCTGTAAAAACTTGAGGAAGAATCCACGGACGAATTAACGCGTTTCCTGCGAATCCGGCCCAGTTACAGAAAATCTGGCTGAAAGCTGTCTTGTCTTATTGTGTGTGGATTGCCGTAAGCCTAGGTGTGCGCATTGTGGTAAATAGCTACTGCCCTTCTGGTGAACGTTCATCCATTGCATGAATTTTAAAGGAGAGTCCCCTCCTTGTTGCAGAAACCATTCGGAAAATGCTACCCTTGACGCATATCTGCTTCAGATACTGGATGCACTGAGTATGATAAGGGTGTAGCAATTCTTCTTTAATGTCCTCAAAACAGTCCAATGGAATACATCAATAGTGCGAGCTATACCAGGCTGCTGTTTCCAGGATCATCTTCCACCAAGTGGGATTTCTTCTTGTACAACATTTCTTTGACCAACTCTTTCAACATAAGGAGATATGCTCCCTGTAATAAGAATTCTTTGACAAATGAAAACAAACATCTTATAATGTGGTGCTCTTCTATTTGGAAATCTTCCTTGATAGATTCTTTCGAAATAAGATTTAGGAATTTGCCCATTCCCACTATGTCGTGCAACCCAACTGGCGCCCATCATAACTTATTGACACATAAGCAGAGATGATGCAATATACTGTGGTAGAGCTGCTGGTAGTGGACAACTTGGAAATATATTTTATTTCCATATTCATGAATTATGGACATATTTTTAAGAATTCCAAAAGTTGTTAGAATGACTAAAAATATAACCTTAAAATTTAAAAGATAACAAAAAATGCCCTAGAAGCATTGAAAGTAATAAAAGTAGTAATAAAAACTCCACATTTCTGTAATCAGCAGCTCACATCCAGGATTTATATATTTATGAGCATTGCAAAGGATGTAAAGAAAGGGGGAAGAAAAGAAAGAAGATATTAAAATCTGTGCACTGGTTATAACTTTTCTCTCTGGCCTTTAGATCATGAGTACACAGTGGAATCTGTTTTGTCTGTGCATGCCTTCAACAGATACAACAATGATTTACACAATTAGTACAGTAATGCTGTAGTATCAATTTCCATAAAGGTATGCTCATATGGAGCAATGAGCAGCTGCATTGTTTCAATATATTTGGAGATGTTTACCATCACTCTAATACCAACACAATTTATACTGTGAGCTCCTTGACAAGAAAAAATTGTGCTTTTATTCTTTTAAAAAATAATATATTCTAATGGAACTGAGTGTACAGTCATCGACAGTATTATAATCACGAATGCAAACCTTGGGAAAGTAAATCACTAATATAGTGATGTTAAGTGAGTTAGCGTGTAAATCTAACTGACTCTCAATCTTGAGAACATAGTTGCTGTTTATTTAAATGACTCAAAAACCTAACCTTGCTCAGCAATTACTTGAAATCATACATATGTCATTGGATTGACAGATATAAATACATCACTGCAAGGTTCAGAAACTTCTTGTGTATTTTTGTTCATAACATTTGGGAATATATTCATAATCTAATCCTTGCTAACAGCAACAGAGTGGCAAAACTCTTCAGCGAGCTTTACCATGGACCAAGTCATAATTGGTGTTATCTTTTTACATAGCTTTCTAAAGAAACAAAAACAGAAGAAAACTTTATTTGATGTAATTTGTTACTGATATCTTGGACTGACAGGGTAGCATTTGCTATACGGTGCACCTTTTACAATGTGAATGGAAATATATGAATAATGACCAAGAAGATACATATTTGTCAGCAGTAATTTCAATTAACTTTTGTTGAAGGAACACAGTGGAATAAAGGAGGCTGAAACAACACACAATTATTTAAAGTGCAGATTCGTATATGCTAACCACAATATAACATTGCTGAAGACCATAAGCTGCAAAATGTATCCATTACTGCAGAAGTTCATAAGCTACAAAATGGTCACTGAACACCTTTAAGAACAATTCTGAAATAGTGAAATATTTATTTTACTACCGTACCTGATACATATGGGGGCATTCTAAAAGTTCTCAGATGTCATGAAGATACCCAAATTACTATCAACAGTAGAAGCAGAAGTGCAGATAGTTTTCTGACAATTTGATTGAGGTTAACGAATGCTTCTTTTCATGACAATTTTTTGAGACTGAAGGTCAAGAAACAATTACCTTATGAAAGGATGCATGAGTTGAAATGAAAATTAAATTGTCAAGGAAAACTAGTAGCACAAGTGCTACTCAGCTTGATAATAACACGAAAAGTTTATTTAATAACTTACATGACACATAGTCCTGTAGAATAGAAGCAATCTCTTCGTCACTAACTGAGCCGCCTATTTTATAGTTTATCTCTGCATAGAATTTCAAAATTGGTTCCACACCATACACTTATTTTTCGTATTTTCAGGGGTTAACTTGCCTACAGCTGCTCTTATCTTAGCAATATTCTGACTACCAAAGCACAACATAATTGAATTGTAATTATTGTAGTCACAACCTATGTGATCTCGCAATGCATTCCTATAAATTAAAAACAAGTACATTATGATGAAATACTATTATAGTAATTGAAGGTACATTACTATCAATGTATTATCTATTCCAAACCAGAGTGCCTTTCACTGAAAACAAACTGTTTGTATTATCCGCGCGAAAGTAGTTCGCAATCCTCGCCCATAATGGCTGCTTGTTCCCCTCCCACGTGCTTGTTGAACACTATTTAATCTATAAAAAGGCGCCCTGCGTGAGAATCATGGTTCAAAATGCAACCTGAGGTAACAATCGATTTTATAAGTATGCGGCAATGAACACTTACGTTAATCACAATCCTCGAGCAAAAGTGCAACACCCAAATCCGAATTCTCCGAAGGTAACTCAGCTGACATATCGGAATCAGAACTACTTTCCAAAATAATGGCAAGCTTATCCACAAGTCCACAGCACTGTCGCACTTAAAGCTTTATCCTCTTCTATGTTGTATTATGTCTGTTTGTATTCCAAGTTGAATTATGAAGTATTGTTTGTTTTTAGCCACTTTTTAAATGTTTCCCGCTTCTGTGTTTGACCAGTTTATTCGCACTACACGCACCTTCCTCTGCCATATGAGCTCAAATACCAACTGACTAAATCACAAGATTTGACCTGAGCTGAGCTGTGTGTTAGTGTATTATGTATGACTATTCGCTTATCATATATCCTGTGTTACGCAAAGTGTTTATTCGGTACTCAGATAGCACCTCTGGGAATTCATTGCTGCATTTCTTGTGTATGTAAGAGATTGGCAGTCGTTCATACGGTTGGTATTAACAACCAAGATGCTCTCGGCGTTAGCGCAATAGCAGGCGAAAGTCATATTTTGTAATCTCTTAACAGCTAGTATATATCCATTACATTTAACGACGAGTTCTTATGATAACCGCAATAAAATGTGCAGTTCTATACCTTTCCTGCTCTAATATTTCGTAATACAATTCATGTATTAAGGAACTATTTACGTTGGCGTAAGAGTATATTCTTGGGTTCGTGACAAGCCGAAGCACGTGCTTCTGTTTACATCAGAGGGAACTCTGGTTTGGAATGGACAATAGTACAGCTTTGATTGGCCACCTGTCTAGCATACTCTACCTGTCATTGGCTAATGCAATAGTGAAAGCTATTATCATAGTAGTTAAGCATCATCCTTTAGATGGCGCACAGTAAAGTCTCAGATGCATCAAAGTAGTCACATATTTGTGACAATATGCAAACAAACTAGTGTTATTTTCTACAAAATTCCAAAACTGCAACAGACGAGATTGTAACAAACATTTGCAACGCTATTCTCAATTATTGCCGACTGAAGGTACGAAGTTGGCTGATGTTGCAAAGACCTTGATAGGCAATGTCCACTACATTATACACAACGTTTTTGATATATGAAAATTCTCTGCTGGATGGGTGCCACATTTGCTAACAATGGACTTAAAAAATAATTTGAATGAACAAATTCAACTCGGGTGCATTTTGAGGTTTTGGGTTTATCTATTTTGATTACAACAATTTGAACCTATGGAAATGATTAATTTATTTCCTGTTTTCCATTCTTTGTGGATCAATATTATCTTACTTGCACCTGAGAATTGGAACCTACTTACCATATACCAGATTTTCAGTTCGGATTCAGAAAAGTGGTATCATGCCTCCTACAAAGAATAGAAGAGAGACAGGCAGCAAAGATGAAAGTTGTACACAGTATTTATGAACTACTGCAAGGCTTTTGACTTAGCAGACAAGAGTGATACTTATAAAAAAATTCAAAAGCGTAACAGGACAAGACCACACAATCATGAACGCTGCAGAACAAATACTTCATACAACTATATACAGATAAGCAATATAGCCATATCCAGAAAAATGAAGCACACAAATCAACTCCTCCATCAGTCCAACTTTAACATACTGGCAACTGACATCCCCACAGACATTTAGATCTAAAAACTACAATAATAATGGCATAACTACAATAATAATAACATTGGCAAAAACAGTGCAAATGACTTTCCAGAATGGTGTAAATTAGAATCAGAAAAAACAATAGAGCTAGCTGGAAGATCATTACTAGTTGTCACAAGGTGCAAATAAAGGACTTACACTGCAAACTACTTCATTCAACCACATATCCTTGAATGAGCAGCAGAATCAAGAGCTATATACAGGTTCCAATAGATAACCAGCATTTCAACTAACACTCTTTACTCCAGCATTGAACCCCTATACACATATGGAAGAAACTTGTAACAGATCTCAAAAGGATAAAAAAAGGCAAGGCAAATTTCTTGACAAAAGCAATGGGAATAGGGAAATTAGCAATCTTTTTTCACTGAAGATGTCAGAAATAAGCATCTGCAGTTCCACTCACATTTTTGTCAATTAACGTTTTGTATTATAAAAACTTACGAAACTGAGGACAGAGTGCATCCATAATAATCCTAATGAAAAAGGAAGGAGTTAAGCACTAGATGTTGCCCAAACTAAATCATCTTACTCATTCACCTACCCCTTTTTAGTGGTAACAATTATATAGGGGAAACTGGAACCATTTTGAGATGGTAGTAAAAAAAAAATAGCCAAAAGGCTGCTATATCAATGTAGGCAACAATCCTGGATCATTGGGGTTTATCTTCATAGATTCCACAGCTACGCTTTGCAGCTTAGGGCCTTCCCAGGGGTTGGGAGCACTCTATACCTTCCGCTATGTTCAGATTGCTAATGTTGGCAGTGGAAACAATGCTCCCATAATGCCTCAGGTGGGATGCATGTATGTTACTTGTTTATAATGTACAAAAGTGCAAATAATTGTGATAAATGCATTAAAATATGTAATCTTAAATTGTTAGTTTGTGTCATACAATATGTATATTTGTGTTATACCTAGGTACAATAAAATAATTGTGGAGATGCCTGTGTATCATGTAGAGAGAGTTCGGGTGACTGACATATATGGAAGTATATCAAAAAAATTTCATACACGAGATGATACATGCATATGCTCTTAGTGCAGGCAGATCTGGAACTGTATCACATAACTGTGCACTCAAAAAGAACTAAATCAATTGGTAATTACAAAAAGAATAAAAGGACAAAATTCTGCATATGTCAACAAGGCTACATGTATAAGAATCAATGAAATTCAATATGTAGAGGAATCTACTAGAAGTAATGAGTTGATTTAGGAGCATTCAATATGCCAGCATGAAACATTCGAGTTTTAGACAGGCAGATCCTACGGCTATGTTCTATTGTCCACTCCTCTACTTCTAAAAAACATCCCTTGGCTATGCTTTGCAGCTTTGGGCCCTCAATGTTGGTCTATGCCTTGCGGCTTAGAGCCCTCAATAGCATCTCCAGCCTGGACTCATATTGAATGTTATCCAACATGGCAGGTCTACTGATGGATATCGAACAATATTGGAATAAAATACCCTTAATGCCGGTGCACTTTTCTCTTATAAAAAAAACCACCAATACTCTTACCATATATGGGTGTCTCATTTCATACATTTATAGTATCGCAAGCTCTTGTTCAGGAAAATCCAATAAAGAATAAGCAACTTTTAACTCTTTCTTGAAAGAGAAAGATTACATGACAGGGGGGCCCTCATCTATTGCTCTGATCAGTAAGGTGCAGTTTCCCTTTGCCTACATACTAACTTCACAAAATGCCATACCAAGCACATTTTCTATCTCTTGTTCCTCCTTTGAAGGATTATCATCACCTAGCAGTCATGTGATAATATACGAAGAACACAACACTTAACATGCTTTTATTTTGAAATTGCCTAATTTAGCATTCAGCCGAAGGTTACTGTTTGCAGCAATAGTGACCTACAAATTTCCTGCTCCGCATTAACTGATACTGCCAATCAGACCATGCACAGTAACCATTTTTGAAGACCACCTGTGTTTAATGTCAGACATTTAGAAAAGTAATAATGACTAGTAAGCCACTCCTCACATTTTCATTTTAAAGCACTTGTCGAAATAGTCAAATTGTCAGGACCCTGTGCTTACCAGTCATATTCAGCCATTTTCCAATTACGTTCTGAACAAGAAGGTGCCCCCACAACTTTTCCTCTCCTACCAAGTGACCATCCACAATACCTAACCATGCGACCATGTGATCGACACACCACTATGTAATTTCTCCACTGTATTCCTTTCACATGCAAACAATCCAGTAATGTTGCTACCAGCCTCTCCCAGTCCTACATCACTTATGCTGGCAACCTACATACTTAAAAAATTGCTAAAAATATGAGAGTAGTAGTGGTACTGCAGAATATGAGTGTTGTTGGCAGTAAGTAATCCATGCCACCAGCGCAGAGAGGGAGAAGGTGCTGTTCAAAATGGCCAACTGGGATAAATTTATGATTATGCAATTTCTTTAACCAAACCAATGAAAACCTCTTTTAAGGCTAACATTTGCACCATTAAAGAGCAAGCATACCTGGTTGGACTGACAATTATTCTTAAAGTTGCGATTATTATTTGTTTACTATTACTACCAATAGGTATTATTTGCTTTCATTTATCTCCGCATTTTAATTGGCTGCTTAATAACATGAAGATCTGGTTGGATTGACAATTATTCTTAAAGTTACGATTATTATTTACTTTAATTACAACTTTTACTGTGATATGTATTAACTGTTAGCAACACACCAGCTATTATTTGATAGTGGCACGTTGCCTATGCATTACATTCTGTAATTCAACCAAAAATATAATTCACCCAATGTAAGACTGAGCAGTACAATAGCAGAATAAATGAGGGCCTCTTCATATTGTCATGAAATAACCTCAACTATTTAAATCATAACCTCGCACAATTTTCCAATAGGTAAATAAGTGCATTTTGTAATGGGATTATGACATTTCTAATGAAATAAACTTAAGCTAATGCATGCATCATGCAAATGCACGATAAGTAATGGGTGTGTTCCGCATCATACCCCTTTTATCTGTGCATTCATATTTGCATTTTCTACAACCTGTTTCAGTTCCACTTCCGCAAACCTACCTCCTTCATACATCACTTCCATTCCTCTATGGAACTCCAACAGACTCACCTTCCTGCCAAGCAACAGATCCCTCTCGCATTTTTCAACATTACAAAGCTGGTATGGTTTAGCGATGTGATGTAAGACAGGGAGAGGCTGGCAGTAACATTACCAACTATCCTTTCTTTGTGTCAATCCTTTAAAACAGAAACTGTATTCTTTCATATGCAATCTATCCTTTCTTTGCCCCAAACCTTTAAAATAAACTGCATTCCTTCCACATCTTGACCCATTTCTTGGAAATAAAATAAACTCTATCCTTCTCTTGTCCCATTTTAAAATAATTACAATGTATTACTTTCACGTGCAAACTTTTTTTTAACCTTTCGTTTAAAACAATGAATTATTTAACAAAGGGAGGTGTGAACAATGATAAAGCCATCACATTGTTGTGAATTTAGATTCCGTTTTCCCGTCCACTATAACCTCCTGCACTTCTGACCACGTAACCTAATCCAACCCCGGCCACTTCAGTGGTGGGGAAACCATCTTGTATGGAGGTGAATCGAAAAATGCCTGGGTATGGCATTTAATCACAGGGTCCTAACAATTTCGGGCAAAGTTGTTTTAGTTGTGGCCCGTCGAAGTAGCTGAACGTGAATGATTGGAGTTTTAGACGCGCAGATCCCTCGGCTACGCCCTGTCGTCGCTTCGCATCGGCCGCAACTTGCTACACTCCTCTCCTTCTAAAAAACATCCCTCGGCTACGCTTTGAGGCTGAGGGCCCTCAATCTCTCGGCTACGCCTTGAGGCTGATACTGGAGTAGATGTGCGGGCCACAAGTAGAGAAGATTGTCGCAATTTCGCTATCACCGCATTTGTTAACGTGGCTGTTATTTCTTATTCGAATATTTAAAACTGCTTACCTGTATAGTACTGTCCATGTCACTTTGCGCGGATTTCTCTTCATTAAGTGTGAAGATTCGCATTTTGCATTCAGGAAAGTGAATGTCTGGAAAAGAAATTGGCCAAATATATTTCTTCATATATTCAACGAAGGATACATTTTTAAATTCCATGCTGTTCAAATCCATGTGACTTACCTTTCCATCAGTTTTAACCATGGTTTTTCCATGGCCTGGATATATCTTATACCCACTATAAGCGCAGATTCCAATCCTGAAACGAATCAAGTTATCAAGTTTATAAATTACCGTACAGTCAAATAGGAATAAAAAAGAAATGATTGCTATAAAACATTCTGATACAAATTACAAATATTCATGTCTTACTTCATTCTGTTTTACTACGCCGGAAATGAACAATTGAGAAGCGTTCCACTCCGAATGCCGAGGCCGTGCCACTATGAGCAAAATTAGGAATAGCATGCGCATGCCACGTTAGCCAACAGTATAAATTATATCACGAAGTACTACAGTGAATATTTATGTTATTATGGATTGTTTAAAAGCTTAAAATGCAAATTTTAATGTAAATTATATTTTAAGTACACTGTGATCTAAGGGTTTTAAAGTTGCTAATACGTACAAAAGCAATATCAAATTTGTGAAACTTAAGTTGGAACTCCTTCAGTGTTACCATGGATACAAACAGTAACACTTCCTGCTCAAAACTTTGTTATTGAAATTGAAAACACATAGTTGCTGAAGAGGTTATAAAAGATTCAACGTTCAAAATGAGACTGACTACTTCTCGTTATGGTGTAATGTTATCGGTACAATACGGATTGCTGATAATTGATTTGTTCATTAACTGTTTTTCAGATTTTTTGAGAAAAAGCAACGTTATTGTTCTGCTTTTCTTCATGTAAGTTTTATGTAAATAACTTCCCATTATTGCTAAAAGGCTAACATATATAGGAAAGTGCAACACTGCGCTTTTGGCAATCTCATGTTAGAGGTAGCCCATCGATAACCCTAAAACATAGAATTTAGTAAGCGCGTCTTCAGTTACGAGTTATCCAGTATTGTAGTATTTATTGGACATTATTCCGTATGCGGGTATGACGTATAAAATCTTATGAAATCGGCGTTTCATTGTAACATCGAGGGCCCTAAGCCGCAAAGCGTAGCGGAGGGATTTGAGGGCCCTCAGCCTCAAAGCGTAGCCGAGGGATATTTTTTTAGAAGAAGAGGAGTGGACGACAGGGCGTAGCCGTAGGATCTGCGCGTCTAAACTCGAATGAGAACCCAGGATACTACACTATCAACTCCACGTATTAGAAGACTCCAATTCCGTACGTTTCTTAACATTTCATACCTCCTACCCGCATACGGATTAAAGTCCCTGATAACACTTTTACTGTAGCATTCACACTCCTTATCGTATGTTCTGAATTGTTGCTTGGACCTTGAAATGAGAGAGAAAATATAAGAATTCATTGCGTCCTTGAAGTTCAACACGAAGAAGTGTTATTGATTACTTACATTGATTATACTGACGTTATGAAATATTAGAGGATTATAATATACCTTTAGTGCATAAGCATTGTCACAACTGACATGTCCTATAACATATGTATCATGTAATAAATACAATACACAAAACTCAGTATGTTAGATGCTGATTTCTGATCACTCCAACATGATTTCCTTCATGGTTACTCTCATCATTACTTTCCTCTTTGTCATTAAGGGTAAATTGTCATACTTTTGCCTCCATTGTGTCATTTTTGCCCGCATTAGGTCTTACGCTGCTCTAACATAATGCTGCCAACATATGAATAATGCCACCGAAGCCGGTAAGATACTCAGCCTCAAAGCGTAGCTGAGAGATTGAGGGCCCTCAGCCTCAAAGCGTAGCTGAGGGATGTTTTTTAGAAGGAGAGGAGTGTAGCAAGTTGCGGCCGATAGGCCTCAACTGCGAAGCGACGACAGAGCGTAGCCCAGGGATCTGCGCATCTAAAACTCCAATGATTCACGTTCACAAAACAACAGTACATCGCATATTCAGTGCATTTCACTGATTATTTAGGTTGGCAGTACCCACTTTGCATGGAAAAATGGCTACGTTTGTTGACTTTCTCACGCTATTTGCCTATGCAAGTGAAACACCTAAAATGGGTAGGTAGGTGGGCACCAGATATTGGAGAGACAACATCATGTTCTAAACTCACTCCTAAGATAATTAATTTCATTACTTTTCACTTCCTTATTCCTAATTTAGGTGGGCAAAACTAAGACCTAATGCGGGCAAAAGCGACACAAATGGGGGCAAAAGTATGACAATTTAGCCGTCATTAATTTCAAGGTATTTTACTCAAGCAATATATTTGAATAAATACTGAATTCAACTTTTTAATTCTTTTGATTCTTTTTCAATGGAGATATCTAATTGTATAGTTTCTTGAAAAAAACAAATTTGGAGAATAATATACACATAACAAGCAGAATTTGTTCTAAACAAGTCAAAAATACTTCTGAACAATGTAACATTTTAGTATAACAACAGGCACTTACAAGGAATCGTGAAATGGTGCACGGATGACAATAGTCATCAAATCAGCAAAATCAGTCAGTCAAAAGCACAGCATTCAAAGACAATTTATGTAGTAATACAAATGAGTGATATTTAAACATTTAACCAAAAGGTATAAAAAATAGCGCAGCATAGTTCTCAATTTCATAAAAGTTATTTGAAAAAGAAAATATATTTTAATGTGCACTTACACACCTGCAATTTATTTTTTGTTTCAGTATCCAAGATGTATGCTTGATTTTTGCTTTGATACTGCTGGTTCTCAGCTTCTTTTCCACCTATGCATTCCAGGTAAGGAAATACTGCTTCATTACAAGAGATAGCTATTTGTTTGTGATAAAGACAACAGCTTTAACTTTGTCAAATTGTAAAGGATGTTTATACCTGACAGCAGTTATGCTAATAATTGGATATTGTGGATTTCCTTCTTTATAAAGCAAGACATGTGCATGGCCATGTTACATATGCAGCAGTTTTTACATTCTCTACTGCTTATGTATATTAAGTAGAGGAAGTACTGCATTCCACCCAAAAGTTTGATACCAAGATTTCACTGGAAATATATGTCTTGGGTCTCTCTGAAAAGAAAAAGAAAGAAAGAGAGAGGGAGAGCATTTTTAGAAAAAGTCTGTATGTGAACAGTTTAACTAAAAAATGAAATGTTGGTATTTAAGTTTAGTACCTTCCAAAGATGCGACACAAAGATTTTCAAAAAAATCCCCCCCCCAACCCCAAACTATCCTTTACATGGAATATTTTTTACATTTTTTATTTTCTGAAAAATGGCTCTAACGATTCTGATTAAATACCATATATTAAAGATATTTGCATGACAATGAAATGTTTATCTTTAATTTTTTGGGAATAGCTTGTGAAGTCCTCTTCATTTGGAAGTAAAATGATATAATCTTACATAACTGGTAAACGTTAAGTGACAGACAAAAATGTATATCTCTTTAAAACACACAATTTTTTTCAAATAACTTTTTTTGCAGCATCAGCCATTTCTTAGATATCCAGTATTAACATTTCGAATTGTTCAATACTTAAGTCATTCTTTTAAAGTCCTGTTGATTTTCAGCTCTTTCTCGTGTCATAGAAAGAGTATGGAATTTTAAGACCAGCATATAGCATCCAGTTCTTAAATATTTGAATATCATTACTCCTTTTGTATCTATAATGAAATGCATAATGCAGCTATTTCCAGAAAGGTTTATCTCTACTAAAATGAAGTAGATAGGAAAATAAACCTTCATAAGAATCATTTTATACCCACTAAAACAATAGAGGGTACAGAAAGTCATATGAATACACATCAGATTTTTAAGATATAGAGCTGAAGGTGCAAACTTTGAAGGTGCAATTTCATAGAATATTCAGTTATAGTATTAAGAAGCTACAGAGATATTCATTGAAAGGACAATCTGAGCATCTGATATCTTCAGTTAAACAGCAGCACCTCTATCCCAAAAAGTGAAGTACCTTGTAGCCTGTAGTAAGGGGTGAGGGAATAGGTTTTTCAGGATTTGTCTTCAGGATTTTGTCTTACAAAAAATTGACTAGTTGTAGGACAGTAGAAAACCGAAAAGGCTTTTTTCAATTTAGAATCCATCCTCAAATTTGAGTTGCTACTAAATTCTGCCACCCAGATAGATTTCATTTTCAGAAACTAGAGCAAGGATGTACTATGAGAGTGGGTACACATGCAAACTAAATTGAGAAATTAAAAATGGATCCATGGAGTGTTATCTGAGCAGAAAGTACAATAGATTCAGTTTTTAAGTGTTTGAGCCCTGCCTTATTGATACCTTGTAACAGGAATTTAGCAAAATTTGGGAATGGTTTCTTAAAAATGAATTAGGAAAGTTTTAAATAAGGTATTATCTAGACTGTGGTCTAGATTGACCACATGCCTGGATATTACTTTATTTAATATTGACACCGGTTGTAAAAGCCTACAAATTTTGAGGAATTAAGAAAGTCTCATTATGTAAATATGCAAGAAAATCAGTTATTGAATGATCTGCTCTCTGTGCCTTGTAATTTTAGAAATCTTTTAAACGGCTTTATTCTATATTGTTGGTTAACATTAATTCATTTTTACATTCCCTTTTCATGCCAAAATTAGAGATGGTTAGAATAGCCCTATGGATCCTTGGCGCTATCACATATTTTGTACCCAAGATTTGAGAAATGTACAAAAAATTTGAGTTTTTTTTTATGGATGCTCTTTAACTACTATATTACTTAGTGTCTCATTCTACATTGGACGTGAAAGATTGGAAATTTTGCTCAGATGCTTATCAGGCTTGAGGGTCTTTTATGTGTTGTAAATATAGGACATGGAACCACCAGCTTTGCTTGCCTTCAAGCATGCTAAGGATTTTTATACCCAAAAAAAAATCCTTTGTCCTCTGCCGGGTTTGAAACTGCGACCTTGGAACTAGACCCTAGACCATGAAGGAAACAATAGAAATGTCCAGAAAGAGATGACAGCAGTACTACAGTAATTTTCCCAAAGGTCACCAAGACTCAGGAGTATCATGTATGAAACTTGGCTCAGTTAATTTGTTAGTGACAAAAAAAGAAAGATTGGTTGAGCATTGCATAATAGTTGAATTAAAGCGAATGTAAGAAAAACTTATGCTGATTTTGTAGATAAATAAAGCTTATGAAAGTTTAAATTGGTTTTTGTCATTCATCATATTGGTATCAGGAGTGGGAGGAAATCCTTGCTAGGTTTATGGGCAAGATGATGAACATAAGCAAGATGAAAGCGAGATTAGTGAAGAACGGCTAGCCACCTTGGAGGAGGGCTTTACCAATATAATGAAGGAACTGAAAGACAGATCTTTAGTACCTCTGAGTTTCTGATCTATCATGCTTGCTATAGAGTGGAATGCTAGGAACCATAGCAGTTAAGGAGTGTCCACAAATAAAACTCAATTTCATTTATTTTCACTAACTTAAAGCTGTGTGGATTTAATTGAAAAAGCATCTTTTGCATATCATGCACACTTATAGCAACATTGTGAATCTTACAAGAGGTGCAAATAGGCAATTCCAATACACACCAGACAACCCAGGCTGCTCTGTTTGCTGTCAGCACTTCAAAGAATTTCTGAAATATCCAGGCTCTTAGAAAATGTTTGATTTTACATACACAGAACTAACAGACATAAAGTCTCTGATCCTAGAGGTCAGCCTAGCCCAGTCTGAACCGAGACCGAGAATAGGTTATATTTTACCACCGGGCCTGGACCAATTGTCTAATTTTATTTTAAATAAATTTATTTTGCAGTTATTGACTATTATTATCATCAGGTCACAAAATGTTGCTGCCAGCAGCATGAAGAGACCTGAGTTGGATTTCTGGCACCTGCATAGGGATGTTTCTCCTGCTGGAAGGCCTGGTATGGAATGCACTCAGGTCCTTGGGACTAACTGAGAAGCAGCTTTACAGAAATAGCAGCAGCTGAAGTCTTGGAATCCACATGTAGTAAGCAGCATGTTGAAATTAAACTGCCTTATTGACCACATGCTGTCCCTATTATTGCACTCTGCCCAGGATGCCCTGGGTGTGGGTGGACAAAGGGAGAAAAATATTTTGTTAATTAATGACGCTGCCAATTACCAGGATCATATCAGCGCGGTGGCCAGAATTTCGTCCCATAAGAGTTCAAGAGAATGGGGCTGTTGCTTTTAAGCACACTTAAAAACCATTCATTTACATGCTAGTAAATCTGCTGACATGGGGCATCGGTTTTAAGTACATTTAAGAACCATCAGTCTGGGCTTGGTTTTAACCTGCAACCTTGGGATCAGCACCTAACCAACTGAGCACCCAGACTGATGAAGGGAGGTGGAGTTTGCAGATGCCATGTTATTGTAACATTATGTAATTGGCATAAGTGAGCATTTATTTATTATTATTTATTACTACTGTGGTGGATATGTGCATGCTATCATAATTGTGCTATTCTGGACCAAAAATACATATCATATCTGATAAATTAATTTTTATTGTCTTTATTTTCCCTTTACAAAAATAAAAGGTTTTATTTTATTTATTTAGCTTTTAATTTTTTAAAAAATGGCGCTAATGATATTTACATGACAAATAAAATGCATATTTTGAATGTGATAAATTAATTTTTACTTTCTCTACTACGTATAGTAAGTAGGGGAAGTATTGTATTCCACCCAAAAATTCGATACCAAGATTTCACCGGAAATACATGTTTTGAGACACCCTGAATCCAAAAAAAGCATTTTTGGAAACATGTCTCTGTGTGTGTGTGTGTGTGTGTGTGTGTCTGTGAACAGCATAACTCAGAAACGAACAGTCGGATAAACACCAAACTAGGTATTTAGGTTCAGAATCTTCCAGAGATGCAACACAAAGGTTTTCAAGAAAATCCCCCCACCCCAGATTACCCTTTACATGGAACATTTTTAAAAAATTTTAATTTTCTCAAAAATGGCTCTAAGGATTTTGATTAAAATATCATATGTTTAAGATATTTTCATGACAAATGAAATGTATATCTTGAATTTTCTGGGAATGTCTCCAAAAGTATTCTTCATTGTGAACGACTTTTGCATAACTGGTAAACCATAAGAGATAGACAAAATTTTACTACACAAAAATGTAGATTGTGTTAAAATACAAATTTATGTCCTATACATTTTTGTTGTTGAGTGAACCATTTTCGAGATATTGCTTGTTATTCCCTTAAATTTTCCAATACTTATACTTTTTCTCAAATTCGTTATTCATTTTTTTTGTCCTAGTAATGCAAAGAGAATGGAATACTCCACATGGCAACCACCTCTTAAAATATTTGACTATCGCTTAAAGCCTACCATATTCCCCTTGCATCTACAAGAAAATTAGCAATAAGATTAACATCTCTATATCTCAATTAACATGAAGCATATGGAGAATAAGCGTTTGTAAAAATAGTTTGTACAAGAGTAAAGAAAGTCATGTGAGTGTAACACATCAGATTATTTTTTCATCTTTATTTTCAAGCTTGAGCCTGACAAACATTTTTCAAATTAAGCCGAACCTGGCCTGAGCCCGTCCAGACATCTATCTTGTTCATCTCTAATCAGTTCATGATGGTCTATGATTGGCTAATGTCATACATTGGTTTGGCACTGGTTGGCATTTCAGAAATTTGTTGGAATGCCTGAATGGAGTATGTAGATACAGTCGAGAGTTTGTTGTAAGGCACTGTCCATCAATGCCTTTAATGTGCTGCATGGGAAAATGCTATAAGGGTGCGTGATCTTTACGCTGAGCTTTATTTCAGCAGACATTTGCCTCGACACAGCACCTTTACTGCAGTTCAATAACAACTGTGAGAAACAGAAACTTTTCAGAAACAAGTGCATCACTTGGAAGTGTGCATAGAGATCTTTATTGGCAAATTTCATTTAACTAGATGTGGCTATTTAATTACCTCAATGCCCTATAGTTCCAATAACAAGGTATTTATGGTCATATATTCCTATATGAACATACTGAAATAGATCAGCTGAATCATGTCTGAAAAATTGGCATTATTCTGACTCACTCTGTGTATAAAACTTCAACTCTGTATGTGCAGGAGTTATTAGCTGTCTCATGTGTATCACAAAATGACATTATATGCTCTACACAGTAGTGCATTTACCTAAAAGTTGTCAGTCCATGTGGAATAGACAGGCTATTACATATAGGTTTCAAAGATAAGCTATGAGTAGGGGCAGATTTTAATGATCCAGAAATGTTAGTAGTATGATCTCAACAGCATTTGAATAAGATCCATAAAGAGGAAAACACGATCTCACAGTCCCACGAACAGCTGTTTTCTATGACAGATAATTTTGTAAAGTACCTTTAATGCTTGCATTATTACAATATTGGTGTATGCATTAAAAACTTTGAGCCAATGCCATAAATTCAGGGTTTATTGTATAAAATAACACCATTTCTATGCAACATCTGTTCCCCAAAATTTTGCAACACTTTCGCTTAGACATATTGAAATCACACTAAAATTGCCAACTTAAACCAATTTATTTGATAAATTATTCCTCTTTTCTCTAGCTATCAGTTAAACACATTCCAAATTGCCCCTGTTAAGAATACTGCCTTTCACTCAATTGCAAAAGCCTTCTTTGTGCATGTTTTCCTTGCTATGTGCTACTCATAGCCTTTAGTATGAAAAAGTATCCCTGGAGTATGAACTAAGAGTATTACTTTTAATAAAATTAAATAGAGCAATTTCAGTATTTTAGAAAAGTCGAAGTCTCCAATTTTTATCTGAACTTAGGCATATGTTTTACAAACAGAATTTGAATTAAGGCTCTCAGAGAAAAAGAAAGAAAAGCAAAAATGCAAGACATGTCATAGAAATACATTTTCTAGCTATGATTTCTTTCTGAGCTCTAACTGATTCACAACAAATGTAGAAAGCAGTAAAACCCAAGTGTATTTGCCTTAGTCTTAGGGTGCATGTTAAAACAGAAAAGTAAATGTAAACGTAATTCTGTAACAAAGTAACAATAGATGGATATTCTTGTTTTGAAAGGCTGGCTTGGTTGATTTACTCTACAATCGATTCAAGATGACATTTGTTGTTACAACCTTTTATCTGCTGATAAGCATCAGTCTGCATTCCTGGATTCTAAGTGCCCGGTGGAGAAAGCCTCTGGCTCATGTATGGCCTTCTGGTTTAATATGGCTGTTCGTAATTCAAAAAATATGTAAGTATGCAGAACACACATATATTATGGTATTTCATAAATAATGTGAGCTTATATGGCTAACATTTTGAAGTATGTGTTAGTTTATTAAGTACTAGCTGACTTACCTGGCATTGCATGGATGGTTATTTAAATCTCAAATAATTATATAATTAATTTCACTTAACGTCCCTGTACTCTTTATGAAATTATTGTACAGTGATCTGGAAACCTCCATCTTAATTTTGAACACCAAGATATCCCCTGGAATTCACAGAAATGGAAGTAAAATATTGGTGGATAATTATACTTCTCACCTCTTTAAACTCCCCTCCCCAACAAACTTCAAGTTCTGGAAATGTAGTATAGCCCACATCTTTTAGTGGTAGATGCAATTTGAAACTTTGGTACTTTCTCTTTGGTCCCATACTTATTTGATAAGATAATTATAGACTCAACAATTTTCACATTAAGGGAGAGTACCATAATCCCCGGACATCAATACTCATTGAAAAAAAGGTGAAATTGCCAGAGATAAAGAATCTTCAACTCCCCTACCTCCCCATGCTAATAATATAAACATTTTGAACTTGGCATATAACCCTGGAGAAAAATAATATTTTCAGTTGTTAATTATGAAAATAGGTTGAATAGCTGCTGATGTTACATTGGACACAATTCTCTAGGTTTGCTCCAACAATAGTCCCTGATAGTTTACATCTGACTGGCAGTGCATTCTAACAAACTTCTAACCATGTTAGCCTGTGAAAATCAGTATTAGGCAAAGGGCAGATACTGATTTTAACTGGTAACCAATGCCAAACCAATGCATGCACAATAGGAAGTCATAGACCTGCACATGAACTAATTGGTAATGAACTTGTGTACAATATTAACAGGAAACACAACAAAGTTTACGTATATAAGGCTTATTACCCATTTGGGTCATATGATGAACTATACTCCATAATTTAGTAATGGCATTTAAATTGCATGATGGAACTGTCCATAAGTATGTACTAACCAACAAAACTGCATGCATTTATATTTTTAACTAACAGGTGGCATTCAAAGGATCTGCAGATCTCTTTAGAACACTTAATGCACAGAAAAAAAAATCTGATGTGTTACACTCACATGACTTTCTCTACTCTTGTACAATCTAATTTTACAAACGCCTATTCTCCATATGCTTCAAGTTAATCGAGATATCGAGATGTCAATCTTATTGGTAATTTTCTTGTAGATGCAAGGGAAATATCGTAGCTTTTAAGCGATAGTCAAATATTTTAACGCTGGTTGCTATGTGGCGCATTCCATTCTCTTTGCATGTCCAGGACATAAAAAAATGAATAACGAATTTGAGAAAAAGTATAAGTATTGGAAAATTTAAGGAAATAACAAGCAATATCTCGAAAACGGTTCGCTCAACAAAAGAAATGTATATGACATAAGTTGTGTATTTTAACGCGATCTACATTTTTTGTGTAGTAAAATTTTGTCTATCTCTTATGGTTTACCAGTTATGCAAAAGTCGTTCACAATGAAGAATACTTTTGGAGACATTCCCAGAAAATTCGAGATATACATTTCATTTCTCATGACATTATCTTAAACATATGATATTTTCATCAAAATCGTTAGAGCCATTTTTGAGAAAATTAAAATTTTCGAAAAATCTTCCATGTAAAGGGTAGTCTGGGGTGGGGGGATTTTCTTGAAAATCTTCGTGTCGCATCTCTGGAAGATACTGAACCTAAATACCAAGTTTGGTGCTTATCCGACTGTTCGTTTTTGAGTTATGCTGTTCACAGACACACACACACACAGACACACACACAGACACACAGACACACACACAGACACACACACGGACATGTTTCCAAAAATGCTTTTTTTGGATTCAGGAGGTCTCAAAACATGTATTTCCGGTGAAATCTCGGTATCGAATTTTTGGGTGGAATGCAATACTTCCCCTACTTACTATACGTAGTAGAGAAAGTAATAATGCTGTTGGTGCCATGAGAGCAAATGAGGATATTATGTTGCCTGATATATCTCATAATAAAATGAAATGTGACATGTATGGATCATAGTCTGCAATGAATGTGCTGTATGAAATGGAAGGATAACAATGATGTTTATTTCCTATCGATGAAACATGAAGCTGCTGAGTAGAAGGAAAGGTCACACACTCAGAAGGTAAAGAAACCAAAGAGTGCACTTGACTACAGAAGTGATGGGAGGTTTCAATTTGTAAGATCAGGTGACAGCTCTGTTTCCTATAATGCTAGATATGTGTATGCTATATATGTGTGTTTTGCTAATGACTGCTAAGAAAAAGACCACTATGTGAACTTCATCAGGCACTCAATCAGCTGCTTCAAAGTTTATCAACATCACTAGAGTTCAGTGTTAGAGGTTGACCTTCACACCATTGAAACTGCAAGTTAAAACATGCATTCCTTTTCCAATGCACATTCCACCCACAACAAGAAACAAACAAAAGAAAAATGGAACAAAAAGATGTGTTGTATGCCACAGTAGAGGGAAAATAGTGAAAGTGCCTGGCAATGCAAAGTGTTGTGTTGCCCTTTATTTGGAAAGCTGTGTTGAGATCTATCACACTCAACAATCATATTAGACCCTCAAAATCTGTGAGTCATGCTTCCAGTATCATGCATAAACTTTCAGGAAAGAAATTATATTGGCTGATTTTATACAAATTTTTAAATTTCACAACACAGCTGTACAGGGATTTAAATCAACTTTCTAAGATAGCCATGGGGGGTGTTTAAAAAGACGAGAATGGATCAAAAGGCTTTGGCATCCAGAAAGTTAACTACATCTGTAGAATTACAATACTCAAGAGATTTCAAACCGCTTCATTGCGCATATCAGATGTTTGATAAAGTACTGGTTAAAGAAATAAATATCACTTAAATATTCTGCTATGAAAAGGATCTAATTATTGTTTGTTTTGCTAAGTAAGGCTTAACCGTTAACATTATATATACTGTTTGGTATAAAATATAATTAGCTTTTGCATTCTTTGCGGAGTAACAACAACTTGAGACGTCAATGCCATCCTAGTGTCTTCTATTATGATCTCAGCATGTTCATGTCATCCTCCATGGTGTAGTGGTTACCATGCTAACCTCTAGTTCCCAAGGTTACAGGTTCAAGCCCGGTGGAGGGCAATGAATTTTTCCAGGCGTAAAAATTCTTAGCATGGCTTCCTTCAGAAGGAAAGTAAAACCAGTGGTCCCATGTCATTAATTTATGGCACATAAAAGAACCTCAAGCCTGATAAAGAGGCCTCTGAGCAAAATTACCAGTCTTTCATGCCAAATATACAATGAGACACTAAGGACCACAGCAGTTACAGAGCATCATAAATAAAACTCAATTTAATTGAATTTTCCAGAATGTTCATATTCTAACATATAGAATTTACAGTTGTTCAATGGTGAAAGAGTGATTAAAATTGGTTGAATGGTTTCTCAGATTACGTTCTGTATACACACATATACTTCTTTCTTTATAATATTGGTTAAGATGTAATGGAATTGACAGGAAGCTATAATTACGATTGTAATTTATGTAAACATATAGCAACTGCTATCTATTAGTTTAATGAAATTGAAAATAATCAAGTTGTTCATCAGGATTGATAGAAACAAGACTATAAAGCTCATAAAATCTGTAAACTGGTGGGTGATGAAGTGGTCAGTGAGCGCTGGTCAACAGTGATTCCAGCACTTGAATAAAGAGAAACAAATGCAGCACACTGAAAGACATAAGATATTGGATAATGAGAACACAAAATTAATTGAAATGCATTCCTAAGCCATGAGAACTTGATGCATAAAAACATTTCGTATAATAAAGATCCCAAAAAAGAATTATACCGAAGTTATACCTCTATACAGTCATAAATACACATCTGAGCAAACTAAGCTTAAAGTAGATATGTAATATGTAACATATTCAAGCTTTGCAGTGAATTACCAAATGACAAGGTATTAATACTGAGATTGAGCTCTGTTCTCAACTAGAAAGGCTTAGGGCAGCGTGCACCAATCTAAAGTAAACTCTACTTTCGTAGTAAACTACTATTCACGTCAACACTTGGCAATTTCCATGTGAGAATAAACTACTTCCAAAGCATTTTACTCCTTTCAGATACTCCCAAAGTAAATGTTGGAGAGCACTGTCGTGTAGTTATGTTACTATGGGATTCAATAGAGCACAAATATGGGATAGAATTTACTCTTGCGACTTGGATGGAGTAACTAACCTGTCGATTGAACGAGAATACTGTATCGTATTTGGAGGAAGATATTTTGACATGTTCATGGCTTACTTAGATTACATTGATCTCGATGAAGAAAACCACGGAAATGTGATAGTGGTATGTGAGAGCCATATGATACTTATACAGAGAGCGTTCAAGGAATGCTTTGGTATTAGGAAAGAATCTTTTACATTCCTTTTGAACCTGCTTGGAGAGCATTTACAACAAAACTCAGACAGGAATTCAGCTCTGTAACCCAAACTGCAATTGTTATGCATCTTGCGAGTGTTTCGTACTGAAACATTTCAGATAGTAAAGCTGGGATTACAATGAACTTAACATAATGAGACAGTCTAACACTGTATTAAATGGAGCTACTTAAGGTTGACTTAATGCAATGTAACTTATAGAGTTTTGCAATGTCAAACTTTTACTTCCTGTTACGTCAAGTTTGATGTCAATGGTAATTACAGCACTAGCACGAAGTAATAAAAAAAACTACCAATCAAGAGTCATTTCCATTATGTTAAGTGCATCCTAATTAGACCTTTTGTTTACCAGCATTTAACTTCATGTCATGCTAAGTAAAGTTCATCATAATCCCGGCATTACAGGTGATTTTATAAATGTTCACCGTGTACCTGCTGGTTGTATCTTTCATTGCGTTGTTAGAACACTTTTGAGGTTAAAAGCAAGCTACCTACATAAATAAATATACATGAGTGCTCAGAAAATAAAGGGCAATTCCTCTTCACTTTTGCAGATTTCCCACACATTGTGGGTGCAACTGACTGCATGCATGTTTCTATTTTGTGCCTGTCAGTGAATATGGTGAACTTTTCCAAAATTGGAGAGGGTACTTCTCCATCAACATGCAAATGATCTGCGATGCAAATATGAATATTAGAAACATTGTTTCCAGAATTTTAAACTGGTCTTCATTACATTTCCCATTGCTCAAAGCATTAAATTCATCCATCACGACTTTCAAGGCATTTCTCTTCCAGCATCTTTATATCATGTTTTTCCACTCTTGTTTAAATGAATTTTCTTTATCTCTACCAACAAACGTTTTATCTTTTTTGCTTACTCCCCTCCCCCTTTTCCTATTGCACATAACCTTATTCATGATTGCATCAAGTAAATCGCACAAACAAAATTGTAATTGAGCTCTCCAACGTTACTTCCAGAATAAATTACTCCCATAGTAACCAACTTCCATAGTACAGACTTCTTTAGTAAACGTTACTTCCAAAGACACTTACTCCAACATAGTGTACTCTGCCCTTAATGCAGTAAAGTAGGAGATCAGTTCAGTTTTTAACTCAGAAATATTCCAGCCCTATTCAGTCAAAAGCAAGTGAATGAGAACCACAAAATGTAGCACTGCACACAGCTGCAGTCATCAAGGATAAACTCCAGGAACCATACCTGCATTTCATACCTTACTCACAGTTCTAACCTTGTACCTTCAGACTGTGGTCCTTCTTGGAAGGTGGTTAAAAAATTTTGCAGGTATCCATCAAAAAGCAAGAAATGGTACTGTTATGGAATCAATTGCATTGGTTGAAAAGTGGTGCAGTTCGGACTTAATGGTCCCTAGTGCCACTCAATTATTACTTTCCCTATCATGCATGTAGTAGGTAGAGAAGTTATTACATTCCTCCCAAGAATTCAATACCCAGATTTCACCAGAAATAGAAGTTTTGAGGCCCCTTGAATAAATAAATAAATAAATACTTAAGAAAAGCATTTTTAGGTAGAAAAAGGTCCATGTTTGCGTTTGTGTGAACAGTATAACTCAAAAACGAAAAGTTGGATAAATACCAAATTTGGTATTTAGGTTCAGGACCTTTCAAAGATTTGACAAAGATTTTCAAGAAACCCCTCCACTCCAAACTACCCTTTACATGGAACATTTTTCGAAATGTTTGATTTTCTAAAAAATGGCTCTAACGATTCTGATTAATAAAATGTATATCTTGAACCTTATGGGAATAGCCTGTGAAATCCTCTTCATTCAGGAGTTTCGTATAATCTTGTGTAACTGGTAAACAGCGATAGACAGAAATGTACTACACAAGAGATGTGATTCTTTTTAAAACACACTCTTTATTTCAAATAACTTTTTTGTGGCATCAGCCATTTCTGAGATATCCATTATTAATGTTTAGATTTGTTAATACTTTGTCATTCTTTTCAAATCCTGCGGATTTTCAGTTGTTTCTTACAACTGCATGGAAACAGTATGGAATTTTAAGGCCAGCGTATAGTGTCCAGTTCTTAAACATTTGACTATCACTTTTCCCTTTGTATGCTAACAAAATGTGTAATATAGCTATTTTTGCAAAGGCTTATCTCAATTAAAATGAACTAGATAGAAGAACATGTGAATGTAACACAGATTTTTTTTCTTGAAACATTGCACTCCTAGGGTACTGCATTAGTAGCTTTATGTACCTACTTATGCTCAACGGTTGAATGTAAAATGAGTATCAAATAAGATACTTTATATTCTAAAATGCCAATTGAAAGTGAGGGGGGGAAATTCAAAGGTTGCTGAAAGCTCAATTTAACTTTAATTCTGAACAATTTTTGGCTTAATAGAAAGAAGCCTATCACAGCAAAGCAGGGAAATACTTTTGAAATTTTGAGTTATGTAGTGACAAATGTTTTACTTATTGTTTTTAAAAATATGACATATTTCAACTCTAAATTTCCAATTAAAATTATCATTATTTTTACATTTCTTTGAACTGTATGAAACAACCATGTTCAAAATTTTGAAGATACAAACTGTCTAACTGGTCTTAATAATTTAATGTAAATTACTAATTACATATTTCTTTCTGAAATGCACCAGAGTTATAAATAAAACTAGAATAAGTGAAGCATGAGAGTGTTAAGTTGTGACTCATTTTTTAATTAATGTTTGATATTGCTTCACTGTGACCAGTCCCTAGTTTTTATCATTAACAAGTAACTTTTAATGGATTATCCTCTTATATGACTTACACTCCCAGTATCAGTCCCTTGGATCAGACATATGTTGAAAAGCAAGCATGAACAATGAATCACAGCATGCTCTGACTAAACAATCAATCCAAAATAGTGTGAAGATAGAAATAAAATGAAGAAATGGTTAGGAAAATTCATAGAAGTAACTAACCCAAGCATCTCCAAAAGCTCTTAATTAGGTTGGCCAGTGCCTGCAAAATCCAAGTCACAAGCATTACCACCTTAGCCAGCTTTCTCAATTATGGCAAGTGACTAAACTCTTCTTATAAGAAATAAAATAAGGTTTTAAAATGTCACTTTAATGGTTAAATATTTGATAAAAGCACTTATAATCAGTAAGTATAGGGATGAATATCCAAAATCAGATTAATATTTGAATACACTTAATGAAAATGTTTTTTGTCCAAGTTATACGCAAAAATATGTAAGTATAAAGCCCCTTGTACACAATCAAACTTTTTTTTTTTTTTTCTATTCAAGAGTTTACAAGAAAAATTGTCAAATATTTTTGAATATGTGACAAGATTGGACAAGACCTGGCAAGACTTGACAATGTCATAAAAGTGTATTTACAAGTTGTCTCTTTGCTAAACGGAAACCCATCAGAACACATTGATAATTTATCATGCGCAAAGCAATTTACTATTTACATCACGGTATAATAATTTGCAATGAAATATTTTTCTTTACTAATTTTATGTAGCACTTTCACGTATTATATCCAATGAAATTACATTAGAAGTATGGAATACAATGGAAATAACACCAACTAATAGGTTAACCATACTATATAACATTGCATTAATGTATACTTAGTTTGGAAATTTGCCTGGCAATTATTTCTTCATAACTGTCTTCATCTGCTTATCTCGTGTTGTGGTAATCCATGGAGCCCTCGACGTACAGATATGGCCAGCTTACGTTTAACCTAATCAGTTCGCATACGACAACCTTGGCCGGGTAACCATTTTTGTTTACTTTTTTCTTTCAGCCATGTTGCAGATTTTGTGACACACTGTAAACACTTGCATTTCATTGGCCAAAGCCATCAAGTCATTGTCAAACCTTGGACTGTTTAGAGCATTTCATTATTTATTTTCAAGACTTTCAAAGACTTTAAAAGTATTGGAAGCAATTTGACAAGAAAAGTTGTGAAACTCTTGAAAAGTCTTGTAAAGTATTGAATTTGACAAAAATTTGATTGTGTACAAGGAGCTAAGTATATATATTATCCGATATTTTTGTATTGAACATTCTTTATCACAGGTGACTTTTGTAACTCTTGATAGTTGAGACACTATTTTGATTACAAAATCAATACTTATTATTTTCTTTGAAGGTTAATGAAATTCTGTGCTGGAATATTTTGTGAATAAATATTTGTTTAAAAATGACATTTGAGACATATACAGTGTCTCAAATAAAATAGATTAATTTACTGAACCCCTTACATATGCTTGCAGCTTAGAATTCAGTACAGAAGAAAATGTTGAAACTTTATCAGACATTTAGACCAAATTGTATTTGATTGCATTTGATCTCAACTTATACCTTTAACATTTCAGTGCATATTTCTGTTCATTTTTATTGCCAGAGTCCAAAGTTTAAATAATTGGCTTCTGTTTGTCATTGGTTCATATCTATAGCCCCCTTTAACTGCTATGACCATATCGGGGCTCTGACTGAAACATTTGATGGTGTTGTTACTGTAGGTTTTCTTTGAACTTATTTTCACACACACACATTCAATCTCACATCCACCTTCCAGACTCTATGGAGGATAGGGAATAATTCTAATTAAAGAAAGATTCCCTCTCCCCAGCTGGGAATTGTTTCCAGGACCGTCAGATGAGAAATCAGTTCACTAACCACTCGATTACAGAAGCAGTCAAAAAGAATGTTGTGCACCTTTCAGGAAAAAGATATGAGTTGAAATAGAAAGAAAGAAAATGCAGACATTTAACATTTAATTTGCATACTTGTGATTTATAATATATATATCTGCTGCTATGTAAGGCTAGACAAAAGAAAAAATAAGTAACTTAATAACATGCAAAAATGAAAGCATTAAAGAATGTACTTTTAACTGAAATTCAATTTTACAGTTGCGGTATTCTACTATTATTACTACAAATGCTCAGTGCTGAGAATTAGTGATCCTCGATTTTATGATGATTTTAATTGGCATAGACATCAGGGAACTTGATACACTGCATTGCCAACATGTACACCATCTTTCAAGAACAAACATTGCAATCATGTTATTGGGAAGAATAATAACACAACAGCTTGAAATGGATTTATTCTTCATGCATTGCTGAACTTCACTTGATTCTATACTGTATCTGAAAATATGTGTAAAACATGTGTGCATTACCTATGTAATTTATAATTAAAATCAAGTAATACTTTGCCTGTTTTAATGGCAGAACAGTTTTCAAACTTCTGTTTGTACTGTTCATTAAAAATGTTTGCTCAGAGAGGGAAAGGATTAACAGTGATTCTCAACTTGTACATGCTAACTAACACCTTCAGAATTTGTATTGCTGCAGTGCTGTATAATTGTCATCCATTTTGTAAAGTTATGGGATTAACCATGTAATGAATCATGTTCTGTTCCTCCCAAGTCATTTTATGGTTGACATCTCCTTTTTTGTAACTGTACTGTACTGATTTGTTATGTAGCAATTATGAAATGCAGTGCCTTAGGTTTATATGCTTGAGAGTTCTGAAAACTGATCATTAGTTTTCCTTAACCATCAATATCTTATAATTTTTTTTTCCACTTTCATGTGCAGTTTCTTAGTTAAGTGCACATAAAGCTCTCCTCGTTAATTAGATAATATAAAATAAACATATGTATAGTTATTGAAAACATATATGTATTTGATATGTAGCTGCAGAATTTGAAGTCTTACTGCTTTGTATTTTGTACTTTATACAGTTTGTCAACTAATTGGTTGCATTACTGAGGTTCAGATTTAAACTATAATTAGGCTTCAGTCCCAGTTGCAAACGATGTTAAGAGCCACTGTACTGTACCTGTGTACCATTTGTACTTCATGTCTATAGAATAGGTAGGGAAGGGGAGGGAGACACACTGGTACAGTCATGTGAAAGTCGCTAGCTAATGTTGATAGAGCACTTGGATTTATTTTTCCATTGTTTATTATTTCCACATAGATAAATTAACATAATAATTTTTTCTATGTAAGCAAAAATCTGACTAAAATAAAACAAACCTTCCACTCACAATAAAATAAATAAATAATTTTCTCTTTGCACTGGAATCAGTCTCAAAAAGGTAATTAAAACAAGATTCACTTATAATAGTAGCAAATAAAAACAAACATTTCTCGTGTACATTAGCTCACTTTATAAATTACATTGAGTAATGATATATTGTGTTGGTGCATGAAGTGAAAAGCACTTTCTGTTATCAGTTAAGATAGTTTTGTATCTAGAAAAACTTCTCTCGTTGTCACATGATTTGACTGGTGCAAATCGGAAATACGGGACATCATCATTGTTTATTCTTGTGCATTTATGCTCATTGTGAAAACCCAAAATTATGTCTCTTATATCATACATAGTTGCATGTCCAACATTTTTATGCAGAACATTTTCAAATTTCATTCTCACTCTTGTAGTAACTGAATCTGATGGCACTTCTTTCACTGTCTATAATAATTTGTCCACTAAGTGAAGTGCTTCAGACATTTCTAAATTTGCAGACTTAAGCTTTATTATTGTTTTAGATAGATCTGCAAAGTTATTTTTAATGTAGACTATGGATTCCTTTAGTTCTTCTGATATTAGTGATTTTGCTGTCTATATCAGCACAACCCTCATTGTCTTAACGAGTTTAGTACGTTAACTATTTTATCATAGTGACTTGCATAGTATGTTGCAGCATCTGCCAGCTTTCCCAGCAAGTTAAGATGGTTGTGGTGGTAAGGGAATATCCCCTGCTACTTTCATAAATTTACATATTCTTGACAGAGCTTACAAAAATACCTTTTTTTACTTATTAATAAAATGGTCAACACCTATACAGCTCTTACTACATTGACCCTCTATGGAGGACATGAGCCAAACAGGTAATGTGAATAAGCTTTGGACAACAGGCCTTATCATTTTTAACAGCCTTCACATGTTGGGGGCAGCATCAGTTACAATAAGAAATATATTTTCTACTTTGGATTGATTTGGCCATAAAAGAGTAACAGCTTCATCAAATAGATTTTCTATGGTTTATGGTTCACTATGTCAATTTCTGTACAACGAAGCAGAAACTTTAGGCCGACACAATCTGGTGACGATACACCAACTATAATGTTGGCTATGAAATCTACCGCACCTATCTGCGGTTTCATCCAAAGATGACCAGAGTTTGTCTCCTACAGCTGTTCTTATCCTAGTTAGGATGTCTGGACAACACATGAGTAAGTTTTTCAAAATGTTGACTTTCTAGGGACCAGCCTCTTATATATTTTTCACAAAATTCCTTATAATGTTTATTTTCCAACTTGGTCAATGAAATATTAGCATGTATCATCATGAGATGTCTTGGTGGTCTATCTGGGAAACAACTTGAGTCAATTGGGGAATTCAATGCCCTACCGGCAAGTTGTCACAGTAGCTCAATGGTTAGAGCAACTGTACGGAGAGTGGAAGAGCCATGTTCAAATCCCAGCTGTGGCATTGAATTTTTCAGTTGACTCTATATTAAAAAAAAAGTATCATGTTACACAAATCGTAACAAAATTCTTCCTGGTTACGTGCAGTTGATATGACTTCATTCTTCACATTGTCAATGTGTCGTCTACTGTTGCAATGTCTCTACATAAAATATTTCCATTCCAATTTTATGTCTATATGACATGATCTGTAATATATGTTATCTCCCTTAATAAAAACATGTTCCTCACCAAATTCTTTTACATATATTTTGGCTCTGTTTATCTTAGACATATTTGTCATGTCACATATCTGCAAAGAATCAGTACATGTTTATGAAACATATAGAGCAGGCTAAATACTATGTTAATTAAGAAGTGAAAATATAAAATACACTTGATGAAAGCGGAGTCAACAACCTAAACACTCTTACTAGCTTCACTCACTTATTTATTCTTATAGTAAGAGTGTTTACGTTGATTCCACTTTCATCAAGTGTATTTTATTAGTTGCTTCACTGTGTGCGATTCCACCACTTTTTGGATAAATTAAAATATGTTTTATATTTGAATTTAGCATAAATGCTTACAGTAAATATCCAATGCTGTCACTGAACAAATGCTTCTGAACGCCCTGTCAATGTAAACACAGGTAATACAATGTTCCCCTAATATGATGCAGTAATATGAATATGCATTTTTATGTGACATTGATTTCAGATGTTTATTAATTGTAATTATTATTGGGAAATAAGTTTATAGGGCCTTACTGAAACTGTCAATAATAGCGCAATAATGCAGCGAGGGGGGTGAGCTGTTTATCATTATTGGAAACAAGGAAGTTACGTAATGTTGACGCGTTTTCGGTAGAAACTTCTGGAATATTTTCTCCCTAAAAGCAATATGTATTCGTGGTTTTCATTGGATATTAAAATAGACGCTAATGTTGGCGCGTTTTATTAGCCAATTGCAGCTCAGTTATAATCTTTAGGCGTATCTTGATGCAGGCGTAAAAAATAGGGTAGGTTCGAGGTAGCTTGTGCCCAGTTCATCAAAAATCTGTGTACACTACATGTCGTCTTCAGTCAGTCAGTCAGTCAGTCAGTCAGTCAGTTCGTCGAAAGTATTAGTTCATCATACATCGGATATAGATTCACAAGTTACGCGCAGCAGAATTATGAAAGATCTAAAGTATGGTAAAGTTAAATATACAAAAGATTGAAGTACGTGGATTAAAAGAATTATCAGTAAGAAGTTGTTATAACAGTTTCAGTATGGCGAGTGTTAAGATCAATGTATAAATGTGATAGTTCACGTGTTCGACAATAAATGTGTAAAACAAATTTCTTCATCAGTGTAATTTTTTTGGATAAAAGATTCCTTTCCGTTTCACAACCTGTATAGAGATACGTGCCCAAGCCAACAGGATAATAGCTAGCCGGAGGACATTTGAAATGAATTATTTCAAAAACTGATACTAGGAACCGCAAATTGCTAACGCCAGATGGAGCTACAAACCAAACAAATGAATGACGTCACAAGATGGCAACGCGTGAAGTAAAGACACATACATAAACATCACAAGCATCAACATTATAACTAATACCGTCGCAAATTGGCTACCACAACGTGGGGCTACAATAATGTTACACAAATAACATACATAACCGTCGCAAATACCAACCAGTTTGTACGGGTGACACGACTGTACCGTCCTTACCCAACATGTGCTATGTCGCAAAACCTCCATGCAAACATAACTGAATTTTCGACCACATGCAACCGGTACTGAAGCCTACTTGTAGTATATTTGGGAGATAAGTTACCACTTTTATGACCCAAGGATTATCTTATATTAAAAGTACACTGGGTACTGTTGAGTGTTTTGTGAACTTCACCTGTGAAAATTGCAAACATATTTTGTAAATAAAGATAATTTTTTTTGATTTATTTATTTATTTATTTCCCTTTTCCTATTTCCCTATTGAAGTGAAAGTGAAGTCCCAGACTTATTAAAGTATAAGTTCACGTTGAAGATGCAGTATGAGCATCAACTTTTTAATTTCTAATATTTATTTGATGCACTTTTTCTAGTAAACATTTGGCAGCAGAGGATATGGTTAGGACCCATAAAACTGTCCTGCATGTAAAATGTAAGTGCAGCAAAAGGGTATAATAGTTTTACCGCTTCTCTCAAGATGGCAAGCTATTGAGGACAGTCTAGTAACATAGAGTCACAAAGTTTGAGGTGGTTTTTTTGCAGCTGGTGAGATTACAGCGATCCTAAACCCTCTTTCTTCTACGCTTACTTCATGATTGACTAAAGTTGTTTGTGCCATAAAGTGCACATTTCCTACATGGGGTTATCCTGTATAATAGCGGCCGTCTTCTGCTAGCAGCAGCCTGGGCTGGCTTAGGGGGCTCAAGCATTGCCAACCTTAGGAAATGAATGTGCGGAATATAACATTGTAACATTCAATTAGCAGTGCGCTACTTAGGAAATGAACGTGTGGAATATAACAACATTGTAACATTAAATTAGAGGTAAATGAATGCTTCTGTAGCATGAAATTAGCCTTGCACCAATACTTGAAAAAATGCAATTTTTCCATGGGAGTGATAGTATAGTTTTGGATGAAAGTATTGTACAACATTCAGTGTTTATGGCTTTTAGTTATGGGCTTTTAATAACAAGAATAGTTTTCCTCTTGTAAAAAAATTGTTTTTTTTTATTCAGAGAAACTAAAAATTGTATATAGGCGCAGTAGGATTTTAATTTTGAACCTTTGGTTATTTAATACTATTAAAAGCTTTAGGAAATTAGACAGAATGGCCATTACAGCAAAAGTTATTTTAAATACCTAAAAGGAAGGGAAGCACAAAGGTCATAAAGGCAAAACAGGAAGAGGTTTGTATTAAGGAATTGAAGCCTAGTTATTATACAAAATGAACAAAACCTGCATGTTGATTTATACCCAGTGAAAATGCTTTAATTTCAGAGAAAACACATTATCGCACATATATAATAAAAGGTGCACATGTTATTACACAGAAGCAGTCGCAGTATTGTTGTCATTGTCTTTGAGCCATAAAACACCCATTGTTATATTACTTTACTGCAATGAAAATCACAATAACAAGAAACAGAAGTATGCACCTTTGATTGAATTCCACCTTGTTAAATTACACCGGGTAATGCTGCATGATGACATCCAGTATCACACCAAACATGTTTTGTCCCCGAAAACAATTCATGAAGACAGGATGTGAAGAGGGCATCACTTGTACCAAGCTGGCACCGAATTTTCCTCTTCATCCTCATCCACGTTCTGCATGTGGATGGAGTCATCCTCGGGGTCAACAAAGTTCTGCTCATGGATAATAACATCATGAGCATACACGCCATCAAGTAGATTTCCAATGTTGACATAAGAAGCCAATTCATCCGAGATGATGCAGCTTCCAGGCAAAATATGCTCAATGATCAGGGCCTCCAGGGTTTCTGCCCTCCTGTCAGGTACTTCCACCAGGAAGCCTTTCCCCAAGCTGCTCTCGATACTGCCAAACACCCAGTAGCCCTCGTGCTACATCCCTCTGTGGTACTTGCGGTGGAAGAACTTCAACTCGTCTATTTCTACGGTGATGGGCTCATCATTTTCGTCTAGGCCACCAATGCAGTCTGGATTTTCTTCCAAACTTCTGTGTTTCTTCTCTGAGGAAGTTGCACCAGTCCACAGAGGTAAGGTAATTGGCCACTGAGGCTTTCTGCCTCATCATGTATTGCAGCAGTTCGAAAGACCAGATGTTTATCAGGAATATAACCTGCTCCAAGTACAGCTTGCTCCTAGAGAAGAGAGATCCATCCCAGGTGGACTTCCTCCTTTCGCAAGATCCACATGACCACTGCTTTCCATCAGCACTGCCATTGTAATTGTGCAGCGCATGTGGCTGCTGGCAGTCATTGCAGATCTTGCTATTCCTCTGGGCTATCCTGCAGAACTGCCAGTATCCTGTCTATTCTGCGGGACGAATGGAGAACGACCAGATTTTGCCAATCACCGCTTCTCAGTCGAGAGTTTCTTCTTCAGTCACAATTGCTAAAGCACGTTGCGCCATGTTAACAAGAGAGCAATACAACTAAGAGTCTGTACTTCTCAGAATAACTTTCAAGTATGTGAATAACATTTGAAGAAGTAAAAGTAATGGTAAAGCGCTTCAACCCTTTAATTTTTAATTGGCTACCATGGATGGATGTCACTTAAAAGCAAAGGATGAGAGTTGGGCGGGGCTGACAGTTGTCAAAAGGAAAGCAGGAGAAGTATGAATTTTTAAGGTTGCCAATCCAGGTGAACGTTCCCAAACAAAAGCATTGGAAAAGGAGTGATGAGGCCCCTTCCCCCTCTAGAATACTCTGTTACCTATAAATTAGAACATAAACACATGTTAATTTGTTTACTTGTTTATCTGCCCTTTGACTTAATCTATTATCAATACTTACCTGTAAGTGAAGTATTGCATATCATCCAAAAATTTTATATCGAGATGAGAAGATAAATACGAATAAACGATGTGTAGAGAAATACATGTGAATGTAACAATAAATACTTATACATTTAGTTTGGATCTGACGTTAAAATTCCGAGAAAGTTACAATGCCTGTTTTACTGTGTGATCATCCATTTGAAAGCTTATGCCGCCCTCATAGTCGGAAAATCTAATCCTTTCCCAAAAAATAAATAAATAAACGGTTGCTGAAAACAATAAAAAATTGAAAATGCAATTCAGAGATGCATCATGGAAGGCAGATTTGTAAGTTAAATCTTTAATTTTACTTTCTCTAGCAGTATCTGTAATAGGTAGAGGAAGAATTGCATCTCACTAAAAAAATTAGGTATCAATATATCTGGAAGTATATGTTTTTAGGCCCCCTGAATAAATAAAAAAGACAAAACATGCGTGTGTACCTACAGCATAAATGAAAAACAAAATCTAGGATAAAGTACAGGCTTGGTATTTAAGCTCGGTATTTTCCAAAGATGCGACACCAAGAATTTCAAGAATATCTCCCACCATAACCCTCCTTTTCAATGCAACATTTTTGGTTATTTTTTTATTTTCTGAAAAACTGCTCTAACATTGTGTTAAAATAGGATGTATTTCAGATATTTACATGACAAATTAAATGTGTATCCTCAATTTCCTGTGAATGGCTTGCGAAGTCCTCTTCATTCGGAATGAATTTTGTATAATTTTAATGTAACTGGTAAACCATAAGAGATAGACAAAAACTTATAATACAACAAATGTAGATGTCTTTAAAACTTACAATTTATTTCAAATAATGTTTTTGTTACACCACCCATTTCGGAGGTATCCGTTGTTATTCTTTTAATTATTCAATATTTTCTCATTTTTTGAAATGCTGTCCCATTCATTTGTTTGTCACGATTGCATGGAAACAGTATGGAATTTTAAGGCTAACATATAGCATCCAGTTCTTAAGCATTTGACTCGCTGTTTTCTTTATATCTATAATTAGATGTGTAATGTAGCTATTTCTGCAAATGTTTATCTCGATTAAAATCTAGTAGATAGAAAAAAAGGTATATGTGATACTTTCACATGACTTTCTCTACACACTATCTTTATTAATGGGTATACAAAATATTCTTACTAAAGTTTATTTTTCTAGCTACTACATCTTAATCCAAATAAACCTTTGCAAAAATAGCTACATTATACATTTCGTTATAGATACAAAGAGAACATGGATAGTCAAATGTTTAAGAACTGGATGCTATATGCCAGCCTTAAAATTCCATACTGTTTCCATGACATTGCGAGAAACAATTGAAATCAATGAGACTTTAAAAGAATGATACATATTGAACAATTCGAACCTTTAATAACAGATATCTCAGAAATGGCTTATGCCACAGAAAACATTTTAAATGTATTGTGTATTTTAAAAAAGATCTACCTTTTTTGTGGTACGTTTTCGTCTATTGCTAACGTTTACCAATTATACAAAACTCCTTCCGAATGAAGAGGACTTCACAGGCTATTTCCAGAGAATTCAAGATATACATTTTATTTGTCATATAAATATCTTTAATATATGGTATTTAAAACAAAATTGTTACAGTCATTTTTTGGATAAAAAATTTCAAAAAATATTCCATGTGAAGGGTAGTTTGGGGCGTGAGGAGGGTTGTGTTGAAAAAATTTGCGTCCCATTTTGGAAGATATTGGACCTAAATACCAAGTTTGGTATTTATTCGACTTTTTGTTTTTGAGTTATGCTGTTCACACACACACATGTTTCCACAAGTGCTTTATTTGGATTCAGTAGGCCTCAAAACTTGTATTTCCACTGAAATCTCAGTATTGAATTTTGGGGTGGAATGCAATACTTCCCCTACTTACTATATGTAGTAGAGAAAGTAAAAATTAACAGCTACTGACAAAACTTTTAGTAACCAATTTCTAGTAAGCGCATGTTGTTGTTATAACTAAATGACAATTTCAAAAGCTCTGCGTGAAATACATAAATAAATAAAATTAAATATTTTGAGGGAAAAGTTTTCTTTTCCCTCAAAATAGTAATTATAAATTAAGAAGCTTAAGAACATCACGTAAGGTATTTGAAGTTTTATTTTTATTTCATTCCTCACGCACAACGGATAAAAATAGGTAAAACTGCTGTTCTTCGGAGATGATGATAATAATAATAATAACAACAACAACACACGTGCCGTCTATGTATACAACTACAATGACTTGCTCTACATTGCATACATGGGTTGGCAACATGTTATGTATGCAGCATGTTTTCCGTTTGCACGGTTGGCAACAATCGCCTAGGCCACGCTCCTGCTAGCAAAAGACAGGCCGCTATTATACAGCATAACCCAATGTGGAGTCTCTTCAACCAATGGACAACATAGCTACAAATTGAATTTTAATAACATGTACTCATTCAAATTAAGTATTGGAAGCATGCAATATTACATAATATTTAACTTAAGTTATAGCGTGCTCGCTAGTGGCACAGTTCTTTCCATATCGATCTAATTCTGTGATGTAAGGTTCACTATTGGAAGAACTTTGCAGTAGTTTTGGAGAAACTTTTGAACATGTGACAGCAGATATTTGTTGGAAAGTCCCAACCATGTTCCCTCTCAAGTTATTGTTTAACAAAACCCAGCTTACAGTGGAGTATATGTTATTTGTCATCAGAAGTGAAAGTGTGTGCCTAGTATTTTTGCGAACTCTGAGTGCTATTGAACAACAGCTCATTTTGTTAATAAAGCAGATCTTGCTCAATATATAAAAGATGAAGAGGCCTGTCTTCAGTTATTATTTGATGAAGGTCTGCTGAGGACAGTCATATATGTTCTGAGTGCGATGCCATCCTGCACCCCACCAAGAGATGGGACCATACTTATCCCAAATTATGCTGCAGGTGGGTGACACCTGAAAAAAAGCTATTATAATGAGGTACCTTTTAGTGGGAATTGGATTTTTTGTACAAAGAATCACTTCTGGTTGATTTTTTTTTTTCAGAATTGGACATGTAAAAGTAACGCAATGTGTGTGCAAGGAATGTGGTTCGTGTGAGCAAAGTTTACTCCCACTCGTCTTATTACTGATGCACTGTTTTGCACACAAACAGCCATATGACACCACAGTAATGGAGTGTTCGACAGGTAACCACTGTGTGAGATTGCAAACAGTATCAAATTGGTTCACTGTCTGGAAGTTTGCATGATGTCCAATGATGCAAAATATAATGCAAGGGGGAAAACTGGCAGTCCAGGTCACGTAGTTCAAATAGACAAGTGTAAAACCAGGACGCCGCAAATTCCATCACGGGCATGTTGTAGAGGGCAACTTAGGTATGATCGACGTGGAAACTAATGAGGTGCGGATGGCAATATGCCCTAACAACCAAAGAGATGCCAACACACTATATAATTTGATTGCAGAGCACGTCGAGTTCAGCAGCATGATTCACAGATGCCTGGAGGGGGTACTATGGACTGATTCAGAAAGCTTACAAATATGATTAAAGTAACATGCTTAATTTAGCATCAGCATACTTGTGGACATAGAAAAAATATCGGCAAACTCGCATCACATATTCAAAAGGAGAGCCATTTTAATTTAATTTTGGGATTTCCCTACACTCTTAACACTTACATCCATATATTCAGATATGACCTCAATATGCCATATTAGTAGAAAAACGTGTAACACAACTTTTTTCTTGCCATTATGCAAGTGTTTCTTCTTAAAATGTTTTGAGCTCCAAGGTACCTGCAGATTCTGTAGCATTTACATACAATACACGTAAAATTCATGCACCTTAGTTCTCAGTGATTAACAGACAAAGCATTTCAGCTTTACTATCAACTGAGATATTAAACTGTGAACACACCTTCTGCTACATGAGTCAAGTTTAAACAATTGGAAGTAACCTCCACACAGTTCACAGTATTGTGACATTAATCTACAAATCAGTCATTGCTTCCATATACTTATTTCATGCATGTGCTTGCAATAAATATAATTTTCTTATGATTCTTTAAATATAAGAAGACAAACTAGTGTTTTAAACACTAATTTCTATTGCAATAGGCAATTATGCATCCAGCAACCAATAAGAGAAGACTAGATGTACTTGCTTTTAACTAACCAAACGGTTCGAAAGAAAAAGACAATTATGTGAAATGTTTGTTAAGGATAATATGGCACCAAAAATGAGGTTTGTAGTGCATTTTTTTTAAATACCCTTTAACCTAATAGGTCATATTGGGCAATGAATGAATCAAATGGGTGAAATGATGCTGAAATGAGTTGGGATCCATAGCTTAAAGAAGTTACTTGACATTCGTCTTCTCAGGCCAAGGGAAAACCCCAGAATTAACCTTATCCAGGTAAGGGAATGGGAATGACATCTCAATTGCATTGTTGCTATAGATGAAACCTGAGCATGAATGTATGAACCAGAATTGAAGACCCAATCCGCAGAATGGCATTCAGGTTCCACCACGACATGAGGTGTGACAGAATCTATCACCCATAAAGGTCATACTCATTCTGGAGTGCCATTCTGTTCGTGAAGGCCCAATACTACCGCAACTTTCTACTGTACCATCTGTGACATACACTGCGGCGAAAGTGTCCGGCACTGCTCGATAATGCAATCATACTCCATGATAACACTACAGCCCACATTGCTGACATCATCAAGACATGTGTACAGCGATAGAGGTGGGAAATCCTACCCCACCCACCTTACTCACCAGGCCTCAGTCCCACTTCATTCCCAAAATGAAGAAACCATTGCATGGGTGGCACTTTACAAACAAGGCAGATATCCTAATGGCATATTGATAACAAGTGGCAAGCATGGATGGCAATGCCTATGGCATTCAACACCTTCCCCATCATTGGCAACACTGTATGGATGCCTTGGGGGACTATTTTGAAGGACAGCTGGTGCATTGAAACGTTGCCATGGATGTTAATTGATTGATGTTTGTTCTATTTGTACTCGTGCACAATAAATTTACACAGAGTTCCATTGCCTGTTTTTCATTTCAACCTGTGCCGTTAACTCCTGTCCTCGAATCCTATTTTATGTTGGCATTGAGATCCACACTGCCTCCACAGTGCAATTCACAGTGTGGATTTCCTCTGTTGTCATATTATCGAACATTATTCCATAGTTACCAGGACTTGTGGAATGACCCTCATACGCTTCAAATTTTATCATTATTCCGGCTGTCATTCCATACTGTTTATATTGCTACTTATATTTTAAATAGTTTAAACGAAGTAGCAGTGTTACTGATATGCTATTTTGGGCGCATACCCCTCAAGACAGTTCAATAACTATTGAGAAGTGGTGACGCCTTCACATTATGCTTAAGCTACAATAAGGAATCACTTGGAATTTCCCGCTCGCAGCCAGACTAAGCATTCGTTTATCTGGTCGTCATATCACATGGTGGGAAATTGTTCTTGAGAGCGCCACATCAGGGGTAAGGCAGTGTTGTTGTTGCTTTCATCCCCTCTCCCCAGTGCCAGGAGTTTAGCTGGGAACCAATGGGAGAAGCAGCAGGGGAGTCAGCGAGTTTTTCTTCTATGAGTAACACCTGCAGCAAGTGGACAAGCAGTGAACATGTTGTGTACATCGTTTTTTGTTTTGGTAAAATTCTGTAATCTTCTATATTTTGGCATGTACTGTTCTAAATTCTAACACAATGACGTACACATGTAGGGTTGTTAAATTCTTTCAATTCATTACAAAATTGTGAGCATAATGTATAGCGACGGAAGTTGTGTTTCTTTTGTTTCACATTATATTGAATTTCAAAGGGAACGAGTTATGGCTTGTGAATGTACAGAAAGATGATAAAGCAAGGGAATCTTTTTATATATAGTAATGTCAAGGATTGTTATTTGAGTCGATATGTGAACTTTTAGGGAACAAATTGTAACTTGAGAATTGTTATTATTTCAAAAGCTTGGCACATCAAATTACTAGTGTATTTATACCAGGAGTTCAATGCACAGTTCTTGAAATTGTTTATTCCTTTGTACTGCCTGCATCATTTTCCTTTAAGGTGGTTAGTTTTCTGATTGGTGAACACGATTCACACTTGGTGGGGGTGTTGTGATCTGGTATGAAGGAAATAGGTCACATAACCAGCATATACCAAGCTATGAATTTGTTAACCACGAAATTACGCTTCCACAACATCTATTCTGAAGAAATGTTAACAAAATGGTAATGGTACCGTGAGCTACAAAATAAACATTGCAAAGGCTAACATGGCATGACATAGATGTTATAAATGGTTGTAGAGCATTAAAAGGTTATGTAGTAAAAATTAAATATTACAAAATGGAGCACTTTATGCTAAATTAGGATATTCTTGAGGTTCACCACTTAGAAGTTTTAAAATTTTAGGGAAAACATAGGCCTTTTAGAGTGTAGTTTCTTAAACTTTTTGATTAAATGTTGTTTCAATTACAAGTTACTGTGCATATTCCTGTTGTTGGTTTTTTTTTGTTTTTTTGTTTTTTTATTTTTTTTTTATTTTTTGGTGGAATTTCTACCCGGTTGAAACTTATTGTCTGGGTTAAAATGTTAATATATTGGGCTTCGTTACATTATTTTACTCATTCCCATTTTTTATATTGCGTCTTTCAGTATGCATCTCGCAAATTTAGAACTTTTCAGGAATGAAAACTTTGTTTCCATTTAAAATTAAGAGCAGTTCCTTGTGATGCAACACATCCTGTACCAGTATTACTTCAAACATTGACCATTCAACCAGATGTTTCAAATTTAACACAAAGTGATTTCGATGAGTTTTTAACTCCTCAAAATTTCAATTAGCAGAATTTCAAGATGCTTTGAGTAATGTTCAGACTATGTATATCATATTATATTGAGCAATTTCAAATTCTGCTTACATCACAATTCACAAAATTGGTTTCATCTGATATGCAAAATTTGCTATTGACATACAATACTTGTTTGCAGTCGTTTCTAGATCCTTCATTGAATTTAAAGGAGTCTGGTCCTTCTACAGCTATTTAATTTGGAAGATTTTTTGACTAATTCCACAATAAGAACCTCTGAAGGGAAAAATACCTTCAATACTGTTATTGATGTTAAAACATTACAAGCAAAACATCCAGCACAATCTTTGTTACTGGAGACACATTTTTAGTTAATGAAACAGAAGATGCATTGTGTTTTTTACAATTTTTTGTTAAATTTTGGGATCGCTGTACACTTAGTGGGAATTTTTAGGTCGAAATTTATCACTTGTTTATGAGTATTGTGCAGGGAAAGCTGAGTTTTTTGTTACAATCAGCTTTAGCTGAACAGCTTACCTTGGTACAATTTCACTTATCAGTGCTTCAGTTTTTCCTTCCTCCATATGTGCTTAATACATATTTATCATTATATTATTATGCAGGACAGTCCCATACAGAGGATTTCCTTATGTTTGCTTTGCGAGTAAAAACTTACGCTTGCATTTTTCAAGTGTTGGATATGGAGGAACAGATTTGTACTTTAATATTGTCAGGTTTAAATTCCCATATGTGTTTACATTGTGTGCCTGCCACTGCTCCACATTCATTTTGCGAATTAGTTAGTGTGTTATCATGGCATCAACAATTTGTTTTTTTTTCCAACCTTCAGGCCCGATGCACAGCAAACAAAACTTGAAAGGAATCAAATGGGTTCGTCAGCCTTGCATACTGTGATGGTTCCTTCTTCAATTCTTCAACCTCACACAAATGCACCTTTACATTTTTGTACATTTTGCCATAAGTTGGGACACACTCAAGCCATTTGTTTTCAAAAATCCAATTCATCATATCATTCTGCTAAACAGCTTTTATGACAATTCAAGGGTTTTGGCCAGCGAGGCTTTTAAGACACTGAAGCTTATAGGGGCATTACCAATTATTCAAGCTTTGGATTTTTAACAACAAGCATTAGCATTACTCGACTCAGGATCCCAAGTTAATTGCTTAATGTAAAATTTTGGCAAGCTTTACTCCTAAAACACCATCATTACTTTTGCCATTTGACTTAAAATGAAACACAGTTTCTGGTAAAGAATTGGAAAAATCTTGGGGAAAGCTGAATTACATATTAAAATTCTAAGTTTTTCTTGGTCTATGATATTTCAAATGGTGAATACTTTGCCATATATATGATATGATATTTGATACACAATTTACGACCCATTCACAATTGCATCTTGATTTCTCTACTTTTCAAATTCACTTTGCGTTTAAACCGCAAGTGTTCCTATCATTTTTATTTGGAGCACGTCAGCCTGGCTCTTTTGGCTCGGTGTTACCAAGGTTTGAACTTCTGCATTTAACACATCAACAAACAACTGTAATTTTATCCTTGGTTTCTGAGTTTGCCGATTTATTTTCTGACAGGCTGAGTACTATAAAAAGGTACACATTATGTCATACATTTAAACGATTCTACGCCGGTTCATTCTGCTCCATAAGGTGTACACCCCTAAGTTGGAACTTTTATGATCTAAAATCAACCATATATTACAGGCAGGGCATAATTGAACCACCTAATAGTCCTTATTCTAGCCCCCGTTTTTTTTTGTACCCAAACCTGATGGTGATGTTGGATTATCTAAAGTTAAATAAGTGAATTCAACAAGATTCTATGCCATTTCCGGATTTACACTCAGCAGCACATTATTTCTGCAATGCTAAAAAATTTACAACTCTCGATTTAAATCAGGCATACTATCAGATACCCCTAGCAAAGGAGTCATGTCCCATTATGGCTTTCTTCACTCCATGGAACTTGTAGTGATTTTGTCACATTCCTTTTGGGATTTCCACAGGAGCTCAGGTATTATCGTGTTTTTTGGAAGATATCCTGAAAGAATATAAATATAACTTTGTCTTTAATTATCCTGACAATTTAGTCATTTATTTGCCGGACTTCTCTACACACTTGGAACATTTATGCAAGGTTTTCTCATGCTTAGCAAAAGCAGCAGTTACAGTTAGTCTGACAAAGGTTAAATTGGCAGTTCCACAGATTTCCTTTTTTAGGACATTTAATTTCTTCAGATGGCATTTCAATTGATCCCGATAGAACTCTTGTGATATATCAGTTTTTGCCTCCATCAACTTCAAAGCAATTGGCATTGTTTTTCAGAATGGTTGAGTTTTTCTCTAAATTTATTCTTAAATTTTCTACTTTAGCAGCACCATTATATGCCCTTAAGCGGAAGGGAGTCCCCTTTAAGTTGACTAATGAACATGGACAGACATTTTTTCTTTGAAAGCAACCATAATGAATCTTCCAGTTCTAGCTATGCCAGACTTTACTAAGTATTTATCATTCAATCAGATGCCTCATGTACAGCAGTTGCATCAGTCCTCCTACAGGAGACATCTTATGCCTCTTATCCGAGGCCGAATGAAAATGTTCTATATATGAATTAGAAACCTTGGCAGTCCTCTCTGCTTTCAATAAATTTCATCCCTTTTTGGAACATCAGCCGTTTGAGTTGGAATTTGATAACCAGGCATTAACATGGGTCCTTTCACATGTAAGAAAAATGGGAAACTGGCTAGATGGGCCGTACAGTTAAGTTCTTTTCTTTTTATGGTTCGTCATATACGTAGCTCCGAAAATTCTGTTGCAGACGCTTTATCACACATGTTTCAGGAGCCTGAATCAGCTTCGGTTTGTTTCCTTCAAAAATTTTTCTAAAGATTTTCCAGCAGCCTTCCAATCTCTTTCTAATTATCAACGATCTGATCCAGTTCTAGGTCCCATGTAGGAAATGGCTAAATCTGGGGTTGATGTGCCAGAATGTGATTTCCATGACAATTTGTTATATGCGCATTTGCTGCATTCTCGGAAGTTACACATTCTTTTGCCAACAGAGTTTATCTCTATGGTTTTTGCAATATTTTCATGCTTTGGCTATGGGTGCACATTTGGGTATCTATAAAACCAAAATTAAAATATGTCAGTATTTTGTTTAGAAACATATGTATACTGACATTACAAAATTTGTAAAATCCTGTACAACTTGTGCCTCTTCTAAACCTCCACAGTTTACCAAATCTGACTTTCATTCTTCCAAATTATCTACCACTCCAATGCAACATCTTTTTCTGGATTTTGTGGGACCTTTGCCCTGTTCTTTGTCGGGAAATACTTATATTTAAGTCGTTTAGTAAGTTTATTTGGCTGACTCCCGTTTGTGCTTCTACCTCTGTATGTGCTATTTCAGTTTTATCTCAATTGTTTGTATCTTTTGGATTTCCTCAATTTATAGTTACTGATAATGCTTCCTATTTCTGGTCAAGATTACTTCGTATGTTTTTATTTGACAGTGGGATTGAACTCATTCGTACATCCCCATATTATCCTCAACCATCATTGGAGAATGGGCAAACTGAAATTTAAAAAGTGTTTTGATTGCATTTCATTCTGATAATCATCAGGCATGGGGTACGCAATTGCAGAATTTTCAGTTGGCTTTTAATACAGTCTTTCATGAAGCTCATAAAATCACTCCTTTTACTGTTATGTTTAAATTTGCTCCTTCATGTCCTTTAATAAAGCGCTGGAAGTTACACCATTTATTACTGGATGGTAGTTCTCCCGATTCCATCCGACAGATTTGGCGAGACACCTTTTGTAATTTGCATCACAACTTTCAAAAACGAGCACACCGTTATAATTTAAATCATCTCTCAACACCATTTCACATGAGAGATCTGGCACTATTAAAGAATTGTCCATTAAATGGCGCTTGTCATCATTTTACGCAAAATCTGGCTCCTTATTATATTGGTCCTTTCCACATTATTAAGATAGTGAATGACGTTTCCTATAAACTACAGGACTGCATTACTTGTAGAATCACTACAGCTCACACTTCATAACTTAAATCCACATCTATCACTGCTGCAGGAAACAGGGATTTATAGCTCGCTGCCTTGCTCTGACAGGAATTTTCCATTTTTTTGTTTTGTTTTACTTTGCTCCTGCGCATGGTCACAGTGCTCCTGCAGGAGCATGGTTTTTTTCCATTGCTTTATCAATATTGTTATTCCTGCCAGAATTTTATTCTCATTTTCATTTTGACATTTATGCTTTTACTTTGTTATTTTGATATTGGTTAGTGTGTACACTGTATTGATATATATACTTATTGGAGGTTTAATTACCATTGTATATATAGGTTATAAACCTAACCATAAGGAGTACTCCATTAACAGTTATTGATGGCCATCACCTTTATTTATTTTATGTATCTTAGAAATATTGTTTCTTCATTTTTTCATCATTGTTTATTATACTTATGTGTTGTTTTCATTTTATGCTCGTTCCCTTTTGTAGCTTTTTTTTCCTTTTCACTTGTCTTATATTTTGCGTTCGCTGCTTGCCTTTGTGTTTACTGCTTTGTACCCATTTCTTATCCAGAGTTGGACTTTGTTTCATATATGGTGCCTGGAGAGAGGAGTGCAGCATTGCTGCAGATTTGTTCCTGCCTTTCTAGCCTCTTTGCTTGGGAGGGAGAGTGTTGTGCCATTTTTGGGTGCATCCCCCCTCAAGACAGTTCAATAACTATTGAGAAGTGGTGACACCTTCACATTATGCTTCAGCTACAATAAGGAATCACTTGGAATTTCCCACTTGCAGCCAGACTAAGTATTCATTTATCTGGTTACCACATCACACGAGGGGAAATGGTTCTTGAGAGCACCTAATCAGGGGAAAGGCAGTGTTGTAGCTGCTTTCATACCCTCTCCCCAGCACCAGAGGTTTAGCTGGGAACTGACAGGAGAAGCAGCAGGGGAGTCAGCGAGTTTTTCCTCTATGAGTAACACTGTGGCAAGCAGACAAGCAGTGAACACGTCGTGTACGTCAACTTTTTATAACCTTCTACATTTTGACAAGTACTGTTATAAATTCTAACACAATGATGTACACATGTAGGGTTATTAAATTGTTTCAGTTCATTACAAAATTGTGAGCTTAACACATTGCGACGTTGGAAATTGTATTTCTTTTATTTGTGATTATATTAAATTTCAAAGGGAACGAGTTATGGCTTGTGAATGTGCAGAAAGACTATAAAGCAAGGGAGCATTTTTATGTATAGTAATGTAAAGGATTGTTATTTGAGTCAATATGAGGACTTTTAGGGAACCAATTATAATTTGAGAATTGTTATTTCTAAAGCTTGGCACATCAAATTACCAGTAAATTTATACCAGGAGTTCAATGCACAGTTCTTGAAATTATTTATTCCTTTGTATGCCTTTAAAGTGGTTAGTTTTCTGACTGGTGAACATGATCCACACTTCGTGAGCAGTGTTGTGATCTGGTAGGAAGGAAGTAGGTCACACCACCATCATATACCAAGCTATGAATTTGTTAACCATGAAATTACGCTTCCACTAACATCTATTCTGAAGAAATGTTAATGAAAATGGTAACGGTAGTGTGAGTTAAAAATTAAACATTACAAAGGCTAACATGGCGTGACATAGATGTTATAAATGGTTATAGAGCATTAAAAGGTTATGTAGCACCAAAAAAAAAAAAAAAAAAAAAAAAAATGTTACAATGAAAAGACATAACTCGATCGTTCAGAAATAAATACCACTGATATGCATTTATGCAGTCAGGTGGTTCAGGTCAGAAGCACGTGCCTTCAGATAGTGTGTATGCTCCGCCCCAGGGACTAGTAATACAATCTGCAGACCAGTATTTTGCATGCTGGTTTTGTTTACATCAGGCTCCTTCTAAGCTGGCGGGATTATAACAGTAAGAAAAAGAGGCCAGATTTATCCTGCTTTCGATTTCTTAAAGAACCAGTAAGATGAGTTCATATGACGTTATATCTTCATTAAAATGTAAGTATTAATGACCCTGTTGCGATTGACAATTTATAAATGAAAACAACCATTCACAATTATAGTAAATGTCATTATGCCTATACACCTTAAATAATAATTACTGCTATTATTTTTTGTGTTTATGTGAAATTTATTGTACTTCATTAAAAGTTAAATAATGTCTGTAATGTTTAAATAATTAGAGGAAGGTGTTTATTTTTCCAAAAGAATATGATAATGAAGGTATATTTTGTTATCTGCTGAGATGATCCCAGTATTGCCTCAACTGTAAAACTCACACATATTCTCTACATATTGAGCTTTGTGACTGTATCATAGTAGAGTAGATTGTGTATTGAAGTGAAAACAAGTGATTCTGGAATTTCAACACATTGTTTTCAGTGTGATTCTGCATAAGAGTTTTATTTTTATACATGTTAGAAGTCTGCATTTGGTTGTAAAATACTTATGTTTAGTTATTTGTACTTCTAGAATAGTGATTTAATGTACAAAATGAAATTATGTATATAAAACTACATAGATACAAATTCCTTTTTTAGGCCTAATCTTTTTTATTCTATGGTATAACGAGGTCAAAACCTAAAACAGCAAAGAAATAAACCACTTTTCAAGAAGAAAAAGAAACAAATTCCTATCATTAGTGCATTGGCTAGGTGGAATAAGCAAGTTTTGAGTGAAGAGGTTTGAAATAAGCCTAATCATGTGATTGAACAACCGTCAACTGCCCCATACTGAAACTTAAAATGCAGTTTGTTGTAATTGAACCCTAACATTCTTGCACTAGACATACTTTTTTTTCCTAAACTACTGCATGATTTTTGGAACACATGTTCTTCATTGTATACCTAAGGTAATGGAACATTAATTATACGGTACTTACACAACCATTAAAAAATATTATATATTGTTGACCAAATTAATTTTGTATGATTTTCAAGAGAACAAAATTTTGACATTAACATTGCTTAATATACTATTTTGTAATGCTCCATTACCACAAACTGTCTTTCAGCTATATATGCATTAAAAAGCACTTTTAAATAATTATTTTCAGATTAAAATGATTTCCAAAAATAAATATAAAATTAAAAAAAAGAATGTTATTTCGTTTAATTATTTATGCCATTGAAATTTAACAAAAGTTCATATTTGATAGCAGAATATGTGAATAACATTTCATTAAATTAGCTTTTTAAGTGTAGAGATTAGGAAATTCAGTAGAGCATCCTCTTAATAAGATTTTGCTTTTCATGATTGATGAGCTGGTTGGAAGAACTTCTCATGCAAGAACTGCTTTACTCCATAAATATAGTTAAGAAAAATAAATCTCAAAGTACTTTCTGGGGTTAAGCTATTCTTCCACTCAACTCCTAATTTGGTAATGGGCTGAAAATAAAGAAGCTGTTTATGGAAAACAAAACATTAAAAGCATATATTTGGAGTACTGATGAGGTAAAATTTCCTGGTTTACATTTGACTTTTGCACATTGAATGTTAATTTACAGGTCAGCTAGCTAAAGAAATATTTAGCAAGAGCATAATTTATGCCTAATCCTTTTTATAAGGCTTTCTGTGAAGTGTTTTTAAGTGAATAAGAATTCCGTAAAACAACTATCATAACACTGTATATACAACATGATTCAACAAAAACACATCTTTAATCAAAATATATGAACAATTGGAAGGTGCAATTCTATGGGTTTGTAATGCAACAATACATTCTTAGAGAAAATAGTGGTACCATAGAATTTTCTTCACTCAGCGACTGATATGTTTATGTCGCAGATTTTTCTATAATTCATACACTTATAAATAACATTTTCTATACCTTATGCAGTATGATTTCCATTAAGAAACAGTAATTTGTCTGCTAATTCGGGTCCTAGACTTGCTCTTCTCAGGTGGAAAAGCACCTGATTTTCTTGAGGAATACGATGTGCAGGAGTAGCTGAAGCAGGTACACAGTTGTATTTACGAGCAAGACGAGCCAAGTTGGGACATTTGGCTGAAGCTTTCGCCCACCATTGCAAAGGACAGTAGTCTAGAGGTGCTGTGCTCTCTGACTGGTATTGTACAAGTTCAAGATTTGCACGTTCCTCTGCTGGCATTCCTGACTTTGATGAGCACAAATCTCCCAGCAAGAATTCCATTCCTAAAAGAAAGAAACTTTTTTGTAAATTATCAACAGCATGCAAATGCTACTCCTCAGGATCACAAATCACTGACATTCCAATCTATGTATTCCAAATTTTCATTGAATACTGTGAATTCACCCCTATAAAAGGGAGGCTGCTCCTATGACCCTGCTGATTTCATTCAGTGCTTGGTAAGTTGATCTAGATAAATAAGCAAACGAATGTATATCTGGTGCTTTGTACCAATGTTCCTGATATCTGTAAATAATTTGCGATTGCAATTCTTGTGGTCAGCATTTCCCACTTCCATGCACGTATCTTGAGCCAAGGTGAACAAGCATCTTATGTTTACTTATTTTTTTAGTTTCTTCCTTTTCCAATTGTTTTTATATATAATTATTTATTTTCTGCTTTGTACATGTTTGCTAAGAAAGTGCAGATTAAATATAAACTACAGTAAGTTGATTCACTACTGTCCCATGCAGTAACTTTTATAACCACTGGTGTAGTTGTGATAAGAGGGGAAATGGTTGAAACTATTTATGTATTAAAAAGAATGCTTGTGCAATGAATTATTTTGGTGCAGGTTAACATTATAAGATATATCATACTATTTTCTAATTTTATTGGAATACCAAGGATAATACATTATTTCTGATTGTAATTACTATTTTAACTCCAACAAGCTACTCCCATTACATCATTATTGTCTAGAAAGTTCCAGAAATATATACCGTGATACTAAATGCCATCTTCAAAAACCAGGGTATAACAGATATTATCAAAACATGTATAAATAAGATAGCAATCAATATTGTCTCTTGCAAGTTTTCCCAACAGTTGCTTGGGATTCACAATGAAAGCATCATATTTGCATTACTTCACCATTCACAGGTGAAAGGGGTAGATATTATTCTCTTAGGAGGTGATTCTATGTATACATGTGAACGATGATACCAATTTAACTTATGAACACTTATTTCAGCAGAGGAAAGGTAAGTTTACTATGCTTTTCTTTGAACTGTAAATTTACATGATAAAATAAAGTCTTTATCATTTAGGAGGGAGGAAGTTCAATTGCCACGTGATCTGGCCGTGGGCAGGGCGGAGGCATGGTTGCAGAGTGACGGAATGGTGGGAGAAGAAAGCATTGTGTCAACACCCAATGGGATTTTACTGGTTCTGGACAGAAATATAGCGGGACCATCAAGGGAGCCAACAGGAATAGAATTACGGAGTAGGAAAGTGTGGCATAGGTATAGAAATAGAACTGGCGCAGAGAGAAGTACGGGAATATGGAAGATGTTAATATTAGAATGGGGAGGAGGATGTGAATATAAAATGAATATGTTGTGGAAATGAAACATGTTCTAGAAGGGAACAATTCAGACAAAGTAAAGACAAGTGTATTGATAAATCAAGTGATAGATTTATTTGAATTGTGAAGTGAATGCTCTAGATATATTGAATGGTAAATATGGAGAGGATTTGGAGGGAGAGTTTACCTTTGTTAATATGAACAAATAAGGTTGTTATGGCTGATCTGCATGGGGCACACAATAAGTATTCTTTAAGGTATTATTTAATAGTTGCCACTTCCTGCTGGTAGTGGACTGTTAAAGATGATCGGAGGAAGTAAGGGAAGTGAGATGAGAATGAGAAAAGAATACTAAGCAGTATATTGAATTTAAATGAGGAACTGTTAACGTAATGAAGTAAACTCAACACACATGATTGCTAAATGCTGTAAGCTTGGGTATGATCGGCAATAGGAGCCAGGGCTCGGCGCTGATCATGCCAAAATTAATTGTAATAGCTCAACACTCAATAAAGATAAAAGATATATATATATATAAAAAAAAGATAAATAAAGTCTTATTAAAGTACATGATACACTAGCAACTAATCTTCATTTTGCATCTTCAACACCTCATTTTGCACAATTCAGCATTTGTGTTTTGTATAAACTGTGAAATATGCTCAAGTTTTGATGTAACAATGGCATGTCTACACACATGCCTCACACAGCTTGGTGTCACATCTTTATATCTTTGGTAGAAATATTGTTAGTAACATTCTATACAGTTTTTATTTCTTTTATTGGCCATTTAAATAAAAATAAGATAATTTAATAACACTATTGTGAGGTGGTTTATTGACACTGCATCACTTACTTTTTACTTTCTCTACTACGTATAGTAAGTAGGGGAAGTATTGCATTCCACCCAAAAATTCGATACCGAGATTTCACCGGAAATACATGTTTTGAGACCTCCTGAATCCAAAAAAAGCATTTTTGGAAACATGTCCGTGTGTGTGTCTGTGTGTGTGTGTGTCTGTGAACAGCATAACTCAAAAACGAACAGTCGGATAAACACCAAACTTGGTATTTAGGTTCAGTATCTTCCAGAGATGCGACACGAAGGTTTTCAAGAAAATGCCCCCACCCCAGACTACCCTTTACATGGAACATTTTTCGAAAATTTTAATTTTCTCAAAAATGGCTCTAACGATTTTGATGAAAATATCATATGTTTAAGATAATGTCATGAGAAATGAAATGTATATCTCAAATTTTGTGGGAATGTCTCCAAAAGTATTCTTCATTGTGAACGACTTTTGCATAACTGGTAAACCATAAGAGATAGACAAAATGTTACTACACAAAAAATGTAGATCTCGTTAAAATACACAACTTATGTCATATACATTTCTTTTGTTGAGTGAACCGTTTTCGAGATATTGCTTGTTATTCCCTTAAATTTTCCAATACTTATACTTTTTCTCAAATTCGTTATTCATTTTTTTATGTCCTGGACTTGCAAAGAGAATGGAATGCGCCGCATAGCAACCAGCGTTAAAATATTTGACCATCGCTTAAAATCTAGCATATTCCCCTTGCATCTACAAGAAAATTATCAATAAGATTGACATCTCGATATCTCGATTAACATAAAGCATATGGAGAATAGGCGTTTGTAAAAATAGATTGTACAAGAGTAGAGAAAGTCATGTGAGTGTAACACATCAGATTTTTTATAAAAGGGACATGTTTCAAGAGCTCAATTGCTTAATCATCAACTTGATGCTCACACAACAATAATGTTGGGAGCATTGAGCTCTTGAAACGTGTCCCATTTTATAAAAAAGTAACTGATATAATGTCAATAAACCATCTCACAATAGTGTTACTGAATTGTTTAATACATGACTCTATATAATCTTCCGCTCAAGAAAGTGGAAAGATAAGATAGTTTAATTATTAGTCTCATTCATTAAATGTTGAAACAAAATCATTTGCTTACAGTGAATACTTAAATAAGCACTTGAACATTTTTGTATCTGATAGTTATGAATGGGGGGGGGGATGTGTGTGTGCGTGTGCGTGCTCGCGCGCGTGTGCTAGAATATAAAAGATGGAACAAGTGTTCATAAGTTTTTTCAATGTACTCATTGAGACCTATGTCTGGTTTAAGGGATGAAATCTATACCCCTTCAATCCAGAATATTCTAACATCAGTTTCAGCTGTTACACTGCAACACAAATTCGCTAGGCTTACAACACAGCCAGGTATGGGATTGTGCTGTATGTAAAATATAAGCCGCGTTCTTTCCTATTTGCTTAAATACAGGATAAGAGAATAAATGGAACTGCTTTATCATAAATTATTAATACCATCTGTACTAAGAAAATAAATGTATAATTTTTCTGTTATTTCCTCTTTGTACTGTTCTCCCTTTTACCAACAGAATTTTAAAAGTGTGTCTTATTTTTGGTCCAATATGATAAATATAAGTAACAACAGAGGGTCTATTCTTTTTACTGAAGAAACAAGTTGTTAATGAATGCTGGAAAGTTGAATCAGATATGAGCTCAGTGCTACAGTCAGGACTCCAATCACAGATCTTCAGCTTTCTGCGGTAATGGTCTACTGCTAAGCTACCATGATGAGATGCCCATGTGCACATTCAACTATTTCATCTCCTAATGAATAGTTCATAATTATCAAAAATATGCTAATACAAGGATTGTAAAGTTCTCAGAATCACCAACAGAGGTCACTGCTAGTGTAATCCAGACCTGACGTAGTAATTAGTCATCCTTCTTGAGTAAACACGTGGCGTATCAGTGCTCTGGGTATACAACTGTGTTACTGGCACCCCTCTGTTGTTGTTCCAGTGTAGTGATGTTTGAAGATGGAAAAAACCGAGATTCAAGCAGTGATAAAGTATTTCGTAAAGCAAGATATGAAAGTAAATGAAATTTATGCCAATTTTCAGAACACACTGGGGGACTCTGCTCCTTCATATTCAACAAGTAAAACAATGAGTTTAAATTTGGTCAGGAAAGCTTAGAGGATAATTGTATTGGTTGGCCAAGATGTGTCATCACCCCAGAAATGGTTACAAAAGTGCACGATATGGTTTTGGAGGAATGCCGACTCAAAGTGGGAGAAATTGCTGATACTCTAGTGATATCATCTGAAAGGGCATATAACATTTTGACTGGGGGTTTGGGTATGAAAAAATTATCTTGTTGGTGGGTGCCACAACTGTTAACACAGGATCAAAAATGCACCAGAATGCAAATGTCTGAACAGTGTTTGACCCATTTTCAGAAAAACCTACAAGAATGGGTCCACTACTATACCCCAGAGACAAAGCAACAGCCAAAACAGTAGAAACATGCTGATTCTCAACCACCAAAGAAAGCAACGGCAAGACCATCAGCTGGAAAGGTCATGGCATCAGTGTTCTGGGAAGCGAAAGGGATTTTGTTGATAGGTTATTTTCTCAATGGTCAAACAGTTATGGGAGAATACCATGTTAACCTCCTGGACCAACTACAGCAAAAAATACACAAAAAAGGCAGGTTTAGCAAGGAAGAAAATCATCCTCCATCAAGATAATGTGAGCCCGCACATGTGTCTTTGCAATAGCAATAATTCATGAACAGAGGTATGAGTTGTCACACCACCATATTCACCTGATATGGCTCCATCAGTCTTCCATCTCTTTCCTAAGCTCAAAAATTTCCTTGGTGAATGGAGATTCTCTTCAAATGAAGAACTCATAGTTGATGAGTATTTTGCAGGCCTGGAAGAATCTCATTTTCGAGATGGAAGAATAAAAGCATTGGAACATTGATGGACCAAGTGCTTTAATGTAGAGGTAGTCTACATTGAAAATAAAAATATGGGGTCAATTATTATTTAGTATGTCATTCCGAGAACTTTTCAAAAAACCCTTATACTTGATATAACCAATCTGGATCTGAGTGTTTAGACTTCTCTAATTTCCAAGCATATGACAAAGAGAAAGAAATCACATTTTATGCATGCTTATCCAAAACAATGCAAAGAACAGGTCAGCAGAGATTCAGTATGAACTTACACTGCATATGAGTAACTTTAGCCTTTGTAAGAATGCTACTTTATTGAAACTTACAAAAATAATGAGTATTACTAAATGTAGCAAATACCTGACAGTCTACTCCTTTTGGTGGGTGATTCATCTGACTTGATAGGATTCTGTTTCCTATCTTCTTCAATGAATTTCGTTAGCGTTTGCTTCATTGAATCAGCAATTAGATTCTTATCTTCCTCTGAAGCATATGGCAAAAGCTTGAAACGAGGATCTAGTGTTGTGGCTGTTTGAAGCAGTATGTTAACAGTTGCATCATTATACCTGTGTGCATAGCATAAAACAAAAATTAAACAGGATTATTCCCTACCCTCTATACAGTCTGGAGTTGTGGATGTGAAAATGAATGTGCATGTGAAAATAAAAAAAGACGAAAAACTACTGTAGTAACCTAGCCTAAAAGTTTAGAATAAAAACACCAACAAATGTTTCACTCAAAGCCAAGGGATTATAGAAATGACCCCCCCCCAAAAAAAAACCAAATTAAATGCTAAAATAATGGATCCAGAAAGCTCACTTTTTATAGTCTAGACTATTTTATTTTCTTTACAAGTTGAATATGCTTTAACTAGAGAGTCAAATCAAACAAAGAATGAATTAATGAAATGACTTCATATATGAGCTTGGGGCCTAAAGTAGTAAACTATTTACGGAAAATTTCAGAAAGGCAGCTTGAACATGAGCATGTAGAATGTGGGGCAAAAATCTCAACCACAAATCACTGTTAAGTTAAGGTGGCTAGATGACCATTGCTTTAAAAGAGGACTCCCAAGTTTTGAGGTAGAACTTTGATCAAACTCTAGGACATCTTGAGCAGCCAACATTCTTTTTCTTGTCATGTTAGACATAGTAATGCATTTCTGTATTTTACCACTGACTAATAAGCCAACCACTGTATTAATGTTAAGAGACGGAATAGACCTTTGTGAGTTAAAGCAACTTAGATAAATTAAAAAAAAAAAACCCAAGTTTTGCAGCTACAATTTATAACCTGTCATTCATGACTCATGATGCAAACACATGCACACCAGAGATGAATAATTATCAGAACAGTGATTTACTACTTTATGAACCAATTCTGAATGAATAGAATGCCAAAATATGAGTACACTGCAATATCATATATGTAGTGCTGGGTTCTTCCAGACACCAATACATGGAAAGAACATTTTATAATTTTTAAACAAGTTATCAGTGTAGTACATTTTGGAATTCTTTCAATGCCCAGAGAGAGGGTCAAAAGTACAGCACATATGAGGTGTGATCAAAAAGTAAAGGGAATTTTTGTTTTTCTTAAAGAACTTTTATTTAATCATCAACATCAACTTTGTCCCCTTCAAAGTAATCTCCCTCAGATATAACACACTTGTGCCAGCGCTTTTTCCAATCTTGGAAGCACTTCTGGAACTCATTTTTCGTTATGGTGTTCAGCTCCCTCAGCAATTCTGTATTTTATCTCATCAATGGTGCCAAAACATCATCCTTTCATGGTTCTCTTCAGCCTCGGAAATAGAAAAAAGTTGTAGGGGACCATGTCCGGCAAATACGGTGGCTGAGGCAGAATAATGGTTTTGTATTTTGCCAAAAAGTCATGAACAAGCATGAGGTGTGACTGGGTGCATTATCGTGATGCAATTTCCATGAGTGGTTTTGCCACAATTCTGGTCGTTTTTTTCAGATTGCTTCATGCAAACGGCGCATAACTTCCAGGTAGTATTCCTTATTGACCGTGTGACCATAAGGCAGGAATTCCTCATGCATTATCCCATTGTAATCGAAGAAAACAGCGAGAAGAACCTTCACATGTGATCGAACTTGTCAAATTTTTTTCGATCTTGGCTCTTCAAGCAGTTTCTATTGGGACAATTGGGCCTTAGTTTTGACGTCATACCCATATACCCATGTTTCATCACCTATTTAACCTTCTGTAGAAGTTCTGGATTGTTTTCGACTTCATTCACAAATTCCTGAGCAATGTCTACGCAACGTCGTTTTCGGTTGAAACTCAACAATTTCGGAACAAACTTTGCTGCTACACGTTTCATGCCCAAAACATCAAAGAAATTGCTTGGCATGAATCAAAGGATATCCCGACATCATCAGCAACCTCTCTGATGGTGATTCGGCGGTTGTCCAGAACCATTTTCTTTATTTCTTCCACATTGTCGTCAGTAATTGATGTGCTAGGGCATCCTGGGTGATCCTCTTCGATGTCTTTTTGACCCTCTTTGAATCGTTTATACAACTCATAGTAGCTTCGCCAAAAGTCACAGTGAACATTTCGACTGCGGTGCTGCACCTTATTAAGCAAAATTTAATGCAAATTCTTTGATCCATTTTTTTTCGAAAGTAAAACTTTGCCAAGTACTCGAAAACACGTATAACTTTTTTACTGTCAACAATAAACTAAATATTCAAAACAGCTGAAAATGCAAACATACATCAGGAACATATGTACCAACAAGATAAAACAGAAGTTTTGAACATCAGATGTATAAAGCTCGCAAAATTAAAACACTCATTTTTTATCACACCTTGTACATATATCCTATAGAAATATAGTATATGTTGTCATCTTACATGTGGCTTTCAATAATTTGATTTTATTATTGTTTAAGAAATTTCATCTCCTCAAATCACCTGTCTTGGGCTTCTTTTATACTAAACAAGAAAAACTGTTAATTCATTATAATACAAAACACAGAAAATAACATCATAAGTAAGCCAAGTGAGCACTCTTTAAATGGCAAAACCTGATTTGCCCTTCAAAACTGCATGGCATTGCATCAATAAAGAGGAACTAGAACTATAAGCAACACTGCTCAAATTTTGGCTTGCACAGCAGTGGGATATAAAGTCAGCACATTAGGCAGCATTGCTATCTATGGTCGATCCAGCTTTAGAACTGAACTTCATATAAACAAAACATTTTTTACTGTCTCTGTGGTTTGGTGGTTAGCATGCTAGCCTTCAAAACCAGAGGTCCCAGGTCCCATTCCCAACTGGAAGATGGGAATTTTTCTTTAGCCAGGATTATCCTCCATAGAGTTTATAAATATAGATGAGAGTGTGAATGTGTGTATGAATTTAATGTAAAACACCCAAGTGTAAAATGAGTGAACATTATTGCTGATGAACAATTTGTTCCAAGGGTAACAAAAAAAAAACAAAAAAACAAAAAAAAAAAAAAAAAAAAAAAAACCTGCTGATATGACCTGATAAGTTAAAGGCAGCATATAAATGGGGAAGAAAAAAGAAAAAAAAAAACTTGTATTCTGTGTTAGCCTTATGTTCATATCAGTTGCAAGCAACAAACTCCTCATCATTATCATATGCATGCACAAGAGAGGTAAACAATACCACACAGAATTAAATGGACTCTACAACCTTCTTTAATTTTACTATTAATATTATTTATTGTTTCATATTAATCAAACATTTGCAACTATGTTTGATAGATATACTTCTTGAAAACTCACAGATAATCATGCATATTTAAGGTACTGTATCTTATGGTGAGTTTTGGTTTCTCATGTATCGCGAACTAGCTGTAACATCATATTTTTACATCAAGTTGGCTTCTAAGAGTGGGTGATTATAGGTGCATTTAAGAGAGTATCCAACTTGCATGAAAGAAAGTCCTAAACAATACATACTCATTGCATGAACATAGGAAAATCATTTTTGCAATTACATTTTGAAGCAAGCAGTTTTCATATAATGTTTAAAAGAAACAACTGTTTCATACTTTAAAATAGAGAGTTGAGGGTTGTTACACTACATCACTATGCTATTCTTACTTGAACGCGTTTCGGGAGACGGCTTGTTCCCATCGTCAGCATTTTCTCTCAACTCTCTCAACTGTAGTTGAGAGAAAATGCTGACGATGGGAACAAGCCGTCTCCCGAAACGCGTTCAAGTAAGAATAGCATAGTGATGTAGTGTAACAACCCTCAACTCTCTATTTTAAATTATGACACATCACTGTTACCAGCTTCTAAATCTTCAAAATTAGTTAACTGTTTCATACTGTCTTTAACAACATTATCAAGGAAAGCGCAATTGCTTCGAAATCTGCAGTCTAATTCATCTGGAGGAATACCCCCAAAAAAAGTAACCTGTCCAGGTTAAATTTGAACATCTGGTCACCCTAAAAAATCACTTTTGCTATAAAATATACTCTCCTGCAGTTGCACTTGTAACATATTTATTCCTTTCTGTGCCTAACCAGCACTTAATTAGCGAGGTTTACTCAGAGTACAGTGAGTAAACTCACAGACTGAAGATTCAAACCTCATGTCATGAGAAGCCTTTTTTATTTATTTAGTTTAATGAACAGCTTTTGTGTGTAGTCACTGGTCACCAATCAGATGCCTCCCTGGGCGGCAGATAGGGGAACACTCACCAGATTTGGCGGGTACCAGGAAAATTATTGATTAAATTGAAAAAATTTATTAAAAATCATCTGTTCCTCCACATTGAGGATTGACAGGCCAACTCCCCATTTATTGGAAAAAAAAGAAGGAAATGTTAAAAAACTCAAAGAATTACAGCTGGACAGATTTAAGAATATTCGAAAAAGACTACGAAAACAGATGACAATTGGAACATGAACATACAGGGGATAAGTAATAAATTTGGAGAGATATGTAAAATATCTGCTTTGAATCGTATATTATGGGATAAACAGGTCTTAAAAGAAACTAAAACTACAATTTTTAAAACAATAGTTAGAAGTATTATAACCTACGGCTCTGATGTGTGGACTTTGAACTATCAGTTAAAAAAAATTATTGGCAACAGAAATGGATTATTGGAGGAGATCTGCTAGGATATCTAAAAGAGAAAAAATTAGAAATGAAATTATAAAAGAAAATATGGATGTCCAAAATTCAATTTTAGATCTTATTCAACAGAAACAATTAGTACGATATGGGCATGCTAAAAGAATCCAAGATAAAAGATTAGCCAAAAGAATAACGAAGTGAATGCAGCCAGGAAGGAGGAGAAAAGGAAGACCGCATAGCACATGGATTCAAGGGAAGCAATGATCGATTGGGAAACAGTATCATTTATGGTCCAACAGGCAAGAATGGAGAAAAGTAATAAGATGATGTTAAAAACTGTAGTCTTGGGTGCCAGAAAAATGTTTGTACATTGTAAAACCAGCAATATATATATATATATATATATATATATATATGCAACACTGAACTGAAGAGGTTAACCTAAACATGAATTATTCCATAATGTATCTGGTGCTGTAGAATAATTTTTATTTACTTAATATTTTCTTATGTGCATCAAGGCCACAAACAATGACTTTAATTCCTTCTGAATGACCTTAAAAACCTTATTTGGGATAACTTAGTTGAAACTTGCATACAATAATTTAGGCATTAATACCCATCTCAAAATGATTTTAATTCCTTCAGATTGACCTTAAAATCTTATTTAATATAACTTGTGACTTGCATACAATGTTTTGTGCATTAATACCTATTTGATCAAGATGTCGACTGTGCCGTATCAGAACCGTCTGTTTCAGACAGCACGCTATCAGCACCGCTATGCCAACAGCTACATTGAGATGTCGACTGCGCCACATCAGAACCATCTGTTACAGACAGCACGCAATCAGCACTGCTACGCCGACGACAACAGGTGGCCGCCACTGCCGAGAGAGCAGCCTGCCACAGTAGGCCCCACGCTCTTGCCAGAGCTGGCCCAATCAGAATCGCCGCCAACTACTAGCTCCACTCCTCAGCCGGAGCTGAAAAATGCTTCGCCTTCTAGGCCGAAGATGGTCTCCTCCACAACAAAGACCGCCGCCGTCTCGGCTCCTCATCGGGAGTCAAGCACACAGACGCTGCCAGTTGCTGACCCAGCTTCTCCAACGGAAGCGGGTCAGCGACCAATCACCACTGCCTCTGCCTCTTCAACACAGGAGAGCCAACCGACGCCGCCAGCCGCCTGTCCAGCACCTCCGAGGGATCTGGGACGACAACTGACGCCGGCGCAATCACAGATGGATGGGTGTCATAGCATCGTCATCTGTGGTGTGCCCAGGGATCTCCCACCACACTTTGTGCTGGAAGCAGCACGTCAACACTGGCGCTCAGCAATACGGGCCTCATGCATCACTTCTGCTAGAGGCCCAACTTTGCTAGTCCGCCTGCACCTGGGAGCTGCATCGGACGTGGAAGTGGCCATAGCCACAGGTCTGCCTCTACTTGGGAGGAGCCTGCGAGTTGAGGCCACCAGAGGTGAACGTCCAGTGCCCTACCGACGCTGCTGTGCCTTCAGGCACTCAGCGGAAACCTGCACCGCTGCGCCCAGATGCCACTACTGTGGAACAGGCTCCCTTACTGCAGCCTGCACCCAGCACGACCTCCGAAGATGCCGCCAATTCTGCGCCACCTGCTCTGAGAACACGCACTTCACAGGGCAGGCGCAATGCCCCCTGTATCCCCGCAGCAGACAGCAACCTTCAAGACTGACAACACCAGCTACTCCAGACAACCCGACACAGCCCTCAGGGAGGGCTCAGCACTCGACCAGCGGCATCACAGACCAAACGCACCACGAACTTCAAGGCCTCCTGTCAACCATACAGGCAGGAATACAGGACCTTTCATTGCAACTGGTTGAGCTACGCCGTGTGGAGAATCCTGGAAACGCCATGCCATCTGTCGGGAATTGAGCTAAGCTTACTCGGACATAATATTTGTATGATTGTAATGTTGGCTAGACTGAGACTGAGAGAGTGATGTTAGCTGCGAATATGTATGCAATACGTTAGTGTCAATAAATGTGTAAGAGTTAAAGTTATTTACGGTGTACTTCATTTGCTGCTATCACCAGACAGAAGATCCTTTCCTAGACGTCAGCTAGCTGTTCCCCCACACACCATGCAACCTTCACACGTCTCTTGGCTGTGAAGGCCAAGCAGCAAACTTCAGCCAGGGTGCTCGCGTCTGCCCAGCGCAAGCTGGAACGAATCAAGTGCCACCAGTCGAAACTTCCACCGACGACCGACCAACGCGACTGGGTGCCTTTGGAGTCTCAGTCGCGGGGATTTGAGAGCCCCAAACAACGCCATCAAGGGACTTCATGACCACTACAACCAACTTCAAGAAGGCTACATCCTTATCCGTAACTTCCTGGAAACCCAAGTGATGCCACACTCCTCTCAATCCTATCGAAAATCCAAGCGCCACTAATCCTTCACAATATCACCTGGAATCCCACTATTTTCTCCTTTACTCCACTGCGGGGGCAGACTGGGCCTTGATCAAGTCTGTCTCCCAGCAACAATTCCTTACTCCCCTGGTGACCGCACTGCGGCCCAGCTTCAACCATCACCTTGGAATGCGCGGGTGCTTTAGGCAGTACCACAGTAAACCTTCTCCTTTCAATCTGGTGGAGGAGTTTTTAGTGGGTATGCCGACGCTCGGAGAGTCCCACACTCTCCGCCCCAACTCCCATTGGGGCTGAGGTCAGTGATTAAATCATTTTCTCCTCCACTTGCAGGAAAAAAAAAGAAGAAGAAGAAAAAACCTATTTACTCAAGAAGTAAAGACATGACAAAATATAAACATTACTATATTTGATCTAAATACATGCTGTTACTTGGTAACATTGAACAAATGGCTAAGAATAGATAAATTTTGTTACCACCTCAAAAGCTTACCTTTGTTTTATTTGCTCAATGCCATAGCTACAATCTTCAGCTTACCATGCTAATGCTCTAACCAACTAAGCTAACGTGGCAATATGCTGGCAAGATATTAATTATTCCAACTGACTCATTTTTACTGGTAAACCGCAAGGCATTCTCAATTTAAAATAAAGAGAGTTGAAGGTTGTTACACTACATCACTAAAATGTTCTTACTTGAACGCGTTTCCGGAGACGGTTTGCTCCCATTGTCAGCATGTTTTCAACTGATTTTGCTGGTGGTGTTCTCTGGTGCTGGGCTGATGAACCTCCAAATGCTGCTGGGTGGCAGCAGTTCGAAATTCATTAGGCGATTCCTGTGTTTGACGATATGTATTTTTTCCCAGATGTCCAATTCATTGCTGCTGTTGATCTGTTTTAAGTTTTATGTTTGGAGTGATTTCATGGTTTGAAGACCAGAAATGATGTGCTACGGCTGATTTATCTGGCTGCTTTTGGTAAATGCATCTCATATGCTCTTTAAGTCTTATTTCCAGATTTCTTTTGGTTCCTATGTATACGAGGTTACAGTCATTACAAACAATTTGATATATACCAGCTGATTTATCGTTGGGGATAGGATCTTTTGTTCTGTTGCATAGTAGTTTCTGTATATTGTGGTTATTCTGTGGAGACAGGGTGATGTTGTATTCTTGAAAATCCTTTGAAATTTATGATGTGTCCAAGGGTGGTAAGTGAATTTCCTATATGCTTGTGGTTTTTGTTATCCAAGTAAAGTAGTCGTTTGTTGGATGTATTTCTGTCTTTCAAACTTTTTTATCTTCTTATCTATTGTTTTTTTCTGGTATCCATTCATAGTGGCTATGTGGATAATGTGTTGGCATTCTTTCTGGTATCCCTCTTTCTCCAATGGTATATGTACTACCTGTTTGTAATACTATTTAAAATTGATGTTTGTGGCTTGTAGGATTGTAGCTATTGTTTTTAATATAATTTTCTGTGTGAGTTGGTTTACTGTAAATACCGAACGTTAGTTTCTTGTGTGCATTATTTCTGATGATCCTGATGTCTAGGTAAGGTAATTGGCCATTTTCTTCTTTTTCTATTGTGAATTTAATAGATCTTTTTTGTAAATTCAATAATTTCAAAGCATCTTCTGAAAGTTTTTTTGGAACAATAGCAAAAATATCATCTACGTACCTATACCAGGTTTTGAATAGATATGGGAAAGATTTAGTAATATGGCATTCAAAATGGCTCATATATAGTTGTGCTAAAAATGGTGAAAGGAGGTTATCCATAGTTAGGCCTGTGGTTTGTTTAAAGATTTTGTTATGGAATGAAAAGAAATTCTGGTCCAGACATAATTTTGTTAGTTTCAAGTAATCTTCTGTTTGTGCTCTAGGTGTGCCATTGTTTAATATCCAAGTTTCTAGGGTAATAATTCTTCTTTTGGTATGCTTGGGAAGAGTGCAGTGACATCAAATGATACCATCATGTCTGTGGGTGATATATTTATATCTGAAAGGTGACTGGTTAATTCTAATGAATTTTTTATACTTAGACTTTTGAATACAGGTATATCAATCAGCTGGTATATATCAAATTGTTTGTAATGACTGTAACCTGGTATACATGGGAAGAACCAAAAGAAATCTTGAAATAAGACTTAAAGAGCATATGAGATGCATTTTCCAAAAGCAGCCAGATAAATCAGCAGTAACACATCATTTCTGGCCTTCAAACCATGAAATCACTCCAAACATAAAACTCTTAAAACCAAGTAGCAATGAATTGGATAACTGGGAAAAAATACATATCGTCAAATACAGGAATCACCTAATGAATTTTGAACTGCCACCACCCAGCAGCCTTTGGAGGTTCATCAGCCCAGCACCAGAGAACACCACTAGCCACACACATCCCCAGACCACCAGCAAAATCAGTTGAAAACATGCTGACGATGGGAGGAAACCGTCTCCCGAAACGTGTTCAAGTAAGAACATTTTAGTGATGTAGTGTAACAACCTTCAACTCTCTTTATTTTAAATTATGACACATCACTGTTACTAGCTTCTAAATCTTCAAAATTAATCAGGCATTCTCAAATTCATTTTGAGATAATATGTACATCCTAGACCAAAAATATGGGTCATATCCAGATTCCATGTGCCAATCGGACGACTTCATGTCTTCGTAACAGGTGCGGTTCACAATGCACATACAGCAACTGTAGAATGGTCTGTGCCTGTGAGTGCACCTTATAAGCTACAGAAAACAGAGCACAAACAACGTTACGGTGGCTGAGAGGTTAAGAAGGCAATGCTTGCGCTCATAAGCTCCTCAGTTCAAATCTCGGATTAGTTTTATTTTTTATGTTGTTAATTTTATGACTGGACGTGTAGAACATAATATTGCATTAATATAACTTTAGCATTTGAAGTTTTAGGCATATCTATGCACACAAAAACATAATTCTAATAAAACACTCATTTTAAACAACTAAATAATAAATGCAAATGAACTATTATTTTCTAAATCTAAAACACATAAAAAATAAATCAAATTAATATCAGGTGTATGAATCCTCAGCACGTATAACTGCCTTCAATCTTCGGAGCATAGATGAAATTAAATCCCTGCAATTACGTGGATGAGAAGCTACAACATCCGGGCTTCTTGAATTTGTGCCCAGAAGCCATCTTTTGTCCTTCGTGCTCTGCAGGGAAATTTGAGTGCAGCTCCCTTTCCATCTCAGCTCACAAATTTTCAATTGGGTTCAAATCTGGCGAACAGGGAAGCCAGTCTATCACTGATATTCTACTTCTTTGAGAACGAATTTGAAACCTTTTGACATGTGTGTACATCTTCAACAATTCCATCAGGATATCTCATCCTCACAGAGAGAATCAAAATATTATCAAGAATTACCATGTTTTGTGCACTGTTCAGTGTAATATCAAGTGTCACAACACACCTATACCATCCCTTGATATCCAGCCCCAACAAGATACAGATACGTGACCATGATGAAATTGTGAAGCCACATATTTTGCATCATTTTGGGACCCCTTTGGACGGTAGACAATCACCTTTCCCTTATGTGCGGAAGAAAGTGTCACATTATCTGAGAATATCACATTATCCCAGTCATGGTTGACATTTTCCTCTGCAAACGCAAGATGCAACAATTTGTGATCGTCTGTCAGACGTTGCTTTTTAGCTGCCATTCATGCAAGAAGTCCTGCATTGTTTACACATCACATAGCCACTCAAGCTGATCCAGGGAATTGTGAATGTGCTTCATTTCAGAAGTAGTTAGGAAAGGGTTTCCCTCTGCTACTGCAATTAAAGCTGCATACATTTCAGGAGTGGACACATATCTTCTTCCTGAACCAGGACAATGGCATTCAATCCCTTCCCTAGGAAATCTCACCCACCACACAAGTGTGCTGTAGTTGCAGAGACTCCAATGAACTGCTGCTTCGCAAGCAGAAAAGCCTGCTACAATGACTAGTACAAGTAAAGACTTCCTTGTGCCTGTGCAGATTCTGCCATTGTCAAATGCAGTATGATTCGCTGAAAGAGAATCTGTTCGGGCCTCATGTGTTTGCACAACCTTCAGCACACACAGTTCCATGTGCAGCATATTGCAGTTAGGTAGAATAAGGCCTTAAAGAAGCATTATAATAACTATTCTATTATTAACTTAACCGAATGCCTGTATGAAATGCAGTACATCGAAAATAAGTAGCCACTATATGTTGATTAAACATTATTAGCAGAAGGAAGAAAAAAAAGTGTTTGCTACATACGAGAAACGAACCTGCTGTCTTAACCATGAAGTATCCTATGCGTTGCCACAACACTACAGAGATGACACATGGAAGGTAGCATGTTTAGAAATGCTGTACAACTTGCAGCAGCAGCCGCCACACTACTGTACTGTGTATGGTGTAAACAAGGCACTGTACTATGTAGGACTTAGAAACATTTGGTGTTCAAGATATGACTCCTTTTTATTTTTGGTCCATAGGTGTACCCTACTGGCAACTTACAATCTTACATTTTAAGTGCCAGGCTTCATAGTTAACCATTATTAGGTCAATCAATCTTAATTGGCCTTCCACACATGCCATGTGTAAGCTAAAGTTGACACATAGAATCAAACTAAAAGATTCAATGCCATAGCCGGGATTTGAACCACGGATCTTTGGCTTATCGTGCTGCTGCTACCTTGGCAACATGCCAGCATGAAATTAAATTCTCCAACTGACTCATACCTGACATAATGGAACATGCTTTAAAATGTGTGATTATTTCTTTTCATCTTGAGCTCATTAATTACAAAACTGACGTGATATAAACAAAGTAGATTTGTTTTCACAGAATACGCTTAACTAAGTCTGTATTGCCTAATTTGAAACAGTTTCCAAACAAACATCATGATTAATGCAAAGCAGATAGAGGAATTGTTTTATATGAATAGGATTGATTCCTCTGAATTGATAATGGGTAGATCCTTGTATTATTGTTAATGTGTATGGTTATACTCACCTCTCTGAAAGGCTTTCTGAAAGTGCCTCTTTGAATGCTTTTGCATTTTCTGAATCTGTATCTTTCACACTCAGATGTGAACTGTTCAGCTGCCATAAAAGAGGCTTGAGCAATGAGATGAGTGGAGTCTTCTCTTCACTGAGTGTCATTATTGTCACCTGTAAGCATACTTATGAATCAGTTTACATAAAATCATTACAAACTATTTTGATAGGGGGAACAACGTAGTCCGCCTCCACATGGTGTTCCCTGGGTAACGCTAAATGGACTACAACACAGGCATGCTTCCCAAGCCAAAAAATAATTTAAAAGAAGAGCACTTCTTAGTGCTATTTTGGAATGCTGGTGGAATGAACCAAAGTAAAAAAATCATGATAGACAATCTTTTAAGAGACAATGACATAGATGTATTCATCATAGCTGAAGCAAACATAGATCAACAAAAGGAAAAATTTTATCAATTTCCAAAATACAACACAAATATATTAGAAAAACACAGATAGATAGCAAGTGGCATACTTGCTGGCATTAAACAATGCATAAATGGAAAATTTCAAATTATAAAAGAAATGAATCAAGATGACACTTCTGAAATAATAAGGATAACAGCTTGTAAACAAAAACATAAATTTAAAATCTATGGTATCTACAGCCCACCCAATAACAATCACTTCAACCTGGATGTAATTGATATTGACAAAAAAACAGTCATAATTGCTGATCTCAATGGACATTCTCCAAGATGGGGCTATAGTGACAACAATAAAGCTGGTGAAATTATTGAAGAATATGTAGACTTCAACTTAATGAAAATATTACATAGGGATGAAGACCCAAAAACCTACATACACTACTCAGGACAATCAACCAATTCAGACATTGCTATCATAATCAACCGATTTAGAAGATAAAACTACAAAAAAAGTAATCAAAGATAGTGGTAGTGGACATAGAGCCATAATAACAAAAGCAGATCTAAATCATCAACCGCCTAGAACAAAAGGAAAAATAAAGCCTAGAGGAATTTCAAAAAGGCACACTGGGAAGAATATAAAACAAAAACAAACAAACTTTTCAAAGAAATTAAATTGGAACAAAACATAAACAAAGTAGTGAAAGAACTAAATGCCACAATTTTAAAAGCTGCAAAACAATGTATTCCAAGAGGGAAAATTCATAAATACAAACCATTCTGGAATGAACAGTTCGCACAACTCAAATCAAAGCAAGATAAAACTAGAGAAAAAGCAGAAAGGACACAAGACAAAGCAGATGTTATAGAATGGCGAAAAGCAAACGCACAGTTAAAACAGGCTATAAAACTGTCAAAAAAAAAGAGCTTTGAAGAATTTATAAACAAACTAGACTATAGAACAAATAGTACTAAAGTACATAATTACATTAAACAAATAAATAGAGAAAACCAACAAAATCAGCCATTAAATGTCAATAATAAAGAAATATAAGAGGATAACCTTATGGCAGAAAAATTAGCAACATAGTACACAACTGGCACTATATTAAAAAACAAAATAAATACTTAAGAAATAGCAACCTCGAAGATACATCAGCTTTCAAAATATCTTCAATGAACCATTCACACTCCTAGAAATAAAGCAAGCAATAAGGACACTAAAAAATAAAAAGAGCCCAGGTCCTGATAACATACATCCAGAGCTGCTCAAGAATTTAGGACATGAAGCACTCCATGCTTTATTAAAACATTTTCAAATAAAATCTGGACAACCAGAAATAACATACCAACACTGAGGAAAAAAGCAAAAATTATACCCATTAAGAAGAAAGGAAAACCAACTCAAATGATAGATAGCTATAGACCGATATCCTTAACATCAAACATAGCAAAACTCTTAGAAAGAATGGTAGCTACACGACTGACATACTATCTAGAAACACAAAATCTGTTAGTCCCTGAACAAGCAGAATTTAGGAAGGACAGCTCAGCAATATACCAGGTTGTAAGACTCACACAGGACATTAAAGAAAATTTCAATAATAATAATAATAATAATAATAATAATAATAATAATAATAATAATAATAACAACAACAACAACAACAACAACAACAACAACAACAACAACAACAACACTACTCTAGCACAAAACAGCCTCTACAAAACAGCCACATTTAAATGGAAACAAATGAAAATTGGACTACCTCAAGGGTCTGTCACAAGTGCTATTCTGTTCAATATATATATAAACGACCTAGTAGATGTAGTAAGAAAATAGGTAACATACAAGTAGGAATGTTTGCTGACAACGTGGTAATATGGACTTCAGAAAAGAACATAAGATCTGGGAAAATTACAAAAAACTACAAACAACAATGGAGAATACCATCATAACCCTAGAACAGTGGACTAATAATAACAATATGGAAATAAATACAGGAAAAACTCAATATCAACTATTCACAATGCAGCATAAAACAGAAAATATATGCCTGAAAATTAACAACAAAAAACTACAAGAAGCAACTACAACAACGTATCTAGGGATAGAATTAGATAAAAAACTGTCAATGAAAGAACATGTAAACAATGTAACGAATAAAATCAACAAAAAGAACATTTTAAAACGGTTAGCAGGAATAAAATGGGGTAGAAACATGGACCTCCTTAATAATACATATAAAACATACATAAAACCTAACCTATTGTATGGAGGAGAACTACTAGCAACAGTAAACAAGAGACTTAAAAGTAAACTAGAAATTTCACAAAATAATTCACTAAGGATAATAAGAGGAGCTGTAAAAGCAATACCAATTACAGTACTACAAAGCTTCATAAAAACATGACTATAGAATTGGAACATGAGTTGAAAGCAATTACTCTAGCACAAAAACTGCACATCAATAGAAACAGATACAAATGGTACCACACAGCAGATACTATAAGTAATTTAAAACTCAAATAAGCTTCAGAACATATATTAATAACTTAAAATACAAGAATATACTTACAACAAATATGATTGCAACAGAGATAACGAGTCAAATAGAATATTTTGATATACAATATCAGTATGACCTGATATACACAATACACAAACAAAACAATATACCAGTTGAAATGAGAGCCATAGCAATAGCTACGGAAAATGAAAGATACCCATAAAAAGAATGGCTCCGAATATATACAGATGGATCCCTCATCAATAAAAAAAATGCCGGTGCAGGAGTATACTGTAAACATTTTGCACAGTATCTAACATTAGATGAAACATCAAACCAGTATGATGGAGAATTAACAGCTATAAAAGCAGCATTAAAGAACATTTTATATAGACCATACATAAAACAAAAAATAGTCATATTATCAGACACAAAATCAGCCATAAATGGAATAGTAAATTACAATAATAAAACAACAAAAAATATTAAAGAAATAAGAAGCCTAATTAAAGCAGTTGAAACTAGAAATCATGTCACTCTACAATGGATCCCAGCTCATGTTGGACTTTTGGGCAATGAACATGCGGATCAATTAGCAAAGAAAGGTGCAATACAACACATAAACCCTGTAGGACAAATAGAAATAAATAAACAATTAATAACATTAAACAACATTTCAAAAGACAGCAGAGATTTAATGTAGAAGATAAACTAAAGGATAAAGATTATAAGAATATTAAAGATAGAGTTGATATACAAAAAATGCCAAGGAAGACTGCAGTGGCCTTATTTATGATGGCAACTGGCCACGATTGCCTCGTAGAACACCTCTAAAGATAGGATGCCTACCTACAACCAAGTGCACTCTCTGTGAAGAAGATGTCATACTGAACAAACAACATCTCGCCAAATGCAAAGGCCTTAAAAGTGATAACTTACAGACTTTATATTGGAAAGCCAGAGGGAAAATTATGCAGATAAATTAATCCCCAGTTGTATTGATGAATAACAACTATTTTGATAAGAATGAATTAATATAATAGTTTTATCAACAGCAGTGATATCCATCATTACTCTACAAAGCACGTTTACCTCTTGTTGTACTCAGAATTAGGTGGATCAAATCCTAGCATTAGTAAAAATGTTTAGCTATTTCTTTGTTAAATAATTACAAGAAGCTTATGTTTTACATATCAATGTTTTTAAAGCTAGGATTAAGTATTGATTAGTCAATCACCCTTTTTATTACATAGGAGGACTTTTTGCATTCTCTGTAAAGGAAGAATTTTTATTTATTTATTTCTTTCCTTTCTTTCTTGAGACAATGTCTGTGTGCCATAATTGTCCCTAGAAAGCTGCACTCTCATGAAAACAACTGACTGTGGCTCACACAGCCTTCAGTTGTCACATATGGCAGCTGAGACAGCTGAGTCATTAAGGTAAAGTCTTGGTCACTCGCAAGCAACCATAATACTGCTACTCTCTGGTGTGTCCCAGTAGTAATACAGCTGCTAGTGAGTTGTAACTCATCAGAATGAGGCATTAATACAATACTACATTCAAGAGCAGATATGTACAGTAAAACTAGAAATTTTATTGGAGGTGGTAAAATTTAGGGCTGGTGAATTATAAAACAGTTGCATTCTTTAATAAACTGCAGTGATTTATTTAATTATAACATTATTATATATACTATAACATTATTATTATATATTGTTCATACATAATCTATTATCTGGATTAATCCAAAGTTCTGCATTGTAATTATTTATTTATTATGTTGTTTTAAATCTATTAACCGCGTAGATCATATCAGACAGGTTGCACTTTTGTGTATGCTTTAAGCAATTAGTTGTTTCTATAAAAACAAAACTTACAGAAATCACATCTATAATGACAGTATTTAGGGGATTCAAAATCTGTGCAAATTTCTCATCTAATTTTGGTGCATTCAAAAAAAAAAAGTAATAATCAGCTTGAACAACGCATTACCACATCAGGCAACGTGGAAAGGGTTGATTTTAAAATAAGTGTTTGTTATTAAACAAGGAAATTATATAAAACAATCCTTTATGTTTCCATTAATATATTTGTATTTGCAAGATTTTAAATAAATATATTACATAGTATCTGTGTGTTTTAACTGCAGTTTTCAATACTACTGAATGTTGGTAATATTATGGTATGACTTACTAAAAATGTGACTTGAGAATAACCTTAACAATGAAGATTATGAGCATAATACAGCAAAATTATATATTTATCACTGCTTGTCTGTATGTACAAACAGAAAAAAACAAGGAAAAAGTAACAGGAAAGCTGAGGCACAAACTTTACTAAGGTAATATTAATTGTCATAGTAATTGCCTATTATGGAAGGATTCTGCAGAACAAAAATTAATACTTTTTTGTGGAATTACTATAATAGGCAGATCTTTTATGTTAATTATAAATAAAATGGACTATCCAGTACTTAAGTGTCACTCTTATAATTAAACTACGCTTATGGTCATAAACTGCGTGCTTATAAACAAACATATTAAATGAACTCGCACTCTTCTTTCATGCCTAAAAACTGAAATATCAAGTAGAAGGAAAACATAATGGTGATGATGATAAGAGCAAATGCACAGAATTCAATTACATCTCAATAATTTAAAATAAACAAACAAGTGAACACATTACATTGCAAATGAGCATTCTAGAATTTAACCGGCACTTTACCTAGATTTATTTTTAAATCAAAATTTTCTACTTCTGTTAACTATTTTGGAAAGGTAGAATCAGCCATAGCCGGGATTTGAACCATGGATCTCCCAGTAGAATTAGAAAGACTGAATTTTCAGTCTTCTGATTCTACCTTTCCAACCCTATCCCACACATGGCTTGTGTGGAAGAACAATTAATTCTGTTAACTATTTTGTTAAGAATAAACAAAAGATCATTTGCATTTTCAGAGCTGAGACAGGATCTTCTGCTTCCCAAAAGATAATCTCTGTACTGAAATTGCATTCACTCACTGCACTTGTAGTGAGAACGCATAGCACACTTCATGCAACATTCGAGTTTGTTGGTATTTCAACCATTTCAGAAGTTCACCTTCTTGTCAGGCATATTTCCTTTTAGTAAGGGCTAAATATTTATGTAACTTGTCTGGATAGGCCTTCATTTTCATAGGAGTTCCAGTTCAACTCAGGCTTTTTCATTGGAGTGATATTTACAGGCAAGTGATCTTCATTGCCTATCTGATACACTAAGACTTCTGAACACAAGTCGTCAAACTTCATCATATACCCTAGTTTTTTTCTCCTTTTGGCAATTTATTGATATAGTGACTAAAGGCCACGGCACCAATGCGGAAAAATGTATTTGTTCTAATTTAAATTTTTCTGTAATATAAAACCTAGCTCTTTCTTTTATCTTAGCCATCATTTCACTGTCAGTGCTGCCGGTTCACAATCACAATGTTCCACCATAGTTTATGCTATGGTATCACTCATTCAATAGAGGTGTGCTTATCGCTCTCCAAATCTAAACTAGCTTCCTTAATAAGCATAAAAATGTATAAGTTCATTTACAAAATCTTCATTATAGTATTTGAGAAGATAGAATCTTCCGCTTAATTTTAGTAGCTCCTTTATCTCCTCAATTTGATACTGGATTGATAGCAACATCAAAATCACAGTGTTACAATGCTTCACTACTTTGAGGCAGTATTTTTAACACTTGAATAATTTCAATTAAATTATATAATATGTAAATTCAATAACAGCCCACCTTGAAGCAATATGTATGTAATAATTTGTAAAATGTATATAACAGTCATTGCATATGCTTATATTATTGTAAACATGTTCAATAATGTTATGTGAATGCATTGCGCAATTTAATAATGTAAGAGCTGTGAGAATAATAAGTTTAACATTGCTAACAATGAGGTAACCTTGAGGCAATAATGAGTTTGAGAGTTTAAATGCTACTAGTCATGATTAGGGCAGCAATAATGTAACATTTTGTGACAGTTTAAAAATAGCCAATCAACAGCCAGAAAAAGCTTTAGTAAAATGCAGGTATTCTATTGGACTAGGATTAGCCAATTGGAGATTTGAAATACAGAAGTTTACGGGTTTGGATGGTTGAAATATGTTCAGTTGCCTGCAGACCTTGATAACAACCAGATGGAAGAAGCGTTCTCTAGAGAAATATTACGTATACGTGTGAAACAAAAATTATGTATACGCGTTAACAAAGTGCAAGTATTAAATAAAAGAATCTCACAGCTTTTGATATCAGTGTAGTGCTATTTAATTTGTGTCAAGGATTAATAAAAAGAAGTGAATTAAAACTTAAAATCTGTTAAGTCTACATTCTTGTCACACCACGCCCTGATTAAGAGAAACGTGTCTCTAAAGTAATACTGAAGCAGCCGAGGCAAAAACAAACATAAATAATATCTATAGAACCAGTTTAATAACAAAGTTAATATTATTTTTTAAACTTGAAGCATAACAACAAAAATACATCTTCAAATCGGCTTCTCATACATAACAGCATATTACGTAACAATCAACCTTCTTCAAATTGACGTTCATACGTGGAGCTAAACTAACATCAAACATAAACAATATATCTACTTCAACTTCTTGATGGACCGCATATTTAAGTTTAGCTGAACAGCTTCTGGGCCTTTTCAAATACTCTACCATTCTTCTGGCTATTTGTATCAAGGAAAGAACCTCTAGAACTTCAGATTGTGAAAACTTTGCTTCATTGAAAGTATGTCAATTTTTTTGGCTTGGGGAAGCATGCCTGTGTTGTCCATTGTCCATTGTTGTCCATTTAGCGTTACCCAGGGAACACCACGTGGAGGCGGACTACGTTGTTCCCTACATTGTTGTAGGATGCCTACCTACACCCAAGTACACTCTCTGTGAAGATGTCATCCTAAACAAACAACATCTCGCCAAATGAAAAGACCTTAAAAGTGATAACTTACAGACTTTATATTGGGAAGCCAGAGGGAAAATGATGCAGATCAATTAATCCCCAATGCCATTGGTGATCAACAACAACAACAACTTGAAAGTATGTCAAAGAGCAGTTTTAAACAGTGATCAAAGCAACGAATGCACTGGTATTTTTCAAAAGCCTTTCTTATGTTTGATTCCTTAACACACACTGCTGCATATAATCCATCTCAATACCAATACCACATATTCTCTCCATTTCTAACTGCATGTTTTCTCCAGATTTTGAAATGTCTGGAAATTCCATCGTAATAAGAAAATTTACATATATAGACTCTATTACAGTTGGAATAACAACAGTACAGATTTCATCTGCATTTTTCTTCGCATTTCTAAAGACTGTCGTTGGATGCAGCAATTAAGTACAGAAGTTGCATCCACCTTGCACTCCAAGTTGCTCCAATGTTTACCATTTCTTATGTGTACATTTTAAACCCTGGCCTACAACAGACATTGAAAGGCAATAAATTCATTTCACACATATGCACAAGTTTTTCTACTACAAGATTCTTGGCCTTGTTAGGAGGCTTTAATTACTGTTTTGTTACAACACATTTTACAGTGTCTCGTTAAGTCCTGAAGTGCTTGAAGAATGAGAAAGGAGCATTTCACGAAATCTGCATTGTACATATCCTACAGATTTCTGTGCTTCTGGATTCACCACAAGCATGAAATTGTTCCACAATGCACTTTTGGAATCATTTTGTTTCAAAAATATTTTTCTTTGAGCTTCCTTCTAATTTCAGCTTTAATGCTTTTATTTGTTTCCTTACTATAATTTTCATAACACTATTGCAATGACAACCTTTCCAAGACACTAGAGACAAAACACTGACAGCTCTATTTACACAAGCTGATGCCGTTGATAGTGGTTGTTATTCTGCAGGTGTATTGTTGGGTCTTACAAAGCATTCAATTGTGTAGATAAAAAGATCTTCCTTAATAAATTATATAAGCTTGGAATAAGAGGCATTGCACATGACCTTATAAGGTCATACAAGGGTGGTCTGAAAAGTTTCCGACCTAATAAAGACACAAGACATTTTTTTCAGATTTTTTTTTTTTTTTTTACTTTTCAACATAGTCTCCTTGTAACTCCACACACTTCTCCCAGCGATGCTCCCATCTCTGTAACCCGTCCAAATAGTACTCGGCATTTTTCTCTGCAAAATAATTGTCCACGAAGGTGATTGCCTCTTCATTTGACGAAAATCTCTGTCCTCCAAGAGCAATTTTCAGATGAGGGAACAAAAAGAAGTTGCTTGGGGCTAGATCTGGTGAGTAAGGCAGATGGTCAAGCAGTTCAAACCGTAATTCGTGGATTTTCGCCATTGCAACCGCTGAGGTGTGAGACGGTGCATTGTCTTGGTGAAACAGGATTTTTTTTTTCTGCAAATGTGGCCATTTTCCCGCAAGTTCTGCCTTCAGCTTGTCAAGTAATGATGCATAGTGTGCTCCTGTAATGGTTTTTCCTTTTTTAAGATAATTGATTAAAATAACTCCATGACTATCTCAAAAAACAATCGCCATCACTTTCCCAGCCGAAAAAACTGGTTTTGCTTTTTTTGGAGCCAGTTCCCCCTTTGCAGTCCACTGTTTGGACTGTATTTTTGTTTCGGGCATGTAATGGTGTATCCAAGTTTATCTACAGTAATTAATCGGTGCCAAAACTCGGATTTATTGTGCCTAAACTGCACCAACAGAGCGTTGGAAATGTTCATTCAAACACGTTTTTGGTCAAACGTGAACAAACGCGGCATCCAACACGCGGACAGCTTTCTCATGTCTAAATGTTGATTTAATATGTGACAAACACATTCTTTTGACATGTTCATAGCCTCTGCTATCTCTCTCACTTTAATTCAGCGGTCGTCTAGCACCATTTGGTGAACTTTGGCGATGTTTTCATTGGTAGTTGCGATTTTTGGACGTCCCGAACGTTCATTGTCTCCAAAGCTTTACGGCCATGTTTAAATTCAGCTGCCCAAAATTTCACTGTGGTAAATGATGGTGCAGAGTCCCCATACACAGAATCCAACTCATCTTTGATTTGTGTAGGCTTATTGCCTTTCAAAAACAAATATTTAATGACAGTTCGATACTCGATTTTGTCCATTTTCATAAAAACACTCACATCACCTCACTCAAACGACTGTTACATAACAACTGAGCGTCCAAAATGGCTGAAACTTTGGTGAGTAACTGTCAACAGATGAACAACGAAATTCACTAGCTTTTATTTACGAGTGCTGCCATCTTCATATTGAGGTCAGAAACTTTTCAGACCACCCTCGTATATGACTAACAGCACTCAGTTTATTGAAATAAATAGTACACAGGGCGTTTTCCCATCTGAAAGTAAATAATAATAATAATAATAATAATAATAATAATAATAATAATAATAATAATAATAATAAATAAATAAATAAATAAATAAGTTGCGCTCAAAAGAGCATTAGTTTCCATCTTATGATTTGTCTTTTATCAGTTCGTTTAATGATCACATCCATCTTCTGCATTGTTTGTAATGGTATCACTCACACTTTTGGTCACATATCTTGCACTCACACAAGTCACTCGGTTGGTGATATTTCTTATTTTTGCATATTCTGTGGTGAAATCCGTGCGTTGCCAGACCTATGATGGCATGTCTTTGTGACTGATTGCTTCTGGTCCACTTCCTGTTTACCATGGCGTCAGAGGCGTAGAATTCTTCGATCTCTTTTTTTTCTGTTTCCTTTTCTCTGTGACTTCCTTATATGGATCCGTTACCGGCAGTAGCCACTTGTGTCTCAGGTCCTCCAGGAAGAGGGTTTCTCTGGCCAGCATATAGGCCATTCTACTTGGTGTGTATTTGCTCGCACCTATTGCTCTTTAGATGTACCTAGCTTTCACTTTTTCTAACCTCTCCAAGTCGTTGGCTGTGAGCTTTTCCTATACCAGTTCTATCCTGTAGGTGGCAATCCTGGTGATCGCTGTCTCAAATAGTCTCATAGCTGTATCTAGTTTAAATGCTGTTATGTCCTTGATATTGCACATAGCTAGTATAGCTGCTGCTGCTCTCTCTTGTACATGTGCACTGAAAGAGTAGGCAAAGTAAAAACTAAAGGTATAGTATCAGGAGTTCCTTGGGGCTCTATAGAGCCATTCTACATCAAGTCGCACAAATTTTCACAAAATCTGACCATCAAGTCTCCGATTCACTTCGATTTTTGTCCATGGATTACAAAAACAAAGTGAATTATGTTTTAAATTCTTACTTTTTTTTAAATCACAATATCTATAAAAAATATTGCGCAATCCAACTTGTGAAAGTCCGGTACACCTCTCCACCTTTAATTAGAATATCTCACAGGCGATAAGTGATAAAATTATATTATAAAGTGCAATGCAAAGCTTAGTATGTTATTTTTTATGTAATATTTATTATAATTGATGTAATTAATTATTTACATCAATTTTTAAAATCCAAACATTTAAAAACTATATATCCCTATTAAGCTGCATGTTAAAATTTCTATAAAAGTTATAAATAAATTCCTGGTAGTTTTTTATATATATATTTGCATAAAACAAAGATGGGATCCTGTATAGTTAAGTTTAAATAAAATAAGTTAGAAAGCGGTGCATAACGGGATTCCAGCATGAAGCGGCTGGAGAATAGCAGCAGTCTGTCATTGATGCCTTGTCAATTGTTCACAGTACTTTAGTTGCACTAGTTTGTTCACATGTAAATTAAATTTGGCATGCAGTTGAGAAATATTTGACCTTTCAACTTAACTCAATTAAAGGGAAGCAACTTAATTAAAATTTAAATGTGCACTTTTTTTCCTTCAGGTTCAAAGGAATGCTAGGGATTGCTTTCACATTGCTGTGTCTTGCCTTAAAATGGTTACTATGTTCAAAACCATTTCTGGATTATTCACAACATTGGTACTTTGGGATTTTTTTTTTTTCAACACACATCACATAGTTTTAGGCCTGGTGACAAAGTTAAGTTCTCCATTTTTAATTTTGTAACCATATTGCAGATAACTAAGCTTAATGATTTCTGCCTTGTGTTATGCTTGGAAACATTAAATGAACTGAAGCAGTAGTCATAGCTACGTTTCTTCAGTTCACTCATTATGCACTTTAAGAAACCACAGAGTTAAAATTGAACTTCTAACGCAAAAAGCTGAACACATTTAAAATGAAACAGTGGAGAGAGGCTTCATAGAATATCAGATTCCAGTTGCTAAGTTACACCGAACACCAAAGGTCTACCATGTTCATACTGCGTAATGCATCAGCCAGCGCAGTGCGCTACTGCAGTATAAAACTCTCAGTCAACAGTTTATGTTCTAAAACCCAACACTCTAACACAAATAAACTGTTTAAAATCGTACTTCTAAGGAAGATCCCATCCTCATATTAACAGTTTTAAAACAAAATATATCACAGATTTCTTCTGTAATTTTTTTTACAGATTTTTATATTATAGGGTTAAATATGATATAGCATTTTAAAATATTCATACTTTAAAAAGTGATTTTTCTTTTATTCCCGATAAATAGTATTTTGAATAAGAAAAACCACAATGCTTTTATCTACAAAATGACGTATTGTTCTTATCCCTGACAATTCTGTATTCTGAGAATAAATTGCTTTTACGTCACAAGTGCATATAAGAAAAATGTTGAGTAAGCTGTAAATCCTAAAATAACTTGATTTTCTGCAAAATATAAAATACATGTCCATTTATTTTGTGTGTGTTCAGTTTAATATGAAATGACTATATTGAGACCATTGTTATTTATATTGTACATCAATGGGTTTTAAAAATAAGGATCTTCTTACATTAGAAATACAAATGAATGAATCTGTTAACTCAATATTTTAATAACTTAAAACTATGTGCCAATGCTAAAAAAAAAGTGAACTTTAGTTTTTAACTTTAAAAACACCAATTTTGAACCTCATCTCTTTTTAGATAACACATAATTTTACCTGTGGAAGTGGCTAACATTCTTGGTTTAAGTGTTGTTAGTACATTATTGTGGCAGAATTATTTAAAGGGGTCTCCGCTTTGACAGAAGATGGCGATGAACCTTATAGTTGCAAGGTTTCATTCAAAATTAATGTAGATTTGTGGAAAACAATAATATTAAGCAATGAGTGATGAGATCTCCAATATCCTCAGGGCGTGTTACGAGGAAGATTTATCTTCTTTGATATATTATCAAAGATGAAATGAATTCAACTTTCTATAAGTTACATTTTTTGTTATTTATTTTCCTTTCTTTTACATTTAACATGTTTTTTACTTTTTCTACTACGTATAGTAAGTAGGGGAAGTAATGTATTCCCCCAAAATTTCGATACCGAGATTTCACCAGAAATATATGTTTTGAGGCCCCCTAAATCCAAAAAAAAGCATTTTTGGAAACATGTCCGTGTGTCTGTGTGTGTGTGTGTGTGTGTGTGTGTGTGTGTGTGTGTCTCTCTGTGTCTGTGTCTGTCTGTGTGTGTGTGAACAGCATAACTCAGAAACAAACAGTCGGATAAACACCAAACTTGGTATTTAGGTTCAGTATCTTCCAGAGATGTGACACGAAGGTTTTCAAGAAAATCCCCCACCCCAGATTACCCTTTACATGGAACATTTTTCAAAAATTTTAATTTTCTCAGAAATGGCTCTAATGATTTTGATTAAAATATCATATATTTAAGATACTTTCATGACAAATAAAATGTATATCTTGAATTTTCTGGGAATGTCTCCAAAAGTATTCTTTATTATGAATGACTTTTGCATAATTGGTAAACCATAAGAGATAGACAAAATTTTACTACACAAAAAATGTAGATCGCATTAAAATGCACAATTTATGTCATATACATTTTTTTTTGTTGAGTGAACCATTTTGGAGATATTGCTTGTTATTCCCTTAAATTTTCCAATACTTATACTTTTTCTCAAATGGAAATTTGTTATTCATTTTTTTATGTCCTGGACATTGAGGGTGGTTTTATTATGTTTGTGTATGTGTTTACTTCCCGTGGTGACTCCATCTTGTGATGTCATTCATTTGTTAGGTTTGTTAGCTCCATCTGGTGTTAGCAATTTGCGGCAGTATTAGTTTTTTTGTTTAAAAAACTAAAAATTGCTAGTTATTTTATTTAATTTTGGTTTACTGTCCTCCGGCTAGCTATTATCTTATTTTGGGTCGAGCACTTCTCTTTATACAGGTTGTGTCAACGGAAAGGAATCTTTTATCCAAAAATAATACTGATGAAGGAATTTGTTTTACATTTTTATTGTCGAACACAGTCACTATTACATTTACCCATTGATCTTGACACTCGCCAAACTGAAACTGTTATAATAACTTCATTACTGATAATTCTTAATTCGCGTACTTCAACTTTTTGTATAATTAACTTTATAACACTTGAGATTTTTCATAACTCTGTTACGCGTAACCTGCAAATTGATATCCGACGTGTGCCGTACAAATACTTTCGACGAACTGACGGGAATGCAACGTGTAGTGTACAAAGAATTTTGATGAACTGACCGACCGAAGGCGACGTGTACTTTACAAATATTTTCGATGAACTGACGGGGTCTACCTCTAACCTACTCTTTTTATACTCCTTCACCCAGATATGCCTAAAGATTATAACTGAACTGCAATTGGCTAATAAAACGCGCCAACATTAGCGTCTATTTTAACATCCAATGAAAATTATGAATACATATGCTCTAGGGAAACGTTCCAGAAGATTCTCAAGGAAAAAACGCGCCAACATTACGTAACTTCCTCGTTTCCAATAATGATAAACAGCTCACCCCCTCGCTGCATTATTGTACGCTATTATTGACAGTTTCAGTAAGGCAGTATAAACTTACTTCCCTATAATAATTACAATCAATAAACATCTCAAATCAACGTCACATAAAAATGCATATTCATATTACAATCATTATTTACATTTAAGTAATTTGTGATACAAATTACTGCATCAACATGCAAAGAGAATGGAATGCACCACATAGCAACCAGCTATCGCTTAAAGCCTACCATATTCCCCTTGCACCTACAAGAAAATTAGCGATAAGATTAACATCTCGATTAACATGAAGCATATGGAGAATAAGCGTTTGTAAAAATAGTTTGTACAAGAGTAGAGAAAGTCATGTGAGTGTAACACATCAGATGTTTTACTTTGAAACCTCTCTTAGCGTTTTACAATTTAATATTAAGACCTAGTCTTAACACCAATAAATATTACTACTACAATTAACGTACTAATGGGATACACAACCGTGCTGTATGAGTACTAATGAGATACTGAACTTGCTACTGAAGGGAAGAAAATCATTTCTAGTTCCAAGGCAACATTCATTACTGTAATCCTTCACTTTTCTTGGAATACACAAATTTGTTTATTTCATGGCCATGTATACTGCCCTTGCACAGATTTTTTCATAAGTTTTTAACCAAAGTTTGCCATATTTTCTGCCAAAATAAATAAATTCAATTTCCAAATACAAACATAGGTTAACATAAAACAAATCCACAATAAATACAAAATAACAATTATGATGATGCCAAGAACATGTAAATAGCATAATATGAGTACATACATAAATGTAACATTAAATGGAACCAAATGTGATTTTCCATATATTAACTTAAACAGGTAAGTTAAATAAGGTTTAGGTATCATTTTAATTTATCCTTTCTGCTTCATTATCATGGAACAAACATCGTAAAATTAAATGAAATTATGTTCTGCGCTTTTTGTTCTGCATAATATATCAATATTTATATCGGATGAAACTGCAAACTGCATTTTGCTTTAATTCACTCAACAATTACATACAGTATTAAATTGTGGGGGTCAACATCTAGGATTAATTTAAAGAGAATTTTTATACTACAGAGATGAGATTAAGACAGATTAAGACTATATGAAAAAAATACATTATAAGGTAGTAAATTATTTAATAAACTGAACTATTTAGTCAACTTTTGGAATAATACACCATTTACCAAGTTTAAACACATATTAACTAATTTGTTGATAAACACAGTATACTACAGCATCAATGGATTTTTAAATGACAATAGTATCCTATCTCTACTAGTATGTGTGTAGATAAAATGCACATATGCAAGTATGTCATTGGGTGATTATATATTTGCTATGTTCATTACTGTAAATACCTATACTTTTATAAACACTGGACTATATTCTCAAACAATATTTCAATTAGTAATTGTTGAGTCATTTGTAACTTCTACATCACTTAATTGTTTTTATCATGAATACATGTTTCAGGAGCTAATTGCTTAATTGCTAATTGCTAATAAGACTTAAAGAGCATATGAGATGCATTTACGAAAAGCAGCCAGATAAGTCAGCAGTAGCGCATCATTTCGTTTTCAAATGATGACATCACTCCGAAAATAAAACTCTTAAAACCGATCAACAGCAGCAATGAATTGGACATCCTCCGAAAAAATACATATCTTCAAACACAGGAATCACCTAATGAATTTTGAACTGCCGCCACCCAGCAGCCTTTGGAGGTTCATCAGCTCAGCACCAGAGAACACCACTAGCCACACACATTCCCCAGACAATAACCGGCAAACTCAGTTGAAAACATGCTGACGATGGGAGTAAACCGTCTCCCGAAACGTGTTCAAGTAAGAACATTTTAGTGATATAGTGTAACAACCTTCAACTCTCTTTATTTTAAAATAACTCAGTCATGGTCAGTTGTTTTCACTGAAATGCAGACCTCTAATTGCACCATGACTGTACTAATTCAATAAATCAACCAAAATGTTACAGTGTAACTTTTCTTAACTTATTTTAAATGTCATGCCTCCATGCTAGTGAATCTCAGTTGATAAGCTTGAAATAAGTTTTAAACAAAAATAATGAAGTATTAACAATTATTATCAGTGGTTATAATCACTGCCAGGCATTTAAGCTTAGGTTTGCAGTAAGATTATATTTCATATTTCAATTAAATTGTTTCTGTATTATACATTTTCTTAACCCATTGGCATCATTTTTTAAATACCTTCATGGCTAACTCAGAATCTGATTTAAATCCTGTATAGCTGTGCAAGTGCAGTGTAAAGTATAAAAATTCATATAAAAATCAACTAATATAATTTCTTTCCTGAAATTTTGCATGCATGATGCTGGAAGCACTGATTTACCAATTTTGATGGTCTAATACAGTTAATGAGTGTGCTAGATCTCAAAACAGTTCTACAAATGAAGGACAATACAACATTTTTTGTGTTGCAGGAAGGACTTTTCATTATTTTTCCCCCTATGGTGGCACATAACACATCTTTTTTTTTTCTTTCTTTGTATCTTTCTTTCTTATTTGTGGGTGGAATGTATACTGGAAAAGAGGCGCACATTTTAGCTTACAGTCTCAATGGGAAGAAGGTCAACCTCTAACATTGAACTCTAGTAGCAGTTAATGCGCAACACTGATTCTAAAGTCCATGTAATTTTAGTAGTCCTTGTGAAACATAATGAAACAATGAATACACAATGTATAGAAAACAAAAAAATATTTTCCTATAATCTTTAGCTGTGAATGTCATTATAGGAAAGAAACCTGATCTTACAGATTGACGCCTCCTATTCGGTTCTGGTACTCAAAGGCAGACTTTGGTTTCTTTACTTCCTCTTTGGATATCTGACTTTTCCTTCTTCTCAGCTTGCCTATTGCTTTAATGTCAGCAGCTTCGTGTTCCATTGAGAAGAATAAACATATTTGTTATCCTTTCATTTCATACACAGCACAGTCATTGAAAATCCTGATTCATACTTGCCTCGTTTCACTTTATTATAAGATAAATCAGACAATATGTCCTTATTTGTTCCCACGGTAACAACAGCATTAGATTTTGTCTTCATTAGTCTTCTAAAGAGACTGGAGATCCTTTGAATGCCATCTGATAGTTAAAAATGCAAATATATGTAGCTTTATTGGCCAGTGCACACTTGTGAGCTGTGGTCATTTAAATGCCATTACCAACCTATGCAAGTACAGCTTGTCATAAGATGCAAATGGGTTAAAAGCTGATTCTACATAGAGAAAACATAAATTAGGCAATGGTATTAGAAATAGATGAGCTTTCTCCTTTATTACTTTCTCTACTACGTATAGTAAGTAGGGGAAGTATTGTATTCCACCCAAAAATTTGATACTGATATTTCACCGGAAATATATGTTTTGAGACCCCCTGAATCCAAAAAAAATTTTTTTGGAAACATGTCCGTGTGTGTGTCTGTGAACAGCATAACTCAGAAACTAACAGTCAGATAAACACCAAACTTGGTATTTAGGTTCAGTATCTTCAAGAAATGTGACACGAAGGTTTTCAAGAAAATCCCCCCACTCCAGATTACCCTTTACATGGAACATTTTTTAAAATTTCAATTTTCTCAAAAATGGCTCTAACGATTTTGATTAAAATATCATATGTTTAAGATATTTTCATGACAAATGAAATGTATATCTCAAATTTTCTGGAAATGTCTCCAAAAGTATTTTTCATTGTGAACGACTTTTGCATAACTGGTAAACCATAAGAGATAGACAAAATTTTACTATACAAAAAATGTAGATTGCATTAAAATACACCATTTATGTCATATACATTTTTTTGTTGAGTGATCCATTTTCGAGATATTGCTTGTTATTCCCTTAAATTTTGCAATACTTATACTTTTTCTCAAATGGAAATTCGTTATTCTTTTTTTTTTTTTGTCCTGGTAATGCAAAGAGAATGGTATACTCCACATAGCAACCAGCTCTTAAAATATTAGACTATAGCTTAAAGCCTACCAATCCCCCTTGCATCTACAAGAAAATTAGCAATAAGATTAACATCTCGATATCTCGATTAACATGAAGCATATGGAGAATAAGCATTTGTAAAAATAGTTTGTACAAGAGTAGAGAAAGTCATGTGAATGCAACACATCAGAAATTTTTTTTGTTTTATCCTCTTGGAAATGCCATAAATATGCCATAATCAGAATGTTAGGGCTTATTTTATAGCAGACTCACCTTGAAAGGCTCCAGCACCATTATTAAATCTTCAACAACTTTCCATTCTTCTTCTGTCAGTACAACTGCATCCCTGTCAATGCCTTCAATGCTTTCCAGGATCATGCCCATGATAGATTTGCGGATCAGTAGCTGCTCCAACATAGTGTATGTAGAAGTCCAAACACGAGGGTAGTCCATTTTAAGGGCATTTTCTTCTAGCTGTTGATGAAGGAATATAAAAAATAAATCATTCACATAGCAATCATCCACAACATTTACTAATGTTGCTAAATGCTTATGACCTTAAGTTAATGAAAGATACATAAGCAAGTCATGTTTAACATCTGGATATTTTTTTAGTTTTTATAGATGCAGATTTAGGGTTTTTCTCTTGCACTTTTTTAAAAGCCTTTTAAATTGATAAGATAACAGATATAATTTACACACATAGACAAAAAAAAGTTTAAACCAACTCATATCATGGCATAATTTTATTTAGTGTTTATACAGTCTTATATCAACATCTATTTTCATATAAGCATTTGTGTAAATTGTGTGGAACATAAGACAGATATTTAATCTAGCACCTTTTTTTTTTGGTGAAAGGAAAAAATATAACATAGTTATTTTGAAGTTTTTAAATTTTGGCAGGTAGATGTATAGAATTTGTCGACACAAAAGTGTGAGAAGTAAATCCCAAAAGGTACAATTTCTTTATCACTAGCTTTTGGTAATAGCAAGATTACTGATAAGAACCTAAGCCATGCTTTTTCAATACTTATGCTGCACATTTCTTTGTTTATTATGCCCATATGTTGTGGTAGCAGCATCCCTAAGAAGGCTAATAACTCTGTGGCAATGTAGCCTGTGTAACCAACACATAAATGCTAATACACACTGAAGGTAGTCATGCATATGGATAGTGCCTGAGAAATAGAAGGATTCTGCAAAGGAAACATGACAAGTCAAGAAACCTCATTTAAAAATTATTTAATTTTTCACTTTTACATGCTATATTTTTAGTTAACCAGATGATCTTCCTGCTTGCTGTTGTTAAGGTTACTGAGGTTGTTTATTAATATTATTATGCTTATATGTACATTGCCTTGTTTATAAATCATTTTAGCTACTAATTATGAAAACTAAGGAAATGTATCTATGGCAGTATCAGCACCAAATTAACATATTAAAGCAATGACTAACACGGTCATTTTGTCCTTCCATTAGTATTAAGTTACAAGTATATAATAATATGTACAATTGTTAAATATTGCTCAAAACTGTTGCAATAATTATTAACCAAGTGTACCAAACACTCACAAACTTCACAACGGAGGCAACATGTCTCATGCTTCACTATAAAAAAATTCTGATTTCATACATTCACATGGCTTTCTCTACCCTCTATCTTTATTAGTGTGAATACAAACTATTCTTACTAAAGCTTATTTTGCTGTCTACTACATCTTAATTCAAATAAATCTTTGCAGAAATAGCTACATTAGACATTTTATTATAGACACAAAGGGAACAGTGATAGTCAAAGTTAAATGTCAAATGATAGACAAATGTTTAAGAATTGGATGTTATACATTGGCCTTCAAATTCCATACTGTTTCCATGGAACCAACTGAATGTTGAACAGGACTTTCGAGAGAATGACCTCAAAGTAATGAACAATTTGAGCCACTAATAACGGATCTCTCAGAAATGGCTTATGCCATCAAAAAACTTATTTGAAATAAATTCTGTGTTTTAAAGAGATCTACAATTTTTGTGCAGTATGTTTACGTCTATTGCTTAATGTTTACCAGTTTATAAAATTCCTTCCGAATGAAGAGAGATTCACAGGCTATTCCCAGAAAATTCAAGACATACATTTTATTTATCATGTAAATATCTTTAATACATGGTATTTTAGTAAAAATTGTTAGATCCATTCTTTACAATAACAAAATTTTCAAAAAAATGTTCCATGTAAAGGGTAGTTGGGGTGTCTGGATTTTCTTGAAGATCTTTGTGTCGCATCCTTGGAAGATACCGAACTTAAATACCAAGTTTGGTACTTGTCCGACTTTTCGTTTTTGAGTTATGCTGTTCTCTCTCCGCATGCACGCACACACGCACATCCCCCCCCCACACAGAGAGAGAACTTTTTTAAAAAAAATTTTATACCGAATTTATGGGTAGAATGCAATACCTTCTCTATCTACTAGTTATGTGGTAGAGAAAGTAATAGTAAAGCTTTCAAGTGAGTGATTAACTTGCTTAATTATTACAACAATTAAAGTGTTTCACTATGTTTTTTTCATTAAATTATAATTCCTCAAAATATTTAAAGAATCACACCAACCTGCAACATGTGTTCTTGTATCCTAAGTGCCGTCAGTGCAGTATTGTTTCTTGCTATCATTCCAATGCCAGCTCTGCATTTGCTTAAAATACCTGCTACATCAGGCTGGTCAAAGCATGCACTAGTACATAGCTGCCAAACACAATGTTTAAAATTATTCATATGTAAGTGATATATACAAACTGCAAATGTAAAAACGTTACAGCATTAATAGTTGATTTGTCTAAGTCTGAAGCAGGAATTACCAAAATATACATGTTTGAAACTAACTTCTTCATACAAAGCAATTCCTGACAGGGATATACAGAGGTATTTAATAGTGCTGGTGAATGAGCAAAAGATGCGCAGTGGATTCTGGTCGAGTTCATTTTCTGTTTAAATGCTTATAGGGGAATCAGTTAGTATCTCTTTTACTTCCATACTAACCATTGTGGGGCCACTTTAACATGTGTGGTATTAAGCACAGTGCAGAATAATTTTTGGAATGCTCTCCTGTTGAGTAAGCTAAGCAGTAAAGTTTTCCGTTTCTAGACAATGGTTAGCAGTGTTTACCAGTTCATGAGAGCGGGAGCTGAATTAGGAAATACCATAAATATAAAAGCAGTTCAAAATAGGGCAGCACAGTGTCTCCTCATGTAGCAATGTAATGTAATTTGTTAACCCAGTTAATTGCACAAATTTACAACAAGAATTTTACAAATTTATTCTTAACCCAGTTTCTAAAAATAACAATAAAATAAAATATAAAGAAAACTAACCTCTTAACTACTGGTAGCCAGCAGTCCTCCTAATCTAAAAGTACAATTATCAACTTATTTAATCTCCAATACTATAACTCTACCTTGAGTTGCTTTACCTTGGACCCCAACAAACTCAAACCTTGAGGTTATCGAGTTGTTGGGTGCTACTTGCAACATATCAAATACAAACTACTATAATTTACTACTCATTTACCTCTTCCTTGCTAATTTTCCTCATCCATTTTGCTCTTACCCTGCCCAAAAAGTTTCCTCCTTCTATTATATTTTTCCTAGATTTTACATTTACTAACTTTTTAGCTTGAATTTCTATTGGTAAATTTAACCATTCTCTCTTCTCTTTCTAAGCAACTTCATTTCTTCACACTCTAAAACTATATGCCACTCTTTGACTTTCCAGTGGCATAGTGGGCATTTCTCCAAATCAATCTCTTTTCTCAAACCTTTCAAATTCACCACCCCTGTCCTAGCCCATGCAAATCCTGCTATTGCTGTTTTATCACATATATCAACATACTGTTCCCTGCTCCATACTACTTTCATTTCTCTGTATAATCTCAGTGAGCTCTTAAAAGTAAAACTCACTAATAAATCTTGTTTTTCCATATCCTCTATTCTTGCCCTAATTTTATTCCAGAAACCTATTTGTAACAATTCTTTAGCTCTCCAAATCTCCCCAAAACCTATCTTCATCAAGGTTTCCTTTATCTTACCTAACCAAGACTGTTTATGATTAAATCTTTCCTGCACTATCAAACATTGATGTATAATGCTCTGATCATCGAAATTTCTAATTCTAATCCAATATTTAGCACTCTTTCCACAATTTTTCCTTTAATTCCCATTCTCCCTAATTCGGCTTGAGCTACTCCATTGGGTGATGATCTTGGTAAGCCCAATATTTGTTTACAAAAGCTCCTATGGATCATGTTTATATTTACCTACCCTTCTTCCAGGCCCCAAATCTCTGCTCCATATAACATTTTTGCTTCTACTACAGTAGTATAAATTCTCTCTATCCATTTTAATTGCATTTCTGATAATTTATCTATACAAGTTTTGATGGCTTTCATTGCCATTTTTCCTTTAGCTAATACTATTCTCTTCTGTTCGCTCCAGCCACCACTGCTGCTTGGTTGTATCCCTAAATAATCAAATTTTTGGACTACCTCAATTTCTCTTCCATGCCAATACCATTTCTCATCTTTCCGTAATTTATTGCCCTTTTTAAATACCATAATTTTTGTTTTATTTACATTTATTCTTACACTCCATTTTTTGCAAAATTTATCTATCACCTCAATTATTCTCGCCAATCCCACATTACTTATAGATCCCACAACTAAATCATATGCAAATAACAAACTAGGTATTTCCTTATTATTAATTATTGGCACATGTCTGTTCTCTACTCTAATTGATTCCAAAATATTGTCTATGAACAGATTAAATAATGACTCAATTTACAACCTTGTCTTAGACCAATATTATTCGGAATGCTTCTCGTTAATTTATTATTAGCAATTTTAATACAGAACTGATTGTCCGTATATATTCTTTGAAGCACTCTTATAAAGGTAGTACTCATCCCTTTCTTGCTCAGTTTAAACTACAGTGCTTCTCTATTTATCGTGTCAAAGGCCTTTTCAAAATCTACAAATAACATGTATAATCTCCCTCTCTTGTTGGTTAAGTATTTCTTTACCATTGTGTTTATAACATAAATGTTATCTAGTGTACTCTTATTACATCTAAAACCTGGTTGAAGGACCGATAATTTTTTTTCATCTTCCGCCCACTTTTCAACCCTTTCTGCCAACCCCCCCCCCCCATATATCTTGCCTAAAACAGATAGTAAACTAATTCCCCTATAATTTGCTGGGTTATTTATCTCCGCCTTATTTTTAAATATTGTTACTACTATTGATAATCTCCAATTATTCGGTACCTTTCCTCCTTGAAATACATTGTTTAAAAGTCTAACTAACAATCCTAATCTAGTTTCGTTCACACTCCAAGCCTTCCAAAATTCCACAGGAATTCCATCTATGCCACTCGCTTTATTTCTTTTTAATCTATTTATTTGTTCTTTTACTTCATTCATTTCTATCTGTCTATCTAATTACTTAATATATCCTATACTTTCTATTTCTCTAATACTTGGGCACTCCCCTTGTTCTGCTCCCAAAAGATTTCCAAAATATCTGCACCAGATTTCAGAACTAATATTATTTTCTCTAACTCTGGTCTTATAAGCTCTTTTTATTAATGTCCAAATTGTTTTTGTATTATTTACTCTTGTCGCCTCAAATTTCCTGGCTCATTTTTCCCCCTATTCCTTCTTCTTAACTCCCATAAGAAATTTGTATCCCCATCTTTCAATCATGAAGTTCTCTTTTTCCCGATCATCCCATTTGCCTCCATTTCCTTAATTCCCTTAATACTCTCTGTTTCGCCATCCTACATTCCTCATCATACCAACTTCTCCTTATATATATTTCCTTTTTCACTCTCATTTTTGATTTTGCCTGTATCACTAAATCCTCTAGATTTACAGCTGCATCCTCAGTTTTATTTTCTTTAAGCATTTCCTCTATATCTATTAGCTTTAACATATTTGATTGCTTTACAGCTCTCCTAAAAAGCTTTCTGCTTCCATATCTCTCCATTTTTTAATTTTTAATTTTAATTCCTTCTTGTTCTAAATAATTAACATTTACTTTTTCCACCATTGGACCTTTAAATACAGCTCTTATTGGAAAATGTTTACTAGAGGTAACTATATTCAACACCTCAAAATCCATACAATATTCAACCAATTCTAACGAAAATAAAATATAATCTATCACACTCTGCCCATTTCTGTTCATAAATGTAAACTCGCCTGCATCATCTTTTCCATTAACTCCATAGCACAATACCAAATTACATTCTTCACAACACTCAATTTCTTTTCCTCATTATTAATACATTTGTCTTTGCTCCTTCTTCTATCCCAGTAAACTCTCCTTCAAAATTTATTAATTGTATTTGACTTTCCCCCACTCTTGCATTGAAATCCTCCATTATCATAAAGCCTTTGTATACCTCCCTAATTGATATTTCCTCCAAATTTTGTCTTAACTTATTAAATAAATATGGTCCATAAAGAGTCCAAGGAACTTGGCGGGTTATATATTACTGCAACACATACACTTTCTTTTTCCCAAAAACCACTTAAAGCACATCACAGTACCAATTCTTCACCTAAATCTTCATATACTTTCACTTTAATTTGAAGGCTTTTTCTCATTAATAAAGCTAAGCCTCCTGATCCTCTTCCCTTATTTTGCTTTTTTATACCACATTTCCCATAAAAATCAAAATCACTCACATCCACATTATTATTTTTTAACAACCAAGTTTCCACCACACCTATCACATCGGCTAAATTTAAAATTTGAAATATTTCTCCACTCTTCACTTTATCCCATCAGCCTTCAGTATTCCAGAATATAACCCCCAATTCCTTCTCCTATACAGAAACTTTTCTCTCAAATCTAAATTCCTGTAATTTAGCCCTACTCCTAGTCATCCTTTCCGTTTCTGCCTTCTGCCCCGCATAATCTTCCACTTGCATAATGCTCCCTCCAGGTGACGAAATAATACTGAGACCGGATTCTCTCCACACGTCCAGTCCCGCAGTTGCTCCCAAGGCCATTCTGCGCATGTCCTCTATCAGCTGTTTCTCTGGTATAATCTGTTTGCTCAGTGACGTATGCCTTCCACTTCCCCTCCTCTCCTCTTCCATTCTCTTCCTCATGCTAACTTCACCTTGTGACATTTCATGTAATCTATCTGTCTCCGAATCCAATATTTCTACTCGTGTTCATTGAACCTCTTCCAACACATGCCTCATATTTTGCTGACGCATATCCCGCTTCCTTCCATTTATCCACAAATCCAGCCCTCTAACAAAAGCTTTCTCTCCTTTAGCCCTCGCATTCTTCATTTCTTGAAATAAAATGTTTCTTATTTCCCTCTCTTTCTTCCCAAAATCCTGTTCTATAAATATTCTTGTTCCTTTTAGCTTTTTGGCATTTGATAAAATTGCCCATTTTATTTTCATTGAAGCACATGTGACGATTACCGGTCTTGGATTTCGTCCTTTTTTCCCCGACTCTAAAAACATCTCTCATTTCCCATCCTCCACGTTTTAATTCCAGTTTATCATGTAAGATTCTTTCAATTTGATCCCAAACTCATAGCTCTCTTAATTCTTTGACTCCAAAAATTATCACATTCATTTTCCTTCTTCTGTCTTCTGTTTTTTCTGAGTACAAAAGTTTTCTATTGCATTTAGCTAATTCTTTATTCACTTCTCTTTCAAATTTTCCCCACATATTTTTTAGCTCCTCAAATTTTCCATCTATCTTCTCATCAGTTTTCCTCTCCATTCCTTTTATATTTTTTATATCTTCTGCAATTCCTTTAAGCATACTCTTGATATCTTGCTCTGTCTCCGGGCCCGGATTTTTCTCTATTCTGCCAATTACTAAGAGTACCAGTATATCAAACACAAACCATGACATTATTACAGGTCGATTTTTTAAATTTCCAACTTGTCTATTAATTCTATAGCCATTAAATGTTCCAATTCTAACTCTAAAAACCTCAATTTGGATTCCCATTCTTTCCTTTCCGCGAGTGTGCATTTAACACATCCGACTCCGTCCGCCTTTCGTCAGCAACTCTCATGTAGCATAAACTGCATAGTTAAAAGGTAGAAGGAAATAGGGTCTGGAATATCTGAAGCTTTTTCTATTCTGCACAAGAAAAGGACTAGAATGTCATCAGGAACTAACTTGGACAATTTTAACAGATCCATGCTTTGCAGGAAAATAAATTAATTCAACATGAAGAAAACTTCTCTGTTTATAGTGCTTAATAGTTAATTTTGCATTATTGAAGCATGTAGACCAATGCTAAAAACAGTCCACACATGACTCAAACAATCCAACAGTTTTGATGGCAGTATTTTAGCACTGTACAAAATAATTTGGACAATAGGTTTCCACTGGAGGAAAATAAAAAATAGCAGGTGGATATTAGTGCTGCAGGGAAATATCCAGGAGAAAAGGACTGCTTACTTGAGAGCCATGAAGAAACACAGAGGTCAACGCATCATCCTCTTGGATGGTTGTGCTACATGCAAGAAGTGAAGATGGTTTCATTGAAAATGCATATTTACACTTAATGAAAATTAGAAAAATGGTAACTACCATGACGATAAGAATATGTAAATTATGAGAAGTGGATAAAAGAATGACTTACTCCTAACCCCTGGCTCCTCACAGTATTCTTGTATTTGACAATGCACGATACCATAATGTGTTATTTAATCCTTTTCCAAATTACAAAACCCATAAATCTGCTGAACAACAGCTTCAAGAAATTGGCAACTTAAATAGCTTAATCCAACCAGAGCTATAAAAATTGACAATAAAAAGGTTGAATGAATGAATTTATTTGTACAACTCCCTTTACATAACTTTTACAATTTTTCTTTTATCTAACCTAAACAATGTACAAATTTTTGATTGACCTTGTTCCTACCTCGGCTTGCATGGCACCCAGGCTGTTCGCCCTGCCTGGTAGCTCTTGTTATCCTTTCCCCTTTATCTTAATTATCTCCCTCCTCTGTCTTCTTCTTTTGTACTCCTTAACTTTCCTTGCCCATGTTTCTTTTGCTTTCTGTAAAAACATACCTATACTTCCAACCTTCCTTTCTTCTTTCCTTGTTAACATTTTTATAGCTACAATTTTCCCCTCTATTTTCCTCTCAAACCTTTTTTCTCCACAACACTAGCTCCTTACATTCTGTCATGTAATGTGGTATATTTTTCTTTCTCACTGCACATTTCAATTATTCCTTTCTCTCTTCCTCTTATCTGTCTTAGAAATATTGTTCCTGTTCTCATCCAAACTATCCCTTCTTTATCTTATCTGTTACAATAATCTATATATGGTTCTCATCCTGTTTCTTTTTATTTCTTTACAAAAGTGTAATTATTTCTTGTTTTCTACACTTCCCCAAATCTCCTGCCTTTCTATTTTTCTGCTTTTTACCAGTTTACCTACATCACTTTCAATTCTTTCTTCTAGCTTCCATATGTCTCCCATTCCTATTTTCTCCATAATTCTTCCTATTCCTGCCCACCAACTGTTTGTGCTCTCTAAACTTCTTTGCTGTTTCATGCATAAATTTCTTAAATTCTCCCTCTTCTTTAACCAAACATCTATACCAAAATTTTATTATTCTCTCCATTATTATTCCTTTCCTTCTTGTTTTTCCTAATTCTACTAAAGCACTTCTCTTGGCATTGATCTTGGTAACCCTAACAGTTCTTTACAGAACATTCTGTACATATGATCTACCTTTTCACTTACATCTGTGCCCCCCCTCCCCCCGAATATCTCTACTGCATAAGCATTCTTGATTCCACTAGAGCCTTGTACATTATTTCCAGCTACTTGGTTGTCATTTCTAGCTTGTATTTACATATTCTTATTCCTGTCATTGCAGCCTTCCCTTTTGCTTCATTTTCCTACTGTGTGCCTCCCCTTTGTTATTCAGCTCACTCTTAAGTATTCAAATTCTTTGACCACTTTTCTTCTTTTCTCAGTTTAGTTCCTTTTTTGAAAACCATAACTTTCGACTTGTTTATGTTTACTCCGATTCCCCATTCTTCACAGAATTTTTTAACTTAATTTATTGCCCTTTGTAACCTGACTAACATTATAGATCCTACCATAAAGTTATCTGAATATAATAATCCAGAAATTTCTTTATTTGCTATTACTGGGCAGTGCTGATTTCCTTTTTGAATTTTGTCTATTATATCATCTATGAATAAATTAAATAAAATTGGCATCTTTGTACATCCTTGTTTCAATTATTTTTTTGTTCTGTTATATCCCTGATTTCGTTTTTTTTCCCATCTTATACAAAACTTTACTGTTTTATAGATTTTTTATACTTCCTTTATGAAGTTTTCACTTACCTCTTTTCTCCTTAATTTCCATACTAGAGCTTTTCTGTTTAATGTATCAAATGCTTCCTTAAAATCTGTGAAGAACATGCACGCCCTTCCTCTCTTCTTACTGAGGTAGTTGTCTATTATGAACACATCTATTGTTAGTTTCTCTTTCCTGAAACTTGCTTGAAATTCTGACAGCTACCTTTCTTGTTCTGCCCAATTTTTTAACCTTTCTGCTAATACCAGTGTATATTTTTCCTAAAAAACATAAACTTATTCCCCTGTAATTTTCTGGTTTATTTGGTCCTCCCTTCTCCTTATATAGGCACTATCATGCTTATTTTCCAACTTTCTGGAATGGCATCACTTTCTTTTATGTTGTTGAATACCTTTGTCATTACTTCTAAGCCCTTTCTTGTTTCACCATATACTTTCCAAAATTCTCCTGGTATTCCATCATACCCTACTGCCTTTTCTTTTTTTATACCCTTTAATTGCTTGTAGACCTCTTGCCATATAGTTTGCCATTTGTTATTTCTATTGTTCGTATCTCTCTTATTACTAATTTAGTCTTTTTCCCTCCCCAATCAGTTCTCTGAAATACATCTATCATTAATTAGGTGTGATCTCATTTTGCCTATCCCTTCTTGTTTACCCTTCTTACTACTTCCCATATTTTGTTACTGTCCTTTCCCTCTATAGCTTCTTTTATCTTTTTCCCTGTATTTTCCTGCTGTTTTTCTTCTTCATCTCTAGTAGGCATTTATATCCCCATTTCCTAGCCATCAGATTTTTCCTATCCACTTCTTCTTGCATTCTCCTCTATCTAATAAGATCTTTAAATACTTCTTTTTTTCTTTGCTCTACACTCTTAACCAAACCACCTTTACTTTCCTGTTTCCTACTCTGTCTTATTTCCATTCCTCTCCCTGCTCTTGTTACTAGTCATTCCAGTAGCTCTAATGCTTTTCCTGAACTTTCTTCCCAATATTTACCATTAGTCCTCTTTCTAAACTTTGTGCTACCTTTGAATTTATGTCTTGTATAAAACCCTCTCTTTGTTCCTCCTTCCATTTGAATGTCTTTGTGATAAAAAAGGTTAAATCCAAAAGATATTGTATACAAAAGGCATGCAATTTTAGCACAGAAAAATCATGAATCATATGCCTTCCAACCTATCACCTGGAGCTAATGTGGGGCTAAATGTAACCTGGATTGAAGAATACAATGTCAAGGTTTGCATGGAGGATGCTATAAAATTACTGGACGAAAAAATTGCATCAATTACCAAGATGATTGGAAATGCTGTTGTGAAAAGTTGGAGGAAGAAGAAGAAAGAATAACATTTTGATAAGGAAGGTCTCTTATATGATGATCTGTAATCAGTGATTCATTTAGGTGAAGACAATGGCTGTAATAAAAACAGTGAAACAAGTGTAGAAAGTGATAAGCCATAGGTTGGCATAGCTTTCTTGTAAGTGTTAGATCATCACAAGTGAGTACACAGCTGTAAAGTTCTCATTTTTTTCACTTGCAATTGTTTTGTTTCATTCATGGAGCTGAAATTTGCCTTACCATCAATTTCCTAGAATTGTCTTGCCCAGATCGATACAAGGTCATTCACCAACACTGTTAAATACACTTTCACTGTTAACTAAGAGTAATGCAATGTATCAATATAAACTAATGACACATACTCTTTCTGAAAACCAGCTTTTATTTCACCGTAACTACACAATAAATGTTTATATAGAAAGTTTAATGTAAATAGGCCAAATAGTAGCATTACCCTCTAAAACTATTATCATTTCTCCTGGAGAAACACTGCAAGCATCAAATTTATAAAATTTTAAGGATGCTGTAAAACAACATTCTGAGTAGTAGTGCCCAGATTAGGGGGGCCGTTCAAGACTTACAACATTAAATTTACAATTTGAATACACATGTTTCTACAGCTTCACATTCTAATACAATATCAATAAGCAGTAACCCACTGCTTATACCTAACATACTGTATGTCTTCTGCAGCAAATCGTTCTTGTAATATGTAGTGAAGTTATCAGTTCCAGGACTAACTGGGCATTCTGAAACGTAACATTGCTATGACGGAGGATTGCAAATTATTTGAGCTCTGGCATCTTTACAATTATTTATAACTATTCTGCTTTCTTAGGTAATTGGAATATTTACACAGTCATTCATCAACTTAATTTTCATGGTAGACATAGATGCACGTGGTATGAGTTCCATGTGATGCAGGTAAAATACATGTTTGGGTCTTCGCTCAGCAAATAATCCAATTTTCATGTTGGGTATTCATCCCTAAAATGCTGGTAGGGTTCTCTCAGAATGCATAACATCAGTCCCTTTTGTTTTTGTACCTTATTGCCATTCTCTCTCAAACTAACAAAATTCTTCTTCTCTGGCATCACTCTACATATTTCATTTGAAGTGTAAATTTCAAGGACCTTTTTGCACTGCTGATGGTTCTAGTTTTTTTCCGGCTTTACACTCAGGTGTTGACAATATTCCCTTCCATGCAGCAAGTTCTTTTGCCCTCCTAATTTGAACTGGTGCATTAAAGTGCTGTTGAATTTTTTTATATGGCCAGTTTTAAAAATGGTTAGTATTTATAATTTTAAATTCTTATCCTCAGCTGCATGGTAAGAGTCTGACAGTTTCTGTATGATAGCGGAACTGTCAGTTGAATTTTCATCAGAGGTTAAACTTTGCTTTTGCTCTGTATAAAATATTTTCTCTTTATGGGACATTTCTTTAGTTTTCAATTTTTGTTGTGGATATTGTACGTAGGTTAGTTTATTTTTCTTAATAAGTCATTTGCTCAAAATACTAAGCTTTCGTTCAGCTCAGAAACACTTACATCTAAATTAGAAAAACCACCTGAAGATGAGCTCTTAGTGTTATTTGTAGTACTCAAAATCATTTCAAGAATATTCATGACATTGGCACTTTGTAGCACACAATCACTATTAACACTGGGTGGTACTTTGGGAATTTTTTTTTCTACAATGCATCATATAGTTTTAGGTCTGATGACAAAGCTAAGTTCTCCATTTTTAAGTTTATAAGCATTTTGCTGTTAACTAAGCTTAATGATTTATGAATTGTTTTATACTTAGAAACATTAAATGAATTGAAACAATAGCTATACCTATATTTCTTCATTCACTCATTATGCACTTTCACAAACCACAGAGCTAAATATGAACTCCTAGCACAAAAAGCTAACACAAGTAATATTTAAAATGAAACAGCAATAGCAGAGAGAAGTTTCATAGAATATGAGATTCCAGTTGCCAAGTTATCACCAAAAGTGATAGCTTATCAAATCCGTACTGTGTAATGCAATGGCTAGTGCATCGTTGCAGCGTAAAACTCTCACTCAACAGTTTATGTTCTCAAATTCTACCACTAACACAAATAAAATTCTTTAAAAGCATACTTCTGAAGAAGAGCCCATCCTGATATTTAACAGGTGTAAAAGAAAATATATCACAGATTCCTTCTGTAGTTTTTACAGATTTTACTATTATGGAGTTAAATATGATATTGCGGTTTAAAGTATTCATACTTAAAAAGTTATTGTTTTTCTATTCCAAATAAATAGCATTATAAGGAAAACCACAATGTTTTTATCAAAAAATCAATGCATTGTTCTTATCCCCGGCCATTCTGTACTCTGAGAATAAATTGCTTTTATGTAACATTGTGCGCATACAAGAAAAATGTTAAATATGCTGTAAATCTTAAAATAATTTGATTTTCAAAAAAATATAAAACACGTGTGCATTTATTTTATGTATGGAACACATAAACTAAAATTCAGAGAAAATTATGTTTTATGTGTGTTCGGTTTTATGTGAAATGGCTTATGTCCAAGCCAGATATTGCTCCCCAAGGCCATCGTGCTAATGTCATCTCACAGCTGTTGAGATGATATTATGTGCCATATAGGTAGCATCACTTGAGGAAGATAATTTAATATAAAAAGTATATTTGATTTCCATACTTTCATGATCATTCTATACTTATCATCCTTACTCCTTCCTCATACTGGCTCTTCTTCTCTGCTTTCATTTCGGTGAATTGGACTTTGATCCTTTCCCGGCTATGCCCAAACATGATGTGCTTTGTTCATTTAAATCTTGCTTCTTTCTGTCTATAAATAAGTGAAACCCCTGACGTATGCAATTTTACCTTCCTCTCAGGATCGTTTCATTTGCTTGAATAAGATGGCCCTATGTTCTAATTTTTTTTTCTGGTCAATAAATAAGTTTGTAGCTCTACGCCACCCATTTAAATTTCCTGATGATACATTTAACAAGTACCAGCCTTACCCTTAATCCTCTTCTTCCGATTCTAAAGGAATTGGCAACTTTCCATCCCTGTAGTTACATCTCAAGTTTTCTCTGCAATATCTTCTACCTCCTGCCATGTCCTCTTCTCTCTATTTTTCTGAATTCCAAACATTATAATGCTGAATTTCCTGCTATTTGCCCCCATCCTCTCGAGCCTCATCCTTTTGTCAAGATTCACAAGATTTTGTTTCCACTTTCTGCTGGTAGCTTCTGACCACCTCTCTCTTATCCTCAAAAATGTTACTTCCCATGACTAGCCTCTTCTCCATCTTCCTCAGATCAATAATATCTTCTGATATTCTTTCTAACAATCACATAATCTGATTTGTATCAGGACCTGGGTTTAGTTTGATGCTGCCACTCATCAATAACACCATTATCACTAGGATGTACCAAATCATATTTACTTGATCATTAGTGCCATTTTCACCGAATTTTTTCACACATATATCAGAGGCCAATTCAGGCCCTATACATTTCTATTGTTACTTTCATTCTTGATAATGTTCATTGATTGCATGTACACACTTCCATCCTTGGCCAACTCTGGTGCACAACTTCCTATGTAATACAGAATGAACTTGCTAGGTAAGTTTCAACTCTATAGCTTACTTTCAGCTGGTGGAATTTTTGTAGAATTTTTTACGGTCTTTATGAACACTTTTGAAATGTGTATATCAGAAAGAAAATGCATTGTTAATGTTAATTCTAACTGAAAGAATGTTACAAGTAATACAATGAATAGTTGGTATACCCATCAATTAAAATGATATGAAAGCTAAGACATTAATTTAGACTAGGTTAAAAAAGTTCCTGGAATAGGTATTATATTTTCTCTTTAATATACACAATAGTAAAGGATATTTTTTATTAGTTACTGGAAACATTATGATGTCACTTGCATATAATTTTCATGATAATAACAATTAAGTGTCTTTGCATGGCAACCAGTTTTTGTTGTTTGTGAATGATTTATTGCATTTGATAATGTTGGCTATAGAGCACTGCTCAAACATAAAACTTTGTGTTTTGTTCTACAAATCTCCTTCAGAGACATTAAGACTGCTCAAAGAAACTTATGATGAATCAGTGAATAAAATAATCTTAGGTTTATGCTCAGCATAAACGTTTCAATGGAGGCCACAAAAGTACCCACAGAGCATTCGACCAACTGCAACAAATGTACCAAGCATTGAACATGTACGCGTTGCTGTGAGGGACCTGAAGGAAGACTTGAGGAGGTAGCAGCAGAGGAGATTTTTAGTTGGAAGTGATTACATAATTTTTTGCAAGTATTTAAATGTGTGTTACATATATCAAAAGTGGTTTCAAAAATGTCTCCTAAAAACGAAGAATCAAGAATGATTATTTCTGGAGATCTAATCAGTATGACAATCAAGTTAATGATTTTTTTGAACAACATAATCACTGGAGATGAAACTTAGTGTTATTTGTATGCCCTGGTGTCTAAATGACGATCACGTGAGTGGAAATCCTAAACATCTCCTTGGAAACAAAAGGCAGTTATACTGGAAGTTTTCTTTGATGCTCAGGGTCTCACTCACTATGAGTTTATTCCAGAAGGTTGTACTGTAAGAAAGAACTGCATGTGAAAATTCTTGCCTCAGGGACACAGTAAGAAGGAAATGTTCGAAAAAAATGGACACAAAACATATGGTTTCTTTTGAACAACAATGCACCATCACATCAATCAATACTGGTAAAAAGGTTACCTTGCCAGGCTCAATATCATTGGTTTGTAGCACCCTTTATACTCTCCAGATGTCACCACCTAACTTTCTTCTTCTTTCAACTGAAAAACCATCTGAAGAGGTAAAGATTCGTGAACACTGATGAAGTTACTGCAAATGCGATGAGAGCAATGCTTTCAGTCACTTCCCATGCGCTGGCAGAAGTGTGTCACTGTGGAAGGGAATTATTTTGAAGGAAATGTTGTGTAATTTGCATTACGATAACCAATGTGTATATTATTATCCAATTCCAGGAACTTTTATAATTAGGGTTACATCCGGACACATTTAGGAAAGAAAAAGCAGATTGGGCCAAGCAATCCTATTAGAATGCAAGAAATGGATGTAAAAATGCCATAAATGAATCAAAAAGAATATATAACCTTAAAAGCATAGAGTTATAAAGTAATAAATGTAATAAAACATGGAGTTTGAGCAATTCTGTCACTAGAAATGATAAAAGGAATGTTGCAGAGACTGCTCCAGAAGATTTAAATAACCTTTTCATAAAATGGTTGAAGAAATTAGAGATAACATTATACGACCTATGGAATCTGCTTATAAGTTAATAAAACACTATAATATAAGAAATAATTATTGCCGTTTAGTTTTCTAGAGGTAAATCCAGACCTTGTGCTAAGCACTGTCAACATGGTTAAGTCATATATAGAATTGACATTTATGGTTTATCTAACAATATACTAAAAATGTTATTGTGTTGCATTCCTACTTATTTTCAGTTAAACAAATGTTTCATGGAAAAAAATTTTCCCAAATATGCTAAAGATTCAGGAGTTATTTCAATGTATACAAATGTAGATTTAAAAACTCTGCAGCTAGTTACCACCAGTATCTCTAGTTCCCATTTTTCCAAAAGCACTTGAATCTATGTGTATTGAATTATACAATTATCTACACCAAATTAATACCATATTCAATCACAATTCAGTTTTTTTTCAGGAAAGGTACATCAACTGTCAATGCTATAGTTTCATTTGTAAGAAAAGTACTTAGAGCAGTTTATGATCTAAGCATTTGACTGTGTAGACCACAGTTATCTACTTAGCAAATTAGGTTACTATGGAGTAAACATCCCTCCAATAGAACTTCTCAGATCCTATCTAGAAAATTGAAAGCAGGTTGTCTGTACTGGAAATAATAAAATCAGAGAGATAAATGCAGAGTCCCACAAGGCTACATTCTTGGACCTTTATTATTTTTATTAATGATTAACGATCTTCCATCTTTTGTGGTCACACACTAAATTCTGTACACAGATGACACAATTTTTTAAGTATCTGTAACTAACAGTTTGGGTAACACATAATTGTCAGATATAGTAATAGACAACCATATATTAATTAACAACTTTTAAACTCTCCATAGTTGTACATCTGATTAGAAACTTGAAGTCCACATACCTGAAGCCTATATTAGACCAAAGCTAGCTCATGTAATGTGCGTGTGTGAGGCATGTTTTTAAAATAAGTGCCGATAATTTTTTAAAAAATAACATAAGATTTTTCGCAATACTTTATTGTCATCCATTATCTTATACTACTTCTCCACAGTCACTGCCATTATTCAGGTACTTGTCATAATGGGAAACCAGTTTTTGTTTGCCTTCATCAAAGAAGATGCCGCCTGAGACGACAGCCAAGTCTACTCTTCTCGTTTCACATTATCGTCCTTGAAATGTTTTCCACCACGGAATTTCAGATGAAGAAACAATTGAAAGTCGCTTGGTGCCAAATCCAGACTGTGGAGAGAGTTCCCAACCAAATGATACAATCAGATCTTGTGTGTGACCAGGCATTGTCATAAACCAAAAGGATTCCATGCCTTTTGTTCTGTATTGCACGACAGAGCTTTCGTAGTGTTTCACAATAGCATCTTTGTTGATTTTCACATTCCTGGGCAGGAATTCAACCAGCAAAACACCTTGTCTGTCCCAGGAAACCATGCACATGATCTTGTGAATACATATTGTCTGTTTGAATTTCTTCTTCACTGGGGATGCTGTGTGCCTCCACTCCATGAATTGTTGTTTTGATACACCTGTAACGATGTGTGTTAGCAAATCGTCTTCCTCAGCATAGCACATGAAAAAGTCAGTCACTGGCAGATTGCTTATTCTTGTGCTCATCAGTAAGATTTTTGGGCACCCATCTTGAACACAATTTCCGAAATCCTAAGCATTCTGTCACAATGTTGTAGAGGACTAACCTTGAAATTTGTGGAAAATGTGAAGACAACACCGATATGTTGAAACATCTGTCCTCCCAAATGTTTTCTTCCACAGCTTGCACCAAATCATAGACGGTCAGCTGCTCTGCAGCTCATCATGCACATTTTCACAAACTCGTTAAATTGTTTCACCCACTTCCTCACCATTCCATCACTCATTATTGTTTCCCCAAAAACCTTCACACAATTGGTGATGAATGTTTGCTGATATAACATTTCTCGCATTCAAAAAACAAATCTCTGATTTGACGTTATTGTCAGCAGGTCATTCGATTGTTTTGAACACTTCAAAATGCTCTAACAACAGGAAAACACATAGTGATGATTGCTCACAGATGCGTCTGCATTTCTAATGAATGAAGGAAGTGATTGTGCATGCTCATAATCACAACTGCAGTGGCAAATTATTAAAATGATACTTACTTTAGAAACATGCCTCGGATGGACAGGCGAGCGGATGAATGGATGGATCTAATGTTCAGAGCCTGACAATGAAGTCATTAGCCTCCTTGCTTCCCAGTATTTAAAGATGAGGTTCTTGAATTATGATAGTGCCTCATATGTTGATAAGTAATCTTTGTTCATTTCTTCCTCTTTAAGAAATAGAGGGCAGTTTGATGACTCTAATACCTCTATCTGATGCAAGTGTTTGCCCAAAAAGTCATGGCCTGTAACCAGTCTGAATATTGGCACATAAGATTTGCGCAGAAAGTGTGGATTTGTATTAGGTTTTGTTACCAGTTTCTTCCACTTATGATTTACATTATTATTTTTTATTTGAAACTGATATGTTTGGTTGACTTTACTTTTAATTATTAGTTTTATTGATTCATATGAAAAATGTTATACAGCTTTTTGTTTTATTTTTGCGCTCTCTCTCTTTTTGGTTAATATATCTGCCATTTCATTACCAATTACTCTCATTCTTATAAATACAGATTTCCATCATTGCTTTGGACGCATTTCAGCCTTCGGCTTATTGTACTACCAGTATTGTTTTAAGCTAATTCATTGTGCTGCACCCTTTACCAAGGAATACAGTCTCATAACAGATATAGTTTCAAATTCTTCTGGTTCTAAAAACATTTTCTCAAAAGCAACACATTTCCTGTGAGCCAAGGCATCACAGGAGATATAGGAGCATATAATGTGCTGGGCTGCTTCAGTTTCTTTCTTACAAAATATGCAATCGTTACCCTGAAACACTCCCATCGTGTTAAGATACTTTTTCACAAAGTGAGAAATGCAATTGTTCTAAGCTAAAGTCTGTTATATTTAAGTAAGCTTTCAGCTCTTTTCTTACACGGTTTTCTGATAAATAGTTTACCATGTTTGTTTCTTGCAGTTTTAAGCCAGGTTTTATGATGTTCTACTTTGGACAAGTTTTTAATAGCCTCTCTTACTAAACATCATGATGCTCCTAGAGTTGGCTTTGGCCCAGTAAATTCTAAAGCTGCTCCTTGTCTTGCAATCCATCAGCTTTTTCATTTCCCTCTATGCCACTATGATCCGGTATCCAGATGAGCTGAAATGTTGGGATTTATAGAGTAAGATTTTTTATTGAGATTTTGAATATGTTGAATGTAGCATATAGTCTTTTATCTTTTTAGTTTTTGGATAGTCAGTGTATGCTATAACTTCAATAGCAGCTTTTGAATCTGATAGTATTAGAAAATTATTGCACTTATTTAATCAGTTAAAGATATTTTTGATTGATGTATATATAGCTTCGATATATACAAGGAGATGTCAAAAAAAAAAAAAAAAAAAAAAAAAAACAGAATTATTTCTTTGCATTGTAATGCACCCCAGCTGGAGTTTGGTGTTGGCAGCATTGGAAAGGTCTGATCTTGAGTGACAAAATGCCTTGCACATCATTCACCTGGCTGTCCTCAATTGGAGAGAAGCAGGTGAAGTATAAGGGCATGTTAACTGTACCCAACATGGATCTTAAGTTGCAGCAGCGGACATCAATTAGATTTTGTGTTCTTCTTGATAAAAATCCCTCACAAACATTGGAAATGTTGTAACAAGCCTACAGAGTACAAGACATTGGAAAAATGCAGGTTTTTGAACTGCATAAGCGATTTTGGGAGGATAAAAATACAGAGATGAGAATGTGGGAGTTTGTAGCTAGGGTGGAACAGCTAGTACTCCCGAAGAAACTGTGAAGAAAGTCCTTGAGGAAACCCATGCACTGCCGGGGGTGGGGGAGGCATCTGAAGGCAAACAACACCTTGACGAAGCTGCATTGCCAATTCTATTGGTTACATCTTCGAAGCGACATGGAGAGTGGTGCCCACTATGCGACATCCTGGGTCCCATCACGCATTCGGTGTCAACCCTAAGGGAAGCTGATGGTAGTTCATTGTGGTCGTCCTGCTGTAGGTCATGTGTAATGCAGCGGCTATGGCCCAAGGCTGTCAGTAGGTCAGCCCCGAGTGGTCCTAGTAAATAACCATAGCGGCCACTCGTCAGTGTAAACATCAGGCACAGTATCGGCAGATAAACAGAACCTTCTGGAAGTTTTATCTCCTCCCTCCTCCACTGACTATATAAGTGAGCACTCTTGCAGGAGCAGAAGTCAGTGGCGACAGTAGTGCAAGAAAGTGAGTCACTTCGGTTACGTCAGACAGTCAACAAGCAAGTTGATGAGTGCGTTTGTGGTGCAATATCACGTGCAATTCTCCGAGCAAACAGGTGATGGCTGCTGTGATGTGTGCAAGTGCTAATGCAGAGCAAGAGACTGAAGGTCTTGTATTTGACTCCTTGTGAGTGAACCTTCTGGAAGAAAGGAAGTCACGAAGGAAGTGAAATGACGGAGAATTGACTAGTTCATCTTAGTGAAGTGATAGTGTGAACAAAGTGAGCTAGATAAAACAAAACAATGACAAATAAGAACTTAGAACAGTGACGGAGAGAACTGAGAAAAGTGAAAGTTGAAGAACTGGACAAATTTCACAATATATTTTGTTACTTTATATCAGAACTCTTGAATATGTAATATGCTTGTAATCTTGATTAATCAGCAGTATTTTATTATACCTGTAATTTTGTACATGCTTTGTATTACTCTATAAGACGATTTGGATCTACCAGTGAAACAAAAGCTCATTTACAACATTTCAGGGATGGTAGAGGAAGTCAAGAGGAACAACTTTATGTGAAAAAATTCAAGCACATCCACCATTTTGCTGCTAGGTTGCTGATGGGGTGGAGAGGATAGGAGTCTCAGAGAGCGAATCTTCCATTTTTAGGTTAGTCACTGTTGATCTTACGTGTTCGTAATCAGTCTGTTGCTGTTTGCACAACTCTTAGAGGCTGTTCCACTGCCCGTCAGGCAAGCTATGGTTTCAACATGACAGCACTCCTGCACATTATGACATTGCTTTCAGGAACTGCATCAATCAGGGCTATTCTGTAACATTTTGTTATGACTTAACAAACTGTTAAAGCCGCTAACCAACTGATCAGCATTCTGTAACTTCATAACAAAACAAAATTTTGTTAAGAATGAAGATTTGTTTGTTGAATGCAACAAACGCAGAGACCCTCATGCTAACGTGTTTTGTTACACAACAAATTTGCATAGACACCATTTTAATGCTGCTGTGAGAGGAAAAGCATGATAGAAGTTTGTCATTTTAATTATCAAATGTTTATTTATTAATTTTAGTGTAAAATATAAATGTTATGGATTATGCTTGAGTAAGCAGTGTTCCATGTGATAGCATTGGTAAATGATGCTCCCAACATAAGTTTTAAGAGACAAATTTTAATAGGAAAATAAATGTTATGTAATCTTGTATCGTAATAAAAACTAACAGATATTGCTTTAAGAATTTTAGGTTAAAATAATAAATCTTGTGTTTATTTGCATGGTTCACGAATTCATTTGCCTCATTTTTAGGTTAAGATTAGGAATTGAACCCTTTTGAGAGCTATACGATAGTACAGTGACACATTTTCATTCCCAGAATTATTTTAAGATAATTCCAATCTGCTAAAACAATTGGCTAGCAGAAAGCTATTTTCCAGTTTCTCATAGCCATAGAAATTATACTGATGCTGTTGGAAGAGGAAGAACATAACAGTCAGTTGGGTTATAAAATAATTTGTATGTAGTAAATTTGGGTATGAAAGATAATCCGAAATAAAATACTTGTAGCTAGCGAAACTAATCTTTCTTTTCATTACGACCTTCCACATGGCTTCCTTCTGAAGGGAAATAAGGCTGGTGGTCCTGTGTCATAAATTTACAGCATGTAAAAGAACCTCAAGCCTGATAAAGGGGCCTCTGAGCAAAATTTCCGGTCTTTCATGCCCAATATAGAATGACACTCTAAGGACCACAGCAGTTAAAGAGCATCCATAAATAAAATTCAATTTAATTTTAATTTAATTTCCATTTAACAAATATCTACCTAAAATAACATGGATATTATCAGATACCAATAATGATTTTATTCAATGATTAAGATACAAGAACATGTCCACAGAACTGAACTAAAGCTGAACATTCCCAAATCATGAATAAAATAATAAATACCTACTTATGCTTGATGACATACATTAAAATTTCAGAAAAATCTGCATGACCACTGATATCTTTAAAAAGTATAATTAAAAACAAACATATTTAACAAAGAAAAGTAAGCAATAATTGCAGGTTGGTATAAATTAGTGAAACTTGCATCAAAACAATATGAAACTTCATTGCTAATTCTTTTTTCTGTCATTCCTAACCTAAAATTAAACTCATTTTACAGGGTCACTACCACAGCTATTCAACAGCTTGGCGAGTTTTCCCCATAAAAAAATCTTAATTATTCACATATATTTTATATGTTTTGTGTGTCATTTCATAGCAGACTTTGTCTCCATCTTGTAAAGGAAAAGTAACAAAAGCACTAGGTAGTTTTTGTTATGATACTGATAGCAGTCTGGAAACAAAACACTGTTGCCACACAAATTTTTGATTAGTCACTCCAGTGAGCTAACAAACCGAGAAAACAAATATCACAATAACAAACAAACAAATTACAGAATGCACAATAATGGCACATTTGTTAAGAGCGATTCTTTAAGCATAATAAATAATTGTAGTCACCTTCTTAACAACAAAGTTACAGAATAGCCCTGATTGAAAGGTTCCTCAATTGTTGGATTGGCAGGGGTTGGGCCTATGCAGTGTCCACCTAGTTCTCCTGATCTGACATCAATGGATTTCCTTCTGTGGGGGGAGATGAACTGTCTCATTTACTCAACTCCTAAAGGTACCTCAAAGAATCGGTTGTCATATTGCTGCATTGACGGTCATGGAAACCTGGTATTTTTTAACGTATCAGACATGGTACTCAGAATGTCACCGTTGTGCAGAGGTGAATGGCAAGATATTTAAATGTCTGTAAGTTACACATTTCAACTCCTTTCAAGGAAGTGGGACAGCATGTACTGTGTAATGATTGTAACATGAATCTTGATACATTAAAACATTTTGTTCCTTTTGATCTTCTCTATAATCCCTTAAACGTTGTAACAACCTTTCGATCATGGAGGTTGTGCGCTAATAGACTTCTATTCACTCCACCTTATCAGTGCCCCAAGGTGACAAAACAGTGGATATACATAATTATATCACATAAAATAGTTGAAACGTAAACAGCTTTTTGTATTATCCTGCATAATATGTTTTGTAATCCTAACCTGTAACCAGCAGTATTTTATTATATCTGACACTCTGTATAATATTTTGACATCCATTACTGCTAATCTCAAAGACATAATAATAATAATAATAATAATAATAATAATAATAATAATAATAATAATAATAATAATAATAATAATAATAATTTAACAATCATAATAATAGTAATAATAAAAATTATTATTATTCCTTTTAAGCACATGTTTACCTCGTACATAATTTTGAACCTAAAGGTACAGTCCAGAGAAGGATTATCAAATATGCCATGATTGCCAGTTGTGATAAGCACTTTTTCAGTCATGTTAATTTAACCTGAGTGAGTGTGTTTTCTAGATTGTGCTGTTTGTTTATGAATTTGAATTTATTTACATTAGTTTCTACAATGTAAGTTTTTAACCACAATAAATACAGCCATAAGCAAGTGCTTTTTGTTTACATAAACAGACTGCCTACACTTGAGTTGCCTCTGGTGCAAATATGCCTAACACAGTGGTTGTTAATATATTATATGCCAGATTCACTACCTACCTAGTTATCATAGCCAACTTGTAATAACTATGTCAATTTTTAAATAAGTATCCTTAAAAACTTCATAATTTTAAAGTTTTGAACTACTACTTCTTCTCCATCTTCTTTGGTTTTTCCCAATAATTCACCTATCCTCTAATATCCACTATATTCCTAGCTTTCATAAGATTTATTTTAATGATTTCTCTTTTTAATTGCAACCATTTCTGGTGCTGGTGCAAATTGATTCCTCCACTGTTTGTTTATATAATTGAAAACTTTGTAGGAAATTAATACACATGGTTATGCTAGATGCCAAAAGTTTGTACTACTTATTTGGAATCTCCCCAAACAAGCAATCAGGAAATTTATGCATCTAACACAAACCCATTGATTTTAAAATTCTGGAATGTTTCTGGTATTTGCAATACATCTGCCCTAAAATCCAATAAAAAATTGCTGTTATTATAAATAACTATTTGAATAAATTCTGGTTATAGTAAGATAAAGCTATCTGATCATCTGCAGAAAATTTTTCATTACTTACAAAGTACTTTAATAAATGTGAAATATTCCACAATGTCATAGTCTAAATTTCTGGCACAAACAGTAACATCACACCTTTGATCTGGCATAATTACTTATTATTTTATACCTCTATACAGTTGTAGGCATTTGAAAATCTGGTTACTTGTGATCTTTCTCCACTCCCCATAAGTTCTCCAACCAAAAGCTTGATTTTAAGGCAACCTTTTGTTTAACAAAACCTTGGTCTACAGTGGCCTTTGCTCAATCATGTGAAGATAACAAGAGCTTTTCTTTTTGTTAAGTGTATGTTTAACATCCTTTAACCTTGGTTATATCAGGCAGTGAATATCAGACATAATGAAATGAACACTCAAATGAGCACAGCATCTAATGAGCTTAAGGCAACTGACAAATGTCCACTGAGGAGGACAAATCCCAGAAAAAGCTTTATCCAGGTAACTCACTGCCATCTAGTCTCTTAACTACATAAGGTAACTAACTTCTGGACTTTTTCTTTGTTGAAGAGTTGGATACTAGGTAACTCTAAGCGATTTGGGCCCCATATTAATGCATTAAAAGCCTGTATTATGATCTCCAGTTAAGGTTCCAGTTAGAAATTAAATGGGAGTCAGGGCAAATTTTCATATTATGACCTTCAGTTGACAGCTAATTAGGAGTTATTCTTAGAGATGAACTAAACACCACGTCGGATAGCGATTAGGGACTAACTTGGAGATAACCATACAAAAATGGCATACCTTCGGCCTCGATTGATAGTCAATAATGATTGCAAGCAACATTTATATAACAGGAGGAAAGCCAAAATAATTAGACTTCCAAAAGAGTAATTTCCAGGTTTGTGACGTGGGTGAATTTCATAAACGTTATTAGATTGTCGAAAGTTGCACTGGCTCCTTTAAGTTCTATTACATTTCTGCTGCATAATACCTCCAGCATCATTCTTAGATATAGTTTGTATATCATTTTATTTTTTAACATGAATGACAGTAATGTTTGCTTAAATATATGTTATTCATATTAACCCAATATTCATATATCTAACCTATTCTGCAAGTAACCTTTTTGAAATAACAGCAAAAATTAACCTTACATTCCAAAAGATCCCTTTTTCCTACTGACCTATAGGAAGCCGAAAACAAAAATCTATATAAACTAATACTCCAAAATTATCCAACATATTTCACACTACTCTACAAGAGCGTTTTATCGGCAAAATCCTAAGTACTAAACATAGGCTTTTCGTTTTTTTGTGTGTGTTTTTGGGGGTATTCTTCTAAATGTAAGCATTTATTAATAAGTTCATTCACACAACACAGAGCATGTTAATAGCGAAACCTTTATAACTTAATATTCTGAAATGTTTTAATCTAGCGAATGCCCTACATTATTCCTTTAGTATGATACTGAGGTGAATGCTCAGATATTATTTAATAAGATCTAAGAAAAATAAATTCCAGAGGAATGAGGAAGTTGGGAAATGATTCAGGTTAATGAAAATTGCACTATGGCTCCATTTTTTATCACACTTATGCTCTGTAATGATTTGTAGCAGCATCATAACCTCTTCCTGAGTTTATGGTCTTTTTTTAACTCAACACTCTCGTCGAAATTGTTTCTTAAATGTAATTGTCACAAATTTCAATGTAGTGGAGTAAGCCTTACAGCTAATACCTCCATGCTATCAAGCACCTGGAAGAAATAAAATATATACCATACTAATACATCAGGTAAACCATTTCATTCCTGCTCTAACCAGTTTCGAATGTTTTAACAACAACACTAACGTAATATGTGTTAGTGTATGTTAGATTCAAGCATTCTCTGCTACCAACATGTTCTTATATTATGTGCAAAATCTATTTTTCTATTAACCTAAATCATACTAAGAGTAAAATCCCACATAATCCAATACTCTGAAAAGCTCTAACTTATTTTCAAACTGTTTCACGTATACCTATTCTATTTTACACCACCTCCAATAACTATATTGATGGTAAGTCATTCTTTTTTAAACATACCAAAACACACTTAACCTATTCCAGTGCAAACTAAACTAATGGCATAACCCTTAGAAATGTGCTGCTATCTAACCTATACAAATTGTAATATTAACAAGTATGCTTTATTACATTCCTGAATGCACCCAGTCATCAGAAATGGTCCATATTAATCACAAAATTCCTCAAATTAATTTAACAGAAACTTTAGATTTTATTACACATGGAAATCAGATGGCAAATTCAAGCAAATTGCAGCAGAAAGCTTATTTTAAAGATGTAATGTAAAAAGTAGTGTGAAATCAGACACAAAAATATTGCCAACCATACCAAATTGTTAACAAACTCCAGATTAACTACCATATAGTTAGCTTGCATTCGTAATATAGGGTGCGCGTGCACACATGTGCGCACCCACCCCCACCCACACATGCAACACACACACATGGACCATTTTCTACATTTTCTAAAAATGTGGATTCAGGGAGCCTCAAAACATGTACTTCTGGTGAAATCTCAGATCAAATTTTTGGGTGAAATACAACTCTACCTACTAAGATGCATGGTAGAGAAAGTAAAAAGAAAAATGTTTAATATTTGTGTGTACTTAAGGGAACATCAATCAATGTTAAGGAAACTTGAAACCATTTGAAAGAGCACACTAAAGTATGTAAAAACCTCAAATATTACATCCTATTGTATGTATATATACACGAGTTACAGGGCAGTAAAGATGTGCAGGTAGGGATCATCAGTGTTCAATCGGAGTGAATGTCTCTTGAACTTGTGGTGCGATGTAAGAGGAAGCAGACGAACGAGAGAGAGAGAGAGAGAGAGAGAGAGAGAGAGAGAGAGAGAGAGAGCACTGGCTGAGTGCAGTGAACCTTGTGAATGTTGTACGCATGTTAAACTACATATTAATTTTAAAGAAACAATTAAATACTAACCTGCAGCTGTATTGTAATTGCTTGAGGGATAAAAATATTCTAGGTAAACATTTAAATACTATATGTATGAGTATGTACTAATTAAACAATTATGTACTCACTAATAATGTAACAGTCCTGTTTAATCCCCTGCAATATGCTCAATCTCCTCTAAATGATAATAGAAATTAAGAAAAAAATCTGATGTGTTACACTCACATGACTTTCTCTACTCTTGTACAAACTATTTATACAAACGCTTATTCTCCATCTACTTCATGTTAATCGAGATAAACATTTGCAGAGTCTATCTTATTGCTAATTTTCTTGTAGATGTAAGGGGAATATATATTTACAAGGGCAATTTGGAAATACAGTAGCCTTTAAGCACATACATATCTCTTAATAGCTGGTTGCTAGGTGCAGCACCATTCAGCACCATAGGATAAAATGTATATCTTGAATTTACTGAGTAGCCTGTGAAGACCCCTTCATTCTGAATGAGTTTTGCATAGCTGATAAACCGTAAGAATAAGAGAAAATCCTAATACACAAAAAATGTGGATCATGCCACGATGACCACAATTTATGTCAAATAAAATTTGTTGTGGCATTAACCATTTCTGAGATATTCTTTGTTATTGGTTTTAATTTTCAAATACTTAGTCATTATTCATTTTTTCTCATGGTTATGCAAGGAGCATGGAATTTAAAAGCCATCACATAGCATCCCATTTTTTAAAAATCTATCATTACTTTAGCATACTGTATCCTTTTTATACCAACAACAAATGTGCAAATTTGAATTGAAAGTTTATCTCAATTAACAAAAAGTAGACAGAAAAATAGGCTTTTGTAGGAATAGTTTGTAGAAGAGTGAATTGCCAGTCACATAAATGCAACACGTAAGATTTTTTCTCCTGTAATTCACAATGGCAAAATGTAATCTTGCTTTTCAAACTCACTATCCTGAATTGGAATTTTAATGGAATATGTGCTAAGCACCCTTCGTTTCTCAGCTTTCTCATACTGTATAACAATGGCATTGCCTGTATCGGCAAGACTCACTCACTTCTGCACGAGACCGTTACCATTTCTGGTTACATATTCATTGCCAAGATTGGGTTGCTTCAAAATCATCTGGAAGTGTAGCTATTGTGATCTGATGCACCTCTCATTCATCATGCCCTATTTTTACCCGGTCTCCCTGATCTTGAAGTGATAGGAATTAAACTATGTATGTACATCTAATTGCACTAATCTTACTGTTATCAGTGCCTACAAATCTCCTAAAAGTGGTTAACTATCTTTGCTTTTAGGTTGCTGCACAAAGGCTTCAAAATTACCTCTCCATTTAAATTCAAATCAATCTGAGTCATTGCATTTTCTGGATGACAATAGCACTCTTCTTGTTGGAGATCTTAATTGTAAACACTCGTCATGAGGCTGCCACTCTAAAAATCTCAATGGCCGATGACCATACAACATATTGAACACCTGTGGCTTATCCATTTTGCACCTGCATTTCCTACTTATTATCCCACAATCCATTAATCACTCCAGATATTCTTGAAAATGTTGGCACAGGAATTTATATCTTCCTTGTGATGATTTTGATCACTGCCTGGTCCTATTATCTTCCAATGTGCTACCCTCAATGCTGAGGCTTATTAATGGCTATGTGCATTTGGACCTTTTTAATGCTCATTGGATTCAGCATTTTCTACAGTTTTATTCTCTTCACACTCCAGCTGATATCAATGCTGCTGTTGAGTATTTCATCAACACTGTATGTTATGGTATGCACATTTCCACTACCTGTTCCAAGCAATCTCTTTTTGTTCCTTTCTTGTCAACATTCATTATACAACTCATTTAAGGAAAGCATACCATATTTACTGGGTTATAGGGCCCTATTGCCTGTAGTACCCCTCTTAATGTTTGAGAGGCAAAATTAAAAATTCTAGGAAATCGAATTCCTTACTTATGCTAATCTAAATTTGACAATGCTGCCTTATTAGCTTCTGTGACAAGCAAACAGTACAGTAAAACCCAGTGGCAATTAGTTTTTCAAATTGCATAGTAAAACACAATGATAATTAGCCTTTCAGGCTATGGCCAATCACGGAAGAAGAACGATAAAACCAATTCCCACCCACTCATGCGGCTGCTTAGTTTGCATTTTGTTTACACATCCAGTTTTTACCTTTGATGTGTACTGTGAGTGTGAAAACTTGTAAAATGAGTACCAGGATCGCAGGGTGAGTTTTACAGGCTCCTTTAAATTAAAAATAAAAATGAAGTAAGAGTGGCATCTGGTGAATTCAATGTATAACCTAAAATGATTCAATATTGACACAATCAGCAGGATTAACTAATGCTAGTTCAGAGAGACCATAAATCTTTTCATGGAATCCAGAAAGGAAAGTATGAAGAAGTTGATAAAAAGTGTTAAAGTAAGGTTGTTGAAACAAGGAACAATAGTCACGCTGTAATACATGAAATGCTGAAGTTTAAAGTGTGTGAGATTGCAAAAAAGCAAGGGATCTCAGGTTCAGAATTTAAGCCAGCACAGGCTGAGTAGTGATTCCACAACAATAGGTATCATATTACTATTCTTCCTTTGCTTAAATATTTTTGTGAAGCATAAACATAATTGCTTATATCAGTATTAAAAACAAGGATTTTCATGTTATAAATAGTCAAATTGTTATTCGAGTTTCTATAGACCATGCCCATCCACCATCTTTGGTCTTTGCATCTTTGCGGATGTTATTGCTGCACGAGATGTTAACAGACTCACTGTTAGAGCAATGAATTGTTGATTACATATGTAACTTTGTTTATTTCAATTAACTATCTCATAAATAGCATTAAAATAAAATAGCGTATTACTTTCTCTACTACGCATAGTAAGTAGGGGAAGTATTGTATTCCACCCAAAAATTCGATACCGAGATTTCACCGGAAATACATGTTTTGAGATCCCCTGAATCCAAAAAAAAGCATTTTTGGAAACATGTCCGTGAGTGTGTCTGTCTGTGAACAGCATAACTCAGAAACGAACAGTCGGATAAACACCAAACTTGGTATTTAGGTTCAGTATCTTCCAGAGATGCAACACGAAGGTTTTCAAGAAAATCCCCCCACCACAGAGTACCCTTTACATGGAACATTTTTGGAAAATTTTAATTTTCTCAAAAATGGCTCTAACGATTTTGATTAAAATATCATATGTTTAAGATATTTTCATGGGAAATAAAATGTATATCTTGAATTTTCTGGGAATGTCTCCAAAAGTATTCTTCATTGTGAACGAATTTTGCATAAATGGTAAACCATAAGAGATAGACAAAATTTTACTACACAAAAGATGTAGATCGCGTTAAAATACACAATTTATGTCATATCCATTTTTGTTGTTGAGTGAACCATTTACGAGATATTGCTTGTTATTCCCTTAAATTTTTCAATACTTATTTTCTCAATTGGGAATTCGTTATTTATTTTTTTGTCTTGGATATGCAAAGAGTATTAATCTGTGGCAAAGGGAATAGTGCTGCACCTAGCAACCAGCTATTAAGAGATATGTATGTGCTTAAAGGCTACTGTATTTCTATATTGCCCTTGTAAATATATATTCCCCTTACATCTACAAGAAAATTAGCAATAAGATAGAGTCTGCAAATGTTTATCTCGATTAACATGAAGTAGATGGAGAATAAGCGTCTGTAAAAATAGTTTGTCAAGAGTAGAGAAAGTCGTGTGAGTGTAACACATCAGATTTTTTTTTTAATTCCTACCCTGCAAATCAATTGATTTTACAAAGTTCACGCCTGTAGGACCCTCCCCCTATTTTGGAAATAAAAATAGAGGAAAAAGGAGGTCCTATAGCCTAGTAAATATGGTAGTGTTTACGTTGATATTGTAATGAAAAGAAGCTAGAAACAGTGATGTGTATTGAATTTATTTAAAGGTGAGTCGGAATTGTTACACTAACATCACTTAAGTTTACTCACTTAACATGTTTCGGGAAACAGTTGTTCCCATCCTCAGAAGTTAATTCGACTGAATTAACTTCGAAGTTCAGTCGAATTAACTTCTGAGGATGGGAATAACTGTTTCCCGAAACATGTTAAGTGAGTAAACTTAAGTGATGTTAGTGTAACAATTCCAACTCACCTTTAAATAAATGGTAGTGTTTGTCATCAGTGGCAATGGGAACAATGACTTAGGTTACACTGGAGGATCACTGGATTAATATACCTTGTAAAAGTTCCATTTGAGTGCCACTGCTTTGACACCTACCAACATCAACTGGCAAGTATTTCTCTGCGTGATGCTATGAGACGACTTCTGCATGAGCCATCTGTTATTCTTGCTACGTCCACCAATATTCACCTCTTGTTACAGTGGTTACAGCTAAATGCAATGTTTTCAAGCGCTTTCACATTCAATGTACCTCAGGTTAAGCTTGCTCTTCAAAATGTAACAGAAAACTCCAACCTCTTTGACATCAACTTACTGTTCCATGCTATCTCCTTCACTAGTTCCAGCGAACTTATGTATTTAATTCACCGTTTTCCTTTTAAGAAATCCCTGGGACATGATCTGAAACCTGATGCACTGTAAAACCACATAAGGAAAGCGCTGCTTACTTGTCTTCTCTCCTGAATACTCTTAGTTATTAAGTTATTTTCCTTACAACTGAAGTTTACTCAAATCATTATGTTCCACAAAACAAACAAATCTAAAAATTTAACAGGCAGCTATTGGCCTATAAGTTTATTGCCCAAAGTCTTTGAAAAGGCTATTCTTTGCAGTTTCCTTATATACATATCTTTGAGAAGAAAATCATTTCACCCCTCCAATTTAAATTCCAATCGAAATATTTTACCTTGTATAATTTGCTGCGGATAACTCTATTATGCATGATTTTGAATATCGTCAGCACAACCCTGTTCCAAGATATAGCAGACCTTCAATAATGCGTGGCATAGAGGCTAATCCACAAATTATTGTACTTCCTCATCTATTGTTTTCTGTCAGACTGCACTTTTGCTGTTTGTATTGCTGGTCCTCAATCCTCACAGTGCCATAACAGCAGGAGTTCCTCAGGGCTCAATACTGACCTCTGTCTTCAAGATCTAACCTATGATCTTCCTTTTCTTGGACCCAGCTCCAACACTTCATACACTATGGTCTGTTTTGCAAATCTCCTCAGACTATTCACACACTCCAAGCTTCTCTTGATCATCTCACTGAGAGTATCCATACCTGGTGTATAATATTTACCTCTTAACACTTAAAAGACTGAATCCAAGATTTTAAGACTGCATCTCATCTCCAAGCCTCCTGCTTTACATATTAGTAATGAACACACCTGCAAAACTATCCGGTTTCAAAAACAGACTTCTCTCAGTATCACTTGTCTTCTACAAATCTCTTGTTTCACCCATTCTCACATATGCTTCCCAGGTCACCTCTGTCAATTACTGATACTCCAGTACAGATTCTTGCAGATTACCTTTTCACTTCATCTCACACCTGTAAGATGTTTTGAGACTGTGACATATGAAACTGGTGTACACACCCACCAGCCCACAAGAAGACTATACCAGGAGCTGCTCCTCAGTGGTTCAAATGATTCTTATTGGTTTCTATCTACCTAGCTTTATATGTTATCACTGTGACTGACTTCTCAAACTTTCATAGCTAAAAGGAGTCAAATTGGTCTTCCTTACATGTTAGTATGCATTTACAAATCATCACCTGGGAACAGAGATCTATAAAGCTTGTAATGCAGATCGAGGAGAAGAAGAACAAGAAGAAAGAAAAAAAAAATTAAATTAGCTCTTTAACTACCATGTTTCTTAGCATCCCATTCTATATTGTGCATGAAAGACCAGAAATTTTGTTCAGAGGCCTCTTTATCAGGCTTGAGGTTTTTTTACGTACCATAAATATGTGACACGGGACCACCGGCTTTGCTTCCCTTCGAAAGGAAGCCATGCTACGGATTTTTATACCCGAAAAAATCCATCACCTTCTGCCAGGTTTGAACCCACGATCTTGGGAACCACAGGCTAGCATGGTACCCCTAGACCACAGAGGACAACAGCAGCAGAAGAAGAAGAAAAAAAGAGAGAGAGAAAAAAGAAAGAAAGAAAAATTAGGAAACTGACTCAAGTTTTGCGTTCAAGAGCTTTGAAAACAGTGCGTTCATATCGAATGACCTTTAAAGTGAAAGCCTTCTTAAAATGTATACTTTGCAGTGACAGATAGTTGCCATATTTGCTGCACAAAAACATTCTTTTTAGATTTAGATACAAGCTTATTTACTGTAACATCCTCTAAATGCACAATACGTCCATGGTGTAAAAACCATAACAATGGATATGAATACCTGCAAACTCTGAACCAAGCACGGCACAAGTGTAAGTCCTCTGTTGGACAATGCTGTAAGCACTTCATGTTTAGCTGTAGCAATCACAATGGCTGTCACATGTTCAGGTTTTATATTCCACTCTAGAAAGAGACTGTCAAAAGTCATGGTCCATTGTTTCATGTCCATTTCACAAGCACAGTGTATAGTACTTAGAACTTTAGTTTCTAGCATTGCATCTGATGAACTATGCTGGTAATGGACCATCACTGTGATAAATGTTTCTCCATTTGCTGAAACCCATTCCTCTACTGACAAGCCAATCTCTCCTGAAACAAAAGTTAAAAGAATTTTTAGTGAAAAAAACAGTGATTTATGCTGACATTAACATGCTGAAGCTCAAGCCTGAACTAAACTAGAGCAAAGAGAAATCTTGAGTCCCAAGCCAAAGTAGCACTCGAGTAAAAACTTTTTAAAGGGAAATGAAACACAAAACTCACATTGCTTCCTAAATTAAGGATATGCCCTGTAAAATGCAGTGGTAAGATTATTTCTACACATTGCTCCACTGGTACCGCTGCATAGGCTAAATAAAATTTGTGTTTGCACGCCGTGTGTTGGAGAGGTAATTACTGCCACAAGTGAGTGAATACATTGTCATTTCTTTCTTTCCTTCTTTTTTTTTTCTTTTCTGTGAAATTTCAAATTCAACAGTAGAGTATTTTAAGGTGGTGTATTTGTCGATGGTGTTACCGAGTCATTTTAGTATTATATAAACATAGTGATACTGTGAAAAATAAAATGCTTCTGTGTAATGCATATGTTTGTAATGTGAAAAGTAAAACACACAGAGGACTCATTTTCATAATTTTCCAATTATAGATAAATCTTCCAATGATATAGGATATGGGTAGAATTTTGCAAATGAAAAACATTTTTGCCTGGTCCTGGAGCTCATTTATTCCTTCTTTAAGGACACAGATTATGAACAGTTACATATTTTAGGAAAGCAATTTATGCCAGATAAATATTTCATGAGGACCTTCATTAAAACCTGGAACTATTCATACTATGAGGACAAATTAAAGATTTCCAAACCCCAAGTTCTAGTAACACAGTTGATCCTTCACTGTCTTCATCCCACAGCAAGTGATAAAGAACAGAACGATATGAGACTAGAATTGTAAAACCATGGTTTCTGAGCTATGTGATAATAGTGTTAATTACAGTGACTGATAATGAAGGTGATGATAGTAACAATTGTGAAAGACAAACCAGAATAGAATGGATGAAAAAACTAAACTGGCCACCGTCGTTACCATACATTTTTGGCACCTCTTTTGGAAACTATCCATCACTGGTCGTAGTTCACATTGAGAAATGCTGGCAATTTTCTGGCAAATATTTTGTTTTAATTCTTCCAGGGTGTGTGGGTTTGTCTCGTACACCTTAGAGATAGAGAGAGATAGAAATAGAGAGGAATTAGGTCAGGGAACCGAGGGGGCCACAAATCTCCACTAATAATTCTGTCCTCAAACACACTTTCAATTGTTCTCGCCGAAATATTGGCCATATGAGCTGTTGCAGAGTCTTGTTGAAAAAAGGCAAAATCACGTTCCCTGTCAGTTAATTCTCTAAAAATGGGGCAAAATTGTATTCACGTATGCACAGGTTTCAACTGACTCGAAAAAAATTGGCCCTATAACTCTTTCGCTATCTTTTAGATATCTTAGCTTGAACACTTCCTTGGCCTGAAATTTATTGTAAAGTTCATGAATTGTTGTACGGCCTAGAACTTTTACACCTGGAAATCTTTCTGCAAACAGTACTTTCACTTGGCGAACTGATTGAGTTAACACATACGAATAATAAATAAATACATGCCGTGCAGTAGGAAACACATACTGAGCTATATACTTTGCGACTAAGTACAGGAAAAAATAATAAATAACTCGCAATAACTGAACTACATCACATCACCGTCAACTCAATACTGCACTTCACACTGCAGAGCAAACAGAAACGTCAACATCATGACCTTATTTATAGCAGCAATGCGTTATCATATTTCCACATGTCCAGTGGAAAAACACCGCACAGCCGGTAATACTGTTCATGAAGTACCCCTTCATAACGAAAAAATTGGTGTATGGTGTGCCATCAGCGGAGAAAGAGTTATAGGGGCAATTTTTTTTGAGTCGACAGTTGATGCCCATACATATGCGAATACAATTTTGCGGCCCCCTTTTTTAGAGAATTAACAGACAGGGAACATGATTTTGCCTTTTTTCAACAAGACTCTGCAACAACTTATACGGCTAATATTTTGATGAGAACAATTAAAAGTATGTTTGAGGACAGAATTATTAGTAGATTTGTGGCCCTCTTGGTCCCCCGACCTAACCCCCTGCAATTTCTCTCTCTCGGATAACTTAAAACATAAAGTGTACAAGACAAACCCACCACCCTGGAAGAATTAAAACAAAATATCCACCAGGAAATTGGCAGTATTTCTCAATGTGAACTACAGCGACTAATCGATAATTTCCTAAAGAGGTGCCAACAATGTATGAACGACAACGGTGGCCAGTTTCAGCATCTGTTTTCATAAAGTTAGTAATTAAAGCCTTTAAAAGTAGTTTTTAAAATGTTGTATGGTTTCATCCGCGCCTTTCTATGATAGCGGCAAACGGCAACGAGCACCAAGGACGCGGGCAGGGAAAACACTGAGCAGCCGGTTCGTAGTCTTTTGGCTCACTCTGTACATATTGCTGGAACCTGAAAAAAGGAAGAAGCAGAGGAAGAAAAGAAGAAGAAGAAAATAGTAGTTTAGATAGTTTTAGCACATTTTCTTTACAACTTTATTGAATATATACCAATTTCCTTGAGTTTCTTATACAGTAGAGTCTAGTTTATCTGACCTTCACTTCTCCAATATTCTGTATTATCCAACATCCCACCGCAAAACGAAGAACGCATTGATTGCCAAATCATGGAAGAAGCTGCTAGACAATGATGAAGTATGGAACTGGAAAGCACAGATGAAAAAGAAGAAATCATTCATTCTATCTTTAGTGCAACATATCCCTGGATGTATGGATGCATTTTTGCAAAAACTTGAAAGTTGGACGAATGATGATCAGTATGAAATAACGATGGAGAAAATGTTGCTCTTGTCAATTGTGATGACAACAAAATTGAAGATCAAGATAGAGTACCAACTGTCAAGCTTTGTAGAATTACACATAACTACAGAGTTAGAGCTCTAGAAACTGCCATTAAATACACTGAACAACAAGAAGCTACAGGAATTGACAAAATGATACTGCAAAGATGATGAGATCTGGCAGCGAAGAAACAGTACTTGTCAGGAAAGCAGACTACGATCAAAAGTTTCTTTAAATCATCACAGGACTGAACTTTTTAAGTGTATATATTCAACTTCAGACAATTTCATAATTTCATTTTTTCAGTTAATTTTCTTGTGCTGTTTTGTTGTAAAACACGATTATTAGGTTTCGCAATGTATAAAATTATGACATAGTTTGAAACTATAACATAGTCTGACATTTAATAGGTTTTTATTAAAACCTCCCTATTATTCGACATTTTTGCTTATTCAATGTTCTGCAAGCCCATTTATGTTGGATAAGCGAGGTTCTACTGTACAAGAGTGGATTTTCTTATACATTGTGGAACCATTTCCTCAATAATTAATGTAAATATTGTGCTGTGTTTTATAAAATATTGAAATGAGTCGAATATTTAAACACAACAAGCTCTACTTACATTTTGTAATCACAAGACTCATTTCAAGATTTTATAAAACATTATGCTCTGCGGTATAAAATACTTCATAATTATTTACAACATTGTGCTGTGTGTTACACACTTTTACTGACAATAATTAGACACATATTTTGAAATGAAGTAACAAACACATATTCCTCAACTTCTCAGATATTAAAAGCTTCCTTTCCAAGTGTGACATATCTTCATCAAATGCTATTCAAACTTCCCATATGCATAAATATATGAGACTCAAAGTGACTTCATATGGCCAATCCAATCAGCTTAAATAATACTATTGTTTCAAAAACTGCCAATGACACTGACTGATACATGGGTATTGAACCTGTACCCTCTAAATACCAGATGAAAGATGATTGCCAGATCCCCCTTGTTTGTATTTTTTTAACTCTTTGTTTCTTACGCATGTATAAAAATTTACACAAACCATAATACTGTCCATAAAGAGTTTAAAAAAAATTAGAATTATCACTTTGAAGATTAATAAATACAATGTATTTTGGACACCAATTGAACATTCTAATGAATTAAAAATATGTCACCGCTTGAATACACTTCCAAATTTAGATACTAATGCCTAAAATAGAAGTTTATAAATTATGTAACTTTTGGCTTAACTTCCATATGCTATTACAATCACTGTATATGAAAAACTTAAGTGGAATCATCACAATTGGGAAACCATCCCCAGTATTAAGAGTTATCAATCAAATAGAAGTACCATCAAATGTTAAAGCACATTAACTTCACTATTTTAATATAAAACTACCTATTTTCCAACAAACTTCCGTATCAATGTTGCTAATTCATTTTGGAGTTTTCCTGAAGGTGACATTTGCCCCATCTCAGTGTCTATGCAATTCACAACTGCAGAGCTGTCATATGACTAATAAACACTGCCATCTTTAAGCGAATAACTACTGATTTAAGCCGCAAAGCATAACCGAGGGGTGTTTCTTATAAGTAGAAGAAAGAGTGAAGCAGAGGCCACAACTGCAGAACGAGGACAGAGCTTAACTGTATCTGTGAAGTTAAACTCCAATGATCCAGGATCTAGCAAATTTCACTCTCTACATTAGGTTGGCACTGTCCTTTGTAGTATGGAATTGCTGGCATAATGTCATTATTTTTCTATAAAAGAAAAACCATCCTAAAAAGGGTGGGCAGGTAGGTTACAGTCTTCACAAGTGCAAACATACTCCAAACTCAATTTCTAAGCTATTCTCATTACTGTTCTTCACTTTATAACACTTTATTTCCAAATGGATACAGAAGTTTAGTTCTATTTTGTTTGCAACAATGTACAATTATTTCTTCACAACTAGTAGCAACAGTTTTGGTATCAAATGCAAGTTTAGGGTATACTTAAAACAATGCAACAGAAAATAATTACCAAATTGTGACTTCTTAGGCATGGGATGGTTTTATTTTACTGTGTGTCAATGCAGTCATGTTAATTGCTGCCGATGTTCCTGTATTGGAAGCAGTACATTGTATACTTAAAAAACCGTTCTTTTATTGTACAAATGTCTGTCCAACAAAAACCTAGTAAAAAGGAAGTAATAATATCCTCCTTCTTCTTTCTCTGTTTACCGTCCCCGTTGTTTGAGCTTACACTCCCCAGGACTTACAAGTGGGTGCTGGGGTCAGACACCTGTCAAGGAGCACAGACTATGGATCAGAGAGAACAGCCCAAAGCCTGGTATGAGAGCGAGGAAGGAGATGATATGAAATGACAGTGAGATAAAGGAAAGGAGATGATGGAGCAATTGGTGGAATGGATGGTGGGGGAAACCAGAGAACATCTGCCCAGATGCCACTTTGTCCACCACAAATCCCACATGCAGTTCCCTGGAACTGAACCCGGACCACCTTGGTGAGAGGCGACAGTCTAACCATTCAGCCACAGCGCCACCAAGTTGTAATATCCAAGAAGCTAAATACTCCATCTTCAGTCTCATAACTTAAACAATCAGAAAGGTAACTCGAAAAGTTTTGTTTGAGCTCTAATAAATCTCAATATAAACAACAAATTTATGATCTGCTAGTCCCACTATAGGGTATTGTCACAGAGTGTATGGAGTTTTGTCTTATTCCATTTGAAAACAACTTTGTAGTCAGTGGACTAATTCAGCCAGAAAATATGCTGTGCTCCTTGCTATATGGTAAAACATCTCTAATATCAAATGGCAATGGAAACAAGTCCCACAGCTAAAATATCAGTATTGCAACATGGGAAAAAAAACAAAATAATATATGTCAGTGCATCTATAAAATTTGAGTTTTTCATTCTGAGCAAATAAACAGAGGATAATAAATATATCATTAGTTTCTGTGATATAATTTCTTCTATTTCGCTGCATTTTAATCAAATATCCTATACCATAGCTGGGATTTGAACCATGGATCTTCCAGTTTCTGTCTAGCTCCTCTAACCAACTGAGCTACCATGGCAACATGTCGGCACAACATAAAATTCCCCAACTGATGTGTATGTTTCCTGGTAAACCTGGATATCTCAAATTAATTTTGAGATGACATAACCTAAGGCGACTTACAACACTGTAAGTACTTTAAGCCCCAGACTTCATAGTTTAATATTATATTGGGAAATTCTACTGATTAAGAAAAGGTATTTAGAATATAAAAAAGGATAGTGTGTATAATAACAGTGTCTAGTAATAGAACATCATGTATAATATTATTTAAAAACACAAGAATTTTAACTTTCACGTCATTGTGTTTGATCACCTATTTATGTATATTCATGATAATAATAGTAATTATATTCCACTTCAACAAACACAAAGTTACAACAGCCAAATGCTAAAATATCCACAACATAGATTAAAGATATCGGAAAAAAGCCCACACTATATGGGAAGAGAAATATATGAAAAGTTACTCAATTCAACAAAACATATTAAAGATAACAGCAAATTTATGTATAACTATAAAAACCATATTACTAAAAAGGCTTACCTACTACAGTAATAAGGTGTATTAGGAGGACATGTCATTTTTACACCAGACAAACATAGGAATATTGACAGATGTACCTGTGTTCTGTTTTTATGTACATATTTATTTTGTACGCAATTGATAAGTCACCATTTTACTAGTTTAAAAGACGATTTTATGTAAATGCAAATGTGACAATAAAGTGAAATTGAAAAGGAAACAAGAGGCATACTAAAATAATAAATCTCAGTGCATTTTTTCTCCCTACATACAACATAACTAACTCCTTTCCAAGGCATGAAAACACTTAAGGTGCATTAACTGCTGTCATGCTAGGTGTTAATGGTAACCTGCATTATGTTGCTCTTCAAAGCCAGTGAGATACTGCCAATGCTCGCAACATGCGTTCCTAATTACTTTATATTTTAGGTTTATTAGTTTTTTACGTTCCTGATTTACGAGAGGTTAGGTTAGTTTATATAAGCTTAGGTTCCTGATTCACGGGAGGTTACTTTTATTAACGTTTTCAATGAAGACCAAAGTAATGCAAAAAGCCAGTGTTAAGACTATACAGTCAATACTAATTGTAAATAAATAAAACAATACCTTACTACCAGAAAAGTATAATTTTACCCTTCATTTTGCCTAATTTGTGCTTAGCACAAAATAGCTGGTATGTGAAACAACTAGCATGCCACTTTTGTGCTTATTTTAATGGTGTAATGAAAACTGCTCCTGAGGAATGGTTGGTGCATATCAGTGTAATTTTCTTACCTGTATTACTTGACACTGAGGCATGAACTGCTTCCTTAAAGGAGTCATATATTTTTGGTATAAGCTCTTCTTCTAGTTTTGTTTTACTGGGTATTTCACAAGGTGATCGAAGAGTCGCTATAAGTCTCTGAAACCCTTTACCCTCAACAATGTCTGGTAACTGTAAATCAAGTATAACAAACTCTGCTATTGCATCAGAAACTGTTTTCCCATCTACTATTGTCTGAATCTGGCTATTTGAACCATCTTCTGGAAGAATTATGGCCACATTCTGATTGGGCATACCTGGTGTACTACCTTTTAACACTACACGCACATTGTTTTGACTGCTAGGACCTTCGTCATCATCAAAATTCTGAAGACTGATATTTGGGTCTGTAATAAATTGAATGTCACCTTCGATTTGTACTGTACCATCCGCTGCTGTTGCATAAATATGTGGCGGTCCTCCTATGCTTGATTTAACTGATCTCCTTTGAGCTCGTTTCTCTTTGGGGTCCACAATAGTACGTCGTGGTGGTGTGTTGGCCTCCAGTTCTAACAGTTCTTGGGCATGTTTGTTTTGCAAGTGCATACGCAGATTACTTGTGTTACGGTTATATGCAATTTGAGTTTTACACAAAATACACACTATTTTCACTTTTGTCAATATGTCACCATCATCTGTCGCAGGAAACCCAAAGTACTTCCAATAAATACTACGCATGGACATAGGAACCACTAATTTTTTGTAAGTAAATGTATGCTTTTCTTCCATCATTTTAGCTAACATCACTTGCAGCTTCTGTTGATCCATATTACATTCTGAAGATTCTTTGTCCTGACCTGCAAAGAAAAGCAATGTCTGAGTTGTTTTTCTGAAAAGTATTAAATAGCTTAAGTTTATGTTTAAAGTTCATTTTAATTCATAACCTGTTATCATTTTAGTTTGGGACTCCTCGCCAAAATGGATGCTTCGTGCTGAAAACTCCATAAAACTTGCAAGAAATCACATTACATAATAAATAATATTTTCGAGAACTTCGTAAAATGCCATCACTTGTATTCACAAGTCCAAATTTGCCGCAAAGTTTCCGATATGATCATCTTTTGACAAATAGATAAATATCGAACCCAAGAGTATTCTGATCGAATTCAATGCCTCGTTTTTGGTCGCTAATACTCGCTAGGTGTCGCTATCAAGCAATATCGACTAGAGTTTGGACTAGTTTGCACAGGTACAATTGTAACGCCATGTTTGGGCACAGTGGTTCTTAAAATCACAGGCTTTTGATACACCACAAAATATTTCTGGATCAGCTCCACGCAAGGCCGTCACCATCTACAGACCTGGATACACGATTCGTGACGTCACAACGCGATGTCCACGTACCAAGAAAGAATTGAATTGAGTTATATTTATGGATGTTCTTTAACTAATATGGTTCTTAATGTCCCATTCTAAGTAGGTATATTAGGCGTGAAAGACCGGAAATTTTGCTCAGAAGCTTCTTTATCAGGCTTAGGCTTCTATTACGTGCCGTAAATCTACGACACGGGGCCACCGGCTTTACCTCACTTCCGAAGGAAGCCATGCTAAGGATTTCTACCGGTAAAAATCCACCGCCCTCGCCGGGTTTGAACCCACGACCTCGGGAACCATGGTACCCCTAGATCACGGAGGACGACACACACGTACCAAGAAATTCCAACACATAAAGCTATATTTTACCAACATTTTTATCATGTTTGCACTGAAATAAGTAGGCAATCATTCTTACACTTCCATATCAAAGTTTAATGTGTGTTAGTTAATAAATGAAAAATATGCTTTCCATAGCTTGTGGCAGACCATTTTCTTGTCTTCTCAATGCAAATAAGTCTGAAACTTTCGTCTTTATTTTGCCTACGGCTCGTGGTAAGCTGTTCTGCTTAATAACACAGTAATTTTTAGAAGGATATTAGATATTACTTGTATTATTTTTCTCATAAGGCAGCGCTCGGCAATTCGCATTCACTAGCATTGAAGTCAGCACCAATATTATAAATGTCATACGTCTCGTTACCTAAATGTAGAATTAGGCTTCTCTGTTTTTGCTACTGTAAGAAATTATTACTCATGTACTACAGAAATTAAAGACTAAAATATACATGCATGTCATTATATCATAATGTGAACTGTGATGGCCACTCCATGCATCTCTGTTATTCTTAAGTAAGCACTAACTTCAACATTAAAAATCCATTCTGGATTCACAATATAATATTTTCCTATAATTTTCACTTTTAAATTACGCATAACACTGTTAGCTGCATTACTTGCGATGTAAATTCGAGTAATTGTATTCTGTTCCTTTACATAAATGTTTCTACATTCATAAACTATATTTTCAAATGGACCATAAAACTACGCGCCAGTTTCTCGAAAGTGTTTGTATCAATGTTTTTGTTATCTTATATCACTGTTAACATTTTAAATCCACATTAACTCAAAGCTTTAATTATAACGAGAGTCATATTCATACCATTTTTGTGCTGCTAAGTCCTTTAGTGGATACAGATCTCAAAGAACTTTATTCTAGGACGTTAAAGATGTTATAATAGAGATCTGCGGGATCTTGTGTATTTGAAATACCTTGAATGTTACTCCCATTCAATAGCGTAGCCAGAAAATATTAAGGAGCGTTTATGTACAGGCATCCATTTTAAAACAATTTTTATGAAGACATGAGTAAATATAGCGCTACCACGCATACGATTAGGAAAGATTACGATACGGGACCACCGGCTTTACTTCCCTTCGAAAGGAAGCCGTGCTAAGGATTTTTACGCCCGAAAAGATCCATCACCCTCCACCGGGTTTGAACTCGTGACCTCAGGCTAGCATGTACCCCTAGACCACAAAGGACGACAATCTAATCAGAGACCATTCGTTCGTGCACACACTCTTGTTGTACACTTAATCTGGTGATTACTCGTATGTTATTTTTAACGCTCAGTGAGCGTTTGTGTGTATTTTAGCGACTCACGGCAAATTAAGCCTCTAGTTTCTTTTATTCCAGGTACAGTTACTTCAAACTGTAAAATCGATATTGCAAAGTTAGCAGGTATAATAAGTCAATTGTTATAGTTTCGAGTGCTAGGAAGGTAACCAGTTTACCTTCAAACGGCGGCAGCTCGCTTCAACGGTTCAAGTATTATATCACATTAAATTTATCAGTCAATTTAACCGGTGTTATCCTTCGCATTACACTCGCGCATACCCTGAGAAAGTACTCATAGCTCTACCACTGGAGAAGCTGGCGCACGAGACAATAGAAAGTGCTACGAGATAACGACATCAGAAGCAAGTAAAGTATACTGCTTGAAAATTGTTGCACCATCGCGGGACTTTAGAAATTAAGATAAAGTAGTGCGTTATCAAGGTAAATTGGTTATTAATTATTGGTCCGTTTTGAGACCGCAACAATCTCAATAGCAATCCAAATCCACAATGACTAAGATGCATCCCTATGAGGCAAATTGTGAACTACAGAAAAAGGCCCCCGAATATGACATAATTAACAGCTATGTTGTTTAGCCACATGGCCTGTATACATTGAGATGGCCTTGTTCCGGGCCATTAACCCTGCAAACACCTTAGTACAAATAAAAACAAAACAAATGCCAAATATCTTGTCATAGTACGGTATTTGATACTACTGATGCATAGAATGCATTTATTGACTACATGAAAATCTGAACTTAGGTTTATTTCAGTAAAATTTGCTTACATAAACTTTCCCCAGTTTGAAAATTTTGAAATACACAACGGAATCCAAGTACTTCAAAAACTTGATAATACTGTGGCGAGAGATAACTCCCAAAAACCTTTTAGCTTTTGATTTATTAATATTTGGTTTTAAACTGAATTTGTTTTAAAATCTTAGACAATTTCATTAACTAATGGGTGGAACTTTATCGAATTTTATTTGCGAAGTTCTGAAAGTATTATTTCTGCGTTCGAAAGTAATTGTCTTTTCAATCGAGTCTTCATTTATTTTGTGTGTTATTTCAGCATTCTCAATTTAAAAAATAATAATTTATCTTTCAGTCAGTATTTTAAGCATCTAAAATAATTTATAGACTCGTATACTACAGTATTCGATAATAGTGTCACAAACCAGTGAAGGTTTAAAACATAGGTGAATCTTTTGGCTCCCATCTGGTGAAATGCAAATAAGTTGTCTGCCTGGCGTCCGGAGGACCCTAGTTCGAAATTCGTATGGTGTAAATAGCCTGGATAAGATCCCTTACAGACACTGCTCTTATGCACAAGGTACAATATGGACACACACCCAAAACTCATTTGAGCATTAATCTAATTCACTGTCTGTACTTTAGATTATTATTATTATTATTATTATTATTATTATTATTATTATTATTATTATTATTATTATTATTATTATTATTATTATTATCATCATTATCATCATCATCATTATAACTCTTTCAGTGCTAAGTGCATGGTCTATTAAGTCTAGTATAAAACGTATCTGTTATTACAGAACCCTGTAATCAAATCCTTTGTAGACTGTGGCATCCATGGAGTAACTAATATTACTGTGTGGTGACGTGATTGTCGGCTCAAACATGGAGGGCAAATTTATTAAGCTAACTCATATGCATGTTGTACTCTGTGCAATTTTGGAGCTGTGATATCGACTTTTATTGCGTATTAACTAAACGAAAAGAAATATGGCGTCTAGAAACATGTGCGACATGAGTATGTAATGCCTTTTTACGTTGTCTTTCCTCTTGGTCTATGGTAATACCAAAGAAAAGCACGATATGCAAAGTTTAGTCGAAAAAAAGTAAGAGAAAGTATAAAGTTCATACTAAGACGAAAATGCTTCAGGGAAAAAACCATCATAATGATCACAGCTGTATACTATTATTAACCTACTCTTAATAGCTACTAGAACAAATTTGATGTGATTCATTCACATGCCTTTCTCTACTCTCTATCGTTTATTAGTGGTTATACCAATTATACTTACTAAAGCTTATTTTTCTATCTACTACATTTTATTCGAGGTAAACATTTGCAGAAATAGCTACAGTGCACAATTCGTTATAAATACAAAGATAACAGGGATAATCAAATGTCTAAGAACTGGACGCTATATGCTGGTCTTAAAAATCCACAGTGTTTCCCTACAATGGCCAGAAGCAACTGAATGTTGACAGGACTTTAAGAAAATTATCAAGTAATGAACACTTCGAATAACACTTAATAATAATAGACATCTTAGAAATGACTTTGCCACAAAAAAAACTCTTCATTCCGTCCGAATGAAGAGGACTTCACGCGCTATTCCCAGAAAATTCAAGATATTTTATTTGTCATGATATCTTTAATATATTTCATTCATTATCTGTTTACCCTCCTCTTATGTAGGACTTACACCCCCCAGGACTTACAAGCGGGTGCCTGGGGTCAGAGGCCCGTCGAGGAGCAGACACTCATGGATCAGACAGAGCATCCAGGATGGGTGATTAGCCCGATGCCTGGTATGGGATGAAGGAAGGAGATGAAACGAAATGTTGGTGAAATGGATGAAAGGAAAGGTGATAATGGAGCAGTTGGTGGAATGAATGGCGGGGGAAACCGGAGAACCCGGAGAAAACCCGCCCAGACGCCGCTTCGTCCACCACAAATCCCACATGCAGGTCCCTGGGATTGAACCCGGGCCGCCTCGGTGGGAGGCGAGCGGTCTAACCACTCGGCCACGGCGCCGCCTATCTTTAATATATGATTTTTTTTAATCAAAATGGTTAAAGCCATTTTTTAGAAAACCAAAAATGCACCATGTAAAGGGTTGTTGTGGGTGGGGGATTTTCTTGAAAATCTTCGTGTCGCATCTTACTAAAGCTTATTTTTTATACTTACTACGTTTTAACTTAAACTTTTGCAGAAACAGCTACATTACACATTTCGTTATAGATAGAAAGAGATTAGCGATAGTCAAATGTTTAAGATCTGAGCGCTGTACGCTGGCCTTAAAATTCCAATCTTGTTTCCATGCAATCGCGAGAAACAAGTGAATGTTGATAGGAGTTAAGAGAATGACCAATAAATGAACAACTCGAATTATTAATAACGGATATCTCAGAAATGACTTATGCCAAAAGAAGCTTATTTGAAATGAATTGTATGGTTTAAAGAGATCTACAGTTTTTGTGTAGTACGTTTTCATCTATCGCTTAAGGTTTCTTTTTTATTTATTTATGGACGCTCCTTAACTGCTGTGGTCCTTAGCGTCCCATTTATACTGGGCGTGAAAGACCGGTAATTTTGTCCAGAGGCCTCTTTAGCAGGCTTGAGTTGTTTTAGGTGCCGTAAATCTACGGCACGGGACCACCAGCTTTACTTCCCTGCCAAAGGAAGCCATGCTAAGGCTTTACGCCCCAAAAAAAATCCATCGCCCTCAGCCGCGTCCGAACCCGCGACCTCGGGAACTAGAGGCTAGTAAGGTAATCACTAAACCACGGAGGACGACGCGCTTAAACTTTACTAGTTATACAAGATTAGGTAAATTTTCTTCCGAATGAAGAGGACTTAAAAGGCTATTCCCGGAAAATTCAATATATATTATTTGCCATATAAATATCTTTAATATGGGTCATTTTAATCAAAATCATTAGAGCTATTTTTTAGAAAATAAAACATATAGAAAAAACTTCCATGTAAAGGGTAGTCTGGGGTGGGGGAATTCTCTTGAAAAGCTTTGTGTCTCATCTTTGGAAGGTACTCAATCTAAATACCAAGCCTAGTGTTTATCCGACTTTTCGTTTTTTAGCTATGCTGTTCACAGACACATGTGCGCGCGGACCTTTTTCTAAAAATACTTTTCTTGGAGTCAGGGTACCTCAAAATGTGTATTTTCGGTGAACTCTTGATATTGAATTTTTAGGTGAAATGCAATACCATTTCTATTTACCTACTATATACGTGGCAGAGAAAGTAAAAAAGTGAATGCATGAGACTCTCGCGCGTTAGAAGTGAAACTTCTTAGGTTCTAGCGTTTGTTGACGATTGTTGGATAATGGAAGGGAAGGGTTTTGAGAGAGTAATCTTGAGCGCAGTGTGAACAGTTGTGTCATCAATTGCTACAACCGCGTTGTCAGCTGATACACAAGTTATATATGCGTTGCAACAGCCTTCTGTGTTCGTGTATCGATTATAAATTGTCCATCAAAAACTGCTTTATAATCGTATAACGAAAGTCTTGCCACATCCGACTCACCCTGTTAGATATATTTGGAATGGTGCACTATTTTCTGATAGAAGATTAGCAATCACATGCATTAAGACTCCCTCCTGTTTTTCTTTCGTATGTTGCATCAGATTGTAGAACGTGGCATCGTCTATTAGATTCTCCTTCTTTTTGGCAATAGCACCCAATTTGTTCAGTTTTGCAAGTCTAAGATCATTGTTTACTACGGAATTCGGATTGTGGTACAATTTTTGTAAGCCATCACGTAACTTCACTTTATTTAAAACAGGAAGTTTGCTAATACACTTATAATATTACGTGTTCAGTTAATGTACAGTATAATACGCAAGCGTCTACTGGTTCCCCATACTCGTATTAACACAGTACACGCGGCGCATGTGTAGAAATGATGCTCCTTCTCTTTCTTCTCAACTGTCGGTTGGAGTCTCTCGATCAGGCCAAATCATGCGTTTCACTTTTCGTCTGATCCATGCCAATTTGCCCTACCATGCCTAAAGAAGTTTCACTTCAAAAGTTCGATATTGAGATTATACCGAAAGTACACGCTTTAAGGACATCTGGTGGATAAAAAAAGGAAAGGAAATAGTAAAGTACCTATTTTTAAATGTTCATTGTTCGCGCGCACGCGCGCGCGTTTGTGTGTCAACGGAAAGTGTGATGGATACCATATTTAAACCTAAATCAGTCAGCTTTTAAGGATGGAAGGGGACCATTTTTCAGGAAATGCCTAGCACGTTAAAAACTTCATACATTTACAAAATTACATAGCACCTATCTTACACATTTAAAAAACAAATCATTTCATCCAAGATTACAATCCTTTACACATAAATATGCACAAATTGTGAAGTAGTTATTGTCTTTACGTTGTTTGCACCACGCTTTGGGCGTCAATTTGAAGTAGTTTGTCTTGAAGGGGTTGTGTCGTATTTCAACTGTTGGGGAGCCGAACTTGTAGTAGTTGCAACCGCACGTATAGTAAACAGTTTCCGGTAGCCTTCGCCCCAAATGTACTTTCAGGTGGCCTTTGCCCCAAGTTTAAAATATTAACTTTGTAATTTGACTGTTTCTTTAAGTATTAAATATTTATGTTTGCCTCGGCTGCGTCAGTATTTTTGTTAGAGACACGTTTCTCTTAGCAGGGTTGTGGTGCAACAAGAATGTAGACTTACACAGATTATAATTTTACTTCACTCTTTTTATTAATGCTTGATACGATTTAAATAAAACTTCACTGATATAGAGAGCTGTGAGATTCTGTTTATTAATTAATTACACTTTTTAACACATAAACTTATTTTTCGTCTCACACGAATACATATTATATTTTTTGAGGACACTTTTTGCGTCTGTTTAGTAACGCTGTCTAAATGTCTGAATTTCTAAATGTTTCTTATTTTCAGTTTCTGATTGGCTAATCCTACTCCAATAGAATACCTACCTTCATTTAACTAAAGCTTTTTCTGGTTGTTGATTGGCTATTGTATAAACTGTCACTAAAATTACATTATTGTTGCTCCAAGAATGACCAGTAGCATTTTTAAACTCTCAAACTCATTATTGCTTCAAGGTTACCTCATTGTTACCTCATTGTTAGCAACCTTTAACTTATTATTCTCACAGCTCCTGCATTATTAAATTACGTAATACATTCACATAACATTATTGAACATGTATACAATAATATAAGCATATGCAATGACTGTTACATACATTTTACAAAGTATTACATACACATATTGCTTCAAGGCGGGCTGTTATTGAATTTATATTTATATAATTAGACTGAAAATCAGTTAAGTGTTAAAAATACTGTCTCAATTGTCCCATCTGAACTAAACTGGGCCCATACGCTTTAGAACCGAGGAAAAATGTATACCAACGCTAATTTAAACGTTTGAGAAACAGTACTTACCTTATTTGCAGCCCTTTAGCTACTAATTTATTTTTGATGGATCTGGACATATTTTTTGTACATACCCTTCAGAAACTAGTGAAAATAACAGGCTACCTTAAGACTTTGAAAACTATACCACAAAGCAACCATAATTTCAATCATTTACCTACAATTCCTAACATACAGTCTGTTTCGATATGACACTTCATCAAAGTAAGAGCAAGAGGGGTGCATGCTTTTATCCTGCGGATTGGTAACAAGGCAAACCTGTATTTTACAGAAAATGTGAAAAACAGGTGCTATTATTATTATTATTATTATTATTATTATTATTATTAGGTTTTATATACCTTTAAGTTTATGTACATTCAGTACTTTACTGTTTTGCTCATTCACATGATAGATAAACAGGACTTGAGACATTGTAAGGAACCCATCTAGTAATAGGCTTATAACTATTGTACAATTATATCTGAGTGATATTTTCTTTTTAGCCTTCTTTCTTTTCGGGCAGCCGGGAGGTATCCAGGAATCGTGATGAGTTGTGGATTGGAGGGGTTGGTGAACCTGTTGTACAGTCTGGCGTAACAGTCTTGGAGTGCAGTGGCTACTACCTGTATGGTGCAGTGATGGTTTCGGCATTTCGTAGGCGATTCTTGATCGCCGATATCTTCTTGAATTTTATCCCCTACTCCATCGAAGGAATCGCGATTCTCTTCTAAGGCCCTCTGATAATCATTAACTTTCAATAAGCACTATCTATGTCATGTGACTTTACTTGCAGAATACCATATAGTGTGTCAGTGATTGGGAGTATTATAGCAAACATCTGTAATAGATATTTGAAAGTGAAATCCTCCATTGTACTCACGAAACCTCGTGCAGCACTATAAGTATCTTGATCCCACTTTTCATCAGTATTGACAATAGTTTCAAACAAAGAAAGAAGTTATTTTCTGTATTCATAGTTTCTTTCCACCAAACGAGAGCTGTAGCTCCAGCGCGTTTGTGAAACACGCGACAATTTTCTATGTATATCATTGTCTAGAGTTTCATTTCTTTCACAAAACTTTGAAAAAAATGCTGCTATCCCATCAATGGTCATGAAGAATATCCTACATTCTCGAATGTGTGAAATCGTCTGTGATAGATCTAGATTTAATCTATGGGCAAAATAGTGCACAGAGTATGGCGAAATAATCCTTTTACTTTTGCTTGAAGTCCATTTAGATGGTCCGCCATAACAGCCGCATCATCGTACGTTTGAGCAACTAGCTTTTTCCCCACAGTAAAATTCATCCATGAGATCGTTACATCTTAAATATGCTTGAAACGCAGAAATCTTTCTTGAACGCCTTCAGCTACAAAGACTCTCATTATTGTAGAAAGTTGGGAAAAATTGACAACATCTGTACTTTCATCCAAACTAATGGCCACAAAACTGGTCTTTTGGATTTCTTTCTTTACCTCCGCATTAGAACATTGCATATTGATTCAATTAAACCATTCTGAATCAGTTTTGATAGCCCAATAAACACTGTCCCCTGTTCCGCGAAAGGTCACGAATGTCGTCATGCAGGCAAAGCAAGCTTACAAGTTCTACATAATTCCTTTGCTGCTGGTTCTGATGCGTGATCATGACTCTTAAATATTAATTCCTGTTCCCCCCCCCCAAACCAAAAAAGACATTTCATTACTTCTCTGTTTTTCTTATTAGTTCCTTGTGCTTACTTCCCCTCACTTTTTTCTGAGTATCCATCAAGTGGTCTATTCTGGATTTGCCAAATGTTTTTCGCAGAATGATGGTTTGGAGATGAGTACTGGTCAAACTGTGTTTTTAATTGCTTTATGGACATTCTCCATGTCACTAAACCCACCATTAGACCAAACTTTTTTTTCCGTTGGCAAACAGGAGACAACACCAACAGTAAAGTAAGCAATTCACTAGTAATATATAGTTGTGAATTTAATCTTCGTACACAGCTTTTCATTGCAGTAGTAATGTATAGGTCAGGCATTGGTCTTTCTTCCCACACAATTTTAAACTTTTCTTCATAGTTTCGAGAAGAAAAACTTCGGTATATAGCATTGCACACCATGTAGTCATCCGCGTCTGCACTTCTGTTCTCCGAAGAAAGCGAAGATTTAATCTTTCCTCCCACGTATCGTTGTCCAAGCACTAGCGTTGGTACGTGTTGAAAATGCTTACCTTATAGATAATTGTATCTAATAATTTTGCTCCGCACGGCATGTGAAATACAAGAAAATTAAACATACACTAACTGCGAATAAAATGTCACACTTGTCATCAAATAATAAGGTTAAACACTGTACAAGATCATTCGTTACTTATATATGCGCTTAAATACACTTTTTAGTTGTTACACTGCAAAATGACTGGAAGTTCATTCACCTTCGCCCGCACTAAACATGTCGGCTTCCCTTGAGTTGATGGCGACCAAGCTGACCCAAATTGCTACGAAAATACAGTCGCGTGGACAGAGCACGTTGAACGTATAAGATCGTATCGTTGTGCAATAAAATGGAAATCTTAGTTCAAGACCACTGTGGCAAGCGGTAAACATAAAACAACACGTATTGTAAGATAAAATCTAATTAACTTTGTATAATTTACAGGGTAAGCACTGCTTACCTTGCGTACATGGACCATACGCCACTGGTAGACTGCTTCTAATGGAGCTGTCAATGACTCATCATTATTTAGGGAACTCACATAGCCATTTTTACGACGGATTAGACAGTTTGGAGGTGCGTTTCTCATGAACACAGAACATGGTACGCTGCATTGGCGATTATACATTAACTTGTATCGCTGCGCAACTACCATAGATTCTGACTAACTAAAGGTTACATTTTGAATTAAATAAATAAATGAACCGATAAATAAACAGTTAGAACTGCCGAGCTAAATGTAAATAAATCATGCTTTTTACTATATTATGATTCAACGTGTCAATTCAAAATAGCCAATTTCAGAATAAGCGTCCGCAGTATATTCCATTCAGCCCAAGAAAGAGTGTAAACAAATGCAGGTACTATCGCCGCAGCACAACTTTCAAGCGAATGAAAAAATAGTTCTTACTGCACTACATGTAGATATTATCACACATTTTGTACTTCAGGTAATAAAGACGCTGCATAATGATAGTATTTCAATAATCGTTTCATTTAAACAAAAATTAAATAATAATTAATTAGATTTTATTTTTTATTATTATGGCCATGCAGCGATCAGAATTCCCGCGTTGTTTACTGGAGTGAATCAGTGGTCGTGCTAATCAGTATCGTTTATGCTATGATCATGACTGAGTGCGTAGTAGGTCAAAGCAGTGTGAGTGATTAAACATCGAGGTGGCAAAGCCCTTAAAAGCGGTGAAAAAACGATAGTTCTGAATGTGTTCAACAACTGTTTGAGCATTATATTAATTGCTGTTAAGGATGTAATTAAATTAACATTGGAAGCACCTCCTGGCTATAAATACTGACCAAGATGTAGACAGGCTGATTATAAACCTGAAAGACAACTCAGGCGACATCACCACTCCTCATTCCGAGCTGGGTGTCGCACTACTACCCGAGGACTCCGATTAACATGTAAGGTTTTACTAATGGAAGTCATTTCAAACTTTTTCACCCATTCTTGAATTAGTGTATTTAGTTTAACTAGTATAGGGTAATGTATTTCTTTAATACTCAGAACTGGTGCAGCGAAAGACAGGAGGGCGACTCTGAAATTTTTTAGAAAATCAAACAAGGGTTATTTTATAAAAGTTAAATGATTTTATTGTTTTTCAAAATGTTCTCCTTTAATATAAATAAATTTTTGCATTCGATGAAACCAGACCTTAAAGCAATGATGTCACTCTTTTTGAGGCAATTAGGAATCAGGTTTTTATAATGTTCGACTGATGAGGAAAAGGTGATTCCAAGGATTGTATCTTTAATTTCTGGAAACAAAAAGCAATCACAATGTATTAGGTCAGGGCTGTATGATGGAGGGTCCATACAGCTGGTTCATGGAGCTGAACTACGGGGCATCCAGATATTCGGCTGTTGGTTTTGCTGTATGCGACTATGCATTGTCATGATGTAACATTATTTTTCGTTTGGGCATTTTTCACGAACTTTTTAAAAGATTTGCAGTAAATATTTGTGAACGAATCACCAGTAACGGCAAACCTATCTTCTAATGCTATAGTAGCAATATGGCCCGTTTTGGAAAGAAATAAACTATCAACCATCTTCTTATCAGCGCTGCGAATTCATCGGATTTTTGTAGGCTTAGGTTCTGTTCAAAATATCTATTGAACCAATTGACTTTTCTTTTCAGGATTATAATAATAAATCCAAGATTCATCACTAGTAAGAATATTCCAAGTCAAATTTGAAGAGCCGTCTTCGAATTTTTCCACAGTTTTCTGCACCAATCAATGCGTTGTTGTTTTTAATCGGGAGCCAGTTTATGTGGAATCTATCGACAACGAAGTTTTCTCGCGTCTAACTGTTTATGTAAAATGTTTTGGATTTGGCTCGTACTAATGCCCAATGTTCGCCCGAATAATTCCCTAAAACGTCCGTCGTTTTTCTTCAAGCATTGCTTGAACTGCGGCAATGCTTTCACCAGTAACAGCAATATTTGGACGTCCTTCACGAAATTCATCACTAAGCAAAATCCGATCTCTTTTGAATTCCCTTTACCAATTATAAATTGTTGCTTTAGATGGGGCTTTTTTGCCAAATGCATTTCTAAGCCGACCTTCACATTGTTTAGGCGTTAATTATGATTTAATATCATAAAAAAACCATATCCTGTAAATGTTCTCTAGGAAATTATTTTTTGGGTGAATACAAAATATTTGAATGATGATAATTAACAATCCTCTAATATAAACAAGTTTCATTGATTTTTAGAAACATGGAATTCTACAAATTTTCAGTATCGCTCTCTTAGCACGCGGTTAAGATGATTGGGAGACAGCGGTGGCAGTTTCTTGAAATTCCGAAACCAGGACGTCATTTAGGGAGGAACAGGGGGTCAATTGCCCCCCCCCAGATTATGATAAATAATGATTGGGCTGCTGGCTATAGGTCTGAAAAGAAAAATTACAACTGTACTTTTAGTATAATTATTTCACATTTGAGAAGTGAAATACTATTTTGTGCTAAATGTGTCGTTAAAATTCATATAAAAGTTCAGGAAATTGTTTCAGGCAATTTTGGCGCTCCTCCGAAGCAGAAACTGAAGTGATGCTCCTGTCCCGAAAGAAACACCGCAGCAAAAAGTTTCCCCATGCGATCACGAAACCTTAAGTGCGGATTGATACTACGTGGATTGTTTATGTTGGACTCATTCTCGGGCCGGAAGCATTACATGGATGCACTCGTCTGATCAGCGCTACATGTTGCTGTTCTCCGCATGGCCAACAATTCCAGTCCGCTGCTCAATGGAAATGGAAATTACATCGTCCAGGAACCTCTTTAATCCTACTGTCCAAATAACCATCTATTTCATCCACCTTTCAGACCAAACATTCTCTTAAACCCTATTTAATAGTATTGACGATTAGGCTTCCTTCAGACAAGGCGAATAATATATTGGTTGGTGTACTCGTGACACATCCCTGTGATGTTGCGTTATAAGTCAAACCCATTCTTGCAACGATACGTTAAGTTTAGATACTGGTCACTGCAACTTACTAAGCCACAGCCAGACTCCTGCATTGGCTGGTACTGCACAGAGACTCACAGTGGACTTTATGATTTCTGTATTAATCTGGGGTTGGTTATTGGCATATTCTTGAACGACAACGTTTATTATGCAGGCAGAAAATGGTTTTCCTATTTGTCATTAGACTGCAAAGGTGCATATTGTATTATATTTTTTTGAAAAAGGAGAAAGTTAGTGACTGTGCAAGGTGACTCGTAATTGTGAAACTTAACTATTTTCATTGAACTCTATTAAAAGATACAGGGTTGACTCATGAAGTTCAATATAATATAATAAATTTAAATAAATCTGTTATATCACAGAAGTGAATTGCATATTTTGTAGGCAAATAATTACTTTAATGCAAAAACTGCTTTTGTATAACACATTGTGTTATTGTGGTCAGTATTTACAGAGGATACTATTAAGCAGAAAGCAACTTATATAAAAGAAAGAAAGAGAGAGGAATAGAGAGAGAGAGAGAGAGAGAGAGAGAGAGAGAGAGAGAAAGGTTGTGCCACAGTTACTTCTCACAATCTTGTATAGTCAGAGGCTGTAAAATAACTACCTACCTGCTTTGTTATTTTAGCCATATTTATGTAGAGCATTAATCACACTTGCTTTCTCTAGCCTTATCACATTCTACTGCATTTTCACCTTATCGGCCACTTACCTATGGTAGGTAATTATTGTATTCTATCCAAAATTTAGATATTGAGATTTCACCAGGGGGAGATAGAAAAAGGTAGCCCTGTGTCTTTAAAGAGAGAGAGAGAGAGAGAGCGAGAGCACAGCATACTAAAAATGAGAAGATGGATAAATAGCAAACTTGGCATTTAATTTCAGAGTCTTCAAAAGATGGGGCAAAGTGACCTTTAAGATAACTCAGATCTTGTCAAAGCAAATGATTTGTGTAAAATACCTTTTTCTGGCATTAACCATTTCTGAGGCATTAATTGATGTTGCTTTGAACTTTTCTTTTATTATACATTTTCTGAAGTACTAGATTAGCATTCTTTTGTTTCTCACAATTTCATGCAAAGAGATGGAATTTCAAAGTCAGTATATAACAGCCTGCTTATTAGAGGTCTGACTATCACTTCCGCCTCCTTTCTTTTACTATAATAAAATGTGTAATGAAACCATTTCAACCAGTATTTATCTCAATTAACATGAAGCAGATAGAAAAATAAGCATTTGCAAGAAAAGTCTGTAGAAGAGAGATAAAAATAAACGATATTGGACAGGGAAAGTCATGTGAGTGTAACAAATCATATTTTTGCCTTGCTAGACCCTTTTACCTTCTACGTTCCCTACTACCTACCTGCCTATAGTAAGTAGAGGAAGCATTACATTCCCAAACTACCCTTGCATGGAACGTTTTAAAGAATTTTGATATTCTCAAAAATGGCTCCAACGATTTTGATTAAAATACCATGTGTTTAAGATATTTCCATGACAACATAATGCATATTTTGAATTTTCTGGGAATAACGTGTAAAGTCTTCTTCATTCTGAATTACTTTCGTGTAATTGGTAAGCCATACAAGTTACACAAAGTCATATTTCACAAAAATGTAGATCCTTTTAAAGCACAGAATTTATGTCAGATAAAACGTTTTGTGGCATTAAGCATTTTCGAGATATTCTTTGTTATTGGTTTGGATTTTCAAATACTTTATATTTTGCTCAACTGCAAATGGCTATTTGTTTTTCTTTTCATTCTTCCTTTTTTTTGTTCTCATGCCAAGAGAATGGAGTTTCAGAGCCTTTATATAGCGATCGGCTTTGAAAAGATTTGACTATTGCTTTAGCTTACTATATTCTTCTTTTACCCACAACAAAATGTAATGTGTAATGAAGGTTTATCTGTGTTATTAAGAAGTAGCTAGAAGAATAGCTTTTCTATGGACAGTTTGTAGGAGAGTGAGTAGAGAAAGTCATAAAAATGCAACATCGGATATTTTTTTCTATGTCCAGACAACCCAGCATTTTAATAATTTTGGTATTACATCCGTATATTCAGCTTATCTTCACAAATATAGTCCAATTTTTATGTGCTGAGAGAGTCACAAAAAAGTTTGCTTATTGGATGTGTTACACAAATGAGCAATAACTGTCTCAACAAAGTGTATTGTTACCATGTAGCTTTAATGTTAAAATGTAATCGATGCATGTACCTATTAAAGATATTTTGTTAAAACATGAGTTATGCCAGAGACTTGTAGCAGGTAACATACTGAATGAAGCCCGCCTCTGTGGTGTTGGGTTAGCATGTCTTTCCACATGCAAGAGGTTCTAAGTTCGAATCTCAGTTAGAGCTAGTTACCTGAATAAGGGTTTCCCCTGGGTTTTCCCTTATTCTGATAAGACGAATGTCAGGTAACTTTAAGTTCTATGGACCCCGGGCTCATTTAAGCATAATTTTACCCATTTTCATTCATTCACCGTCCATATGATCTACCAGGTTAAATAATTTTAAACTTCAGCCACCCCCAAAACATGAATGACAAAAAAAATATTCATCACCATTTTATGTTACATTATGCTTATTACATAGTAAATAAATTGTGATACAAATATATAAAGATGGATATAACAATTACTGCATACGCTTCTCCTAAAACATGTGCTAATTTGTACATTATCTCCAATGGAGTTTTATTCAAAGTCTTTCAAACTTGAAATGTAAGTATAATCAATGAAGAGTATTAAAACTCTAAAGCAGTGAAAAGAAACAGTTAGATGAGGCCACTCACATAAATTCCGGTTTTCCTAACAAGTCAAGGGGGGTTCCCCATTGCAACTTTACCACAAGGTCTTATATATATATATTATGCAATCCTACTCTTAAGCCACAACTGCATTGCATACATGCACAAAATCTCTTCTGAACATCAGTACTACTAAATAAATAAAAATACATTGTAGGTAAGTGTTAAATGAGCTAACCAAACTATTTTATCCGCCTGTAAACTTGTGCAACACTATTAAAGGTTGTGCCATTTTGGCACAACCTCCTCACGACAGTTATAAGATTTCTGGGAGAAGTGGTGCATTTACTTTACAACACGACACAATCCAGCAAAAAGATGCTTCTAGAATTACCTCCTGGGTGCTGGACTATTACTTAGTGCCAAGATGACGTCACCAGAGCAGTAAAAAGTTCAGAGTTTTGGTCACCGTCAGGGGAAAGATCGGCTTAGAAATACATTTGGCAAAGAAGATCCATCTAAGGCAAAAATTTATAATTGGTACAGTGAATTCAAAAGGGATCGGTCTTTTACTTAGCGATGAATTTCATGAAGGACGCCAAGAACTGCTGTTACTGTTGAGCGACGAAAATATTGCTCCTGTTCAAGCAATGCAATCGAGAGAATTTTATGATATTACTAGCGGACCCGACAGACGGTGTTCTGTTTTGTCATAATTTGTTCCTGTTTCTCGGTGTGACTATATTGGCATCGTGTGTTGATTTGTTGTTCTGCATTTCCCATGAAGTAGATCTGCAAAAATTTAGGATCGGTATCAGGCATTGAGAACAGAGAACCAATTCGATGATACACTTGGCCCTGAATCTTAAATGTTGAATTAAAATTACGGCCATCCTCATTCTCAACGATTTTTGTTGCTCCACATGATGTCATTTGGAAGCAAGTATTGAATTTACGAATTTTACGCAAAAACAATTCTGATTGAGATGTATTTCCAGCCAATAGTGCCCTGCGCGCGTTGCTACGTCACTATTGAAATAAATTTGAAGGAAAGACATTACACAAATATTCAATTTATTTTGAGTCACTTTATTGATTTTGTTCATGTCGAAAAAATTGTGACATTGCAGCGTTTCGTTTCAAATCGATATTTATTGAAGTGCTGTGGGATACAGAATATTTCTTGTTTTTCCATCTGGTGCGTAAACGAATAAATCAGAAGGTTTTCCGACGCGTGAGCAGGCTACATAGAGCTGCCCATGTGAGAAGTAGGTAATATGACCATTCTTCCCAATTCGTTTGGATTCACATTACCATCATTAACGATTGCGTCTCGTAAATGGATGTACTCTTCAGAACGCAACTCGATTTGATTCAATCGAATATATAGGAGTCGTTCGGTTTCAATCTTCGCGTACACGTCGACGATGTACCGATGAAACAATTGTCCACATTTCAAAATGTGGTTCTCAGCGTCTTGACGAATCATCAATCGATACGAATAATAATTCATGGCACTGACTTTCTTATTCGTTTCCTTGTCGTTTGTGGATTTCTCATTTTGATGTTGAAATGATATCCATCTTCTTCTCGCCAAAAGAGAATCGGATATTGCAATCCGTCGTATGAGCGTTGAGTTTCGGAGACTCGCTGAACGTCACCACTTCTGCGATGAAGAATTATGTCGTGCGATTCGAATTCTTCGCCAACTATCACAATCGCCACTTCATCGATTGTTGGTGCATTGAACTGTCTTTCGTGTTGGCCAACGGGTCTTTTGTCTGCTCGAATTACAAGTGCGTAGTCATCGGCTGGCATTCGTTGAATGGCGGTTTTAAACAACTGAACTAATTCATTGTGTTGATCGAAAAGGGCTTGTAACGCACCCACGATTTCTCGTCTAGTGCCCGCATTGTAATGACATCGTTGTTCAATTTGTTCATCACTTTTTGCCATGAAATAAATTTGAAGAAACTTGTGATCTGCGTCCGGCAATGGTAGAAGCGATCTGGCACGGTGATAAATTTTCCCTTGGACTCTGAATGTTGGCATGCAATTTTCGCGCACGATGTTCGTTGCACCGATGTCATTTGAAAACATGAATTGTATTTACGGATGTTTTCCAAGAAATGCTTCGAATCACGTGTAACACCTGATAGCAACGTTGGTAGTGGTTCGGGCGGTGGATGTAATTCTGGTAGTTGAATTTTTCCACTGGCGCAACACATTCCTGGCGTTTCGTTCTTAAATTTGAGGGCGCTACAGTAAATGCAAATCTTATTCATTTTTCCAATGACGACACTTGGATGAAGACTGTAATTATTATTACTGTCATAATGGAATGCACCAAGATTTAAATCAGCGTGCAGTGTTCGTCTTGATCGAACGGTGCTTATTCGAACATTTTGCAGCCTTCTTTTCCGTTATTCAGTTTTCTCAGACGAACGGGCCTTAGTAGTACGTATTCGATCATCAGAAACCTTCGTGGGCTCATGCACAAAACTTTGCTGAAGATCATCACATGATCAAATGCATAGTTTACGATTCTATAAAGGACATACAGACAAACATTCATTTATATATATATATATATATATATATATATATATATATAGATTCGGGCGACATTGGGCATTGGTATGAGTCAAATCCAAAGCATTATACATAGACAGACGCGAGAAAACTTTGTTGTCGATGGATTCCACATAAACTGGCTCCCGATCAAAAACAACGCATTGATTGGTGCAGAAAAACTCTGGAAAAATTCCAAGGCGGCTCTTTAGATTTGGTTTGGAATATCCTTACTGGTGAAGAATCTTGGATTTATTGTTATGATCCTGAAAAGAAAAGCCAATTGGCTCAATGGAACCTTTCAGCAGAACCTAAGCCTACAAAAGTCCAACGAATTCGCAGTGCTGGTAAGAAGATGGTTGGTAGTTCTTTTTTTCCCTAAAACTGTCATATTGCTACTATAGCATTAGAAGATAGGCGTCCCGTTACTTCCGATTGGTGCACAAATGTCTGTTTAGCACAATTTTTTAAAAAAGTTCGTGAAAAACGTCCAAAGGCAAAATAATGTTACACCACGACAATACATCGTCGCACACAGCAAAACTGACAACTGAGTATCTGGATGCTCTAAATGTCAGCACCATGGACCCTCCACAAAACAGTCCTTTTCTAGCGCCTTGTGATTTGTTTTTGTTTCCAAAAATTAAAGATAAAATGCGTGGAATCTCTTTCTGGTCTCAGATGAATTAGTGGAACATTATAAGGAATAATGGTATCATTGATTTAAGGACTGATTTCATCAAATGCAAAAATATGTTGATGTTAAAGGGGAATATTTTGAACAAAATAAACAATACAAACATTTTTTTAAACTAATCCTTGTTTGATTTTCTAAAATTGTTCTGTCGCCCCGTAACTACTTAGTCATTGCATAAAATAGGCAACTTGCTTCTCTGCAGTATAATCTAAATGATCATAGGATCATCAATGTACATGTAGTGTTTGAATTTCAGGTGTGCAGTAGCAATATCGCTGCCAGAAAAATTTATCACTTAGGGTATCTAGTTTGACAATAATACTAAACACTATACGTCTCCCCCACATTAATTACCCTTCAATTTGTGTTGATTTTAATCAAATGTGAAATTTATTCGCAAATGTTCTTGAAGTTGTTATACACAAAATTTCAACTCTGCAGTTGTGTTATCGCACTTCACCTAAGAGTTATAAACTCCCTAATTTTATACAATTTAGATCAAAATTAAAGTGCATTGATAAGTTATGTTCCAACTCCTGTAATTCATTACTGAACATGCAGTGGTTTGTTTTGTTTCATGAATGTATTTGGGCAAAGTGATGCTATAAGTGCTCTGCATAATGAATGCATTTAAAAATGGCAGTTGTATGCTTAAACAGCTCATGTATCTTTGTTAAAAATTCAAATTCTAAATCGTTTGAATAGTGAACCAGATTATTCACATTATTCATGGTTGATACTATGGATTAATAGATAATGTGTTTTTTCAATCTAGTACATAATTTCTTTCACAAACCTTCCAATAATATAGTCAATCCAATAGGTCCACAGCAGATGTCCACATATCCTAATTTTGTCTTATGGTTCATAATATCTTCAGCACAGCAATGCTTAGACATTATAAAATAATGTTGGTTTAATAAAAAGATGTTTCAGAGAAAATCTGTTTACTTTTATGTATAAAAACAAAATCTGTTAAAAATTGGAATTTCTATTTAAAAATTGAGCTGACCATGAAATGATTTGAAAACAGGACGAAATAAAATTATTTAATCAATATAACTTTTTCTGCTCAAATGAAAAACAAAAGTTCACTATAAATTGTTTTCTCAAAAATGTGTTGCTTTCGAGATAATCAGCTGGAAAATTAAAAAATAACTGTTTACTCTTTTGATTTAACTGTTTTTAATATTTATTGCAGAATTTTCATAACTTAAAGTGAAAGAATTCAAGGTACAGAATACACATATTACATTACACATTTTAGTTTTCATTGCATGTATCTTCAGCAGTTCCTCCAAGTCCAGGTAAAGTTGAGAATACATATTTTAAGGTTTCTTAAAAATAATGGAAAATACTGTCAATTATTGATAAAATGATTAATGCCTCCTTGTCTGCAAGTACAAGGACAAAGTTATGGTGAATCCTTTGAGTTTATGATTTGTTTTCACAAAAGTGTTCCAGAAGCATTCTCTGTACACTGCCTGTTTGTTAGCTTGAATAAGTTAACATTTACAAACCAGTTTGCTTAGTATTTACTGCTGTCTTGACCATGCAACAGTAATTAGGTATATTTACAGATTGCCAAAATTACTCCCAATCTTGTCTTGTTTGATACAGATTTCTGTCATTGTTCCGGACACATTTCAGCCTTGGGCTTCTTATGCTACCTGAATAATCTTAAAGCCAATATGCCTGCACCCTTTAATAAGGAACACAGTTTTATAAAGATATAATTTCAAGTTCTTCTGGTTCTAAAAACATTTCCCCAAAAGCATACATCTCCTACGAGGCTTGTAGCGATGTTCGAACAGATTATCAAGACTTACGTCAGTATTGTCAATAGGTGATAAATAGGGCCCGGAATTCATGCCCTAAGAAGCTGTGAAATATGCACGCAAATATGCTATAAAAGCTTGAAAATATGCCAATATATATGCGCTTGAAATACACTTTATGCAATAATGTTCTTAAAATTTGAAAATATGTCAATACGCACTTAAAATATACTTTATGTCTGTAATATTCTTCACTATAAACAAAGAGAGCTGAAATTGATTGTTGAGAAGTAGCTTATGATTCACTGCCCCAAAAAAGCGACGAATTACAGTTCACAACAATCACGTGACGGAGGTTTTCAAACTTGAAAGAACGCATGTTATCTCTAAGATGGATTTATATCTTGAGAAACTCCTCTCTACATTACAGGATGACACTGGCGCATACTCAAACAATGTTAACTGATTTGCAATAAAAGGCAATTCAAGTAAGTCAATTAATTGTAGTGTTTCCATTTTCAATGTTTCCAATTTTACATACCTGTTCGTATCCAGGATATTTTATATTACACTCTTCACTTTGTGCTTTAGTATTTACGCTACACCACCTGAAACAGAATTTAAGTTGGATGTTTCTTGAAATACTTTAAGTGCTTCATTTAAGGTTAGGCTTACTATTTCTAAGGAGAAAATGGTTTTAGGTAGCCGGGAAAAATGCGCAGACAGAAGAACAAGATTAGCTTCTAATTCACCATTATACAATAAATTTTGGGCTGTAAGAATGGATGCAGCATCACTGGGGTCCAAGGAGTTAACAACCTCTTTTACTGACTGTAGATGCTCTGCATAGTAAAGGGCAGCATCAACCGACGTTCCCCATCTTGTTAATATTGGTTCAGGAGAAAGTGGAACTGATGGTGCTAAGGCTAAATAACTGAACTCTCGATGGGGCTTTAATAACCTTTTTTACTACAGTCACTAACCGATCCATTAAAGTAACTTCTCCACGTATGGGTTCACAAATGTGATGGAGTGCATGTGCGAGGCACATTAGATGTATTAAATTAGGGGAAATACCATTCAATGTGCGTTCTGATTTAGTCATGTAGCTGGCTCCGTTTGTGACGAATAAAAGCACTCTATCATATTTAATCCCGTTTGGCCATAGTAATTTTAAAGAATCAATTACAGATTGAGCTACTATTATACTGTGTGACCTCCAAATTTATCACATTAAGAAGATGACACCGTTGGTTCCTGCTTGTTAAGGGCATCAACTGTTACATTTGCAATAAATCTATCCTCAAAATCTATTGTTTCATCTATCGAAAACCAAATAAACTTATTTTCCAGTTTATCTCGCATTCTTGATACAACATTGTCGTATAAACGGCTGACTTAAGTTTTTCGTAATGTGCTTTCGTCAGCTACGTGTTATGTGGTATATTTACGAAGAAAGTTTCTCAAATTAGGATTAGTAAGTTTCCAAAGCGGTATATCAGATGCTAAAAATGCAAGAAAATTTATCTAGTTGGTTGCCTAAACATTCTCCCAATTGCTTTTGCTTAGGCTGGTTTTTTGGCGTTTTTTTGCCAAATGTTTATGTTTTGCTGAGTTTACGTGTTGGGTAACTTGAGCGTTTTCCACTTCCCACTCATTTTTCACATGCTGTACAAAACAATATTGTGCCGTCTGTAAAAATCAAATGACTCGCAAATTCATTTTGATGATTATTAAGTCTAGTTGACTCACGAGCTTTTACTTTCGGTATAGGGCTATTCTAATATATTCATTGACAAACACTTTTTTTCTAAATTAATGAAAGTAATACACACAGAGGAATCAGAGGAATGCAATACTACGACGCACACGGAACAAATTATACTGAGCTGATAAGAGACGCTGACGCAGGCTATGCAATAAATTACACAGCTGCACACTATCTCAAAATAATAGCTCGAGACTTATCCGACGTGTTTACGCGGCTCAGTTCGGAGTTGCAACATTTCTAATCTTGCATGGAAATAAAGATGGTTTTATGCCACAAAACACTAAAATGATAAAAATATGTTTTTTTTGATCAGAAAAGCGAAAATATGCATTTATGTGCAACATCAAATTGGGTTTAATAAGCTAATAAACTGATGATTCTGCACATAACTTACCAGCACTGTAATTATAACAAAGAAAAGATATATGTAAATGCATGAACTTCCGGGCCCTAGTGATAAAATGTCGGGACCCTTAAAATACGTATCTGTATGACACGCGGCTGTTCTGTCTGCAGTCAAAAGGATATTTAATGACCACAAATCGAGGTCACGGGGTCTTACTCTCACTTTCGCCTGGTTGGCAGACTTGACAGCAAAGCTCTGAGCAACAAGGTGTGCTTCATACCTCCATCATAATTAAGTTAACATTTAATAAGTGGATATATCAGACCTCACTAACGTACAGGTAAGATGCACTAGTGTTAAGTTCTCGCTCGTACTGGCCGCCAGGTTGTCCAACACCCTACTAACTGCAACTATGTACATTGAGTATGAATGCACCCTTAGCTTTTATAGACCCCCTGGATCTTTTATTTGAAGCCTCTTCCTATAACGCACCCGCCTACGCCCTATCTACCAACCCCAATACCGATTCGCTTTCCCCATCTGAGTCTACAGCTCTCCTGTGTACGCCACCCCCCGAGGCTAGCTACCCTAGATAGGGATGCTACAATATAATGTGTTGGGCTGTTTCAGTTTCTTTGATGCTGCAAAATCTGCAATCTAAGTTACCCTGAAACACTCCTATCATGTTAAGATACCTTTTTCACAGGAGCATGTCCTGTAAGAAATGCAATAATTGTTCTTGGATGAAGTATTATATTTAAGTAAGCTTTCAGCTCTTTTCTTACATGGTTTTCCAATAAATAATTTACCATGTTTATTTCCTGGAGTTTTAAGTCAGGTTTTATGATGTTCTACTTTGGACCATTCTTAATAGCCTCTCTTACTAAACATTGAGATGTTCCTAGAGCCGGCCTGGCCCAGTAAATTATGAAGCTGCTCCTTGTCTCGCAAGTTCATCAGCTTTTTCATTTCTCTCTATGCCACTATGACCCAGCATCCAGATGAGTTGAACTTAGTTCTATTTTGCCAAGCTTATGGGCATGTTTAGGCAGTTTAAAACAAGCCCTGACATTACCTTATGTCTACTTAGAGCCTTTAGTGTAGCCTGACTATCTGAGTAGATAAGGATCCTTTTACCAGCGTAAGCTCTCCTTAAGTTTTCATGCATGGATTTAATAATAGCATAAATTCTGCTTAAAACAGTAGCTTATTTGCTCAAGGGAAAAAAGTTTTTGCGCCTTGGTATTATGCCATATACTCCAGATCCTGTTCTTAAGCCATCCTTTGAGCCATCTGTAAACCATATCAAAGTTTTCTCAGGAGTTTCCAAAGTTTTATTTTTCCAACGTTCAGGATCAATCAGTTCTTTATAAAGTGTTTAATTGAAATTGTGTAGTCTGACGGCATTTCTGAAGATGCATCTATGTATTTCCTAATTCTTAGCAAACCTGAGTATATTCCAAGAATTCTCAATTGCTTAGCTTATTGCAGTTTATAGAGTGCCATTCTTGCCTCCTTCATTACAACTAAATGCAATGGAATGGGGTTCAGGAGTGTTGCAGTAGCAGTTGTTTTCATAACTCCTGTAAGCCAAACATTCTGTTCTTTGAACTTTATTAGATGTTTTTTAGAGCCTATTTTAAGGACCTCAGGCCACCAAATTAGTGCTCCAGAGGTTACCGATGGTTGATTATCTTGGTACATATCCAATAGAATCATAGCAGATACCATGCGTGCATCTAACTACTTCAAGGATTGTTTTCGCACGTTTTATTGTTTTCTTGAAATGCTAATTCTAGTCCATCTTGGAGTCAAAAGTGATTGCCAAATATCTGATTTCCTCAGACACTTTAAACCCTTTACCTTGAAGATATTGAGGTATGTCTCTTCTTCTGGTAAATGGTACAATGTCTGTTCTATTAGGACTGATAGTTAAGCCCTCATTCGCAGTCCATTTTATCACAGTATTTAGGGCCGACTGCATGAATTCCCTGACTGTTCCTGTGTATTTATCTCGAACTATTATGATGATGATTTCATTAGTACAAGCTGTGATATCAAAGTTTGTGTTACTTGGAAAGGTAGAATCAGGCGACTGTTACTTAGGTTACTTGCTTGAACATGTAGTCCATCAACCACTAGGTTCCATTGTAAGAGTGATAACACCCCATCCTGTGGACAGCCACTCATGATCCCTCTGCAGTTAGGCCACTTTCCATGAGACTTGTAGGAACTATTCTATCTCTCAGCATGGTTTGAATCCACCGATAAATTCTTTCATAAATTCCATATTTCCTTGCAGCAGTAGTTGTTGCATTAAAGGAGGTGTTATCAAAGGCACCCTCAATATCAACGAAGACACCAAGTGCCCACTGCTTTTCATGAATTGTCCTTTTCACTTTATAAGCAACCTGAAAATGGGCAGTTTTAGTTGATCTGCCTGTATGATAGGCATGCTCATTCTGGTGCAGAGGATATACCTCCAAAGTACCTTCTTTTATATGCCTATCTATTAATTCCTCAAGAATTTTGAGAATTATTGGCATTCAACTAATGGGTCTCAGGGACTTAGCCAGGGTCAATGGTTTCCTTGGCTTTGGTATAAATACCAGTTCATTGGTATGTATCCTAAGGCCAAAATTGCTCTTAGGATTTGTATCAAAATTGTTATAATTCTTCAAAATCCCACTGAAGCATAATGGGCATATTTCCAACACTTCCTGGAGATTTATAAGGTTGAAATGAGAACACTGCCCATATTAATTTTTCATATTTATGACTTCCTTGGCGATTTCCCAGTCTGTCCTGGAGGCTCTCTTCCCAGAGAGCTTCAGTCCCAGACTGTCCGACCCTCCTTCAGGGCCATCAAGTATAAATCGATCCAGGAAGTGAATTCGAAGATGTTCTTCCAATGTCTTCTCTATTTTAGTGTATTTTCCATTTTCTAATTGGAGATTGCTAATATAGCTTTGTGGATCATTTTAAAAGCTTTCTGAAGACTAGCACATCATGGGGCCATTTCTATCTCCTCACAGTGCTTCCTACAGAGGCCCTTCTTATCCTTCCTCAAGGCTGCGTTGTATTCTGTCAATGAACTGCTATAAGCAGTCTGTTGTTTGGTTTGTTTTGCAAAGTTAAACGCGAATTTTCTTGCTTTTACTTGCACTGTATTGATTCTACCAGGGTACGTTCCTGTTGGCTTGCCTTGTTTACAGAGGACAATATCATTAAATGCTGAGATTATTGCATTCTGTAAATGCTCTGCAGCAATTATTAGACCTTTACCATCATGGATCTTATTGTCCATCTTCTCCAGATTACTAACTAGGTCTTTCCTGTAGGAATCCCAGTCATTTATTTTTTGGATCTTGATAAGTTCTGATTTGTTTAGAAATACATCTTACTTCAAACGGGATGCTTTTGTGGTCTGAAGAACCTTCATGCTCAAACACATGCTACGTTTTAATAAAGTTTCCCACATAATTGGTTACTGAAGTTATGTCTAAAGACGAGAATTCCATGCAAATGCATGTTTTAATAGGATCATTGGACATAGCTCAAAGTTAGTACTTACCTATTTCATTACTTTCTGATTCCAAAAGTGTGTACTTTTTCCGTACATATTTGTATACTTTCAGCTTTTTGGGGGGAAAATGCATATACAAGGCATTTTTAGCTTAATTATGCATATAATATACATCTTTTCAGTTAAAATCCGTGTTTTAATGGTTTTGAGTAGACGCTTCAATTTTATGGACCTTATTTTTGCTTCAGAAATCAGGATTGAAGAAAGGAAGGGGGCAATAACAGAAACAGAAAGTTAAGATTCTCACAATAGGATGACTTACCCAGGATTATACCGACAGCCTCTGCAAACCGCCTGTGATAAGCAGATTTATATATCTGCAACAATCACCAGCAAACCTTTGATTTCGCGACAATGGTTATTTAGTCTCCTAAGTCAGGTACCGAGGCTGACGCGACAAAGACACAGCTGCAGAGCGGTCTTGTGGAATTTGAACAAACCATACCAGGAATTTCGATTCTTCTAAAACTGAAATCATTCGCTAAACTGTCTTCGCAGTGTGTGTGTGTGTGTGTGTGTGTGTGTGTATGTGTGTGTGTGGTGTGTGTGTGTGTGAACCTCGTAAGCAGTAAATGTCTGTTATTCTGTTTGCATATGTTAATGCGCTTCTAATATGTCTCCAATTAAAGGTTATAGAAGTGTACCCCTTGCGCAGTGGATAAAAGGAATGGATTTTATTAGATTAGATGGGGATGTTGTATTTTGTGATTGTTGTAACAAAGAGGTCTTATTTTTCCAAAAAAAATTATAACACTTGTCCTTTGTAAAACATTACAAGATTGATTGTAAATAATTAATTAAGAATACAGTTTCTTTTAAAAAATCATGTCTACATAACCGGAAGATCTTTTATAATTTTAGATAAAATGTACTAAATAATTTCATAGTGCATATTTTAATGTATTTTTCACTTGATCGTGCATGAAATGTAGTTTGATAGTACATGAATGCAATGTTTTGGGATTTTATAGTGCATGTAATTCTCGTCTTTTAGTTATGTGGATAACTTCTTTCCTTCATGTAGTAACAAAAGGTAGGTCTGTTATTCCCAATAGGCCAGTAATCTTCAAAACATTCCTGATGAACTTTATTCTTGAATCTCTCCAAGTATTTCGTCTCATATGGTTTATTGAAGGGATACAGAACTGCAAAAGAAGAGGTGAAATAGGGTGAAAGACATAGGATCTTTTCTCACAACCCTTGTGCAGTTTAGGATAGGAAGCATTCTGCATGTCTGGTATGAGGGGAAGAATCATTTTTCTTATTTTTACTATAATTTGCCTTTATCTCTTTGTGCATTTTTAATTTCTGTCCTTTGCGCAGGCCAGCTCCAGGAGTTTTTCCACCCCAGCTATAATTGTAAGTGCTGCCCTCCTCACGCTTTCAGACATAGACTAGCTAAATTTTATCCGCAATGACAGACCTACACAACTACTTATTCTTACACAAAGTAAATACATTTACTTATTTGCAGGGGTGTTTGATAAATAAAACTCAAGAAGAGATATTCGTTGAAAGAGCGAGATTGTTCTGAGTGAAAGACAAAACAGCAGTCACACAGCAGAAATGTTCAATATCTCGGGTTTACGCCTTCCTCCAGGAGATCAATACACTAAAAACCACACAAAACGAAAACACATTTGACTGTCGACTGCACTGGTTAATAATCACAACATATTACGGCCTTGTCTTGTTTTCATTTATGAACAACAGAAGTTCTCCTTATTTCATTGTAATGTTACATGCCACATTTTGCAAGTGAGCCACTCGACCATTGGTACTTTAATTTTATTGTTAGCGTGGACTTATCTATTTCGGCTGTCTGATATGTGGCATTGTCCATAACAATGGTCCTTAGCAATGGTCCTTAAGGAGTAACTGATCTTTAAACCTTCTATAGAAATGGTCCTGATTAATGTCCTCATGGTAATCTCCAGATCTCAAATTGAAGAACAGTAGGTGGCCATAAAAAAAGTTCCAGCATGGGCAATAAGAAAGTCCTGCGAGTGACTTCATGGAGCTTTAAATTCTGTCACCAGTCCAGCCCTTTATTACAGTATGGCCGGCATTTAGCACGTTTCAGTCAATCATACTATTTCGGTCAAATTCTTATTTTGTATTTACCTTAAAAAATAATGCTCTTAGGTCTACAATATCGAACTTTTCGAGGGTTATTTTTCTCTTATTTATTGTCTTGAACTCAAATCCGAGAACATGGAGGAGGACCTTGTTCAAGGAGCTAAGAATTCCCTGAAATAGCCCCGGTACCTGACTTAGGAGACTATATAAATCTGCATGTGGATGTTGCTCATTAATAACCGTCATTAATGTGCCTTTTATTGCATTTAATTCAAAGTTGTCCAATTGAATTGCTCTGAAGTTAAAAGCAGTAACTGTCAATAAAGTGGGATAACAACCCAAGAAGTAACTGAACTCACAAACAGTAACTTTTAGGTTACCAGGATAATAACTGGCCTGAGAGGTTCTGAAAGCAAATAAATAAAGCTAGTGGCTTGAAACACTGATGTTTATAAATGTGATGTTTATTTTGAACACATCACGCGCACGGGATGTTTTGACGATGATCATCGTTGAGAGTAGCATCCAAATTACTCTAGAGCTTTACTTGTCACCGATTTCATAACAAAAGGTCTCCAGAAGGCTAGAGTTTAAACACGATTTGTAACTCTGTCATCTTTTCACGTGTCTTGTTCATGTTTTAGGATTTTGCACCCCTAAAATCTGTTGTCCTGGACGGTGGCACCATTCGACCGACTTTTGAACTGGCCCTGCCTTTGGACTACTCTTGAAAGTAACTTTGTTGAGGATTTTCATACTGTTGTTGATCCTTACTTAGTACGTTGGTGTACTACATGTTTTTATCTTTCCACCTAATCAATCTGAAGCATTGGAGGATTTTGAGAGTGTATACTGAGTTTTGGTATTCACTTTTGGAATGATCATCATCATATATATTTTTATCGTTATAATTAAATATATCGACTCAGCATTCTCAACTGATGTCTACTATCTGCATTTCCCTAGTAGTCATGGGCGTTGGCAAAGGTGGTAACGGAACGCAAATGCCCCTCCCTGGAAATGGCAACAATTGTTATATAATATAATAATAATAATAATATGGCCTTATTGTTGTCTTCATCATTGTCATATTTAGACTATTTTAATCTGCAACATAACTTATTTCTTTTCTTAGGTCTGTGATTCATTGAAAGGTGATTTCGTATTTTGCAGTATAGTGATTCAAGTCTTCCTTCGGAAGGCAAGTAAAGCCAGTGGCCCCGTGTCGTAGATTTATGGCATGCAAAAGAACCTTAAGCCTGATATAGAGGCCTCTGAGCAAATGTTCGATCTTTCACGCCCTATATAGAATGGGACGCTAAACACCACAGCAGTTAAAGTGCGACCATAAATAAAACTCATTTAAATTTTTAAAGCTATTTCCTTTCATGAGTTTCGTTAACCAAGTCTGAAATAGCGTTCTCGAAAATGTTCCCAATGATTTCATGGTAATAGCAAGGTACATTTACAATGTCCAATAAACCATTTGTCGTGTACATAAAAATGTGAAAATCAACTTGGCATATTATCAGACTAACGTCCTGATACCATTTTTTCATACAGAAATTCCTGTTCTCTAAGGTGCAGATGTAAATAAAGTCTGGTAGTATCAGGATAAGACATCAAGCCATACGTTTGCTTGAATCTACAAATTTTTGGAGAGCATAGATAGAGAAATGGGAATACTTTCCATACTTTTCAGCGACATCCGTGTTAAGTCATCTGATGCATCTCTGATGGAGTTTTGTGCATTTTGGGTTACTGAAAAGAGCCCTTGAAAGCAGACGGCCGCGAACTTTGGGTGGTCTCTGGAAAGCTGCCAGGAGGAATGGAATAATCAAGACATCCCTGTATTTCGTAGCAGTTTGCTCCAGTGGAAGCTGTGCTTAAGATTGATAGCTCAAGCTAAAGGCTGCCGGATGGAACCTCACTACTGGTGAAGGCGTGGTTTTCATAAGGGGTCTTAAGTTTGTTACCACAGAATGCGAACAACCCTCTGTATTTATACTTTTCGTGACTATCGTCATGGATATTACGGCATTTTTTAAGGCAAAGAAGATGAGTGAAGACAATGCTTCGTAGCTTTTTAATGCTACAGCCACCGCATCTAAGGATAATCCTGTTTGTGTTTACCGTTACCAGAAGGAGCAACATGTTCATCAAATTTAGTGAAAGAGGATAATAATTAACTACTCTGTATAGTGGTGTTAATATTCTGAATGTGGGGTGTTATTTAAACACAATAAAAAATAAGCACCGACTTAAGGTATGAACTTATCAACAGCCCTTGGACACTTTCCACAACGCATAATTTCAAATCGGGTGTAGCAGTAGGAAATCGCAATTCCAACGGCTTGCTGAATACTCATCTTGGGTGGTTATACTCCGCTAAACAGAAAATTGCTTTGTGTCGACACTGCGTGATTTTTCAACCGAAAGTGCATAAAATTGATTTTATTTATGAACGCTCTTTAACTGCTGTGGTCCTTAGCGTCCCATTCTATATTGGGCGTGAAAGATCGGCAATTTTGCTCAGAGGCCTCTCTATTAGCTTTGAGGTTCCTTTACGTGCCGTAAATGTACGACACGGGACCCTGGCTTTACTTCCCTTCCGAAGGAAGCCATGTTAAGGAGTTTAACGCCCCCCAAAAAGTCCATCGCCCTCCGCCGTGTTTGAGTCCGTGACCTCGGGAACTAGAGACTAACATAGTATCCCTAGACCACGGAGGACGACATATGCACCTGTCTAACCATCCAGGTGACATGGAGGAACAGTTCAAATGCTCTATATTCCTTCTCTATTTAGACTCCCTTATCACAACCCTAAAATTTTGCTTTTCTTCATGCAATTAGGACGCTTTTTCCTCTTATGGTACTCCATCCTCACTTGAAAAAACTTCCATTCCATGATTACGTAGTTCATCTGAGAGGCATTAAAGAAATGTACACCCTCAATAACATTCTGGTAGAAGATGAAACATGGTACGAAATATGGAATAATAAAGGTGGGGATCATGAAGATAATATTATATGCATCGATGTTCGTTCATTCTTCACAGTTCTACTCCGCGGTGCATTCTGCTATCCTCATTGAACTTACACTTCCTGCTACAACATGTAGAACGGTATCGTAGAACGGCCATTCAGCACTCTCCGCGGTGTAAAACTTTGGCTCCGCTCAACAAAGTGCGAACGTCTGAATGGTCTTTGCTTTTGAGCGTTCATCGTAAAAGGATAGTATCGAGAAACAAAAATTTATTGGTGAGGTCATCGATAAGTTCGCCCCGACGACTTCAGCTGGCGCTCAAAACTCCAGAGGAAAGTGAGAGAAGACATTAAGACATGCAATCAATTAACTTTCAGGATTTATTTAAATATGGTTGTAATTTCACAATTTGTGGTAGATTTTAGTAATAAAGTAAAAATTAACATGCTCCGTTTGTAGCCTAGTGGTTAGCTTGTCAACCTCCATATCCAGAGTTACCGAGTTCGATTCCTAGCGTTGAAGGGGTTTTTATTACATTTTATTTCTTGGAAAAGATTCTGGAGGCATATTACGTATTATGCATACGTGGGTGTGTTAGCGTGTACGCCCGCGCACTGGTACATTTTTAACCCATAATAATAAACATTAACTTTAAACTGAACGCTCTTTGGTTGCTGTGGTCCCATTCTATTATTGATCGTGAAAGATCGGTAATTTTGCTCAGAGGCCTCTATCAAGCTTGAGGTTCTTTTACATGCCATAAATCTACGACACGGGACCACAGGCTTTTCTTCCCTTCCAAAGGAAGCCATGATAAGGATTTTTACGCCCGAAAAATAACCCTCCGTCGGGTTTGAACCCATGACCTCGGGAACTAAAGGCTAGCATGGTAACTACTACACCACGGAGGGTGAAAACTGCCTATATGACTAGTAGTGAAAGGCATAACAACAGTATAGTAAATGAGCGCATTGCGTTACATTTTGGGTGCTTTTGGAAAACATGCCCTTGCATTTTGGTAATCAGTTAACAATTTTGGAAACAATTCTAAAAGTAGTGGATATAGTTTTAGGAAACTAGTATCTGCATTACCCTTAATTCTGCACCACTCACACGCTCGCGCGCGCGCGCACACACACACACACACACACTCTCTCTCTCTCTCTCTCTCTCTCTCTCTCTCTCTCTAAAATCACCTCTAGTTGCTCTAAGTAGTAGAGAAAGTAAAAAGTAGAAGTTTAAGCACATCCACAAAAGATAAGATAGTCTTAAGATCAGGCAAATGGCCTTGTAATAAGGTGACCATATTTTTAAAACACGAAAATGGGACACTTTAACATTTGTCTAAATCAAAAACGAAATTCTCTCGAAGAAAAGGGTAAAATAGTTTGCCAAAAATGGTTTCGTCATAAATATTTAGGTTTGGAAAGTAATATTAAATAAATAAATAATTACTGAGTAACTTACATGATGTAGTAGTATTGAATTCACTCCAGCCAAGTAATCCTTTATAATTATTAGCATAGCATGTACTAATATTTTGCTGATGAATGGATCTTCTTTATTAAGTCCCTACTGTCGCACAGCATTTTGTAAAAGTATTCCTGCCTTAAGTGTTCTCCAACTGCAGTCCTGTAAACTCTTAATGGATGCAATCCACTTATTCAAATATTTAGCTGCAGTTTGATAAAATGTATGTACATAATATTTAGATCTTGCAATCTCTGAAGATAAACCCTCCTTTTCCAATTTACCAAAAACAGATCTGACAGCTGATGTTATGAAGCAATCCTTATCCTTGGAAACTACATTAGCTTTTAAATCATTTAACACAGAAATTATTCAAAAACTGTAATCTTTTAATCCTCTACTCTTTGAACTACAGAGTGAAAAGTTGATACTCGATTGTGAAGAAAGCACAGCCATGCTTCTGATAAAGGATTTTCAAGAGACGATTTGATAATAAATGAACATTTATTTTGAGATTAAAATATGATTTTAAAGAAACAAATAGTCAGAAGTGTTTGAGTAAGTAAGTAAGTCAAGTGAGTAAGCAAACCACCTTGTTTTGCTATACCCTAAAACTTGTTTGCACTCCAGATATAAAAATTCTTACAGTATACACATAAAACAAAGAGTATATTTTAGAAATAATGCCTTCAATATCAATAGGAAGGGCATCAGTAGCTATCTGGGTAGTACTGTGAATAATATGAGCAGAATATCCAACCCCAAGTAAGTTATGCCCTAAATTTCCTTTCAGCTTTGTGAAGATGATTTTGATGCCCAAACTTCCGAAACTGCAGTTCATATATCTACACAAATAGACATTTTATTATATAGACAATTTGAGTCAGAATGGAAACATTTAACATCAACTTGACCGGTTTCAGGAGCTAATTGCTCCCATCATCGGAAGTGGCCAACTGGTTCCTCATGGTGTTGTCCCATATGCATCTGTGTGTGATGGAATCTGGTGTAGTGACGAAATTCCATAGTGGGTTTGGTGGCAGCAATTCAAAATTCATCACATGGTGTTTATTTTTTGTAATTAATAACTTTTCCCAAGTATACAACTCTGCAGTGTGTTTTGTTGGTTTTAAGAGTGTTATATTTGATATGATGATGTGATTTGTTGTCTAAAAATGATGTGCAACTACAGATTTGTCTATTTGTTTGTATATGATGTGTCTGATATGTTCCGATAATCTGGTCTCTAAATTTCTTTTTGTTTTACCTATGTATATTTGTTCACATTCTGGGCAACTAATTTGATAGATTCCTGCTTTTTTGTTCTGAGGTATTTGGTCCTTTGATTTGTTGCAGAGTAATTTCTCTATACTTAAGTCTGTTTTGTGGAGCTAGGCAAATGTTGTGTTTTTTGAAGATGTTGTGGAATTTGTAGTGAGTCCTTGGGTGGAAAAAGAACTTCTTGAAAATAATTTTGCTTTTTTGTTGGGTTAGATTTGTGGTGTCCTCAATGTGTTTCTGTTTCTTGAAATGTGCTATTTTTTGTCGATGATTTGCTGGCGAAGTCATTGTTCATGGCAAGTGTTTGTATTCAGTTCCTGTTAGTGGAGTGTAAATCAATCTATGGGTAAACTGTTTAGGACTGCATGTTTGTATGATACTGGGTTCAAACTACTGTTTTTTATGTAGTTTTCAGAATTGTAGGTTTCCTGTAGATCCCAAAACTGATCTTGTTCTGCTTTCTAATTACGTTCAAATCTAGGAAAGGTAGAGTACCTTCATCTTCTTTTAAGTTATTATTTTTCAAACACTCACTCAAAAACGTAGAAATGGTTTCAGAAGTTTCTCCAGATGAAGAGTTAAGATCCAACATTTTAACTTAAATCCCCTGATTAGGATTAAAGTATGTAACAAGCGATGGAAATATTTTTATGTCCTTAAGGTTGGATACATCCATCATTAATGAAATAATATTAGCTTTCTGTAAATCAGATTCTAGTTCAGAAGTGGCAAATGGGGTTAAAACATTTAGTACATTTGTCTTGGCTTTACTGTGGCCACATGTAAATTTTGGTTCAAAAGTACACTGAATAAGTTTAAAAGTACAGTACGTTGGATCTGCAAGATTGATTGTGCTGGACAGTATGAAAAGCGAATGCTCCTTAAACAGTTGCTAATTTCATATCTTTTTTGCCACAACTTTCACTTTTAAAAGAATTAGTCAATATGGTGCTAAAAGATGCACTTGCATGCACCATTGTTTTATGTTTCTCACTGTGTATATGCTGTGATAATTGGGATTGCCTCCATGGCTTATACTAAAAGTAGATGCACATTTATTGTATTGAACATCTGAGTCAGGAATGTTTTTTTTTTTTTTTTAATGTATAGATATTCCTTCTGTAAGTCACTATTAAAAAAATTATACTTCCTTTATAGAAGTAACACATTATTTTCAAGTGTTTAGCATTCACAGTTTACAAAAGTACACACATTTTATTTTAGTATTTCGCAAATTCAGAACACAATACAGTCTTCTACCAAAGTCACATTTGTAATGAATTTCTTTTGACTGAAGCATATGCATTGCCAGTTTTCATTATTGTTGGCAGCATTCATATAAAACAGAGTGATTACTATTAGTTAATTGGCACACTGTTGTAATACTGATAATATAAACTGTAATTTCTTTTCTTGAAGCTGATGCTAAGCACTATTGTTAATGGCATTTTATGATGGTAAGTCATTGCCACAAAAATGAGACATTTTGGCATCCTGATTTACCCTGAAAAAAAAAGGTGGGAGAAACTAATACAAAGGGACTGTATCAGCTAACACAGGAAGTCTGATCACCTTACCTTGGAGATGAAAGGGGAAGAAGAAAAAGATGAAGAAATGACAATATGGTATTTTAAATTTAGCAGGTATTTATCATCAGTACGCCCAGCTGGAGTAAATAATAAGTTATGTAATTCACTACTGTGATCTTGGTCATAATTGTAAAGTTCTTTATAGTTGATTGCAGTATGATAATTTCTGGTATGGATGGGACTGTGATGTCATCAATTCCTTGATACTCAGTGTGTATTAAGTTGTGTTAAATACTTTGAAATAAACATTTGATACTTTTAAATTGTTAGTTATTCACATTTCTATTCCAGACACCATTATTGGCAGTTGTTGCCTTATACTTTGTAGTAGATAAGAATGAACAGAGTAGAATACAGATGTGGCTTCATATGTTGCTAGTGTTATCAAATGTGTGGTTTTCGACTGGACAGTCTGATTTTTAAATAAAACTGTGGTGTTTGGTTGAACGTCCTGACCGGGCGTCAAAAGTCTGGTTTTTGGGCCCCCCTGAATTAGGCTAAATTCATATTTATTAATTTAATTTTATAAAAATTTCATTTTTTAAAACTTTTGTTCTTATTGGAGTGGTCTTCAAATGACTTGACGACAATGGAAACCGTGGTGTAATGAAAATACAAAGCCTCTTTGACCTCTTGTTGAACAAATGAATGCACCAAGTATACCCATTGTTGCGCGCAGCTGATTGATGTAGTGAAGTATTTTGTTGTAGCTGCATTCTATTAGGGCTCATGGACATGGCATGCATTTAGTTTAAAATTGAAGTGTTTGAGAACGGCATTGTAGTGTCTGAGTGATACGTGTACATATATAAATTGTATTGTAGTGAGCTTCTCAAATGCAGCAGGTTAAAAAACAGTGCCGTGAGTGTCATTTCAATGACAAATGGCTACAAGAAACAGACTTTTGGGGGTGGCTTTCGAAACAAGATGAATATTGTAAAACATGCTGTGTAAGTTTTATAGTGAAAGGGGTAAAGCATCATGCCAGTACCAAGACTCATATTGATAAGGTGCAGGATGTGTTAAGAAACTCCACTGTTCAAAGGTATTTTGTGCCAGTGGGAACTAGACAGGAAGAGGAAGTGTCAGCAATGGAACTAATATTACCATACCATGGAGTGAAACATCAACACAGTTACCTTTCACAAGACTGTGGAAATGCTCTCCTATCTCACTTTTTGTTTCAAGATTCAAAACTATCAGCCAAAATTCACTGTGGACAGACTAAAGCTGAAGCTATAGTAAAGAATGTATTGACTCCACATTCTTTGCAACAAATTCTGAAAAAAGTTGGTACAACCTCATTTTTGATTGCTTGTGATGCTTCAAGTAAAGGAAATATGGAATTATTTCCAGTTGCTATCTGATACTTCAACCAAGAAATGGGAACTACTTCAGCTGTTATAGATTTTTACAAAGACATTGATGAAACATCAACTTCTATAGCCAAGAAGCTTAAAGAGAGCATCATTAAGACTGGCCTTTCAGGATTGCAACTAGTTGCTTATGGTGCAGATAACTGTTCCATCAATTATGGGAAAAACCAATCTGTTTGTGGAGTTGAAAAAAATGTTTGAAGCACCACATCTTTATTGCAGGACAATGTCACATGCATATACTCCATAATACTGTGAAATATGGACTAAAACTACTGTTATACAATGTTGAATTGTTAGTGGTTAAAGTATTTAACAAGTTTTCTTGAAGCGTGAAGAATGTGAGTGAGCTGAAGAACTTTTTTGAGTTGCTGCAGTCAGATTATCCACCCTACTCTGCCATGTTCTACACAATTTTTGACTCCTTTTTTATGCTGTAGATAGATTGCTCCAGAACTGGCCATTGCTGAAGTCCTATTTTCTAAGCCAGGGTGAAGTCAATACTGCCAAAACTTATTTGGACTTTCATAGCCCATGAAAACCACAGTGAAGTGGATGATGAAGTAGCACTCCCAGAGATTTACATTTATTTTGTCCACAATGTTGTGCATTTATTTAATACAACAGAAAACACGTGGAAATTGATTATATACAGATAACTGAAATATATTCTGTATTCCTGAAGTTGCGTACAGAAATTATTAATAGACAAAGAAATAATTTCTTTGGATTCAAGGTATTACAAGAGCTGTAAAAAATGTCCACAATATGAGCAAGAAAAATTTGTCAGAGAAGCTCAGCAACAGCAAGTTTATACTAGGATTCTGGTATATCTAGAAAAATGCTTTGACTTCAGTGAAGATTCAATTTTCAAGCTTAGCTCTCAATTAAATCTTGAAGAGCCCCTTAAAATGGAGAACATAATGAAACTTATAGATTATTTCAACATAAATATAAACGGTGACAAACTATTTTCAAAAACATGTGTACTGAATGACATCTTGCCATTCATTAAGGACTTACCAGACTCAAACATTTCAAACAAATGGGTGACATTTTTTTAGAGATGCAAAGTACATAATTTGCTGAAAGTTGTTCATGTGCTAGCCGTGCCACCGTCCAATGTGTTTGTAGAGCGGATCTTCAGTGTGATGCTAAATATCTGGAGCAATGAAAGAAACAGACTGAAAATGGAAATGGTGAAAGCCGAACTATTAGTGAATTTTAACTACCGTATGAAATGTGCTGAATTTGCTAAATTTGTCAAATCTGACAATGGGAAAGAACTTGTTAAAGCTTGAAGTCAGAAAAGAAGTATAAGTTAAAAAATATAACTAGCAAAGAAACTAGAAGCTCACAGAAATTGCTGGATTCGCAGTATTATCAGTGAGTATCGTGTTAAATAAATGCAAGCTTCCTGTTGCAGCAGCTATAATGTATTTATTGTGTAATGGGTTGTGAATCACCGCTGCCGTCACCGCCACAATATTATTATTATTATTATTAATAATAATAATAAATAGTAATAATAATAATGATAATAATAATAATATTAATAATAATAAATTTTTTAGTTGTCTGGTTTTGGCTCCAGTTAAAGTTGGCAACCCTATATGTTGCCTAGCATTTGAAACCAGCTATTATTGGATTCATCATTATTGGTTGGTGCCCTTGATTGTGTTTAGTGGCAAATCAATGCTGGTTGGATGTTTCAGTATGCTTACAGTAATTTAACTGAACGACTGAAATACGTGGCACACAACTGCTCATCTTTGACCACATGCAGAATTTTGCATCTTCACACTCTGTAATAATGTTAGGCGCTGCAGTTCAAATTGCAGGAAGTGATGCTCTTGCTGGGTTAGTGAAGGTTTCTTTGGATCCTTACTTGTAAAATGGTCAATTCAATAGCTATACACAGGTTGTGATTCCTTACCTCCTTTCCTTTATTTATTTATTTATTTATTTTTAAATCATCCTATGTAAAATATTCCAGCTAGAGCAATTTTATTGTTCTGACTTTCAAGATTAAAGTAAAAATAAGAATTGTTGAGGTTCAGATTTGTTGTTTTCTTCTGAGCATTTTCAATGACAGGGCAGCACCAATGACATGCACTTTCATTGTTACTTTCTCTACTCTTTACTTATAGTAAAAGAAGAAATATTGTATTCTACCCAAAAATTTGATACCAAGCTTTTCATTGGAAATACATGTTTTGAGGCCCCTGAATTAAAAAAAAGCATTTTTAGAAAATCCACATGTGTGTGTGTTTGTTGGGACAGCAAACTCAAAAATGAAAAGTTGGTTAAATAGCAAACTTGATATTTATTTGTTTATTTTTTTAAAATCTTCCTACACAGTATAGGCTGCCAAAGACAAAGAATGCCAATTCAACACAATTATATAAAAAAATAACAATCTTCCAGGGATGTGTCATGAGTTTCAAGAAAAATCCCCCTCACCTCAAACTACCCTTTACATGGAATAATTTTCATTATTTCTGATTTTCTCAAAAATGACTCAAATGATTTTGATTAAAATACCACATATTTAAAATATTTGCATGACAAATAAAATGTTTATCGAATTTTCCGGAACAGCCTGTGAAGTCCTCTTCATCCTGAATGAGTTTTGTATAATCAGTAAACCGTAGAGTGAGATAGACAAAAATCTTACTAGACAAAAACTGTAGATCCTATTAAAGCATGTAATTAATGTCAAATAATATTTTTTATGGTGTTAACAATTTCTGACATATTGTTTGTTATTGGCTTGAATTTTCAAATACGTATACTTTTTACTTTCTCTACTACATACTCACTAAGTAGAGGAAGTATTGTATTCCACCCAAAAATTTGATATAGAGATTTCATCAGAAATACAGGTTTTGGGACTCCCTGAATACAAAAAAGGCATTTTTAGAAAAAAGGGCCATGTATGTCTGTTAACAGCATAACTTATTAACAAAACATTAATTAAACACCAAATTTGCTATTTAAAATCAGCTCTTCCAAGGATGCGACATGAAGATTTTCAGGAAAATTACCCCACCTTAAACTACCCTTTACATGGGAAATTTTTCAAAACTGAGGTTTTCTCAAAAACCACTAACAATTTTTATTGAAATACCACACGTTTAAGATATTTTCATGACAAATGAAACGTTTATCTTGAAATTTCTGGGAATAGTCTCTGAAGTTCTCTAAAGTCTGCATGACTTTTGTATAATTGGTAAACTGAAGAGTCAGACAGCCTTAGTACACAAAAAGTGCGATCTCTTTAAACCCCACAATTTACATCAAATAATTTTTTTTTTTGTGTGTGTGGAGTTAACCATTTCTGAGATGTTCATTGTTATTGGCTTGAATTTTAAAATACTTATGCTTTTCTCAAATGGGAAGTCATTATTAATTTTTTCTCGGGATTACGCAAAGAACATAGAATTTGAAAACCATCACATAGGATATACTCTTTAAAAATCTTACTATCCTTTACCTGCTGTATCGTACAATGAAATGCGTAAATGTGAACTGAAAATTTATCTGGATTAACAAGAAGTAACTAGAATAATAAGGTTTTGTAAAAATAGTTTTAGAAGAGTGAGTAAAAAGTCATGTGAATGTAACACATTGGATGTTTTATTTTCTCTACTGCTTACCTATTGTAAGTATTGTATTCTATCCAAAAATTACATACTGAGATTTCACTAGAAATATGTTACAAGGCCCTCTGGAAGAAAAGAAAAAAGAAGGTTTTTACTTTCCCATACTATTTACCTAACGTTAAGTAGTAGAAGTGCTGTATTCCACTCAAAAATTTCATACCAAGATTTCACCAGAAATACACATTTTGAGACTCTCTGAATCCAAAATATGCATTTTTAGAAAACGGTCTGTGTGTGTCTTTGAACAGCATAACTTAAAAACAAAAAGTCAGTTAAATACCAAACTTGGTATTTAAGTTCAGTAAGAAATACAAAAACTTAGAACACAAAAAATGTTAGTTTCCTTAAAATAATTTATGTCAAAAAGGTTTTTTTGTGGCATTAACCGTTTCCAAGATATTGTTTATTATTAGTTTGAATTGCCAAATACTTCATACATTTTCATACTGCTAAGTCAGTATTTGGTAGATTTAGTGCTCTTTTATTTATCTAAGGTTTTATCTAATATTTTAAGGGTTTAACATTGAACTACAAAAATAAAGCTACAAGTGTTATTTCCCACTTTTTATTAATCATAATTTTCAAAACATATACACCAGTTAACCAGTTAGTAACCAGCCTTTGGACAATTTAGGACTGAAAAAAAAGTCTAGACTCTTATTGCATCATTAAGTTGTTCGCCACTTTGTCATCAAACATACAAAAAACATATCCACAGCATCAGATTTCAATAAGCAATACTAACATCAAGTCCAAACATAGAAGTACATCTCATCTTACTGAATGTTTCAAAGAGATCTGTATAAAACTGCTGTTTTCAACACCCTAAAACAGAATTTTCTTTCTGGAATTAAACCCAAGAAACACGAAACAGTTCCCCTTTAAATTATTGTATAGGGAATCTATTATACAGCAACATATTTTTACATGCTAAAATATCTCAAGAGATGAGGAATAAAGTCATTTGAAAATGACTGTTAAAGAGATAAAACAAAAGCAAAAATTTTTAACCATAGAATTGGGTAATGTAGCAGTCCTGCTTTGGCAGTTTAGGCTTCCTACATAAAATAAAAATACATATTTCTGAATCAGTAAGCATTATTACTTTTACATTCTCCTAGCAGCCTGTGATTGAATACTCAATACTTACCGCATGTAAGTGGAGCAATTTTTTCTAATGATGAATGAAGGTGAGTACTTTAGCCAATATATTTTGGCAGTTATAATTTTATCATACCAAAAGACTGCATAGCAAACATTTGGGAGCAAGCCATTTTAATGGCCTATTTTTTACTTGAAGCCAAGAAATTTATATTCTACTTCAGCACAGAACTTCACAAGACATTATGATTAATTCCAAACACATTCACTGTCTAATATACAAAGACAAATTTAATGCTACATATGTTATACTAAAATCACAATTACATAAAATTTGATTTACAGTATTCAATTCACATAAGAAGCCTAAAAAAATTTACATTCCAATTGCCAAGTTAAATTTATGATGAATACAACACATCTGTTTAGTATGGTTTATACTTATCCTGAAAGCATACTTATTCGCACTTGTTTTCATTAAAAGCCTGGGCTCTTGCCATAGTATTCATCTGCTTAACTAGAAGCTCAACATGCATGGAACACATTATTTGTAGCATTCAGTGTATCCAACTGTTAAGATATTACACACCATTCACATAAACTTTTCTATTCCCCCTTTTTAAATGTTGATGCTGTTTCAGTCATTTGTGAAAGCAGTTGCAGATCACTTTGAAGCCCAATCCAGTCAGTTAAATATAAATACAATTTAGAGGGCTTATATACACACTTTCCCCATACATTGCTCAGCTGAAATGACAACAATTTGTTTCTTTAAAAAAGGGGCATTATATATTAATTTTGATCTACAGCATTCCACATTGAAGTTACATAAAACATGCTAAGAAACATGGTCTACAGCTTCCTTCATTTCTTTTCCTTTCTGTGCTTTAATAAACCATTTTGATGCATATAATTATCATGTCTTTTTATTATAATGAATTACTTTCTATAGTCTGAAGAAACGGAACAATTAACACCAATAAACAAGGTCACAATGCTTATAAAAACTGGGGACACAGATAGAGGTACATGTTACAGTTAAAATGATTTAATACACTTAGTATCAGTAACATAACACATCAGCAAAACTGCAGAGAAAACAACACATTCATTCTCACTGTGGCTAATTACAATGTTACCACAATAATTCTGAAGCTCTCTCTGCCAAGATCTGGTTGAAGGGTTCTGCGAGTTTTGAAACTCACAAACATCAATTACGGGCCATAGAATCTATGAGCATGATTAGAGAAATTTAAAGATTTGCTGTCATCTTTTGGCACTAGGGAGAAAGAGAAACAGATTATTAGCCACAAACCAACATAAACGTAGATATTTTGCACTGACAAACAGCAAACGCAGAACATTATACAGAGATGTGCTCTTTGCTTATGTAAGCAATACTGAACCTTTCTTTCCCCTGAACATTAAGCAAATATCTGATTGATCTCACTTTACGATGTTAAGCTTGGCAGAGTGCATAAATGGCTTGAGTTGCATTTTTTATTATTTTTATTGATTAGCAACAGGTAATACAACAATTTCAGAAGTTATGAAATAATGTTATATACACACTCCAATACATACCATTGACATCAATTCAGAACTAAAAACATATATAAACTAACTGCATTAATCAAAGCACTGGACGGTCTATAACAACAATAATGCAAAATGAAATAATCCTAATACCATTCAATAAATAACAAGCTGCATTTTGTCCTCTATTTCATGGATTATAAAAGAAGAAGAAGAAGAAGAATAAAGAAGTTTCAACTAAAGTTAGTATGCACAACATAAACACGCTTCTAATGATTTAAGTATATAAAATACAAGCTGAGCTGTTCACTATAGGAATGTATATTTTGGAATGGCTGAACAGTGTTACTTCCACCACAACACCCTTTAATTATGTGAATCCTCACCTGACTTTAAACAAATTATATAATGAGTATATAACTTTCTCTTAGTTTCTGAAATAGGATTGAAAATACAGTGGGAACTGTTTCAAATGGGTATGTGCATATGGAGGTATTATATCACTGTCTAGTTTCCCCAGAGAAAGAGATCACGGTCTCTAAACAAATATAGTAAAATAAGAAATTATATTATCGTAACAAATTTGTAGAGCTGACCTCCAAAAGAAAACAGTAACTAACAAGAAATATGAAAGACAGTACTTCTGCTACAAAAAACTAACTACCACCAACTGTAAAAAGAAATAGCTTGTAGTTACATAGGTATAGTGGTTAGGTGTGACTTTCTGCTGTTTATAAACAAACACTGCAAGTTCTTTCATTTTCCTGCCATTGACAACACTAGGTTTTTCTAGCAAAAAACATCATCTACAAAATTCGTGCTTTCTGGGAAGGCTTTTAGGAATCCTGTGAACTTGTAGTGCATACAAAGCAGTTAGTTTACAATATGATTATTTACCATTAATAGTAGTGTTGTGAGTATTTAATAAGTCCATACATTTGCTACTTCGTAGCAGAGTCCTAAGAGAGAAAGTGCAATATGTTCTGTTGTATAATATATGTGTGTTTGTGTATGGGTGTGTATGTGTGTGTATCATGTTTGTGTATGTATATACGGCATGTATTTTGTGTGTTGTACAAAGTCTTGGATTGATCAATGTTATTTTGTTTCTGAAGCACCTGAACATACAAATTTTACCACTCTTCTTCTTTCTGTACATCTGCACTGCAGTAACTGGCTTTTCGTCACTTTCTGTTCAGAAGACCTGAAAACACAAAACAGTAGCTGTAAGGAATTAATTGTTCTTCCACACAAGCCATGTGTTGGAAAAGGTTGGAAAGGTAGTATCAGATGACTGAAAACTCCTATACCATTGCTGGGATTTGAACCACGGATCTCCCAGTTTCTGTCTGGTTGCTCTAACCACTGAGCTACCATAGCAACATGCCAGTATGACATTAAATTCCCCAGCTGATTCACATTTTTTCCTGGTAAACCACAAGGAGATCTCAAATTGTATTGAGATGACATACCCCAATGGTGACTTAGAATGTCTTAAGTACTTTAAGTCTCGTGCTTCATATTTTCGACCACTATTGGGTCAATTAATGGAGTTAATCTTCTTCCACACAAGTTGACTTAAAGTACTTAAAGCATTGTAAGTCATTATTGGGGTATGTCAGTCCCAATATAATTTGAGATCTCCTTGTGGTTTACCAGGAAAAAAATGTGAATCAGTTGTGGAACTTAATGTCGCGCCGGCATGTTGCCATGGTAGCTCAGTGGTTAGAACAAGTGAATGGGAACCGGGAGATCTGTGGTTCAAATCCCAGTAGCTGTAAGTTTATGCTTATTTAAATTTAGAATTAATACAAAGAAGTGAAATCCCCAACTATTGTGGTATGATCATTAGCAGTGGCAGAAACAGAAGCACATTAAAAGCTAACTTTTTAACTCTGTGGGAAGCTCTAATAAGAATTAAACTAATCTAATCTAAAGTGAACTAATCAGTCATTGCTGAGAGAAACTAAGCCAAAATAAACATGTTCTGAAATTATGATGTCCATGAATACACAAAGTGATACATACTAAAAGTGGATGAAAGAATTAAGCAGACCTTTCTTCCTTGCTAAAACCACATGCCTTACTTCAATACATGGAGGATGAAGGAACTCATTAGCTTGATTCCTTTTTAATATTCAGTCATAAATTGGTATTGCTAAATACTATTTTATCTCATTCCTGGTATTATTAATTTTATAATATCATGTACATTTTAAAACATAAATGCAGCATATATCTACTACTGGCAAAAGTTTGTGTTGTGGTACTGGGAATATTATAAACCTTCTTTGCCTTCAATAGTAGTATTTTCTTTTAAGGTTTAACTGAAAAGTGGCATATGCAACAAACCAACTGAAGTATTGGCTTTACTATAATACAGCATCAACAACAAAAGTTGAAGAAGCTACTGCTTCTTTATTCACAATATGAATAGAATTTTCCTACGTGATTTCATACCATTTCTCACTGCAGTAATACACAGTTGTACCACATTTTGCATTGTGTCCATGGGTCTGGCGCAGATAGTAATATCCCTCATGTGCACTTGATTTTCCTTATGAAAGTGTACTTATAAGCTTCTATTCATATATTTTATAGCAATATGTTAGCTAAGGGGTTCTAGGTGAAATGCTTGGACTTTTAAAACCCCTAGTTGGATGTACAGTACTATTGCATCATTTCATGTGTATTGTGCACATTACCAGGATTCTTCCCTGCTCTTATTTCATCACTGGACATACTACACTGAACAATACCATACTGGCATGGCTTTCCTTGCAGTTGAGGTCAGTTCATTACATTCCACTATTCGTTTCTTGTCTTGTGTAGTTGTATTGTTGCTGTTGAAAATGTCAAAAAGAAGTGTATGTTGAATAAAGACTTGTAGGAACAATGTATTTGTCAATGAACAGAAACTGAGATTACAATACCAAAGAGAACTTTCAGTGCAACATAAAGGATGTGGAATATTGAAGAGCAGCTGAATTAAAAAAAAAATAAAAACATAAACAAACAAACAAACAAACAAACAAATAAGGTAGCAAAGAGAAATACTGGTGAATCCAAAGTTCTAGATGTAGTTTTAAAAACACTGAAATGAAAAGCAATGATAAATTGTGTGTTGTTAAGAGTATTGTTGTTTTCAAATGGCTGGAGCTTGGTTTCACACCATTAGTCCTCTTGCTTACTAGTAGAGTTCCTCCAGATCTTTTCAGTTGTTTTTCTCTGAGTCTAGTTTCGGCTCAGGGTGGACTTCACCCACAAACTTGTTTACAGTGTAACAAGTGTTCCTTGTTCAAAGGTGGTGATGGTGGTGATGATGATAAATAAGTGGCCTCTAAAAGAAGCCATGCACGCAGGCTCAAGAGCCCATTGTGCCTCATATTCTGCCATTACTCTAGTGCAATGGTCTGAAGAAAACGGACCACGTCCTTGATATCTGCCTTTTTTATATCCTCAGGTTCCCTAAGGTCCTATGCACACTGAAACCTTTGCATTCGCATAGTATATGCTGTTAGTCTCAAAGTCCCTCACACATTTCCTACATAAAGGGTCCATTATACATAAATGTCTATACAAAGTATTGTGGCCCGTAAGAGAGCCCACCATCCCTCTGAGCTTAACTCTAGATAAATTCAGGAGGAACTCGCTCACTCTCCAGTCAAGCCCAGATATTTATTGTGCTAAGAGTTTTACAAATTTGATTGTCTACTGCACTTTGACCCTGGTCACTCATTCAGTAGACAATCACTACAGTTTATTTACATTTTACAATTTCTTGTCAATAAATTATCTTGCTCTTTTTTTTTTTTTTTTTTTTGTCATGTCCCATTTCCAGTTGTTTTTCACTTTTCATTTATTGATTACTTAACCATCACACATTCACTATAGTTTTCCATTCAAAGTAAGATGCGCTACCTCTTACTTTTCTTTCCCATGGCCAAAGACATTTATTTTTTACTTTACACAAAAACTGTCCAATGCTTCTAGCGTCCTTGCATATCATTTCAATCATAAGTGTATTTCTATCCCCCTTCAACCACTTCTTATTAAAAAGTTCTTTTCTCCAATTTTCTGTTTCTTGGCACTTAAATACTATGTGTTCAATGTCTTCATTACCACCACATATCAGACATTGGAAAGCCCAGATATAAAATCGTGGGCTTGCCTGGCAGTAGTTTGCTTACTCCAGATCTCAAGATGAGTCCTTGCCATAAGCTGGGTAATCTCATACTTGACATTTCTAGCAGACACTTCAAAAGAGGACCTGAGTCCTATAAAATCTAGCCCCGATCCCCTTCTCGCTAGAGTGTCTGCCATCTCAGTGCTTCTAATACCAGCATGTCTCAGTACCCAAACTGGGTAGCTGGTACATAGTCTATCCAACATCCTCTAACATTGCCACATGAGTCTGGATGTGGTTTTAACCACCCTAAGGGCTTTCAAGGTTACCATACTATCCGAGCAGATGTACACCCGCTTGTCCATGTGGCATAGTGTAAATATGCATAGCACAGGCTAAGATCGCAAAGATCTCAGCCTGGAAAACTGTGACAAATTGCCCAAGGGAATGACAAGCTTGGTAGGCCCCAGACCCCACCCTGCCCCCAACGCGGGAACTGTCCGTGAACCACGTCCTGGCCCCAGCCTTTGGGAGAGACCTGGTCTCTGGGTTCCATTCCTCCCTGGAAGGTATTACCACAGAGTAGGATGGACTTAAGCCATACCTAGTCCCCATCAAGTCCCTGATCACTTCCCCTGCAATCCAGAAAGGATCAGTGAGTGCCCTTTGTGGGGTAGCTTGAAACACCACCCCCCTACAGTCCAAAGACAGTGTGCACTCATCCTAGCTACCTCCTCCACAAACAAGGACAGAAGGGGAAGGTCCACCAAAATCTCTAATGCAGACTGAGGAGTCATGCGCACCACCCCTGTTATCATCATACATTCTTTGCAGCGAATCCTGCCTAGCAGCCACTACCTTCACCAGAGAGGCAGGCCACGAGACCAGTGCCGCATAAGTTATTGACAGTCTAATAACTGACGTGTATAGCCATTTGGCCACCTTGGGTCTCAGGCCCCATCTCAGTCCTATTGATCTTCAACAGGCCCACAAGGCATCGTAGGCCTTCTTAACTTTATAAATCTACATGTTTTTTTCAGCTCAGCTCAGCATCCAGAATAACTCCTAGATACTTGACCACTCCAGAAAGCTTCAACCTCGTAGTACTGTTGGATACGCTCCCCAGAGTCGCCACAGCCTGCCAGCCTTCCAAGGAGGCCATAATCCAGCCCATTACAACCGGATTGATTCCTCTACTCTCCAGATATTTCCAAATGGTGCCTAAAGTCATATTATCACAGGCAGTTTCAATCTCCAGGAAAACTGCCATGGCGAGTTCTCCACAATATCTGTGGATTAACCTGGCCAGTAGGCATACTGATGAGGGAGTATGGATCTGTCCACCAGATGCCATCCCTCAAAAATCTATCTACCAGTCTTTCCAGAGCCTTTAACAAAAACAATGTTAGACTGATAGGGTGAAAATCCCAAGGCCTGCAGTAGGATTTACCCAGTTTAGATATAAACACCACTTTGGTCCATCTCCAGAGACGAAAAACATGCCTCATAGCCAGACAGGCCCTGAATATTCTCACTAAGTGGGATGAAATGATCTCCCAGCCCTCTTGAAGGACAGCCGGGAAGATCACATCCATACCTGCGCTCTTATAGGGCTCAAAAGTATAAATGGCCCATTTTAATTTTTTGAAAGTAACAATCTCGGTGGCCACTGCCCAACCTTCCTGCAAAGACCAGCATGTCGTTCCAGAGTTTGGTTCTTGATTTGTAATGTAAGCCTCCAGGAAATGGATCTGAAGCAACAGCCTCAAAGTCTCCCCCTCCGATTAAGTCATAGCACCGGAGGGGTGATTTAGCGAGGCCAGCCTGGCCCTAGCTCCAGAGACCAGCAATTTCTGTAGATGAGTAGCACTCAACTGTTTCTGTACATTGTCATAGAAGAGCCTCCAAGATTCCTTGGAGGCCTTCTTAATTTCTTTTTTGTATGTTCTTTAGGACGCCTTATAGGAGTTCCAAGTTTCCTGACACTTATTGGCCTTATATGCATTGTATAACCTTTGTGTCTTTTTCCTGATGGAACTTAGAAAGGAATTTCATCTGAATTTATCTTTGACCCAAGCTTCGTGTATAAGGAGGCAATTTCTTTCATAGGAGGATACCAGAGCATTAGTGAGAAACTCCAGTAGCACTCCAGGTCCTCCGCATTCCTTAGCTTAGTCTGGGGTCCATTTCTCAGCCTGCCTTCCAGATCCCTTCTAAAGAAGTCCCAATTGGTCCTCCTTGGGTTCCTATACAGCGGTCCTTTTCTTTTCCCTCAAGACTAAAGTGTGTATGTCTGTGGTAAACATGAAGGGTTCAGAACAAACCCTCCAGCCCTTAATATCTTCTAGTATCCCAAAGGACACTGGTGACCTTTGATAATTAACAAAGGTCAGAACATCCCCTTGATTCACGATCTCAAGATCTGTAGAGCTCAGGTACTCAAGCAGCTTTTCCCCTCTACCGTTGATGTCTGTGCTACCTCAAACATATGATGGGCATTGCAGTCACAGCTAATCAGCAGGTTGAGGTTCCTATCCTTGCAATAAATCATAAGGTCTTCGAACTCCTGAGGAGGGGGTGGTTCCTTGGAGTCATATGGGAAATAGGCTGAGCAGTTTACCACTTGACGTGGCATTCGCCCTCCTCATACCTGCCAGGTCTTTAGTAAGAAATCCTGGCAGGACCTAGGTATTACCGAGTCTAGTAACAACACTGCTGTAGGTTTTACCTCAGACGGAGCCTGAAAATAGTAAAACCTTTAATACTCAGTCCCATGATATGGTCCTTCAAAGCCAGGGTTCTTGTATCATGGTGACATCTATTGCACACCTTCTAACGTTATTTAAGAGCGCTCACAAGGCAGTTATACTATATTGCAGGTTAGCCTGAATGAGCAAAATTATCTCGGTTTACCCTGCCCCACTCAAACACTTTCCCATTAGGACTGGTTCTCCTAAGATCCCCAGGTCCTCAGATGAGTTGTTCAAAGGTACATCTTCTCCACACAAGGAGCACCCTGTTCCTGAGATAAATCCATTCTTTGTAGGTATTCTCCTAAGCAGTCATGGCTGTTTCCAGTCTTAAGAAGTGCTACTCTTATTTTCCGTAGAAGGTGTTTGATTTTGGTGGCGTATTCACCAATGGTTTCATAGGTCTTATATAGAAGTATTTTCTTATCTTGTTCTTGTCTGTTGTGATATATTATTTGCTTCATTTCTTGCGGCCTTATTTGCAGCAAAATTGATATTCTGGTTTTTGTTGGGCTTTGGAGCCTTGTTTACTTAAAAATATGCTTACAGAGCTAATCCTCACATGCCACACTGCTATAAATGAACTACGTTTTAAGGTGTCTGATTGTATTTCAAAATTAATAAAAAAAAATTGTATGATCCCAAATTTACATCTGCTAGAATAAAGATGGAAGCATTGATTATGGTGTTATTGAACCTTTCAGAACCTAGATGATGAATAAACGGATTTCTGAGGTAATTTGTGTCTGTTTCTTTGTACTGTTCTAATAGCAAGAATTAAAGCTTGTTTCAAGAATGAGGAATTTTGGACTAGAGAATTTTGGGGATTCACTGCTGTAAAGTACAAGAAAGTACTGTCCCACAGTAAACCAAATTCTTCAGTATGCAACCAGCATTGGAAATAGTTTTGGATAGTTTTGATGGGCCCAAATCTTACATTCAAGCACAATGTCCTACAAGTTCAAAAAACTTCTTTGATGCTGCTGCATCATACCAGTATACATACATGTGGTTTCTGTTGGCAACAGCACAGTTGTTCCATCACACTGTGTTAAAAATTTAAACAAATAATATCAGATAAGAAAAATTACAGGTAAGGAAACTGCAGTACTACATTCCCTTATGAATGGGTCAGATTAATGAAAATAAATTCAAAAGTGATATTCATTGTTCTATAATACTAGTATTTTATATATGGCACTTGTTAGAAAAGTTTTTCTGATTCTTATTCAGTTCAGGTGGATAACATTGCCATACAGCAATTTATGGTGGTTCAGAGATTGAAACTTTAGCCAGTAACATTAAGTCAAAAGTTGAAAACTGGCAGGGCTTGATGTTCAATTAAGTGACTTCAGTAAATATGATTCTTAATTTAAAATCTGACAAATTTGGCAAACTGAAACTCTTGGAACCATCACAGGAATGGGTCAGAATTTTGAGTTTTCTGCTTGTAATCTTCTCAAAAATGTAGCATACACATTGCATTTGCCTGGAACATCAGCACATGTAGAAAGAGTCTTCTCACTGATGAACAAATAGAAAGAGAAAGCAGCAGCATGAGGATAGAAAGAATGAAATCTCCTCTAAAAATTAAATTTAACCTAAAAATTAAATTTAAATTTACAGCTATCGTGACTTAATGATACCAAAATGTCATGAAGATAAACAAAAAGCTGCATCCTCAGAAAAACACACCTGGTACAGATGGAGCCCACAGCTGGACCCCATCTTCATCTAACACCTAGCAAGTCACATCTCTAAGGCAAGATCATATTTAATAAAATAGCAAATGTTCCCATTTTTTTCTTTCAGAAATATGGTAGTCCCAGCACTGTAGAAGGTATCAGCAGGTGCAATCAGTACAAAGTAGAGTACTGTTTAAAAAAAAGCCTCAATTTTTCATTGTTTTTTTATTTATTCACACAGTCATACACTAGTTGATTATATGAGGCACCTAGATGCAAACCCCAATGTTTCCACTTTCAGTAATTTTTCAGGGGAAAATTAAAGGAAAAAGAAAAACTTATGTTTATATATAATCTTTAGAAGACAATCTAAATACCACTTGCATATACACTATAGTTTTAAGATATATTAGTTAATTCCAAGACCAAGCTACTATTTTCTAGAAAAATACATTTAAAATTTGGAAATGTCTGCATTTGAATTTTACCAACAATAGAATAAGAAGTTATTATAGTATCTTCTGAAATAATTGCAGTAAAAGATATAATTAATATTTTTCATAAATTTTAATTATTAGTAAGTAATTATTTATCACATTTAACAATTGAATGTATACATTAATAATATTTCCCATTTAGCTGTATATTTTCATGTTTTAGGAAATGTATTTGTTAATGTTGGTAACAATATTATGAATGGGATATTTTTCTTGTATTACAATTACTACTAAGCAGGATTGATTTAAACTTAAATATTACTTCATAATAAATACAACAAAATTATTTATTTTGATTCAATATTAAAGATTATCTTTAAAGTACTCCTGTATTAAGCATAATATAGAATACTCTTGATCATCCACGGCAATCAAGGTCAGAAGCTTGATGAATAAATCAAAACGCAGCTAATCCTAATAGTGAACATTCAGGACCTATCACTTTCCCACTATTTTCACCCTCCAAAAATTGCTTAAAAACCATTACTTAAGAATCTAATCAAGCTTCCCTTATCACCTTTAGATGATGACATTGTATCCAGTACACTTTCTTTTTAAATTTGAATCACATTGTATGAACTGAGCTTTATTTCACTAATTAAATACACTACTGTACACTGCATTGTGAACTGTATTTCGAACAAGACATTTTTTGTTTGTGAGCACAATATGTTGGCAATGACTTGGATGAGTATCTGTAAATAAAGTAATTTCTCTTGTATAGTAGTAATTTTAAATATAATAATGTTGGAAAACATTAATTTGTCTCCGGATAACATCACAGAAATACAATAATACCCTTACTCTTTATTATATAGTAATGAAATCTTCTGGATTTTTCTTTTACTTACTTCCAACTTTCTAGGTTTCTCACTTTTGTAGCGGTATTACTTACAAATGTTTGATTACATCAGTGTTGAAGCCATCTTATGACGTCATTCATTTGTTTGGTTTGTGGCTCCATTTGGCGTTAGCAATTTGCGTTTCCTAGTATCAGCTTTTTGAAATAATTCATTTCAAATGTCCTCCGGCTAGCTATTATCCTGTTGGCCTGGGGTCGAACATGTGTCTCAATACAGGTTGTGAAACGGAAAGGAATCTTTTATCCAAAAATTACACTGATGAAGAAATTTGTTTTATAATTTTTATTGTCGAACACGTTCACTATCACTTTTACATATTGATCTGGATACTCGCCAAACTGAAACTGTTATAATAACTTCTTACTGATAATTCTTTCAATTCACGTACTTCAATCTTTTGTATAATTAACCTCACAATATCTTAGATCTTTCATAATTCTGCTGCACGTAACTTGTGACGAAATGACAAACTGACGACGTGTAGTATATGAATGCTTTCGGCGAACTGAAGGACTGACTGATGACGTGTAATGTGCTAGGAATTTTGATGAACTGACCTGAATACGACGTGTAATGTATGAATGCTTTCGGCGAACTGAAGGACTGACAGACGTTACCTCTAACCTAGCCTATTTATACGCCTGCATCAAGATACGCCTAAAGATTATAACTGAGCTGCAATTGGCTAATAAAACGCGCCAACATTAGCGTCTATCTTAATATCCAATGAAAACCACGAATACATATTGCTTTTAGGGAAACATTCCAGAAGGTTCTCAACGGAAAAAACGTGCGAACATTACGTAACTTCCTCGTTTCCAATAATGATAAACAGCTCACCCCCTCACTGCATTATTGCGCTATTATTGACAGTTTCAGTAAGGCCCTATAAACTTATTTCCCAATATTAATTACAATTAATAAACATCTGAAATCAATGTCACATAAAAATGCATATTCATATTACAATCATTATTTACATTTAAGTAATTTGTGATACAAATTACTGCATCACTTTCTTCCTCCATTATCCTGGTGTAGTTGGGATAATAGCAGTTTTCATCCTGATTATTAATTTCCTAATATAAAACACAATGTAGCAGCACATACGAACAATAAACAAGTCACATTGAAGAAAAACTGCCTTTGGTGCATTAACTGCTTGCTCATGTGATAAATGCATCATCTCATCTGCAGTTGTTAATTGGCTGCAAGGAAATGTCATGAAATGCATCTCACAGCCATGAAGAAATGTTGGGATTTGAATCTCAGTGCATTTTTCATACCTTTATGACAGCGGGAAATGCTAATATCTTAGTTAGCAAATTATTGACAGTTTTGTACATGGAGAATGCACATATGTCAAAACCTCATTTTTCACTGAGCTATATTGGGCTCCCCTCTCTTACTCCATTGTCATCTCACATGAGGTAGGCAATGAAGATTGTGCTTCGCCTTCAAGCTCAGTACTAACACCAATTTGCCTGAGCATGGAAGGCAACCTGAAGAGATGTTGGCTGAGCCAGCTATAGAGAGTCAGCTTTTTCGCTATAGAGGCCGGTCCAGTACTTCGCCAGAGGGAGCTTGCAATGACAAAGTGGAGTCACGTGGTACACTCCGCAGGAAGGAGGCTGAGCAGCTATCAACACCAGAAAGAGCAATTAGTCGAGGATTGATTATTGCCGGAGAAGTCAGCGTTAGTTCAGTGCTCTGGGTAGTGACATTGCCTACACGCATTTCGGCCTAGTTCAATATTCTATTTATACACATTTGTAAGTAATCTTCTAAATTTAATATAACAAATCGTGTAGCATGCCTTTAGAATCCTAGCGATTTTACAGTGAGTTACTAATTCAGGAATTCGTTAATTTTAATGTATGACTGATTGTATTTGTTCAAGGAGAAGAAACAAGAAACAGACTTTATTCAATTTACTGCTTGGTGATTTTTTTGTAAAACTTAGTGGAGATTTCAGAATGTATACATGTATCATAATTGACCAACTGCAAGAGAACTTAGCCTTTCATTTCTGTGTAAATATTAAACCTTTCCTTCCTTAACATATGCCAGTTGCTACGACATTTTGCTGTTAATGTATGTGTTTTTAATTAAATATTATAAAGGGCCCAATTACATGTTGGTAAAACACATGCATTTTAAACTTTAATAAACGATCCATAGCACGAGAAGCCAGTGCATCAGGAAAAGCAGAAATCAGATCAGAAGTATTTGCATCTAAGCACCTCATATGCTCTTATCACAGAAATTCTGTCATTGTATAGGTTTTGCAATGATAGAAATTGCTCTGTAATTTCTAGAGCTTAAATTTGAATCTGAATCGTCATTGCTACTGCTGGTTTGATGTATCATTGTTGCATCCACTCAGAAGTTTTCTTTTTATCACTTCCCCAATCATTACAGTTAATTTTATCGGTTTTACTTAGCATCAATTTGATACTGAACTTTATTTCATTTTCTGCATAGAGCCTTTACCATTCAATTGTAAAACTTTGTAAAAAACACCAAAATAAATTGAATGGGCTAAATGAAAGACATGGCCATGCAGTACTTCCTTCCTGCTGCAAGTTAAGTTAAGGACCAAAGTACTTTTCTTTTTTCTTTCTAAATGTTTCACTTTATTAAGTTCTAAAACTTAAATATTTTAGGGCTTTACTTAAGATGCCACCCAGAATGAGTTAAAAGAGTAGTGAAGTTGTAAAAACCTTTGTAAGATTCTGAGACATTATCCATTGTCTCACAACATTAAAGATAATAAATAATGTTGCTCCAACAATCAATTTTTATGCATGAAAATGAAAGCAACTAAGCCAAAACACAATGTATTTCGTAATAATTTAGTGCTGTTTTTCACTGGGTAAAAAAATGTTTGTTATTCTTCTATATAAAAATGCATTATACAAATACATACATTGGTCTTTATAATAACATATGTTTTACTTCTGTAATTTGCAAAAGTTGATTTAGTTCCTTAATTTCCACTGGAGTCAGTTTGCTGTAATTATTAATCCTGCTCCCAATGTATTTTCATATGACTGCAGTTAAGGGAATAGAATTAAGAGGGATTAATGTGCTTATTTTATGAAACTAACATTAAGGTAAACAATAAAAGCTAATGTACAAACCTGGCATTGGTCAGATTTTTCAGGAGGTGCAGAATAAGATGTTTAGAAGTCCAGAGGCTGGTCGGCACTGCCCTCTATTACTTGATCTAGATCATCATCATCGTCGTCGTCATCATCATTATCATTGTTATCACTGTCTGTATTCACGCTGGAGTTTTTGCTGCTCTTCAGCAAGAAGTTTTCTGGAATTGAGATTATGATTCTTTATCTTAGGCTATTTATTCAAGACATACGATTCTTTAAGTTATTTCTTAATTTGTTACTCAAGTTTAGCTGTTACAAAAGAGAGCAACTTTTAATGATACATTATTCTTTTTAATATAATAAAAGATATAAGAAAGTTTTTTTTTTTTTTAAAGACAATCAAGGGTAAAAGAAGTGCATTTAATGGTAGATGATATTAATTAAAAGCAGAAAATTATGCCACTGAGCGGTATAAAATTATAACACTTCAGGGTTACCAACTTTGATTTTCTGGCAGATGTGAAGATTATTATCAAGAGGCTTGTATTGGTAATATAATGATGGATAATTTGAATGCAGTAATTATGGAATTGATACACTAGCTGACATTTTATAAGCAGTGGGGAGGATAACATTAGAATTGTTGCCAAAAAAGATAAGGAAATAATACAAAATAGCATATAACAGATTTCTTCAAAGGTGCAAGATAAGAAACATACAAACTAATTATCATGAAAATAAGCTGTTAGTATATCCTGAAGGTAAAGCCAAAACATGGAATATCTTCAATGTTGTGGGCATTTCACTCTATGATAAAACTATGCCTCAGTGTCAAGGACAACAAAGACATTAGTAAACAATACAAATTAATAGCATTCTTGAAACAGGTGTCTGAAGTTTAGAAGGCAAATTATTCTCCTAACCTTCTTTATGTATAATGTTCTTTTTTTAACTCATGCTTTCATAGCACTGATGCTATAAAGAAACAAGTGACCATCACAGATATGAAATAGGTAAAAAGAATCTAATCCATAATCTATAATTGTTTATAAATATTGATGACTGTCTAAAATATAATGTATGACACACATGCTCAAAGAAATTTTATTCTGCTTACAGGATCATTCAACTTGCAATCATTCCTATTCACAGAATAAAATCTTGTTTTAACTCTTGTATCAAAATAACTATTAAACATCTGAGTGAAAAAATGATTAATGAATAAACTACCTGTTTTAGGTTTTGGAGCAAGAATTGGTTTCAACTTTCATACAATTGACATAATGGTCAATCCTTACATCCATTAGCAACTACACTGCTTAAACCACTATGTACAGACAAAAGTTATACAGACCTTGTGCTCGTTTAAGCACAATTTCACTTATTTAACTTGACAGCAGTTACATATCATATCTGATGTAGACAAATTGGCACACTGTAAGCCTCTATTCATTAAATTAAGAATAATGACAGTAGTAAACCTATATATCTATACAGTTCTTATTTATCTAAAGAAAAATTTATCTGACTACCACTATAGACAAGACATCCATAAATATAACACGAGGTATACAAAACAAATAGATACTCCTTATTATAGACTGTCAAAATCACATAATAGTTTTGAAGTACTAGTTATAAAACTGTATAACATGCTATCAAATGATCTAACTGAACTGCCATATAATAGATTTGAACGTAAACTTTATGACAGATTGCACAACCCATACTATTCACTACAGGAATATTTTGAAAATATATCTTAACTGTAAGTAATATAAACTATCCTTGTACTTTATTCTTGAACTTTTATTGTTTTTTTGTATGATTATATTTATATTAGCTCTGAACTTTGTACCATTCATGTATTGGGAAGTATTAATGTAATACACTGTAATTTTATTGCATATTTATTAATATGTAATAACACTGAGATATATATGTGTAATAATATATTTATTCTAATTAATTTTGACGTTGTCTATTGCTGTAATAAGCTTATTGGCAACAAAAAATTTATTATTATTTAAGAAAATACATTAAAATTGGCCTTCAGTGTTTTTGACAAGGAAAGTGGCATTTCAGTAACTATGTTAGAAATTCCTAGTTATGTCAGTGAAACTGAAGGGAGCATCTTCGTTGGTCCTGATATCAGGAAACTCTTATAAGACCATGAATTAGAAATACAATGATGATCATTCAAATGTACAAGGGTGGATCAAACGTTAAACCGGAATTTTCCACTAGTGGCTCTAACAGGAGCAAACCATTTTGTGACCTTGAATGAGTAGTGGTGGGGACGTCTTGCATCATTCCTCTGTTGATCACATGCAACAAGACACTTGTTTTGTCACAAGCACAATGAATGAGAAAAAGCTGCATATGTCTATTCAGCAATGCATTATCCTAAAGTTTCTCACTAAGGAAGAGGACGTAAAGGCAGCCAAAATTTTGGAAAGACAACATTCATAGTATGCCAAAAACTCTTGAATAAGCAATCACATGTGCGAGTGGCTCAAAATGTTCATAGGGACCAGAAACCATGGAAAAAGAGATCCTCAAAGTATGACTGCAGACAAGTATTACATTGGAAACCAATGCCTGTCAGCTGGAAAGATGCTTGCAACTGGTTTTTGGGACTCCAAGGGCATTTTGGTGGTAGACTTTCTTCAAGCAAGAAAAACAATAGATGCTACTTACTCCTGCAGACTTATTGTTGAGGCATAAGCTGCTTATTTTAGTACAAGATGTCAGCGAGCCACCAGAAACATCATTCTTCTCCATGACAATGAGAGATCACATATGGCTACATTAATGTGAAAAGCTGAAAGAGATTCATTAACAACTCTGGAACATCCTCCTTACAACAAAATTTATCCCTCTGCAACTATCATTTGTTTGGATCTCTTAAAGAAGCATGAGGTAGAGGGACTGACTCAAAAACGACACAGGAGCGAGGAGTTTGTGTATAACTGGCTGCATATACTTTCCTCTTCTTTCTATATGAAAGAAATAAAAGAAACCTCTAATTCAGTGGAAAATTGTAATTTTGAAATGAGACTATGTTGAAAAGTGACATACAATGTTGTACCTTTTCATTGGGTTCAATAAACTTTTTAAAAAACAGTTCTGATTTATATTTGATCTACTCTCATAGGCGTATAACTGCTAAAGGTCCACATACAAACAAATACTGAAACATATGTCAACATGGTTTAGAGGTCTTGGATGCAATTTTAGTTAAAAAAGTAATTATGCTCTTATTTTATCTTGATCCCCTCAGTAAGGAACAAGGTGAGAGATTTCATAAAAACATCAAAGAATTTGAAAAACAAAGAATGGTGTGATAGAAGTATGATGGCAGATGTTTATTAGATGATGAAGATGGATGCACAAGAGGCTACAACTTTATGTCAGTGGTCAAGAATGCAGTCAGAGTGTATGAGATGTGACATAAGGAGAATAAATATAAAGTTAATGCATATAGATAACATTTCAATTAAAATTCAAGAAAAGAAGTATGTGATACCTTGTATTGAAATCTAAACAACTTGGAAAATTTTTCATTTCACACATCTGAAATAATGCAGGAACACAATTTGAATGGAAATAACATTTTGAATGGAGAAACAATGAAAGTTCCCTCAAGCATGTCCTTTAAATAAAATCATTTTCAGTTAACCTATTATCTCCATTTAAATGCATATGTTTTTCTAATTCATCAACGCTTACCACAATTTGGTTTGCCACGTGTGCGAGAGTTGGGCATCTCCACACCATGTTTGTCAACACACCAGCACATTCCCACGGAGGTGTGGCACTGAGTCTGACGATAATATCCCTCATCATCACAGTCAGGGATATAAACTCCTGAAAAATAAAATCACTTGCATCAGTGATGTACATCTACTTGCTATAAGACATAGTTTCAGAGATGGTGACGGCCACAAAGCTATAAAAGTAGCAACACTTCAAAAAATTAAAAAACCCTAGAATCAGAGCATTTTATTGTATGTTACAGGGTTAACATTTGCATGCTTTCTAAACAATCTTACAACTTTTACAAAAGACAAAATGGTTTCATTATAATTACAAATGGTTTTCTTACAAAACATTTATTTGTATGGGAGTGTGACTTAGGAGTGTTTCCACTGTAACATATAGTTCATATTATATAAATGGGCTTTACACTTTTATAATGTAGGTATGAAAAGATACTGGCAACATTTCTGATAACAAAAGTATGACAATATAATGAAAGAAGTGTTTTCTACTCATCAAAGAAACTATCAGAAACAAATATTGTTTAAAACCTGCCCTGAGATTAATGAAAAATCATGGCTATGTCGCTGTTTCATCAAACAGGAATGTTTTGTTTGATATATGTATCTGCCTGTATTCTGTGGAGCACAAAGAAGAAATGAAGTTAAATATCCTGCAAAATAAGCCTCTAGAGGGATGTGATGCCTCCTAACAATTAAAAATATGAAGTTTTTCTAGTGCTTAGCCTGAGAATGCCACTACTATGAGTATACGACAGGCTGAAAGTACAGTAACCACAGTCCAAACCAAGGCAAGCTACCTATAGCTGGAACAGATGGGACATTGGGGACAAGGGATCTGTGAAATAGAATACCAAATAGTGGATTCATTTTACCGTGCTAAATAATTGAAGTGATTCTCACCTACCATGGGTTTTTAATTATTAGCACAAATGATGTGGGATTTTGTGATGAATGGAGGACCTGCCTGAGATTTCCTGACTAAGGGCATCAGCTACTGGAATTGTTAGGGGACCCAGAATTTGTGGGCAGCTACATGTGCAAAGGATTCAATGAGGAATGGAAATTACAGTTCTTGTGTATTAAACATCACAATGAATTTCAGCATATTTATATGAATAAAGCATGTAATTGTTAAAGGAGTATTGTCAAACACATTATGAGATGCACCATAAAGAACCATTATTATGCACAGTATTTGTGAAAAATTAGAAATAAACTGAGTTCAGGCTCAACAATGGGGATATAATGATTAAAATAACAGTAGGTATAGCTGTTAGTATTATATTAAAATTTCCTTCTAGTTTTTATGCAATTAATTATTCTTGATTGTTGCAGCTGCATTATACAAAATGAATCTGTTACTTATTTTACCTGCAAGGTATAGCAATAAAGAAACCAGATTCATACTTTAACACTTTATTGAACAAAATAAGACAATGGCAATGTTATCCCTTTCAATGTAGTCCCCTTTCTGGTCCCTACACCACTGCATGCAAATTCTCCACTGTTAGAAGCAGTGCTGTAGATCTTGTGTTATGCTGTTCAACAATTTGCATCAGTTTTACTTTCACTGCATTCATGAACTTGAACCTGTTTCCTTTGAGCATGGACTTTACTTTCAGGAAGGGAAAAAAGTTACATGGTGCTAGGTCTGGCAAATATGGTGAATGTTCTGCACTGGAATGTTGTTTTTTACCAAATGGTTCCTCACAGATAGCATTCCGTGGGCTGGGGCATTGGCCTAGTGGAGGATCTATGATCTACGAGTCTGGTCTCCTTTATCACAAACATTCATGGAGGATTCTCAAAATTTTTTTATAATAAACCTTATTGAGTGTCTGAGCAGGCACACAATCAATATAGATAACCCCTTGGGTTTAGAAAAAGCAATAATCATTTCCTTGAATTTTGATTTGCTCATGTGCACTATCTTCATCCTGGGGTGTTGGGGGCTCTTCCAATGCATAGATTAATGCTAAGTCTCTAGATAATATTGGAAAATTCAAGTTTTGTCACACATTATTACATTTTTGAAGAAATCAAGATTATTTTCAATGTTTAGGTTTCTTTTGCATGGGTGTGAGAATTTTTGGCACCATTTTAGTACACACCAAAACTGAGCTTTATTTATGGATGCTCTTTGACTGCTATGGCTCTTAGTGTCCCATTCTATATTGGGCGTGAAAGACTAGAAAGTTTTGCTCAGAGGCCTCTATCAGGTTCTTTTATGTGCCATAAATCTACAACATGGGACCACCAGCTTTACTTCCCTTCTGAAGGGAGCCATGCTACGGATTTTTAGGCCTGAAAAATCCATCACCCTCTGCCAAGTTTTTGTACATACCTTTTTCATGCCCAGATCATTGTGCAAAATTTGTCTAACATCTATCTTTCCTAATAGATGTTGGTAAATTCAGCAACTGCTCAAATGCTCAATTGGCAGCCTCCTTGAATAATTTTGGCAACTATCTCCATATTCTCTTCAGTTTTTGTAGTGGAAGGACAGCCTGATTTTGGATCATCCCCAGTGTCTTCCCTAACCTCCTTAAATTTCTTAAACTGCTTGAAAACATAATGGACACTGATTACCATAATTTTATGTCAACAATTTGTAAGTTTCTGTGGTAGATTTTCCAAGTTTTGTGAGGAATTGGATTTTAATAAGTTGTTCTACTTTAGTACTCAGCATTATTCCAATGAAGCTCAGATACACAATCTGCTTCTAACACGGGTCACAGCCAGACTAACCGTGTGCGACTAAAACTTTGTGTGATGTAGAGGGGAGTCCACAGGTCAATGCCCTATCCCCCCTCTTCAACCCCTGATTGACAGGAAATGATTAAAAAGTTAGGTCTCTCGTTTCTTTATTGCCACACCTCATGTCTTTCCTTACATTTTAAATGAAAATATTTGTGTGAACACTTCATACTATAATAATGTTCAAATACAACATATTCAAAGTATAGCACCATTACTAAAATGAATAAATCACTTCTATGTATGGTTCTTAAAAGTAACTTCCTGTGTGTACTTGGAACACTGTGCACATTATATAATAACTAGTGCTGTCAATCGATTAAAAATTTTGATCAATTAACAAATGTCTTCAATCGATTAATCAAGTTTTAATTGTGTTCACACAGTATAATTGTGAGAAATGCACCTGGCATTATATAGTTTTATAATTCCATATGTTATAAACAATAAATGTTTATAATATAAGTTATTTAACTTATAATTGTATTTTATGGCTTGTAAATAATAAATAAAAAAAAATTAAGTTCATATTTTTAATATTCTTCAATATTAACAATTTAATGACACAAAAGTTTGCAAATTTCAAGTTGACAATTACTTTGAGTAATTGAGTGAGCAAGCAAGCAAGCAATTTATTGCGATACTACAAACACAATTTCTTGATACAATAAAATAATGATATCAACATAAACCATAATACACGATTTACAATTTAATTGTACATTTAACCTTCTTATCTCTACATTGAGTTGCTTTAGCCCCTAGGGCCCAAAAGACTCAAACCCTGTTGTTGCCAAGCTCTTGAGTCCCACTTATAGCTTAAAATCTATACCTACTATTATTTAACTTACTTCTTCCTGTTGCTTACTAATTTTCCTCAGCCATTAGGCTTTTACTCTACCTAAACAGTTTCCTACTTCTATTATGTTTGTTCTTTGATTTTACGTTCATACGCTTTTTCCCATGAATTTCTTTTGGTAGATGTGTCAACTCCTTTTTTCCAATTTTCTGCCTGAGTATCTTAGTTTCCTCACATTCCAAAATTATGTGCCAATTATCTTCTTTCATATTACTTCCTCTACACCATTTACCCTTAACCAGCTTGACTGATTTCCCAGCTCCTCCTTAAATGTTTCAGTTTTATCTTCCCTCCATTTATATTTTTGAATCACAATTACATCTTGTTCTAAGACGTTTTCCTTTTTCTTATTTGTATACTGAAATATCACCCTTATTGGAAAATGATTACTAGAACTGGATATGTTCATCACCTCAAAATTGCTAAAATATTCATCAAGATCTGAAAAGTATAGAATATAATCTATAACGCTCTGGCCATTTCTGTTTACAAATGTAAACTCCCTTTCATCATCTTTCCCTTTCACTCCATTACACAACACCAAATTGAACTCCTCACAGAATTCTATTAGTTTCTTGCCTTCGCTATTAGTACATTTATATTTGCTCTTCCTTTTGACCATTTCACTCACTTTACCCTCTAACACATTTTCAAGATCTATTAACTGAATTTGACTTTCTCCAACTCTGGCATTAAAGTCGCCCATTATGATAAAACCTTTTATAAGTGCCTAACTCCTCCATGTTCTGTCTTAACTTATTAAATTGCGACGGAAATGTTATAATGTTTTGCCATTATTATAGCACCACGTTTGGATGCCAATTTGTAACGGTATAGCTTGCAAATGTTTGTTTATGTATGTGTGTTTACTTTAATATCATATTACGCAAATATATGTTTTTACTTCACGCGTATTTGCGAGAGGACTTGCTTTATGTAATGTCTTTTTGTTGTCGAGCCCCACGTTGTGGAGCCAATTATGCGACGGAAATGTTACTTACGTAACATTTATAGCGTAAGTTATTAAAACTTGTAGATCATATGTTGTGCTGCTTTACTTTACGCGTTGCCATCTTGTGACGTCACTCCTTTGTCTGGTTCGTAGCTCCCTCTGGCGTGGCAATTTGTATCAGTTTTGAAATAATTCACTTTAAATGTTTTCCGGCTAGCTATTTAGGTCGACATTTAACTCTTGCAGGGTGTGAATCGGAAAGGAATCTTTTATCCAGAAATTATACTTAATGAAGAAATTGGTTTTATAACTTTTATTGCCGAACACGTTCACAAACACTTTTACAAATTGATTTTAGATACTCGCCAAACTGAAACTGTTTGTAATAACTTCTTATTTATCACTTTTAACTCGCATACTTTAACTTTATGTAATTTTTTTAACTGTATAATACTTTATAATAACTCTCTTAATTCTGCTGCGTGTAACTTGGCGAAATGAATGAACTGAGAGACCGACGTGTATAGTACTGAGAATTCTGTTGAACTGGGAGACACTCTACCTCGGGCCTGGCTTATTTATACGCTTGCCTCAAGATACGCCTAAAGATTATAAATGAACTGCCATTGGCTAATAAAACGCGCCAACATTAGCATCTATTTGAATATCCAATGAAAACCACGAATACATATTGCTTTAGGAAATGTTCTAGAAGCTTCTACCGAAAAGGCGCGAAATATTACGTAACTTCCTGGTTCCCGGTAATGATAAACAACTCACCCCATCGCTGCATTATTGCGTTATTGTTGACAGTTTCAGTAAAGCCGTATATTATTATTTACCAATAATAATTACAATTAATAAACATCTGAAATCAATGTCACATAAAAATACATATTCATATTACAATCATTAATTACATCTGAGTAATTTGTGATACAAATTACCGTATCAAAATAAACGTGGATCATAGAATTCCGAGAAACTGGGTGGGTTATACACTACTGCAACACAAACACTTTCTTTCTCTCATAGGCCATTTAGAACACACCACAGAATTGCTTTATCACCTAAATCCTTGCACACTTTCACTTTAATTTGTATATTCTTTCTAACTAAGACCTAACCTCCTGATACACAACCTTTATCTTTCCATTTCCTACCATCTTTTCCATAAAACTCAAATCCACATTCATATCACTTATCAGCCAAGTTTCAACCACTCACATCATATCTATTACATTTAAAACCCATGCAATTTCTCCATTCTTTAACTTTTCCCACCAACCTTCGATGTTCTATGAAATAACCCCCAGTTCCTTTCCCTATTCAGATCTCTTTCTCTCAAATCTAAATTGATGCTATTTCTTCTAACTCTTTGTCATCCTATCAGCAGCTGTTCTCTCATCCGCACATATCCATTTGTCATGGTAGATATTAGCTGGTACCTGTCAAACCATGTGACCAAAATGTAATTGTAATAGATGTACAAAATACAAGAAAAAAAACTTCTGTGTCACCCTCACATGACTTTCATTACCCACCCTTCTACAAATTATTCTTACAAAAGCTTATTCTTGTACCTACTTCATGTTAATCAAGATAACCATTCACAGAAATAGTTTTATTAAACATTTCATTGTACGAGTATGTACAAGGGGAATAAAGAAGACTTAAGCAATAGTCAAATCTTTTAAAAGTAGGCTCCTATGTGATGGCTTTGAAATTTAATTTTCTTGCATGAAAAAAACTGAATAGCGACTTACCACCTGAAAAACGTATAAGAACTTGACAATTTAAATCAATAATAAAGAACATCTCGGAATACTTAATCCCACAAAGAAACCTTATTTGATATAAGCTGTGGTATTAAAGAGATCTACTTTTTTTGGTGTAATTGAGTTTTTGTCTACCTCTTACAGTTTAAAGTTATATGCTATTCATTCAGAATGAAGAGGACTTTATAAGCAATTTAAAAAAAATTAGATTTTAGTTTTATTTGTGATGGAAATATCTTAAACTGCAGCATTTTAATGAAAAAAAGTCATTTTTGAGAAAATTAAAAATAATGAAACATTTTCATCTAAAGGATAGTTTGGGTTGGGGATTTTCTTGAAAATCTTTATGTCGCATTCCTGGAAGTGCTAACTTAAATAGCAAGCTTGGTATTCAACTGTTTTTTTTTTAAGTTATGTTGAAATTAAATTAAATTGAGTTTTATTTATGGGCGCTCTTTAAGTGCTATGGTCCTTAGCATCCCATTCTATGTTGGGCATGAAAGATCGGTAATTTTGCTCAGAGGTCTCTTTATCAGGCTGAGGTTCTTTTGCGTGCCGTAAATCTATGACATGGGACCACCGGTTTTACTTTCCTTCTGAAGGAAGCCATGCTAAGGATTTTTATGCCCAAAAAAAAATCCATCACCTTCCGCCAGGTTTGAACCTGCGACCTCAGGAACTAGAGGCTGGCATGGTAACCACTGGACCACAGAGGATGACCATTAGTTATGTTTTTCACAGATGTACACACAAATAGAACTTTTTTTAAAAATGCTTTTCTTGGATTCAGGGGCCTCAAAATACATATTTCTAGTGAAGTTCAATTTCAGTTTTTAGGTAGAATATGTACTTTCTCTATTTACTATAGATAAGCAGTAGAGAAATTAAAAACTAACCACAAATGTACACAAATGGCAAATGTACACTACATCACTGGCAACACATTGCCATCTAGTATACAATGAGTGTGTCAGCAGGTTAACATGAATCAAGAATATCACTGTTGTCAGACAAAATGCACTATTTGTAACCAACTTAAACTGTTGGATTTTACTTCAAAATGTGTTGAATGCAAGTCTTTAATAACACCTTGAAAACTAAGTAATACAGACATGTGATTATGTGACTTTCTTCCTTGTTTTAGTAAGAGTAACCTGCTCCCAATATCTAGTGTGTTTTTTTGTTTTTTTTTTTAATATAGATCCTGTAAATGCATTACTAAAAACACACATTTCATTGTTTGAAAGAAACCATTTTCCTACCATAAGTAATATAAGGTGCACTGCAACATGTATACAAAACAGAAGCTAACTGATGCAAGGTGATTCGCACCTTCTGTTCATTTGTGGTTTTTTGCTACAATTGAGCAACTGAGATACAACAGCACAGTGGTTGCATACATCAGTTGTGTATACAAATCAGAACATCTCTAGAAGCAGAAACGCTGGTGACTGAGTTGTTTAACAATTCTTCTGTGTATGTTGGAGCGTAAATGCCTTAACAATATAATAATTTTTACTTTTTCTACCACGTACCTAGTAGGGTAGAAATAGATAGATTTATATCTCCATATATTTAGATACATCATAATTACATTTGGTTATCTCTGCTACTACAGCTTAATCTAATTATATGTATTCATCTATTATATATCATCATTATGTAAGCATCCTTCGATCCTGAATGTATTGAACCAAAAACTTGTGAGTTGCTATGTAATGTATTGGTCCCAGCAAACTCACCACTGCCTTATTTTGCTACTGGGACCACTACATACAAGGCTTCTTATACCCTATCTACTTCTGGTGTACCTATATATCTTCCTTACAAAAGTTTTCTCATTCATTTTTGTTTTACACTTCCTCCATAATTACTAATTTCTTTAATGTTCTTATCTGATTTTCATTTCAGTAGACTTTTCCCCATTGTATCTGTTGGTAAATTAGCCTATTTCTTCAATGTTGATTTATCCCCCATTTCTTTAGTTTCTTCACTTTCTAAAATTGCATACCAATAATATGCATCCTTTCACACATCGGACATTTGTCTAAATCCCTTCTCCCTCCTAAACCTTTTACTTTTACTACCCCTGTTCTCTCGAATGTAATTCCTTCCCTGGCTGCTTTATCTCCTTTTTCCACATACATCTCCTTTCACCATTATAACTTAACTCCTTGCAGATATTTAGTGATTTTTTGTTATTGAAACTACCAAGAAGTTCCTGAATTTCAATGTTATCCATTCTCAGTTTAATTTGATTCCAGATTCCTCTTCCTTTTAATTCCCGCATCTCTCCATGTTGCCCACTTTCCTCCAGGACCCTTTAATTCCATTGATCCAAATAATATACAGTAAACCCTCATTAATTAAAAATCAGATAAACCGAAAACTCGGTTAATCTGTAGTAGCTGCTCTGTCCCTACCTAATTACATGGAAAAATCTACCATTTAAACTGAATTTCAGATAATTCATACTACAAACTAAAATTTGGTCCCCTCATTACATATTCCATATGTTATTCTTTGTTTAAACCGAATATGTATGTTGTGCTGGGCACAACGGTATTTTCCATTACGCATTTCACATAATTTTTCTAAATTTTATTTTTCACTACCCAGCCCCATGCTTCAAAAAAAGGCTTGGGAAATCCCCAAGAAAGAAGGAATTTCTGGGTTTGTGTCTTCTGAGGGATAACTATGGCATTTTCAGAAGAGGCATAACATCAGTGCTGTCCGTGTCTGTGGGGAGGCACATAGAGTAAACGAGGAAGATGCCAATAAGTGGACACAGGAGTTTCAATCTAAGATCTCTCATCATCACCCACAAAATGTGTTTAATATGGGTGAAGCAAGCATTTTCTATAACTTGATGCCTGAAAAAACACTATGTGCCAAGAGCGGAAAATGCAGCAAGGAGAGACTGACGGTGGTCTTGTGCTGTAATTCAGATGGTTCTGAGAAGCTCAAAACATGATTGATTGGAAAACACAATAAACCACATTGTTTTTGAAAAGGTCAACCTATTCAATCTACCAAGTCAGTACGAGAATAATAATAAAGCTTGAATGACCAAATCTCTTGAAGATTCAACAACAAATGGCTGCGAGAAAGAGGAACATTTTGCTAACTAGGACCACTGCTCGGCACATCAGCTCGATGACCTGGAGCTTCTGAACATAGAAGTTGTCTTCTTACTAGCTAACATTATGAGCCGTCTGCAACCATTGGATCAAGGAATAATCACCTCAATGAAGCATAATTATAGATGCTGACTGGCTAAGGCTGCCATCAGTGCAATAGAACTACAAGAAACAGTTCCACATTGGAATGTACTGCAAGCTATCCACGACATATCTGCTGCTTAGGATGAAGTTACAACAGCACCATAACTAACTGTTTTAAGAAGGCCTGGACAGCAAGTGATAATACCACTGAAACTGAACAGGAAACTGATGATCCACATCCGAACTTATAATGTGGATACAGTTGGGATTCTGATAATGTTCTTCTACTTGCTTACACCCAGTTGGTGCTCTCTTGTACTGTCATTATGGAAGAATGGACGTAGCTAGACAACAATATCTGTGCGAGTGAAGAACCAGTTATCTGCTGATGATGCAGAAGAGAATGACAATTCTTTACTGTCATCTTCTGAGGAGGAACATGAAGATACGACACCGTGACCCCACGCTGAAGTTATAGCTGCAGTTTCTGCTCTCAAGAATTTGCTGCCACTTCTGATGTCTCCATGGCATTTCAGGCTGCCCTGGATGTGGTATCTTCAGAGAGTGCCATAATATTATGACCAGCGGTCCGCCAACAACAATTAATGATTTTTCCAAATTAGAGAACTAAAATTTGTAATGGATAAGAGTTGTAACTAAAACATGTGTTCTGATTAAAATTTAGTATTAAAAGAACAGTATATTTAAACTGTTTCTTAAGGTTATTGTTTGTTGTATTATACGACTCACTAATTCAATGAGTACAATATTGTTCCAAATAGTACTGTTTAAAAAAATTATGACAAGCATTTGACAGTATACTTTCTCAATTAAACAAATGCCAGATATACCATATACAGCAGTTATTTTTACTTTTTCTTAGAAGTGGAACACACTCATTCGTTGGTATGCATAACAAGGGAGAAAGTGAACTCAACAATCATATTTTACCATTTAAGATAATATAGGACTATTTTTACAAAACCTCATTAATTCAAACTTTGTTAAATTGGCTATTTTTCGGTTCCTTGGAATTCGGTTAAATGAGCTTCTACTGTATTGGGCAATATTCTCTTGTGAAATCAAGCATTGTTTCAGAATACTTGGTTCTTTATTATTCTTTAATCTAAACCAGTATTTTAAGAGTTCTTGCCATTATTTTTCTTTTACTCCCTACACTTCCTAGTCCTGCCTGTGCCACTCCATTAGGTGAATTTTTAGGTAGTCCCATAACTTGCTCACAGAAATTCCTATGAAGTGCAGAAGGTATTGCATTTCACCCAAAACTTTGATATTGAGATTTCATCGGAAATACATGTCTTGAGGCCCCCTGAATCCCCCCAAAAAGCATTTCTAGGGAAAGGTCCATTTGTGCATGCATGCATGTATGTGTGTGGGTGTGTGTGTGTGCATGTGAACAGCATAACTCAAAAATGAAGTAAGTGTCCAATAAACACCAAACTTGGTATTTAGGTTCAACATCTTCCAAAGATTTGACACAACATTTTTAAGAAAATCCTCCCACCCAAACTACCCTTTACAAGGAAGATTTTTGAAATGTTTGCTTTTATCAAAAATGCCTTGTGGCTGAAATATATATTTAATGACATACTTGACGTATGTATGTATGAACTGGCTGGTGTAGGAATTATTTGTTATAATATTGTATACATTTATATATTGTGTTATTTGCATATATTTGATGTTATTATTATGATTATTGTATTTATTTATTTGTTTGATTATGAATATGTACCTTGTTAATGCATATATATCCAGAATTTAAACTCATTTATTAAAATCAGAGTAATTTAGAACAGGTCATGGCTGACCTTAACTAAATTTATAAACAGAGAAAATTTATACCATTACTTTAGATGACCATGGAAAAATAAACAGAAATGCAAATTTGTTATTTTTCACTAAAAAGCAAATATAAGATAACAAAGGGAGAAATAAACAACATTATTCTTCTGGTAGAAATAAGTTAGTATTCCAGCACTACTCAGACTGTGCAGACCAGTATCCTAGTGGATTCCCAACCATGTAGAGTACCATTCCAATAGCAATCAGATTGTATTGGTCAGCTCCTACTTTGATATATTTCTGGATATATACTGATTTAGTAAGTCACCATTAATTATGATGAAAAATGTATATTAATTATAAATGTGGAAGAAAATGTTTAACAATAAAAAAGAATTTAAGTTGGGAAAACAAATACTTGTATTAAATTTATTTATTATGGAATCTTACCTGTAACAACACCCTGAAGTTAAATAGAGGACTCATAGCTCAAATAACACCAACAAATGGGTGTATCTATTCAAAATGATGCAGTAATTTGTATCACAAATTATTTAAATGTAAAGAGTGATTATAGTATGAATATGCATTATTATGTGACATTGATTTGAGATGTTTGTTGATTGTAATTATTGTTGGGAAGTAAGTTTATACTGCCTTACTGAAACTGACAATAATAGCGTGCAATAATGCAGCGAGGGGGTGAGCTGTTTATCATTATTGGAAACGAGGAAGTTACGTAATGTTGGCGCGTTTTCCTTTAGAATCTTCTGGAACATTTCCCTAGAGCATATGTATTCATAATTTTCATTGGATATTAAAATAGACGCTAATGTTGGCGCGTTTTATTAGCCAGTTGCAGCTCAGTTATAATTTTTAGGCATATCAGGGTGTATGAGTATAAAAGAGCTAGGTTAGAGGTTGACCCCTTCAGTTCATCGAAAATATTTGTAAAGTACACGCGTCGCCTTCAGTCCGTCAGTTCATCGAAAATATTTGTACGGCACACGTCGGATATCAATTTGCAGGTTACGCGTAACAGATTTATGAAAAATCTTAAATGTTGTAAAGTTAATTATACAAAAAGTTGAAGTATGCGAATTAAGAATTATCAGTAATGAAGTTATTATAACAGTTTCAGTTTGGCGAGTGTCTAAATCAATGTGTAAATGTGATAGTGACTGTGTTTCGACAATAAAAGTGTAAAACAAATTCTTTCATCAGTGTTATCTTTGGATAAAAGATTCCTTTCCGTTTACACAACCTGTATAAAGAGAAGTGCTCGACCCAAAAAGATCATAGCTAGCTGGAGGACAGTGAAAAAAAATTAAATAAAATAAAAGTAGCATTCTTTCAAACAAAAACTAATACTGCCGCAAATTGCTAACACCAGATGGAGCTACAAACCTAACAAAGAATCACGTCACAAAATGGCTTCACCACATGAAGTAAACATACATACACAAATAACATTATAAATTTACCATCGCAAATTGGCTCCCAAATGTGGGGCTCAATAAATAAATAAATAAATATAACATAAATACCGCCGCAAATTGGCGCCCAACGTGGGGCTAAATAAACAAATTAAATATAACATTAAACCACTTCAAATTGGCGCCCAACGTGGGGCATAATGACCAGGAAAGGGGCACGATGACCAGGAAAGGAGCAGAATGACCAGGAAAGGAGCAGAATAACCAGGAAGGGGCAAAGGAACCAGGACGTGGAACGAATGGAGCAGTGAACTGAACTACAATACGCAGATTCCATAAACAACTATAGGAACGACAGACTACGCGGATGATTGCACATCGTAATTCCAAGATTATAAGGCAACAGGGGAATTCAACTACAGAACACCACAACGACGTAGATTCATCATAAAACGACGCAGAAGCAACATCAGCAGTTAGCATCAGAAAGGTTAGAAAAGTGTGATTTTTATTCTAAAAAAAAGTGTAAAAATTTAAATGTACCTTAGGAGCGGTAGGATAAAGAAAACAATGTCCACTAATAATACAGAAGAAATAATTATGGAGGGAGATAGTGTAACAGCTGTAATTCAATACAGGTTACAGAAAATAGCTCAAACAATATAGTATTTGAGGGAGGAAATATTAGTGCAGAAAGTAAGAATAGAATAGCAGGAAATATTAATTTTGATGCTAGTATGATGATGGAAATGCTGAGAAATATGAATGATAATATGCAAAAGAATAATGAGAAATTAAGGGAAGATATTATTAAGAGTGTAGAACAAAAAATAGATCAGAGTTTTGAGGAATTGAGAGAAGCTATAAAAAAAGATCATAGGAAATTAATTGAAGATATTGATAGGAGTAATGAGATATTAGAGCAAAAAGTAGATCACAGCAGGGAAGAAATTGAAAAGAAAGTTATGAAGCTAGATAGTAGTATGCCAAAAATGAGAGATGAAAATGATGAAGTAATAGCAAGTGAGATAGGAGAAGTTTCAAAGAAAATGCTAGACATGAGCAGGGAAATAGGTAACAAAAAAAGTGAGGTTAATACTAAAAGTGAACATGTTGATGTAGAATGTACAGAGTCAGGTAGTAGAATGAGTAACATTTCAAATGAGATAAGAGAGATGAAAGAGGTTATGAATGTAGATGTGAATCAGGCGCAAGTTAATTTCAGAGGGGAGATATCAGAATTTCAGAAAGAATCAGAAATTCAAAGAAATAAATTAATTGTACGAAGAAGTTAAAGTTTTGCCTGTAAATAATCAAAAGCTAACTTCTGAAATTAACACGTACCAAGCTGTTCAGAATGAAAACTCCAATCCAGTACAGCTTATGACAGATTTGTCAGAGTACTCTCAAATTAAAAAGATAGCAGAAGAATTGAGAATGACAGTAGTTAAAAGATGTGTTGTTCAGGAAACTTTAGATTGTTTTCGAATGTTATCATGGGACGAAATTTCATATGAATACAAGAGGTTATTCATGAACAAATTTTTGAAGGTTAGGATACGGCTACGAGTAATGTTTAGCCACACACAATTTGATCCAGGAGGGTAAATAGCAATGAGTTGTAAAGTAAATGCTGGATAGTTAAAGATGACCTGCAGAGTAATGTATTGGAATGTAAGAGGGTTAATTATTTATGTATGTCATAGGTAAAGAGAAATAAATTATAAAAAAAAAAGAGAAATGTTTTAAAAAAAAAAAAAAATTAAATTCTTAGTAACTGTAACAGCATTTGAAATAAAGCATGATGTTATATTAAAGTAAAGTACGTAGATATAATTCCAAGAGTATTGTGAATATAATGTACAAAACAACAAAAATGGGGTAAAAATAATTAAAAAAACAAATACTTATGTAGCAAACAGAACATGTGAAACAGTGCCTAGATTTAAGAGATGTAAATATATTTATGTAGAGGGTGAACATTTTTGGTAAATATGTTTAATAATTACAAAAATTCTTAAATGTATAAATTTTTGTCAACAACTTAAGAAAGTAAACAATTTTGTAACAGTAATTAAATAATTCAGGGTACAGTATTTGCTATAAAAAAAAGAAAAATTGTAATGTCAGATTAAAGTCTAAACACATTAAACCAGAGCCAGTAAGTAGTGGCAAGATAGAGGAAAACATGTCGTGTGTTAAATACGTGTGAAGTGTTAAGTGAAAGTGATAGCGTGTGTTCCAAGATTTAGGAGACTAAAAACCCAATTATAAAATTTCCAAACAAGTTGTAAATATTTATAATTATGTTTCTAGTGGGGCATATGATGCAGTAATTTGTATCACAAATTATTTAAATGTAAAGAGTGATTATAGTATGAATATGCATTATTATGTGACATTGATTTGAGATGTTTGTTGATTGTAATTATTGTTGGGAAGTAAGTTTATACTGCCTTACTGAAACTGACAATAATAGCGTGCAATAATGCTGCGAGGGGGTGAGCTGTTTATCATTATTGGAAACGAGGAAGTTACGTAATGTTGGCGCGTTTTCCTTTAGAATCTTCTGGAACATTTCCCTAGAGCATATGTATTCATAATTTTCATTGGATATTAAAATAGACGCTAATGTTGGCGCGTTTTATTAGCCAGTTGCAGCTCAGTTATAATTTTTAGGCGTATCGGGGTGTATGAGTATAAAAGAGCTAGGTTAGAGGTTGACCCCTTCAGTTCATCGAAAATATTTGTAAAGTACACGCATCGCCTTCAGTCCGTCAGTTCATCGAAAATATTTGTACGGCACACGTCGGATATCAATTTGCAGGTTACGCGTAACAGATTTATGAAAAATCTTAAATGTTGTAAAGTTAATTATACAAAAAGTTGAAGTATGCGAATTAAGAATTATCAGTAATGAAGTTATTATAACAGTTTCAGTTTGGCGAGTGTCTAGATCAATGTGTAAATGTGATAGTGACTGTGTTTCGACAATAAAAGTGTAAAACAAATTCTTTCATCAGTGTTATCTTTGGATAAAAGATTCCTTTCCGTTTACACAACCTGTATAAAGAGAAGTGCTCGACCCAAAAAGATCATAGCTAGCTGGAGGACAGTGAAAAAAAATTAAATAAAATAAAAGTAGCATTCTTTCAAACAAAAACTAATACTGCCGCAAATTGCTAACACCAGATGGAGCTACAAACCTAACAAAGAATCACGTCACAAAATGGCTTCACCACATGAAGTAAACACACATACACAAATAACATTATAAATTTACCATCGCAAATTGGCTCCCAAATGTGGGGCTCAATAAATAAATAAACATAAATACCGCCGCAAATTGGCGCCCAACATGGGGCTAAATAAACAAATTAAATATAACATTAAACCACTTCAAAAACAACTGTTGCAGGCTCTAATGATTTTGATTAAAATATGTTACGTTTGAGATATTTACATTACAAATAAAATGTATATCTTGAATTTTCTGAGAATACCCTTCAATCAGAGCAATTTTGTATAATTTTTATATATCAGGTAAATTATAAGAGACAAATGCTTACTACACAAAAAGTGTAGAGTTCTTTAAAGCACGGAATTTATTTCAAATAAATTTTTTTTTGGTGTGCCATTGGCCATTTCTGAGATATCTCTTATTATTGGTTTGAATTTTCAAAACCTTGTCATGTTTTTAAGAGTACTGTCACTACTCAATTGTTTCTCACAATGTCACGGAAAGAGTATGAAATTTCTAGGCCAGCATATAGCGACCTGGTTTTTAAACATGTAACTATCAATTCAGTTTCCTCTATCCCCCTTGTACCTTCAAAGAAATGTGTAATGAAACTATTTCTGCAAATGTTCATTTTGATTAGCATGAAGTAGATAGAAAAATAAGTTTCATAAGAATAGTTTGCACAAGCTATATAAAAATAAATGATAGGTAGAGAAAGTCTGTGAATTTAACACATAAGACACTTTTTTAAATGATTTTCTGCAAAAACAGTAAACAGCATCTTAAAAACAGTCATTTCAGATATTTTGCACAAATCCATTTATCAGCCATTCTAAATAGATAATTATTTTTCTGCATTTTATGTGCATTTACAGAGTAGTCTCTAGCCTCTATTCATATTCCAAAGTAAAATTTGCTGCCTGTGGTGTAAATTCAAGTAAGGGAAACAAGAATCCCCCAAGTTTTGTAGATGTAAGAGAGACGGTCAAAGAGATTCAAAATAAAGGAAAACTGGCCTACCAAGCAAACCAGGGCTTATCCTTCTCTTGACTGCAGCACAAGGTCTGTCTGTTTTCTCAAAACAGCGACACCATTCACGAGGAGAAACAAAGATGTCTCTGTCTGCATCACAGGCATCCAAGAAGGGCTTGATACACTTTTCACTCTGGTCATGCTCTAGGTCATACAGCTCCTGCAGAGACAACTGATCATCACCATCCAAGTCCAGGTGTTGGAACATCCACCGCACTTCTCCCTTGCAGGATCCAGGGAAATGTGCTGCAATGCACAATACACACACTTTAAATATATATGCCAACTTAATCAACAATCACTTTGTTTCTATAAGTCCAAACATACCCAATAATATGTTCTATAGAGACTTGAATAACTGTATAACTAATACCATCAGTCAGACCATATTCCTGAAGCCAACTAATAATTCTGAAATTCTTGACACTGTAAACAAGCTCAAATCAACAAGTACTATCAGCTATGACAAAATTCCCATCAAAGTAATAAAATCATGCAAAAAATGCTATCATTAATCCTCTTGTTGACATTATTAACACCATCTTATCCTCCTGAAAACTTAAAAATAGCTAGAGTCATTCCCATATTCAAAAAAGGAAATAGATTGAGAATAGATAATTCTAGGCCTATCTTTATACTGCCAACTTTGTCAAAAATAGTTAAAAAAATAATGTACTTACAAATTATCAAATTTCTTAAAACACTTTCATGGATTTATTCAAGGCAAGTCAACATCTGCAGTATGCTCTTTTATTGAATATATCATTGATGCCATTGAAAGTGGTTGTTATTCTGCAGGTGTATTGTTGGATCTTGCCAAAGCATTCAATGTGTGGAAAAAAAGATCTTACTTAATAAATTATATAACCTTGGAAGAAAAGGCATTGATATGACTAATTGAACTAAGTTTATTGAAGTAAATTGCAAGCAGGGAGTTTTCATGTATCAAAGTAAAGATACAGTATTGGAGTTCCTCAGGGCTCTATATTGGGACCACTGTTATTTATATTGTACATCAATTATATTGCCAATGATATATCTAATAATGTTAGTTTAGGCCTTTATGCTGATGATACAACAATTGGTTTTATAAATAAGGATCTTCTTATATTAGAAATACAAATGAATGAAGCTGTAAACTCAGCAACTCAACATTTTAATAACTTAAAACTATGTGCCAATGCTAAAAGAAGTGTATTTATAGTTTTTAGCTTTAAAAACACCAATTTTGATAATGATATAATTTTACCTGTGGAGGTGGTAACATTCTTGATTTAACAGTTGATAGTATATTATCATGGAACGAAATATTAGTAAAATTGAAACTAAACTATATTCTACATAATCACTACATCAGTATTTATATCAGCTGAAGCTGCAAAGGTAGTATGCTTTGGTTTAATTCACTCAACAATTACGTACAGTATTGAATTATGGGGATCAATGTCTAAGGTTAATTTAAAGAGAGTTTTTATATTACAGAATACATAGAAAAATTGTCAATGAACAGCTCATGTAGGGAAGCATTTAAAACTTTGTGAATTCTAATCCTTCCTAGTAATTTTATATTAAAATCCATTTTTATATACATAGCAAATCACTTCCAGAATACTCATCAATCCATAATCATAACACAAGGGGAAAACAGGACCTGATAATTCAAACACACAGATTAAGACTATATGAAAAATAAGACTGATATATAGGTAGTTAATTATTTAATAAACTACCAGTCAACTTTCAGAATAACACCCCATTTACCAAGTTTAAACACATATTAACTACATTTTTTATAAATAAAGTATACTACAGTAGCGATGAATTTTTAAACAACAATAGTATCCTAACTGATCTTTGCTCTGTGTAGATAGTATGTACAATGCAAGTATATCATTCAGTGATTTTATATATATTTCTATGCTTATTATGTTCATTACTGTAAATACTTACACTTTTATAAACACTGAACTATGTTCTTAAACAATCTTTCAATTGTATGTACACTGTAACATGTTAAAAAGGACAATAAAAATGAATTTGAATTTGTAGCCAGAATGTTACCTTTGGTAATACAAATGCCTTCCTGTCATTAGCTGTAGGTATTTCGATTCTCATTATCTTAGTCAGCAAAGTGCTTGACATATTGCTATACTATTTTTTTTTTTTTTTGAGCAGTAATGTGATTTAAACCAGAGATAAAATGGGCAAAACAAAACTTTAAGAACAAATATAATTTTTTTCAATAACTAGATATTCATTTCTGCTAGCAAAAATATTCAATGTTAGTAACTTAGGATGAAACATGCGAGAGAACATTGCAAATTTTGTGTTTACTTCACTTTAACTGCCCCACGTATGGGAGCCAATTTGAAGTAGTATTTGTGTGTATTTGTGTCCCCACGTTGTGGATAATGTTTCTCACGTAATGTTGCTTACCTCACGCGTGGAACCATCTTGTGTGACGTCATTCGTCGGTCGCCTGCTAAATTCATCTGGCGTAGCAATCTATATGAATTAGTTTTAAGGTTATGTATATTGTCTTCCGGCCAGCTATTTAGGTAGGCATTTAATTCTTGCAGGGTGTGAAGCAGAAAAGGAATCTTTTATCCAAAAATTACTAGTGAAGAAATTTGTTTTATACTGTTTTATTGTCGAACACGTGCACTAACACTTTCACAGATTTGTCTAGATAATCGCCATACTGAAACTGTTTATAATAACTTCTCACTTTTAACTCACGTACTTCAATTTTTGTATATAAGTGACTTTGTAATATTTTAGATCTTTTATGATTTTTACTGCGCGTAACTTGACGAACTGAGCGACCAACGTGTAATGTACGGAGAATTTTGTATAACTGCGGGAGACGATGTGTAGTGCTTCGTGAATATTGACGAACTGGAGGACGATGTGTACTGTGTCGAGAATCTTGCCGAACTGGAGGACGCTGTGTACTGTGTCGAGAATCTTGCCGAACTGGAGGACGCTCGCTTTGAATCTACACTATTTATAGGCTTACCTCAAGATACACCTAAAGATTATAAATGAATTACCATTGGCTAATAAAAAGCGCCAACATTAGCGTCTATTTTACTATCCAATGAAAACCACTAATACATATTACTTTTATAGAATGTTCTGGAAGCTTTTTTACTGAAAAGGCGCGAAACATGACGTAACTTCCTGGTTCCCGGTAACGATAAACAACTCACTCCCTTGCTAAAGTATTGTGTTATTGTTAACAGTTTCAGTAGAGCCGAAAATTATTATTTACCATTAATAATTACAATTATTAAACCTCTGAAATCAATGTTACATAAAAATACATATTCATAATAAAATAATTATTTATATTAACGTAATTTGTGATACAAATTACCGTCTCATATGCCCCACTAGAAATATAATTATAAATATTTATAACCTGTTTAGAAATTTTATAATTTTGTTTTTAGTCTCCTAAATCTTGTAACACACGCTATCACTTTCACTTAACACTTCACACGCGTTTAACACACGACATATGTTTTATCTCGCCACTACTTACTGGCTCTGGTTTAATTAATTTAGATATTAATCTGATATCACAAATTTTTTTATAGCAAATACTATACCCTAAACTATTTAACTAGTGTTACAAAAAATGGTTTACTTTCTTATATTGTTACCAAAAATTTATCAATTCAAGAATTTTTTTGTAATTACCATACATATTTACCAAAATATTCACCCTTTACATATATTTACATCTCTTAAATCTAGATAATGCTTTACATTTTCTGTTTACTACACAAGTATTTGTTTTAAATTATTTTTACCATTTTTGTTATTTTGAATTTTATTTTAAACAATACTCTCGGAATTGCACTTACGTATCTTTACTTTAATATCATATTAATTTTCAATCTTTGTATTCTTAATTTTTTAATTCTTGGTATTGTATTTACGTACTTTTACTTTAATCTCATCTTAAGTTTCAATCTTTGCATTCTTAATCTTCAAATATTTTGTTACAGTTACTAAAAATTTAATTATTTATTTTTTTTTTTTTAAACATTTCTCTTTTTTTTTTTTTTTTTTATTTTATCATTTAATTTATTTCACTTTTCAAATGACATATATAAATAGTTAACCCTCTTACGTTCCAATACATTTCTCTGCGAGTCGTCTTTAACTATCCAGCATTTACTTTACATCACATTGCTATTTACCCTCCTGGATCAAATTGTGTGTGGCTAAACATTACTCGTAGCCGTAACCTAACCTCCAAATTGTTCATGAATAACCTCTTGTATTCATATGACATTTCGTTCCCTGATAACATTTGAAAACAATCTACAGTTTCCTGAACAACACATCTTTTAACAACATTCATTTTCAATTCTTCAACCATCTCTTTAATTTGAAAGTACTTTGACAAATATGTACTAAAATGTACTGGACTGGAGTTTTCAATTTGAATATATTGGTACAATTTATTTCTTTGCATTTCTGATTCTTTTTGCATTTCTGATATCTCCGCTCTGAAATTGACTTGCGCCTGATTTACATCTACATTCCTAACCTCTTTCATCTCTCTTAGCTCACTTGAAATATTACTCACTTGACTGCCTAACTCTGTACATTCTACATTAACCTCACTTTTAGTATTAACGTCACTTTCTTTGTTATCTCTTTCCCTACTCATGTCTAGCATTTTCTCTGAAATTTCTCCTATCTCGCTTGCTATTACTTCATTTTCATCTCTCATTTTTGGCATACTACTATCTTGCTTCATAACTTTCTTTTCCATTTCTTCACTGCTTTGATCTACTTTTTGCTCTAATACCCCATTACTCCTACCAATATTTTCAATTGATTTCCTGTTTTGTTCAAAGCTTTTACCAATATCTTCTCTTAATTCTCTCTTATTCTGATCTAGTTTTTGTTCTAAACTCCTATCAATATCTTCTCTTAATTCCCTATTATTCTTTTCCATATTCTGAGTTAGTTTTTCTAATTTCTCACTATTCTGAGTTAGTTTTTGTTCTAATTTCTCATTATTCTTAATACTATCTTCCCTGTTTTGATCTATTTTCTCATTAGTCTTTTTCATATCTGCTCTTATTTCCCTATGACTCTTTTGTATATCTTCCCTCATATTTTTCATATTTATCAGCATTTCCATCATCATACTAGCATCAAAGTTAACATTTCCTGCTATTCTATTCTTACTTTTTGCACTAACATTTCCTGCTGTTCTATTCTGACTTTGTTTACTAATATTTTCTCCCTCAACTACTACATTGTTTAAGCTATTTTCTGTATCCTGTATTGAATTACAGCTAACTGTTACATTATCTCCCTTCATCATTATTTCTTCAGTATTCCTAGCAGCCATTGTTTTTGTTTTCTAAAAAAAAATTACAATCACCTGACCTTTATGTTGCTGCCTGTTGATGTAGCTTTGATGTCCAGCGTTCTGCCCCTTTCTCCTAGATTTGTATGTCGCTTCTGCGTTGTATTGTGATGAATCTACGTCGTTTCGATGTTTTTTGTATCCCCTTATCCGCGCCGTTTGTCGCTCCTCTTGTTTCTGGAATCTGCGTCTTGTAGATCATTTTACTGCTGCTTTCGTTCCACGTCCTGATAGCTATCATCTGATCTTGGTCACTTCGCCTTCCTTTCCTAGTTGTCGCTCCACGTTGATGCGCCAATTTGCGAGAGAACATTGCAAATTTTGTGTTTACTTCACTTTAACTGCCCCACGTATGGGAGCCAATTTGAAGTAGTATTTGTGTGTATTTGTGTCCCCACGTTGTGGATAATGTTTCTCACGTAATGTTGCTTACCTCACGCGTGGAACCATCTTGTGTGACGTCATTCGTCGGTCGCCTGCTAAATTCATCTGGCGTAGCAATCTATATGAATTAGTTTTAAGGTTATGTATATTGTCTTCCGGCCAGCTATTTAGGTAGGCATTTAATTCTTGCAGGGTGTGAAGCGGAAAAGGAATCTTTTATCCAAAAATTACTAGTAAAGAAATTTGTTTTATACTGTTTTATTGTCGAACACGTGCACTAACACTTTCACAGATTTGTCTAGATAATCGCCATACTGAAACTGTTTATAATAACTTCTCACTTTTAACTCACGTACTTCAATTTTTGTATATAAGTGACTTTGTAATATTTTAGATCTTTTATGATTTTTACTGCGCGTAACTTGACGAACTGAGCGACCAACGTGTAATGTACGGAGAATTTTGTATAACTGCGGGAGACGATGTGTAGTGCTTCGTGAATATTGACGAACTGGAGGACGATGTGTACTGTGTCGAGAATCTTGCCGAACTGGAGGACGCTGTGTACTGTGTCGAGAATCTTGCCGAACTGGAGGACGCTCGCTTTGAATCTACACTATTTATAGGCTTACCTCAAGATACACCTAAAGATTATAAATGAATTACCATTGGCTAATAAAAAGCGCCAACATTAGCGTCTATTTTACTATCCAATGAAAACCACTAATACATATTACTTTTATAGAATGTTCTGGAAGCTTTTTTACTGAAAAGGCGCGAAACATGACGTAACTTCCTGGTTCCCGGTAACGATAAACAACTCACTCCCTTGCTAAAGTATTGTGTTATTGTTAACAGTTTCAGTAGAGCCGAAAATTATTATTTACCATTAATAATTACAATTATTAAACCTCTGAAATCAATGTTACATAAAAATACATATTCATAATAAAATAATTATTTATATTAAAGTAATTTGTGATACAAATTACCGTCTCAAACACAGGAAAAAGAACTTAAAGAACCAATAAATTTAAAGGATGTGCCCTTAAAAATTGAATCAAATGTGATTTTTCTCTATCAGTGTTCATAAGTTTCTCTTCTAGTCTCTTAACTTTCTAAGTATTATCTATATCCAATGATACAAACTGAACTTGCACTACTTGACCACTTTTTACTTTCTCTACTACATATAGTAAGTAGGGGAAGTATTATATTCCACCCCAAAATTTGATACCGAGATTTCACAGGAAATACATGTTTTGAGGTACACTGAATGTATATAAAGCATTTTTGGAAACATGTCCGTGTGTGTGTGTGTGTGTGTGTGTGTGTGTCTGTATGTGAATAGCTTAACTCAGAAACGAACATTTGCATTAACACCAAATTTAGTATTTAGGTGCAGTATCTTCCAGAGATGCGACACAAAGGTTTTCAAGAAAATACCCCCACCCCAGATTACCCTTTACATGGAACATTTTTCGAAAATTTTAATTTTCTCAAAATTAGCTGTAACGATTTTGCATAAAATACCATAAGTTTAAGACATTTTTATGGCAAATGAATTGTATATCTCAAATTTTCTGGGAATATCTCCAAAAGTATTCTTCATTGTGAACGACTTTTGCATAACTGGTAAACTATAAGAGAGAGACAAAATTTTACTACACAAAAAATGTAGATCGCGTTAAAATACACAATTTATGTCGTATGCATTTTTTTTGTTGAGTGAACCATTTTCGAGATATTGCTCACTATTCCCTTAAATTTTCCAATACTTATACTTTTTCTCAAATGGGAATTCGTTATTCATTTTTTTTTTGTCCTGGTAATGCAAAGAGAATGGAATATTCCACATAGCAGCCAGCTCTAAAAATATTTGACTATCGCTTAAAGCCTACCAATTCCCCTTGCATCTACAAGAAAATTTGCGATAAGATTAACATCTTGATATCTCGATTAACATGAAGCATATGGAGAATAAGCGTTTGTAAAAATAGTTTGTACAAGAGTAGAGAAAGTCATGTGAGTATAACACATCAGATTTTTTAAGTACATCATGGGCTCTTAGCATATTGTTAGTCACTTGCCAACTTTGTGCAAGTTTACAAAATGTGTTTTATGAGAAGGTTGTAAATGGAAAGAAGAGTGATACAAAAATCTTAACCAAACTTTTTATGGTAATTCTATGGAAATTCTATTTTGTATAAATAATCAGTATTAAAGTGTATAAAGGGGTAGAGCATAGACAAAAGTTGCATTTAATTTTTGTTTTGTTTTTTTCTTTTGTGTTTATATATGAGTATGTTACCTTTCCACTTAAGAATGGATGGGCGAATTATTATGAAATTTGTAATATAACATATATACTTAGAGGCTAGGGTATATAACCCCTAATTACTTTGCCCAAAGGGGAGATTACAATGGAATAAGAAGTAAACAAATGAAAATATCTTGCTTATTACTGAGTTTATGTGAAAAGTGTTAGAAGTTTATAAGCAAATATTTTTTTGACAGTTAATTATGTCATTTACAAAATGCTCACAGAAGCTGCAAATATAAAGTACCTAATATAAATGTTAAATGGCTGGAAAAAGTTTATGAGATGGTTGTGGAGGCAAAAATGATGTATGGTATAGAAATATGGGAATTAGATAGAGGATGGAAATTATAGATGTGGTGCACAGGATGTTTTGTAGAGAAATACTAGGGCTACCGAAGTCAATTGTAAGACAGGTAGCACAATTAGAGATGGGCAGGGTGCCAACTAAGGGGAAGATAATGGAAAGAGCTTTGAAATTTTGGTTCAGAAGTTTAAATCTAGGAAAAAGTAATGTGTTAAGACAATGTATTGAATACCAAGAGAAGAGCTTAATGAATGATGGATGGGTAAGTAAATTACGGAATATTTTGGAGAAAAATGGGTTAGGAGATATATGGAGAAGGAGAGAAAATAACGTAAAACATTTTTTGGAAAAAGGCAAGGAAAAGACTGGAAGATATAGAAATACAAATCATGTTCAGTGAGATTGCCGAAAAGAGCTCATTAGTTTATTATAGGCCAATGAAAAATACATGGGGTAGGGAAAAATATATAGACATAGTAAATAAAGAAGAGAGAGAATCTATTGCATGGTTAAGAACCGGAGCATAGGCTAAAAGGGCTAAGACAGGGTATTCCTCAGAACCAATGTCCGATATGTGGTGGTAATGAAGACATTGAACACATAGTATTTAAGTGCCAAGGAACAGAAAATTGGAGAAAAGAATTTTTTAATAAGAAGTGGTTGAAGGGGGATAGAAATACACTTATAATTGAAATGATATGCAAGTACGCTAGAAGTATTGGACAGTTTTTGTGTAAAGTAAAAAATAAATGGCTTTGGACAGTGGAAAGAGAAAAGTAAGAGGTAGTGCATCTTACTTTGAATGGAAAACTATAGTGAATGTGTGATGGAAATGGAAAGTGAAAAAAAAAAAAAGTGGAAATGGGACATGAAAAAAAAAAAAAACTGAAAAAAAAGAGCAAGATAATTTAGTGACAAGAGATTGTAAAATGTAAATAAACTGTAGTGATTGTCTACTGAATAAATGACCAGGGTTAAAATGCAGTAGAAAATCAAATTTGTAAAACTCCTAGCACAATAAATAAATACTATACAAGAGCATCAGAGATTACATCCTACAATTATATACAGATATGTATATATATTATAATTCTGCAACATTGTACACACACTTCTTAATTAGGTAAAATTTTAAAACATTTTTAAATTTAATACTTACGTTGTTTTTCACTTGAGTTGGTAGCTTATTATAATATAAGGCTTCAATTCTATATGGGTCCTTATTAGTTTGACTTTTATTTGAGCTAACCCTATGATAATCACTTGAACCTCTAGTATCATGGTTATGGCAGTCTTTATTGAGCACATTATATTCCTTATTATTTTTGACAAGTAGTATACTTTTATAAACATATAGTGAAACTACAGTTAATATTTTTATCTTTATGAATGTTTCCCTGCATGACTGTTGGTAGTCGAGGTTGTACATACATCTGATACATTTTTTTTTGTATTTTTAATATCCTATCCATGTTGAACTTACTTGTACCCCCCCAAATTTCAATTCCATAGGTTAATTGTGGATAAATTATGCCATAGTAAGCTGAATTGAGAATAGAAGTGTTTTTGTATTTTGCCAGCTGTCTCAGAAGGGATAGTCCCGAGTTGATTTTTTTGCAAACAGTATCTACATGTATGTTATATGTTAGACCATCATCAATATTTATGCCTAAAAGTTTAAAGTTGTTCACCTGTTCCAAAGTGCTATTATTAATATTTATATTTATTTTGTTGGTAAGATTGTTGGGCTTTTGGAATACCATAATTTTAGTTTTCTCTACGTTTAGTTTCAGTCCACTATGTAGAAGGTATTGTGAGATTTCACCAATTGCAGTTGTCATGTTTTGTTCTAGTATATCTCTGTTATCACTCCAACATATTAAAGATGTGTCATCAGCATAGGAGATTACTTTACTGCATTCAGGTGTGGGTAAATTATTTATATAAATCAAGAAAAGTGTGGGCCCAAGCACTGATCCTTGAGCTACACCGTACTTTACTATGTTATATTCTGACTTGACTGTATCTATAACGTTACCTTTTTTCCAACTTATTTCAGTACACTGTACAGAATTTTTTAAATATGATGCTAACAATTTGTTTACATGTCCTCTAAAACCATAATTTTCTAGTTTTGCAATTAGGTAATCATGTGAAACAGTGTCAAATGCTTTTGAGAGATCTAAATAGATTCCCACAGCCTTGTTTTTTTGTTATCTAACAATTTCAATAGTTCATGCACATATTCTGCAGTAGCTGTTACTGCTGACAGTTTATCTCTAAAACCAAAACGGTTAAGGATGTTATTAGATTTTAAAAAGCTATTTATTCTGTTCACAAGGACCTTCTCAAATACTTTACTGAAGACAGAGGTTAGGTTAATTGGTCGATAATTACCAACATAAGCATTTGAACCCTTTTTATATATGTCGCACTAAACATTTTTTAACACCTCTGGAAATAAGCTCTCATTCATTGAATAATTTATTAAATAGACCAATATATTCATCAGCTCCCATTTACAATGTTTTAATATCTTGGGTGATACTCCATCCCACCCTGCTGAATTCTGATTTTTAAAGTTACTTATTATTTTGCCAATTTCCTCTAGAGATGTGTCATAAAGATACATGCTATTTATTATAGTTTTGTCCTGAGTTATGCTACTACTGACATTATTATTACTAATACTAAGATTAAGATTGTCATTTGTGATTAAAAAGAAGGTATTGAATAATTTACAGATTTTAAGTGGGTTGTTGACTATCTTCTGTCTGCGCACAAGTTTATGTTCGTATACTTAGCTGCCTGTGGTTTAGCCTGCTTGTTCATTATATCCCATGCAGCTTTCGTTGTATTCTCAGACTTCACTATTTCATTTTCAATTTTCTCAGCCTTTAATTTGAATAGCGCTTTTCTGTACTGTTGTTTATTCAGGTTATAAGCGTCTTTTTATAGAAATGTAGCTTGGTAGATTGATAGTATTCGTACATACACTTCATTTGACATTTTAATACCACCAATCCAAGTGGTAAATTTATTTTATCCCTTGTTTTACATCTAACTAATTGTTTTGCAAGTGGACAAGCTTGATCAAGGTGAAATCTAAACTTTTGTAGAAAGATTTTCCATTTTTGATTAGTATTACATGCTTTATATACATCATCCCATTCCTCTTTTTCTAACTTATATTGTAATTGGATCAGATTCTTCTTCCGTGTTACCCTAGCATACTTAAATATATTATCCTCCATTTTACCTTGGCAATTACATATGTCTATTATTTGTCTCCTATGATCAGACACATGGAATTCATTATTTAGCATACAAAATGTATCATCCTTAAGATTCATCATTATACGATCAATTGAGCTGAGTGATCAGTAATCCTACTCGGACCGTGGGAGGCAATTATTAGTTTAAAGCTATCAAGTATATCATTTAAATCAGAGTCGTCCGCACTTATATTAAAATCTCCTAATATTACGAGATGACTACTTCGAAATTTGCTCAAAAGGTTATCAAAATATTTTAGGAATTCTCTAATGTGAGAATTAGGTGATCTGTATATGCCTATGATAATCAAATTTCCCTGTTCCATTTCCAGTTTAACTGCAGCTGCTTCAAACACCATTTCGATGCTAGTATTTTGTACCCAATCAACCCTACTGACTTAATTCCATTCTTTACATACAACAAGACTCCACCACTTTTGTATGATGTGCGGCAGTAATGTGAGATTAAATTATAACCTACGAAGTGCGCTACATGTAGTTGTTCCTGCCTTAAGCCATTTTCCAAGAATATAGCAACTTGTGGAATAATATCATTTAGTACAGTTTCCAAAATTTCTACTTTATTAGATATATATTGGGTATTTTGATGGTATATTCTAAAGGTTGAGTTGTTATGCATGCTGCTGTTTACATAATCATAGGGTGAGCCTAAATTTACAAAATGATGAATACATTGCTCAAGAAAATTTGGAGATATTGGCACATTTCCTGCCAATAGTGTGTTGTCAGTAAATGTATAATTTAATATCACATTCTATTCATCTGAAAATATATAAACAATGGCTCAGTGTGCTCAAAGGAATTGTGTATACTGCTGTGGTATTACAGTTGACCTTGCTTACCAATTGAGTTTATTACGGGATATTTCTAAATGGTGCTATGACTCAAAATGGTTTATTGGAAACAGTGACATGGAAAGCCACTGCGAAGGTGGAAGCTGGCCATACAGTCAGGGGTAGAATGAGCCACTGGGTTAGGTATCTCAAAGTGTAATTTCCAGGTTAGGGAGTTGTTTCCAAACAGTAGGTGGTGTTTGCAGAAGCCAAGTTCCAGGTTATCCATGGGTAAATACAGCAGGGATGATTGTTATCTCTTGTTAACACCTCATTAGAGCAGGTGCAACAGAATTGCAAAGTGCCTTTCAAACAGCAACAGTAATCGGGGTGTCAACACAAATTGTCTATAATTATATTGATGCAGATTGTCTCTATACACAAGGCCCATGAGGTATGTTTCATTAAAAGCACCACACTATACAGCTCCTAGAAACTGGGTAGAGGAACATTGTGGGCAAATGCCAAATGGAGGTCTGTTCTGTTCTCTGATGACTCACATTCAGCATCAAACATGATAATTGCAGTCTTCTTATCTGAGGGAAAATGGAGCATGAAATAACCCAGGCTTACATGCAAGAAATGTCACAGTATGTGATGTATGGGTAGGTATCAGGGTTGGCGGACATGCATCAATATAATTGGGGATGGCAATTTTATAAACAAGATCCTCCAACCCTTTGTTATGCTTTATGCCAATACCATTGGGTAGCTGTTCCTATTCATAGATTACAATGCTCATCCAACAGAAACTAGACCACCTCCCAATAACTAGCACAGATCACAGATTGCTCTTACAGAGAGTGGTAGCTAATGCCCCAACAACTCATCCAGCCCAGTCATGCAGGTGACTGCTGACTGAGGAATTCATAGGTCATACTAGAAGGCATTCACTGTCATATTTGTGTCCATTGTTTGACGTGTTCTGCTTCTACAACCATATTCTCTCTCATGTCATTTGGATGACAATATTAGTGCATCCTTCCTTGCATTAGCGTATCTCTCTCTATTTTTATTTATTTATTTATTTTGTTAGTAGTAGTGATTAACATGCATTCTTACTACATATGACACCATAGATGGTGGACACTGATGATACATGCAATGAAATGATATTTGGAAAAGCAAGTTTGGGAAGGAAATGTTCCAGGCTTCAGTTAGGGTACTTCCCCAGCATTTGACAATTATGAGGTCTGAAGAAACCCTGGATAAAACCTTAGTCAGGGAAGACATTCCACATGTTTTAACCACAGACCTCCTGCTCACCAGTCCATGCCTTAACGACCTCGGCTACCCATGTCAGTACTATCATATCATGACAGCATTTTGTACTATATGTAATATTTGAGAAATAAAGAATTTAACCTACTTAGTTTATGGTATCTTCTCTGGGCACTTAAATTCTTTGAGCAATGTATCTATCTTATTATAGTAATTCGTCTGTAAACAGTTAACATGTAAAACATTGCATTTCTGGAACTTTTATTGTTGTTTTCTGGTTACACAGTAAAAAATACATGCCTAAGGAAGGTGACAACTGTATACATATTACATGCACCACATTTTAATTTTTATTAATATTTCTGAACAAGCAGTTTTATTATTGGCTTCTTAAACATGCTGTAAACATATCCACTGCAGAGAGAGGGAGGAAGCAGACTGTTAGAATGAAAAAGAGGAGGAATAAATAATCTTTGCATTTAATGCATAATATGAGAAAATCTGCAGATTTTGTTGTCTTTTTCATGAACCTAGTATGCCCTTGAGTGAGTTACAGTTAAGTTACCATCCATGATCTATCCTTACAGAGTCAGACCTCCCTCCTACCTTCACGCAGAATAATCATCATTATCATGAATAATTATATATTAATATTATTGGCTCACTAAACATCTGGTATAAAATCAATTCATATTATTATTAATTATATATTGCTTCATTGTGGGAACTCTTGATTATAACTGTTTCTCTTCTTCTTCTTTTCTAATGGATTACCCTTCTCTTTGTAGGACTTACACCCGCAAGGACTTACAAGTCAATGCCATGGGTCAGTAGCCTGTTGAGGAGCAATGATGATGATGATGATGATGATGATGATTATGATGATTATGATGATGATGATGAGATGCGGTTTAAGGGCGCTAAACAACTAAGGTCATCAGCGCCCTTACAAAGTATAAAATGTACAGTACAATATAAAAGTCAGATAAAAAACCGCATAATTAAAAAACGGGACACAAACCCGTGATGTCCAAAACGTAAAAAACAAAAACACCAAAGTCCAAAAACGAACACACTAAAACCATGGTCAATAAAAGAGTAAAACAACGTGTCAAGAACTGTAGAATGCCAGGGACACGAGCGCCAGATGTCCACTGGGGAGGAGATGCCCCATTAAAAAACAAGATAAAATCACACAGTCAAAAGACGCTCAGCGCATCAAATGCGGCTGGTACATCCAATGTCACTGATAAAACGTAAAAGACACTCTACAGCATGCGCGTCGTCTGCCAAAACGTTGGCTAGGCCAACAGGCAGACCAACACGAACGCGCAACGAAGCTAAAACTTGACACTCTGCTAAAATGTGAGGCGCCGTTAAGGGCGCATCACACTGCCCACAGAGTGGTGCGGGGTCACCACTGAGCAAATACCTATGACTAAAAATGCAATGTCCGATACGAAGGCGTGTTAAAATTACCTCTTCCGGACGAAAAGCACGGGAAGAGGTAGCCCAGACTAACGGGAGAGGTTTAACCTCCCGCAACTTGTTCCCCCGGAGGGCCGTCCACTCGTCGCTCCAAAGAGAGAGGAAGCGGCAACGTAAAACAATAAACAAATCTGACGAGGGAACAACAGAGGTAAAACTTCTGGGTGATAAAATCGCCGATTTGGCAGCGGCGTCGGCAGACTCGTTCCCTGAGATGCCAACATGACCTGGAATCCACATGAAGGAGACGCAGACGCCAGACACCAAGCGAGTGGACCAGGTCATGTATGCGCTGTACGAGTGGGTGGTAATTGTACAGCGCGTTAATACTCTGAAGGGCACTCAGGGAGTCTGCGCAAAGAACACAGTGCTGTAAATTACGCCGCTGGATGTATAAAAGAGCCTGATAGATACTAAAAAGTTCGGCGGTAAAAATCGAACATTGCTCCGGCAAACGAAAGGTAAAACTATGCTGATCAAAAACAAAGGCACACCCTACTCCAACATCAGTCTTAGACCCATCAGTGTATATAAAACGAAAGTTCCCGATTTTCGCCTGGAGTTCTAAAAAAGCTGATCTAAGAACTGAAGAAGGGGTCTCAGTCTTCGGCATCGACGTTAGCCCAAGGTGATAGTGGGCTCAGCGCGCAGCCATGGAGGAAAAAGCGTTTCCCCCCTGGGAAGGGCCGGCGCTGGCGCAACGTCCAAATGCCGAAGGAGTTGTCGAAATCGAACCCCTGGAGTTAGTAATGCAGAGGAGCTAACTAAATATTGTCGATCAAGCGAATCCTCGTAAAATAACTCGAAGGACGGGTGGTTAGGCAAGCTTGAGAGTCGACAAGCATAGCTGCACAAAAGCATCTCACGCCGGAAGGACAGCGGAGGCTCTGCAGCTTCTGCGTACAGACTGGGTACAGGGCTAGTTGGAAAGGCCCCTGTAGCGACTCTTATGCCACGATGGTGAATGACATTCAATCGACGTAACACAGATGGACGTGCCGACGAATAAACAATACACCCGTATTCAAGCTTGGATCGGACCAAAGAGCGATAAAGGCGAAGAAGGACGGTCCGATCAGCTCCCCAGGATATGCCACTTAGAACACGTAAAATATTAAGAGAACGGTCACACTTTACTTTTAAAAAGGAAACGTGAGAAGTCCAGCTCAGCTTCCCGTCAAAGACCAACATCAAAAATTTCACCTCGTCTGCAAATGGAAGGACCTCCGACCCAAAATGGAGAGAGGGCGGAGGGAAAGCCTTCCGGCGCCAGAAGTTGATGCAGACGGATTTCTCGGCGGAGAAATTAAAGCCGTTAGCGTTACTCCAGGCGTAGAGACGGTCGATACAGCTCTGGAGACGACGTTCGAGTAGACAGGTCCGCCGTGAACTGCAATAAATGGCAAAATCGTCAAAAAAAAGGGACGATGAAATGCCAGGTGGAATACAATCAACAATGGGGTTGATAGCAATTGCAAAAACTGCGGTACTCCGTTCTCTTGAATAAAACGACTAGATAATACCGAGCCCACACGTACACGTAAGACGCGGTCCGTCATAAACTCCCGAAGAAATATGGGAAGACGACCGCGGAAATTTCATGCATGGAGTGTACGTAAAATGCCGCCCCTCCAACAAGTGTCATAAGCTTTCTCCAGGTCAAAAAATATAGCCACCGTTTGACACTTTCTCAGAAATCCATTCATAATATGCGTCGACGGGACACCAGATGGTCGACGGTAGAGCGATAGCGGCGAAATCCGCACTGAGAGTTCGCTAGAAGTTTCTGAGACTCAAGCCACGTCAACCGCCCGTTGATCACGCGCTCCATCACCTTTCAAACGCAACTGGTGAGGGAGATAGGGCGGTAGCTGGAAGGTAGTTGGCGATCCTTCCCAGGCTTAAGTATAGGGACAATGGTGGCTTCGCGCCAAACGGAAGGAAAAAAGCCGTCTTGCCAAATACGGTTATAGACCTGTAAGAGAAAGAGTTTACTGTCGGCTGAAAGGTTCTTTAACATCAGGACATGAATGCCGTCCGGGCCAGGAGCGGAGTGCCTAGAGCAATGAAGAGCGTGCTCCAGCTCCCTCATTGTGAAAAGTTCATTATAACACTCATTATTAGCAGACCGAAAATTAAAGGTGTCGGAATCCAGGCGGTCTTTGATAGAGCGAAAGCCGGCAGAATAATGGTCTGAACTGGAAACCGCCTCAAAGGCAGCACCCAGAGTGTTAGCGATGGCAGCCGGATCCACTATGGTGGCATTGGAAACCTGAAGACCAGAAACAGTACAATGCGACACTTTACCTGAGAAGTGACGAAGTTTATCCCAAACAACAGATGAAGGCGTAAAGCGATTAAAAGACTCGACAAAACGAGTCCACGACGCCTTCTTGCTATCCTGAATAATGCGACGAGCCCTGGCGCGCGATTGTTTAAAAGTCACCAAATTATCACGTGTAGGGTGTCGCCGAAACACCCTAAGTGCAGTTCTACGGGCACGAACGGCGTCCCGACAATCCTCGTTCCACCACGGAACAGGCGGTCGCCGAGGTTGAGAGGGTGAACGGGGAATTGCGCGTTCGGCGGCAGAGAAAATCGTAGACGTAAGGTTCTGCACTAGTTGGTTAATGTTGGCGAAGGGCTGATCGTGAAAATGCACGAGGCTGGAATACAAGCTCCAGTCGGTTTTTGTGAATACCCAGGTAGGTACTCTGGAATGCTGTACGTGGTGTGACAGAAGAGAAACGATGCAGGGGTAATGGTCGCTGGAGTAGATGTCAGCAACGACGTTCCACTGAAGACGACTAGCAAGCTGGAGTGAGCAAACGGCAAGGTCCAAGTGAGAAAATGTACCGGAAGAATCAGAAAGAAACGTAGGCTCACCTGTATTGAGTATAGAGAGATTGAACTGATCAAAAATGTCGGAAAGAAGAGTTACCCTCGCACAAGCCCTTGGCGAACCCCACAGGGGGTGATGGGCATTAAAATCTCCCAACAGGACAAATGGAGTTGGGAGAGCGGACAAGAGATCTCGAAGGTCCGCGTTAGCGAGGGGAGAGGTGAATATACAGAGCAAACAGAAAAGAAAAAACCGGGTAACTGCAGTCTAATGGCAACAGCTTGCAAGTCGGACGTAAGAGTGAGACGATGAAAATGAACGTCGTTACGCACTAACAACATGACACCTCTATGAGCAGGAGTACCCTCCTCCGGTTCAAGGTCGTAGCGAACCGGAGTATATCCTCGGAGATCAAAAGGATCATGAGGGCGAAGCTTAGTCTCCTGCAAACACACGACCATAGGCGAATGGGAACGCAATAAAAGTTGCAGTTCCGCCCTATGCGATCGTACACCACGTACATTCCAGGTCAGGATAGCCATTAAGAAAAAGGGATAAACTGACTATTTAGAAGGGCGGCTTAAAATTACCTTTTGTTTAACCTTTGGGCTCGGGCTTTTGGTATGGAGTTGGTCAGACTCCATAGCCTCCTCGAAGGGAGACCCACGCGCTCAGAGCCAGAAACCGATTCAAGCGCCGTGAATCGGTTCTGGGTGGCGATGGGTGAGGGGTGCCGCTGAGCGCGGCTTGTCCCAGGAGCTTCCTGGGACTGCGACCTCCGAGGAGAAGGTGAACTTTTCTTACCGCGCGCACGCGGAGGGTCCTTCAGAAAATCTTCCCTACGAAGTTTCTGCTTTGGTTTCTTTTCAGCGGCTTCCGACTTCATTGACTTGGGACCAGGTTTATATGGCTTGCTAACTATACCAGAAATGGACGGCCGGATGGTAGTGGCGGTTAATGCAGTCATGGTCCAAGTCTGAGTTTCGGCATCTACTCGTGGTACTGGCGAAGCAACAACAGAACAAAATGTACCAGATCGCAGGAGAGAAGGTTGGCGCGCATGGTAACGCCTCCGTGCCTCGGCGAAGGAGAGTTTCTCCTTTACCCGGAGCTCCTGGATCGCCTTCTCGTCCAAGTACCGCGGACAGTCGGCAAATGACGCAGAATGAGACCCTTTGCAGTTTACGCAGACGGGGGCTGTGGAACAGGTACCTTCGTGCGACGGCTGGCTACATGAGGCACAGATGGTAACGGCACTCTTACAGGAGACTTGCGTATGCCCAAAACGTTGGCATTTAAAAAAAACGCAGAGGTCTAGGAATATAAGGCCTCACCGCAATGTGTTCGTACCCTGCTGAAATGCTCGTGGGCAGATCGACGCCATCAAATGTTATAAACAGGGTACGAGTGGGTACCAATACTCCGTCGCGTTTGGCCTGCACTCGATGCACTGCTGTCACCTTTTGGTCTGAAAGATAGTCTACGAGTTCATCGTCCGACATACCATCGAGGCTATGGGTGGTAATGGCGCCTCGACAGGAATTCAATGTGCGGTGATTCTCCACACGGATGGGATAGCCGTGGAGAAGCGTAGCGCGTAAAAAGGTCTTACTTTGCTGATCGGACTTCGTTTGTGCTAATAAGGAACCATTCCGTAGACGAGTGCAGGACTGAACCGCACCAGCAATAGCATCAATGCCCTTTTGAATGATGAAAGGGTTCACCTTCTCAAAACTTTGTCCTTCTTCGGTTCGTGAAATGACCAAGTAACAACCAGTTGTCGGTGGTGTCACTTCTGTTACGTAAACTTTTCGGCGCTTGTTGGTATTAATGGAGAAAGGGTGCTCCATAGCGAAATAAATCCTCCACCATTGCAACCGTCTCCGACCTCGGGCTCTGACTTCCCGGGCGTTACCCCGGCTTGGGTGAGTGGCCTATCTATACCTATCTCACCCCAGGGTCACACCTCCCAGAACATAGACAGAGGGACCCAATCGCCGTCAGAAGTCAGCAGCTCATGCAATGGCCCCCCCGCGGGACTGCAGTTGAACAGCGGATACGAACACATACCCTACATGACGACCCCGGGTGGTGGGGATGACGCCATTACCCACTCACCCAGCTGCGCACCCAGTGCGCGGGTATCCGTCAGGCTGTGTCCACGGAGGATTTAAATAAAAAGATAAAAGAAACTAAAAGTGTGTGGGCGTTTCGCACGCAAGGTAGGCCGGCGAAGAAGTAAAAGAGACGTGTAAATGAATGGGCATGGGGCGAAATGTGCAGGAGAAGAGAAGAAAGAAACGATGGCAAGGCGCGACATGGAATGAAATGCACAGAACGCACGAGAGCCTACCTTGAGTCCCCCGGTCACGAGAACGAACCCACCTCGACCGGACGGGGATGAAAGGATGAAAATGGCGATGAGTGGCTCGGGAACCCCCGGGTACGCCAAATCCGTACTCACATAAGGTGAGCCCCTGGGGGGGTTGAGGAGCAAGCAAACTCTGGATCAAAGCATATCCAGGATGGGTGATCAGCCCAATGCCTGGTATGGCAGCGAAAAAGAAGGAAATTAGTGATGTAAGAGAAGATAAGAAAATTCACAGATCAAATTATCCAATCCAGCATTCGCCTAGTGAAAAAACCTTTGGTCACATTGTTCGACCTTGGGTTTGAACCTGGAATCTTGTGAATGTGCACCATAGACATACTGACTGAACTATCCAACTCAGTGTAACTGTTTTTCAATTACCAAAAATATTTACCAAATAAAAGCACTGTACTTCCAAATTAAGAATTACTACTAAATTCATTTCATTAACTTTTTACATTTCAAAATAAATAATACATCATATTGATATATCATAATTATAAGTTATCTAGGATTATATATATAAGTTAAACTATTAAGTATTAAGAACAATTTTGGTAGAAGTAATATAGTAGCCTAAAGTAACAAGAACATTATACAGAATTTCTGTTTCAACTTTTATGATTAATTGGTACATTATTCTCGGTGAGAGAGAAATATTTTTACTTTCTCTACTATATATAGTAAAATAGGGGAAGTACTGCATTTCACCCAAAAGTCCCCCAACCTCCAACTACCCTTTACATGGAGTATTTTTCGAAATGTTTGATGTAAAAAAATTCGCTCTAATGATTTTGATTACAATACCATATATTAAAGATGTTTACATAACAAATAAAATGTATATTTTTAATTTTCTGGGAATAGCCTGTGAAGTCCTCTTCATTCAGAAGGAACTTTGTATAATCTTGTATAGCTTGTAAATGTTATGCGATAAGATGAAAACGTATTTTGCAATAAATGTAGATCTCTTTAAAACACACAATTTATTACAAATAATTTTTTTGTAGCATAAGCTATTTCTGAGATATCTATTATGAAAGGTTCAAGTTGTTCAAGATTTTGTCATTCTTTTAAGTTCCTGTTTGATTTTCAAATGCTTCTCATGATTGCTTGGAAAGAGCACAAAATTTTAGGGCCAGCATAGAGCGTCCAGTTATTAAACATTTGACTATCGCTATTCCCTTTGTATCTATAAAAAACTGTGTAATGTAGCTATTTCAGCACAAGTTTATCTAGATTAAAATGAAGTAGATAGAAATAATTAGGTGAAATAAAATCCACATCACTCACCTTTTCCTTTGTTATGAGTGCGTCGCTTCTTTGCTTCAGCCATGACAACAGAGAACCAATCCAGCAGTCTATTTCCCATGGCTTGCAGAGCAGATGGTGGGCATTCTTTACTCCAGAAAGTGCTGGTGTGACTTGGTACTGAAGGCTTTGTATCCAGCACTTCATTGTAGCCACGCTGTCTGTCCTTGTCATCTGAGTACGGAGGATTGGTAGCTGTATAAAGGTCCTGCAATAAAAATGATCAAGGTTTCTCTTAGTATATTAATTGTCAACCATCTGCAAGTAGCAACTGTAGTACAACACAAAATAATCTTGAAAATGCTTAGCATGGTGTGCAAGATAACAAACTGATCATTTTTCCAGATGTATAAGCAGAAATGTAGACAACTAAGTTTGGCAGAGCTCCAGTTATGTTTATGAGTGTATGCTCCAAATTTTGTCTAAAAACCTCTTATCAACCCAACAAGTGCATCACATTGTACCTTAAAGCACAAAAGAGGTTTGAATTTTTAATCTCCAGTTTGATTATAGGGTCTACACAATTCTTAATGATATTGATGCATGTGATCTAACATGTTTAACTGTGTGCTAAAATTTTCAGTCACTGTGTGGTTTAATGCAATAAAATTTTCCCCTGATTTTGCAGGAGTCTCATATATTGTATACTTGATAATACCTCAAACAAAATAATTCAGAAGTAAAAGATCCATTGACTGTGGGTGCCATGTAACTGCAGACTTAGAATGTGAACCATGGACTGTGGAGTTGTCCTCCATGGTGTAGTGGTTACCATGCTCACCTCTAGTTCCCAGTCACGGGTTCAAACCCAACAGAGGGGGATGGATTTTTTCAGGCATAAAAATCCTTAGTATGGTTTCCTTCGGAAAGGAAGTATAGCTGGTGGTCCCATGTCTAGATTTATGGCATGTAAAAGAACCTCAAGCCTGATAAAGAGGCCTCTGAACAAAATTACTGGTCTTTCACATCCAATGTAGTTTGGGACCTAAGGACCACAGACATTAAAGAGCATTCATAAATGGTATGATGTTGCTCAAATGTAGGAAAGTTATCAGGTGAAAGTCCATTCCACCTTACAAGGATGACTAATGGGCTGCATAACTATTAGGATGCCAAAAGAAAAAGGTTTTGACACTTCAGAGCATTCAAACTATGGATTTCTGAACATGGGTCCTTTCTTGAAAGACAGACAGTATCCTATCCCACAACATAAGCACTGTTTGTGTTATTTTGAATCATTGTGTATAGTTCATTTTCTAGGATAGCCTTTTTCTTATTGACTGATATTTCTTTAAAATTGCATATTTATGGATTTAATAGCACACTTAATGCTCTGATTTTCATTTCCTGTGTTGTTTAGAAAAAGTACTCCATTATCAAAACTTTGATTTTGAGATTTTACTGCAAACAGACTTTTGAGACACTAGAAGTATTGTGAATGTGTCTGCATGTTCTGCCTAAATGCTAGCAAAAAATGGGAGGATTTATGGTTCATTTTGGGGTTTCACCAGTTGTAACAATTTGCTAATGCCATCTACACCAGATATACTTAATTGCATTTACAATTGCAATTTAACATGGTGTAGATGCAATGTTGCCAAAACCATCATAAATGAATACCAGGTGTACATTCCACAGCATCTGAGTGGCAAAATGATACCAATATATACAATTGTTTCAAAATACAATAAAAGATGGTACTCATTCCAGTAAATGGTTGGTGAAAAGAGTACTCCAGTAGGTAGCTAAAAACCTGCGATTTTCTCAATATCCCTTATTTGTGATAAATCTGTTGCAACCTGCGCAGAAAAAAATAATGGTATGGTATGTGCTTTCATTCTCCTGGATATACGCCCCCTTCATGTGTCTGTGAACAACAAAACTCAAAAACAAAATTTTGTCAATAAGCAAGGCATATTTTAGGATGGCAAAGTGATGTTTTTATGAAATTCCCACAACACCAAATAATGTTTTACATGGGAAAATTTCTGTTATCTTTTATTTTCTCAAAAAATGGCTCCAATGATTTGGATTAAAATATCACAACTTTGAGTTATTTACATGACAAGAAAACTGTATCTCTTGTATTTTTTCTAAAGGTCATCATACCTCTGAATTATATATAGTTTTTCAACCTTGGGTCTTAGTGGCCTGTTCTGGCCTAATAATCTTTATTTTAGATGACCTGGATCCCTTCAGCCTCTAAGCTTATACAACATGGCAATTCTTGGAATTTTGTTTCAATCTGCTCTTACTCAATAATTGATTCAGTTAACTCTGAGTTGCTGTATTTTATCTTTAATTTTCTCTTATTTTTTGGTTTCTTTTTCTATTTTGTCTTGTATCCCCTTGCAGGGATCTAAGAAATTTCATTTTTACAGCTTGGATACAGCATCCAAGATTGATTGCTATGTAATGGTAGGAGAACTACCATTGTTTTATAAAGATTTCATTTTGTTTCTGGAGGTGTTATTTTTTGTTTTTCTAATAGTTCCACACCTCATCTGATATCTGTTTAATTATGTTCTGTGTCTCTGTGCATATTAAAGATAATATGATCTAAAGAATTAAAATATTGTGCTTTTTTAGACATTTGTTTTCTAAAATTATTTTTGCTCCTAATGGATGCTTTCCTGGAATGCAGGATCTTCATTTTGGAATATGAAGCTTTAAAATTATATATAGCATTGCCTTTTGAAATATCTTATAAAAATTATAGCATTATGGAGTCATCTGCATGTGCTAGTCCCAGATGGGCTTCTTCTTTCCATTTGTTACATCCTGATTTATTATTACATTTCCAACCAAATATTTGGGTATGCTGAGTGTAAAACTACACTGACTGAATTTTATATAACCATAAAATATTGACAAAAAGAGCCATTGGAAAAAAAGGTAGCCCTCATTAAAACATCTAATTAAGTCAAAGCTTTAGCCTTTTCTAAAATATTTGCTATTATATATTGAAATTTTCCTAGGCATCCATTTTCCTGAGCATCTATTTTTGCCTTTAAACTCTTGGGTAACAAAATTGCACTGCTTGTTTTCAGGAACAGCTGTACTATAGAACATGTATAGCTATGATATCACCTGACTGAAAACATATCTATATGAGCATTTTTGTGACTAGCGTGTAATGACAGAGAAAATTGTGTGGATGCTATACATCAATTTTTTAATTTAATTTTCATGGGATTTAAACCAATGTGTACAAAGCATTATATTTGGTGTACATGTGCCAAACATTACCATTGTTTTCTTATTCTTATGTAAACTTCAGATAATTTTATGAAATCCTTTCTTTGTAAGACACAGAAAATAAATTATCATGCATGTGTTTGGTCAGCCTCAAGGGAAAAGCGAACAAGTCATGCTTACTCATTTTACAGCACAATAAAAAGGCTAAAAATGATCACTGCAAAAGAAATGAGTATAATCATTCGGTTTGAGATGTTATTTAACTTATTGCAGATTTCTGCAAGTTGTACAAGTCTGTGTTCTGAATGATTCTTAATCATCTTATAGCTCTGTGTTCAAGAAATGACTTCCCTTTCAACCTGATATCATTCAGTTTAATTTAATATAAATAAAAGTGCTGAATACACAGTGAATCTTAACCTGAAATCGATAGATGTCCAAGTTCCATAAGAAAAATGCTGCACCACCAATGCAAAACTAAAATTACTAAACAATTGTTGTCCTTGAATTATGAATTTACTGATATAAAGCTAAGCATGTTTTATCTGATGGACCAAACTAATATGAATAAGAATATTACCCCGAGTATTTTAACACACTTGAAATATTGAGAACCTTTTTCTATGTATCTGTTGAATCAACTTTTAAATGTTATTTCCTCAAAATCACTTTATTTTCACTTTAGCTTAGGTAGCTAAGTTACAGGAAATATTTGTTGGATCCAAACATTCAATATTGAGATTTCTCCAGAAAAAACAACATTTTTTAGTTCCCTGTGTAAAAGAAAGATGTATGTGAGAGAGTGAGAGAGAGGGAAGATTTTTGGGAACCCCCTGTGCTAAACAATCCGTTACATGGAAAAATGCTTATTGCCTTTTATCTTTTAAAAAATGGCTCTAACAATTTTGACTAAAATATCAGAGCCTGAGATATGGAAAGGGTGAATGTGTACTAACTTGAATTTCCATAAATAACCTTTGGCATCATCTTTATTTTCATTGACTTTTATATGACTGCAAAACTCTTAAGAGATTCACCAAAAGTTAATACAGAAAAACTGTTGCTCTCATTATGATGTATGATTTACGTCAAATAAAATCTTTGTACCATTAATCCTTCAGAAAAATTCAATATTGTTGTTTAAATTTTTGTCATTTTGATGAGTACAGTATTAAGTGTTAATAGGAGAGTCTTTTGTTTCTCATGGACTCAAGCAAAGAGCATGTATATCATGGCTAGGACTAATACTAAGCTGAGTGTTGTTCAACCTACAAAACATATATTGCAATAGTATTATATAACTGAAGCAGCTTCTGTCAAATACTTATAATATTTAACAGAAAGCAGGTAGACAAATTTGCATGTGAATAACTTGCAATGTAGCTAGAAAAGAAATGATAAACAGCAGAGAAACAGAGACTACTGAAAATCACATCTTTTAAAATTTTATTGGTTCTGAATTTGAAGTGTGATACATTACAAATTTCTAAGAGTATGCTATCCTTGAGTGAAGTGATTTAAAGAAGTGATTACAAAATATTACCTTGTTGTACTTGGTGTATTTGATGTACTTGTAGTGTTTGTTTTCATACTTGAAGTCTTCAGGAGTGAATGTGTACTTATCCTGGGGTAATCTATTTTGCTTGCTATTGCTCATCTGTAGCTGTGCCTTCTTCTCTTTCTCAGCTGTCATCTTGTACTTGTTCATTAAATTGCTAAGTCTTTCTGATTGTCGTTGCTTCTTACGAAGGTGAAGCTCGCCATCTGCAATTCCATTTCCATTAACAAATTACTCCAACATGAAAATATTAACATGATTTGAAACTTGGGCAGAGAGTTTGAGTGATGTTAGGCATGTAAAATAGTAAGGAAAATAATCTGCACTTGAAGGGTTGCAAATCTGAAGATTGACTCTTTTAAAGTAATGTAATAATGTGATGCTACTGGTAATATCAATAAAAAACTTATAAAGACCATAATTATGTTTTAAGACTGTGGCTTTTAAAAATGTTATATACAGGGTCATTTTAAATAAGTTACACAAAACTATGCCATCAGTGCTGTTGACCCAGAGGAGTAGCAAGGTCTAATGCATTTAAAAGGTGCTGCCATACCCTCAAGCTTACTATACAACCGCTAGAGTATGTTAGAATGCAGTATAGCATGCTACAGTGTGTCAATAATCTTTTTTTTATTAAAGGTTTATTTAAGGTCATTTTGACTACATGGTCTTATCACAACCTATTATCATAAAAATGCATTATGATATACATATATAATACATAATGATATACATTAATTAATCTTGTCAGCAACAGCCAACATGAAAATGTATAGAGGTGTAGAGGATGCTCATTGTAGTCCGCTGCTTCATGAATTGTGATCAGCCAGTCTGTTCAAATGAAATTCTGGACCAAATTTAAATTAATTGCAAGCTTGGATAGGAGAAGCAATAGCAACCATTGACCATGATATGACTGGACTAACTCATTTATGTATTAGATATATGCTGTGTTACAAAAGGAAGTCACATTGAACATTTGTAATATTTGTACATGAAACTTGAAGTTGTACTGATGTGTTCCTTTATTATTCAACTAAATCTGGTAATATTTTACAATTTAAGTCCCTCTTTGTATAACCAACTTATGACCACCACCACCACCACTGAATCAGCCCAACTGGACCAGAGTCTTCCCTCCTTAATGCTCACCCAAACCAAGGACTCACACTCCCCAGGATGTATGACAATGCCTGAGGCAGATGTCTAATGGGGACAGAGGGCCTTGGGTCAGAGAGTGAGAGACCAGAGTGAGTGATCAGCCACAGGCCCGGGATGAAATCAAAGAAGTGGATGATAGATGAATGATAGGAAAGCTGATGATGGAGCACCGGTGGTATGAAACATGGCAGAGGAACCTGGAGAAAACTCAATCAAACACTGCTTTATCCACCACAAATCCCACATGCGGATCCCTGGGATTGAACTGGGCCACTTTGGTGAGAGATGAGTGGTCTAACGACTCGGCCATGGTGCCGTCAATTTATGAATCAGTACATTAAGCTATTAAAATCTTTTGCATTCAATCTTGTTCAAGCAAAATCATTACTTCTAGTTTGTTTTTAATAACTAAATTCTCAGTATATTAATGGAGGTTATTTGTGAATTACAGACCTTTGCAAGGGCAAAATCCTTTGCAACCAACTCTGATGGAAGTATGGTGAATACAGTTATGGTAATCCAGACGGCAGAGAGAGCTGTAGGTCCGGTTGTCAGTACCGCAGAGGAAGGTTGGTTTAACAACTGGGCATGGATTACAGCGCCTGAAACAAAAAGTTGTATTTTTGAGGTCACTTCTGTGCAATTATAAAATTGGTGAGATACATGCATATGATAAACAGAGTATGTGTGTCTGAATACACACATATAGGTATGTGTTAAGTATACATTCTGTTTTCAGAAAATTCACTGTGCTGTAAAGGTTATGACAGCTGTAAAGATATCTGTGATTTCAAGCAAACTTCTAATTACCTGCACATCAAACCAAAGAACCAACAAGAATATAAATAAATTCAAGGTGTAAAGCTGTATAATAATATTTTCCAGGATCTACCAATATTAAATTATAAAAAAATTAGGCAAGAACTAAACAAAACATTAGTCAATAATTGCCATTATCCATAGATATATAAATAGACATCATGATTTTGTATATCTATTGAGGCCTGTAATATTTCTGTTTGTATATATTTAGTCCTTTGTTACTAAAAATCTATATGTTGTAGGTAAGCCATTCCATTATTCTTGTACAATTGTATCTATGTACCATTATTGTAGTAGTCGTGGTGGTGGTGGTAGTTGACACTAATTTGAAATAAAATGCAACATTTTATAATGGAAACGGTGTGTATAGTTAATATAGTTTATATATTTCTGATTATATCTATAGGACTTTCAATACTGTTTATTACATTGACTAGTAACTTCTACAAACTTCTTATCTTTACGAGCACCAACTGTATAATATTACAATGCAATTATTATATAACCGAGTCAGGTGGTAATGTCTGTGGCCCACATTTGGGAGGTCCTGGGTTCAAACCCCTGGGACCGAACGATCTGACTGATGGTTCTTTTATGGTTTTCCTTAGTCACTCGGCAAATGCCGGGTTGGATAATTTTATCTGCAAATTTTCCTATCATACCTTTTATCACTACATTTATTTTCTTCTTCTTCACTGCCATACCAGGCATTGGGCTCATACCCATCTTGGATATGCTATGCTACAAAGTTTACTTGCTTCTCAACAGGCTAATGACCCAAGGCATTGGCTTAAGTCCTGCAAAGAGGAGGATAATCCATTGAAGAAGAAGAAAGAAAGAATAATTATTATATATTAAGAAAGCTAAACACTGCTTATTTGTATAGTAGTAGTCGTAGTAGAAGAAGTAGTAAAGCAAATTAGTTTCTAAGCATTAGAGCCAGGATGAAAGGTAATAAGGTTTTTTTTTTAGTTCCATTTATACCCCCCCCCCTTTAACCACATTAGTCTTATTGTCGGCCTTTCCTTTTTTGGAACTTATTGTCTATTGACAATGATGTTAACTCATGTAACTCTTGTCGTTAGTTTCTTTGCACTTTGGTTTTTAATCATCAGATCATACACACATTCACACTCTCATTCATACTTCCAGACTCTTGGGTGGATAAGGAATAATCTTGGCTAGAGAAAAATTCTCACCCCCCAGCCGGGAATCAAACCCGGGACCTCTACACAACAGGTAGGTGATCTACCAATTGAGTACGAGACCAACCTGGTTGAACTGTTACTTGACTTTATGCAGTGACATTGCAGGTAACAAAGCACTTCCATTCCTTGTACAGTCTGTTGCATGTGTAAACAACACTCACCAGACTGTTTACCTGCTGTCATGACCCTTGGCCACTGTTGTTCACATTCTTTGTATTGATATATGATTTGGCTGTAGATAACTTAAAGCCAACTGCTTAAAAATTCCTACAAACAAAAACAACAACACCACCACCAACATCTATTGCCAGTTTACTTGATACACAAGTTTTTAGCATAGTCAAATGTATATAATTACAAGGTTTTATATTTACACAGTGATAAATTACAATTATTTACTGCACCAGGTAAGTTACTAAATAGATCTTAATTCTTTAAATTTATACAATGGCTTTTCAACTAAACATTTCTTAAGGTTTATTTTAAAGGAGTTTCCCTTTGCCGTTTTTATGTCCTTAGGTAACAAGTTATGTAGTCTGGAACCATTTACTACTGGGTCCTTTTTCAGGAACTTTTTGGTATAACCTTGTCTATATATGTCATTTTTGCATCTTGTGTTATGCTTGTGAATATATCTCTTTTTTTATCACATCTGAATCAATTGTAAATAACACTGCCCTATACATATAAGGTGATACAATTGTTAAAATGAAGTTTGATTTAAAATAATTTCTACGTGAATGTTTGGAGTCTATATTATGCATTATTCTGATGCTTTTTTTTTTTTTTTTTGCAATACTCTTTCCATATATATCTTGGCTACTGACTCTCACAGCTCAATCCCATACATGAGAATGTGGAAAATCACCCCAAAATAGATATTATAGGCCTCTATTATGAAATCTAGAGAAGTATCTTAAAAGGTGGATCCCCTTACGACCTTTTTGCACATATGCTCAATATGGCTCACCCAGTTCAGATGTTCATTAATACTTAATCCTAGAAACATATTGTTACTACTTTCATTTATAATTTCATTGCCTATCTGAGCAATTATGTGAATGTAACACATCAGATCTTTTTCCTTTATCCTCACTAGTCATATCGGCCTTGAGCTTTTTATAGATGAGTAACTTTATGCTGTCCATCCTTTTCTATGCTGTTCAAATCTTCTTTCTGATTATTTGCATGCTATTGAATTTTTTCATTGAAAGAAAGCACATATCATCTCGTTTTTGTTTGTTCATTTCTGATTTTGTCTAATTTCAAACATTCCTCAGTTCTAATCAAGAAGCTCGTTTCTGCTGCTTGGAGTTTTTATTTTCTGAACTACTATTGTATATCAGCATTCTCTTCTGTAAGGCAAAACAATGCACTTGTAAGATTTCAAATCAGCTTTCCTTTTTCTTCTATTGCTTAGCTTTCATTATATGGTCTTAGATATGTGTTGACATTTTGCTGCTATATTCTGTTTTGGTATCATATTCTAACCACTGCAATGCTGTTCCATATTTGATTGATTCTTTGACTGGTCTAGGCTTCTCCACTATTTGGGTTTCTTCCAAAGGTTACATTTGTGAACTAGGACTCTGAATCAGTATAGCAAATTCTTGAAATATGTGAAGTCCAGTATATGGTTTCACTGCAGTCACATGCAAGCATATTTGAAAATTACATTTTCTCCGTGATCCCCTACCCACCTATGGAGGAACACACAGACCTGAAAGTATAAAGGAAACAACCATGTTCCAGTCTTCATAATCTTGCTCTAGCACTTCATGGTTTGGGGAGCTGGATTTTATCTGCTTTGGGCATAGGTGCCATATGAGCATAGTGAAGAACACAAACCAAAGAGAATACACACAGGCTGGGAGAGAAAACAATAAATCACTGAAGAGTATATGAAACAAAAAATGAAGTTGTTTCATTCAAATGAATACAACATTCTAAGGTAGTCATCACATTTACAGGCACACCCTTGGAGTTTCAAGTATGAACTTGTGTTAAAATTAGATGCAGTCAACAAAATCACCGAAGAAGAAATACAAAGGTAACGAGTAAGAATGAAGGTTATACACATTTGTATTAGGGAAAACATTAATGTGTTTTGAATTCGTAAAAATGATGTTATTAATACATATTAACAAGAGAGAAAAAATAGGATATTAAGTATGTATTGAAATGACTTTTATTCAAATGATGGAGCATTTTACATTTATGCCATAGAAGATGGGTTGGTTCTGTCAATGCCAGAGTATGTAAACTGCAGTTTTTTGCCACAAATCATAATTGTTGTTTTACTGACTTTTTAAACTTGCATTCCTTCAAAAAAGAAATTTTTTTTGATGTGTTACATTCACATGGATTCTCTACACACTATCATTTATTTTCATACAGAAGCTTATTCTTCTACCTGATTCATGTTAGTTTAGACAAACGGCAGTAGAAATTATTTCATTACACATTTCCTTGTAGGTACAAGGGACATATAGAAGCAAGTCAAAACGATATAACGTGGTTCACTATATATGGCTTTAAAATTCCATACTCGTTACATGACATCATGTCAAACAAAAAGATTGGTGACTCAACACTTCAGGAAATTTACGATAAAAGTGTTAGAGAATTCAAATGAATACCAATAAGTGTCTGAAAAACGGTTAATGCCCCAAAAGGATTTGTTTGACATAAATATGAGGCGTGTTTTTAGAACAAGTACCGATAATTTTTTAAAAAAAACAACAGAACATTCATTTCCAAATGCTTTATCATCATTCACTACCTTACACCTTACATTACTTCTCCACATAGTCACCGCCGTTATTCAGGCACTTGTAACGGGAAACCAGTTTTTGCATGCCTTCGTCAAAGAATGATGCCGCCTGTGATGAACGCCAAGAAGACGCACTTGTTTCACAGCATCATCGTCGTTGAAATGTTTTCCAACAAGTAATTTCTTCACATACAAAAAAAAAAGAAGAAGATGAAAATGGCTTGGTGCTAAATCCGGACTGTAGGGAGGGTGGCCAAATAGTTCCAAACCATATAATGTGATCAGATCTTGAGGTTGTTTGGCTGTGTGTGACCGGGCATTGTCATGAACCAAAAGGAGTCCATGCGAACGCATTCCAAGCCTTTTGTTCTGCATTGCATGACGGAGCTTTCGTATTGTCTCACAATAGACGTCTTTGCCGTATTCCTGGGCAAGAATTCAACCAGCAAAACACCTTTCTGTCCCAGAAAACCGTGCACATTATCTTGCGAGTGAATATCATCAGTTTGAATTTCTTCTTCACGAGGGATGTTGTGTGCCTCCATTCCATGGATTGTTGCTTTAATTCAGGAGTGATGTGAGACACACATGTCTCATCACGTGTAACGTGTGCGTTAGCAAATCATCGCCTTCCTCAGCATATCGCGTGAGAAAAGTCAGTGCAACGACATATCGCTTGCTCTTGTGCTCATCTTGTGTAAGAATTTTGGACACCCAACTTGAATACAATTTCGGAAATCCTAAGCGTTCTGCTACAATGTTATAGAGGACTGACCTTGAAATTTGTGAAAAATGCGAAGGCAATACCGATATGGTGAAATGCTTGTCCTCGCTTGCAACAAATCATCCATGGTCGAGGCGGTCGGCCGCTCCGCGGCACATCATGCACTTTTCACAACCTTTATTAAATTGTCTAACCCACTTCCTCACCATTCTATCACGCATTACTGTTTACCCATAAACCTCACACAATTGGCGATGAATCTTTGCTAGCGTAACATTTCTCACATTCAAAAAAGGAACCACTGATCTAACTTCACAGTCGGCGGGGCGTTCAATTATTTTGAACATTTCGAAACGCTCTAACAACAGGAAAACACAAAGTGACAATCGCTCACAGCTGCGTCTGCCTTCCTAATGAATGGAGGAAGTGATCGCGCATTCTCAAAACCGTGACTGCAACGCTGCAGTGGCAAAATATTAAAACGACACTTATTTTAAAAACACATTTCGTAGTTTGTTTTAACAAGATCTACATATTTAGTGTAGTAAGCTTATGTCACCTCTGTCTACCTTATGGTATAAGTTACACAAAAAACTTATTTAGAATGAAGACAGGTAATCACGGATATTCCAATTTATACATTATATTAGCCCCGCAAATATCTAAAACATGCAGCATTTTAATCAAAATTGTTAGAGCCATTTTGCAGGAAATAGAAAAATGGAGAAACAATTTTTAATCTAATTAGGGGAATTTTTTAAAAATCATGTTGCCTTCTTGGAAGATAATTAACTTTAAGTACCAAGTTTGGTATTTATCAAAATTTTCCGTTTTGAGTTGTGCTTCCTTTCTCTCACTCACTCCTGCCCAATCTTCTGTATTTTCTAAAATTCCTTTTGATTGTTTATTTATTCAGGAGTCCCCAAAATACTATTTCCGGGGAAAAGTCGATGTCAAATTTGTGGGCGAGATACAATACTTCCTCTAACTACCAAAGGTAAGCTTGTAAGGAAGGTAAAAAAAGAAAGAAAGAAAAGACACTCACCCACAAAATTTCGTTTCCACGTAATAAATCTTAAGTGTGAGTAATAATAAATAATTATAAATGCACCTCCTAACAGAAATCATGTATTCCAAACACATGCACAAATAAACACACCTGTAAAATTGTCATTTTTGACCTTTTCAATTACCCAAGGACCTAAAAAGTTTGCCTCTGGCGCAACATTAGGGGTTAGTTGAACAGCAATGCTAGGGGATAACCAGTTTGCGGGTCTACACAAACTTCTGTCAGGCAGAAGTAATTGGCTGGCGGGATTCTCTACAGCATCATTGCACTCACGCTCGATTTCGCGCGTTTCTGTTGTACGGATGTAGTTCGCATTCATGGCGAATTAAAATGCAACAGATGCCTCTAAGTCATAAAGGATTATTTTAGCATTCAGCACGAGGACTTCAAAGAACGCTGATTGCATTCGCTATTGGTTATATTAAAGGTGTTTAATTAACAGCTCATAGAAGCCCAAATGTCTAGAGATCAGGCATACAACGACTATTCCGTTCTATTCTCGGTTTCATTCGCTTCACTTTTATCTCAAGGTAACCAAAGCAAATACCATAATCCCAGCTTACCATAATCATTAGAGCCCGGATTTTTATGTAATTACATATTTTAAATCCTGCATAATATTTCAATGAGAAGTAAAATGTTAGCGAATTACGTCATTTGGGACACCCTTACAAATTTTTATTTTACGTTTTTTTTTTACATATTTTAACGATGTTACATAAAACGTACATATTTTCTGGGTTTCGTTACAATTTTATTATTTTTTAAAATATATTGTAGTCACATTATAAACTACTGTTTTCACAAGTTTTGCTGAAAGCAACAAAAATCAATCTGCATGCAAGTTAAATTAAGAATGCGATAATAACCGCCTCGCCTCGTTCTGATTGTTGTCCGTTTATATCAAAGCAGGTGCCGCTCGACAATGTTGACCTCCAGTGTCAAGTTTCTCGTAGCGCTTTGGCCATTTACAAGGACTGGAGAAATTGATTGTTACCATTGTCGCGGTAGTCGGCATCTTGTAATATAATAGCTGCGAGGAAACAAAGTGAGCCGCTGGACAACCATCAATATAGCGAGGCGATAATACTGCAGTTAGTTTCTTGCAAGTCTTAGTAAAATGACACCAATTACGTCCTCGCTATCCTGCAAGTTGAATTCATTGGTGAAATTAGATAGCGCCTTTACAACCGACGGAAAAATAATAGTCTGTCAAGCATGCGGTAAAAGAACTGGCTGTTCCATGAAATCTCAATTGGAACAACATATCAAGAGTGCTCTTCGCATACGCAACAAACACCTACAGTCTTCTAGAAAGCAAGTTCTGTTGACACAAATGCAACAGGAACCGCCCGGAAATGATTTTTTTAAAGACCTGTGCAGTGCAATGGTTGCAGCTAATATTCCGTGGCATAAACTTAAAATTCCTCAATTTCGCTCTTTTCTAGAAAAATATTGCAAGAAGGTTATTCCTGACGAATCTACTCTGAGGAAAAAGTATCTTCATGTGTGTTATGAAGAAGCAGTTGCTCATATACGGAATGAAATTGGAGACTCCTGTATTTGGTTTGCCGTCGATGAAACTACAGATGACATGGTTCGGTACATAGCAAATTTAGTAGTAGGAAAACTAGATTCCGAAAGTCCAGCAAAACCATTTCTAATCTGTTGCAAGGTGTTAGAACAAACAAGTCATTCTACAATTGCAAGATTCGTAAATGATGGGGTGAAGATTCTGTGGCCAGAGGGTGTGTGCGAGGAAAAGTTTTAAGTGAATTAAGTTTTGGCTTCTTACATTTCTGCGACGATCTTACTATGTAGTACCTACTTAAAAGAAATGCTAATTAATTGGAAACAAAATTTACTGCCATCATATCTGCCTTTCCACGCCTATGAAGATGAAAATCCTATTGAATACTTATCGGAAAACCTGCCGTTGATCTAATTGTTGTACAGGAAAGAATAAAGATAATTCAGTATTACACACGTGAGTTTTTAAATCCTGAATGCTATTTGTATTTCTTGGTTGAAAATTGAAGGATATGAAATGTTTCATAATCCGAAAGACTTGAACGTGCGAATTCTTTTATAACTTTAATAGCTAAAATTCGTAATAACTCACATTAGTTTATTATCATTATTAATTATTATTATTATTATTATTATTATTATTATTATTATTATTATTATTATTATTAAGAATATTGGCATTTTATAATCTCTTTCAGTTTCTAATTTTTCTCACGTTTCTGTTGCTAGAAGCGAGCCTAAAGCGATCAACTGATAGTATTGCCTGAGGTGTATGCAACAATCTACACTTACTGGCAAGATGCGTATTCCTCTTGCAGTTCTACTAACAAGGGGCTACCCAACTGGCCGGTCCCGACTTATTTCTAAATCCATATATAGGTAGTTTTTGGTCAATAAAAACGTTTGTAAAAGTAATTCCGTTAGCTTTTCCGTCTGTCGCGAGATATCACGATTCGAAATTTGAATTCACATATGCCATTTTGGCACGCACCTCCACTCCGGCTATAGGTTTTATCTGATGTTCATATTATCATACTAACACAGTAGATCCTTTTATTTTATTTTGTTAAAGTATCGCTTGAGCTTTACAGCCATATCACGGCTACATACATAGATTTGTACATGTTGATAGATTTTACATAACTGATAACAATTTTTATACGGAGTTACATTTTTAAGCATTTCCATTCTGTTTGAAATGGAGCACTGTTGCTTTGTTTTTGAAATTGTGGACAGTCCATGATGATGTGTTGAACGGTGACCACGATTTGACAGTGTTGACACACAGGTGTGGTTCATGAAACAAGATGAGGGTGAGCGGTTATATGTCCTATGCGTAGTCTGATGATAACCTGGTCTTGACGCTTGAAATGTGAAAAAGAGAATTTGAAATTTTAGTCGGTATCACGCTGTATGAAGCTTACTATTTGGAGTAGAATGCCACTTGCTTTGCCACTGATGTGTTATGATTCATTTTATATGGATAAGGAAATCTTGACGTGGAGTTATGTCATCTACCAGAGGGTGTCGTGTCGCTTCTTTGGCTGCAGGATCGACCTTCTCGTTGCCAGCAAGTCCTGTATGTGATGTATTCTGAGTGCGATTACCTTTCCAGTGTTGACTGCTCTGTAGCACAGTGTACATAGTTCTTGAACAAGGGAATTAGGCGTTTGGAAGCGTATGCAATGAGCTGATGGAGTCAGTGAATATGATGTATGATGTAATTTGGTTTTGATCTATTTTTTGACTCGCAGGCGCATGTTTCCTCTCTACAACCGTCCGTTTGATTTTCATATGCTGCAGAGTGTTGCTGTGCGTGTTGCATATTTGGTGACTCGCGGAAGGAAGTCGTTTTCGCCACCCTTGATATACTGTATTGCATTGCATACTTAATGGCGAAAAGTTCGTAAGAGAAAGTTAAAAGGCGATCAGGTAGTCTTTAGAGCATCGTGTGGCTGGGATAAACTACAAAACATGCATTGTCATCCAACCTGGACGCACATATATGTTGAGTGCATAGATATGTTGAGTACCAGGATGTGCCTCACATACTTCTGAGAACAGTTTGTTGAAAGCAGCCCTGTCAATTTCGTTTTTGTTGTGATTGGCGATAGTCAAATCAAAAGCCTTTACGCATAGATGTTATATAGTCAGGACCATCTTTATCACGGCCTTAACGCTGATAATGTAAATTTGAAACAAAATGGTCTGGACTCAGCATCCTGGAATAGTATACGTGCTTCACGACCGCTGCATTTTCACATTCCTGTTCATCACACACACAAAATGCGTGATACGGAACATTGTTTCGAGGACACTTCGAAAAGTCACCCGTTTTTCAGCAATGTATTTTCACTTTTCCCAGGCATATATCAGCATATAATTCATTATTGGTGAACCGATACTGGTAGTACACAACAGAGTGCAAGTTCATTATAAAACTGCTATCATATAGTTATTGCGTTGCTTCCACGACCAATATTTTATTCCTGAACAGTTTTTCCAGTCTTCAGATAATTTTGTACTGTCTAAAAACATATACGTCTAAGGGGTTGCACGAAACTTTTTGTTTTTGGAAGAATGATTTGAGTCACAATTCTCTTGTGTATGGTCCGTTATTTCCTCGTTACTAAAGAAAGCATTATCAGTCGGTCCACTCCAAGAATCCAAACGGAACAATGTGTCGCTGTAACATCAAACAATCCGTGGCTATTCTGTACGCTTTATGTGTTAGCGCAATACTGGAATAAGGGTAAGTTTCGAATCACGATATCCCGCGACAAGCGAAAAAGCTAGCGGAATGGCTTTTACCGTGTTACTATCGTCCAAAAATCTACCTATACGCGGATATAGAAAAAAATCGAGCCTATCCAGTTGGGGTAGTACGTTAGAACTGCAAGAGGAATATGCAACCGCACGTGCCAGTAAGTGTAGATTGTTGCATACACCTCAGGCAATTTATCTTTTCGCTTAGGATCGCTTCTAGAAAATGAAACGAAAGGAAAATTAGAAACCGAAAGAGATTATAAAATGCCAATATTCGTGATAATAATGATTATAATGACTTATTACGAATTTTAGCTACGAAAGTTAAAAAAGGGTTCGAACGTTTTTTTTTTCTTCCGGAATATGAAACAGCTTGTCCAGTTGGAGTTCTTCCTTTATGCTCATACAGGGATAACAATATCGGAAATGTTTTGAAACCTATTTAACTTAGAATAATTACATGTTTTCACGATGTGTACTTACTTTTATTTTGATACAAGTAAAACGTAAAATATTTCTTAAAAATTGATAAATATTATATGATTTAGCATTTTCTTCAGCACATTTAATATTATAATGTTTTAAATTTAAAAAGCAACACATGCTTTATTTCTTAACAATGTTTTCCTCTAAGGAGTGACAATAAATCCAATGTACACCTTTGTTGATTGAGTTGTACCTGCGGTAGAATTTAAATAACCTGAGACTTCTGACTCTCCTTGGACTGGTATGTTTCCATGGTTACGTCCCCTCCGCTGTTGCTCTAGCCAGTAGGGTGCCGCCACCTTCCTTTCCCTTCGCCTACAAGCTGAACTTTGAGGGTTAACACGTTCCCGTGTTGGCGTGGTTTACTCCTGCTCACTAGTGTTAGGTGCCAACCAGCTGTTTGCTATTCGGCGCGCTGCTAAACAACTGACACATATCTAATACAACGTGGCAACGCAGCTCTCCCACTTCTCCGGTTAGAGTGAAATGTTGTTTAAATGGCGCTGTACATGCGGTGAATATTCCAGGCCAATCTATGAATATTTACTACTAAAAGTACATCTCGAAGTGGTACAATTGTAATTTGCAAGGAAAACTATTTAAAATGTAAGCATGTCTACATCTTCAGTTACGGACTCGCTTTCTTGGATTTTTGTTTTCCAAAATAATCTCAAATCTGTATTATAACCATTATCTTAAAAAAAGATTTAGCTTTTCGCAAAACGAAGACTTATGAGACACATTATTAAGTGGTAGATAAGAAACAGTCTTAATTTTTCTAATCCCCAAATTAATTAATGATTTGGGCGAATAGCTCGCACAAGCTTGATAAATGGTAAAAGGATCGCTCACGCATAACAGTACATGAAGCCAGCTTTTATAAATAATATACTGTATAATTTTGACACACAAACGCTCCCCCACACACATAACACACTTATAGATATGCTTAAACCAAGCATTGTTTCATTTTACAGCAGTCTGATTAAATCACCCGAGATTTAGTGTATTGAAAACAGTTTGCGTAAAATGCCGAACTCGGACTAATGTATTTCTTTTAAAATTTACCACCTTTAGACCGAAATGAACGTATTAATGAAGTGAATGCGGAAATAAGCTCGAAACCTAAGCACTAAGGTCACGTGATAAACATTTTAAGAATTGGAGACAAATTGAATTAAGGGTTCAGCTAGAGCATTAGACTCAACCGGGATTCTAATCTGGACCCGCTGCTTTTAAGATGCCCCCTTTTTTTAATGCTTTAATAACTGTCGGTAAAGAGGGAAAAAATAAAAGAAAAGCATTTAGTTGACTTGGATACATTCGGCTGCGTATGAAGCCAAATAAATTATGACGCATTTCACCTATGATAGAAAATTTTAATTAAGTTTTTATGCGCATGATTGGAATTTTTTGATTTAGCAAAGAAAAATTTCGTTAATTAGGTTCTTTAGAATTACAAACCATTTAAAATATACAAGACTGGATTTTGCATTTTAAATATAAGATTTTCCGTTTGAAATACATTTTGCCAACCACAAAGGAACTTCTGATTTTTAATTTCTGATGTAATGCATTAAAACCTCTAAAGCTTCCTTTGAACATTCCAGTGTTTCCAGGACAGCAGGACATTGCGGCCATCACAGCAGCGACAGCTTCATTTGTCCCTTTGTACCATTCAGCGTAGCGGGCCTTTCTTTTGTGCGAAAACGTTCGACAGAGAGTTTGTTAGGTTTTTAAATGGTTACACAAAATGATTGGTATCTACCTCACACCATCCATACAGTGTCCGAGCTCGCTGCAATGAACTAGTGTTCGCTCGATTGAGATATCGAGGGGGAGTAACCGCAAGTACAGCAGGACCTTTGATCCTCGACATGAAATTTTCGGGCGAAGCAATCAATCGTTTTAACGTCACGACACCCGCAGTACGGTTTTGGCTCAGCGCCACTATGGCCTGCCTCAAAAATTCGGTCACGCTCTGATGCAGTGGTAGAGCTCCGGCTTAGGCCATTACACAGAAATATGTACACTGATACACAAGGCATGTTAAGTTAGACACTGTCACTTACATGTAGAGTTACCACATTCTATTAATGGAATGTAGAACACTAGTGATCCAAAATGTGGTACATTACACAAAAATGTAGGTCAGTATAGCAAAATGTTAAATGCAGCAAAATTAAACTCCAAACCTAAATTACAACTCAAATATGTATACATAGGTTATATATTATTCATATAATAGAAAGAGGAACAACAGCTGTCAAAGAACTCTAACAATATACTTGTGTGAAGAACGTATTTTAGGCCAATCACCCGGCTTTGATATACAGGAAAGACGATTTAAGTTGATGCTGTACAATATCTTCAAAACTAGGCGTTGTAGAAATAACTTGTTTGAAGGAGTTATGATAGTCATTTTAGGGTAAATTTAATTTTTTTAAATGAGAATCTACAATTAGGGTCAAATTAAATTGACCCTTAAATGACCATCACAAGTCCTCCAAATAAAACAGGACTAATGGCATTTACTTTCCCCCATAATATCAAACAACTTTTATTAAAGTCATTTTTTTCTACAACGCTTAGTTTTGGGGATATTGTATAGTCTCAACTTAAATGGTCCACTCTGTATAATCATGACATTCTATACAATTTAAATGTTTGAAGTAATGCTATACTAGAACAATACTTCTGATTCAGTCAATCAATAATCTGTTTCTTTCGTGTGTCCACTGTGTTGATATCAGTAAAAAAAGTGTTATATTCACATGACTTTCCCTACTTGCTCTTCTACAAACTATTGTTACAAAAGCTTATTGTTCCAGCTAATCCAGAAAAAGTTTCAATTCAAATTTAAAATTTCAGAGTAGTATACATCAGGTGAAGCGATTCTTAAAGTGCATGTCGCTATGTGATAGCTTTGAAATTCCATGCTCTTTACATGGACACGAGATAAACACAAATAAGGACTTACCGCTTGAAAAAACGTCTAAGTATTTGAGAATCCAAACCAATAATAAAGAAAATCTCGGAAATGGTTTAAGGCAATAAAAATAGACGTAAATTGTGTGCTTTAACGAGATCTCCTTACAAAGGTAATTCAGAATTAAGAAGACTTCACAGGCTATTCCCAGAAAATTCAATATATACATTTCATCTGTTACATCTGTATCTAAAACAAGTGATATTCTAATCAGAGGCGTTAGAACCATTTTTGAGAAAATAAAATTTTCGAAAAATTTTCAGAGTAGTTTGGGGAAAGGGGAGGGTAGAATACAATACTTCTTTTGCTTACTATACACTATAGGTAAGTAGTAGAGAAAGTGAAAACTCCCTCAACATTAGCGCTGTGTACAGGAATAGCAAAGTAATTTCACTATTTTCAACAAATGTTTTTTCTAATCTTTCCCGAGTTGCTAACCAAATTGAAACGAAAGAGTGTTTAATTTCCTCAGAATGCACGACATTCCAGATTTGTAACAAGTTCCCCATGGACGCCATGAAGGTAAAATTGTAGGGTATATTCGGGATTTTCCGGACGTGTGGTTACTCATAAATAACCTTTAAGTAAAGCATATAAGTAGGGTTACTTATATGCTTTAACAGAAGTTTCAACCAGCGTTGTACAAGTGAATTTTTAGACCTCAAATATTCTGGCACAACCCGCAGTATCGCTTGTGTTATCTTGTTAACTGAGGTGTACTTACCTTTCTTTATTTGCTCTCTGCAACGTTTGTGCATTCAACAATTGCAAAAGAGTTAATAAAGCTAGTCCTTATGAGGTAATGGTAAAAATTAAAGCTTAAACAATAGGTTGAACCCTTTAATATTTAAGCTGTGGTAGAGACGTAGAAGAAATTCTGGTGTTAAATTCACACGACTTTCTCTACCCATTGTCATTTATTTTCATATATTTTCGTATAAGAATACAAACTATTCTTACTCACGCTTATTTTCTATCTGCTTCGCGTTAATCAAATAAACATTTGAATACATAGTTTCATTACATATTTCGTTGTAGGTAGAAGAGGTCCAAAGGAAATAGAATTGTCAGTTGTTTAAAAGCGGTTCGCTTTTAAAATTCCATATTCTTTCTATGACATAGCGAGAAACAAGTGAATAGTGACAGGACTAAAAATGAAGTGATGAACACTTGAAAACAATATTAACTGATATCTCCGAAATGGCTGATGCCACAAAAAAGTTATTTAAAATAAATTGTGTGTTTTAAAGAGATCTGCATTTCTATCACTTAAAGTTTACAGTTATACAAAATTCCTTCCGAATGAAGCGGACTTCACAAGTTAGTCCCAGAAAATTCAAGATGTGCATTTTATTTGTCATGTGAATTCCTTAAATATATAGCATTTTAATAAAAATCGTTAGAGCCATTTTTGAGAAAATAAAAAATCGAAAAATATCCCATGAAAAGGGTAGTTTGAGGTGGGGGATTTTCTTGCAAATCTTCAAGTCGCATCTTTGCAATATAGTGAATTTAAATACCACGTATGGTATTTAGCCTACTTTTCTAAACCAGGAACAATTGTTTTAGTTAAATGTAACAGCTGATGCGAAGCAGAATGCTTTGAATGGAACCCGAATTGAAAGTCTGAGAGACACATTTAAGGAGACGTCGAAATATTACCTTTTAATGGATAACGTTGGTAATAAATTAATTGGAGATAGCTGCCAGGGGGATTTGTAGGCTTGTTTGGTTCATGGAATATTATGATGTGAGGAAACTTCCAACTGTGTGGAAAGTAACAAAGTCGGAGACAGGTATTCAGGTGCTTTACTTGTCAAGGTTTTTAGGATTACATTAGGTAGCAGGAGATTTTTTAAGAGGAAGACATCGAATCAAATACCATAATTCACTGGGGGGTCGTGAAGGAGATTCTGTGCGGAGCAGTGGTTGATATCGAAGAGCATGGAGTTCTTCTTCAACGATCTCGAATAGTGACATCAAATAAAGGCGGATTTGGAATGAATGTATGTTCGTAGTGGGAAACAAGAATGTCACATTTATCTTTAACTTCTGTAACAAGACCACCACCAGTAAAAGAGCCGGTATGAGGGTTGGCTCACGAAGAAGTAGCATCCGTAGAGTGTCATCATGGGGTGAAATGCTTACTAGCTGACGTTGATAGGTGTCAAGGCGATGGCGCTCGAGTTCAGCTTTCACGAGACGTATTAATCCATTAAATTTTAAACGCAGCTAAGGGCATCTTTCCTGTTGCCATTGCCAACAAACACTGTTCTTTTCACGAATAAGATGTAGGATGGCAGCCGGAAGGAAGGGGCTAACGGATGCCGCTTTGAGTAGCTAGTAGAAACGCGCACACAGTAACTTATAGCGTTGGTATAGTGCTGAACGTTAACATCAATATCGGCTGTAGTCGCAAGGGAATACACTGTGTGTAATATTGCATTTAGATGAGTATGAAGTAGATCGCACTTTACGTAACTACTAATCAGTCGTGGAGCTATGTGTATTATATTGAGAGTGAATTGATAAGTAATCAAGACTGGGCAGTGATCGGAATAAAATTCTGCTAATGTGGTTAAAAATGCTGGAAGATATAAATTTCTGTGAATCCCAATATAAAGAACATCGGGAGCGGACAGCACATTGCTGGGAAAGTAAATAGGGTCCGTAGGAGCTAAGACGAACAATCCGCATGTATTCAATATATTGTAGAGACGTCGTTAGGATTAGTAAAGTAGCGACCTCACGGGAAGTGCTTGCAGTTAAGACATCCAAGTAGAAGAGTGCTGCTGTCGGCCGGAAAAACCAATGTGTTAGGAGACTTGTAGGCGCTGATAATAGTGAGACCAATTCCATCAGATGTAGGCAGTTTGATTCCCACCATTTCAAGTCAGGGGAGCCTGATAAAAACATGGCATGATGAATAAGATTACGCGGATTAGAATAGTCGCATCTCCTGATGCTTTTGTAGCTGCTCGACTTGTCGATAAATATTGTAATCAGGAAGGGTAAATGTCTTATTCGGAAGCAAATGGTTTCATTGATACAAGCGACGTCGATGTTATGCATTGTGAGAAAGCTAACAAACGAAGCGCGCTTAGTGCGTATGCTATTAGAATTCCAGTTAAGGATAGTGAGTTGTTTAAGAGTGAGAAGTTCACGCGCTGCCAATTGTGAAGCACGGAAGAAGGAAGTGAACGAATGAATTGGTAATTTGTGGCAGAAATTGAGAAAGAATGGGATGGAGAAACGAGAAGAGCTGTGCGAGGAGATCAGCAAAAGAGCTCCAAGAAGGTTAAAATTAAATTGAGTTTTATTTATGGACGCTCTTTAACTGCTGTGGTCTTTAGCGTCCCATTAGGTGTCGAGGTGGTACCGGCAGACGTTTAATTCTGCGGATATATTGGAGGAGAGGGAGGGTGAAAAGAAGCTGAAGACTCACTACTTGGGAGTAGAGACGCTGGGTCGTGGTACGTGATGTATTCTGCTCTGACTGCTGCTGACGGTGTTGTGGTGGTAGTTGTTGCTGCTGTCATGATGGTGGTTGTTGTTACCGTAGTTATGATTGCAGTGGCTGGCTTTGAAATTGTGGATGTAAGTCACCTTGCCACTGAGGTCGCTGTGAGATGCGTTGTTTGAGTTTCACATACTGAGGACATAAGAATGGGCTGCTTTATTTCTTCCTAGAAGACGTATAACCTTTTTACTGGGTACTTTAAAGAACAGAGTTTGTCATAGATTTCTTGACCGCTGAGGGAACACGGGAGATTAGGAATGATCACGGAGAAAAGTTTATCAGCAGTTTATTTAATGTAACATTTTTAGTTTATGGGGTTAAAGTAGGCTGTATGATAGCAAAAGTCGGCGTAGAAGGATAAACTTTTATAAGTGTTCCACGGAGTTCTGTGTGAAAATAAGAGAGAACACAGTTTATATCCTGGAGAAACAACTGCTAATTTTGTACATTGAGTATGCAAATGGATGTAATTTTCTCTTTGGGTGCGGTAGCAGAATGAGAAGTTTCCTGTCACAATCATTGTTATCAGATAGTGGATGGAAACGGTTAGTTCTCGATGCATATCGTGAACCACTAGCTTGTGAGGGTAGTGCTATACAAAGGCGTTTGTTTTGGCCCCCGGAATGGGAGGTCGGAGAGCGTTGTTCTCTTACACTTTGGTAGTCAGAGCTGACAAAATCTAACATGCTGTCATCATCTTCCTGTACACTATTGTCAATTGAATGAGATGGACGTGATAACTGTAAAGGAGCAGGCCGGAGTAATGGTTTACTTACAGGAGTATCAGCAGTTATACCAGAGACAGAGCTGTGTGAAGCAGCATGCTGCAACGTATGCGGTGACTTGAGGTAAGTAATATTGAGCTGATGACACCAAGTTATGTGAGTTAGAATTGGAATTGTCTTATAAAATGGTGTCGTAATATACTAAATTAAGCGCAATATCTAGAGATGGCCGGTATCTTCCAGCTGGAGAGGCATCACAGATGTGGAAAAAAAAGTTGAATACACACAAGAATAAACAAAGCTGAATTTAGTCACACAGCTTTCAAAATAGGAAATAGAAAAACACAGAACTCAGAATTGTGCAATGCGGGATACCGCAAAGACTGATGAACGTTGCACACCAATGAAACAGAATCTTATATTTAATTAATACTGATAAAAGTTTAACATACTTCGGATAACAAACAAATAATGGAACAAATATGGAGTAATCTGCTAGGCAGTCTGCTATTGCAGGTAAATTTTTCCTTTGAATTACATAAAAATGGAAGAATATTAAAAATTTCGAAAATATTTCTAAAGGCTTCAAAAGCCACAACGAAAGAAAATAAAGCTATAGCAACAGTTAATAAGTTATTGTCTACACTATTGAATATTTGTTGACCGAGTACCTGAAAATTATAAAAGCTACCAGTCTTCCATATACCCTTATTAGCATCTTAGTTATAACACATCATAAAAAGAAAGAAATAAAAAACATTCCACAAATTGCAGAGTAAAGGAGGGTATTGTTTTATAACCTGGAACCAACCTTTTTATTCCTTAGAGCAAATTCGGCAAAACCTACGGGAATGTAAAAAATAAGGCACCAAAAGGTCCCCTGGTATAAAAAATGGAGATAAATCGTTGGATGTATATGTGCCTGTATATAAATGATATATTTCAATTTTGTTTTGACAATACATTTTCAAAATTGATTTTTTAAAGTTCCTATTAGATTTGGAAGTATTTTAATAACACTCTAGAATGTGATTTAAAAATTAGCGTATGGGACGCTGGCTTTTTTATTTATCTTGGTCAGGGGATTAATTTTACTACATTATGTGCCTATTCCAGAAATAAAGCTACGATTAGCTCAAAGTAAGCAAATAACATGGCGCTGTTTGGTTTTCTTAAACAGTCGCGAATCTGTCAGTTGTGACCGAGCGGGATGGCTCAGGCGGCAACGTCTGTGGCGCGCATTCGGGAGCTCCCGAGATCGTCCACTCTGACCCATGGAGTTTTTAGGGGGTTTTTCCGGGTCGTCAGGCGAATGCTGGAGTGGTTTCTTTCCATTCCCCTCCGCTTCTTTCCAATCTTCATTTAATTCATCTTTCGTCCCATTGGTCTCTTTCAGGGCCGGAAGCGTTGGCGATGGTGTTCCGGTGTAGCGTGGCAGGGAAAAAGGATGCTCTTTACGACTCTCTCCGTCCCTCGGCTTTCGGCTGGCTGCCGGGGTATCCCCTTGAGGGGCATTGGATCCCTCTCCTTGAGGTGGGGTACCCGTCTGCCGGGGTATCTCAATCTGGAAACTTAGGGAACCTGTCATTGCTGTGCCGTTGCTCCTGGATCCGACCGCCTGGTGTCTCCTCTCGCCTCATCCTTCCTCCCGGGGACGCCTCTTCGTGAGGCGTAGGTACAATATCCACTCTGGATCGGAGCCGAGTCACCTCCGTAGTCAATCCTATCCTATCCTGTCAGTTGTGAAGTATTTTGATCATTACAGTTTCAGTGAAAGAGAAACGTAAGCTTGTAGCTGACGGATATATTATTTAATTTCGAAAATGTCTCGCTTTGAGCATCTGCAAGTTATTCTAGCATACTTCTCGGAGTACCCAAATGCATTTCGTCATGAATAAAATTTTGAAGAAATAAATTCACGAACATTTAATTGCGTTACCTACATAATGGCATAAGTGTGAACAAAATATGCTACTTGCTATTATCATGTTTTGTTTACCGAATACGCTCTCGACTAGATATAATTAATTCACTCAACTTCGCCTTATTTTTTAATAAACTGCTTCAATTTACATAAGCGATTAGTAAGCAACTAAAACAAATAAGCAGTATTTCTTTACAAAGAATTGTCAACTGGATAAGAAACGAGAATGCAACGTACGGTTATTCTTTCATGAAAAGGATCTGTTTTTAGCTTCTGAATTCTACAAGTGTTTAACATACTAAAAACCTTTTGATTTTTATGACATTCTTGCCAGAGCAAACCCTTTCTATTGATTCTTAACATATCTAGAGATATAACTGTTTGCCCATAATATTTCGAGAACTTTTATACGCGCGCACGCACACACACACACACGCACGCAAGCACCCACGAACCTTATATGAACAGAAACTTCTGGATCATCTTTGTTTATAAACAAAGGTGATGATAAACAAACGGTGATTCAGATGGTTCTTAAAAAGACAGAAACACATAAGTATCATTTAAAGCACAGAATAAATAAATAGACAAATAAGGTATCTTTATTGTCATCAAATTTATTATTTAAACACTTAGAGCATGGGTCATTTATTGCCGATAATAATTATTTAACATGCGAGTTAAATTTGAAGAAAAGAGGGGAAAAAAAGAGAAAAAATTAAATCTCTCTGATTAGCTAAATAAATTTGATCTGATTTCGTGTAATTTTTTTTTTCACTTCACTTCTGCCAGTTCCTCTCGTCAGCCGAAAGATCCCAACATGCCAAACTCCTCGGTCGACTTAAAGGAGGACTGAACTAAAATTGCAATGTTTATTTTACTTAATGTTCTTCAAGCTCTTGGATTATGCATAGCAACATTGAAAACCCAACAATGTAGGACTTGCCGTTCAGGATCTGCAGGGTATTTTTCAGCGTGATATGCAGCGCAATGACGTCATACGGCTAGCCAGCATTCTTGAAGCAGGTATCTCCTGCCGGAGCAGTTGATCATTCATAGCGCTTAAGTTTCAACAGGAATGTGTAGCCCCTGTACTGCCTTGAATATCCAAATTTTGAAACTTCTTTGAACTCGTCCCATTATTTACATAATTTATTATTTCTTATTCACCGTTTTCTTACAAAGGTAATTCAAACCGAGAGAAGTACTGGCCTTCCATTCCCTGCTTATTAGGTTTATTTGTATGGAGTTAGCCAGTATTACAAGATATGTCACTACGGCCAGTAACTCCTGGTACAACATAATCGTATTGAAACTTGTGTTCATTTACTTCACAAACTATTGTTTTGTGTTACACAATCATTTCCTAAGTCGTTTATTTATCTCGTTGTTGTATGCTGTAAATGCAATGGGAAAGGTTTGTTGATAAAAGTAGTTATTCGAAATTCGTTTTCCTTTTTCTCGTGCCACAGCCGTTTCCTAAGTAGTTTATATATCTGTAAATGCAATGGGAAAGGTTTGTTGATAAAAGTAGTTATTAGAAATTTGTTCTCCTTGTTCTCGTGCCACAACCGTTTCCTAGTTTCCTAAGTAGTTTGTATATCTAGTTACTGTATGCTGTACATGCGAAGGGAAAATTTTGTTGATAAATGTAGTTATTAGAAACTTGGTTCTGTTTTTTCTCGTGCCACAACCGTTTCCTAAGTAGTGTATATACCTAGTTACTGTATACTGTAAATGCCCAGCTGAAACAATTTTGCTTTTTACATTAAACTGTTTTGTAATTACTGCAACAAAATGCTGCTCTATGACACTGTCACTAACTCCGGTAGCTGCTGACATTTATTGTTTTTATGTTTATTCACGTTCATGTTAGTAATGTCTCGTATTCACGCATGTTTTGAACAGGCGCACACAATATTTTTGGAATTCCTCACCAGATAGAAACGGAGCTAATTTTTCATTTTTGTTGACGTTCATTGTGCTCCCTTGCCATTACTCTTGCACTTGACGTAATGCTAACCATCAGATTTATTGCATCGCTGCTGCTCATATATTGTCAAATATAGGTTTAATACACGTGATTTCATTCCTTTCGCAATCTACATATAATTTAAATCACTTCATCCAACTTCTATGCGTGATGAACCTCCTCTGTCGTTACCTTATTTTTAGATCCGGAATGAGAGTGCAACTTTAAAGAGAATTTCGTCTAATTAAACGACCCAGGTATTCTTTCTTGCTACAGGTTAATTATGGAAACTTTTCTAAGCCTAACAACAAAATAAATGAAATGAGTTCTCAGCAGCCTTTGGCACTCTATGTTAAAAAATTTATACCCTGCAATAAATTATTTTCATATTGAAAAAGAAAAGCCGCCATAAATAATTCAGGCGTGTAGCTTGGAGGTTGGAGATTTACGATAACAGGGAAATATGTAATGAAACTTCAGCTCTGATATAGAAAGTAATGCAGCCGTTAAATCTTCCAAAAATCGTAAAAAGATTCTTTCTTTATCACAAAGCACATTAGCATTTTACTGGGAAACAACTGAAATTGGTTTGCCTTAGTCGTACAAGGTAGACTTAAGACGTACCTTGTACGGATCTAAATTTCCCTGTGCTTAGGCATAATTCACTGGTAACTCTCCTTTATTTCGTGTCTTTAATCTGTTTCCCGCTTTTCTCTTTAACTCTTAGTTTTTAGCATTTTCATAGATTTGGAATACCTCTAACTCTAACATAAAAACAGATAGACCATATTGTTTTTCTTTCCCTCTAATTAGTTGAGCCGAAATTATATATGTAGGTATATGTGTGTGTATGTGCGTGTGTGTGTGTGTGTGTGTGTGTGTGTGTGTGTGTGTGTGTGTGTGTGTGTGTGGTTTATTTCTACGTATCATCCGGCGGCGGGCAATTAGCGGTGGTAGCCAGCCTTAGAATTTTTAAATTCAGAATTAGTGGAACTTACGAGGCGTGTTTTTAAAGTAAGTACCGATATATATTTTTTAAAAATAACAGAACATTATTTTTCAAATACTTTATATCATTAATTACCTTACACCTTGCACTACTTCTCCACGAGATCACCACCGTTATTGTCGTAACGGAAAACCAGTTTTTGTATGCCTTTGTCAAAGAATGGCGGTTCCTGTGATGAAAGCCAAGTCTAATTCTTGTCTCACATCATCATCTTCGTTGAAATGCTTTCCACTAAGAAATTTCTTCAGATGAAGAAACAGATGAAAAACGCTTGGTGCCAAATCCGGACTGTAGGGAGGGTGGTCGAATTGTTCCCAACCAAATGATGTGATCAGATCTTGAGTTTGTTTGGCTGTGTGTGGCCGGGCATTGTCACTCATTATAATTTCCCCATAATCGTCACACAATTGACGATGAATGTTTGCTGGTGTAACATTTCTCGCATTCAAAAAATGAATCACTGATTTGATTTCACAATCGGCGGATCGTTCGATTATTTGGAAAATTTCGAAACTCTCTAACAACAGGAAAACACAAAGTGACGATCGCCCACGGCTGTGTCTGGCTTCCTAATGAATGGAGGAGGTGATCGCGTATGCTCAAAATCGCGACTGCAGCGGCAAAATATTAAAACGGTACTTACGTTCAAAAACAACCTCGTAGAAAGGCGTCGCGACCGAGTAAAACTTGTCATGTGACACAATGGGTACGAGCTGACTAAAGTAGTGTCATCGGCATGGTGCTAATTTAATCTGAATTGAAATGGATCACAGTTAAAATAAAACTGACATATAATTAATGATTTATCATTCAAGAAAAGCACGTCTCATATCTAAAGCGATCATGAGATATCAATACAGTCAATGCTCGAGGCAATAACTAAACACGTTATATGACTAAAATTATATCTGACGTCAGACGAGTGTGCAAGGAACTTGAGATGCACCTGTGCCGCTTCAAAGTCCAGCACATTCCTCCATACTGGGCGAGAACTTTTATGAAGTTCCATCCACCCCAATTACTGGGAAAAAGTTCAATTGTATATTATTTTCTCAAGACGTGCTCTTGATTAGAATGCCATATGCTTGAGATATTGACAAATAAAACATATATATTGAATTTTCTATGAATAGCCTATAAATTAGTCTTCACTCGCATTCAGTTTGGTATGTTATAAACCCGGAAGAGAATGAGAGATAGACCGAAATTTGCAATAAGAAAAAAATAGGGCTTAGGGAGCTCATTAATATGTGCTTATTTCAAATAACCTTTTATAGATTGAGCTGCTTTTGAAATACTACGCTATTTTAAGTATTTCCGGCTGAAAACTAATTGGCTGCCATCTATAAATGTGAGGAATGGAACCATTATCCCTTCATTTTCACATTTGATGTGGCAGGCTCACAAGACTTTCCATACCCATTACCAACTCATAGGTATATGCATAAAGAGAGATTCTTCTTCCATCTAGTTTACTTTAATCATGATAAAAATGTTTGCCTAGAAACGATTTCAAATTATCACCAGTCAGTTTTCGGTATTTTGCTTAGCCATTAGCCCAAGAGAACCAAAGAAAGAAAGAAAAATGGATGCATTCGTATTACGTTCTCTACCCCTCAATCGTTTATGTCTGCTCCGCAAACTATTTTTACAAAGGTTATGTTTCTATCGACTTTAATTTGCCAGAAATGCTGCAGCGGGTCGCATAGGTTTTAAATTCTATACTCTTTACATGACATCACGAGAAACAAAAGAACTATGACAGCGCTTAAGAAAATATAATTATGATAAAGTGTGCTAGAAAATTCAAAGCAATAGCCAGGAATATTTTGGAAATAGTTAATGCACAAACATTTGATTTGAAAAATTGTTAGTATTATCCGACATTTCGTTTTTGAGCTAGGCGTTTTACACACAGATACATTGACTTTTTCGTAAAAATCTTCTTTTTGGGTTCATGGGGCATCAGAATATGCAACTGTGGTGAAAATAAGATATCAAATTATATCTTAGATAAGGTAAATTAAATTAAAATCACTACAATTTGAAAAACATTAATCTCAAACAAAAGTTTATTAAATATAGTTTTGTTAATACAAAGCTGCCAATAGTTAATCCATAAGTTGGTAATTATAGACAAATGTAAGAAAAATTATTAATGCATTAGTAGTGGAGGCCTGTATCACTAAAATAATTGCTGCGCCAGAAGCTGAAATATCACTTATATTTAAAAGTGGGTTGTTATTGTAATTATTATTATTGTTGTTGCAAAAAATGGCAAGCTTTAGACTGAAGACTGCTAATGTTTGCTGGAGTGTTTTCCTGAGAGGCGCTTACATCAATGCATCTACCAGGTGGATATGTATTTGACATGCTTATAATGAATAATGCACTAATGGAAAATTACTTAATTCTGACGTACCTTTAAAGGTACAGTACTGAAGGAAACAAGACTGAGCGCCGTAAAACCTCAGACTATCGCTACGGCCTCACAGCGAAGTTGACAGAGCTTGGTTCACACGTGCGATGTGCTTCACTACAAATCAGTCTTACGTAAAACACCAATTAAGATACGATACATTACGCTATTATTATATAAGATAACCACCGGGGAAGTAATTCAAACAATGGTTCTTCGCAAAAATTTAAAGGTAAATACTCAAATACAAATCCAAACCTTTCGCTTTGAACCTTTGGTTACACGACTATAAACAGTGAATACCACGCTACGTCATAAAAGTGGCTCAGTACTAACGTTCCAGGTTGAAGTTCCGGGTACTATCTGAAGAGACGGTTCGAACCTGGCAAGCCAGCTGTACTTTTTATTCATGCACTTTTCATATAGTTACTTTGTGTATTTTTGCAGACTATGTTTTAGGTTTATAATCATTCTGTGATTCTGATCTATTTATCTACTGTCCTAAAAATAAATAAATAAAAAGTTTATCTATGCGATCTGAGCTCTGGTGATTTTAAATAAAAAAAGAGAAACAAATCTAATTAAACTAAGGAAATCAGAAAGAAGAATAAAAGTAGAATATTTTATGTGGCCACAGCTAATTTCTATCCGTCCTCAATCTTCGGGACTGGGAACCACAAGGTTCCTGAAATAATTGATATTCTCTGCTGGTAATCCCCAAGTGTCTTCTATGGCATACCAGAGCTGTGTAGCATTAGTGAACCTGAGATACGGAGAAAACCTCTTCTTTATTTTCGCCCATAAAGATTATATGGGATTCAAATCTGGTGATTTCGGATGCCATGACATCGGCTAAAACATCCGTGTGATGCAAAACCAATATGAACTCTGGCTGACTTATGGACCGAATGGTTATCCTGCTAGAATACAGTACTTCAGGGTAATGCTCTCGGCAGATGGGAGGAGAATATGTTGTGTTTCAATATACGTTTAGTCGTCCAGGTTTACATACCGCATGACAAAACTACTGGACCTTACCGCCAGTAGTTGTGAGCGTTGGATGTGATATAGGTATAACTCAACTGCAAGGTATTACATATATCAGTAATACACATTTTATAACATAATGTTATGGAAATTATATGTAGGTTTAATGTAAGAATACGATATATGATTTCGAGGTGAAAAGAAGGAAAACAACAGGGGACGAAACTGGCAACCACCGAGATCATAACACGTGTTGCCACTGCCCTTTCAAAGATTCTATTTCCACCTCCAGTTAACAAGCAAGGCAGTAAAAATAGAGCCATGAAATTCTTGGTTCTCGTTTTACGGGTACTCGATGGCTCACATGAGTTCAGTTCATTGGTCGTGTTCGTCAACAGAGTTTTCATTTCTCCTCTTAATTGTTTAACAACCAATGAGCATGGCATCAGATAGACAGACATACGTTTATGTTCTAGTGACACACTGGCTTCGAAGAAAGGATAGAAGTGAATTAACCTACTCCATCACCCCTCTTTAATTGCCACGGAAAAATAGAAGGGCAAAGGTGTTTTAAGACGCCTTCTTCTTATACGCTGACAGAGGATAAACATTACCATGGATATTGTTTTTGCCACTATTAGAACGCTGGAAATGGACACGTGTGAAAACGAAGTGCAATTGGAATGTCCTACTCTCAGAGTGCGCTCAATCATTTATTCCCACAACTGTACATAAATATAATAAAAATAGAACTTAGTTTAATCTTGTTAACTTTTCGGTACCGATTGGTACCATATCGTTGTAGTGATTAGAGATTAACTGTAATGGAACTACATGACTTAACACATGTACTCAAGTTTCGGTCAAGTGACAATCTTGAATTCTTGTTAATGGGTGAATGAGTTATTTAATAACCTATAAAACACACACACACACACACGCGCGCGCGCGCGCGCGCACACTCCATCCTGGGTATACCGTGGTACGTTTTTGTTTAAAGACAACTTTCTGGAGCCCAGCCGGGAATCGAACCCGGAACACTTTATACATAGGAAGGTGCTCCACCGAATGAGCTCTAGGATCAATAATGGCAGTTAATGTTGGAAAGGTAGAATCAGACGACTGAAAAATTCAATGCCATATCCGGGATTTGAACCACGAATCTTCCAGTTTCCGTCCAGTTGCTCTAACCAACTGAACTATGGCAACATCCCGGTACATCCAGCTGACTCACTTTTTTTTAATGTTGTATCGGTATGTTGCAATGGTAGCTCAGTTAGTTAGGGCAACCAGATGGAAACCGGAAGATCCGTGGTTTAAATCCCGGCAATGGCATTGAATTTTTCAGTCGTCTGATTCTACCTTTCCACCTTGTCCTACACATGGTTTGTGTGGAGGAACAATTAATTCCAGCAATTAAAATGTTTGTTTTCATGAGTTGTCTTTTGTTTAGCGGTCCCCTCTCTGTTGGTATGGAGTCCCATTTGCAGTTCTATGTAGCTAAACCATTTGGCATCCGCGCTATCCGGGATAATCCAGCTTCAACAAAGGGGAGCTTGTAAGGGCCACCTGGTACGAGATAGTATCGTAAATTTTCTGCAAATTGACAGTGACGTTCTCTTCGTTGTGATTAAATGTTATACTACGAAAAACCATAAAATAGAAAATTTCTCTGTAGTAAGCTTACTAAAAGAGAGTTGTAGATCTAAAGAAAATAGTACATATATCTTAACTTTTTTTCGTAGCATTAGTAATTTTCGAAGTAGTTGTTGCTCTACGTTCAAACGTTTCCAAGCTGCAATTTGCTTTGGTGCACTATCATATTAAACTTATTTTAAAATATGGGATTCATTTTCTTTCTTCACGAGACTACGCAAACAAAACATGTGTTTGTGATACCTATAAAGAGTTGAATATTGTCCCCCATCCTGCATATAAAAAGCATGTATACCTAATTTTAAACCATTTTACCTAACGGTTTTAATGTTCAGCGTAATGTAGACAGAGGGATCATGTTTTACATGAATGGTATCCATGGGTACCTGTGAATTGGTAATGGGTAGTCATGTGACTGTTATACATATGAATTTTATTACACGCAATTTATCGAAATAATTTGTGAAATTCTTAGATTGTCGCAAAACAGATGATTCCTGCTTGTATTTTAAGAAAATAATGAAAAGATCACAATCCGTTACATTTTGAAGGTCTTGTTGAATCACGGCATGAGGCGAGTATTGCTTGCAGCCTCCAGTTACTTTTTTTCCTTGAAGAAACTGACGCCATTACTAGTACACATCTGTCAATGTCTCAATTCATTTTCATGATTCTAAGCAAACATGCGTTCAGATTTTTCCTTTTTGGTGCTATTTACCTTCGGAATAAGTGCAAGTTCACATCGTTTTTTGCTATAGAAGAATCAGTCTGCGCCAGACATACGACCTGAGTTGCTTAGATGTCTTCCAGTACCACCTGCTTGGGCAACTTGTTGGTAGTGACCTCGATGGCTTTCAAGTGCCATCTATTGACTAATTCTTAAGGATTTTCACTGTGAGATTTCTCATGTTAGTAAATTTATCTTTATGTAAAGTATCAATAATATAAACATATTTATGTACTGAATGTAAAGACAATAAAGTCGCAAAGGGCAAGAAAATAACAAATTATGAGTACCTAATAAAATGCATTTTTATAATCTGGAAATCATGGCAATGAATTTACGAGTACAGATTACAATGCCTATGATATCGTATCCTGCTAATAATTTGAGGACAAACTATTCTCTCCCATTTCGCTATTGTCACCTACTAATGAAACAACAGGCAAATCACTTTCGGAGCATAGATATAGTTGTTCACAGTTGCTTCATTTCTTTCAGTCAGACGTTACAGGTTATACCATTCCACACAGACGCTTAGTGTCCTAGACTTCCTTATTGAAACGATTGGACATTATCGACAGCGACTGAAAATCGATAGTATCCGGTAGTAAAACAACGGTGCAATCAATACCACCTCTGTCTTTAACTTCATCTATAAGACCTAGCTCATGTTTTATTACTGCGTTTCTCTGGCTGTCGTAATGCGAAGAATGTGCAGCAATGCGGCACTGCGAGGGTAACTTCTCGCTCCGAGTGTAAAGTTACCAAAGGGGAAGAGCCGAAGAGCCAATATCCCAGAGGAAACGGAAGAGAAATACTGTCTGTAGCCATGGCGACCGCTGCTGTTTCTTGCTGCTATTGAAAAGCAGAGTATTCCATCTTATCCTCTCTGGAGACCAGTTGCGGAAGTTACGAGCCTCTCGCCTTGTAATTATGGTTTCTCAGTTGAAAGCAGCGCGGTCTTCCGAAAATAGATATCTAAGACAACCGATGTTTGTTCAGAGGGCTCATTCCATAACTTGGTCAAACAAAAACCTCCTTAGCCGCAAGAGAGACAAGTTACTCTCTTAACAAGAAACATCTGCAAATTATTATCGATCTTAGCTATACTTAAAATACAGTGATACCTTTCATTCATTGATGTAGATGTCATTAGCAACCCTTACTGTGGTAAAACTGGTCATCCCATCGACTTAAGCTTTCTCTCAAAATACTAGACGAAAAAGAATCTCTTCGAAATCATTCAGTGAAATGGAAAGTTAAAGCACACTTGATACATTCAGTGCCACGGTCGAAACTCGAACATGAAACTTCGGCTTTCATATGAATCAAACGAGAGAAACTTAATGTCGTGTTCGGGTATGTTGTCATAGTAGCTCAAGGGTAGATTATCGGCGCGAACACCCATGGTTCGAGCCCTGGTCTTGGAAATGAATATTACAAGCTTGTTACAACGTTATTATCTTAAGCTACACGTTCTAATATATGAGTAGCATCAGCACGGAAAACGTAGATCAGTAGTTCGAATCCCATACAGGGCGCTGAATTTTTCAAGCTCTATTCAACTTTCTAACCTTAGCCTACACATGAACAAATGAAATAGAAATTATTATCCAGTGAAATGTTCTGTACTATATATCGTTTCCAAAATAGCGATTGGTAGGAAACATGTGCCTGTATCGTACCTTCAGTTTGTTTTTGCCCAAGGAGTACTGGATCAGTGCCGGGAGCAAAGAGCGCACCTGCTCACACCATCGCAAGATTGGAAGTACTGAATAACGCGTTTTTCCTTTTCGAAAATTGAATTGTACTAATTTTGTAGCAGAATGTGCTCATTATGCGCTTGTTGCGCTAACGTTTGCTACTCAACTTCCCGGTGACTGTTCAAGAATCATCGAGCTTTTCCTATGTTAACACATGATGTCTAGGTTTTGTTTTCTATTGCAGTTGTGATTCAATTGTGTTTAATCCAGTATAGAAATTGTAAATCTGTCAAGTGATGAGCACACATTTTTTACTTTCTCTACTACGTACAGTAAGTAGGGGAAGTATTGCATTCCACTCAAAAATTCGATACCGAGATTTCACCGGAAATGCACGTTTTGAGGCCTACTGAATCCAAAAAAAGCATTTTTGGAAACATGTCCGTCTGTGAACAGCATAACTCAGAAACGAACAGTCAGATAAACATCAAACTTGGTATTTAGGTTCAGTATCTTCCAGAGATGCGACACAAAGGTTTTCAAGAAAATCCCCCCACCCCAAATTACCCTTTACATGGAACATTTTTCGAAAATTTTAATTTTCTCAAAAATGGCTCTAACGAATTTGATTAAAATATTACATATTTAAGATACTTTCATGACAAATAAAATGTATATCTTGAATTTTCTGGGAATGTCTCCAAAAGTATTCTTCATTGTGAACGACTTTTGCATAACTGGTAAACCATAAGAGATAAACAAAATTTTACTACACAAAAAAAAAATTGATCGCGTTAAAATACACAATTTATGTCATATACTATTTTTTGTTGAGTGAACCATTTTCGAGATATTGCTTGTTATTCCCTTAAATTTTCCAATACTTATACTTTTTCTCAAATGGGAATTCGTTATTCATTTTTTTTGTCCTGGTAATGCAAGGAGAATGGAATACTCCACATAGCAACCAGCTCTTAAAATATTTGACTATCGCTTAAAGCCTACCAATTCCCGTTGCATCTACAAGAAAATTAGCAATAAGATTAACATCTCGATATCTCGATTAACATGAAGCATATGGAGAATAACCGTTTGTAAAAATAGTTTGTACACTAGTAGGGAAAGTCATGTGAGTGTAACACATCAGATTTTTTAAAATTCTGCGCTACACTAAGCGACTGATTTATTTCTTAAGCGGTATAGCAAATGAAAATGCATTGTTCTGTATAACGTATTTGAATCACAAATCAAAAGCAACGACGGAGAAAGTCAACACCTCCTCACTGTTTGGAAAGTAAACATGCTACAACCGACCTACCTGCGCTCCACTATTAGTATTTGCAGCTGTAATTTGCCACCTTCGAACTCTGTCCACGAGAGGGGAAAACAAACGAAACCCGTTATCGTTCACAAAGTTCACTTGAACAAATATTTCTTCCCAAATTTATCAGACTTGGGAAAAATCAGTGATACAATGAAGACCGGATTCCAGAAAGCATAAACCTGTCAAAGGTAACAAAGGCAGTCATCATGCCAAAATACGAGTATGCTCTAATTTCATGGAAACTACGCAGGAACTAAATTCCCTATTCAGTCGGGATGATTCTATATTGCAGAGTAATAGAACTGAAGTAGTTAATTATAGTAGAACTTGTGCTATAAAATTCTCTCTCACAATGTGTACCACTTAATTGGAATATAGAGGGCAACACTGAATTTTTTTAGAGATCCAAACAGGGTTGGTTTTAAAATATTAAGTGCCGTTATTGTTTTTCAAAATATCCCCCTTTAACATCAATACATTTCTGCATTCGATGAAATCAGTCCTTAAAGCAATGATTCCACTCTTCCTGAGGCACTTCAGAAACCAGGTTTTTTTATAATGCTCAATTGCTTTAAGGAAAAAGTTATTCCATGCATTTTATCTTTAATTTTTGGAAACAAAAAAGAATCACAGGGTGCTAAGTCAAGGCTGTATGGTGGAGGGTCCATGGTACTGGTATTAGGGCATCCGGATACTTAGTTGTTAGTTTGCTGTATGTGAACGATGCGTTGTCATGATGTAACATTATTTTTCCTTTTGGGCGTTTTTCACGCACTTTTTCAAAACTTTATGGTAAATAGACATTTGCGTACCAGTCGGCAGTAACGGTACATCTATCTTCTAATGCTGAGTAGCAATATGGCCCGTTTTAGATAAAAAACTAGCAACCATCTTCTTACCAGCACTACAAATTCGTCGGACTTTGTAGACTTCGGTTCTGTTTGAAAGACCCATTGAGCCGATTGACTTTTATTTTCAGGATCACAACAATAAATCCAAGATTCATCACCAGTAACGATATTCGAAACTAAATTTGAAATGCCACCTTGGAATTTTTCCAGAGTTGTTGTGCGCCATTGGTTGTTGTTTTTCATCGTGAGTCAGTTAATGTGAAATCCATCGACAACACAGTTTTCTTATTTCTAACTGCTGATGTAAAATGTTTTGGATCTGACTCATACCAATGTCCAATGTGACTCAAATAAATTCATAAGATGCCCGTCGATATTCAAGCATCGCTCGAACAGCGGCAATATTTTCATCAGTAACAGCAGTTCTTGGGCGTCCTTCACGAAATCATTAGTAAGAAAAAACCGACTCTTTTGAATTCGCAGCACTAATTATAAATTATTGCCTGAGATGGAGCTTCTTCGCCGAATGTATTTTTAAACCGGTCTTTACATTGTTTAGGCGGTTTTGATGATTTAAAATCGTAAAAAATCATAGCCCGGAAATGTTTTCTAGTCAAATTAATTTTTGGGTGAACACAAAACCTTTAAATAGTAATAATTAACAAACCATTAGAGAAAATGAAACTAACTACAAGGTAATCAACTCGCAAAACATTAGAAAGTAGCTATCAAATATAAATCAATTTCATTTGTTTTTAGAAACATGGCATTTTAAAAGTTTTCAGTACGCTCTCATACTAGCTAATTTGCATTCCAGTTTTGCTGTTAATGTTTAGTTTTCTAGCACCTACTTATGATAGGTAGAGGAGGCATTCATCAAAAAATCCTACATCGAGATTTCATCGTAAATGCACTTTTTGATGTTTCCAGAATAAAAACGTTTAGAAAAAGGTCCTGAAAATCTGTTGGAAAAGGTTCAAGAAAACCCCCAAAGTAATATTGCCCTTTATATGGACGATTTTTCATTATTCCGCGAATGGTCTTGAATTCCTCTTCATTCTGAAGGAATGTTGTATAGTTTTGTATAACTGGTAAACCATAAGAAATAGACAGTAACTCACTGCACTAAACCTGTAGATATCTTTAAAACATACGATTTATTTCATATAGCTTTTTTGTAGCTTCAGCCATATCTGAGGCATTCTTTGCTACTGGCTTGAATTCATTATATTTTGAGGTGGAGCCACTATTCACTTATTTCGCGCGATGCCATGCACAGTGTTTGGAATTTCAAATCCAACATACAGGTTCCGGCCTTCTAAAGATGAGATGTGACTATTGCTTCTGCCTGCTCTCTACCCTTTGCGCCTACAACGAAATATGTTCTGAAACTATTTCTGCAAACGTTTACCTCGATTAACATAAAGTAGATAGAAAAGTAAGCCTTGTAAGAATTGTTTGTAGAAGCTAAACAAAAATAAACGATAGTGACTAGAGAAAGTGTTGTGAATGTAACGCGTTAATTTTAATATATGTCGTTTTGTTGTAACTACACAGACTTCCCTCAAACACCTTGCTTTCTACTTGAGTTCAGCGGCCAGTTCTCCTACAGACCTTCGTTCACATGCAGGCACATTCCAACATTCTAGAGCCTAGATATACAGTTAATTGTGCCTCAATCTCACCCAAAGAGGATATGTCTTTAGTTGCAAGTAACAGTTTTCTTAGCTTATAGAAATAAGACATCCTTTTCCCGATGTGCGAGATTCTCATCGATATTTTTAAACCCCGATTTTGCCCATTTATACGAGTGCAGAAACATCCACCGCAAATGCTGTTTCAGTGTCATCGGCGCAAAGTTGCTTAGAGTACGTTCGCTGTTTCATATCAACAGCTTATTTCTGTAATATTTTAAATATTACTACAGAACTATAATCCTGGGAGTGTAAATGTGGCTTTTATCTCAAAAGTTATCAACCTCGCCGAATTTCTATTTCATATACACTGGTGTGATTTGATTTCTGAAGCCATCCCCTACTTAATATTCCGGAAAGAGAACCCTAGCTGTTCGCGCCGCGCATGCGCCAAACCTGCAGCACCTTATCTTTCTCATTATCTATGCTGAACCTACGAACGGAAAACACATACCCTATTATCATTTAAACGATCCTAGGCATGCCATCATCGTATAAATATCATTCTCCTTGCTGGATTCGTCAACGGCAGGTTATAGATCAACCCAGCAAAATTGCTACATAAACTAGCAGCAAACATGCTGCATTGGCTATTTCGGAAGCTGGAATCCTTCTGCAGGGGTAAGAAAGGTTCCTCCATTTCACTAGTAGAAGAGGTAATTCCTATGAAATTATCTAGGCAAGTCCTTATATCTTCAGTGGTTTTCATGTAAACCAGCACAAAAGATTTCTTCGATTTTTTTCTTGGTCTGCACTCTACACTACTGAAGAGAGCTTCCCTGGGAGACAATTGCAGAATGGGCAAATAGCGTTATCCGAATTAGACTACGGCTTGGTTTCTAATATATTTGAAAGCTTAATAGCCCTTAGAAAACATATTATGCTGCTGTGTCAGCTACAATGAATACAATATAACGTGTCTACACCGGTCACAAAAATACAGGTACGGGGCATTCACAATGAAAATGAGACAAACATAGAAGCTTGTTACATGTTATCTTAATGTACGTGTTCACATTGCATGATGTTAGCATAAACATACGCGTAAAACTCAAACACAGAAGCTTACAAGCTCCAAGCTTTCGTGTTCATGTCTACGTCAAACATAAGAAACTAGCAAATCAGAGAGTTATTCTCCAATCACCTCATCACTTCAGATTTTCTGTCACCATAAGCTGATTGGCTGTCTTGCTGTGTAAGATTGTGGGCTAGCAATCGCCGATATCTAAAACGAATTATGGTGAAGGTGCTTTTTTGGTGAGTTTAACATCCTTTAACTTTTTTTTTTGTATTACATAACGTCTTTTGTTGTATGTATAGTAGTGCGGGGCAAAAGTACGCGGCGGGTAAGAGTACGCACAAGGGATATTTATATGAAGACGGCCGTGCAATTGGCAGTACTGTATGCTGTTGGAAGAATTACATGGCCGATAGCCTCTCTACATAGTTTCGTTGTGTTGGTGTGTTTCGTCTTTAAACTATGAGGTAACATTGAAAATCATTCATCTTGATGTTATTTTTCGTGGTTTTGGAAACGTGATTGAGCTATTAGGAATGTGGGACAGGTATTTTAGCATTATGTCATTTCTCAGACAAATTTCTGTAATAACGTGTGGTGGCTTGGCCATTGTGTGAAACTGGCCACAGATGGCAGTACGGTCTGGGAAATGTTAAAGACGACAACGGGGCAAGAGTACGAACTGTGGAGTGGGGCAAAAGTACGCACTAAACAGCATGCGAAGGAATTGGCAGAGCTTTGCAGACTCCTTGACTCTCACTTGTATAGTTTAACATTGAAGGATTTGCGTAGAACTGGCATTTTAGTTTGCTGACATTAACAAGGTAATCCATCCATTTAACAAGGACAGCAAATTAGCTGGCAGAGACTGGGCACTAAATTTATGAAACAGCACAAACTATCACTCCGTGTTTCCACCAAAACAAGTCTTGCTCGAGTTATGGGCTTTAATAAAGCTCAAGTTTCTTTGTTTTTTGATAATCTTGAACAAATGATGGATCAATACAAGTTCTGTCTATCAAGAATGTATAATATGGATGAATCAGAATAAGCACTGTCCCTAGTAAGACTCCTAAGGTTGTATCACCTACTGGTAAGAAAGCAGTTGGAACAATTGTTTCTACAGAAAGAGGAGATTTAACAACTGTTGTTTGGCAGTCAGCGCAGTGGAAATTATGTTCCCCCAGCCATAATATTTGCAAGAAAAAGAGCTAAACAAGAACTCATGCACGGAACTCCACCAGGTTCAATCATGATGTGCTCAGACAGTGACTACATCAACAGTGAGCTATTTTCTGAGTGGCTGAAGCATTTTCAGAAGCATGTAAGAGGAAGCATGGAGAATCCAATACTTCTGGTGCTAGATAACCACATATCCCATATAAACTTGGAAGCAATTGTCTACTACAGACACATGGTATTCATCTATTATCGATTCCTCCCGATACTTCACATAGGTTGCAGCCCCTTGACAGATCATTTTTCAAGCCGTTAAAAGATCTATATTCTGCAATGTGTGACAAACGGTTACTAAATAACCCAGGACGTGTAATAACACAATTTCAATTGCAGAGGAAAGAAGTAAGAGAAGTAAAAAATTGGAAGTACTGACTAGCTCACCCTTTAAAAGAAGATTGGAAATGAATCAAGCCTTAAATCATCCAGTGCTTCAAAACACGACAAGCGTGATGTATCAAAATATGCACAAAACGATATGAGACCCCAAAGGACCAAATGCCATTCAGTCCTACCCAAAGCGTCAACTTCAACTTCAAATGAGAAAATCCACTGTCCAGGATGCGACGGGGAGTATGTTGAACCACCAGAAGAGGACTGGATTCAGTGCCAAAAGTGTGCAGAATGGTGGCATGTAGCTTGTTCCACCCATGAGGGAGGCAGCAAATGTATCTGCGACTATTGTTAAAAATGGCAGACAATGAGAATATTTCAATCTTTTCTTTATTAAAATATTTTTATATTTAGGTTATCATCTTATTCTTAGAATGGTGTTCAATATTAGTCAGACTAAGGTCCTTGGTGTATTCTTATAATGTAATAAAAGTTACAGCACCAAGCATTAAAATTAAACATTTGTGTTTTCTGCGTACTTTTACCCCACCTTATGCGTACTCTTACCCCCATCTATGGGGCAAAAGTTCGCATGGGTCACATTTTAATTGAACATTTATAAAACTATTTTTCGCATGTAAAAATAGGTTTTAACCACTGTTTGTGATGAACAATAGAATAAAGATTGCATAATAAAAATTTCAGATATACTGGTTGAATAGATACCGTTGCAGAGGTCTTGAAAGTTTAAGTGCGTACACTTGCCCCACGCTACTCTACTGTCGGAGGTCGCTTTACAGGCCACTATATTAGCTCGGTTGTTTCACGCTTTCTTGTGATTGGCTGCAGTTTATGTTTCAATTTGTGGTTATTTATAGCATATTACGATAAAAATATAATTAATTTTACGTCGTTATATTAACTTAATTTTCATTGTGAATGGTCCTTTGCTGAGTACTACGTAAATGTATAAACAAGAGAAAAGCAACAGAATTGTTAGGTTCATATGCTAGCTTATACTAGAGAGACGCTTCGTATTCAGGACCCCAGTTGGAGATCCAAGATGTATTACATGTAATTATCTAACCTATTACAGCACTTTCATCAGCATAAAATTAGATACTATCCACACTTCGCCAGGATTGCTATCTGCTCATATCAAATTAAAAAGGTAGGTTTTCCTTGAATGCGAAAACTTCTTGAATATATAGAGTTATTCAAAAAGAAGGAACAGACTTTAAATATTTAATTCTAAATGGCAACACATGCAGTACATCACTGAATAGAGGAAAGTTCAAAATTTTATTTTATGTGTTCAAAATGAGCACCATTTGTTATGCAAGGACGACCAGTGCTTTTCCATTTGCATAAGCAACTATCTTTTACGCATTTATTGTATCAATTGTAAATTTTTTATGACGAGGTTGCTCTTTGTTGAACTTGCAACGAAATGCACGCAGCAATGAAAAAACATACTGGAGCACATAAAACGACTTTTCCTGTGGCATTGCCATTTTCTCTTAAATAAACCCAGCGCCGCTGTAGGCACTGAATGGAACTAATAGGTGGAGGCTTAAAACTTTGAACTTTCCTCTATTCAGTGATTTGTCGTATGTGTTGCTATCTATTGTAGTTCATTAAAAATGAATATTTAAAATCTGTTCCTTCTATTTGAATAACCCTGTATATGGGATACTACTCCAATTTATTATTTCTCGTTTTTAATCACAATTTTTCGTTTATTTTCACATTTTTTCTCATTTAAACACCAAATGATGTAATGATATGAATGATTCTTCTCTCCAAGAAAAGTAAATTTTCTCTCACATGAAAGCCAGTTAAGAGGAAATATATTTCTTTTAGCATAAACTTCTTGCACTGTTGGTCGTATTACTCAGAGATGCATGTTTTACTACCTTGTAATGTCATTTGGTGTTTATCCGGCATACGTAGAGATTATGAGGAACCGTTTTCTTTTTTTATTTAATTCTCGCCTAACATTTTTAACTAAAAAGTAGATAAACAAGCATATTTAGCTGATTGAGCTCGGACAAGAGGAATGTCCAATAGCCTGTTTGCTTTCCTCACGTAGGTTTTAACAATTACAGATATTTTCCAAGCTTAGCTGTGCTAAATTTTTTCTGCTGAAATCAGCACTGTAATACTGTACAGTAACACATTACATAACACTACAAAACACTGCTCCAGATAAAAGGCACTCAAATTTGTACTTAGGCTGAGTGATAAATCGCTCCGAACGAGAGGCTCTAAGTGCATTTAATACGTGCCACGTATTGAAGCATGGACCCAATAAGCGTCGGGCGGTGTACCTTATGTTTGTCCCGTCTTACATTCACAGAAAGTAAAAAATTCAGCAGAGCTAACAGCAAATATAAACGAGGCATGTTACATAAGAATGTGACACTGAATCGTGCGCTTGCTAGAAACTCATTCGTCTTAAAGGGAAACATAAGCTAATAGTTCGCAGAAAAAAACATCTATACTAAAACAACTATAAAGATGAAATATTATGTTACTAATAAATTGTAACTATTCTATGAGAACATAAAATGAGGACGTCATTGTAGTTTATGTATTCATATCTAATATTTATCATACCAAAACTCTGTACTATATAACACGAATCTCAAAATTATATATTGTAAATTTGTTAGTCTCTTTAAAAATGGTTTAGAGTCTCAATGTTTACTTATAATGTAATATCAAAACACAATGTTCATTGTATCACACACAAATGTAATATTCACAGCAGCGTCAAGACTCTGTAGTTAAAGCAACTACAAATAAAATGTAAATAAAAATGTGTTACATTCACATGACTTTCTCTACTCAATCAAACTCATACAAAAGCCTATTCTCCTATCCAATTCTTGTTAAGTTAAATCTTCATTATACATTTATACATTTCGTTGTAGGTATATGAAGAAGTTAGTAAACTAAAGCGATACTCAAATCTTTTAAAAGTGGGTAGCTATGCGATATCTTTGCATGACCATGAATAAAAAAAAATAAAAGCCATTTGCAATTGAAAAAGTATAAAGTATTTGAAAATTCATACCAATAAAAAGAATATGTCGGAAATGATTAACCTCACAAAAAGTTTTACTTGTCATGTCGTAAATCGTGTGCTTTACCGGGATATACATTTTCTGCGTAGTAAGATTTTGCCTATCACTTACGGTTTAGCACTTATACAAAACTCATTCAGAATGAAAAGGACTTCACAGGCTATGTCCAGAAAATTCAAGATATACATTTTGCCATCCCATGCAAATATATATTTCAATAAAAATCACTGGAGCCATTTTGGAAAAAATAAAAGGTAACACTTTTTCCACGTAAAGGGTGGGTTAGAGTGGATGGATTTTTGTTTTCAAATCTTTGTGTGGCATCCTTGGAAGGCGCTGAACGTAAATACCAACCTTGGTGTTTAATCGACTTTTAGTGTTTTAGTAACGCTGTTCAAGCCACACATACATAAACACACAGGGACCTTTTTTCTAATTTTTTTATTCAGGGGCCTCAAAACTTGCTTTTCCGGTGAAATATCGGTATCGAATTTTTGGATTTAATATAAGTAACTGGCGGCGCCGTGGCCGAGTGGTTAGACCGCTCGCCTCCCACCGAGGCGGCCCGGGTTCGATCCCAGGGACCTGCATGTGGGATTTGTGGTGGACGAAGCGGCGTCTGGGCGGGTTTTCTCCGGGTTCTCCGGTTTCCCCCGGCATTCATTCCACCAACTGCTCCATCATCACCGTTCCTTTCATCCATTTCACCAACATTTCGTTTCATCTACTTCCTTCATCCCATACCAGGCATCGGGCTGATCACCCATCCTGGATGCTCTGTCTGATCCATGAGTGTCTGCTCCTCGACGGGCCTCTGACCCCAGGCACCCGCTTGTAAGTCCTGGGGAGTGTAAGTCCTACATAAGAGGAGGGTAAACAGATAATGAATGAATATAAGTAACTAATAGAGAAGTGCGACCGAGTCAGCATGACGCGGTGGCTTGTACGAAATATGTAACAGAGTAAATATTAGTAATATTACAAGTAAACAACAAACGGAGCGAGCTTGTGGGAGGGTTCTGAACTGGTGGATATAAACACGTGCAAGCATCTTTCACACTTGAGGGAAGTGTGGTATATAGACAGCGAGTCTGAACCTCTGCTGCGTAGCCCAAACGTATGGTCTTGGCAGCAGATACAGTATTGGTTATCCATTTTACAGCGTACGTGACTGAAATAGTCGAAGGATTCCTTTGTATTTCATGTTACCCACGCTATCTTTGGAACACGCTTTGTGCCTCTGCTGCCTTTTCAACACATTTTCGCAACTTGATAAATCTTTCGTCGAAACCTAGGTAAGACATATAAATGCTTCTAAGATCCCTCGAAAGGGACATTCTCTCCCCAAAATAAGCTTCATAAATTAGTAGATTTGCTCTATGCAACAAAACTAAATATGAGCTTATATATTATTGAAGTAAATACATTTATTTCACTCTCATATTCAGAGCATGACCTTTCACTAGGAGCAACTAATGTTAATTTAATGCTACTTTGATTATAATCATTTTATAAGCCACATACTTAAGTCAATCTAAGAGAAGCTATGTGGGAGTTCATCTTCCAATTTTTGAGAGTACATTAATAAATAAAGAATACTAATATCATAGTGATATTAAGAAAAAACATCTTATGTGTTAAATTCACGTGACTTTCTCTATCCACTTTTCCACAAACTATTCTTAACTACTTTTTGTTAATCGGAAAAAACGTTTGCAGAAATACCTTCATTACGATAGTCAAGAGTTTAAAAGACTATGTGATAGCTTTCAATTTTTACTCTTTGCATGACTACGTGGAAGGGGCGGGAGGACAAAAAGAACAGCGAGTTAGTACTTGAAAACAACAAAGTATTTGAAAATTCAAACCAATCGGAAATGATTAATGCCACAAACAATTTTATTTCAGATAAATGTTTTAACGAGATCCTCATTTTTGTTGTTATAAGTTTCTGTCTATCTTTTACGGTTTACAAGTTGTAGACATTCATACAAATTCATTCAAAAAGGAAAACATTTTACAGACCATTAAGAATCAAGTTATACGTTTTATTTATTTATCATGAAAATATTTCATGTATATGGTATTTTCATTCAAATTTGTTACAACCGTTTTTGAGAATAACGACACATTTTTACATGCAAAGGGTAGCACTGTCGTATCCTGGAAGATGCTGAACTTAAAATACTACCCGACTGCCGGCTCACGCCCACTTACGAACGGCAGAGGTGGGCGATCATCCAACCGATAAGAGTAGGTGATGTGGCCAGCATCACGCATTCCCAACCAGAAAGTTGGGTCACGTGGCCAAGACCAATGCCTATCGCAGCTCCGCACTTTCCTCACGATGCTGAGTGGGCATCGGTCCTATAACCGGGACTTAAAATCTGTACTCCCATGAGTGGAATCGAACCTGGGCACATTGTGTAGCCGGGAGCCAGAGCTCCATGCTATAGCCCACAATGTCATGGCGCAGGGCAAACGTAACCTAATGTTATTAAGTTCAGAGACTTAAAACGGTCTCTTAGCGGAATAGGAGGGGAGTGAGACAGAATGCTTTCTACTTTCTTAGATTGTCACAAAACAAAGCATGCTCAAGCATTCTGACGGGTTTAGAGCACAAATTTCCGTTGTGTTTCTCTGATGACAAGGAAATACTTAACCATTGTGGACGCTTATCAAAGCAGCAATAGCACAATGTGATTAAAAATATCTGCCTGAAAAATAAATCATTGTGCCGAACGGTGAAAAATGAATGAAAAAAAAAACAGCAAAATAAATAAATACATTTTTAGTTTTTCCTCCTATTATTCATTATGATTCTGAGAAAACATTTTGATAAAGCTACTTTTACCGTAACTGCAAAATGGAGTCCGTCACCTCTAATTTAAACCATCTAACCATGGGCCAGCATTAAGTCCTTCAATTCTAAACTGAGTTTTCTCCGTAACACAATTTTAGATATCTCTCAACACTTAAAATGCCCCTTACGATACAATTTTTGAGTTATTAGTGTGAAGCTTTACGAGCAGCCTTCTCAATATATGTCAACTTTAACTGATTTGGTAAGTTTATGTGAATAGCGGTATTTAAAAAGTATAAAAATAGAATAAAATATGTATAGCATATTTTTAGTGTACTCCGAAAAATTGAAAATTGTATTGTAAGGAACTTTTTTGGCAAATCCCCGAAATTCTATTTAAAATATACTTTGGAAACAGCTTCACTTTGTTATTCCCTATAAAGATATATACGTTACGAGTAGGTTATTTAGGACAGATCGAGCACAGTTTTTTGCGTTTATATGGGAAAGGATAGGGAAAACGAGGGTAGATGCTAGGCTAGGAGAGCATCCAAGGAGGAAAAATGCGTTTATATGGGGGAGATAGGGAATATGAGGTTAGATGTCGACTAGACAGGGTTTGAAAGGTCTGAATATATGCTTTATAAGGGAAAGGATAGGGAAAACGAGGGGAGATGCTAGGATAGACAGATACTGAAGTAGGAGGAATGTGCTTTATATGAGAGTAGCAGGGAATACGAGGAGAAGCGCTAGGCTAGTCAGAGGTCGAGTAGAGTATGGTTTATATGAAAGGTATAGGAAAACGAGGAGAGGTGTTAGGCTAGACAGAGTTGAAGGGAAGAGCATGTCTTGTATATGAGAGGGGTAGGGAACAGGAGCAGGGGTGTTAGGCTAGACAGAGGTCAAGAAGTAGAGTAGGGTTTATATGAAAGGTATAGGAAAACGAGGAGAGGTGTTAGGCTAGGCAGAGGTCAAGAAGTAGAGTATGGTTTATATGAAAGGTATAGGAAAACGAGGAGGGGTGTTAGGCTAGACAGAGTTGAAGGGCAGAGCATGTCTTGTATATGAGAGAGGTAGGGAACAGGAGCAGAGGTGTTAGGCTAGGCAGAGATCAAGAAGTAGAGTATGGTTTATATGAAAGGTATTGGAAAACGAGGAGGGGTGTTAGGCTAGACAGAGTTGAAGGGTAGAGCATGTCTTGTATATGAGAGAGGTAGGGAACAGGAGCAGAGGTGTTAGGCTAGGCAGAGATCAAGAAGTAGAGTATGGTTTATATGAAAGGTATAGGAAAACGAGGAGGGGTGTTAGGCTAGACAGAGTTGAAGGGTAGAGCATGTCTTGTATATGAGAGGGGTAGGGAACAGGAGCAGGGGTGTTAGGCTAGACAGAGGTCAAGAAGTAGAGTATGGTTTATATGAAAGGTATAGGAAAACGAGGAGGGGTGTTGGGCTAGACAGAGTTGAAGGGCAGAGCATGTCTTGTATATGAGAGAGGTAGGGAACAAGAGCAGGGGTGTTAGGCTAGGCAGAGGTCAAGAAGTAGAGTAGGGTTTATATGAAAGGTATAGGAAAACGAGGAGGGGTGTTAGGCTAGACAGAGTTGAAGGGCAGAGCATGTCTTGTATATGAGAGAGGTAGGGAACAGGAGCAGGGGTGTTAGGCTAGGCAGAGGTCAAGAAGTAGAGTATGGTTTATATGAATGGTATAGGAAAACGAGGAGGAGTGTTAGGCTAGACAGAGTTGAACGGTAGAGTATGTCCTTTATATGAGAGAGGTTAGGAACAGGAGGGGGGTGTTAGGTTAGGAGAATTGAGTATGTGTTTATAAGGAGAGACGAGAAAACGGAGAGAGATCCTATGCTAGGATAGACAGGTGTTAAAGTTAGGTTAGATAGGAAACCAAGGAGTGATACTCAGCTAGAGGGGGAGGCAGGAGGAATGCGCTTTATGAGAGGTAGGGGATACTGGGAGAAATGCTAGGAAAGACAGGGACTGAAGGTATGTAGGGTGTTTTTCCAGAAGGGAAGAGTAAGAATTTCAGAGGTATTTAGAGCACAATATAACTATTTTAGAACACACTTAGAAGCTTTTTAGGCACATACTTAGATAACTTTGCAGGTATTCTGATGATGTTTTAATGCGGTAGAACAGCCATTTGACATCCTCTTACTGGCTTTAAAATATTTTTAGACATAGATACAGATACGTGTTTTAGGGTATTGGTGTAAGCATTTTAGCCAGTGTACTAGGAATTGTGGAGCATTTTAGAGTTCATTTAGAGACATTTTAAGCACAGGTACAGATATTTTTTTTTTGATATGAACAAGGCTTTCAGGACATTCTGGTATGAGACAGGGAAATTTTAGATGTTTCAGCAGCATTTAGGGAACTGGAACAGGTAGATTCAGGGTATTCATATAGGCTTCAGAATATTTCGAGGTGTTTTATGATGCTTTTAAGGTATTTTGACAATTTTCAAGACGTTTTCAAAGCTCGTGCTAGGAGTGTTTGTGGCTCTTTAAAGGTATTTTAGGTTATGGATGTGGCATAGGCACAGACCATTAAGAGTTCCTGAAGGGGCTTTTAGATAAGTGTAGTGGCTGTTTGTCGGCTTTTGGATAAGTGTAGTGGGCTATTTTATCGGCTTTTGGAAAGAGTAGTGGCTGTTTTATTGGCTTTTGGTAAATGTAGTGGCTGTTTTTATGGACTTTTGGAAAGTGCAGTGGCTATTTTTATGCCCTTAGAGTTCCTGGTGGGCTTTTGGGGAAATGGTTTTCAGGCATTCTCTCTTGTTTATAGAGTTTTTCTCTTCTATTACACAGGTCTTATGATCTATAACCATTTCTAACGTTTTTTACAGTCATATAGGATCATTTTATGGTCTTCTCAATATTCTAATGCTACCATGCAAGAAACTATGTAGAGATGCCTTTTATAACCCACCCTTAAGCTCTGTTAGTGATATTATTGTTTTATTCAGCTTTTCTGTTTTGTATGGTTAATTGTTGTCTAGGTGTATCGTCTTTACCAGTTAATTGATGCTTTATTAGATAAGGGTTGTAAGGGTAGGTGTCTGCCTCCTTTTATCTAGGCTTGGGGCTAGCACTATGATTTACACCTAATAGCAGGGTTAGCGCCTCCCACTCAACATTCCTATTTTTATTTATTCTTTAGGTATCTGCTAGGTGTATACACAGCACATGGGTAAGCTTCCATTTTTTTGAAGTATTGCGACACTTCCAATGGTATTTTTTTCGAAGTTTTCATGTGCATATTTGTGACTCTTTAAAGGTGTTTCAGCTTATGATATCAGATATGAGTACAGGCTTTTAGAACATTCTAACATACTGGAATGATAATTTCAGGTGTTTCAATAGCATTCTGGAGATTGGAAGCGGGCCTTTTCAAAGTATTGATACAGGTTCTAAGATGTTTAGGAATATTTCGAGGTGTTTTATGTTGATTTTAAGATATTTTAACATCTATAAGGTATTTTCAGGATACTGGTAGGAGTATTTAAGACTCTTTGAACGTATTGTGGGCTATGGATGCGGTATGAACTCAGGCTTTTAGAGTACTCTGAACGGTTCTTTAGAAACTTTAGCGGTTATTTTTTTGGGGTATTGGCACATGATTTTAGAGTATGCTGAGGGTGTTTAGAATGATTGAGGTTTTTTGTTTAGCACTTAAAAGGTATTTTATGCTATTGTCTCAAAGTATTTCAACCCTTTTCAGACATTTTCAAAGCTTATTCCAGGAGTAGTTGAGCAGCTTTAAATGTACTTTAGCAACTAATCAGGCACTGTCGCAAGCTTTTAAAACATTTTGTGAAATTTTATGAGTAAATCAGGTATTCACCCACGTATTTATTCAAGTTTCAGGACTTGATATATTTCTGCACATAGTTTAATGCCTCACGAACATTTATTATGCAGTGTTAGAACGCTTTTATATACTTTTAAAACACCTTTTTTTAAATTTCTACAAACTTATATATCTTGAGGAGATAAGCTATGAGACCGAGAGGGATAAACTGTATATCGATTTACAGTTTTAGTGAATGTAGAAGTATTCTAAACTACCCTACCTTACCCGCTCACCGATCATCCTGCCCTGAATCATCTTCTCATTGTCTATTCCATTCTGTAATCCTCTAACGCAACCAGGAAACGTAACCATACGTGACAATCATAACGACCTATTCCCAAGACAATCTATGCTAACAGAACCATGCAATAACACAAGGTTTAATGTTGCATATAACAATGTAGAAAGAGATAATTTGTACAAAGAAGCCTTTCTCAGCAACCATTACTACAGCACCATTGTAAGTTCAACATACTTAGAACTAATGCCTCAGTCTTGCAAACCATTCTTCAAACTCGAATAATCATGTAAGCCTAACTCTGCCTATCCCAGACTATCCTAACAATATGCATTCTGTCCAGTAATAATCTAACACAATCTGATACCATTCCTTATAATCTGTCCAACAATCCAGTCCTAAGCTAGCTCTGAATACCCTAACCTAGCGAAAATAGTATAAGCAGACTTCACATCCAGCCTGCTATCACCTAATCTAGCTTGAATGAGTGCACGTAAACCTAGACCAATCTTAGTCAACAGTCGTCTATCACCCATTCAACTGGTCATAAACAAAAAGCTATAAGCTCGACCACTCGCTAATTATCTAAGGTACCCTATCAGAACCTCACCCAGGTTAGCCTAAACTGACTTTACCCAAGCTATCCTATTTTGTCATCGCCCGCCCTAGCGTAACCTAGAAGCTTGCCTAAACTGACTTTACACAAGCCATTCTATGTTGCCATTTCCCTTTCTAGCGTAACCTAGAACCCTCTTATCGGCTGAATGGATAACCTATCATAGCCTTGTTGGATCCATACACCACACAAATGTCTCCTTAAATCAAGAACCTTGAATGCTTTTACAGGAATTCAACACCCTCTGCGACCATATTTCTCATGTCCACACTCATATTCCCATGCCTTATAACCATTCTATTATCAGATATTTCAAGAACGTTGAAACCTATTAAAATATTTCTTTGCTACTCTTAGCAGCCCACTATATTGTACAGTGTTCATGTATTTCTTTGTAATAAACGTGTGCCCTTCTATACACATAACAGGACATGTATCAGCATCTAAACAATGACCACCACCTCTGTCATCACTACCACCATTTCCAAAAAACAATCATCACAATAACCATCACCATCATGCCTATCACCACCATCATAAACACCCCCGCCTTCAATTACAACATAACCTTATACTATCACCGCCACCATGTCTCCATTAACAGCATAACTCTATACTGTCACCACCGCCATCATTTGCAAAACCATCAACTTTATAACCAGCACCATGACCCTATCACTACCATCACAAGCACCACTACTCCCAATTACGCCATAACCTTATATTGGCACCACCGGCATATGTCTCCATTAACACCCTAAGTCTACACTTTCGCCACCGCCACCACATTACTCCACTAACACCATAACTAGTTATCCCGCAATTCCCACCATCACCATTATCACCATTACCCCTACACACCTATTTGTATCATAACTCCGCACTTTCACCACCACTATTACTTCCAATACCACCAATGCTATAACCATCTACCTATCACCACCATCACAAATACCACTACTTCCAATTACACCATAACGTTATATTGCCACCACCGTCAATGGCCTCCATTAACACCATAACTCTACACTGTCGCCCCGCCAACACATAACTCCATTAATACCATAGCTCCCTAATCCCGCAATTCCCGTCATCTTCACCGCTACATTAATCAATACAATCATCTAAAGACAGAGCCTCTCACATATGAAGCTATATTATAACAGAGCCACGTACCTATAAGCTCCAGTGGATATCTCTATTAGAGCGTTTTGAACTGTCTCTGCGTGTGTGTATGTCTGTGCGTGTCTGTGTGTATATGTGTCTGTGTGTGTGTCTGTGTGTGTGTATCTGTATGTGAGTCTGTGTGTGTGTGTCTGTGTGTGGGTGTCCGTGTGTGTGTCTGTGTGTATGTATGTGCGTGTGCGTGTGTGTGAGTCTGTGTGTTTATGGCTGTGAGTGTTTTGAACTGTCTCTATGGGTGTGTATGTGTGTGTATATGTCTGTGTGTGTATCTGTGTGTACCTGTGTGTGGGTGTGTGTATCTGTGTGTGAGTCTGTGTGTATGTGTGTATCTGTGCGTGTCTGTGTGTATCTGTGTGCGAGTCTGTGTGTATGTGTGTGTCTGTGTGTGTGTCCGTGTGTGTGTCTGTGTGTATGTCTCTGTGTGCGTGTGTGTGTGTATCTGTGTGTGAGTCTGTGTGTATGTGTGTGTATGTCAGTGTGTGTGTCCGCGCGTGTGTGTGTGTGTGAGTCTGTGTGTTTATGTCTGTGTGTGTGGGCGTGTGTGTCTGTGTGTATGTTTGAGTGTTTATGTCTGTGTGTGTGCGGGTGTGGGTGCTGATCAAGAAGAAGAAAGGAATAAAGTAGAAAGGAAGAAGGAAAGAGAGAAAGAAGAAAAACAGAAAGAAAAAAAGAAAGAAAATTAAGAATTCAAATTCAGACCTGAGGATACTTAAGTATACTTATAAATATATGGGTTAAACACTTTTTATTCCAGCCGTATATGTCTCCTAGTTTAATATTTATGAACCATTAAATTTTTATAAGATTCGAACAAGGACCATAGGTTACCTAAGTACATATCACGGTTTAACACAGATAATGAATTACATCTAATAAACACATTTTTGTTCCGCCCATACAACTCCCTTAGTTTAATAGCTTTTGATCATTAAATATTTTGCTCTAAGATAATAGTAAAAAATTAATCCTTAAATAGCTTGATTACAATTATTTTCTAATGATACCTGAAAAGTCTTTCACTAAGCCTCTTAGTGCTATAAACTTATTCTGATTTACTATATTTGTCTAAGTCTTTTAACTCATTAAGAATTAACCATTTAGGTTTTACCGATTCGAGGTCGGATATGAACTTCGGACTCCTAAATAGTTGTTCAGAGAATCTATCCACTGCTATCAATTTAATGTAATTTGTTCGAAGAGTCTAGCTGCCCTACTTCGGGAATAATGAAACATCAAAGTTAAAACTCTGGTGAGACTCGAACTCCGGTCCCTAGAGATATCTTTCCGTAACTAATCAATAATACAGGACTATGTGAATCCTTGTTGATGCTAAAAGGGCATAAAAAGTCAGTAGTTGTTATTTGGGGTTTCTATATCAATTTATGGCTTTTTAATGGGCTTAATTGATTTAAATTGGCTGTAATTGGTCTTTCGGGCAAAGACGACCCAAGTAGCATGAGTCTTCTATATCAATTTATGGCTTTTTAATTGATTCAATTGGTTTAATTGGTCTTTCGGGCAAAGACGACCCAAGTAGCATGAGTCTTCTGTATCAATTTATGGCTTTTTAATTGGTTCGCATGGTTCAATTGGTCTTTCAGGCAAAGGGGACCTATAGTGCATGAGTCTTCTGGATATATTAATGGTTACTGCTGGAGTTGGTAATTGCGAGGGTCGCTTACATGTCCACGTGGTGACATTTACTTGAAGAATTTAAAGGCACCCTCCTCCTCGGCTTTGGGTGGGAGGAGGTAATCAAAATAATGTCTGCATTTCCAGTCAGCTATGAGACATGATTCACCCACTATAAAGTACACAGCGTTAATTCTAATCATATACATCAAATAAAAAATGTTAAAAAAAATTAAAAAAGTTAAAATCAAAAGGTTTAATTTTCACCATCCTACCGAGACTTGTTGCTTTGAACGGGTCGATAACACGCTAGTGTTATCCTCTAAAATGCAACAGGAGGGTTCTGAAAGGTATCGTAGAATGGCTAGTATTCGGTGTTCGCTAACTAAAGCACACCTCTTTATTACAATGAGAAATTTCGCAAATTAGAATCACAAGCGATGAAAAAATATTGGAATATTTAGCTTTAAAGGTTAACAAGCGTCACTCTGTACTTAAATACCCTGATAAGAACGCTAAACCTTCTGTAAGCGGTATAGAAGAATAAGAAATTCTGTATACCAATTTTTGGAGCACAGACTATACAGCCCCGCATGTTATTGCCTGGAGGGCGAGAACCCTTATAGCAGTCTCCCCTTCTGTATACAATTTAGCGGCTATTGTATCCAAGCTTCGCCCTAGTGGCTTCTCCCCATGTCTTGTTAAAAGGTCCTGCCTGCATTTCTCCGAAGCGTTCTAAAAACGTCGATATTTACCAAGAAAGTAATTTTAATAACTAGAACTACAAATAAATATCGCTACCAAGAATTGATACTCTACACCCCAAATAACAACTACTGACTTTTTATGCCCTTTTAGCATCAACAAGGATTCACATAGTCCTGTATTATTGATTAGTTACGGAAAGATATCTCTAGGGACCGGAGTTCGAGTCTCACCAGAGTTTTAACTTTGATGTTTCATTATTCCCGAAGTAGGGCAGCTAGACTCTTCGAACAAATTACATTAAATTGATAGCAGTGGATAGATTCTCTGAACAACTATTTAGGAGTCCGAAGTTCATATCCGACCTCGAATCGGTAAAACCTAAATGGTTAATTCTTAATGAGTTAAAAGACTTAGACAAATATAGTAAATCAGAATAAGTTTATAGCACTAAGAGGCTTAGTGAAAGACTTTTCAGGTATCATTAGAAAATAATTGTAATCAAGCTATTTAAGGATTAATTTTTTACTATTATCTTAGAGCAAAATATTTAATGATCAAAAGCTATTAAACTAAGGGAGTTGTATGGGCGGAACAAAAATGTATTTATTAGATGTAATTCATTATCTGTGTTAAACCGTGATATGTACTTAGGTAACCTATGGTCCTTGTTCGAATCTTATAAAAATTTAATGGTTCATAAATATTAAACTAGGAGACATATACGGCTGGAATAAAAAGTGTTTAACCCATATATTTATAAGTATACTTAAGTATCCTCAGGTCTGAATTTGAATTCTTAATTTTCTTTCTTTTTTTCTTTCTGTTTTTCTTCTTTCTCTCTTTCCTTCTTCCTTTCTACTTTATTCCTTTCTTCTTCTTGATCAACACCCACACCCGCACACACACAGACATAAACACTCAAACATACACACAGACACACACGCCCACACACACAGACATAAACACACAGACTCACACACACACACACGCGCGGACACACACACTGACATACACACACATACACACAGACTCACACACAGATACACACACACGCACACAGAGACATACACACAGACACACACACACAGACACACACATACACACAGACTCGCACACAGATACACACACACACAGACACGCACAGATACACACATACACACAGACTCACACACAGATACACACACACCCACACACACAGGCACACACAGATACACACACAGACATATACACACACATACACACCCATAGAGACAGTTCAAAACACTCACAGCCATAAACACACAGACTCACACACACGCACACGCACATACATACACACAGACACACACACGGACACCCACACACAGACACACACACAGACTCACATACAGATACACACACAGACACACACACAGACACATATACACACAGACACGCACAGACATACACACACGCAGAGACAGTTCAAAACGCTCTAATAGAGATATCCACTGGAGCTTATAGGTACGTGGCTCTGTTATAATATAGCTTCATATGTGAGAGGCTCTGTCTTTAGATGATTGTATTGATTAATGTAGCGGTGAAAATGACGGGAATTGCGGGATTAGGGAGCTATGGTATTAATGGAGTTATGTGTTGGCGGGGCGACAGTGTAGAGTTATGGTGTTAATGGAGGCCATTGACGGTGGTGGCAATATAACGTTATGGTGTAATTGGAAGTAGTGGTATTTGTGATGGTGGTGATAGGTAGATGGTTATAGCATTGGTGGTATTGGAAGTAATAGTGGTGGTGAAAGTGCGGAGTTATGATACAAATAGGTGTGTAGGGGTAATGGTGATAATGGTGATGGTGGGAATTGCGGGATAACTAGTTATGGTGTTAGTGGAGTAATGTGGTGGCGGTGGCGAAAGTGTAGACTTAGGGTGATAATGGAGACATATGCCGGTGGTGCCAATATAAGGTTATGGCGTAATTGGGAGTAGTGGTGCTTGTGATGGTAGTGATAGGGTCATGGTGCTGGTTATAAAGTTGATGGTTTTGCAAATGATGGCGGTGGTGACAGTATAGAGTTATGCTGTTAATGGAGACATGGTGGCGGTGATAGTATAAGGTTATGTTGTAATTGAAGGCGGGGGTGTTTATGATGGTGGTGATAGGCATGATGGTGATGGTTATTGTGATGATTGTTTTTTGGAAATGGTGGTAGTGATGACAGAGGTGGTGGTCATTGTTTAGATGCTGATACATGTCCTGTTATGTGTATAGAAGGGCACACGTTTATTACAAAGAAATACATGAACACTGTACAATATAGTGGGCTGCTAAGAGTAGCAAAGAAATATTTTTAATAGGTTTCAACGTTCTTGAAATATCTGATAATAGAATGGTTATAAGGCATGGGAATATGAGTGTGGACATGAGAAATATGGTCGCAGAGGGTGTTGAATTCCTGTAAAAGCATTCAAGGTTCTTGATTTAAGGAGACATTTGTGTGGTGTATGGATCCAACAAGGCTATGATAGGTTATCCATTCAGCCGATAAGAGGGTTCTAGGTTACGCTAGAAAGGGAAATGGCAACATAGAATGGCTTGTGTAAAGTCAGTTTAGGCAAGCTTCTAGGTTACGCTAGGGCGGGCGATGACAAAATAGGATAGCTTGGGTAAAGTCAGTTTAGGCTAACCTGGGTGAGGTTCTGATAGGGTACCTTAGATAATTAGCGAGTGGTCGAGCTTATAGCTTTTTGTTTATGACCAGTTGAATGGGTGATGAGACGACTGTTGACTAAGATTGGTCTAGGTTTACGTGCACTCATTCAAGCTAGATTAGGTGATAGCAGGCTGGATGTGAAGTCTGCTTATACTATTTTCGCTAGGTTAGGGTATTCAGAGCTAGCTTAGGACTGGATTGTTGGACAGATTATAAGGAATGGTATCAGATTGTGTTAGATTATTACTGGACAGAATGCATATTGTTAGGATAGTCTGGGATAGGCAGAGTTAGGCTTACATGATTATTCGAGTTTGAAGAATGGTTTGCAAGACTGAGGCATTAGTTCTAAGTATGTTGAACTTACAATGGTGCTGTAGTAATGGTTGCTGAGAAAGGCTTCTTTGTACAAATTATCTCTTTCTACATTGTTATATGCAACATTAAACCTTGTGTTATTGCATGGTTCTGTTAGCATAGATTGTCTTGGGAATAGGTCGTTATGATTGTCACGTATGGTTACGTTTCCTGGTTGCGTTAGAGGATTACAGAATGGAATAGACAATGAGAAGATGATTCAGGGCAGGATGATCGGTGAGCGGGTAAGGTAGGGTAGTTTAGAATACTTCTACATTCACTAAAACTGTAAATCGATATACAGTTTATCCCTCTCGGTCTCATAGCTTATCTCCTCAAGATATATAAGTTTGTAGAAATTTAAAAAAAGGTGTTTTAAAAGTATATAAAAGCGTTCTAACACTGCATAATAAATGTTCGTGAGGCATTAAACTATGTGCAGAAATATATCAAGTCCTGAAACTTGAATAAATACGTGGGTGAATACCTGATTTACTCATAAAATTTCACAAAATGTTTTAAAAGCTTGCGACAGTGCCTGATTAGTTGCTAAAGTACATTTAAAGCTGCTCAACTACTCCTGGAATAAGCTTTGAAAATGTCTGAAAAGGGTTGAAATACTTTGAGACAATAGCATAAAATACCTTTTAAGTGCTAAACAAAAAACCTCAATCATTCTAAACACCCTCAGCATACTCTAAAATCATGTGCCAATACCCCAAAAAAATAACCGCTAAAGTTTCTAAAGAACCGTTCAGAGTACTCTAAAAGCCTGAGTTCATACCGCATCCATAGCCCACAATACGTTCAAAGAGTCTTAAATACTCCTACCAGTATCCTGAAAATACCTTATAGATGTTAAAATATCTTAAAATCAACATAAAACACCTCGAAATATTCCTAAACATCTTAGAACCTGTATCAATACTTTGAAAAGGCCCGCTTCCAATCTCCAGAATGCTATTGAAACACCTGAAATTATCATTCCAGTATGTTAGAATGTTCTAAAAGCCTGTACTCATATCTGATATCATAAGCTGAAACACCTTTAAAGAGTCACAAATATGCACATGAAAACTTCGAAAAAAATACCATTGGAAGTGTCGCAATACTTCAAAAAAATGGAAGCTTACCCATGTGCTGTGTATACACCTAGCAGATACCTAAAGAATAAATAAAAATAGGAATGTTGAGTGGGAGGCGCTAACCCTGCTATTAGGTGTAAATCATAGTGCTAGCCCCAAGCCTAGATAAAAGGAGGCAGACACCTACCCTTACAACCCTTATCTAATAAAGCATCAATTAACTGGTAAAGACGATACACCTAGACAACAATTAACCATACAAAACAGAAAAGCTGAATAAAACAATAATATCACTAACAGAGCTTAAGGGTGGGTTATAAAAGGCATCTCTACATAGTTTCTTGCATGGTAGCATTAGAATATTGAGAAGACCATAAAATGATCCTATATGACTGTAAAAAACGTTAGAAATGGTTATAGATCATAAGATCTGTGTAATAGAAGAGAAAAACTCTATAAACAAGAGAGAATGCCTGAAAACCATTTCCCCAAAAGCCCACCAGGAACTCTAAGGGCATAAAAATAGCCACTGCACTTTCCAAAAGTCCATAAAAACAGCCACTACATTTACCAAAAGCCAATAAAACAGCCACTACTCTTTCCAAAAGCCGATAAAATAGCCCACTACACTTATCCAAAAGCCGACAAACAGCCATTACACTTATCTAAAAGCCCCTTCAGGAACTCTTAATGGTCTGTGCCTATGCCACATCCATAACCTAAAATACCTTTAAAGAGCCACAAACACTCCTAGCACGAGCTTTGAAAACGTCTTGAAAATTGTCAAAATACCTTAAAAGCATCATAAAACACCTCGAAATATTCTGAAGCCTATATGAATACCCTGAATCTACCTGTTCCAGTTCCCTAAATGCTGCTGAAACATCTAAAATTTCCCTGTCTCATACCAGAATGTCCTGAAAGCCTTGTTCATATCAAAAAAAAAATATCTGTACCTGTGCTTAAAATGTCTCTAAATGAACTCTAAAATGCTCCACAATTCCTAGTACACTGGCTAAAATGCTTACACCAATACCCTAAAACACGTATCTGTATCTATGTCTAAAAATATTTTAAAGCCAGTAAGAGGATGTCAAATGGCTGTTCTACCGCATTAAAACATCATCAGAATACCTGCAAAGTTATCTAAGCATGTGCCTAAAAAGCTTCTAAGTGTGTTCTAAAATAGTTATATTGTGCTCTAAATACCTCTGAAATTCTTACTCTTCCCTTCTGGAAAAACACCCTACATACCTTCAGTCCCTGTCTTTCCTAGCATTTCTCCCAGTATTCCCTACCTCTCATAAAGCGCATTCCTCCTGCCTCCCCCTCTAGCTGAGTATCACTCCTTGGTTTCCTATCTAACCTAACTTTAACACCTGTCTATCCTAGCATAGGATCTCTCTCCGTTTTCTCGTCTCTCCTTATAAACACATACTCAATTCTCCTAACCTAACACCCCCCTCCTGTTCCTAACCTCTCTCATATAAAGGACATACTCTACCGTTCAACTCTGTCTAGCCTAACACTCCTCCTCGTTTTCCTATACCATTCATATAAACCAAACTCTACTTCTTGACCTCTGCCTAGCCTAACACTCCTGCTCCTGTTCCCTACCTCTCGCATATACAAGACATGCTCTGCCCTTCAACCCTGTCTAGCCTAACACCCCTCCTCGTTTTCCTATACCTTTCATATAAACCCTACTCTACTTCTTGACCTCTGCCTAGCCTAACACCCCTGCTCCTGTTCCCTACCTCTCTCATATACAAGACATGCTCTGCCCTTCAACTCTGTCTAGCCCAACACCCCTCCTCGTTTTCCTATACCTTTCATATAAACCATACTCTACTTCTTGACCTCTGTCTAGCCTAACACCCCTGCTCCTGTTCCCTACCCCTCTCATATACAAGACATGCTCTACCCTTCAACTCTGTCTAGCCTAACACCCCTCCTCGTTTTCCTATACCTTTCATATAAACCATACTCTACTTCTTGATCTCTGCCTAGCCTAACACCTCTGCTCCTGTTCCCTACCTCTCTCATATACAAGACATGCTCTACCTTTCAACTCTGTCTAGCCTAACACCCCTCCTCGTTTTCCTATACCTTTCATATAAACCATACTCTACTTCTTGATCTCTGCCTAGCCTAACACCTCTGCTCCTGTTCCCTACCTCTCTCATATACAAGACATGCTCTGCCCTTCAACTCTGTCTAGCCTAACACCCCTCCTCGTTTTCCTATACCTTTCATATAAACCATACTCTACTTCTTGACCTCTGCCTAGCCTAACACCTCTCCTCGTTTTCCTATACCTTTCATATAAACCCTACTCTACTTCTTGACCTCTGTCTAGCCTAACACCCCTGCTCCTGTTCCCTACCCCTCTCATATACAAGACATGCTCTACCCTTCAACTCTGTCTAGCCTAACACCTCTCCTCGTTTTCCTATACCTTTCATATAAACCATATTCTACTCGACCTCTGACTAGCCTAGCGCTTCTCCTCGTATTCCCTGCTACGCTCATATAAAGCACATTCCTCCTACTTCAGTACCTGTCTATCCTAGCATCTCCCCTCGTTTTCCCTATCCTTTCCCTTATAAAGCATATATTCAGACCTTTCAAACCCTGTCTAGTCGACATCTAACCTCATATTCCCTATCTCCCCCATATAAACGCATTTTTCCTCCTTGGATGCTCTCCTAGCCTAGCATCTACCCTCGTTTTCCCTATCCTTTCCCATATAAACGCAAAAAACTGTGCTCGATCTGTCCTAAATAACCTACTGTTACAGTAAAAAAAAGTCAATCTATTTCAAACTTTAAGTTATTTAAAATTCACGATCGATCACCTTAACAAAAATATATAATATATAATGTCTATAAAGGTTTAAAATCAATATGATATTCATATGCTGCAGTGGCAACCTTTACGATATTATATCTTCGTGTTAGGAACTCGATAAACTACACAGACCTAAAATATTTAGCTTTTATCCAATATTGTTAGATTTGGAAATATACTTTATTTCTGGAGAGATATTTGTATATTTCTCAATACAATATCTTTTGCAGTGTTTCCTTACAGGGGTCAACCAGAAGCTGTATGAATATTTAATAAGCCCAAAGGCACTCCTTGCAGTTCAATAAAGCTGATATCCATAATCACAAATTTACTGAAGCATAGACATTCATATGACCCGTATTTGATGTTCATTTTATAAATCCCCGTGAATTAATTCCCAATACAATAACCGAAATGCCTCAGGGAAGTGCGTATTCTTTGACCACGTCAGGCATACTGTCAGAACACCCTTTCAATAATAACTTCAGGGTATGTGAAATTGGGTTATTTTACAGCTGTGGATGTTGGCCAGATTTTAACAAGCTGTAATTTCGCGTCACTGCTATATCGATGTGTCCACAACGCACTATCAGAGGAGCAGGTCCCATCACAACACTAGTTTCGCTCAGTGATTTTTTGAATCCGTTAAAACGCGTTTTTGGACATTTCTGGGAAGTTCACGAAAGGTATATCATGCGTAGCTGAATCTTTGAAGCCAGAATACGTTGTAGAAAGTGCTGGTTTAGGCCGTTTGAGCGACGTACAGAACACCGACCTCAGGCGGTAGCGTCCGAGGCACGTATTCAAACGTTGAGATGAGTGACCATCCTAAATAAAGGTTTTTTTCCCTTCCATTTAATTTTTCTATTCATCTTTCAGTATTACAGGTCAGGCGCAGTGGATGATGGTGTGTGACGTATTCCGTGGATGCGCTTTGAGCACTGAATTGTTTTTATCCGTACCGATACTTCTCACCAGAGATTTCCTTGCGGATAGGGGTAGTATTGGAGGGACGCTCTGTCGGGATGTACAATCTGGAAATGTTAGGACCCTGCTGCGCTGTGAATGCCGTCATCAAATCTGGTCGCTCCACCTCATCCCTTCTTACCAAAGGTTAAATGAGCGCAATACGCAAGACCTAATCATCAGTCTGACTCTCTACTCTAAAGTATAGGCCTGTATCATAATCCGAAATGCAATGCAATAATGGAAAGGAAAAAAATTCTGATGCGTTGCACTCACATGACTTTCTATACTCACTCTTTCACAAAGTATTCTTATAAAAGCTTTTTCTTCTATCTACTTCTTGTTAATACAGATAAACCTTCATTGCTCATTTACACCTTTCATTGTAGGTATAAGAGGAATACAGTAGGCTAAAGCGATTGTCAAATCCTTTCAAAGACGGTTGCTATGTGATGGCTGTGAAATTCTGTTCTCTTTGCATGAACAGAAATAGAAAGAAAGAAACAAACAAACAAAGAATAGCCATTTGAAGCTGAGAGAAGCACCTACTAAGTATTTAAAAATTCAAGCTAATAACAAACAATATCACGGAAATGGTTGTCGCCACAGAGTGTTGACATAAGTTGTGAACTTTAAGGAGATTACATTTTTTGTGTAGCAAAATTTTTTTCTATGTCTTACGGTTTACTAATTATAAAAGTCATTCAGAACTAAGAGGACTTCAGAGGCTGTTCTTAGAAAATTCAAGAAATGCATCTTAACTGTCATGAAAATAGCTTAAACATATGGCATTCCAATTAAAATCGATAGAGCCATTTTTGAGAAAATTAAAAATGTCGAAACTGTTCTATGTAAAATGTAGTTTGGGATGGGGTATTTTCTTCAAAATTTCGTGTCGCATCCTTGGAAGATCTTGAACTTAAATAACAAGTTTCGTATTTAGCTGATTTCTCGGTTTTGAGTTATCTATGGCGTTACACACACTCACGGAACCTTTTCTGCAAGTGCTTTTTTGAGTTCAGGGGTCACAAAGCATGTATTTCAGGTGAAACCTGTAATTAGATTTTTTGCGTGGAATACAATACTTCCTCTACTTTAAGTACGTAACAGAGGAAGTAAAAAGAGCTTGAATAAACACGAATGCACAAACGAGCCGTTTGCGAGGTATGAATGGTTACAAAGCGCCACTGACCGCTCTTTGTTCACATGGTCACTTCATTGCTATAAGGTTGTTCTACTTTGGTTACAGTGCAGTACAAATATCACTCCGCAGATACGTGTGCGCCCACTACATTCGTATTTGTCCTGTACAAATCCACCTCTCGACAATGTTCGTCCACTAAACAAAAAACAAACCTGAAACTCTTAACGCTCAAGGTGAAACGCGTACAATCTAAACAAATAGTTTAGTCAGTGGTGTCTCTTAACCGTACGTACAGCCTAAGACAACATAAATGAGCAACAGCCAGAAAGGAATTCAATTCGGTAAACATCGGAAGCATTCGCTGACGCTGCATTCACAATACACGATTTAATACTACCCTACGTTCATTTCAAAGCTATGCCATAAGTACGGAGATGCCTTTCTTGTGGTTGTATGTCATCCTCCGTGGTATAGTGGCTAGCACGGCTTCCTTCGGAAGGGATGTAAAGCCGGTGATCCCGTGTTGTATATTTATGTCACGTAAAAGAACCTCAAATCTGAAAAAGTCTTAACAAAATTACCGGTCTTTTCACGCCCAATATGGAATGGGACACTAAGGACCACATCAGATAAAGAGCGTCCATAAATAAAACACAATTTCATTAGTGTAGTTGTATGCATGTTAACCGAGCGGTGAATCGTCTGTGTTTCGTAATTGGAACAATTTGCCTACGAATATTTGGTGTATATGATTATTATTGTTATTATTATTATTATTATTTAAACTTTAATTTGTTAAATATATAGCAATGCCCTATGTTTCCCATGCATAAGGTATTTATTAATTTTAAGACATTCATGCATAAAGCAAATTACTCTTTTCGTTTTCAAAATAAATGCACATTAGCAAGAATTCTAAAGTGAAAAACTAAACCAAATATTTAATTGACTTAATATTGGAAGTACAAACTCTCTGTCTCATTCTTCAGTTATAAATGGCGCTGGCGTGATCATGCGCGAGCACCTCATAACCTTGGAGTTCTGCATATGTTAGCAATCATATTGACTTTTGCTATGGCTGAGCGCACACATCAAGACGAAGCTACAAGGAGATCTCTCCTTACATTAGTGAATGTTGCTGGATAGTCTGTCTCAGACTGCAATAATTCTTAAAGCCCTTACATTTACGGTTTCGAGGTTGGTGCGGTTATCCAGGGAAGGGATGGTTCGTCGTCGACTTATTCGGATCGAAAACGCTTGTCCACTCCTAAGTAGGACACTGCACTTATAGAAGAGGCAGACAGGAATCCCTTCCAGCGTGTGTCTACAATTAGAAGTAATTCTAATTTCCCGGGTCAAACCGCACAGCCTTGGATTGTTCGACTATAGTAGGGCTCTCTAGGATCGTCAGCTAAGCAGCAGCGTCTTACAGACGATCACAGATCTTCTCACCTCACATTTAAAGAAGAAAATGTCAACCATAACTGGAATAGGGTTATATTCATAGACTAGGTGGCATTTTCATCTACAAATGGGAGAAAATAATTGTCTACCGCCCCAGAGGAAAACGTTACGACGCATAATACGTGGCACAAATTGATTGCCAAGGTCACGTATCTGTGTCGTGTTGGAATTGGATGGCCTAGGTGTGTTGTGGCAGTTTGATGTCACATTAAATAGCCAGCAGTATAAAGACATCCTCAAAAACACAATAGTTCCCTCTGTAAGGACTAGATATCCCAAATGGAATGATTGAATTCCAGTAGAATAACCACTGTCCACACAAGTCAGCAGGTTTCAAATTGGTTCTCGCAAAGACAAGATATCACAGTGATTGATTGGCCTCCTTGCTCACCAGATTTTAATCCTATTGAAAATATGTGGGCAGAGGTAAATAAAGTTTTGGAGTTAAATTGACCTGCAAGACAAAAGAGGCTTTGTGGAATCAGATACAGGATGCTTGGGAGGAAGTATCCTCTCGTGAAAATTTGACTAGGCATTTGATATCGCCCATGCGCGTAGAATGAGGGCAGTAATAGAAGCAGATGGTTTACACACCCGATATTAAGTTAATTTCTGTTTTTATTTGTTTTTGCACTTAGGAATATAATATTTATTCATTTTATATTTAGTTTGAAAACGGGAAGGAGAGTGTTCTAGTTTTTATGTGGGCATAAATGCCTTGAAATCAAATAAACCTTAGGAATTGGAAATTATATTAGATTATGCTTAATCAACACTGCGTTTTTCTGCAAAACAACAAAATTATTCTCGGGATACGAACCTCGGTAGGCCTCATTGCTACGTATGTGCTTATAACCGCTCGGCTGTCAACGCATGTTCAGTAGCTGGCACTCGCCATGAAAGGTGACAACAGAGCGAAACTAAAGGCGCGCGTCCTGGGACATTGTGAACCGGCCCGAAAACATGTTGCAAAAGCTCATTTACGGACTCATGTTTAATAATAGATTTTGCTTCTATTATCGTGTACTTTTAACCGTTTTAGTATGTGCAATTCATTTTCATACGGTCTTGAATGCAGTAAGTGCAACTATTTCCAGCGAAGTTCATTTATATACTTAGACTGTTTTTAATGAAATCTGTAGGATTTAGACCATTATATTATTTTAAAAAAATTGGGTGTTTTAACGCTTTTGCAATTAAGTGAAAGGTTAAAGAAGAGTAAGTGGTGTGAGATTTACACAGTACGGTGTATCTAAAGTAAAGAAAAGGAAAGAAAAAGAAAGAAAGAAAGAAAAAGAGAAGGAAAGAAAATTAAGGGGGGATGAGGTTATATTTCACTGAGTTCGTTAGTTGTGCTCTGGACGGAAGAAGGATAAAGAGGGAATGAGACGAATACGCACAAAGGGGAACACTGATAAAGGCACAACCAGCCAATATTCGGGACCAATCCTGTTTCTGCGACCATCATCATCGGCTTCCACTCAATTTTCATTCCCACTGCTGTTCACTCTAGAACTAATCCCATGCAATTACAAGGCGCCAGCTTGCCAAAAGATGAGGATGAATCTGATGAGATTACCCAAAGCTCTTTTTTATTGCTCTACGTCATCATGTCAAAGCAGATATAACTGAGAGGAGAGATGCTGACGTAATGAAGAATGGAATTAAGTTAAAGTTTCTCTTAAAACATTACTGCGCGTCTTTACGGTACGATGAATTTACGACGTCAAGGTTGCAATATTTGCCTGGGAGGCTACCTCAGATTTGCGGTTTACTTTTTGGAATTCTTGCGCATTTTCCCCTTCAATTTTTAACAAGGAACGTATCTGGACTCTAACGCTCAGATTCGGTATGAAACATGCTTAGAATATAAATCGTCATAAAAATAGTGGTGCCGAGACCAAACTGTCTCTGACCAGTTGATACACTTAGTGTTCGCCTGCTCATTCTTTCCAAAGAGGAACTTTTGTAACACGAAGAAGTAAAGAATCAACAAAGCAGCGACCGAAAAAGATATTTTCAAACAACTTTATTACTACACTTCTCATATTCAAAGCTCCTATGATGGACAAAATCTCGAAATTTTAATGCAACATCTATAGTGACTCATAAATAGCAGTTAAAATATATAAACAATGTGTTTAATTTGAATGCTTCAGCGCTGGAAATTAAAACGAGCTTAATATCGCACGGAAATCTCATATTTATCTTGCATATACTTAAACCCAGATGGCTCAGCGGTAGCATGTGAAGCGCGCATTCGGAAGGTACCAGGTTCGATTCCCGTAGGGCCGGCCACTCTAACCATGGTGTTTTTTTTTCGTGGTTCCGCCTGGTTGGTAAGCGAATGCTGGGGTGACTTCCCTTCTATCACGAATTTTCTTCCCCACCATTACCTTTCATCTGTTTCAGGGTTGAAGGACCAGGAGGCGGCGAAATTTGCACTTAGAAAAGATTTCTCCCTGGCCTGCTGAGCCCCCTTCCTGAGATTGTCACCAGACCGCCGGGAGGGGGACTAGGCAGTGCTAGCCGGTGTCAGGATGGGTTCCATATGAAATTGTTAGTTCAGAAGGATCTTCTCTCTTCGAGGCTCCCCCCTCATCCTTTCGTCCCAGAAGTCATGTTGCAAGTAAAAATGATCCATTGAGGCCTTTTATGGTGCTGTGCACCAGTTACTGGAGGCCCCTCCGTGTATCTACTCCTAACCTACACCCTGGACTGAATGGAAATGAAGGAGCTGATCAAAAAGCAAAAGGTACTGCTGCTATAGTACAGCTGAAATTTAAGCTTCAGCTATACTCGGTGTCTATATTTCTATGCAAAGAGGAAAAGCAATAACTAAGTGGAATGATAGGTCGGTTAATACTATTAAATGGTTAAATTCAAGAAAAATAATTATATTTCCTACGGTCAACATTCCTTTAGGAAATCACGCATTTACAACCGATTTCATATCTATGCAAATCATATCAGGACATGGAGAACTTGGATTCTATTTTGAGGATGGAAATTTACGTACCTAATACAAAGTAAAATGTGTTGAAAACCTTTTGTCTCATTCTCCTGTTTTTGAAAGAAGACATCTCTTGGAGACAAGTTGGACTTGTATGGTATAAGTTTCCAAAAACCCTTGTTTGGATTTTTTAGTAAAGTAGGTTGATACATTCATTCTTACAAATTTACTTGTTAGGTTTTTAAGTGTATACCTAGTCTACTTATTAAAATGAGTGCAATCTCTTTCACATTTATATGACTCAAATACCATATAAATGTATTCTCTAGATTATGTTTATACATGTTAAGTTAGTTCTGGTATTACAATATGCGAATACTCAGCAGAAAACCCTACTGTCCCCCAGTAACATAACAAAAATGTTGGGCAGAAATTCTCTCTCAACACATACATAATATACACCTATGTCGTTGTACTGCTACTGACGAATGTCACTGATTATCACGTTTAAGTTTCATTGCTTGATTACCTACCCGAGGGAGGTTCCACACAAATACCTCTATTTCCATCTACAAAATATATCTGCATTTTATATACGACCTTCCCTACCGGTGTGGTTTTAGTGTTAGCTTTTAGAAGTTGCTGGCTCTCCATGGCTCTTCACCGCAATAATAGCAGCGAAGCATTTTCTTGGGACAACTTCTAAGTCATCTGTAATGTAGATAACATTTACTTTCAAATTTTCTTGTCACTGGAAGGATATAGAATGGGACAACATATATTAAATATACGTTTATTATTCAAAAATTCATTCTGACAATAATATATGTTTTATAAAAACAGAGGAGTCGAAAGTTCTACTGCCCGTATTAAATTCACCAGAACATGTGATATTTAATTGTATTAATACGCAGTTTTAAAAGTCACCGATGGACAAGAAAACATCAACTCTAAAAAAAAAAGATAACATTATGTAATTGGACAATATACACACACCATTATTGCACGGAGAAGGTCGATTATAGACATGTCTACCCCGGCCAGTCAAATACTGGTAAGTGGGAGTGGGGTAAACAGAGCATTTGCAACATTCTAAGGTAGACATGTGCCAATGTGTCTGTCCAAGAGGTGATAGAAGCCAGTTGCAGAAGGAAAGAGAAGGTAACAGTATAAGTACATATTATTTTGTCCCTTTGCTTTAGCAGAAGCAGAGTGGATACTAAAAGAAATGTCTATCCGAGTAGGACAGATTCGTCCAAGAGAGCGGAATATACAATAACTATATGCAAGTTATTTTGTACAAGAAAGACATAATTATATTTAAATGTGACGGAAGTCTAAACATCAAAATCAACTAAAACCATGTTTGTCTCAAAATTTGGGCTAGACACTGTCTATCTGACTCCCCTGACGCTGTACCATTACTCTTGCCCCTACCTGCTCCCCATTAGAACCGATTTACAGGAACCTTTGCGGTAAACATTTACAGCTGTTATGTGTAGCTGCTTCTGCGTCCGTATCGTTCCCATTTCTTGGAGTAATTCTTAGCAATTGTTTGCTAATGCCGAAAACTGCCAACACTGATTCTTGCAGGTTAGCTTGATCTTCCTTTGTTGATCCCTTGCCTAAACCAGGTTCCGTTACATTTATATTTATAGCCAGCCTTCGACAGTGTTTTGTAGTTTAGAAACCATGACACAATGGAGTGCTACAGTTCTATATCATTTCAGAGATATAATCCTAAAGCACTTTAGGGAAGAGAAATTATAAATTGTATACGTATATTACAAAATAAATTTCTGCTTACAATAATGAGCAGATCCGGTTGACTAAGGAGCGTGTCTGGTAGGTACAAAAACAGTATTTAAGTTTCAGATATCTTAATTATTTAACAAAGGGGTTTAGTTAAGTTGTTAATGAGAAACGTCACAATTAAGTTAAAATGTTTTCTGTCTCTACTACATCGATGAGTCTCTATTGCATCTAAAATTTCGCTCTTAAACCAAATAAATTGATAGACTGATGTTAAATTTCTGAAATTATTATATACACATTTAGTGCATGGATCATTGACCCTACATATTTAAAATGCAAGTTAAATGTGAAGAAAAGAAAGGAGGGTAAAAAAAGGAAGATAAATTGTCTCTGGTTAACTGAACAAATTTGATCTGGCTTCGCACACTTTTGCAGGTTATCCAGTTCCAATGGATAGCAGTAAATATGAACGAACATGCTAATCTCCTTGCTAGGCTTAAGAACTTCTCTGTGGATTTAATTTTTCGCTGAGTCTCCAATTGTGTACTTTCCGCCAAAATATGTACCCAGTCTTCATGCCCACCACAAAACGGACAGGTTCTCCTGGCAGGATCGTCAGTCATTTTCTGTGCCCTCCAGCCTTCCAGTGTAAATCATGCCATTCCTGATCTTCTTTTCTTCTCTTTGCCCCCAAATTATTTTATTTCAAATGGTAGCCTTAGAAATGACTAAATGTTACTTTGCGATTCAATTCCCTGTCGACTGATGTCCATTAATCTTCTTGACACCTTTCCATATGTTTTTGTCGCTTATTTCACCTCTTTGCCATATTCTATTCTCTTCAAACCTCTTTCCAACTCAGTTGCCCAAAACTTAGGAGACATGTTTTCTCACTGGCATTCGGAGCGTAGTGTGGAATGGTTTTCTGCATAAGCCTCAGCCAGTGTTCTTGTTTTATCTTAAACTATGAATAGGAAAACATCAAACTTCGCTACTTATCAGAAGAAGAGTTTTCCATGGGAATCTCACCATGCAAAATTTTAAAGACACACCACAATACAGGGAAACAGAGAAAGAAATGGAGTGATGGAGAAAGGAAGGAAAGAAAAACATTTCGGCAAACATTGGAGAAACGCAAATATTGCTAAGAAGCATTTTGCTAAGGTCTGAGAGAGAGAGAGAGAGAGAGAGAGAGTGAGAGTGAGAGTGAGTGAGACTCATTATACTGGGAGAAAAACGAATAAAAATGCAATATTATTTATTATTTAATTTACTATTTCTCCAACCCTATTTTGCATACAGTATATATTCTGTACAGCTTTAATGTTACAGAGTACACAAACTAAAAAGTTAATAATGGATGATACCAAACTTCATTTACTTCTAATAACTCAATAACAACTTAAACTATGAACAGAATTCTTTAAATTAAACACATTCAACATGTACAATTTTGACATTTAGGGTTTCCAACATACATACAATTTTAAATAAATTATTGTTTAATAAATTAACTATAAATTATGGAATATACTGGATGAACAACAACTATGGAATATTGGCCATAACTTTTAAAGTTAAGAGCTGACTTTTTTATTCCCATGGGAGGTAGGGTCCCTCCAGACAGCATAAAGGACAGCACCCCAGCGGGTCCAAGTGGGGGCGAGGGGGTGAACTTCAGAATTTTAAATGGAACCATGTCTAAATTTAAGATACTCTGATAGTCCTTAATAGATTAATAAACTTTTGATTAAAACTTTTTTTCCTAAAATAAAAACTTGAGAATTTATAGGGCATTGACATTTTATTTAACACGTGTACATAATCACCTTTATTCCCTAAGCTTGTAATTATTTGAGAACCATGAAGTTTAGCAACTAGACAACAACGTGTGTATTTATTTTCACACAAATCATTCTTCATTGAGATTTTACATATCATGGCGAATCTCACTGAAAGGGAAAGAATACAAATAAGCATGATGGTTGGTTATGGCGATAGCAAGAGGACTCTAAAATTTATTTAATGAGTTCAATCCAAAAAAAAAAAAAAAACGTAACTCAGTCCACGGTGTCAAAAATTGTAAAGAAGTACGACACGAGGAGTGTGAAGAATAAGCTAAATCTGGAAGACGAACATCTGCTACGAGTGGAGAAAATGCCCTTGTATTATCTGTCCAAGAAGTTCCACACACATCCACAAGGCAACTGGTAAGGAATTTCAATGTAAGCAGAGCACCTGTTTGTAATTTAAATGAATTAGTGAAATGGCATCCATATAAGATAACTGTTGTAGGATTTAAGTGAAAATGATTTCGCGTGAGGAAGCGAATTTTGTGAAACTGTAATGGCACTGTCAAATCAAATTTGTAAGACACGTCATTTTTAGATGAGGCCACTTTCTGTCTTAATGGTACACTGAACCATCATAATTGCCGTTATTGGTCTCCGGAAAACCCATATTGAATGGTCCAATAGCACACTCAACATCCACAAAAAGATGTATGGGCAAGTTTGGTTGGTAATAACTTAATTGAACCATTTTTATAGAGGGAAATTTAAATTCCGATAATTACCTTCACCTGATGCAAAACAACATTATTACAGCTTGCCAAGATTTGTTTCCAGCCGAGAACAACATCTCAATGAAGAAATATATCAACAAGATGGTGCCCCAACACAATTTGGAAGATATGTGACTGACTTCCTGAATGCATCATTTCCTGACAGATGGATTGGAAGAAGAAGCCTATTGAGTGGCCACCTAGATTTCTAGATTGCAATCCATTAGATTTTTATTTGTGGGTCTACTTGAAATCCAAAGTGTACCACAACAGACTAAACAGTGTATTAGATCTAAAATAAAATATCAGAGACAAGGTTCGTCTGATTAGACCAAATACTGTGCGAGGGGCATGAGACAATTTCCGTGACGGACAGGGCTATTATTTGGCAGTGAATGGTGCTCACTTCATTCCAATCTCTTTGCATGTCCAGGACGTAAAAAAATGAATAACGAATTTGAGAAAAAGTATAAGTATTGGTGAACATTTCTTGTGAAATTAAGGATACAATAAGCGAGTCATTTCCAGATGTTGGTGGTTAGCTAACAAAAACATTAACAAAACAACCAGAGAGTAAAATATTAAACAAAGCAAATCAAAGATGACTGTGTCAATTATAAAAACAAAAATTGATATTCATACACAGAATTCTGAGCAGAGTCCAAAAATGTAATAATAAATATGCATTGCCATTTAAAAACATCTCTTTTGTCATATCTTGCACATGTGTAGACATTGGTTTTCCAAATTATGTGCATAATATCAAGAAACATATACTTGATAACTTTAATATTTTTCAAGAAAACTACAAATTTCAAACTAGTATCTAAGAGCAACATCTCTTAAATACTAGTTATCCATAAATACAAGCTTAGAGAATAAAGGTGATTAAGCATGTTAAATAAAACTTCAGTACCATATAAATTATCATATTTTCATTTTAGAAAAAATATTTTAAACAAACGTTTCATTTATTAAAGAATATTAGAAACTCCCAAATTTATACCATGGTTCCATTTAAAATTCTGAAGTTCAATCCTCTCACTACCACTTGGGCCCACTGGGGCGTTGCCCTTTATGCTGTCTGAAGTACCCCCACCACCCATAAGAATAAAAAAAAGCCAGGACTTAGCTTTATTGATCCATTTAAAAGTTATGGCCAATATTTCATATTTTTTGTTCATCCGGTATAACAAATAAAATTGTAAACATTAATGTAGCAACAATTTTGTTAAAACTGTACCACTTCAAACTACCCTTTACATGAGAGATGCTTCGAAGTTTTGGATTTAACAAAAAATCACTAACGATTTTGATTAAAATACCAAATGTTTAATACATTTACATGATAAATGAAATTTATATCATGACTTTTTGGGGAATAGCCCGTAAAACACTTTTCATTCTGAATGACTTTTATATTATTTTGTATAACTGGTAACCCATTAGAGAAAGACAAAAGCGTACATACCACAGAAAAAAATGTGGATCTTTTTAAAAATCCATAATATATTAAACATAACTTTGTTGTGGCATCGAAATATTCAATGTTATTGGTTTGAATTTTTCAATACTTTATCACTTTTAAAAGGCTTTCGCAATTCAGTTGTTTCTCGCGATGTCATGGAAAGAGTATAGAATTTTAGGCCAGTATATAACTATCCGGTTTTTAAACATCTGATTATCGATTCGGTTTCCTCTGATCCCCTTATACCTTGAACGAAATGTGCAAAACTATTTCTGCAAATGTTTATCTCGATCAATACGAAGTAGATAGAAAAATAAAATTTCGTAAGAATATTTTCTAGAAGTTATATAAAAATATATAATAGTGGGTAGAGAAAGTCATGTGAATGTACTACCATATTTTCATTACTTTTCCAAATAAAACTATGAGTGTTTTCTTTCAACATATTTTCTATGCACATGAAGCAAAAACCAAACAGTTGCCATACTGTTGATTCTGATGCGCAGGTCTTGGTTATCTAACAGCTGCATAAAGCCACAGCGCCCACGCGGAACCATCTGCATTGCCTGGTTCGCGATGTATGAAGCTTTCATAGATATGCATCAAGGCCATCCTCTTCCGGAATCACAGCTGCAGACCGACAAGCCTTTCACTCTTTACAGCTTTTGCACATGTATGGCAGAATTCTTGCACATAAAATGGGTAATAGTGCAGTGAAATCTTTGAATAAAGATGTTTATTCAAAGATTAATTATTAAAAGGCATTAGAGTACCATATCCCGTAAATACTTGTATATGGAGTATCATCCCTAATGCTATACTATTATTAAGATTCCAGGGACATGAACATCATTTACGGCCATGTAGCCCATGCGATTGTTGTATTTTCGAAGTGTAGACCAAAACTGTTCTACAGTAAAAGCTGCTGCTGCTCGCTCTAACGATTTTTAGTCAAATGCCATAGGTTTAAGATATTTGCATGGAAAAAAAATGTATACATTAAATTATCTGGGAATATCCTGTAAAGTCTCCTTCATTCTGAATGACTTTTGTACAGAGAGAGCCAAAAAACTACGAACTGGCTGCGTCCTCAGCGGTCGTTGCCGTCTGCCGCTATCATAGAAAGGCGCGGATGAAACCATACAACATTTTTAAAATTACTTTTAAACGATTTACTTTATGAAAGGAGATACTGAAACTGGCCTCGGTCGTTGTCCTTTCATTTTTGGCACCTCTTTAGGAAACTATCCATCACTCGCCGTAGTTCACGTTGAGAAATGCTGGCAATTTCCTGGCGGATATTTGTTTTAATCCTTCCAGGGTGTGTGGGTTTGTCTTGTACACTTTATGTTTTAAGTTACTCCAGAGATAGAAACCGAGGGGTTTAGATCGGGGGACCGAGGGGGCCACAAATCTCTACCAACAATTCTGTCCTCAAACGCACTTTCAATTGTTCTCATCGAAATATTGGCCTATGACCTGTTGCAGAGTCTTGTTGAAAAAAGGCAAAAACACGCTCCCTGTCTGTTAATTCTCTAAAAGAAAAGAGAGGGGGGAAATTACATTCACATATGTATGGGCGCCAACTGTTGACTCCAAAGAAATTGGCCCTATAATTTTTTTGCCGTCTTTTAGATTTCTTAGCCTGAACACTTCCTGTGGCCTTAAATTTACTGTAAAATTCATGGATTGTTGTACGGCCTGAAACGTTTACACCTGGAAATCTTTCTGCAAATCGTACTTTCACTTGGCGTGCTGACTGAGTTAACACATACGAATCATAAATAAATATACGCTGTGCAGTAGAAAACATATACTGAGCCATAACATACTTTGCGACTAAGTACAGGACAAAATAATAAATAATTCGTCATAACTGAACTACATCACATCACTGTCAACTTAATACTGCACTTCATACCGCAGAGCAAAACCACGTCAACAGCGTGACCTTGTTTATAGCAGCAGTGCGTTATCATGGTTCCACACACCCAGTGGAAAAACACCGCGCAGCCGGTTCGTAGTTTCTGGCTCTCCCGTTATAAGTGGTAAATCGGAAGAGACAGACAAAATCTTCCTGCATAAAAAATATAGACCTTATTAAAACACACAATTTGTGTGAAATAAAATTTCTCTTCTGTCTTTGTTATTTCAAACAATTATACTTTTCTCAAATGAGAAGTCATTATTTGTTTTTTTTCTCGCGGCCATGCAAAGAGCATGGAGTTTTAAAGCCGTCACGTAGCGACATCTGACTATCATTTTACCTACTATATCCTACAAGAAATGCGTAAATGTAAATTGAAAGCTTATCTGGATAGTTTGCAAAAATAGTTTGTAGAGGAGCGAAAGTGATGTGAATGCAACACAAATGTTTTTTTGTAAGTACAGCCTTAAGAGCTAGGATCTCCATTGACTGCTAAAAATGAAAACTGGAAGCATACACTGATTAAATGCGGAACGTGCAAAAGCATCCAGTTGGATTTTACGAACCAATTTATTTGCCAAAACAGTAAATAGGGGTCGAGTTAATGATGCATGGGTTCAGTGCCCGTTCACAGACCATAGATACCCTCCCTCGTTTGGGTCGGTTGCGGTTAAACAACCGTTAACAAAAAGAGTGCAATGCAGATATTGGTCCCATGATCACTGAACGCATCGTGCCGTTGCATGCTGTACACGCCGTCATACAGAGATTACATTTAACGGTTTCACGCCGAACACTCGTACTTTGTATACATTCCATAACCGAGGATAGAAACACCAACATTTAATTAAAAATAAATTTCTGATGCGTTACATTCACATGAATTTCTCTACTATCGTTTATTTTTGTACAGCTTCTACAAACTATTCTTACGAAAGCTTATCTTTCTATCTACTTCATATTAATCGAGACAAACCTTTGCAGAAATATTTCATTACACATTTCCTTGTAGGTACAAAGGGGAAACAGGGATTAACTACATAGTCAGATGTTTAAAAGCGAGTCGCGATGTGCTGGACTTTCAAAATTCATACTCTTTCCTTAACATCGCGGGAAACAGTTGAATAGCGACAGAACTTAAAAATCGCAAATTATCGAAACATTCAATGGATATATCGGAAATGGGTGAAGCCACAAAAAAGTTATTTAAAATATCGTACATGTTTTAAAGAGCACTACATTTTTTGTAGCCGTTTCTGTCCATCTTTTAACGTTTACTTGTTATACAAAATTATACAACATTTCTTCTCGGCGAAGAGGACTTTCACAAGCTATTACCAGAAAATTCAAGATATACCCGCATTTTTTTATCACAAATATATCTTGAATCTCCAGGAAAACTCATTTTTATATACTTTTCAAAATAAATATTATAGATGGAAACAATTGTTAATCAACAAAGTCAAAGCTGGCGATATGATCTTAGGTGTTAAAGATGACATATTAAATGCAGCAACTGAAAAAGAAAAACGGTCATGGCAATATTCTGTCATACTACCTATTATTTAATGCGTAATGCTTCAGAAAATCATTTTTAAATTAATTTATAAATACACTATCTGGCTATCCAGGGTCGCTGGGTGGCGTTTCAAACCTCGAATGATGGTTTAATTCATTTCATTTAACTCTCTCCATATCTTTATGAAACTATTGCACCATGATATAGAAGTTTTTGATGGCAAATGCTCTGCTTTACTCCTTAGAACTGCAATTTAATATTCTTAACCTGTCTCCGACATCTTCCCAGTTCTGGAAATGTTGTATAGCCTGTAAGTAGCGGTGCAGCAATTATCGGAAAGGTCGAGTGCATTTTAGTTAATCGTAGTTACATTTTAAACCTTAATAACTACTATTAGGTAACAAAAACAGTTTTGTACACAATATGAAGACTCGTGATATCAATATACTACAAAATAGGGCAAAACTAAAGAAATTAAGATTCCTCAATTCCAAGTCACCAAGTTAAATATTATGGAAATAGCACACAGACTGTGACCACCGAGCAAAATAATTTTCTCAGTTGTTGATAATAAATTCCGATCAGAAATTTCTGATGCCACGCTGACAAAACAGCAACTACTATTTTATGCTAATGGCACTCTTAACGAAAATTTAAGCTTTCTTCGTAAGCATGGCTCCGCTATGACTCCAATATATTCGCATTATAGTATCCAGGTCTTGTAATCCTTTTCAGACTTTTAGTAATTAATACATTGGAATTATAAGCTGTCTTATATTGCATGTTAATCGGTAAGAACCAGCTTTCCAATGGTGAAAGAATAATCAAAACAGACGAGTGGTTTCCCAGATTACCCTTTACATACACCCGCACAAACATTATCTCTCTTTATGGTATTAATATAAATGATTATTTCAAAGTATATTTAACCTCAAGATAGGATAGGACTGAATCGGAAGGGGACTTAGCATCTCGACCTACGCAGATCTCTTGTGACTAAGTCACTGACGGGGCGCCCCCGGGAGGCACGACAGGAAGAGGGCAGGTTCCCTACCATTTACAGATTGAAACTCTCGGGTGCTGGCTGGTGCAGCCGGTCCCCTCCCTGCTTACAGTCCGGGGGGACAAAGGTTTCCTCAGAGAATCCTTTTCCCTGCCATGCACACGCCGAGACTTCCCGCCGACACTTGCAACCCTGAAAGAAACCAAGCAGATGAAAGCTGAAGTGAAATGAGAATGGAGATGAAATGGAGGCACAGGAAATTCGGGGAAAGTAATGATCCTTCCCAGCATTCACCTGGCGACCCGGGGAAACTCCCGAAAAAAGCTATGTGTCAGGAAGGTCGGCCACGGGAAACGACCTCCTGAATATGGGTCACAGATGTTACCGCTTGAGCCATCCCGCTCGGTAACCTTAAGGCATGTAATACATAAAATATTGATTTATTCTATACTGTTAAACAACTGACTGTGTATATATATATATATATACACAGTCAGTGGAATCTCGTTAGCACGTTCCTCATTAACACGTTTTCCCGTGTATTACGTTGAATTATAAAAGTCCCGGTACCAAATCACCAAATATAATAAATAATGTTTGCTTAGTGCGTTTTCCCGGTCCCGCTTACTACGTTTGAAGTTTGACATCCTCATTCGCTGTTTTGGCCAATCCTTGATCGGTACAGTGGAGGTAGGCATTTAACACGTTCATAGTTTGACGTCCTCATCTGCTACTTTGGTCAATCCTTGGTCACGGGGTGGATATCGGCAGCCAATCACATACATGCATTTAAATATTTGTGTGAGACGATTTCTGTGGGCGGGATAGAGAATGCTTTACCTTGGCGTGGTAAACGCGGTAAACGCTAACGATAGTTTCTAATGTTGAGTGATGACCAAACAACCGTAGATTGTATTTTAACTTTTCATTTACAATGAAAAAAAGAAAGTGTAGTAGGTAAATAACCAACAGTGAAAAACTAAAAATCCTTGATGTAATACAATCCAAATATAAAACATGTCGATATAGTGCGGAAGTTAAACATTCCTCCGTCAACCTTAAACACGATTGTTAGCAAACCTAAATTAATTGAAACTGTTTTTAAAGAAGGGAAAAATACTAAAACAAAACTTTTCTCTTGAAAAATAGGATCAGAAGAGGACCGGAACGAAATTTGTTGCATGGAAACACTTCCGTGTTCAAATCGTCTTGTATACACCAAAGATAATATCGTCTATTGTACTCGTAACACGATGCACGCTCATAATTTTTTCTTTTTTAGCAGAAATTGTTATTACGTGTGTAATACAACACACAGCAAAACCACTATTGCCGCTTCCACAATTCGCAATTTATTTTCTCAAAAACATTCATAACCTAAAAAATCCAAGTTGATCAAAATAAAAGCTTGAATTATTTATTCTCAGGCTTTGTGTATCCAAATCCATTTAAACATATTGAATTTAACATGGAAACGGGATCGTATTCAGTATGAAATTGTACTCAAAATCGATTTAAATTGCCCATGGAGACGTAGTAATTATTAGATTTTTATTACCTATGTTCTTAAATTGCAGATTTTGCATTTTCGTTAACACGTTTTCCCGCCTATGACGTCCAAATCCTTAGGTCCCTGCAAAAACGTACTAACGAGATTCTACGTATATATATATATATATATATATATATATATATATATGCTAATGAAAATGAAGTACGCCAGTCATTGGAATCCTGTAATTTATTACAAATAAAGCAATTCACAATCAACTGTAACTTATAATACTGTTGTATTTGTGATGCTCTGTGTCGTAATTAACAATGGTTTTAGTAGAATGTGTTTCACAGACTTATTTACAAAACGTTTTGTATGTAGCTGGTGCAAGGCTTTGGCTTTCCTATTAACAGCAAATCCTGACTTTATTTGGTTTATACAATGAATACACAAACCAAAACAGGTGCTGCAAGTTATCAAAGCAACCGAGCGAGATGGCTCCGCGGTAACGTGTGAGGCTCCATTCGGGGGGTCCTGGGTTCGATTCCCGTCCACAGCCCACCCTGACCTTAGTTCTCCGTGGTTTTCCGTGGACGGTAGGCGAATTCTGGGGTGATTTTTCATCTGCCACGATTTGCTTTCCATCATTTCCCTTTCATTCCATTTCCTTTTCATTTTCAGATGTGCTTCTAAGTTTCGTGATGTATGGCGGTGCCGGACAGCAGATGCTTGGTCAAAGGAAAGACTATTCCCCGTGGACATTAGAGGTCTGCTTGGTTTACGGGTCTCTAGGCGCCTCCAGCAGTGGGCTGGGTCCTCGAGCATGGAGCTGTTAGGGATTTCCGCGCGTCTCTGTGGCCTGTTCACATGCGACGTGTAACCTCCTGTGGTTCCTTCACTTCATTTCTTCCTTCTGGGGGATGGTAGCCACAACAGATCTATGTACGTGGCAGTGCGCGAGATGTCCCGCTCGTTTATAACCTATATAACCTATATCAACAGTAATTACTGCATCCTGCAGAATATATTGTATCTTATACTCGTTAGAATATTGTTCTAAAGCACATACACTATGTGATCAGAAGTATCCGGACACCCCACAAATATACGTTTTTCATCTTAGGTGCATTGTGCTGCCACCTACTGCCTGGTACTCATTATCCGCGACCTCAGCAGTCATTAGACATCGTGAAACAGCAGAATGGGACGCTCCGTGGAACTCATGGACTTCGAACGTGGTCAGGTGATTGGGTGTGTCACTTGTGTCAGAAGTCTTTACGCGAGATTTCCACATTCTTAAACATCCCTAGGTCCACTGTTTCTGGTGTGATAGTGAAGTGGAAACGTGAAGGGACATGTACAGCACAAAAGCGTACAGGCCGACCTCGTCTGTTGACTGACAGAGACCGCCGACATTTGAAGGGGGTCGTAAAGAGTAATAGGCAGACATCTATCCAGACCATCACACAGGAATTCCAAACTGCATCAGGATCCACTCCAAGTACTATAACAGTTAGGCGTGAGGTGAGAAACCCTGGATTCCATGGTCGAGCGGCTACTCATAAGGCACATATCACGCAGGAAAATGCCAAACGACGCCTCGCTTGATGTAAGGAGCGTCAACATTACACGATTGAACAGTGGCAAAACGTTGTGTGGAGTGACGAATCAGGGTACACAATGTGGCGATCCGATGGCAGGGTGTGGGTATGGCGAATGCCCGGTGAACGTCATCTGTCAGCGTGTGTAGTGCCAACAGTGAAATTCGGAGGTGGTGGTGTTATGGTTGCGTCGTGTTTTTCCTGGAGGGGGCTTGCACCCCTTGTTGTTTTGCGTGGCACGATCACAGCGCAGACCTACATTGATATTTTAAGCACCTTCTTGCTTCCCACTGTTGAAGAGCAATTCAACACGATCGAGCACCTGTTCATACTGCATGGGCTGTGGCGGAGTGGTTACACGACAATAACATCCCTGTAATAGACTGACCTGCACAGAGTCCTGACTTGAATCTTATAGAACACCTTTGGGATGTTTTGGAACGCCGACTTCGTGCCAAGCCTCACCGACCTACATCGATACCTTGAATCCTATAGAACACCTTTGGGATGTTTTGCAACGCCGACTTCGTGCCAGGCCTCACCGACCTACATCGATACCTCTCCTCAGTTCCGCACTCCGTGAAGAATGGGCTGCCATTCCCCAAGAAACCTTCCAGCACCTGATTGAAAGTATGCCTGCGAGAGTGAACGCTGTCATCAAGGCTAAGGGTGGGCCAACACCATATTGACTTTCAGCATTACCGATGGAAGGCGCCACGAACTTGTTAACTTCAATGTTAATTGTAATTGGTAATTTTGCCAATCTCACGGTTCTGTTAATTTAGTAATAAAAGGAAGAGTTGTACAATATCGCGCAGTACGTATATAACCAAAAAGCTCGTACAAATGCTCAAGGTACCACAAAGCGCGCATGTAATCATTGTTTCCTCTATACAACCGACTCGGTGTGTTGCTGGCCTACTACTAGAAATGGATATTAGGTTTTAAGCAAATAAGTTGAGGAAAGAGAAAAAGTATATGAATAATAAAATAAAAATTCCCCCAAGCCGCAAACAGTTACAACTACTAATCTAGGGCTTTACCAGCCATATACAATCCAGCTTCCAATTACAACGATTAAGGCTTCTATGAAATACTTCATTGATTTTTGTGTTCCAATGAAATATGTTGATTCCATCAGTAACACTTTGCATTCAGAAATCTGAAACATATGCACAAAATTACCAACAGAGTATGTATACCTTCATTTTTAAATTCTAATATACACGCCTAAAAATTATCCAAATTATTTCGAGATCAATTTTTAAACAGTAAACGTAACACACGTTTAACTATACCCATTTTTACGACCGCTAATCACTTTGACGTGACAGCGAAGTAAAATCTCGATCTAACAAGTTCTCAAACATACGAGTATGTGAAACAACTATGAAATCACCGAATAAAGCTCGTCTAGGTAGACGTTAAACCATCTATGTGGTGAAGTAACCTAAGATATATATAATGAGGGAAAGTATTCTAATTCTAAATAGCTCAAACTTTGTAGTGTGCCTGCTTTCTAACCTGGCCCGAGATCGAATTGCTGGGACACGAGCTGCAAAACAAGTGCTTCCACCCTCCCCAATGTTTCCCTTTATTTTGGTAAATGTAAAATATTCTCAAATCTATGAACTCAGTTTCTTGTGAGCATTCCCGTTACCGATTTCATCCAACATTTCTGTAGACGTGAGTTACTAGGAGCTTGTTTTGCAATAAAAAATGTTATTTTATTGCAAAACAAACCTACATTATTATTATTATTATTATTATTATTATTATTATTATTATTATTATTATTATTATTATTATTATTATTATTATCATCATCATCCAGGAAACGGCAGGGTTGGTGGTAGAAGGAAAAAATATAAGATGCATACAGTGGAAGCAAATATGCTAAGGAACATACTAACTAGGTAAATGACAACGATGAAGAGTATGGAATGAAGATAAACAAAAAATCTTATGCATTACATTTACATGACTTTCTCTGCCTACTATTCCACGAACTATTCATACAAAAGATTTTTCTTACATCGACTTCTGCTAATTGAGATAAACGTTTTCAGAAATGCTTTTATTACACAGGTTGCAGTAGGTGAAACGATACTCAGATAAAAACTGAATCGCTATGTGATTACTTTCAGGTTCCAATCTTTGCACGAGAAATAAACCAATAACGACTTAGCACTTTAAAAAATGTATTACATTCACATGCCTTTCTCAAGCCACTATCGTTTATTTTTATATCTCTTCTACAAACCACACTTACAAAATCTTAATTTTATTATCTCATGTTAATCGAGATAAACGTTTACAGAAAGGCTTTCATTACATATATTCGTTGTAGCTTCAAGGATGATAAAGGATGCAGAAGTGATAATCAAATAATTGTAAGCTGGCGTTGAAGTTCCACACTCTTACTATACAATCATGAGAAACAACTGAACGGTGACCATTTCATAAAATGAAAACGCATTGAAAACTTCCAACCAATAAGAACGAATATCTCGACTGGGGCCGATTCCACAAAAACATTATTTAAAATAAGTTGTGTATTTTGAAGATATTTACATTTTTTGTGTAGTAAATGTTTATCTGTTATGATTTTATTTATACATTCATTCCGAATGAAGATTTCACAAGCTATTCTCAAAAAAATGTAACACAAATGTTATTAGTCAAGTAAAATAACTTACACATGTGGTATTTTAATCAAAACCTTTATAGTCATTTTTGATAAAACAAAACATAACGATAAATCCTCCATGCAAAGGGTAATTTGGGATGGGAAATTTTCTTAAATATCTTCGTGTTGTACCCTTAGAAGATATTGAATTTAAGTGTGAGGTTTGGTATTCATTCAACTTTTAGTCTACGAATTATGTTGTTCGCACAAACGGACCTTTTTCAAAATAGCTTTTTTTTTCAGAGGTTCAAAATGTGAATATCCTGTGAAATTTCGATATCCAGTTATTTGCATAGAATGCAGTGCCTCCTACACTTACTATAGGCAAGTAGAGAAATATCACAAAAAAGGGTAATCCTAAACGGAAGAAGAGCAGATTGGAGAGAATACACACTTGCGAATTAGAGATTAGGTAGTGGAGCAAGTGCATGGATTTATAGTCTTGGAATTTACCACAAATAGTAGCAGAGTTGTTGGCCGGATCTCAACAGGAAGCTTTTAATAAAAGAAGCATATTCTGTGGACATCCGAGGAAAGGACTAAAGAAGACATTAGCAAAGTGCTTTGTGTGAAAGGCAGCGTTTTATAATGCGGAAGCTTGCACACTGGAACGATGAGGAACGACGGGAAGCATTTGAAATCTGGATATGGATAAGAAAGCTGTGTGTGAAATGCAGAGACAAAGTAATGCGAGTGTTTTAAAAAGAATAAAAAAATTAAGAACAGTGCTGAAATTGATTATAAAGAGGAAAATACATTGGCTGAGATTGAATCAGGGAAGAAAGAATTATGCTAAAACTGATCAGGAAGAGGAAAATACATTAGCTAGAGATACACTGAAAACACGACGAAAAAGAAAACGTTTCAGGAAAGAAGATACCGGATGATTGAGATCAATGGGAGGAGGCTGAAGGACCCTGTCTTTGGCAAAGTGATTGATTGTTTCAATCTGCTTTAAAGATTATTATATAAAAAAGCATTGGGTTTGAACACATAAGCAGTTTCCTTTCATGCCATTTCACCTACACTTTGATGAAGGTTTATTTAGGAGTTGTATCGCGTATGGTACAATTTGAAGTAGGTTGAATGCCTCACGTATGGTACAAAGTTCCGGTGGCCTTCGCCCCAATGTTCACTTACAACTTTGTATTTTAATGTTTCTTTAAATATTATATATATATTTATGTTTGCCTCGGCTGCGTCAGTATTAATTTGTAGAAACATGCATTTCTTAACAGGGGGTGGTGCGGCTGAAGAATGTAGGCTTGCACAGATTATAATTTTTACTTTACTCCTTTTATTAATCCTTCACACGATTAAATAACACTTCACTTTTATAGAAAGCTGTGAGATTATTTATTAATTGTACTTGTAGGATTTCTCGCCGTAATGAATTTTCGTCTCACACTGAATACGTATTAAACTTCTCGAGGACGCGTCTCGCGTCCAGTTAGGAACACTGTCTACAAGCAACTGAACTGAAGATGGGGTCTTGATAGCCTCAAAACGATCGTCCATCTTTTACCATCATGATGTAAGTGAAGGCTTTTAATATCATTTCGACTCATTAATTTTATCAACTGAACTGATTTCTACCGCCTGAATTTGCAAATTTCATCTATTTCAAGTCTCTGATTGGCTATTCCTAATCCAATAGAATACTTTTATTTAACTTAAGCTTTTTTCTGGCTGTTGATTGGCTATTTTATAAACTGTCTCAAAAATTACATTATTGTTGCTCGAAAGAATTACCAGTAGCATTATTAAACTTTCTAATTCATTATTGCCTCAAGGTTGCCTCATTGTTAGCAACTTTTGACCTATTATTCTCAGAGCTCCTACATTATTAAATTACGTAATACATTCACATAACATTATTGAACATGTACATAATAATATAAACATTAATAAAATGACTGTTACATACATTTTTATATTATATCACACACATATTGTTTTAAGGCGGGCTGTTATTATATTTTGTATTATATAATTTGACTGAAATCATTTAAGTGTTAAAAATACTACCTCATCTTTGAGCAGCAATTTGAACACGTAGTCTCATGAAATGTTAAGTTCACATTACTGGCGCCAGTGAAGCGGTTTGCACCAAACGTGATATGCGTATGGGATTATCATTACCAATCTATTTAGACATTCATGGTGATCATCCATCCGTTTCTACATACATCAATCAAAATGACAGCCTTCCAAATTCATGAGAGTAGTCGAATTTGTGTTTGAAAGCTGCTGACAAATTCTCATTATACTTGGTATGTGGACAATGCCTGTTATACATTTAAATATTTGTGGTCATCAGGTGCTGTTCCATCGCGTTTCAAAAAGCAAGATATAATTAGTACTTGTCACTTTTCCAGGCTGCAGGATCTCATCACAGCCATCCAAAGTAAAGAGAGAAATGTGCTGTTCCCCCGCCACAATGGAAGAGCAGGCGATAGAGAAACTGAAAATTGGCTGACAAAGGTGTTTCTCAGATTTATACTTCAAAATAATTAAAATGTCCTGAAAATCCAGATAGTCTTTAAAAATTACACGAACGGATATGAAATAAGTGGAAAGGATATTTGCCCATCTCTGGGCTTTGTGAAGGTTGTGGGTTTTGTGATTTCTAAAAGCGGTTTTATTACTTTCTTTTTCGACCTTTGGGTTTTATTTTATGCAACATTTAATGGACCATAAGTCATTTAAATACAGTAATGAATTCAAATGTGAATGTTAAATACATTTACACCTCTCTCCTTTTGGTGCCTAAAACGGCCCACATATCACACTATACCTTTAAATTTTCAGAGAACCTGCTCCGAAGTTTTTGCTCGTGTGAACTTTTTGAAGTATTAAAACTGATTAGTTCTATTAAATATTTTCCTCATATTATATTCATAATAAGAATATCAAGTATACCAATTTAGAATATCTTGTTTATCATAGGTTACTAAGCATTTCACAAATCTTATGTCTCACTTCTAAGATGTAGATACACGAGCTTATTTCACAAGAGCAACTATAATTATTGCTGTTCCAACTGATATTAAAATTTTCAGCTGACTTACAACAATATATGGCGCAAAAACAATTGACAGTCTAGCATCTTTACGAGCTTTAGGGTTTATTTTCCTTTTTACAGTTGGAGGTTTGTAAAAGAAAATTTTAAAATCCAAAAATGAAATCCTCGATAATAGAAGTACTCATTTGATAAGACAGTCTGATTAGAACACACATGTTTAAGCAACAAGATAGATATTAGTATCTCAGTTAAGGAAAAATAATGTTATTACTTTTATCGTTGGTTGACCTAATCGAAAAGTGAAATCTCTGTGGTTTAGATCGTAATACTATCGGTTTTCATTCGTAACGCCGTGTTTATTTGAACGACCGTGGTCTTACTCGTAGTAGATGACGGGTTGAGGGACCTCACTCTACGGTAGCCTAGATCACGTGCCTACGGAGGGTAAGGGCATTTTCAATTGAGTCTAACGCTGCTTAGCATAAACGTATAGTGGGAATAACATTGTGTAAAGCTATCTGTTGCTTGTGTTTACTGTGTATAGTTATCACAGTGTATACCTACTACAGAACAGCGTGTGTTTATTGTATTATGTTTTGTTCGAGAGGAGCCACACGTGGATTGTCAGTTTGAACTTGTACAGAAATTCCCTGGTGTCACCTTACGTAACAAATCCACAAGTTATGTAGTTTGTTAGAAACATTTAAACAGGCTGGGTCCGTGTTAGACAAAAATAAACACAGACACCCAAAAGCTCCAATCGAGAAACACTTAAGACGATATAGGGGCTTTCATGGAAGAGGTCCTAGAAAATATCTGCCCTGCATTAACGTTTTTTTTTCTTTCTTTCTTTTCTTCTTTAATGACAGAATAGTTGATAGGCCTGCTTGCTCCCCTGATCTAAATCCATGAGATTATTATATGTGGGGAATGCTTAAAGAGTTTATGCAATAAATCTCTCTATACTAGAGGAATTAAAAGACATTATGCTTGCATTTTCCAATATTTCGGCTGTATTTCGTCGAGTGTCTAATAATGTGTTTAATAGGTGCCAGGCTTGTATATATGCAGCGCGGCCTCATTTTGGGCAGCATTTACAACTAAAGGTAAGCATAACACATTAATTTTACATTGTTTACATCATCTAGTGGAACAAGGCCAACCGATCTGCCACTACTGGACGAACGGATTCGTCTAGTAGTGCCTGGGAGCGGTGCATGGCCAGTTGCGTTCATTCAAGAGAAAACCGGTGGTTTTGAATCACCAATGACCAGGAGAGCAGAAAACTGGTAGATGAACCTGTTTAAAATGAAACGTTCCTAAGCGCCAGCACTGGATGGACAAGGATTGAACAGAGCAGAGGTTTCGTTTTGGATAAAATAATTTGCACCGTAACGGGTGCACGCTTTTCTCTACCATTACTGATTTAACTGCCATTCCACAAATGTTTTTTTACAAGAGGTTATTTTTATATCCAATTTCTGTTAAGCTGATAAATGTAAGCAAGAAATGGCCTAAGTTCGGTAATATGCATTTTACTGTAACTAGTTTAAGAAGCACAGAAGCTGGCCGTGTAGTATTTCGAAAATAGCTAATGCTATATGTCCTTTTGGACTTCCCAGTTATATAAAGTACGACCAGAATGAAGAGATCACTGCCGACTATTTACAAACAATTAAAGAAACTATTTTTATTTGTTATGTTGATAGTTAAGGCTAGTTATACTTCTACAAAAATCGTTAAAGGTATATTTGAGAGCGGAAAAAAAAATGTTGCATTAAATGGCTTTTCGACGCGGGGCTGAATTTTCTGAAACCTTTCATTTTGTATACTTTAAAGATGCCTGAATCAAATACGAATTTGGTAGTTATCCTGTTTTCGATTTTGAGTTCCCAGATCACACATACACACACATTCACACCGGATCTTTTTTTTATAAAACTGTGCTTTTTGTTTTTAAATGTTATTTATACTGTCTCGAATATTAGCTCAAAAGGAATGCTTTCTTTACCTTAGGGAAGTGGTAGAGAAAGCAAGAATGGCTAGGTAGCTTCATTTGAGAATATTTTTGAAGCCAAAAATACAAATTTCCGCTCCCGTGTGTTAGTCTTGTGTACAGGACATCCGAGTTTTATTAAGGGATTGCTACCGTTGTGAATTTGCCATACGCTTTACTTTGAGGATTAAAACGCAGAATTTCCAGTTGGACATGGTTCATTTCTGCTCAAAAGCTATTTTAGCCCCATCTATTCCCCTCATCCATTCTATTCAGGCTCCATTGTGTAACGGCTCCCTTTACTTCTTTAATTATTTAAACTGCCCATGCGATCCCCTTAATTATTCAGCTACAGCCTAACCAAACTCAAGTTCTGGGTCACCTGCTGGTAAATTCCACAGCGGTATATTACAACAGTTGGGGGATTATACTCGCTCCCCGCTAGGATTTACCATGAGCCCATTTCCCTAACAGCTCTGATGCCTAACTGTACCCCAGACACCTCTGACAGTGACTGATAACAGCTGGCTCTGGTTACGGTTCATACTACTTCAATTGTTTCCTCGTTTGTCGCTCTCTCTCCAGCTTCAATTAGTACGTATATTTAGCAAATAAGAGAAACTAGTTGTTCCTGGCTTAACACACGCCGCTCTGTTTGCTCTTCTCGACTATACAGTTCAGCACTATATTTGAAAAAGGACTTTACAACATGTGACGTGCAGCACCCATACGACTCTCTCTACGAAACACAAATTTACGTATATCCCTTACATTACAATATTCATATACATAAAAAGAGATGCTTCGATCCATCGATATATGATTTAACCTGACGGATAAGTACGCTTGTGAAGTTCTAAAAAAATTAAGCGTTAATGGAAAATTTCGATAAAAACAGTGATAACTCCTGTGATTTTTTTTCCAAACAGATTAAAGTCCATCTTCACCGCAGTTTCAGATAACACAAAAGCCTGCTATATTAAATGTATATACAATAATTTTGTAAACGTCAGGCCAAAAAAGTTGAACAATCCGTATAATTTCAAAAAAATGAATTGAAAGTTTTTTAAAAAATACAAAACACATACATTTTAATATTGTTTTTCGACGATGTTGGTTTCTGTTTCATTTCGCGTTCATGTTGTCATTGTGGAATTTGAATTTTCTACATTCAGTGCTAGTAACCTAACCTCATACCCGCATGTTTTACTGCACATATGAGCATGAACTACCTATATTAAATCTTCTAACTTTTAATATATTTATTATTACGAATATGTAATATAATAATATTTGATTATAAGATTTTACGATTTACGCCTTACCTGCTATTTATTTCCTTTTTACTTGTTAATATTTGCTTACAATTTAATTTATGCAGCAGCTAGTAAGTATGAACTGCAAGTCACTGATTTCTTTTAAGGTGAAAAACCAGACGTGGATAACCGATCGCCAGTTCGCCACCAAGGCTAGTGTTGGTGACTTTGCTACTGGAACCACCATGTTGAACACACTTAGTAATTTATTTTCACGTAAGCTAATTCTGTTATTCACCAGTGTCGAGAAAATAGTATGCAATATACTTGTGTTAAGTGCATTGGAGAATATCGGGAATAGAAAATACTTGACTTTATTTCGTGTTTTTAAAACTCTTCCTATTCTCCAATGATGCACTTACCACACTTTTATTGCAATGTGTTATTGTTCTATCTGAATACTCATCGTCAACACCAGCGTCAGGGATTAGGCCATTCGATCTGCTCCGTTCTCTCAAAGAAACTGGTCCATCCATCTCTTCATGGGCCTTCCTTTCTCTCTCTTTCCTTTGGGTTTGTATTCTAGGAACTTCTTGGGAATGTAGGATTCTGGCATCCGTCCACATGAGCATAATATTTCACTTGATATTTTTGTATTTATATTAAATATGTTTAATTCTTTTCTTATTCCATCGCTGTATTTTTTTCTCTGTCCGGTACCTTGCGATCGCTCTCAAGATTCTCATTTCTGATGCTTCTGTTGTTTACTTTTGGATTTTTGTGATAGTCCAGCATTCTTTGCCATAAAGAAGAGATAGCACTGCTAAAACTTCATGAAATTCCAGAACAGTATTTTTTCGAGTTTTGTTTATAAGGGTTCTTCTAATTATACCATATATTTGATTAAAATTTTGTAATTTCCTTTGTTGGTCTAGTTGTCTTTTATTACGAATTTCACAGCCTAAATATTTAAAATTTTAGTTGATATATTATATTATTGTTAACTATCTGAATATTAACAAGTGTGGTATACTTTTCTCTCCTTTAACTTGCTACTAGAATTCTTTTAAGTGCAGAATATTCTCTGGAGTCGCTGCATATTTTTAAGACACTCTTATCGGAACCCATTTCAGCACATGGGAGCTGTAAATTTTATTACAACCATAATTAACATAAAACAAACTCAAGTACCTTTATTTGTCTGATCAAAATACTTATATTAACACAATTAAAATAAATTATTCAATAACACTTTTAATTAATCCAAGGAATTTAAATTTCTTTACCACTAGGTATGGTGTTTAAGGAGCAGATATGTTTCACATTCCTCTCGCTCCTTGAACGGCGCAATTCTAAACTAGTCTTCCTTGCTACTGCCTAAGCAATTAATATTGGCTTTTCATGATTTAATGAGCGCAAGATATTTTCTAACATGTGTCTGAATTTTGTTAGTATATTCTTTATACCCTGTTTATTGAGAGCTGTATTTGTCATGCCTTAGCACTCCACCTTTCTGTGCCGCTGCTCTAACCAATCGGCACGGAAATCCGAAGGTCCGTGGTTCAAATCCTCGCTATGGCATTGCATTTTTCAGTCTGATTCTATCATACCAACCCTAACCTACACACGGCATATGTGAAAGAACAATTAATTACACCGGCGGCACCGAAAGCCTCTTAAGGGGAAAAAAGGGCCATTCTTATTGTTTTCACGACGCTGAATTCGAATTCGAAAACCAAATTGCTCTACTACGTACCATTTTTAAAACAGCTATGAATTTTCATAAACAAATTTAAGATTTTGTCAATGCATTTGATATTTTGTGTTGATACATTATTTTTATCTCAGATAAAATTTCATTCATTCATTCATTCAGACAAATGATAACATCGTATGTGACTGTAATCAAATGCATGTGCATTCCAAATATGCATACACAGAGCTAATTTACTTTTGTCGCTAATTTCACATTACTTGAATGCATAAAGAAACGACTACTGCTATCATGCAAAATCTACCAACATCGTTACAAATAAATTAAGTGAAATAGTTAAATAACACTCACAATACTGGACGCAACGATGAGTGGCCGGGCTGAATTATTTCAGTTATTAATGTTTTGGCTAAAATTTAATATGCTGTACACTTGAATACCACTGCATAAATATAGTAACACGTAACATGTACACGTAACACTCGCTGCACATTTTTATCTGTTTTTATTTTAAACCCTAATTGTAATTTATCACTATGCTAACAATAATACTATTACTAATGATAAAAATTTCCATTTCAATGGAAAACTTATTTTGTTGTCCTTTTTCTTTTATATAGTTCTTTGGGTGTTTCTCTCACAAGAGTCCAACAGTAGTGGTTAACGTTTTCGTTCCATTTTCCGCTTTATTTCCTTTCCATTTCAGCTATATTGTCACGAACGTGACTGAGGAGATCCGTATTGTAATTATTATTTTATATTAATCGCCATTATTTTATTAACCTGTCACAAGTTTCTGAATTCATATAGAAACATATTTTATATTCTTAATTCTGCTAAAGTCTTAGTAAATTGTATATATGACAGGAAACAGTGGTTTTGTCATGTCCTTTGACATTTCAAAGGGATGTTACTGTGGCATCACTTCCTGAGGTGTACGTGTCTTTTTGCAGGCTCTTAGCTGCACCTTAGACCGCGTTACGTCACATAGAATGTTCTAGAACATTGACGTAGCAAGTTATGATTGGCTGCTATATTTCAAATCCAGGGCGGTGGCAGACCATATTTGGTAATAGCTGCCAGGGTATTTAGCCCTATATAAAGAAGCCCCAGTCTCGACTCGGGGGACTTTTTGTGTTGTAAATTGACCGGGACCGCGATGGTCCCCGTCGACGGCTGCGGCACGGCCGCTCCGGATGGCTTCCTCTGACACCACTAACGGCTTGACGGAGTCGTGTCAAGTTTGGCTCTCCTCATCCACGACGAGACATGTTTCCCCAGGTAAGACTTTTAAGATAATTGATAATAATAATGTTAGCTAGTATAATCATCATCCCTGCTAATGTAAACTCGACAATCGCACTATAAAAATGTAACGTTCTAGAATACAATAGTTTTGCTAATCCAAATTCTGAATTCTCTATCATCTGATTCCCAGTTATTCCCCCCTGTGTCCAACTTTAGTTGCGACAATATCTTGAAATCTTTCACCGTGCTCATCAGAAACACCTACCACATTTGCGGGGAAAAAGTCGAAATAAGAACTTAAAAATGCACTTTCAGAGACGTCTTACAGCCCATATTACAAAATGAGACAAGTGGACTCTCCACAATTTCTTATAATTTTTAGATTTCTTGTTTCCCAGAAATTTCGAACATGCATTTTCAAATGAATTCCAGGCTCTTCTCTTGATTAAATTCAATTTATCTTTGAATACGGCATCCTGAAGCACTTCGAAAATGCCTTCTTTTATTTTGGCCTCGCTAATTCGTGGAAGCTTTGCCTTCAGGTAAGCGAATCCTGAACCTTATTTATCCATTATCTTCACAAATTGTTTTATTAAGCCAACCTTAACGTGAAGAGGAGACAATATAATTTTTGGCTTCTCGACTAACGCTTCATGTGCCACATTTTCTTGACCTAGAAAATTTTCTTCTCGGGATGGCCATTTTTACTTTCTGTACCACGTATTCAGTAGTTAGAGAAGGTATTGCATTCCACCCAAAAATTCGATACCGAGATTTCACCGTCAATACAGGTTTTGAGGCTCCTTAATAAAAAGAAACATTTTTCGAAAATGCTCCGTGTATGTCTGTGAACAGCATTACTCAAAAACGAAAAGTTGGATAAACACCAAACTTGGTACTTAGGTTCAGTAACTTCCAAAGATGCGACACAAACTACCCTTTACATGAAACCCTTTTCAAAGCTTTTTTATTTTATAAAAATTGACTAACGATTTTGATTTTAATACCACTTATTAAAGATATTTACATGACAAATAAAATGCACATTTTGAATTTTCTGGGAATAGGCTTTGAAGTGTTCATTCGGAAGGAATTTTGTATAATCTTGTATAACTGGTAAATGTTAAGCGATAGAACGAAAACTTAGTACACAAGAAATGTAGATCTCTTTATTTCAAACACTTGTTTGTATCATCAGCCATTTCCGAAATGTCCATTAATAATGGTTCGAATTGTTCAATACATAGCCCTCTTTTCAAGTTCTGTCGATTTGCAATTGTTTCTTTGGGCGGTATGGAAACAGTATGGAATTTTAAGACCAGCATATAGCGTTCAGTTCTAAAACATTTGACTATCGTTGTTCCCTCTGTGTCTATACTGAAATGTGCAATGGAAAGGATTATCTCGATTAAAATTAAGTAGATAGGAAAATAAACTTTCGTAAGAATAATTTTTATACCTACTAATAACCTATACAGGGTAGAGAAAAGCCATGTGAATGTAACACATCAGAGTTTTTCACAAGATAGTGTTTGTCCCTCGCGCAACTGTCCCACCCACACATGAAACAGTTGAATTTTGTATATCCCTGTTGTAGGTCCATCAGTAATGCTATAACTTTAAAGTCAGACATATGCTCCATTGATGGTCTTCGTGGTTTATTTTATATAAAAGACGTTGAGTATTTGTGTATTTTTGTTTGTTTCATGTTAACTGAATGTGCGAGAGACATTGACGGATGCATGATACCAATAATACGATACCGGTTTGTTATCGGACAAACTGCGGAGAGTCGCACTTTTCTGAGTTCCCATTGCAACGTCAAGGTATTCATCCAGGCACCATTATGAAGCATTTATAATCCTATCTAAGGATTAATGTATTGGTGGAAATTATTTTTACATTAAAACGAAAATCATGGGAACAATTTGCTAATAAAGTTTACAAAAAATGCAGTTTTTTTAAATTTCGGAGGTTCTGGCCCCCAAAATGGTACATGTTAGATAAATATGAGTAAAATATTTGGATTCAACGATGTCGTATATATAAGGCAAACAATTTTTTTCCAAAGAGGGATTTTTATTATTTTTTGGCGACCTGTGTTAGCAGTACTAATAGCATTTAAAAAAGGCAAAGCCTTTACACACGACTTTACAAAACTTGCTCACTGCACCTGAGTTAGGGGCGTGGAAGTTGGTATAAACGAATTATCAGGGTCGTTCCGTTGAAGTGACCCTAGACTGGAATTGTAATTGTGGTAGGTAGAACAACTTTATTTATTTATTCTTCCAAATAAGCCAATCTCTGTCGTACCCATAGGGTGCGAGGCGAGGGAGACAGAGCGATGCTGGGACACACTATTACACCACGAACACTTCAATTTTCTACAATGTCATACGCAGAAGCTTGAAGAATGAAAACTGTAAGTTAAAAGGTATACATAAGATTTATACTTACAGTACTGCATCGCTAGAATCATCATCGTCATCTTGATCATCCTCACTGTCGTAGAAGACGTCGTCGTCCCCATCCTGATCGTCCTCGTCGCTGTCAGTAGTTGCTGCCGCTGCTTTGCGTTTGGCCTCTTCCTGCTCAGCCAGGAACTTCGATTTGGGAATCACGATATCCCTGGAACAATTTTGAAGGTTAATACTCTGTATGTCCTAATATGATAGTAGTAAATATAAAATTATTACAAGGTAATCCTGCAATCTCGTTACACATAATTGGATTATAGAGAAACAACAGGATGTCAAACAGTTATACCTAAGTGACGTTTAAGTAAACGTATATTGAAAATGAGATACATAGGATTTCCACAGCCCCTAGTTCGGCAGAATATAAACTATAAGCCAGATTTTAGTTCTCTCTTGTACTTTTACTGCAATGTGAAGTGCGATTGGAGTATTTTTCAGGGCAACTAGCTGATACACACTTATGCAAGTTCAATATCTATTATACACAAATTTACGCTTCATCCGGGCGTGCAAAAACTATCTATATAATATGGTTACTCTAATTTTCAAGGCATTTTCATAGAGTCGCTATATTACACTTCATAATTACATTTTAGTCATCCGTTTTTGTCTGTCTCAAAGGGCTTATAGGAGAGAACCCAGATACACACGTATTATTATTTGCGGCGTACTTAAATCGAAAGTATTACAAAACTGAACTAAGTGCTCTAACAATGCAATCATGGTTAGTATTTACATTTTTTTATATATTTCACAATATTCTGACGCAGTAATTTGTATCACAAATTATGTAAATGTAAAGAGTGATTGTAGTGTGAATATGCATTATTGTGTGACATTGATTTGAGACGTTTGTTGATTGTAAGCATTGTTGAGAAGTGGGTTTATACGGCCTTACTGAAACTGACAATAATAGCGTGCAATAATGTAGCGAGGGGGTGAGCTGTTTATCATTATTAGAGACGAGCAAATGACGTAATATTGGCGCGTTTTTCTTAGAATTTGCTGGAACATTTTCCCTAGAGCATATGTTTTCGTAATTTTCATTGGATATAAAAATAGACGCTAATGTTGGCGCGTTTTATTAACCAATTGCAGGTCGGTTATAATCTTTAGGCATATCGGGGTGTGGGAGTATAAAAAGGGCTAAGTCAGAGTCAGATTCCTCCAGTCCATCGGAAACATTTGTACATTACACGTCGGCTCCAGTCCATCGGAAACATTTGTACATTACACGTCGTCGAGTTCAACAGAAACAGTCATGGTGAATACATAGCATAGTTTATCGATTCGCAGGTTACGCGTAGCAAAGTTATGAAAAATCTCAAGTGTCGTAAAGTTAATTACACAAAAAGTTGAAGTACGCGAATTAATAATGTGCAGTAAATAAGTTATTATAACAGTTTCAGTTTGGCGAGTGTCACGATTAATAGGTGAAAGTGAATAATGTGTTAAGACAATAAAAAGTGTAAAACAAATTCTTTCATCAGTGTTATCTTTGGATAAAAACTCCTTTCCGTTTACACACTTGTATAAGATAAGTGCTTGACCGAGAGATCATAGCTAGCCGGAGGACAGTGAACCCAAAAATAAAATACAATAACAGGCGCTCAGTAAAAGATAACACGAAGTGACCGCGACAAATTGTATTCAATACGTCCGGCAAATAAACAGTAGCATCTTTCAAACAAACACTAATACCATCGCAAATTGGCTACCACAACGTGGAACTAACAAACTTAACAAAGAACACCGTCGCAATTCTAATGTCTCTTCAAGAAATCAGTTACTGCACCACGAAATGTCCTATTAGAATTTGAAAATGTTATGATGAATGAATAATACCCAGAATAGAAGCGCATCTGCTGCTGGCCCGCAGGGAATTTTGTGATCAGTGCTTCACAGTTTATTGAACTGTACTCATGCATACACAATAAATATTTTTTAAAGGTAGCAATGAAAATTCTTCTGAAAATGTGTTATTGTTATCTTCTCTGTTTATCACGTTTTGTGAATTAAAAAAGGGTAAACATTATTTTTAATCGATCAGTCAACAAAGGTAGGTTCTTGACTGCATGTCAAAACCCTTCCATACTTCTCACTTTTCCGCTTTCACATTTATCTTCACATATAAACCACTTATCTTAATATTATCTATAACCTACTATCTTCGAAACTTGCATCGTCTAGCACATCTCCTAATAATCAGCGTTTTCTTCATGAAACATTTATTTTTCCTGATCATTTCAGTATTCTTTATCCTTCTACTCTTTCTAAAGCAGCTTCATTGCCTTCCTCACTGTACAATTTCCACAAAAAAGCACTAACCTTCCCTAATTATTTATCTTTAACGATTCTTTTTCTGTTAAAAGTTTCCTTTGGCATTACTGTCCTCTGAATTCTTAATGGTAGCTCACGATACTCCTTATTCATATACCGAGCTAAAAAGGTAAATTTTCAGTACATGTAGAAACCTTACATTTTGGAAATAAAGTAATTAGCCATGTTAGATGTCATAATGCAATTGATTGTATTTACAAGTTATATCGATATATTTGCATTGGTTCATCCTATCAGAACCTGTAGAGTTTTTTTCACTTTTATTAAAGATCGTAATAACCATCATATTCATACATGAAATAAATACAAGGGTATTAATATAAAGCATATAAGTAAATATATACAACGTGTACTAATATCCAGTATAGCTAAATACTACAATATAAGTGCCTAGGACTTATTGTTCATTACGAAAGAACTTTCCCTGTTATCTTTAGTAACGATTTGTCGAGAAAATATTAAACTAAACACTGTAACCATCGTACTTTCTGCTTTATAATTGTGAGACACTTTATCGCGACATTTTAGTTATTGCATTACTTCACTTTTGCTAGCTTCCCAGCACTTTACTCATTAGTGGCTCGTAACAAGCAATCTGTTGTTTTTCTCTTTGATTCCAAAGCAAACTTGTACAAAAGCTAAGCGCGGCATAATGACCACAATGAAAGCAGCAATTAAGCGGGGATTTAAACTGAACATAGTGAAGTAAAACGGAGAATACACCAAAAATTTAAATTGAGTTTTATTTATGGACGCTCTTTAACTGCTGTGGTTCTTAGCGTCCCATTCTATATTGGGCGTGAAAGACCGGTAATTTTGCTCAGAGGCCTCTTTATCAGGTTTGAGGTTCTTTTACGTGCCGTAAATCTACGACACGGGACCACCGGCTTTACTTCCCTTCCGAAGGAAGCCATGCTAAGGATTTTTACGCCCGAAAAAATCCATCGCCCTCCGCCGGTTTTGAACCCGCGACCTTGGGAACTAGAGACTAGCACGGTACCACTAGTCTACGGAGGACGACGAATACATCAAGAATGTGCGCTAGAGTTCCGGAGAATAGCCGATATTGCTTTTACATAATTATTGCAAGAACATTATTTGTACTCCTGTTTTCAAAGATCCTTCGACTAAATTTAAGGGGACGCACGTAGACTTCTTCAGACACACACCAAGAAAGATACGTAATAGTATCGTATTGCGATGCAGAAGTGGTAAGTGCATCACTGAAGAACGAGGAAGGTTTGCAAATGCGAGATGAAGTCCAGTATTTTCTACTTCCGAGATTCTCCACTACTCTTAATGCATGTATATTGCATATTGTTTTTTCGACGATAGTGATTAATAGAAATACTACTTATACGGAAATAAAATTAATTAGTAACAGTGATCAATATTGTGATTCCAGAAGAAAAATTACCAAGATTAGCCTTGATGGCGAACTGGCGATCGATTATCCACGCCTGATTGCTGATCTTAAAAAAATCAATAACTTGCTGCTGGCGAGAGTGTCAATATGAATTACGCAAACGTCGATTCTAATGCATTAAATCGTAAGTAAATATTAATCTCGTAAATAAAGAGGAAGTAAAGACCCACGTAAGATTTAAAGATAAAATTCAACTATTAAATATGATTATATCCCATGTCTGCAATACTAAATATATCAAAAGTTCGAGATCTAATACAGTTCATGCACATACGAGCAGTAAAATATGCTGTTGTCTTAAAGAGGAACTGCATTTTTAAGATAAACCGTGTATGCTATTCAATTGATTATGCTCACTACGGACCCTAAACTTAATTCTCCAATATATTTTCATTTTGAGTTTGCAAATTTGTTTATTGTGAATTTTTATTACAGTTTATAAACAAAATCATGTACGCATCTTGTGGAACTGGAATTTTCATGAAAACTTTCCACCCGTAAAAGAATCTCATGTCGGCCACAAGTTGTGTAAACAACTGCTGATACAGCTACTTTTCTTTCTAGAATGTTTTAATCCACCTCACCATCATTGTTAAAGTAAAAAAAAATAATAATTATCCGGCACCCACACGTATAATCCTGTAAAAGCGATTTTTAACTAGTATCCTTTATTTTCGTGCAACTTTTAAAATGCTTTTTAATGATATGAGAAAATTATTCCAGTTTTTGCATATACCGGGCGAGACTTTTCAGCCTGCGGATTGAGAAGTTATGTAGTCTCGGCGTTGTGCAGACTACGCCGTAAACACTGTCCAGTACATCGCGTCGTATCAATTTCGGCCGAAATGATTGCTTTGCACCGCTAGGCGTGCAATGACTTGCACTCGTAGCGTAACAGTGTGCGCTTTGGCCTTTAGTGGTGAAGGTCGCAGGTTCAACTACTGCTACTTGAAGATACTTTTTATGTTTAGCAAATTTAACGAGAACTGATAGCTTGGCACGGAAGTGTCATTTCACTTAATTATTTAACTATGTGAATTTTATTAAAACACATATTGTTACTTGTTAGAATGCATATAACACTGTAATTATAACTTACAAACACAAGGTAGCATTAAATAATATTTTACTATTTAAAACCATTCTTTCATACAAAAGAAAGCCAACAAATTATTCTGAGAGTTTACAAAAAGTAGTACGTACCTACATATAAACTAGATAACGTTTGCAAGCCCATATTATAATCGTTGTGAAGCTCTCTGGTTCCCAAAATAGTGCATTTAACAGTGACTATGACATCATGCCGGACCATCACACAGATAAACCTTTACAATTTACCCGTTTCCTTCATGTGGTTGTAATAGATGTACGAACTGGCCACCATGCCGGCGAATGCAGTCTAACCACCATCGCCGGCCTAACCCGGCGCAACATGGCCGGTGTGATGTCACGGCAAGCTAAGATGATGCGTTCCCTGAGCTGCTGAGACATCATTGGCCGCTCCTGGTACACGATATCTTTAAGATAACCCCATAAGAAGAAATATAATGGGGTTAGATCTGGTGAGCGTGCTGGCCACCCTATTGGTCCATGCCGTCAAATCCATCGCTCAGAGTAGGTGGCATTGAGATAAGCCGTTAAACGACGGGCCGAATGAGCTAGCGCCCCATCATGTTGGTACCAAATAGTAGGTTCTGCAACGGCATATAATTCAGTAGAGTAAGCAGCTGCTGTTGTAGGAATTGGATATAGCGATTCCCAGTGAGTTGGCCATCATAAAAGTATGGGCCCGTTAGATGATCATCGAAAATACCGGCCCAAACATTGAAACCTCATCAGACTTGTAAGGCCGCCTCTCGCATCCAATGTGAGTTTACAGTGATCCAGTAATGCATAATGTGGCGATTTACAAGGCCCGTGCTGTGGAACCCTGCTTCGTCTGTAAATAACACAGTTGCCAAAAATGTGGATCTTGTCCAGTTTGTCGTACGATCCACCTAGCGAACGCCACTCTCCGTTCATGGTCCGGCTGCGGTAGCTCCTGGTGTGGTTGAAGATGGTAACAGGAAACTGAATGATGTATTCTCCGCACGGAAGAATGGCTAATATTGAAATGCCTGTTAATGTACCTCGTATTACAATACGGATGCTGAATGACATATTCACACGATCCGTCGGATACAGGATGATCCCTTCGTGGGCACTGTTCCTGATTCCAGAAGACGGTTCGCAACTAGCAAAAACGTGTGATCTCTGCAGAAACTTCTTTGGTATAGACGACGTGCCTCCGTTGCATTCTGCTGCGCTTCCCCGTATACTAACAGCATATCCGATACTCCCTATTCGAAAACATTGTTCCACAGTGAACACGAACGGCTGGAACTTCGTATTTATTAGCAAATCCACTTTCTAGTGCATTCAGAAAGAAAGCATGATTTGGTAGAACGTTCTTGAAATATGAACAGAAATGAACAACAAAACTCATTTATTCGGAGGTGTGATTTTTAACTTCCGATCTTTACCATGACTTTCCAGCATGTTAACCATTGCGTTACTAGAGCACGTTAACAACGAGCACCACCTAACCCTAATCAGCGGGCTGGTGAAATCGGTGTCAGCACCTGCACTTCGCATCGTTTGTAAAATGCAGGGTTGCCTAGTTACCAATCCGCAGGATGAGAAGACTCACCTCGTATAATACATTTTGCTTTGAGCTTGCAAACACGGCGAACAGGTATGTCTCGAGACAATAACGAGAACTTTATTTTATTCACTTTTATATCTCCATTCCGAGTACAAAATAGTAGTAGAGGCAAAAATAAAAGTGATAATGTAAAAGTTTTCTATAAGCAAACTTAATGAACAGCATTTTTTAAATGAGCACGCAGGGTTCATCAGTATTTTTCGTTCCTTGGTATTTCCAGTATTAAGTCTACTTCTTCTACCTCTTAATGCAGTTACATCTACATTCTTTCTTGACGTAATAAACAATTTAGTGTGTATATTGTTATTTAATGATTGCAGCAAAAACACAGCTTCAAACTCTGCCAAGCTCTTAATTTTATTGATTCATATAAAAGCTTTACAGATAGTGGAATGCATTATTTAATGAAACATGTCTGTAATTCCTCTGCTCATTAGCATCAACAGACGCTTGCAGCAGTTAATGAGAGTTTATTACTCTCAAATGCATTAACGAGCAGGCAATAACATAAAAAGCACTAAACTAGTTAGTGGCATAGAATTTTAAATTTCAGTTACAAGCACACATACATACATTTACAAACTGATGGTTGTCAAATAATTTAAATGTAATTTTACTCATTCTAATTTCTGACTGGGTTAGTGCCGACAAATAGGTGTTTATTTTGTTACTACTCCAAGTATTTATTTTCAGCTTTTTATTTGGTTAACGTGTAAACGTAACTGCTTATCAAGAGTCTGGTATCGGCAAAGTTCTCTAATCTATTATGCAGGTCGGATCGTTTCTGTCGCCTTTCGAAGTTTATCTGTTTGTGAAACTAAAGAACGGGGCAGACGATTTACCAGTGACAGCGAAATAATACATGGAAGACTAAAACGGTTCAAAGCAAGATGCTACTTTCTGTCGTCAGGAATTATGCCGAAAATTAAATAATGGTGCAGCAACAGAACATGATTCTTTATTTAACGTATCCTCTAACTGATCACCTACCCCCACCCAAAAAATACTGATGTGTAGCACTCGCATGACTTTGTGTACTCACTATTCTACAGACTATTTTAAAAGATTCTTCTTCTATCTTCTATCTTGTTAATCGAGATAAACTTTTATTACACTTTCATTGTGGGTATAAGCTAAAGTGATAGATTTTAAAAAGCGGATCGCTATGTGATGACTGAAATTCCATGTCCTATGCACGAACCGCGAGAAAAAACGAATAGCGACTTATCACCTAAAAAAGTATAAGTATTTGAAAATTCAAACCAATAACAAAGAATATCTTGGAAATGTTTAACGCCATAAAACATTTTATTTGATACAAATTGTGGATTTTAACAAAATTGACATTTTTTTTGTTAGATTTGTCTGTCTCTTACGGTTTACTAGTTACACAAAAGTCATGAAGGATGAAAAGATCTTTGCAGATATTTCCGGAACATTCAAGTCATACATTTTATTTGTTATGCAAATGTTTTAAACATGTGGTATTTTAATCCAAATCGTTAGAAGCATTTTTGAGAAAACCAAAAATAACGAAACATTTTCCATGTAAAGGATAATTTGAGTTGGAGGAATTTTCTTGTAAATCTTTGTATTGTATACTTGGAAGACACTGAACTTAATTGTCTTTTCGTTTTTATTTATGCCGCGCATAGGTAGACTTTTTTCTAAAAATACTTTTTTTTTAATACAGGAAGTCTCTAAATGTATATTTCCAGTGAAGTCTCGATATCGAATTTTTGGGTAGATTGCAATACTTCCTTTACTTAAATAGTTAAGTAGTAGAGAAAGTAAAGATTAGAAAAACTTGCTCTTTAAATTAACCTCGTAATTGCTCGAAAATTACTAAACATGTTTCAACATAGTCTTCTTGTTCTAAAAGTGCTATCCAAAATATTTTGTGTCTTGTACAGCGTCAGCATGCTTTCACGTATGCGTGTGAGATACATCCATCGGATTGGAGAAGACCCCCGGACATTGGATAATATCTTTGTGCTGTTTAATTTTGCCAAGACGTAAGCGTATAGAACACAGTATGCGATTCTACTGCTTTGCGCTCTAGCGTTTGTTCGGCTATCGAGAATTTTGCACATTTGTTGCCATTGAAAGCAAGTTTAATAAGGTCTGGATGTGTCACATGTCTAATGGTACTGAAGTGTTTTAAAACTAACTTTGAATAAAAATTTTAAAATATTGCCGCTGTAGAATAACTGAAAGAAACTATCTTCTGGTGAATTCTTATAGTTACAGAACAAACTGTTCCTGCTGACAATATTAAAAGCGATTCTAGAAAATGCAAACGTGCTTTAAAACTTTATGTATGAAGAGCGTTTCCTCTAGTTTGCTTTTCCTTTTACTTTCATTCTCTACTTAACACTTCAGTATATTTTTGTTTTTGAAATCAGTATGAGCTGTTATCAGTTATTAGAAAATTTTGCACACGTTTATGAAATCTCTCATGAGTTTCCCATTGGATTACGCAAACATTATATCAGATGTGGAGGCAAGCAAATTTGCTCAAGCATTCATTAAGATCCCAAGTTCAACAGAAGATAGTAGTTTTGAACACTTCAGGCTTAATATGTCGTTACTGGGATGCATTAATAATTGTTTGCATGTAAACTTCAACATTAGCTTGTGTTCTCCATATCAGTCACGCCCTGGATGACTTCAGAACCGAGCGCTCCGCAGATTTGATTATCAGGCAGGTGATGTTCTGAAATGTCAGCAACACAGGAACTTTCGAGTAATAACTTTCTCTAGCTTTAGGTAGGTTCCTCTTGATTGAGTTATGCGCAAGCGCAAACTATGTGCTTCCTTGAGAGCGTGTTCAAACAGACGAAGATCTACGGATCCTCTGCCTCTGTAAATTTTGCAGCGTAAAGGCTCGTTCACAATAACCGCGATCGGAAACCAGAACGAGAACGACAAAGTGAAAATACATGTATTGCAACGTGAGCGTTCACAAATTATTAACGGGAAGCTTTACCGGGTCAACGGGAACGGGAGAAAAGACTTGGTCAAGTTTTAACTTCTTCGTTCCCAGGAACGGCATATTAGATCCATATATACCTTAGACCTTCACTGTACAGATTATTCAAAGCGGCCGTGACCTAAAACAGCTGCTAGATCTCTGTCTAGCAGCAAGCTGAGAAAATTAAATCAGAAGAATTTCGGACAAATGTGCGTTCTGACTCCAGAATCATTGGGTGTTGGAGAACAATAGATAACTTAAATGTATGTTATTAATAAAGTAATGACGTTGGTTGGATTGGAAGCGGGTGGAAAAAATAGGATTGTTCGGTTTACAAACAAATGACGTCCCAGTGTTATCGATGTGCATTTCCGCTATCGTTCCCAGTGTGTTGTGAACCAAACTTTCGCACGTGGTTTTGTTTTCCATTCTCGTGTCATTGGGAACCAACCTTAATGATCTGTTCCAGTGTCGGATCTTAGGAATACCCATCTGTGAAACTTCTAAAATCCACAATTTTAATTCGATTAATTATAAATTTTAATATAGTAATCAGGGATTAATTTAAAATACGCACACCAAATTTTAAGCATACTTTTACATTACTTACAGGGTTAACTTTTTTATTATTGTTCTTAATGTTTTGAAAAACTGCATCACAGGATGAAATGATTTTTTGAAAAAATTAATATTTTATAATTATTTTCTTTAATAGTATGTGAATAAATCGTAGAGATGATTTTAATTACTCTACTAGTTTGGAAAAAAATAAATGTTAAATATGAGATTTCAATTTTTTGCTTAAAATTTACCCATATATTATTTAATATGACAACTAAGCATAATAAAATTCATCTTATCATCCATTTATTCTACTATTTATGAGGAGGTAAGCAAAATTTAATTCATTTATACTGAAAATTACATAGTGTGGAACAATATGAAAATGAAGATGTGCCGACAAATGAAAACCCAGTAAAAGAGTTTAAAAATTATGCACAATACTAAAATAACATTGTTTCTGACTTTATGATGTTTAGCATTTAGTGTATATACCTCTGTAGTTATTTAGTATTTGAAGGTTCCTGAAATCTCTCTTGAACGGTTTGTTCACTTTAATTTTGGCAAAACCTATCGTTTTTTAATACAATTTTATAGGAAGCTAGACTTATAGGCATTTGTTTCGCTATATGACATAGTTTAAAAGGTCGCACATCTATAAAAGCTACCAGAACTGAATTAGATGGTTTGTAGTGTTTAATAACATTAAAAATCCACATTTATCAACTTTGGCAATGCACTCTATATTTCTGCTGCGCTCTGTAGTTGCTTTAACAGCATGTCAAGGCAAAGCGAAGGTCAAAATTCTACAATTTTGGTTCAATGCTTTTGAAATTTATTTAACGTAACCGTCATGTCTCAGTTAAGCTTTACACAAAGTTTTAAACCTCTACTGTAATGTGCAAGTGGTATTTTCAAAATGCTCCACGCGGAATATTTATTAACCTTTAAGAGTAAAGGTATTGTGTTTCTGTCCAGGAAGTGTGTCTACAAATATGCACACAGAATTATCAATTACATTGCAGACAAAATGTGATTTTTTGGTTAGTTTTATGGATTGAACATTTAAAATGTTTAATACACAACACAACATTAAATTCCTGTGATCAGTAAACCGTTGATTTTTCATAAAACCCCATATTTTATTTACTTTATTGTGTATCTCTAAGCACATTCTCAAATATCATTACAACTGGGCAATATACGAGGATCATCCAAGAAGTCACGACTGTTCGCGTATTCTCGCTGCACAGATCGCTGTTTATTCAAAGTCGAATAGTTTCCTCAACATTTTCACTTAGTGTTGTGTGGGTTTCAGACGAAAGATATTATTGTGCTTTCCGTGATTATTCAAAATGAACTGTTAGATACAAAGCTTGAGGTTATAAGTATTGACTTTTTGAGTGCTCGGATATTGAAACCTGCAGAAATTTACAGTCATCTAGGGGAAGTGTATGCTGATACAGTAGTGAACGAAAGAAATGTGAGAAACTGTGTTAAATGCTCAACAATGGACGAACAAATGCCCATGGCGAAACTCAACCCGAACGTCCGTCATTCATTACAGGTGATTTGAAGGATTAAGTGAACAACAAAATTATAGAGAGAGAGACGTGTAACCCTTTTTGAGTTACATATTTCTTTCCCAAACATTTCTCGTTCTTTGTTTGGTGAAATTGTGTCTGAACATCTTGGTTTAATGGTCTGTGGCAGTCGACTACGACACGGGAATTCTAAAGCTCGTGGGCGGATATGACAAATGCAAATAACGGAGGCAATTATGTGGAGAAATAGCGAAGCTTCAGTTTTGTGACACGATTTTTTTTTAAAAAAATATTTATCCTGAATATATTAAAGCCAAACGCTCCTTACTTCCTGACATACCTTGTATCTCCTACTGGAAGCATTTCAGTTGGAGACTTTAAGGTCGTGTCGGCATGTTGCCATGGTAGCCCTGTCCAACTCACGGCTTGTGTGAAAGAACAATTAATTCCATTAATTGACCTAATAGTGGTTGTACTATAAAGCCCGGGACTTAAGTACTTACAAAGAATGTAAGTCGCCATTGGGGTATAACATCTCAATACAATGTGAGATCTCCTTGTGCTTTACCGGGAAAAATGCGAATCAGTTGGAGAATTTAATGTCGTGTCGGCATGTTGCCATGGTAGCTCAGTGGTTAGAGCAACCGGACGGAGACCGGGAGATCCGTGGTTCAAATCCCGGCTATGGCATTGAATTTTTTCAGTCATCTGATTCTACCTTTCCAACCCTGTCCAACACACGGCTTGTGTGAAAGAACAATTAATTCCATTGGAAGCATTTCTTTTATCAACACAAATTCTGAGCATTTTAATAATAAAAAGAATACACTAAATATTACAAACGCCTTGAAATACAAAGCATCACAAACCATACTGATGCTGCTAGTTTAACTGAAAACAGCCACTTGAAGTTTTCTCTTAGAAATGTTTCTTTGCACACCAGTTCCAGATGACAATGCGAAGACATTCATTGACAAAAACATTAATAACATTTTGTAGCATTCAAATGGTCAAAATCGAGAGAACCACAGTGAGATATGAATAAGGATATCAAATATTCATAAAACCAAAATCAAGAACTTTTTAAAACATTTTCCCTGTACATGGCCTTAATCAAATTTCGCAAGACAATAAAAGTAGGCTTCTAATCCTTGGTTGGAATATTATTAAAACGCTTGAATGCGATACTGTACCGTTTAAGGTGGTTTGTACAGAAGTCTTCGAATTCAGTGGTTCCGCAAAGGTATTTCGTGGTAATTAGGTACGTAGGTCCTGCTGGAGTCATACAGCGAGGAATAAAAACAAGGGAGTAAGCATTCGCTATTATGTGGGTATCCCCACATCTTGAAAGTGATAAATGGTTGGTTTCCTCCTTTGTTTTAGGGTAATTCATTACCTTGTCAGCAGGCGTCGCTAGTGCTACTAAACTCTTTAAGAGCTCAAACGTGCATACCATTCAAATAACGGATGACAAAGCAATTCAAGACAAACAACAGCTAGAAATGCGTATATCTTTTCACGGTTTTGGAAGCTCTCGGCCGAGCACAATAATGACATCCATTCACCCGCTGTGGGCTGCTGTCACAACTAAGGGTGACATTTTACGATTCTCCAAGTATACATATTTACTTTCACTTTTCAGCGCATTTCCACTTGTCAGCGTTTGTCGCAAATTCCTGAATGCCTTCTTCCGGATCCTCCAGCTGTCCATAAGATGTTTCCTCAACATGCGAACACTATTGTGCACTCTTTCTGATGTCTCTGATTTTTCCGGTCATCCATGTTTTCTCTTTCAACGTGGAGACCATATTATCAATGAAGTTTTAAGCCACCTTTCGCTACCCATTCCTTGAATATGCTCAAACCATTACATGCACTTCATTAGAGCCCCCCCCAGCTGCTCTTCGGAGACCAAACATTTCCATAGCCTGAGCTTACATTTCTAGCTTTCTAAATGTCCACCACTTAGTATATTAATTTAGTTCTGTAACAGCCACAAGAGTCAAGCTTGTATAGGGTCATTATTTGTATGGTAACCTATTCAAGGGCTCTTCACAAATTGCGAGAGAACCTAGAGTCGCCGGGAAATATTGCCGGTAGAGGCGCACTAAAATGCTTATCTTATGCTGGAAATTTTCAAACAAGCAGCATAACTCGCTCACTGGTCTAAGCTCAGCAGCTGCAATTCTTGTGATTTCTTGCACCATATTACCTGTAAATTCTTGTATAGCAAATGTGGATTTCCACATAACCTACCGTGAAGCGACTGTGCAACGACCATGTCCCTACCATGTCGTGTCTGTCGTTTGGATTTCCATATGACCTACCATGTCCCGACTGTGCACCGTCTAATTCATGTTTGATTCAATCCTTGGACGGACCCAGGGTGGGGCTTAGAGGGTTTATAGCCCCATCTTAATTATATAAAAAAGATAATTTGGTAAACTCAAAATCAACACTTTTATTTCTATTAAATTTACTTAAACCAAATGACATCTGCTAGTTCACACTCAATGCGTGAATTTAACATAGTGGTAGACTATATCTCAAAAGATGTTTAACTAGGAAAAAAGAAACACACAGGCCTAATAAAATATGCTTTACAATTACTATTATATAATATCTGAATAAGAATTAAGGTATCACTACAATCAGGATAGCTTACAGTAAAACTAATAATCAAATACTTAAAAGTTATGTTTAAGAGGTAGCTTTATTTAATAAATAATTTCATAAGTGTTCTCAAAATTTAAATTAAACCTTGCATCTAAAGAACAATTCCTGGATCACTTACATGATGATTGAAAATTTAGGAATTAAAATTCTCTATTACGGAATGCATTTTACTGTTGGTAAGGTATTTCTCAAAATAGTTGGTTCCTCCCTAATCCGCCTCTGATTTGATCTGGTCGTTTTGTCATCTATGCTTCAACAAGCTATGTATAACAAAGAAGAAGACATGTTATACTCTGTGATGCTTATTTGGTTTTACGGAGGAGATAAAATATTTTCAACCTTTCGCTATAACCTTTCAGATGTTATGTTTAATCAGTGTGTTGTCATAATCTTTATGTAACAGATCGTGTAGCTCCGAAAACTACGATCCAACGAATGGCAAGGTATTCGTATCATTACGGAAAATGCCGAAAATAATCGAAGTGCAAGAGGCTTCCAAACGGTGACCGGCAGGTTGCCGCTAGGTCATTTCCACATAGCCTACTGTGCACTTAAAGTGCTGCGACTGTGTCCAGGTCATTTTCATAAAATCAATCACATCGCTGATTGCCGACAACATGGTTGGTGCACAGTAGAGGCATGACAGGGACACGGTAAGTCGTGTGGTAATAAACAAAAATTAGTTAATTAATCGTTAATTATATGGAAGGTACCTACTCTTTAGCGATTCCCAAACACAGACATGCCCAGTGCACGATAGGCTGTGTGGAAATCCACCTTAATATTTAAATAAGAAGATATAGTATGTGACAGTTCACTCATAACGGGTAAATGGGAGAGCAGCGTTGCCGAATTGCATTAGAAACCTCGTAAGCAATATGAAAGCACGTGTTACAATGTAGTAAGATGACAACATAAAGTTCAGCTTATAGGCGAAGGGAAAGGAGGATGATGGAACGTTACTGGCTAGAGCAACAGCGCAGGAGAGGTTGCCAAAGAAACCACACGGAAACATGCCCCTCTGTTATAAGTCGCTTCTTGTTTAAAACAAACAGCAGCGTAAGAGGATTAGGACACACTATCTTTCAAAGAACCTCACAAATAAAACTCGCGATTGTTTGGATACGAGGGACGAAGGGGCTACAAATCCACACTTATAATTATACCACGACACACTTCTCTTATTTCATTTAATGATTCGGTAGTCTTAAATGCGCTGTTGCAGGATCTTGTAGAAACAACCATAGGAGTTTTTGTATTTTTCCATCAAGCGATAGAAAAATAGTGTTAGAATTAGTCCTTACTTAGTATCTGCATTATTGTTTCATTATGGGTTCTATTATTTTCCTAGGACTTATCGCTCACCGCATTCCAAATTTCAGGAAAAAATGGGGCATTTCATGTAATGATGTGGCATTTGGTGTGGTAATAGATTTGTTATATTTGTGGCTAGCATCATTGTATGGCTATATGTTTAAGTTGGTAGCACAGACCGGAATGATGTAATGGGAGTGGGGGAAAAGGCGGTTCTCAGTAGTAGCGTCTGACGCTAAGAGAGTCTCTTGGAACGCAATGAACAGTGGAATTGGCAGGGTGGGACGCTCCGTCGACAGCAGAAGGTATTCTGTATCTTTCTTTATCCTCAATATAATTAATAATCCAAATTAACACTATGTAGATTATTGAAGTAGCTAGTTCCTTCTATCCTTCCACACCACGATCTAGATATATTTTTAGGAATTTTCAGATATTTAGGAACTTAGTTGAGCTCGCCCCTGTCGGACCTCGTGTAGTTTGTGATGTGTTTGAAAACCGGTACCTTGCTCTACCCCCCGTGAGTTAAAGAAAATGTAGAGGTTACGACAATATCACAGGGTTCTCTGAAGCACATTATCGTCTGTCTCACCCATTTAGATGTAACTAAGATTCGTAGCAGAAAAATAAAATCAGTCGGTCATTGAAACCATCACAGATCGGGAAAAACAACTGCAGTAATTCATCATCCAGTGGGATCATTTGGTTTCAAAACTTACACTTAAAATGGGATTTCAGCTTTAGTAAGTGTATAGCGCTCCATCGAAAACGGAGGTACAGCTGTTTGTTGAACCAGTTTGTTTAGCGATTTTCGAAGAGGTCATTCTAAACTGGTAACGATGTCAACTAGTTTATTCGCTGTTAAAAGCTTATCCTTTCCTAGAAACTTTCGTATCTAACACCGAAACCGACCCTCACATGTAGTTCTTGAAGGTAGTGCAGAGTTGGAAACCTTTCAACAAACCGACACACGGTGAGAAAAAAAACTTTGCAAATAAACATACGTTTCCACAGATAAGCGTTGCACCCTGTTAACCGAAATACGACACTTGACGGGACCTGACATAGAAACGCCAGTGACAATGTAGCGCCAGTTCACTTTCGTACGAGATTCGGAGTCCGAAGTGACACTAGACAGGCCGCAAATGGGTTACAATATAAAATATTGACACTATATAATTCCGTTGCTTATGTGAAAAAAATTATGGCGCATATAGCGTTACAACGTATCTCATTCGATCAGTTTTTATGCATGCTAGGAATAGTTTCAAATTAAGCAATAAGTGATTAGAAACAGCATTTAAATGTTAATATTGGTAGCATTGAGGAATAAATTCAGAAACTGCGGTAACCAACTCTTGCAAAGTGGCAAAAATACCATAAGTTTACAAACGCGTCAAAATGACCCACTTACATTTTAGAAGATGTAAATACACTACATGTAATATTTCGAAAAAGGATAACGTTATGAAAAAAAATTATTTGAGAAATTGTGCACCTCAATGAGCAATGCATGTTACCTGCAGTAAGTTTTTGTTTGTGTATCTTCGTTTCTCACTTATACAAAATTCAATGAGAATGAAGATGACTTTATAAGATATTTACAGACAAATTTACATGCCCTCGTTTCATAGATGAATCCAAAACGTTAAAGCCGAATTGAGAAAATCAAGCGTAAAGCACATTTTCCCATGTAAACGATAGTTTGGCGTGAGGGAATTTTATGAAAATCTTCGTGTTGCATCCTAGAAGGGTGCTGAAGTAGAACAAGAAGTATGACACACACACACGCGCGCGCGCGCGATTTCTAAAAGTGTTTTTGGGTTCAGGGGACCTCGAAATGTGCATCTCCGGTACAATATCGACATGAACATTTTGGGTGCAATGCAATACCACAAAAGGGCGTACATTATTTTGCGTACAGAAACACTCACTAGGAGGAAAATAATACAGGCATTTAAGACATACGTATTATTATTATTATTATTATTATTATTATTATTATTATTATTATACTGGTACCTACTAGCTACAGAAACAAACAATAAGAACAGTAGCAATGGACAAGGGACATGTAGGATCAAGAGGTCCAAAAAGCACTGCTTTCACTGAAGTTGTTGGAGCAGCTTTGGTATCACTTTCATTAATAATTAATTTGTTCTTTCACACTGGCAGTATGTAGACTAAACCGACTCGATTAACCGAGGTCGTTAAGACATGGACTCGTGAGGGCTGTGTTTAAAATTCCGCCAGGACTGTCCTCCCTGGCTGAAGGTTTTTACAGGTTTTCTTCATTCCTCATAACTGGCAAATGCCGGAGAGGTACCCTAAACTTAGATTGGAACGTTTCCTCCCCAAATTTCTTTCCCAATCATCAATTTATTTTAGTATCATCAGTGACCAGCACCTATAGTGACCTATGCAGTAAAAATAAGCGTTAAAACGCTATTCGAAAAAAGTATCTAGACTAAGGCTGGAAAACTGAATCACATTTGAAAAAGTCAAGCTACGGCTGGGGCTCGAACCACAAAATTTAGGATCTCCCTGACAACACTCTGACGAACTATTATTGCTCAAACTGCATTTATTCCTGTTTATGTGGATTATGATTTAGACGTAAGCTATTTCTGAAAATCGTAATAGACATATTAACTACAGCTTTTATTGGTTTACAAAATGTTAGCTCAGGTCAATAGTTTTCGTAATATTCATCTATTAATTGCTTTACTCCATTAGCACCATTCAGCATTTTATAGCTTCTTTTGCTTGGGCCATGTTATCCACATCAACTTTAGAACACTCTGGCTTATGCATAATGTATAAGAGTTATAAGGGGTAGCACTCCCGCCCAAAAATATCAATATTAACGTTATCAAAAGCTAATCACTATCTCCTAGAAGTTTCCCCTCTCCCCGCCTTCAGAACATCCCAGAACACTGTGCAAAATTCCAGCGGCTATATAAACCAGCGCATTCGCGGGTGAGGCAATAAGTGCATCTCTGTTGCGAGTATTCAATACGAGTTTGCGAAGATAGTTGTAACGTACGTGAGTGCTGCTACTGCGAGAGATTAGAGAGGTATTGCGTTTTACTTTCCAGCGGATGAACCGTCCGGAAGAAAAGGTTACGTCGTGCATATTTCATTACGCTGCTACGTCGCGAAGAAGTGAAATGACAATGAGAGCCAGACAAAGTCAGAATATTGTCTTAATATTTCACTCGAAGCTTACCTTAAACAGTTAAACAGTTTTTTCATAATTTACAGGATGATTCACTGAAACTAAAGTAACAAAAATATGAGAGTAATGCGAATAATATGCCATTTTATGCTAGACAGGAAAACATCTATTTTTTTTAAATCATATACCGCAAATGACCTCAGTTTCTGTAGCTACAATATACCAGTCTGAGACGACTATCGTTAAACGACTTTTGTAATGCTTCAACTGGAATATCATAAACTTCTCTGTGAATATTATCTTTAAGGTCTACAGAAGTTTGTATAAACCTCGCTCTTCAAATACCACAGAAAAATCAGTCACAGGCAAAGAAATCGGGGAATCTTGAAGGCTATGCAATGACTTCATATTCTGAGATAACTTGACTGTAGCACAGCTGGCATGGAACTTCTAGCGACGTGAGCTGTGGCACCATCTTGCTGAAATCGTTCTGGCTGCTCCCTTATATACTTAAAGACAGTACTCGCAAATAAATAAATGTTCTTCCGGTTGAAATGCTACAAATATAGTTTGACGATATCCAATCTCTCTTGGAACACACACATTGACTTTGTATGTAGTAAATTATCTCGTACAGTATTTATGCTAGTTAATCTGAACAAATTAGTGCCAAAAGAATATGTAAGGGCAGCCTATTTTTCTTTTTTCCAAAGTATATATAGATATAGTTTAATACTACGGGGCAGCAGTTCGAGGATTTCTGAAGTACTTATTATTAAAAAAAAGGTTGTGAGAATGTTAAGTTCTTTCCATAAAAAACAGCATTGCAAACCTCTATTCAAAACTGTCGAAATTCACATAATTGCTAACTTATATGTATATGATGTTTTAGTTTATATTAAAGAAAATGTAGATATGCACACAAAAAGAAATGAAATACATATCAAACAAGAAATAACAAAATATAAATGCCTTTTCAGAGACTCCAGAGAACAGCCAAATTTTATAAAACCATTGGAATTCAATTATATAACAGCTTGCCCATTGAAATAAAAAATGGCAATGTAAATAGATTTGTACATAGTTTATAAGTATAATTTTTAAGCTCTATTTAGGATATAGGACAAAGTCTATTGTAATTTATGTAATTACCTAATGATGGATAAATTATTATTATTATTATTATTATTATTATTATTATTATTATTATTATTATCGTAGCCTGGCAGATTGTCGCGGCATCATGGCGATCATTTGCGGAATATAATTTTAAGAAATGAAATGTTTTCCAGTGTCGCGTAAAATGGCACATTATTCGTATTAATCTCATTTATTCGTTAATTTAATTTAAAAATATATTTGTTAAGTAATGTTTACTATACAATTGTAAAAATTGGTTTCATTGATAGTTTTGTGTTCAACATCCTATGAGCAATCAGTACCTGAACATTTGCGACTGAGAGAACAAAATGCACCATGTTCAAAGATATTCAACATGAGCAATTGCGGCGTTTGCCGAATGTAAATCTTGAACAGGGTAGCTGACATGCCACGATCTAGTCTAAAAACTTTATACGTTTGAAGTGGAATAAACTTTTTCCTATTTTTTTCTAAAGCCAACATTCTCAATGTATGTCATTGTTTTTAGTAATACAATTAGAGGAATTATTACATTAATAACTTCTATTGCCTACCGCAGTAACTGTACAGACAGTGAATCGAAGGCCTTCTTTAAATACACGTATGAATTTCATGACACTTGGCACGCGATTTCTCAGCCTTCCTAAAAGTAAAAGCTCCTAGAGACCCTAGCGAAGATGTTGAGGGCAACAGCTAAAAAATCTAAACAGAGCTAGGAATCCTATCTAGAATGAAACCACTCGACAACGATAAACTCTAATTTATTGCTCTACTGGTTATTATCTTGCTTAAATTAAATTATAAGAAGAATGAAAGGATCTTCACCTACAGGAGACGTTGCCATATCCATTCACTGGCTTCCAAAAGCTAACTCATAAGTTATACTAAAACTAAAGCCCCCGGCTCAAATGGTACAAAAAGTAACCAAATCGTGATTACCAACAAATTTAAATGATGACATGACCGGAGCCGTTACCACCTACAAACAAGGAGTCGTATCACTCACGTTTCTTCTTACAACCATGGCCACGTGACTGGACCATGTGTCTATAGAGCAAAATCGCAACTGGATATTTTTTACCCAACTAGGTCCACATTAGGTTCACACTGACGCTGAACTTCAACATTATGGAAAAGAGGAAAAAAAGTAAAATTAAGTTTACCGCATGGTACTATTAATAACGGCGATTGTTCACTTTAAATGAATCATTTTCTAATAAAATTATTTCATATGTTTTTATAGGTCTTGTATTTAATACTTTCTTTTTCAAACTAGCAACACAATATCGCGGAAAATAACCAATCATTAAAATAGATGTTGACTTTTCATTTCAGCACTTTAAGCTCGCCTTGAAAGCTTCAAGATATATCTAGGATATCCTCTTGTGTTCTAAAATCACGGAAATGGCTACTTTTTGGGAAAAGGAATTTGGTGAAAACAGTCAAACGTACACGCGTAATTTTTGGCGAAGGTGTGTGTATTAAATGTGTATGTGGGCTTTAATCTAGTTTTTAATTCATGTTTGCTTTTAAATTAAAGCCAAAGCCTTCTCTAAACTACATTTTTCAACAGTCCTAAATTCCAATTTACGGCAATTATATCCCTAATTATGAGAAATTTGACACCAAAATGCTACACACTGTAACAAATAAGCTTTAATGATCTTTTTTTGCCTCTGTAATACTCACAAGTACAGTGAACTAAATAATCCTAAAAGTTTGATTAATTCAAGTTTGAATTTTACAACTAAAATTATCACGCTTAATATAAATGTTTCGGTAAAGTACCTCCTACTTAAAATGTCCACAGTAATTCAAATAATCAAGTCAAGGAATCCCAAACTTTAAACATATTTCTTGTTATGGGATAAAAAAACTTTCAAAATGTACATCACTTCCTCAGTGGTCCAGTGATAGCCATTATGGCTTCTCAATCCAGAGGTACAGGTTTCGATTTCCGGCTGTGAAGGGGAGAATTGTTTCTTCAATTAGAATTATTCACTAACCTCTTAGAGTCTGGAAGTTTGACTGTGAGAGTTAAATGAGCGTGTTTCACAGCAAAATGAACAAAACTCAGAGATATCCTACGATTCAAACAGTTGTTAACAATCACCTTGACTTGTTTCTTCAGCCAAATTCCCTACCGTCACCATAGTAGTTAAATCGGAGCTACACAAATGTGACAAAAATAATCACTGGCCAAAAGCGCATAAATAGTGCGTTATATACTACTTAATACTTTAATAACAATGTTATTTGTTATACATTGATCGGGCTGAACATTTTCATAACGTTGATGCAAGTTTGTATAACAGTTTATTTTAATGTCACAATTGCTCTTTAAATCTCTTCACGTCTCTTCCTCCCTCTCACATATCTCTCTCTTTAATTTAACATTCACCTGGAAGGCCGTATCTGACAGTGAATGGGTGAAATAATGTTCAAATGAATCCGTTGTCTAAAGAGCTTAAGAGTTACCGACATTTGGCTTCTGAGGATAAGGGAAAATTTCAAGCAAGCAAGAAAGAATGAAAAATCTAACAATGCAACTCACTCGTACCGAGATTCGAATTCTGAGTCTCTTGAGTGTGAGGCAGACATGCTATCCCCACACCTCGATGCGGTTACCAATATTTACGTGTTGAAATGCCTTTGCAATAATTATAAATTTCCCTTAAAAATGCTTTCGGCTTTTCAGAAAGCAGTACGGTGCCATTCTTTACGAAAATGTTTGCTTTTGTACCTATGTATATTATCCATCAGGTTACTGTATAGTTTAATAGGTTCTAGGTAAAGCTTCCTCCTCTTTCAGCAGCCAACGCGCTATCTTTCTGCATTAGTGACTGCATATTGCGTGAAACCCTACAACTGCCCCGGATACTACTTTTAAAAGCTGTTCTGGCCGAGTTTTAAGCCCATGAACATTCTCTTAATCCTCTCATCATTTCTGTGCCGTGTTAGAGGATCTTACATGAGCTTAGTGGAATCCATGATATAAAGACTGGTTAAAAAAAAAAGCGGAACCCTTGCTGAATACGACGTCTAAGTAAGGAAGAAAAAGAAAAATGGATTTGGGCTTTTATGAATAGCACAAGGAACTTCGGCAGAATACTTAAAACTATGTAATTTTCATTCTTTCTTTCCTTACTGACAAATAGATTAAGAAGGCTGTTGGCGATAATGAACACAGTGATGATATATTTTATTTTGTTGTATAGTCGCTATTCTCTAGGCTGTATGCTTACATTCTGTGGCGGTTCAAATCCCGCCAAGACGTAAATCGCCAAGGCGGTTCAAATCCGTAACTGAGGTTTTTTCTTCATAATTGGCCGGGCAAGTATACTAAGTTAGGCATGGAACGTTTTCTTTCCAAACTTTCTTTGCAAAATATTTCTTTCGAGGCAGTATTTTTAACACTTAAATGATTTCAGGCTAATTATATAATACATACATCAATAACAGCCCGCCTTAAAGCAATATGTGTATAAATAGCATATAAAATGTACGTAACAGTCATTGTATTAGTGTTTATATTATTGTGCACATGTTTAATAATGTTATGTGAATGTATTACGTAATTTAATAATGTAGGAGTTGTGAGAAAATAGGTCAAAAGTTGTTAACAATGAGATAACCTTGAGGCAATAATGAATTGGAAAGTTTAATAATGCTACTTGTAATTCTTGGAGCAACAATAATGTAATTTTTGAGACAGTTTATAAATAGCCAATTAACAACCAGAAAAAGTTTAAGTTAAATAAAAGTATTCTATTGGAGTAGAGTTAGCCAATCAGAAACTGAAATAAATGAAATTTACAAATTCAGGCGCTAGAAGTCAGTTGCTTGTAGACAGTGTTCCTAAGTGGACGCGAGGCGCGTCCTCGAGAAGTTTAATACGTATCCAGTGTGGGACGAAAATTCATTACGACGAATATTATAAAGTTTACGTGTTAAAAAGTGCAAGTAATTTATAAATAATCTCACAGCTCTCTATATAAATGAAGTGTTATTTAATCGTATGAAAGATTAATAAATGGAGTAAAGTAAAAATTATAATTTGTGTAAGCCTATATTCTTTAGCCGTATCACCCCTGTTAAGAGAAACATGTTTCTACAAATTAATACTGACGCAGCCGAGGCAAACACACACACACACACACACACATATATAATTAAAGAAACGTTAAAATACAAAGTTAAAAGTAAAGTTGGGGCAAAGGCCACCGGAAAGTAAAGTTGGGGCGAAGACCACCGGAAAGTGAACATTGGGGCGAAGGCCACCGGAAACTTTGTACAATACGTGGTTGCAACTACTTCAAGTGTTCGGCTCCCCAACAGTGGAATTATAACACAACTCCTCCTAAAATTAAACTTCTTCACTTTGCATGTATCATCAGTACTCACCGCCTGTGGTGCCATATGCAATAAGAACGGGCCTTCAACACCATTAAACCAGAATTTTAAAAATCAGATAAGAAAAGTACTGCATACTACAAATATTTAACCAGAAATACATGTTAGATAATCTTTTTTTCTTCAGAATAAGGCACGCGCGTATTTAAGTCAAGACTGCTTTTAAGGATACAACGCAACTTTTTCATACATTTCCTTCAACCAAACAATTCTTTACATTATGAAATATGTTTCGCCAATTTTTACTTTCTCAGAAATAGCTATAAATGTTTTCGTTAAAATATAATACCTTTGAGATATCTGCATGATGGTTAAATAGTACCTACTATTAACATTCTGTAAATTGTATGTAAAGTTCTCTTCATTCTCACTGATTGTTGTATAGTTGGGAAACCATAAGAGGTATAAAGTATAAAAATTACAACAGGGAAAACACAAAGGCTCATTAAAAGACATAAATACACCCAATTATATTTTTTCTACCATTAGAGTTTCCGAAATATTCACTGTTGTATTTTTAACCTTTTTTGAAGGATGAAGTTTACTTTGGTGCACCATTTATGCTAGCTTTCTAAAAATCTGGCATTATTCCTTTCCTTTTTCACGAGCTCATTACAAACAAGAATTAGATTTTGTGTATAAATAGCTAAGCTTTCGCATCTTGTCTAATTGGAAATAAATTGTAGCCAAACAATAATCGCGATTAATGTAAATTGGGTGGAAGAATAATTTGTACAATTAGATACCGAGATTTCACCGGAAATACATGTTTTGGAGTCCCCGAATCCAAATAAAACATTAAAAAAAGGTCCGTGTGCGTGTGTCTGTGAACAGAATAACTCAAAAACGAAAAGTCGGACAAACAGCAAACTCCGTATTGAAGTTCATTAGCTTCCAAAGATATGACACGAAGATTTTGAAGAAAATCCCCCATTCCAAACTACCTTTACATGGAATATTTTTAGAACTTTTTGATTTTCTAAAAACTGGCTAACGATTTTGGTTAAAATACCAAATATAAAAATCTGATGTGCTACACTCACATGACTTTCTCTACTCTTGTACAAACTATTTATACAAACGCTTATTCTCCATCTACTTCATGTTAATCGAGATAAACATTTGCAGACTATCTTATTGCTAAGTTTCTTGTAGATGTAAGGAAATATATATTTACAAGGGCAATATAGAAATACAATAGCCTTTAAGCACATACATATCTGGTAATAGCTGGTTGCTAGGTGCAGCACTATTCCCTTTGCCACAGATTAATACTCTTTGCATATCCAAGACAAAAAAATGAATAACGAATTCCCATTTGAGAAAATAAGTATTGAAAAATTTAAGGGAATAACAAGCAATATCTCGAAAATGGTTCACCCAACAAAAAAAATGTATATGACATAAATTGTGTATTTAAAAGCGATCTAAATTTTTTGTGTAGTAAACTTTTGTCTATCTCTTATGGTTTACCAGTTATGCAAAAGTCGTTCACAATGAAAAATACTTTTGGAGAAATTCCCAGAAAACTCAAGATATACATTTTATTTGTCATAAAAATATCTTAAACATATGATATTTTAATCAAAATCTTTAGAGCCATTTTTGAGAAAATTAAAATTTTCGAAAAATCTTCCATGTAAAGGGTAATTTGGGGTGGGGGGATTTTCTTGAAAACCTTCGTGTCGCATCCTTGGAAGATACTGAACCTAAATACCAAGGTTGGTGTTTATCTGACTGTTCGTTTCTGAGTTATGCTGTTCACAGACACACACACACACGGACATGTTTCCAAAAATGCTTTTTTTGGATTCAGGGATCTCAAAACATGTATTTCCGGTGAAATCTCGGTATCGAATTTTTGGATGGAATACAATACTTCTCCTACTTAGTATACGTAGTAGAGAAAGTAAAAATATTTACATGACAAGTAAAATGTATATCTTGAATTTTCTGGGAATAGTCTGTAAGCCATCTTCATTCGGAAGGAATTTTTTTGTAATCTCGTATAACTGGTAAACGTTAAGCGATAGACAAAAAAGAATTACACAAAAAATCTAGATCTCTTTAAAACACACAATTTATTTGAAACAAGTTTTTTATGGCATAAGCCATTTCTGAGATACGGTTATTAATGGTTCAATTTGTTCATTACCTGGTCATTGTCTTCAAGTCCTGTCAAAGTTCAGTTATTTCTCACGATTACATGGAAACAGCATGGAATTCTGACAGCATATAGCGTCCAGTTCTACGAAATTTGACCATCGCTGTTCTCTGTGTATCTACGTATAACGAAGTTTGTATTGTAGCTATTTTGCAAAGGTTTATTTGGATTAAAACGTAGTAAGAATAGTTTGTATAATCAATAATAAACGGTAGAGGATGGAGAAAATCATGTGAATATATCACATCAATTTTTTATGTGAGTAGTATAGTTAGTATACGGAGAAAGATTGTGAATTGGTAATATTTTTACTTTCTCTACTACGTATAGTAAGTAGGGGAAGTATTGCATTCCACCCAAAAATTCGATACCGAGATTTCACCGGAAATACATGTTTTGAGACCTCCTGAATCCAAAAAAAGCATTTTTGGAAACATATCCGTGTGTGTGTCTGTGTGTGTGTGTGTGTGTGTGTGTGTGTCTGTGTGTGTGTGTCTGTGTGTGTGTCTGTGAACAGCATAACTCAAAAACGAACAGTCGGATAAGCACCAAACTTGGTATTTAGGTTCAGTATCTTCCAGAGATGCGACACGAAGGTTTTCAAGAAAATCCCCCCACCCCAGACTACCCTTTACATGGAAGATTTTTCGAAAATTTTAATTTTCTCAAAAATGGCTCTAACGATTTTGATGAAAATATCATATGTTTAAGATAATGTCATGAGAAATGAAATGTATATCTCGAATTTTCTGGGAATGTCTCCAAAAGTATTCTTCATTGTGAACGACTTTTGCATAACTGGTAAACCATAAGAGATAGACAAAATTTTACTACACAAAAAATGTAGATCGCGTTAAAATACACAACTAATGTCATATACATTTCTTTTGTTGAGTGAACCGTTTTCGAGATATTGCTTGTTATTTCCTTAAATTTTACAATACTTATACTTTTTCTCACATTCGTTATTCATTTTTTTTATGTCCTGGACATGCAAAGAGAATGGACTGCGCCACATAGCAACCAGCGTTAAAATATTTGACTATCGCTTAAAAGCTACCATATTTCCCTTGCATCTACAAGAAAATTACCAATAAGATTGACATCTCGATATCTCGATTAACATGAACCATATGGAGAATAAGCGTTTGTAAAATTAGATTGTACAAGAGTAGAGAAAGTCATGTGAGTGTAACACATCAGATTTTTTTAATGGGTTTTATATACGGTCTACCTAACTTTAGACTACCACAACAACAATAATAATGATGGTGATAATAAAATAATGTTACATTCCGAAATCCTTATTAATTATCAGGTGCATGGGTATTACAACTGGAGAAATAATGTCACAAAAAACAAAAGTATGACAAAAGCATTAATGTTGGTTACGTCAGACATCAGAACTAACATTTCCTGGTAATGAAACACTGAATATTTGAGTTATCTAATTTGTTGCTGAAAACAAAAGGGGAAATTGAAAGAAGCTTTACTAGGATAATTTCTATTAGAGATATCGCAATCACCTGACAAAAACTGTTTGAGCTTGTAAATGAAAATATCGGATCATTGAAAACAAAACGTCAAGCTGCATGCAGTGAGATAGTGCAAAGGTGCATTAAATTTTCAGCCGCCACTGGCATTCATTTGCTGCAGTTCCATAACCGTGCAAAACTGAATTATCAGACAGAAGGGTAGCTCCGACGTTCAGTTTGTTGGTTAGCTAGCGGCAGAAAACTCTGTTAATACCTGCCAAATTAACAAATGTGACCGAAGCTTTTGGAGTAGCAAGATTTAAACGCTGTTATGACGGGGAAAAAAGGGGAATAAAGCAGCGGCGTAGGGACATCATTTCACCCATTTATTCCTTTCTTTCTTTTCAGTGCAGTAGTAATACGATCACTGGGAAAACTGACTAACATCACCTTCAGCGTCGTGTTTTTACTTTCAACCTCTGTCATCTCATGGTCCAAGTATTTATTTTTACTTTCTCTACTACGTATAGCAAGTAGGGGAAGTATTGCATTCCATCCAAAAATTCGATACCGAGATTTCACAGGAAATACATGTTTTGAGGTGCACTGAATGCATATAAAGCATTTTTGGAAACATGTCTGTGTGTGTGTGTGTGTGTCTGTGTCTGTCTGTGAACAGCATAACTCAGAAACGAACAGTCGGATAAACACCAAACTTGTATTTAGGTTCAGTATCTTCCAGAAATGCAACACGAAGGTTTTCAGGAAAATCCCTTCACCCCAGATTATCCTTTACAGGGAACATTTTTCGAAAATTTTAATTTTCTCAAAAATGGCTCTAACGATTCTGATTAAAATATCATATATTTAAAATACTTTTATGACAAATAAAATGTATATCTCGAATTTTCTGGGAATGTCTCCAAAGCATTCTTCATTGTGAACGACTTTTGCATAACTGGTAAACCATAAGAGATAGACAAAATTTTACTACACAAAAAATGTAGATCGCGTTAAAATACACATTTTATGTCATATACATTTTTTTTTTGAGTGAACCATTTTCGAGATATTGCTTGTTATTCCCTTAAATTTTGCAATACTTATACTTTTTCTCAAATGGGAGTTCGTTACTCATTTTTTTGTCCTGGTAATGCAAAGAGAATGGAATGCTCCACATAGCAACCACCTCTTAAAATATTTGACTATCGCTTAAACCCTACCAATTCCCCTTGCATCTACAAGAAAATTAGCAATAAGATTAACATCTCGATATCTCGATTAACATGAAGCATATGGAGAATAAGCGTTTGTAAAAATAGTTATTTTGTACAAGAGTAGAGAAAGTCATGTGAGTGTAACACATTAACTTTTTCTCCAACATATTTTCAGCTCTCATTGTCACATAGTACGAAACTAACTGGCATTCATCAAGAGCTCATTAATGAGATCTTCCAATAGAAGTTATTTCTTTATAACCGAGAGAGTGGCTCCGAGGTAATGTGTGTGCCTCGCATTCGGGAGGTCTCGGGTTCAATTTCGTCAAACGCACACTTCTTTGACCTGGGAATTTTCATGGTTTTACCTGGTCGGTAGGAGAATGCTGGAGTGGTTTCTCATCTACCAGGATTTAATTTCCCTTTCATTCCGCTTCCTTCTCATGAAGCAGTTGTGGTTTTGGCGCAAGGCAATGGGGGGGGGAGATGACGCGGATGCTTGCTCCAAGGACAGAGTATTCCCCGTGGACATTAGAGCAGGTTGCACGGATCGTTCATCGCCTTCTCTGGGAACTCCAGTAGTGGGTCGGGTCGAGCCAGGAACTGTTAGGGGCTTCCGCGCGTCTCTGTGACCTGTCTGCCTGCGGCCTGTATTCTCTTGTGTGGTTCCTTCACTTCATCGCTTCCGCCTGGGGGGGGGGCTGGTAACCGCAATAGGCGTCGTCCTCCGTGGACTAGTGGTACCGTGCTAGCCTCTAGTTCCCAAGGTCGCGGGTTCAAACCCGGGCGTAAAAATCCTTAGCACGGCTTCCTTCGGAAGGGAAGTAAAGCCGGTGGTCCCGTGTCGTAGATTTACGGCAAGTAAAAGAACCTCAAGCCTGATAAAGAGGCCTCTGAGCAAAATTACCGATCTTTCACGCCCAATATAGAATTGGACGCTAAGGACCATAGCAGTTAAAGAACGTCCATAAATAAAATCTCAATAATAATAATAATAATAATAATAATAATAATAATAACCGCGATAGGTCCCTTAATAGGTTACAACGCGTGAGCTGTCTCCCTCCGTTGTATATCCTATACCCTATTTCTTCAGTATCCCATAATTTTTGTTCCATACTTAACATCCGTGTTTATTTCAAGTTCTAAAATCCGTAACAATCTTTAGTATTTTCATTTTGGTAGCTTAAATCCTACTACTTTAGAGGAACAAGCGCGGAAACGAATGCATATACACACAAACGTGTTGGAGCCGGAAACAAAACGGCATAAAAGGAAATAGTCTTCAACATTACTTTTTTACTTTTCCTCATCTCGTACATCACGGTATGACTTAGTACAATATTTTAAACGGCAATGTCTTGATCCATTGATGTTACTCGTTTGACGTATGTTTTGGACACAGTAGATGGGGAATCAAGGCAAGATGTCTTCTGTAGTTGAGATTTTAAGGAAAGCGCGTCCAAGAGGATAGGTTAGTTTATATTTTTACAATATTTTAAGCATAAATTATCACCAGGAAGTTCCAGCAATTTTCCTGCTCATTGGTGAGAACTCGTGGTATGAGCTTCAACAGTAATATAGATTATCTTGAATGATTACTTAGAGTTTACTCTCCGAGAGGAAACTTTCAAATTATGGGAGGGGGAAGGTAGGCTTCAATAAGGCCGCGAAAACCATAAGTCTTCCTCGTGACATCTATTCCTGTCCATCGTTGACTGTTTTGTTTTCAACGGGTTCTTTCAAAGAAGTGTTGCAACATTCATTAAAGCCCTCGTGATCTGTTTATTCTTTCATTTAAAAGAAACAATCACAAGGTACGGCACATACCTACACAGAATGCGTGTATCGCTCATGACACTAAGTGCAAAGGGTAAAGAAAATGAATGACTTTCGAACATCACAAAGGCATTGATACTGTCAACATTGAAGGAACATGATTTCGGAATTATTAAGCTAATAGTTCAGCGGCGAAGATCCTATTTAGGATACTAATCGTTGCCTCGGTTCGAATGGTAGATGAGTTAGAAGAAGAAAACTTCAGATTCAGCAAGGGAAAACATACAGTGAATGCAACTGCTATGAACAATCGGCGAACGCCATTCAGTGTATATGGCATTTGTGGATCTGGAAAGGAAATTTAACACAGTAAATTAGAAGATACTTAAGCACATTTTGAAGGAAATTCGCGTGAGATGGAAAGAAATATTCCAAAACGGGTCTATATGAAACAATCTGAAGCAAGATAGGAGAATATATGTCAGAAGGAGACGATAGGGATGCTCCTAAGACTCAGGATATTCAGCGTATATTTGGGTAATTTGTGTACAACTGCCTCTAATAAGGGAAGAATGGCAGTAGCAGCACGGAGAAGCATAAAATGCGTAAGAATTGCTGAACATGTGAGTGGCGCCGCTATCAGGACAGAAGATCCTAGAAAATGCTAATGACAAATGGTCATGGCACGCGATGAGCATAATTGTAAAACAGATGAAGCCTATGGTTATTGGAAGAAAAGCAAATAAGACTTCGAGATAAGGGAATGGAGCAAGTGAACAATTTTAAATTCCTTGAATATACCATGAGTAGTAGCAGAGCTGCTATCAAGAAGTCAAACGGAAGAGACCAATGGAATTGGTGTTTTAAATGGAAAAACATACATTTTCTTCGAACGTCTGAAAAAAGAAATAAGGATAAAATTAGCAAAGTGTTTTGTATAATCTGCATATGTAAATGACCCAAACGTGTAAAATGGAAGAAAAAAGTAATGTTATTTTCGAAAGAGTGAACAAGGAAGTACAATGCTGAAACTGATCAGGCCACAAAAAGCAAAATAAATTAGAATGAATGAGATGCACCGGAACGGGGAATGAGACTACGGATGCCAATAATTAGACCATATTCATACACAGAGAAGAGTATAACAGGGAAGAATGGAAGAGACTGGGTTTGGACTGAAAGATCTGCTTTCGAATAGAAAACTATGAATGACCCAAAAAACCACTCCACGTCAAAGTATTTCTTATACTTATTACTCATCGCGACTAAATGTATAAATAAGCCATGCCGATAACTACGACTTAAAGAATGAATCCAAAACTGGTAACTATAAAATAAAAACGACGATTTAAGAAATATATCAAGACGTGTATTAAATTAGTTTTTATCGCATTATGAACTAGAATATAACTAACTCCACTGGAATATATTGTCTTAAATAAATGCTTTAGTGATGTCAAGAGGATACTAAGTACTTAAATCCGAAATGGTGACCTTATAGTCATTTCCGATTATGATGATCCATCAAATGTGAAGGTAGATTATGGTGATAGAAAATTATAATCATAGCTCTGTAAGGAATGGTTTGACGAGTGCAGTGGGCAATTTGTTATTTAGCATTGTTATGGTGCACAAAATTTTGACTTTCGTTTCTTTCTTCTGTAACAAAGCCTATGACAACACGCGCATAGGCAGTAGCACAAGAGGTTGCATTCGGGACATCTAGGGTTCAAACCCTTAGTGACCAACCATCCTGACAAAGGTTTCTTTTTTGTTTTGTTTACTCTGGTCTTTCCTAGCAGTTAGGCAAATGCTAGAATGCTAGTAATTAGTACCAAGAACGTTCCTGTCCTTTATTCTCTCTCATTTCATTTTCCTCTTTTTGGAGGGTTGCAGAGCCATGCAGGGTGGACGATGGTGTGCAGCGTATGCGGTGGATGCACCGTCAGGAGAGAACTATTTCTACACTGGCGTGGGAACCGTATGACCAAACCTGTACTCATCTCATCGCTTCCTCTCGGAGGTTAAGAAGGCGCAATGGGCACTTTCGGGGGCAGTTCGCATCTTTGCTCATAGATAGCTAGATAGCACCAGAGGACAACGGGGTTGGAGGGTTGGTATCCGAGTAACCTATAAAGTAGATTGTTTTAATCGTTCTAAGACATTCAGTTTAATAAAAGTACAGAACTTTTGCATCTCTTCTTTAGATTAACAGATTGATGGTAGGTTTTCTGTCTTTGGCAACTTTTCAAGTAGCATCATGTTTCCTGAAAAGAGTTTTGTGCTGCTAGTCAATAGTTTTGTTTCTTATAAATTTAAAACGCATAAGTGGCAAGATGAGAATATGTTATGAAAACAAAATTAAGCGTTGGAAATGTTGGACTTCTACAGTTTATACATAGCAAACACGATCATGGGTTAGTCAGTAAGTTAAAAAGTCCACAGGATATATAGCCAAAATACTGCTTAACTATTTCCAATTGTTATTCTTAACAAGATAATCGGTGATCGGAATATTATATTATAAGAATGCACGTAAAGTATAAATATTTAAAAAAAACACGTGCAGAATGCATATTCATGTTACAAGAAGCAATACAACTGCTATGCACCTGTTTACACACACATATGTTAAATAGCACAATATACTGCCATATTATATTATAAAATTAATTTTTCACAAAAATTTGTAGAAATGGTTCATTCCACAAGAAAATTCAGGTTTCAATATGCCATCGAACATTTTTTAATATCAAAAGTAATGAACAAGAATGCCGAAATGAGTCGTATATTTGGTTGAGTAAATATAAGCTAATTTAGCGCTATCGCAGAAATGAGAGATTCGCATACGGGAGGTCTCGGGTTCAATTTCCGTCGACTGCCTTCTCTGACAGTTTTTTCCGTGATTTTCCTAGTCGATAAGGCGAATGCTGGGGTGGTTTCCCTTCTACCACGATTTCCTTACCCTCATTTCCCTAATATACCGCTTTCTTCTCATCTTTCAGGTGTGTTTTCAGGTATCTTGGTGAGAAGCGGTGTCGAACAGATGGCATTGATCTTGTTCCAAGGAAAGAGTATTTCTCCGTGGACGCCAGAGGGGTGCCTGGTTGTAAGAGTTGCTCATCCCCTCTCTGGGGAGCTCTTGTAGTGAGCAAGGAACTGTTAGTGTCTTCTGCGCGTCTGTGGTCTGTCTGCCTACAACCTGTTCGTTCACTTCATCCATTCCTCCTAGGGAACGGTAGCCAATAGGTCGCGGCGCGCAAGTTGTCCCCCCGTTATATAACCTATATCTATCGCAATTATATGGTGATTTATTAAATAACAGCTGCATTTTAAACTTCAGATTATTCCTTGGTGTCAAATAACAGCAGCAAATAACGCTAAAGTTTTTACGCTTTTAATCGCTAACAGTGATTATAATTATATTATATTATATTATATTATAAGATAATAATTATAAGATAAACTTATATTATATTTTCTCTTAAACTAGGCTTTTTGGGCATTAATGGCAACTCTTATTTTTCCATCAGGAATACATTGATATGCAGTTGGTATTAATTACACTTTGATTTTTTCAGTGAACATCATTCGGTTTTTGTTCTAGTTTCTGTTATTTGCATTAGACCCTATTCTTTTGATGACGGATTTTGATAGATTTGTCCCCAAAGGCCTAGACTTAGCCGCAGTGCTTACTCTAGAGTAAGCCAACAATTCATTAACTAGTGTATGTGTGTTCAAAATAAATTCCCGTGATTGTATCCCAAGTCTGCTTAATACATACAACTCTCGACGGTGAACGACTAGGCTTAAATTATAGACTAATGACCGAAGCTTTCTTCACGGGTTTTCTCATCATCCCTTTCATAACATTTCATTTACTTCTTCTTCACCGCCATATCAGGCATTAGGCTGATCAGCCATCCTGTATATGCTATGAACTAGAGTTTGCTTACTTGTGGAATATTCTAAAAAAAACTTGGTTATTTGTTTCTTCTGTAAAAGTTTGGTATCTGGACTTGACTGTTTTTTTTAAATCCCTCCTTCACATATACCAGGAGTGATTCAAGCTCATTTATGAACAAGTAAGGACAAACTGCACATCATCTGACCTAGTTTATGACTGTTAACTCCTCTTTAGTATTTCATAAATCTCTTTTTATGCTATTCTTATTTTATTTTCATTGCGCTACACATGCTTATATTTCAAAAGCCGACAGCCAGTGTCACAAAACAAAGAAGATCGTAATTCCACGCCTGTTTGCATGTAAATCATGCCTATTATAAGCGAATCACAATTAGCAAAGCGTTGTTTGTGCGACGTGCTCATTTGAATGGCGTCCACATATATCTACTGGCAAAACACCAGAATCAATATATGAAATTTTGCGCTGTAAATTAGTTACGATAAAGGAACGCACTAATATCATTTTTAAGTTTTCACAATGACGGATTATGTGTTCATTGTACGAAACACGCGGACAGGAATCCTCTGTACCATAAAGAGAATAAAAACTCCAATTATGACCACAGAGTGAAATGTTCCACATACATGTGGATGTTTCCATTATCGTGCTGACTCAATTCGGAAAACCATATACATGCCGCTTAAAACACTGCTGTGAAAAAACAGAGCAAAAAGTTACCTCAGTTCAAAATAGCTGTATGCTCTTGAGGGGTAAAAAGGGAAAAGAAAAACAACACAGCTTGTTTTGGTTATACAAGCTATAAGCCATAGCAATGAGGATCATTCCATTACTGTTAAAAATAATATGTATAGGGTCTTTCAACAAGAGTGTCTTATCTTTGAACTTAAATAAAACAGGTTCTATAAATGATAGAGGTTTATTTCTTTTTTTATTTTTGGAGCATAATTAATATCATTACTGAGGAAGAGAACATCAGTTAAGTGACCGCCGCGACTTCGTGGGTTGCGCGTATACGGTTGACCCAATTTTCGATGACAAGAACGTAAATTAGGTCCAACTTCACGAATAACACGTGTGATGTTATTCATAAGATCATTTACTGTTTCTGGCTTGTTGACATAAACTCGAGATTTAACATAACCCCACAAGAAGTAATCCAACGGCGTTAAATCACATGACCTCGGGGGCCAGTTAACATCACCACCACGGGAAATGACGAAACCTCTGAACTTCTCCTTCAAAAGATCGATTGTTTCGAGAGCAGTATAACATGTGGCACCATCTTGCTGGAACCAGATGTTTCTGAGATCCATACCATCAAATTGAGGCCAAAAATTTATCGCTTATTGGTGCTTCTAGTAATTTCAGCTCCATCGCCTAGGCCCCACTTAAGTTATCCTCGCAGATTAAAGAATTACAAAAGTTACCATTAAAATAAACAAAACCTTGAGAAATCTTATAGATTTACAAAACATACATACACATACATATGATACTACGTAGGTAACAGCAAAAACCTCACACATGTAGGTAGGTTTGCAAAACGCAAACTCACACTTATGAAAGACATTATGTGGTTAAGTTGGCATTTTTTAACCACGAGAAAACAGGCGAAGGTGTTAAATAGAGAATGTAAACAAATAATAACCGAAACCGAGGTTCGATTCCCGTCGGGTCGGTTGATTTGTCTGGGATGATAGGCGAATGCTGGGGTGGTTCCCCTTCTACCGCGAACTTCCTGTCCCATAATTTACTTTCAATCTGTATCGCCTTATTTGTTTCAGATTTGTAGAACCGGGCGACGGTGGAATTTGTACTATGGAAAGATTTCTCCCTGGCCCTTGGCCGGGATTGCTGGGCCCTTCCTTCCTTCCTTCCTTCCTGGGAGTGCCTCATCTACACCCGGGACCCCCAGGTTGCGGGTGCTAAGTCAGCGCTAGCTGTCTTCAGGATTTGTATCAATTTGGTATCGTTAGGGGGTCCTTGCTAGTGCACATTCGGATATGGTCGACCTTCGGATCTCGACTTCATTTCCTCCCAGAGGTCACGTTGGAAGCACGAAGGGCCCACTAGGGCTTACGTGCGCTGCTGAGCTCCGGTTACTGGAGACCTCTTCGTCTGACTCCTAATACTAACCGAATATACATGCAATTAATTTGATTGATATTTACACAAATTCAAGTGTAATTTATATGGACAGTCTGCTAAAAGTGCACGTTTTTACTTTCTCTACTACGTATAGTAAGTAGGGGAAGTATTGTATTCCACCCAAAAATTCCATACCGAGATTTCACCGGAAATACATGTTTTGAGATCCCCTGAATCCAAAAAAAGCATTTTTGGAAAAATGTCCGTGTCTGTCTGTCTGTCTGTGTGTGTGTGTGTCTGTGAACAGCATAACTCAGAAACGAACAGTCGGATAAACACCAAACTTGGTATTTAGGTTCAGTATCTTCCAGGGATGCGACACGAAGGTTTACAAGAAAATCCCCCCACCCCAGGATACCCTTTACATGGAAGATTTTTCGAAAATTTTAATTTTCTCAAAAACGGCTCTTAACAATTTTGATTAAAATATCATATGTTTAAGATATTTTCATGACAAATAAATCGTATATCTTGAATTTTCTGGTAATGTCTCCAAAAGGGTTCTTCATTGTGAACGACTTTTGCATAACCGGTAAACCATAAGAGATAGTGAAAATTTTACTACACAAAAAATGTACATCGCCTTAAAATACACAATTCATATCATATACATTTGTTTGGTTGAGTGAACCATTTTCGAGATATTGCTTGTTATTCTCTTAAATTTTTCAATACTTATTTTCTTAAATGGGAATTCGTTATTCATTTTTTTGTCTTTGATATGCAAAGAGTATTAATCTGTGGCAAAGAGAATGGTGCTGCACCTAGCAACCAGCTATTGAGAGATATGTATGTGCTTAAAGGCTACTGTATTTCTATATTGCCCTTGTAAATATATATTCCCCTTACATCTACAAGAAACTTGGCAATAAGATAGACTCTGCAAATGTTTATCTCGATTAACATGAAGTAGATGGAGAATAAGCGTTTGTATAAATAGTTTGTACAAGAGTAGAGAAAGTCATGTGAGTGTAACACATAAGATTTTTTTTATGTCCTGGACATGCAAAGAGAATGGAATGCGCCACATAGCAACCGCTCTTAAAATATATGACTATCGCTTAAAACCTACCATATTCCCCTTGCATCTACAAGAAAATTAGCAATAAGATTAACATCTCGATTAACATGAAGCATATGGAGAATAGGCGTTTGTAAAAATAGATTGTACAAGAGTAGAGAAAGTCATGTGAGTGTAACACATCAGATTTTTTAAGATTATTTCCTAAAATGTGTACTAAATACCTGAAAACGTAAGATATCTGAAATATAACAGTAAGTGTAAACTTCAATTTTATTATGTTTTTTAATGATCTCCTAGTGCTTAAGAAGATCTAAGTGCGAAGTAGAAACGTCTTAGAATATTCATAGCAGCCTTCGCTAATAAGCAAGAAAAATTAATGCATATCTTGAAAACGAAATTCATTTCATTGCACTGGACCTGTGTGCGTCGAAATGAGAATCCCGTGAGAATGGCTGAAGCTATGATTCAAAATTACTGTTAACATGCCACTCTTTTCCTTTTTCTGTGTCAACTGCACTCTAATTATTTCAATACAGACGTCAGCATTTGTTATGACCGTGCTTTGGCAAACAGGTCTCTCGTGGTTTTTAGATGCATCTTAGCGGAAAGAGAGTTATAATGAAAACCATTGTGCGATGTGCCTAGTTATCATACGTGATAACAGTTGAGCTTGTGTAGTTACAACAGTTGTGTTGGCCTGGCTCCCCTTGAAGTTATTTTATACGTACTGTGCGCAATATACATTCTCGTCTAATCATTGCTTATACAGGATGTATACAAATTAGTGTTAAGTTTAGTGGCGTATTGCTGAAAAAAATTCTGTGATATATTCACATGACTTTCTCTGCCCTGTATGGTTTATTAGGGGGTACACAAACTTGTTTTTTATTTTATATCTACTTCATTTTAATCCATATAAACTTTTGCAGAAATATTTACATTACACATTCCGTTATAGATACAAAGGGGACAGCGATTATCAAATGGACTGGACGCTATACGCCGGCCTTAAAATTCCATACTGTTTCAATGGAATCGCGAGGAACAATTAAATGTAGACAGGACTTTAAAATGGTTAAGTATTGAACAATTTGAACCATTAATAACGGATATTTCTGAAATGGCAGTGCCACAAAAAAGTTATTTGAAATAAATTGTGTGTTTTAAAGAGATCTACATTTTTTGTGTAGTACGTTTTCGTCTATCGCGTAACGTTTACCAGTTATACAAAATTCCTTCCAAATGAAAGGACTTCACAGGTTATTTTCAGAAAATTCAAGATATATATTTTATTTACCATGTAAATACCTTTAATATATGGTGTTTTAATCAAAATCGTTAGAACCAATTTTTAGAAAATAATAAAAAATCGAAAAATGTTCCAGGTAAAGGGTGGTTTGGGTAGGGGGATTTTCTTCAAAATATTCTCGTCGCATCTTTGGAAGTGCTGAACTTAAATACCAAGTATAGTGCTGATCCCAATAAGATTCAACGAAAGCCTCAGTTAGCAGTGTGGTTAAGTTCATAACGAGCAACAGACTACTTAACTCATGAAAGAGGGGATGCGCAATAGATCTTTAAGGTCGCAGTGCTTGGGCATAAAACCCACCCTTTTTTCAAACTAGAACTAGACAGTGTTGATCCGACTTTTCGTTTTTGAGTTATACTGTTCACGCACGCACGCACGCACGCGCGCACACACACACACACGGACCTTTTGCTAAAATGCTTTTTTTCGCATTTAAGGGCCTCAAAACAAATATTTCCTTCTTTACCTACTAGGTACGTGGTAGAGAAAGCAAAATGTTAAAACATGAACATAGGTCTGAAAAGTGTTGTTAGGGAGCTATTCATGGATTTTCCCCCTATTCTCTTCTCATATGCCGTTATCTTGTGCGAAATTTAACAAATCCATTAACGCTTATGACAGACAGGCTCATTTGTAAGGAGGATTTTGGATGTCGAGAAGCGATGTGCGAAGCTGTAAGCTTGAGAAACGATTTCTTTATGTCTGAGAAAACCCATCAAACTCTAATACAGCATTAACGGAAAGGGTTAGTCACATGGCTATTGGAATGTGCTGTGATAAAACCTTCTTTGTCTGTATTATCTTCAATGAATACAAGGATTATATGCGGCAGTCTTTTGGCAAAAAAAAAAAAAATAAATAAAAAATTCTGCCGAAGCAGAAGTGTGCTGTGTAGATGCATTTCTTAGCATTTGCCTTGTTAATAGTTAATGCTGATCCTATTTATGGCGGTATCTTCAATTATCTTCAGTAATAGATTTTCAACAGTTTAACTGAGCGTAATGAAGGACCGTTGCCTGGTAATTATTTGAAGGCCAAAATTCGAGATTAAGTTTCTTGTGACAGCAAAAATGAAAATCGGTCACCAAAGGGTAACCATCGGTACTTATGCGACGTATTGCCTGAACTAATTACGATGGGTGAAAATGCGTAATTGCGTCACAGTGTTCGAATTTTGGAACTTAGAACTTTGTCGCATTCTGTAGCCCGGAGTATGTTCCACTCTGGACTTAAATTTCTGCCTACCTGGCTTCAAGTGAACATCAACAAGAAAGAGATAGAGACAGGGATAGAAGCGTAAGAGGATTTCAGCACTGAGGCCAAGCCGTCTAAGAGTGTCTACTTAACCTCTGGAAAAAGGGGTTAGACGCGGGCACAATGGGGTCCCTAACATTTACAGATTCAACATCCCCGACCACCTCTTCGGTACCCGCCCCCCTGAACGCATGGCAGATTCAGGCAGAAGGTGCCAGGGAAGACACAGTTCTCTCCCCAAAGCATATCCACAGCATTTGTCGCACACTACCGTCCATCGCACTGATCCAACGGCCCTGAAATTTTAAAGGAAATACTAGAGGAGATAAGGGACAAGAACATTTGTGGTGGTGTATAATTCACCCCAGCATTCACTTGCCGACCTTGGAAAGCTACGATAAAAACCAAGGTGGTTAGTTCAACGTGAATCTAACCCGTGACCTCTGGAATGCGAGTCTCAGAGGCTATCAGAGGTCATACCGCTCGATCTTAACTAAGTGGTCACAATAAATTGCTAGTAAGTCTGAAATTAGTTGGAATACTCTTATGATACATTTGAAGTGTGATGTGAAGTAATGTCTTAATTCGTTTCGATATGTGTTTCTTCCTGTGTTTCCTCTGAGCTAATTCTCTTGTCACCATCTGAGGTAAGTTGTAAGATAATTGGTGAAAGCGTAGGATTTATGTATTTTTTTACATAGTAATATTTAGTTGTTCTTATCGCAAAGCCGTTTTATATTTAAAATGAATATTCGCCGCATAAGACTGAATACCACTGGCACCCCTAATGTTGAGCAATGTAGAACTTAAGTAAGTTCAGCTTTAGATACATTTATTAGCCCTACTTTCAGTTGATTGCTCGTGTTATCTGCCTTTGAAATTTAATGTATAATATACATTAGGTGCGGTATAACTGGTTAAAGCTGGCTTGTATTTTCTCAACCGGTTACTGCAAGTTCTGTGTAACATCTTCTGCCTTCCTTGGACAGGTCATAAACTTGCTCGTTGCAGACACCCGTTTTCCCCGGACAGACCGTCCGTCAAGACACCCGCAGCGCCTGGGGAACTTCGGCAGTCTTTCTCGCTTGAATTTCCTCTAAAACAAAAGTTACTGAGTGCGTAGGCGGAGAAGGGGGTGACAGTGGGAAGGGAAAATAACCCCACTACAAGCTGTTCCTGCTGTAGTCTTAGTTTGGAAGTCGCAGTATTGTTTGAAACACAGTTGGAATATAGCAAGAGGCCAACGTTTTGAACACGCTAACTCTGACAAATTAGTCCAAAACTCCAGCTTGGCTCTGTGATCTCCGTTGCAATTCTGAGGTATATCGTAGTGTTTAAAACAAGACAGATAGAATATCACTGTAATTAAACAAAACGCAGACAAAGTAAAAGCCATTTAGGAATCAAAACTATCCTGTCCACATTTTGTTTAATAATAATTAGCAAGACAAGTCCGATACATTGTCTAATAACTCAAGAATGTTTTGCATTTAACAGCTTTTGAAAGACGTTCAAAATGTTCTTAATCAAGTTAAAGTTGTTCCATTGTGCAGTATTAGGGGTTTGTTGAACCTATAGCATGCATTCAAAGGATTTCTTACTCCTTACGGAATTGTTGGTTACCCTATACTGTACGATTTCTAGATTACAACGCCACAGACTTTATGAAGACTGCGGAAAACTTTTACGATGAGCCTTATCACTCATGTAATGTTGGCACGAAGTATATGTACATACAAGTAAGCACATGTCTTGGTTATTCACTAGGGTTACGCATAAGTTATCAAAACCTTCAAACTTTTGAGTACTTTTACTTTTGTATGCTGACGTTCACTCTACTAGACTTTTCAATTGCTTTAATAGCAGTGATCATATCGACGTGTTTGATTTGAGAAGAAACTTTTGCCGTTTCTAATTCGTGGTAGAATCTCCGCAATTTGTTCTTCTATTCCACACAATTCCAATCAAAATAATTGCAATAAATACTCCACCGTTAATACTAAAGTAACAGACACAATATTATTAAAGTAGATACCTTACATCAGAGGTGGCGAAAACGTGACTCGTGAGTCATTTTGACTCGTAGCCATTCCCTCTCTACAACCGTCCCTTTGTTTTTCACATGCTACTGAGTGATGCAGTGCGTGTTGCATATTTGGTGACTCGCGGAAGGAAGTGTTTTCGCCACCCTTGCCTTACATTATCTAATGCAATTAAGAAAAGCTAAGGAAACATTGTAAGAAAACTATTACGATTATAAAGGTGTTTATAAAACAGCAGGGTAAAATTAAATTAATAATAATTATTATAAACATATATGTTGTAAGGTGCCGATGATTAATGTAACAGTAATATCTAAATTAATGAAATATGCCTGGACGTTTAATAATTTCTTGCGAAAAGTTCTTAAAGAGTGGCAGCCACTGGCATCCCGTGGCAGTTGAGCATGGTGAATGATAGTGAGTTAAGTGATGTTCGGTTGTCTACTGGGGTTTAACAAACGCATATTACTTTCCCACGTTCATCCGCAACGGTATCGCCAATTAATACCATAAAACTGAAAATGTGTGTGACAACCGTTTTAGGATAGGAAATAACTTTATCACCATATTTGAATTTCCTTTCCTTTTTGTTTCCTTCATTTTCTTTTAAACCTGAGTTTAGTTACCGCCTGTAATCATAAACTCAATATATGGTACAGCCTACAGCCATTATTCATGAGTCTAATTTATGCGACGACCACTACTACTTATAGCTACCACTACCACATAAATGCACGCGATTCATATCGGATGCCAGATTTCAACAATCTTACCGTGAGATGGGACTTTTTACCAGTTCATGCATACCGTCTCCTGCCAACCTTCAGTATGCCCAGGGAACAACGGAATACAACCCCGGAGCAAGAAATCGTCAGCCAACTCGGTTGAAAGACAGACACAAGATTTGCTTCTGTTATCCCAGCTCTGCCTCAGACACTCATTGATCTCTGTTCATTGACTATTTTGTTTTATACTAAGTGTTACTTCTTTTATATTATTTCTGTATTTTCTCTTTACTGCATTGTTCACTTATTTCTTAGTTCGAGGAGCTATACAGGCCAACCTATATGTAATGGGTTAACTTTGGATTATATCTGCAAAGCATTACTACTGAACTGCTGACGCATTTGCCTAAAAATAACAATAAAAAAACAACCTGTTTCACCTCATATGATCGAGTGAAATGGCTTAAGTGGCAACGTCTGTGGCCTACATTCCGGAGGACCCGGGATCGATCCCCTTCGACCGCCCACTCTGGCACATGGATTTTTCGTGATTTTCCCGGATGGCCAGGCAAATGCTGGGGTGGTTCATGTTCTACCACGACTCTTCTGTTAGTTCCTGTATGCATCATGTTCCTTGTCATCGTTTCAGGGTTGTAGGACCAGTCAATGACGTTCGGCGGGTTGTGGCTGGGCGGTGCTCTCTGTAAAAGTTTCTTTCCCTGACTTCGCTGCGGTACCGCTTAATTAGGTCTCTCCCCCGAGTGGCTCCACCTCGGGGACCCTGGTGGTTGATGGCTTGTGGTCAGGGACCGGGGGCGGCGATGCGTTCTGTCTGGAAACGTTAGGAACCCCGCCCGTGCTTGCGCCGTTGGTTATCCGGATCTGGTAGTCCTTCGGGCCTTTCCCCTCGCTCCCACAGGTCACGTTGGAAGCAAAAGGGGCAATGGTTTAACTTGTGGTGCATTGCCCTTCTGTGATACATACCTTTACTTTTCACCTTATAAGACCGCACATTAAGTTTGCACAGTTATGCTTACATATTATTTAGCAATAATGCCTTTAAAGTTTCTTCTTCTCTTGCTTATAAAATTTATTTGTTAATCCTAAATCGAAGATATCTATTAATTTTTCATAACAAAGTTGTCTTTTACGTAACTTTCCTATGTCTAATTCGGTAAATTCTATTAATATCGCATTATTCCATAATAATTTAGAAATTAAATTTTAAAAAAATAGTTTTTGCGCTTAATTTACTATGTGACAACCAGTTGTCTCATTCAAAAAAGAAGTGTATCTTCTCTTTCGGCCATAACTTGGAAGTTTTAGTTTCACTTTAAAGTGTCAAACATCTGTACACGAAAAACAAAAAAGGATATAATTATGTGACATATAGCTTGGTATACCCTACGTTTGCTTTCGCATAAATGAGGAGATTCGTTTAATTATCTCTTGGTATCCTGTCGCCCCATGCCACAAATGAAATCCTCTGCAATATACTGGGGAACATGTTAAGGATGGCCCTTTGATGGAACGTGTTGTTCAAACGTCTATCAGATCTAAAATTGGCTTAGTTTCGGATATCTGAGCAACTGTTTGTTGAGTCAACTGAAAAGCACCGTAGCAACCCTCCACTGTCATTTGCGCAAGAAACAAGACTGCTAAACGGAGCAGTATTCGGAAGTTGAAGTGTGCTCAATAGTGTTTTCCTTCCCTTCTTCGCAGAAAGGCATTGTTAAGGTTTTGACATGAAGAGCCGCTCGGAGATAGACATGTTTCGGGACGAATAATGATGCACTTTCCTTGTTGCTCCATAACATTTAGAACAATAAGTCACGGTTCAGTAGCTCTCTAAAGGTATTAACGATCAAACAGCTTCAGACTTTAAAACCGTTTCGCTCGAAAGTTTATCGCATACGCGTTTTTTGTTACAATCTTCGAAGATTGCATATGCGTAATATAAATGTCATCCTTCTGTCCTTTTTCTTTCTCTACCATTGGGTAGAGGAAGTATTGTGCTACACTCAAAAATCTGGCAACGATGCTTTGCCGGAAACACACTTTTTTTTGCTCTCTTAAACCTCCCCCCTCAAAAAGCAATTAGCCGACGATTTTCTGAATTTCCCCCCATTCCAAACTACCCTTTATATGAAACAGTTTTTCGTTAGTTTTTATTTTCTTAAAAAATTGAAGACCTCTTCATTCTAACTGGACTTTATATAATTTTGTATAATTGGGAAACCATAACAGACGAAACCTCGACGCGTGAAAATGTGCAGCGCATCGAAATACACAATTCTTTCTCTCTCTCTTGTCGTCCTCTGTGGTGTAGTGGTTACCATACTAGCCTCTAGTTTCCGAGGTCGCGGGTTCAAACGCGGCAGAGGGCGATGGATGTTTTCGGGCGTAAAAATCCTTTGCAGGGCTTCCTTCGGAAGGGAAGTAAAGCCGGTGGTCCCGTGTGGTAGATTTACGGCACGCAGAAGAACCTCAAGCCTGATAAAGAGGCCTCTGAGCGAAATTTCCGGTCTTTCACGCCCAATACATGAGACGCTAAGAAGCATAGATAAAACTAGGTTTTTTTTCTCTCTTCATATCATTAGCGGTTTCCTAAATATTCCATGTTGTATACTTACATTTTCAACGTGGTTACGTTATATCACGGAATATGTTTGAAAGTTTGCGATTCTTTTTATTTTCCTTCGCATGAGCTCATCAGTACGACTATGATACTATAAAATTTGAATGTTATTTTCATACGTTGTATGTAACTAAGCACATTCTTTAGTTTGAGTTCATTTCTAAGCAATTGTGTGTGTGTGTGTGTGTGTGTGTGTGTGTGTTGTGTGTGTGTGTGTATGTGGGTGAGTGAGTGAAATAATTCATGTAGTTTTAATCTAATAGATTTACGATGAATAGTTAGTGTTTCCAAAAGTGACATGTATTACAAATAGTAATAATAATAATAAAAAAACAATAATCAGTTGATGAGAGGTACTGAATGTATAGGTTATCTCTTGCCCTATTCATTTTAACTTACACCGTCTCGTAGACATACAACAACACCATAATTACGATTCGTGGCCATCTTTGGCGTGCAAATTGCCTAAGAAGGTGCGTTTATACTTCGACTAATGCAATTCGGCACTAGCATTGGAGGAAAGGCGCCTGTCCTAGAAGCAGTAAGTGATTCTATTATACAAGATGTTTCAGACCTCTGCGACAAACTCTGAGGAACGATTGTTCTCGCAGAGGGCAACATTTTTTGTCAAGCAACCACCAGCCTCTGACGCATCATTACGGAGTTATTGACGCGTATCCGGTAATTAGGTTTGAGAGCCACAGCTAGTACACTTTGATTCTCTGTTTAAAAGTGACATCGTCTCTTTCTTGTCCCTTACGTCTGGTTTGGCTTGGTGAGTCTGAGACGCAATTTAATTCAAACGGGGTGGCAAAACGAAAGGTCCCAGCAGATGATCACCAACGATTCCAGCCCAGATGTTTACGGAATACTTTTGTTGGTGATGTCTAACGTACACTGCATGAGGGTTCTCAACATCCCAGATGTGGCTGTTCTTGCTGTTGAAGTATCCGTCTCGTATGAAGCAGGCCTCATCGGTAAAAACAAGACGTGCGCGGGAAATGTAGGATCTGTGATACTTCGTTGCAGAAAACACTGGACAAACTGAACACTAGGTGCGAACTCGTTCGGCCCCAGTCTCTGTACTTCCTGGAGGTGGTAGCGTGAAGCTGCTGTTCACAAACACTGAGTTGAATTGGGCCGAGCGTCTAAGACCCAGACGTAAGGGACAAGAAAGAGGCAAGGTCACTTGATTCAACGGTTGTAAACAGTGTGTCAAAGTGTACTGGCTGTGTCTCTCAAATCTATCTATACAGGGGTGAATAACTCCGTAACAATGCGTTGGAAAATGGTGGTTGCTTGACAAAAAATGTTCTCCGCCGCGAGATCTGTCGTTCCTCAGAGTTTGTCGCAGAGGTCTTAAACATTCTGTATTATGAATTTTTTATTTTTGTTAAAAAGAGTCTATAATTATATAATTTGGATTGATATACATTTTTCGAGTTAAATCACTCGTGGTATTACATATGGTAATTTTCGAAATTTAACAAATAACCAACGTTAATGTGTAAAAATGGTCGACGCTTAAGCCTAATTACCTTTCCAGAAGGGGAAAAGTTATAATAGGTACGAGGTCAAACATTCTAAATACCTCGCTTGTGATAGAGTTTTATTTTTAACAATGTTACATAGTCTTAACTTTTCTGACTTACTCTTACTTTGTTAAATACCGATATGATTAATATTTACGGAACACACAATTAGTTGTCTGATAAATTCTGTTGCTTTCCACTTTTTCATGTGAAACAGTGCAATTTCGAACGTCTAGAAGCTATACGTCTCTCACGATGCTTTCCCAGGGGGACGGAGAGAAGAGAGGGAGGCGGAAGGGGAGACATTTAGTTGCTGGAGAGAGGAGAAAGTTGGAAGAAGGGAAATATTGCGGAGGATGGAAGAGGGAATGGAAAAAGTAGTGAGATGGAATGTAATAATGCGAGCAGAGCTGCGGGTTTGTTATTAAGAAAATAAAACTTGTCAGTTGTATATACAATTAATAACCAAGTATTCATAATTCCTAGGAAGAAATGCAGAATGCGTTTCCGCATAAAAAAACCTCTCTCATGAGTCATCACACACTTTCTGCTGAAGAGCACGTTTTACAATGGTGGAAACTGCCAAAATCCTTTGAATTTCATTCCACATCTGCGGATCTCTTTAGCGCACATCTATCGATTTTATTAAACTTTTCTTTTCCAATACCGCACACTTGGCGCAGGCCATTAGTATAACTTTAGCCGCTCGGGGCTTCAACAGTAAAAGCTGGTTTACGGGAAATTGCTTTTAAAGTTTTACTGCACACTCAAAGTGATATAAAACAGAAGCGTCTCGAAAATTTGGGTTACTTTCAAATGCGGTCTCTACGACAGTGTCGACCAAGTTCAGAACAAAATAAAACGACGGAGATAAAATATGCAGCACGTAGGGTGTAATTACGGCCACCATTAAAACTCTGGTGTTTTCGAAAGCTGAAGCATACTTTTTCACATTCACTACAATTTACGGAAATACACGTTTTGAGGTGCCATGAACCTGTGTGTGTGTCGTGAACTATTTCTGTTATTTTTATTTTTTCATACACAGCTCTAATGACTAAAATACGTATGTTTAGTAGCTTTGCATGACTAAAAAAAATGTATGTGTTGAATTTTCTCTACTGAGCCTGTGAAGTGCTCTGGATTCTAGCTGTATACTTTTATACAGTTGGTAAATCTTAAGAGATAGTCAAAATCTTACACACAAAAATCGTAAAGCTCATGAAATACATAATGTTATATATTTTTTTTTCTGGAGCATTAGGCGGTTTCAAAATATTTCTTCTTTCATCTCTAAGTTTTCGCAGGTTGAACTACATGCAGCATCTATAAAGCATCTTACACGATCATACTTCTTTTCCGCATAGTAACTCCGCTCCAAAAGCTGATAGGATATGCTAACAATGTGTTTTTATTTTCATATCATGCATATACTTTTGTACATTATAAAATATTAGGACTGTGTGAGGTGGTAATGGGAAGAGAAAGCCATGCGATTGTGATGTATCACATTTTTATGGCTTTTTCTTTGATACATTTTGATTAGATGTATTTACATACGTTTAACGGTACCACCCTGAATTTCTTAATTAAGTATTTTGGCAAAGCTTCTATTGAGAGTACTCAATCATGTTTCCATTCTGAGCTGAAAGGTGAGAAGATCAATACGGTCTCAGGAAGGGAAATGCACGAGTAATGGGACTGCTACGAATAATCGATGAAGTTATTTGGAAGACTTCTGGCATTTGTGGATTTGGAACAGGCGTTCGACATTGGAAGATATTTTTAAAATTCTTAGGAAAATTGATTTGGAACAGAAAACCAAAGAGCTATAACTAACCTCGACAAGAATCACTGTAAACTAGGAAAATGAAGTTTTGTCAGAAGTGGAATAAGATAGGGTTGTAGAATAAGGATGCCCCTTATCACTCATTATGTGTAGCATTTATTTGCAGAATGTCATGAAACCCTACTTCCATAAAAAGGAAGTGGTGGTATAAGGAAGGAAAATAATAGGATTAAGAAGAAAAAGAACACAACTTGTGATTTCGAGATGAAGGAAGTTATGAAGTCAAACAGAACATAACAAAGGTAAAGGGAGCTTCTAAAAGACAACGAAACATCTATGAAATCTTGAGGAAAGTCAAGTAAGAGATAAATGCAGTGCTTTGCTTGGTACGGGTTACTGTAGAGTGCGAAAACTTTAACGTTGCGAGGAAACGAGGATACAACTACTGGAAGAATTTGATCTATGAATATACATAGAGAAAAATAGATCCTACAAAATGGACAGATAAAATAAGTAATCAGACTATTTTAGTATGAATGGGCGAAGGAAGAACACTACGGTAATGGATTGGAAGTGGAAAAGAAATCGGATGAAAGAAACTGCTTGTTAACGGAAGTTTTGGAAGAAAGGGAAGAGACAAATGTTTCGGGTAGTAAGAGACACCAAATGATAGTATTAAAAGAAATGCTAGATACAAGGAGACGAAGAGGAAAACCAAACATTTGGGCAGGAAACAAGTCTGATTGATCTGCATAGTAGTTTTTTTTTCCGAAATGAATATGATGAAGTAGAGCTGAGTCACTGCGGTAGTCTTCGTTCTAAGCTTTGTTTGCACCTTAAAAAAATTGAACATTACAAAACATTTTTGTTCCGTTTTTACATCCATTTGCACTGTTTGGACAAGGCAATAGGCTGCCAGCTCTGTAATACCCAGCAGTCCTTGTTTTTGTTCCGTATTAAGTGAATGTTTATAATTCTCTCCTCTCTTGGAATGGAACCGGCGCCAGATGATTTACTGAGGGAAGATTATATTTTGGGAGAAGTCGCAGCATAGTCTTCTCTTGTCTTGTTCTCAAGTTCTCCTTTCTTTCATGCAGAACAATTGCAAGTCCTTACTGGTGCAGTTAGAGCACGTCCTCTGCAAACAATAGGCTCCGACTGTTTGACTGTTGCATTATCCAAGTGCACCGCTCTGAAGCTCATACTGCGCAACGGAAAACTTCTAGATCAGAGAGACCCAGATCAACCTTACAATTTTAGTTTCAGATAAAAAAGTGGACAGTATTTATTTTCAAAACCTCTTAAAAGATCTTTCACGCTTTACCTTATGACGTGTTCGGATATTTTTTGAACGCATCGTAGGTATTGGTGGATCAGAAGTCGTTTGCTGACTTCCGCGAATCAAAAGCGCTTCCTCTATGACATTATCAAATCATCAGTTTCAGTGGAATTTACCAAGAAGGTACTCTCAAAGTTTACATTATTCCTCGCCTTTATTGCAATTAGTAGGATTGAAATACAGAATTTTCCAAGAATGCTCAACATAAATCTCTTTTGTGTGTGTTAGACTGCATAATAAAGCTTATTTCACTCAATCTTAATTCAAAACAAAACCATTCGCCACGGATTGCCTACAATAAGATTAATGCTATTATTTTAAGTCCTTATTCATTTTTAAAATTGTATGCGAATAAGTTTACGATGCAATGTGGATTAAATACATCATTGTAATAATGGTTCAACACATTTATTCCTCAGACTGTAAGTCATGAATTAGTTTCAAATAATTTATTTTTCCAAAACCTATGAAAATCGGATTGTTTGGATATGAGACCCACCTAGATTTATTTTTCGTCCCGTAATTCCTTTTCAGCTTCAAAATCATTCAGAGTCATTTTTGAGATCCTGAAAAGAAAAAGCGCGCGCACACAAAAAGCACCACGTTTCTATGAAACTACCTTAACAAACTCTTGCTGAAAAACACTGTTTCAAATTTTACTTTTATTTATGAAGTTCGTTTGGTCACACTTGTACTGCACAGAGAAAAGCATAGAATTTTGAGAGTAATCATCATTTGTAAAAGCAAACCACATCATAAAGGGAAAATGAGGATGTAAAGCTTATTTGCTTGCGAAACAAATACAAAATTATTATTTATGAGTTAAGCTCGCAATTTTATGTATGACAAATTGACATTTTTTCTTCTAAAATAGATGATAAAATGCTTAAATTACGTACTAAATTAGCACCACGTTTAAATATAGGACAGGATATTTTTACAGTTGAGTATTCTATCACAAACACAAAATATATTTATCAATATCAGGATTTAATCGAAATTTATTAACCATTTGGCTAAAAACGACAATCGTGTTATAAGCACAAACTTAAATTTTGTTACATTTTTCTTGCTCGCTTCTCCTAGAATTTTTCTCCACACACCTGGATAGTAAAGGTCATTATTGTGCAGTTTTGAAAAAAGGTATTTGTAACCCACCAGCCATAAACAAGATGCTTCCGAAAAATTGTGTTTCAACACTGTTTTTCTTCACAGCGCAATGCTGTGAAGTTGAACACAGAAAGAGTGAGCACCGAACCACACACAGATTTGAAGTGAAATTTAAAATAAATACATATTGCGTTCGTTGTAGCATTCAAACGCTAATAGTTGGCTGCCAGCCGTAATGGGTCTACTTCATTGTTGACTAGAATACAATTTATTTACAATGTATTTTTCATTGTAATCATATTTGTATTCTAAAATAGTCGCACATGACTTTATAATTGAAACGACAATAAAGGTATAAAAAATAAAATACACATAATCTGTGGACAGTGCAAGTTTAAAACTGAATTATAATTTTCAAATATTGCTTCTTAATGGCATTTTCACAAAAATTAAAAAGAAATTGTAATAGGTGTTAATAGATGTTAACATAGTAAAGTACAGTTACTTATTTTTGGTGTTTCTAGAGAAGAAAATGTGTTATTTTTTTCTCAAAATTACTGTTTTGAGCAATTTTAAGAAAAAAAATTTGAATGAAATACCAGTTTATATGGTATTTTAATCAAAATGCCATAAACGTGTTGTCATGATAAATAAACTGTATATATTGAATCTCCTGAGAATAGTTTAAACTGAGCTTCTGGAATCTCCCTGTAGCTTCGGGTCCCTCCACTTGTAAAATACCCTTCATTCTTAAAGAATTTTGTATAACGGGTATACTATAAGATATAGACAGAAACTGACTTAATAAAAAAAATTAGAATCTTTAAAACACATTCTTTATTTCAAATTACTTTGTTTTGTAGCATTAGCCATTTCGAGATATCGGTTACTATTGATTTAATTTTTCAAAACTATTGTCACTTTTAAGGTGCTGTGGCTATTCAGTTGCTTCTCGCGATTTCATGGAAAGAATTGAAATTTTAAGGCCAACATGTAGCATCCCACTTTTAAGCATCCATTGTTACTTCTATCCATTTCCGCAAAGGTTTATATCGATTAACGTGAAGTATAAAAAAAAAGCTTTCGTAAATATGGTTTGTAAAGACTATATGAACATAAACGATAGTGGGTAGAGAAAGTAACGTGAATGTAACACATACCATATATATTTTTTGTTTTTAAAGAGCTCGTACAAAGGCCATATTGGATAAACGGATAAGCTTTGTTTGAAACCACAAATTATTTCACAAATGCTTCCAGTACAATAATTTCGTTAACCACCTGATATGTAGGTAATTCAATTTCTTTATCTTCCATCAGTTACACAAAGTTATACATTATTCACATCTTTAGTTTGTGTGCGCCACTACAAGTGCATTTTAATGGCAGCGATGCCAAAAGGCAGGCTTAGTTATATCGCTTTCGATATGCCACAGAGATTAAATATTTATATTACAGCGGAGTCTTCATAAGGATATTCTGTACCAATGAATTATGCATGTTTTGTCCGAGAATCCCTTTTGTGTCGGTGACGATAATGTGTATAATTTCTGCATGCCTTTGTAATGCCATTCGCCGAACTCATGCAAAATACTAGTAGACCTACAGGACTGAATATTTTGCCTGCATTTGGCTAGTCGGATGTACGGGGTTTGTAAATATTATGCGCATATTATGATAGCAGGAACTGGTAATCCAAACATATCTTTGGCATTGCTATTGAGCTTATCGTTAAATTATTGATTATTTATCATTTCATATTAATATAAATTAAATTAATTTTAAGCCTCTTTCTGGAAATAATTGCGAGAGGTGACGTTAGGTAAATCTAGCAGTGATAAAACCGTTGTATACAATATTGGTCAAAGCACCCTTTGTTACATGTGTTTATATTATAATGGACTACGATGATGCATTATTCTGCATTTAAATACAGGTATCGAATTTACTTTGAAACAAGATTGCTAAGATTTCTCATTACTTTTATGCAGACATACTAGCCAAAAAGCAGTCCTAGGCGATGTTTTGAAAACAATGGTTAAAATTTTCGAATTTCATTCAAGGAAGTGTTATTTACGACTTCTGATTACATTGACCACTAAATATTCCTAATTATTACTGTCTGTACCTAATTATTACTTTTGATTTTACTTTGATAAAGCTAGAAAGGAACAATATTAACATTTTATAAAGTACTGGCCGTCCCATCCCTCTTGTAAGGATGTGAATGCTGTACTTTGACAAAGAAAAGACAACAAACAAATAAAGTCTGCAGAGATGAGATGATGACAGTATATCAAATAACAGCCAGAAAGAAAAATGTAAACATTAGAAAAGAATTAAAGATATTCAGCCCTAAAATAAAACAATATTAAAACTTATATTATGGATATGTTTTAAGAATAGAAGACCATCGACTCTCCCTAAAACCTTATTATACAACCTACAAACAAGAGGCTAGGAAGACGTCTACCGTAGAGATGCATGGATCAGTTCGACATACTCTGAGGTCAAAACAGGCCAATAGACCTTAATCTTGTTGTTGTGCTGATGATGATGATTTTACCTACAGATTTATGAGTGGCAAGCTGCTGGTACCCGTATGCGCTAAAGCGTTTTGATCTGGCGCTTCTTGGCTTAGATGACTGCGCGTGCAAAGTCCCGCCCAAGTATGGGTACTATCTTTCAAGAAAGTTAAAGTACACTTTTCGCGGGTCAGTATCATTCAGGCGTTTTGTAAGTAGGGGGTATGAAAACTAAATCGGCCATAGTCGTGGTCGCCATTTTAACCTGTCACTCACTTCGAAGATTTCTATGCTTATATTAACCCAGTATGACGAAATATTGGCTAAATGCCACTAAACAAGTTGCAATTCTCTTGCAGCTGAGCTATTCACTACATGACATTGGAAAATATGCAAGAAAACGAAAATACGTGAAATGTTGATTTTAATAGAACCACCATCTATGTTGCATATAACCCACGCATTAAACATGCGTTGTCATAGCTCAATGGTAAAACATACGCTGTTTCAAGTGTGCCGAGGATTCAGGGTTCGAATCCCAGCATGTGGTCATACTTTTTATTCCAACTTTTTCACTTTGTAAGACGCACTAACGAACAAATTTACAGTTCTCCTGCAGCTAAGCTATTACATGATTTCGAAGAAAATGCAAGGAAGTTGAATGGTAATTTTAATGGAGCCAACTTCTAAATGCTGTATACAATCCATCTGATCACAACAATAAGCTAATACATAAAATGACAAGAAACTGATAAATTCTCATCTTGAGAAAAACAGATTTACAGCAGCAAATATAATTCGATGGAGTATAATGCATAAAACTGAAAAGGTATATTCTGTGTAGCTGCTAGTTGCAATATAGGTACTCCATGTATTACAAATAACAAAAAGAAGACGATAGCCAAGGATAAAAGCAAACTAAACAACTGCTATTTCATAGCTGAGCCATGTCATATATGAAGAAATAAATTGATTTCTGAAACATTTCACATTTATAGAAATGCATTTCTCCTCGAACAAATAACTTTTCAAAACAACAAAGGGAAAAGAAAAATGAAATCTTGTGTTTTAAAACCTGGTATAAACGTCCCCAGCTACGATTGCACTGTTTATTCTTTCGTGCATGTTTGCAACCAGTGCAGAACACCGGTTTGGGTTCTACTGATAATGTTGCCATAGCTCCATCACGTGAGCAGGCAGATTCACTCACCACCGTGTCTGATCGGCGTTCTTCCCATTCCTTTACCATGGAGGCCCATACATGTTCAATAGGGCTCAGATCAGGAGATCTTGGAGGCCAGTCCATGCAGATTATTTCTGGATGCCCCTTTAGCCAATCCTGGGCGATATTTGCGGTATGCACACCACTATTGTCGAGCATAAATATATATTCTTCTTCATCTTTTCTTCTTCTTCTTCTTCTTCTTCTTCTTCTTCTTCTTCTTCTGGGAACCTGGCACGAAGGGATGGCAGCAAATTGTTTTCAAGAATATCTACATAGGCTGCACTCGTCATTCTTTCTGGCACTTCAATTAACTTCCCTGGACATGATGCTGTCATATAGACCCACAAATGTGCTGCAATTCTTCCCGAATGTTCTGCTCGAACGACTTGCTGAGGCGCGTATCTTGTTCTTGGCGATCTGTACAGACATAATATCCTTGCTGGTCGGATCGAAATACCTTTCTATAAATGTGAAATGTTTCAGAAATCAATTTATTTCTTCATATATGACGTGGCTCAGCTATGAAATAGCAGTTGTTTAGTTTGCTTTTAAGTACCATTATCGTTGGCTATCGTCTTCTTTTTGTTATTTGTAATACATGGAGTAACTATATTGCAACTAGCAGCTACACAGAATATAGCTTTTCAGTTTTATGCATTATACTCCATCGAATTATATTTGCGGCTATAAATCTGGTTTTCTCAAGATGAGAATTTATCAGTTTCTTGTTATTTTATGTATTAGCTTATTGTTGTGATCAGATGGATTGTGTACAGCATTTAGTTGGCTCCATTAAAATTACCATTCAACTTCCTTGCATTTTCTTCGAAATCATGTATTAGCTTAGCTGCAGGAGAACTGTAAATTTGTTCGTTAGTGCTTCTTACAAAGTGAAAAAGTTGGAATAAAAAGTATGACCTTATGCTGGCTTCAGAACCCTGCATCCTCGGCACATTTGAAGCATCGTTTTACCACTGAGCTATGACAGCGGATGTTTAATGCCTGGGTTATATGCAACATAGATGGTGGTTCTATTAAAATCATCATTTCGTTTTGTATAATGTTTTTCGTTTTCTTGCATATTTTCCAATGTCATGTAGTTAATAGCTCAGCTGCAAGAGAATTGCAACGTGTTTTGTGGTATTTAGTCCATATTTCGTCATACTGGGTTAATATAAACATAGAAATCTTCGAAATGAATGACAGGTTAAAACGCCGACCACGATAATATACATCATATACATGGTTTTCATACCCCCTACATGCGGAACGCCTGAATGATACTGATCCGCGGAAAGTGTACATTTACTTTTTTGAAAGACAGTACACTAGCAATTAAGAAAATAATGAAAGAAAGGAAGGAAGGAAGAAACAAGCAAACTAAATAAGAAACAACAGAAAGCAAAACAGGAATAAAAAGTGGAGAAAAGAAACGATTTACTAAATAGAAAATATTCACGAGCAAATTTCTCTAGAAAGAACTGGAATGGGAGTTTGGCTATCATTGAAACTAATTAAGTTTGTCAAGATTATAAGAAATAAGAATACAGTACTCCAATATAACAAAAAACGCTTAAATTTAAAACGCAAAATCCGATCTTGAGCATTTCAAATGGGAATTATAAGGCCCCTTACCGAAGTACATGGTAAGCGTTTTATTTATTTTGCTACCATAGCAGCATGCATGACATTAAATGTCCTACAAATGGCCAGTAGTAGCGTCCAGTTCTTAAACATTTGACTATTGCGGTTTCCTTTGTATCTATAATGATATATGTAATGTAGATATTTCTGCAAAGGTTTATTTGGGTTAAAATGAAGTAGATATAGAAATAAGCTTTAGTAAGACTAGTTCGTACACCCACTAATATGCGATACTGGCTAGAGAAATTCAAAATGAAGTTGACATAAAAATAAGCTTGAGTAGGACTAGTTTGTATACCCACTTTTATGCGATAGAGGGTAGAAAAAGTCATGTGAATGTCGCATCAGATTTCTATTTTTTTCTCGTGGCTTTTCATAGAGAACAGAATTTCAAACCCATCACATATTGACCCGTTCTTAAAGGATTTGAATATCGCTTAAGCCTAATGTATTCCCCTGTTCCCCTTGTATCTACAAGGAAGTATGCAATCAAACCATTTCTACAAATGTTGACCTGGATTAACATGAAAGAATAGTTATTTGAGGTATTGCTAGAGAAAGTCAGGCGAATGTAATAATAGGAGTTTTAAAAACTTTTAATACACACACCTTCATATTTTCATTCATACTTCCAGTTTCTGAAGAGAACAGGAAATATTCCTGGCTAAAGAAAAAACCTCATTCTGGAATTCTGATATTGGAAGCTAGTACGTAAAGTACCTAATAACCGTAAAGACAATTCATTTGACTGTTATTAAGGTTATATTACTAGCCCATCTCCGCGTGTTGGAATGGCGTACTTGCTTCTTCATGTTCCACAGGAGTTGCAAAGGTTTTTATTTCTCTACCAGTTACCTATAGTACGTAAAGGAAGTATTGTGTTCCACTATTGCGCACGTTTCGTGATCTCCTAAACCATAGAAAAACATTTTAACTTTCTCCATCACTTACCTATGGCAGGCAGAAGAAGTACTGTATCTTACTAAAATATTCAATAACAATATTTCGCTGGACACCTAAAACATTTTTAAAAAACTTCCGTGTCTGTGAACGGTATAGCTGAAGAACAAACCCGGTATTTAAGTTCAGCATCTTCCCCATCTCAAACTACCCTTCACATAGAAAATGCTATTTATTTTGATGGCTCCAAGCAATATTATTAAAATACAGTATGTTTAAGATATTTGCATTACTAATAAAACACATTGGCTTAAACATTCTGTAAATAACCAGTGAAGTTTTCTTCATTCCGAATAAGTCTTGTAAAATTCTATACATATAACTAGTAAATCAAATAAGATGCACAAAAACGTACCGCAGAAAAAAATGTAAATCTCGTTAATATAGTTCAAGTAATTTAATATGTTTGTGGTACATAGCATTTTCGTTGCTAATGGTTTAAATTTTCAATATTTTTATGATGCATGTTTTAAAGTGCTAAAAACCATTGTTTTGCTTCTCGCGATGTCATGCAGAGTATGAAATATCTAAACCAGCATATAGCCACACGTTTTTTAAAATTATAATTATCGCTTCAACCTTCTGTATTCCTCTTGAAACTGCGTGGGAAGATGTAATGAAACAATTTCTGGAAACGTTTATCTCACTTAACATGAATTAGGCATAAAAATAAGTTTTTATAAGAATAGTTCGTAAAGGAAATATTACAATAAATGATAGTGGATAGAAAGAATCATGTGAATACAACATATTAGATTCCCCCTCTCCCTTGGTTTTCACTTCGCCCTGTGAAGACCAAATAAGTCTGGCAGCTTTAACCTCTGTAGACTCCCTGCTCATTTGAACTTTACTCTACCCATTTCATTCAGCGTTCGATAGGATCTGAAAGGACATTAAAGAAAAAAAGGTTATATAAACCGCATTTTGACATATGAAAGGCATTACAAATTTTATGACGATTTTGTTGGAAGTCGACTTTGTCAAAATCTAAGGAAGTGATAATCATGGAGATGAGGTGCTGAAATTCAACGTTTCCTCAGGTTTATTGGCTGAGAATTAGTACGCCTAACAGGGAATAATGCTTAAAAATAAATATTAAGATGTATGAAATATAGAAAAGAAATTTAGCAAACCTGATTTGATCAAAACCTCTTTTATCTAGCACAAATTAGTATTTATACCTAAAGGAATTTTACTATTCTGCTTTTTATAATAGCAAAATTCAAAAATATGTTTTTTTTTGCTTGTAGTGAATTCCTTTACTAGAATGTTTCTGTGTTTTTATATCATATTGGGAGCATCCAGTTAATAAGAGGAAGATATAAGAAAAGTTTCTGAAGGATTTGTTCCTGGAGTTGTGACATAAATTTGACAGGAACATCTTCTGCTCAGGGAGAGCGAAAGAGAGAGAAGTTAAACACAATTTTTGGATAGGTCGCTCCATAATTTTTCCATTAACATCTTTCAAATGATGCTCTTTTAATATATACCCACAGTATGGGGCCTTTGTTGTGTTCAATCAAAACAATTACCTTATCCACGTCTATTTCCATATTCGAAATTAATGGCAATTACCTTCATATTCTAAAAGCAAATGATGGACTGACATAATTTGTGGCATACACAACGCGATGCTTTGACAGCGAGCAATGGTTTGGCTGCATGCAACCGGCAAAATTTTTATGTTGACCTGTACTCCAGAAATGTGTCACTCGCATATAGAGTTTTCGTTTGGACGCATGACCGTATTATGGGGAATTGCTTGCCCTACACTGCACTGTTTCTAACTGTTCTGTTCTTCCTCACTTTCTCTCCTCTCCGAATGCTGGCTAATCAGTTGACAGGAAGTCTTAGTACAATTGTTGGTATGCTGTGAGACCAAGTGGTTTCAGTGTTATTGTGTGTTAGTGCTGTTATAATGCCAAAAAGTCCGTATACGTTAGCGCACACAATCTTTATCTATGATTCTTGTGACAAAGTCTTGTAGAGAAGTGAGACCGCGATTTATAGACAGATTCGCTGTTGTTCGTGCGCCTAACAGCAAAATGATTTGTAATATTGTGAACAGATTTAGGGAAACGGGATCTATACTTGATGAATCGAAAGTAAATCTCCGTGTTCTTATAGAGAAAAAAAATTAGAAGACATTGGAGAAAAGGTGGAATGAAGTCCAAAGAAATATTCGAAAAGGCTTGCACAGGAATTAGGAATCTCGGAAAACCTCCTTGGAATGCCACTAAGCTTTTAAAATTAAAACCTATAAGACAGCTGGAGTTCAGAAATTTGCGATAGTGTCCGCAGAGTTAATTTCTGCACCGGGGTGTTTGATATGTAAATGAACGTTCTACTGACGGCGTTTTATTCTTTTTTAAACTGACAAAGCAGTTTTATTTACCTAACATGGCTATGAAGAATTAACGAGTATTAATGAAAATTTTGTTGAAAGGTATGGGAGATATGTGGCACTTGTATTAGTGCATATTATGAAACTAATATCGGATTTTACAGGCGTTTCAGTGAGAAGTGTAACGGAAGCGAATAGGGAATATAAACAGACATAATAGAACATAGAAGAGGATAAAATGTGGGAACTTGTTTTAAGTGCGACAGTGCTATGGATAAGCTTGTCATTATTTTGGAGAGTAGTTCTGATTCCGATATGGCAGCTGAGTCAACTTCGGAGGATCCGGATTTGGGTGTTGGGCTCTTGCCCGAGGATTGTGATTAACGCAAGTAAAATGTTCATTGCGCATACTTATAAAATCGATTGTTACCTCAGGTTGCATTTTGAACTGATTCTCACGCAGGGCGCGTTTTTATAGATTTAAACAGTGTTCAACAAGCACGTGAGAGTGGAACAAGCAGCCATTAGGGACGGGATTGCGAACTACTTTCGCGCGGATAATACAAAGAGTTTCTTTTCAGTGAAAGGCACTCTGGTTTGGAATGGACAGTAGTGATGTAGTAGCTGTAAGAAAAATAAACCTAATATTTATATACTTAAGCTTTTCTACGATCTGCCACGCCTAGTGACAGTTATAATAGCAATAAGACTAACATTAGAGAACATCATGCGGTAGATTGTGGATTGCGAAGCGGAGAGGTCGGTACCGATTCAGGAATGAGGATATTGTACGGACGCCCCAGGAGGGATGAGATGTAGGGAGATACCGAGCGCCCGGAACCAAGAGCGACGACACAGTAGTGACAGGTTCCCTACAGATATAGACGCCCCGTTAGTCGGACAGGCAGACCGGAGACCCCGCCTCAAACAGGGTCCAACCCCGGCAAGCAGCCGAAGTCCGAGGGACAGAGAGTTCACAGAGAGCATCCTTTTTCCCTGCCATGCTGCTCCGACGCTTTCAACCCTGAAATAGAAACAACGGGGTGAAGAATGAATGAAGTGATAAATGGAACGAAATGGAGGGAGAAGAAATTCCGGGAATGAAAGAAACCACCCCATTCCCCTGCCGACCTAGGTACCCACCCCCCAAAAAAACATGAGCCAGTGTGTACAGTCACCGGGGATCGAATCCGGGACGTTACCGCCTGAGCCATCCCGCTCGGTCATATAGTAGATAATAGTAAATTGGACTCGTACTCTAAACATCAAGACAGTTACAGATGATTCCATCACACATAATACAGTAAAACTGGCGCTTAGTCGAATTGTGCGATTACTCAGCCATGAAAAAACCTCCTGCTGCTGTGAGAAACACAGCATGTAAACAAGAAAAAATAGGCATGCATATGTCTTTGTAAGCTTCATGGATGCCTGAGTGACAAAGAGGTACGTACAGATCCCTCTTGTATAATGAGAAGAAATACCATCCCTGGGATGGTAGCTTTGCATTTAATATGGCGATTATTCAACATTTCATTGTTTGACTTCTACAATACAGTAAAAATATTGATCATTCATTTGAATCTGGAAAGGAGTTAATTATCGGCAGCATTTAAAGGTTTTTGTGACATTTACACTGGTAGCGATGCTGTTTAATTCCTCGTTGTCTCAACTTATGGATTTTCTATTTTGTGACACTGAAAACCATACACATCATTGTAAAACCGTTAACTTAATTTACATTTCAAATTAATCAGAGTAAAACAAGAAATGTTCTGTCGCGGCTTGTTAAGATAGGTATGTGAAGGTAAAAATGGGCTAGACTGTTAAAACTACAATTGTGGAAACAAAATATTACATAAACATTACATATCTCTATAAAATAAACATAAATCACCAATCTTCTTCAGCACATTCTGCAAATAACTGCTTGTCTGTGCTAGTAAATTTCTGGTTGTCCGCATTTCCTGCAAAATGTACAACCATCACACAGTTGGCTGCGTCTTTTTTTTTTTTTTAGTTCCATTTATACCCCGCCTTTAACTACATTGGTCTTATCGGTGGCCTTTCCTTTGGAACTTATTGCCTACTGGCAATGATGTTAACTCGTGTAGCTCTTGTCGTGTTTCTTGCGCTTTTTGGGTTTTAATCTCACACACACACACACACACACACACACACACACACACATCCACTCTCTCATTCATACTTCCAGACTCTGGGGAGGATAGAGATTAGTCTTGGCTACAGAAAAACTCCAATCCCCCAGCCGGGAATCAAACCCGGGACCCTTCGCACAGCGAGTAGGTGCGAGGCAATATTTTATATCATAACATGCTGTGAATGCCAGAGTGATTGTTTTGTAAATTAATATTATTGTATGTACATGATTTTAGACGTTTGTTAGCCATAAGTATTGTTAGGAAATAAGTTTGCACGGCCTAACTGAAACTGACAATAGAAGTTAGGTGCTTTACCAACTGTGCTACGGGGCCAGCCGGCTGAGTCTTCTTTATTTCGCCTCATGGGCTTCTCCCTGCTTTCACTTGAAGCTATTGGCGGCGATGTATCCTCCAAAGCTATTTGCAAAACGAGCAAAGGGGTATGTTTAGCACACATGTTTCTTGTTTCGGATCCCTAAACACTGCGATTTTAAAAGCTAGTTGGTGACTCAGATGTTTGATTAACTAGCTGCAATTTTAATCGTAATACTCATCTAATTTAGTTATTAAATGTTCATACAATGGTCAGTTGATGTTATAGGTATAAGTTATATAACGGAGGGGGACACCTCGCGCACTGCGACCTACATAGATCTATTGTGACTAGCACCCTTAGGAGGAAGGAATGAAGTGAAGGAACCACAGGAGGCCACAGGCTACGGGCATATAGGCTATAGAGATGCGCGGAAGTCCCTAACAGTTTCTGCTCAAAGACATGTTTCACTGCTGGAGCTGCCTAAAGAGGGCGATGAACGACCCGTCGACCAAGCAGCCTTCTAGTGTCCACGGGGAATAGTTTTTCCTTTGAACAAGCATCCGCGCCATCTGTCCGGTACCGCCATACGCCACGAAACCTAGCAACACACCTGAGAAGGAAGCGAAATGAAAGGGAAATGATGGAAGGGAAATCATGGGATAAGAAACCACCCCAGCTTTCGCCCACCGATCAGGGAAAACTACGAAAAACCCAATATTAGAGTGGGCTGTCAAAGGGAGTCGAACCGGGACCTCCCGAATGCAAGCTTCACGCATTACTGCGGAGCTATCTGGGTGCTTCAATGTTATACTTCAACCAGTTAAAACATCAGCGCGTTTTTATAAAGATACGTTAATTGTACAAGGGAATAAAGTAATGTATAATCCATATAAGTTAGACTTATAATTTTCAAATTGGTATTCTTGTTTTAAACATCCAATTAGAAAAATGTCATGTAATAGTAAAATATTTACCCTGAAAAGGTACACATTTCTAGCGCTTAAACGATGCACATTATCTTTTGTGAAATTATTTTATGCCTTATAGCAACGAATGATTCATTATTCTTGACAAATCATAAAGGCATTGGAATATTATATTTCATTTTTGGAGCCAAATAATAAATGCTTAGATTTAGAAGAAGAAAAAACCCATAAGCCACAAAAGAACTTGGTATTTTCTGGGGTAATTGCAGGAAGGAATTAGTTGCTTACTTGTTAAATACCACCAGGAGGTTACAAGTATAAAATTAAATAAAAACTGGATTATAATGATGTTTAGATTTTTAAAAATGTTAAATCAAAGCATTGTTCAAGACCTATACGATATAAACATAAATAAATATGTGAAACATATATAATAAATACATATATGAACACACAAACAAAAGGCGTTGCTCTTATTGTGAGTGGATAATTGTTTCAAATGCTCTTGCGTAATTAGTTTAAAACAGAAGTGCAATTAGTTTTGAAAACGTGACCTGTTTTCCAGCCACTGCAAGTTACTTCAGCCTAATGCGAACATCTGCCAACTCTCATGACAAAACCCCCTCCTCTTCTGGTGCTAGATTAAAACATTGTACTGCAGCTTGCAGTGGCACTCACTTCAGGAAGCAGTAAACAACTGATAATAGCACATTCTTGTCTACCAAACCAAACCGAAAACTGTCTTTTTCCATTCCAGACAGCATCCACCCCTTTTCTCCTTCTTCGTCGCATTTCACATCGGAAATGTCGCAGTGGAAAACATGAGGGAGAAGTTTTAATGCATTTTACGACGCTGTCTGTAATATGCCAGCCCTTCTTCTGATTATGAAAACATGGCAATGACCCTAGTTACTCTAGGACGATACACTTACCTCTAAAATGTGATAAACAAGTGAGAATTGTCGAAAGTATATTTGTGTTAATAACATTAAAGGCTTCGAAAAAGGTGTATTTGTACTCCAAAGTGCCCAAAGAACATTTTAAAGACTCCTAGCTGCTAATGTGACTGAACAGTTAAACATAAAAATGTACCCACTCTTCTACAAACTATTCTTAACGAAGTCAATTCTTCTATCTACTTCATGTAAAATAGGTTTGCAGAAATGTTTTTATTACACATTTCGTTGTAGGTACCCTCGCTTCCATTTATGCCGTCACCACAGCTTCGGGAGGCTTTTTACCAATCTTCTACATGCATAGCAGGAAGGCACGTGTCTGGAGCGTTCTGCCATTGTTGTCGACCAAGCAGTGGTGTGTGTTAACTGTAGCCGTATTAAACTATTTCGGAGGCGTATCGCGGAGGAATTATGGGTACGTGAGAAGCCAATTTGCCATTGAAAACATTGCTAGGGTAATGCCATGCAGCATTCGCATGGACAGATTATTAAAATAATGTCTAGTAAATATGTCCTCCTTGAGAGTAAATACTGTAATGTATTCCAATTTTACATTATTTTGCCATTAAAAATACTTTTCGTGGAGATATCGGGCAAAAGAGAGTTTTATTTAGTTATATAATAGTAGAGATATAATGTATGTTCTGGCGCAGTAGAGAGATGCCGACAAGCGATAAAGTTCTTTGTTCTACGCCGACAAGCCCCGCCCCCTCCCTTTGTGTGCTCACATGCCGCCAGGTCTCGTGTCGTTAGGCCCCGCCCCCTCTCGCTTTGTGCGCTTACCTAATGCCGACAGTTTCTGCGCTAACAGGTCCTACCCCCCTCCCCAATGCGTTCTACTGTGGCGTCATGACTTGATGGAATTGTTTTCTCGAGTCCTGCCGCCCCTCGGCAAATTAATTAGGTAATGTTCGTCAAACATTTTTTTTATGATTACTAAGCCCTGCACATTGCATCCTCGAGCAATTAAGTTTTTTGATTAATGAATTGTTGACTGGAGCTTGAGTATAAGTAGTCTGCTCACGGGAACAGTCTGTCATGTAATGAAACACTGCAGCCTTCTTCTTCTATCCGGGGAAGGGGTTTGTCCATTAGGTGAACATGTTAGACGCTTTCAACACATTAATAGGCTTTTAAGTTTACATTCTGGATCTGTTTACATACATTAGCGATCAACGACATACTTCCGTCTGGAGGTAACGGTGACCCACATTAGCTAACCCGTTAGACGCTTTCACCACATTAGCGAACATTGTCAGTAATTGTTTTCCTAAGTGCTCTGCCCAACACTCAACACTTTAGATTTTAGCGATGGAAATGATATAAAAAGCAGCAGCTTCTCCAACGAGTTCCAAGTTGACCAGGATGGCCGGGTTCGAATTACAAATTCAGCTTCTAATAACTCAGAGACTAATTACGATAAAGACATCAAATAAAGTTTATTACATTAATGTCATTAGATAGTTTCTTGTGAATGTATATTTGGGTACATGGTGTCCAGGGTTCGAATACCGATAAAATGTAGTTTAATTATAAATTTAATAACTTCTAAACTAATTAAGATAAAGACGCCAAATAAACTTTATTGCCTTTATGTTATTAGGTATTATCTTGTGGATGTGTAATTAGATACCTGACGTTCTGGGTTCGATCCTAATTTTAAATCGTCATTATCTCAGAAACTAAGAGAGGTAGACGAGTGAACCAAAGCATGATTGATAGCTCCTATGAGGGGTAATTAATACTGTATATAATTTTCAATCAGTTGTCCTTACTTCGAATCCCGATCTTTCAATCACTTACTTATTTTTCTCTATACTCTAGAATATATCACTTAGATTGATGCTGTAACTGCATACAGCACCTTTAAACATATCAAACTAATATTGTAAATAATTTTGTTTCTGGTGTCCAGGGTTCGAATACCGATAAAATGTAGTTTAATTATAAATTTAATAACTTCTAAACTAATTAAGATAAAGACGCCAAATAAACTTTATTGCCTTTATGTTATTAGGTATTATCTTGTGGATGTGTAATTGGATACCTGACGTTCTGGGTTCGAGTCTAATTTTAAATCGTCATTATCTCAGAAACTAAGAGAGGTAGAGGAGTTGACCAAAGCATGATTGATAGCTCCTATGATCGGCAATTAATACTGTATATAATTTTCAATCAGTTGTCCTTACTTCGAATCCCGATCTTTCAATCACTTACTTATTTTTTCTCTATACTCTAGAATATATCACTTAGATTGATGCTGTAAATGCATACAGCACCCTTAAACATATCAAACTAATATTGTAAATAATTTTGTTTCTGGTGTCCAGGGTTCGAATACCGATAAAATGTAATTTAATTATAAATTTAATAACTCCTAAACTAATTAAGATAAAGACGCCAAATAAACTTTATTGCGTTTATGTTATTAGGTAGTATCTTGTGGAGGTGTAATTAGATACCTGACGTTCTGGGTTCGAGCCTAATTTTAAATCGTCATTATCTCAGAAACTAAGAGAGGTAGAGGAATTGACCAAAGCATGATTGACAGCTCCTATGATGGGCAATTAATACTGTATATAATTTTCAATCAGTTGTCCTTACTTCGAATCCCGATCTTTCAATCACTTACTTATTTTTTCTCTATACTCTAGAATATATCACTTAGATTGATGCTGTAAATGCATACAGCACCCTTAAACATATCAAACTAATATTGTAAATAATTTTGTTTCTGGTGTCCAGGGTTCGAATACCGATAAAATGTAATTTAATTATAAATTTAATAACTCCTAAACTAATTAAGCTAAAGACGCCAAATAAACTTTATTGCGTTTATGTTACTAGGTAGTATCTTGTGGATGTGTAATTAGATACTTGACGTTCTGGGTTCGAGCCTAATTTTAAATCGTCATTATCTCAGAAACTAAGAGAGGTAGAGGAATTGACCAAAGCATGATTGACAGCTCCTATGATGGGCAATTAATACTGTATATAATTTTCAATCAGTTGTCCTTACTTCGAATCCCGATCTTTCAATCACTTACTTATTTTTTCTCTATACTCTAGAATATATCACTTAGATTGATGCTGTAAATGCATACAGCACCCTTAAACATATCAAACTAATATTGTAAATAATTTTGTTTCTGGTGTCCAGGGTTCGAATACCGATAAAATGTAATTTAATTATAAATTTAATAACTCCTAAACTAATTAAGCTAAAGACGCCAAATAAACTTTATTGCGTTTATGTTACTAGGTAGTATCTTGTGGATGTGTAATTAGATACCTGACGTTCTGGGTTCGAGCCTAATGTTTAAATCGTCATTATCTCAGAAACTAAGAGAGGTAGAGGAATTGACCAAAGCATGATTGACAGCTCCTATGATGGGCAATTAATACTGTATATAATTTTCAATCAGTTGTCCTTACTTCGAATCCCGATCTTTCAATCACTTACTTATTTTTTCTCTATACTCTAGAATATATCACTTAGATTGATGCTGTAATTGCATACAGCACCCTTAAACATATCAAACTAATATTGTAAATAATTTTGGTTCTGGTGTCCAGGGTTCGAATACCGATAAAATGTAATTTAATTATAAATTTAATAACTCCTAAACTAATTAAGATAAAGACACCAAATAAACTTTTATAGGGGGAAAGGATGCTCTACTGAAACATTAGGTCTCTAGATAGAAGTATTTATAGGGGAGAGATAGGGAATAACAGGGCTGATGCTAGGCTAGTCAGATGCTAAAGGAGGGAGGGATATGCTTTATACGAGAGAGATAGGGAACACAAGGAAAGATGCTATACTAAACAGGACTTGAAGGATAGAATATGGGCGATATAGCGAACCGAGGAGAGGTATTAGGATAGGAGTTTTGAATGATGGAGTAGGTGTTTATATGCGAGAGATAGGGAATACGAGGGTCGATGCTAGACTAGATGGTGTTGAATGAGGGAATGCATCTTATATGAGAGAGGTAGGGGAATATGAGGAGAAGTGCTAGGCTAGTCGGGAAGGTCTGAATGAGAGAGTATACGTCTATATGGGAAAATATAGGGAAAACGAAGGTAGGTGCTAGGTTGAGAGAGTCTTCAAGGAGGAAAATGCATTTATATGAGAGCGTTAGGGCATACGAGGAGAGGTGCTAGTCTAGACATGGTTTGAGGATTAGAGTATACGTTTATATGGGAGAAATATGGAAAACGGTAGAGATACAAGGATAGACAGAGCTTGAAGGAGGAGGAATGTAGGTTTATACTGTAATATAGAGAGTAATTCGATTATAAAACTTTTCTCATCCAGCCTTACAACACTTTTATATACTTATTTTCTAAACCTTACAAACTTTATATTTGTTAAACAGTAGTACGCGAGAGGGACAAACAGTATATCGGTTTACAGTGAAGTATACGTCCTAACCTATTGCCACCTTGTTTGTTCTGGATCTTCTCATTGTCTATCATCTAACGTAAACACGTAACAAGACGTAACACAGGAAATCATACATATGGCACATTAAAAAAAATAAAGGTATATATAATGAAACATAAACAAGTAGACAGAGGGTCATCGATACATAGAAAACCAGGAGTTGTATGTACTGAGACCATAGATTAGTATAGGCAAACAACAAAGAAGTGAATTTATAGTGTAAATAGCCTAATATTTTCAAATATTATTATAGTCTAAAAGTATATAACTTAATTATGTATCGAGTATTGAGAAATAAACGTTATTCATTATTCACTAATCTCAGATCACTGCAATTGTATTGAATCAATTCACAATTGCTAATGCCATTCAACTTTCATTCGTCTCTGATACATAAACAAATTGCAAAATGGAGAAGGACGAAAGTAATAAAAAGACTCAGGCAGCAAATTTTAAGAAAGAAGAGAAAGATATATGACCGACATTGTTTTGGAACACAAATTAGTGTTGAAAATAAAATGACTGATAGCTCTGCTAAGCGTAAGGAAGAGACATGGAAATAAATTGCAAATGAATACAATTCTAGGTTAGAAAAAGAAGATAAACAACATTCATGTAAACCAATTTTTAAAAATCAGTTTAACTGAATACATGTAAAAAAACATATCACTTTACAAAAAGTAATGCAGACAACATTTATTTTTTATAAACATTATCCTATTACATTCCTTTACAAAAAACCATACATATTTCCTAAAGGCAAAGGTGATAGTCTAGACATTCTAAACACTCAGATATATAATCATATACATCACACAGAAAGAGACCTGCATTATCAGTAAAAAAAACTAAACATCTCAACAATGTCTGAATGATGTATTTTATAAGTACAAGTTTTTTGATATTTCAAAGTTCCTGTTAACCATGGCAGTAATTGATTAACACAATTTCTCGATCCTGTCATGCTATAACTTTAGATGCTTTCAGCTTACTTATAATTTCCTCAATCTCTTGTGTGTGACTATTATTACCAGCATCCCTCGACGCAATTAGTAACCTCAATATATTTACTAGTCTATTCGGATTTTCAAGCGTTGATATCACTGAATCATCATCATATGAAGATTTCATATTCTCGCAACTTCCGATGTATCCAGATTTTTCATCAACAGTAGTCTCCAGTGAAGGACAGAGGCCTGATCCGGTATAACATTCCCCTCTATTCATCTTCGGATCTTCAAGTGCAGGAGAGAGGGTCGATTCAGCATAACATGTTGCTCTATGAAACTTAAATCTTGACAAAGAACGATTCTTAAAAATCCGCCCGCATATACAGCATCTAATAACGCGTTTTCCTCCATGTGTAATGTATGAAAAATTGAGATTCTCATTCGTTAGTTGCACAGATTTTCTCGGGCAGTAGCTCATGCTAAAACTAAAAGAAATTAAATGAATACGTGAATGCTTACGCTCGAAGGAATTAAAAGCGAATGAATGAATTCATAACGCGCAACTATTTATATATCCAAGATGAGGACGACGGAGGGAATTGAGATCAATGCATAGCAGGGGGAAAGGATACTCTCTTGAAACATTAGTCATCTAGACAACTATTGTTCACGGAGACCGTAGACGTCAGGTTGAATGGGACAGACCTCAGGTTCAAATCTTTAAGGGTACGGACCCCTGGCTTTTGCCTGGCATGTATACTAAACCATCCTAACAGCGTAACATTACATAACAACGACACGTAACCAGAACATGACGAGTGCGAGCATGGAAAAAAGGATGCTCGCAGGGAACATTAGTGGAAAAGGATGCTCTCTGGAAACAGTCGCCATCCGCACAACGGATTGTCCCTAACATTTCCAGATTTCAAAACGTTCAACATCGTGACGCGCTACTGTCATCTACATTTCGACGAAATTTTACCTCCTGAATTAGTTTGATGCTCTGTATAGAACCTCAGAACATGCATTACGCTGCGTGTCCCTAGCGTTTCCAGCTTCTGAATCGTTCCAGCTAGTGGAATGCCTATACCATCTTCATGTCAACGATCTGTTACTCTGAATTAAAGTTTGGTGATATGTATAGACCTGTACAACATGCATTACGCTATGTAACAACCTGATCACGCTATGTAACAACATGATCACGCTATGTAACAACATAATCACGCTATGTAACAACATGATCACGCTATGTAACAACATGATCACGCTATGTAACAACATGATCACGCTATGTAACAACATGATCACGCTATGTAACAACATGAACACGCTGTGTAACAACCTGATTACGCTATGTAACAACTGATCACGCTATGTAACAACTGATCACGCTATGTAACAACATGATCATGCTATGTAACAACATGATCACGCTATGTAACAACCTGAGCACGCTATGTAACAACCTGAGCACGCTATGTAACAACATGATCATGCTATGTAACAACATGATCACGCTATGTAACAACCTGATTACGCTATGTAACAACATGATCACGCTATGTAACAACATGAACACGCTATGTAACAACCTGAGCACGCTATGTAACAAACTGAGCACGCTATGTAACATGTTCACGCTATGTAACAACATGATCACGCTATGTAACAACCTGAGCACGCTATGTAACAACCTGAGCACGCTATGTAACAATACGATCACGCTATGTAACAACATGAACACGCTATGTAACAACCTGAGCACGCTATGTAACAAACTGAGCACGCTATGTAACAACATGTTCACGCTATGTAACAACATGATCACGCTATGTAACAACCTGAGCACGCTATGTAACAACCTGAGCACGCTATGTAACAATACGATCACGCTATGTAACAACATGAACACGCTATGTAACAACCTGAGCACGCTATGTAACAACCTGAGCACGCTATGCAACAACATGTTCACGCTATGTAACAACATGAACACGCTATGTAACAATACGATCACGCAATGTAACAACCTGATTACGCTATGTAACAACTGATCACACTATGTAACAACATGATCACGCTATGTAACAACCTGAGCACGCTATGTAACAACATGATCACGCTATGTAACAACCTGAGCACGCCATGTAACAACATGATCACGCTATGTAACAACATGATCACGCTATGTAACAACATGTTCACGCTATGTAACAACACGATCACCCTATGTAACAACCTGAGCACGCTATGTAACAACATGATCATGCTATGTAACAACATGATCACGCTATGTAACAACCTGAGCACGCTATGTAACAACATGATCACGCTATGTAACAACATGAACACGCTATGTAACAACCTGAGCACGCTATGTAACAAACTGAGCACGCTATGTAACAAACTGAGCACGCTATGTAACAACATGTTCACGCTATGTAACAACATGATCACGCTATGTAACAACCTGAGCACGCTATGTAACAACCTGAGCACGCTATGTAACAATACGATCACGCTATGTAACAACCTGATCACGCTATGTAACAACATGATTACGCTATGTAACAACGGATCACGCTATGTAACAACATGATTACGCTATGTAACAACCTGAGCACGCTATGTAACAACATGTTCACGCTATGTAACAACATGAACACGCTATGTAACAATACGATAACGCTATGTAACAAACTGAGCACGCTATGTAACAACCTGAGCACGCTATGTAACAACATGAACACGCTATGTAACAACCTGAGCACGCTATGTAACAACATGTTCATGCTATGTAACAGCATGAACACGCTATGTAACAATACGATCACGCTATGTAACAACGTGATTACGCTATGTAACAACTGTTCACACTATGTAACAACATGATCACGCTATGTAACAACCTGAGCACGCTATGTAACAACATGATCACGCTATGTAACAACCTGAGCATTACATGTAACAACATGATCACGCTATGTAACAACATGTTCACGCTATGTAACAACACGATCACCCTATGTAACAACCTGAGCACGCTATGTAACAACATGATCACGCTATGTAACAACATATTCACGCTATGTAACAATACGATCAAGCTATGTAACAACACGATCACGCTATGTAACAACAAGATCACGCTATGTAACAACATGAACACGCTATGTAACAACCTGAGCACGCTATGTAACAACATGATCACGCTATGTAACAACATGAACACGCTATGTAACAACATGATCACGCTATGTAACAACCTGAGTACGCTATGTAACAACATGATCACGCTATGTAACAACCTGATCACGCTATGTAACAACACGATCACGCTATGTAACAACACGATCACGCTATGTAACAACCTGATCACGCTATGTAACAACATGTTCACGCTATGTAACAACATGATCACGCTATGTAACAACCTGATCACGCTATGTAACAACCTGATCACGCTATGTAACAACGCGATCACGCTATGTAACAACATGATCACGCTATGTAACAACATGATCACGCTATGTAAATAGGGTGGACCATTTAGGTGGAGGCTATACAATATATCCAAAACTAAGCGTTGTAGAAAGAAATGTCTTTAATAAAACTTGATTGATATTATGACGAAAGTAAATGCCACTAGTCGTGTTTCGTTTGGAGGCTGTTATGAGGGTCATTTTGGGTCAATTTTTTTTTTAAATGGGAACCTAGAATTAGGGTCCCATTTAAAAAGACCCTGAAATGACCCTCACAACAGCCTCCAAACGAAACACGACTAGTGGCATTTACTTTCGTCATAATATCAATCAAGTTTTATTAAAGACATTTCTTTCTACAACGCTTAGTTTTGGATATATTGTATAGCCTCCACTTAAATGGTCCACCCTATTTACATAGCGTGATCATGTTGTTACATAGCGTGATCATGTTGTTACATAGCGTGATCGCGTTGTTACATAGCGTGATCAGGTTGTTACATAGCGTGATCAGGTTGTTACATAGCGTGATCATGTTGTTACATAGCGTGAACATGTTGTTACATAGCGTGATCAGGTTGTTACATAGCGTGATCGTGTTGTTACATAGCGTGATCGTGTTGTTACATAGCGTGATCAGGTTGTTACATAGCGTGATCATGTTGTTACATAGCGTACTCAGGTTGTTACATAGCGTGATCATGTTGTTACATAGCGTGTTCATGTTGTTACATAGCGTGATCATGTTGTTACATAGCGTGCTCAGGTTGTTACATAGCGTGTTCATGTTGTTACATAGCGTGATCGTGTTGTTACATAGCTTGATCGTATTGTTACATAGCGTGAATATGTTGTTACATAGCGTGATCATGTTGTTACATAGCGTGCTCAGGTTGTTACATAGGGTGATCGTGTTGTTACATAGCGTGAACATGTTGTTACATAGCGTGATCATGTTGTTACATGTAATGCTCAGGTTGTTACATAGCGTGATCATGTTGTTACATAGCGTGCTCAGGTTGTTACATAGCGTGATCATGTTGTTACATAGTGTGAACAGTTGTTACATAGCGTAATCACGTTGTTACATAGCGTGATCGTATTGTTACATAGCGTGTTCATGCTGTTACATAGCATGAACATGTTGTTACATAGCGTGCTCAGGTTGTTACATAGCGTGTTCATGTTGTTACATAGCGTGCTCAGGTTGTTACATAGCGTGCTCAGTTTGTTACATAGCGTTATCGTATTGTTACATAGCGTGTTCATGTTGTTACATAGCGTGAACATGTTGTTACATAGCGTGCTCAGGTTGTTACATAGCGTAATCATGTTGTTACATAGCGTGATCCGTTGTTACATAGCGTAATCATGTTGTTACATAGCGTGATCAGGTTGTTACATAGCGTGATCCTATTGTTACATAGCGTGCTCAGGTTGTTACATAGCGTGCTCAGGTTGTTACATAGCGTGATCATGTTGTTACATAGCGTGAACATGTTGTTACATAGCGTGCTCAGTTTGTTACATAGCGTGCTCAGTTTGTTACATAGCGTGCTCAGGTTGTTACATAGCGTGTTCATGTTGTTACATAGCGTGATCATGTTGTTACATAGCGTGCTCAGGTTGTTACATAGCGTGATCATGTTGTTACATAGCATGATCATGTTGTTACATAGCGTGCTCAGGTTGTTACATAGGGTGATCGTGTTGTTACATAGCGTGAACATGTTGTTACATAGCGTGATCATGTTGTTACATAGCGTGATCATGTTGTTACATGGCGTGCTCAGGTTGTTACATAGCGTGATCATGTTGTTACATAGCGTGCTCAGGTTGTTACATAGCGTGATCATGTTGTTACATAGTGTGATCAGTTGTTACATAGCGTAATCAGGTTGTTACATAGCGTGATCGTATTGTTACATAGCGTGTTCATGTTGTTACATAGCGTGAACATGTTGTTGCATAGCGTGCTCAGGTTGTTACATAGCGTGCTCAGGTTGTTACATAGCGTGTTCATGTTGTTACATAGCGTGATCGTATTGTTACATAGCGTGCTCAGGTTGTTACATAGCGTGCTCAGGTTGTTACATAGCGTGATCATGTTGTTACATAGCGTGAACATGTTGTTACATAGCGTGCTCAGTTTGTTACATAGCGTGCTCAGGTTGTTACATAGCGTGCTCAGGTTGTTACATAGCGTGATCATGTTGTTACATAGCGTGAACATGTTACATAGCGTGCTCAGTTTGTTACATAGCGTGCTCAGGTTGTTACATAGCGTGTTCATGTTGTTACATAGCGTGATCATGTTGTTACATAGCGTAATCAGGTTGTTACATAGCGTGATCATGTTGTTACATAGCATGATCATGTTGTTACATAGCGTGCTCAGGTTGTTACATAGCGTGCTCAGGTTGTTACATAGCGTGATCATGTTGTTACATAGCATGATCATGTTGTTACATAGCGTGATCAGTTGTTACATAGCGTGATCAGTTGTTACATAGCGTAATCAGGTTGTTACACAGCGTGTTCATGTTGTTACATAGCGTGATCATGTTGTTACATAGCGTGATCATGTTGTTACATAGCGTGATCATGTTGTTACATAGCGTGATCATGTTGTTACATAGCGTGATCATGTTGTTACATAGCGTGATCATGTTGTTACATAGCGTGATCAGGTTGTTACATAGCGTAATGCATGTTGTACAGGTCTATACATATCACCAAACTTTAATTCAGAGTAACAGATCGTTGACATGAAGATGGTAGAGGCATTCCACTAGCTGGAACGATTCAGAAGCTGGAAACGCTAGGGACACGCAGCGTAATGCATGTTCTGAGGTTCTATACAGAGCATCAAACTAATTCAGGAGGTAAAATTTCGTCGAAATGTAGATGACAGTAGCGCGTCACGATGTTGAACGTTTTGAAATCTGTAAATGTTAGGGACAATCCGTTGTGCGGATGGCGACTGTTTCCAGAGAGCATCCTTTTCCACTAATGTTCCCTGCGAGCATCCTTTTTTCCATGCTCGCACTCGTCATGTTCTGGTTACGTGTCGTTGTTATGTAATGTTACGCTGTTAGGATGGTTTAGTATACATGCCAGGCAAAAGCCAGGGGTCCGTACCCTTAAAGATTTGAACCTGAGGTCTGTCCCATTCAACCTGACGTCTACGGTCTCCGTGAACAATAGTTGTCTAGATGACTAATGTTTCAAGAGAGTATCCTTTCCCCCTGCTATGCATTGATCTCAATTCCCTCCGTCGTCCTCATCTTGGATATATAAATAGTTGCGCGTTATGAATTCATTCATTCGCTTTTAATTCCTTCGAGCGTAAGCATTCACGTATTCATTTAATTTCTTTTAGTTTTAGCATGAGCTACTGCCCGAGAAAATCTGTGCAACTAACGAATGAGAATCTCAATTTTTCATACATTACACATGGAGGAAAACGCGTTATTAGATGCTGTATATGCGGGCGGATTTTTAAGAATCGTTCTTTGTCAAGATTTAAGTTTCATAGAGCAACATGTTATGCTGAATCGACTCTCTCTCCTGCACTTGAAGATCCGAAGATGAATAGAGGGGAATGTTATACCGGATCAGGCCTCTGTCCTTCACTGGAGACTACTGTTGATGAAAAATCTGGATACATCGGAAGTTGCGAGAATATGAAATCTTCATATGATGATGATTCAGTGATATCAACGCTTGAAAATCCGAATAGACTAGTAAATATATTGAGGTTACTAATTGCGTCGAGGGATGCTGGTAATAATAGTCACACACAAGAGATTGAGGAAATTATAAGTAAGCTGAAAGCATCTAAAGTTATAGCATGACAGGATCGAGAAATTGTGTTAATCAATTACTGCCATGGTTAACAGGAACTTTGAAATATCAAAAAACTTGTACTTATAAAATACATCATTCAGACATTGTTGAGATGTTTAGTTTTTTTTACTGATAATGCAGGTCTCTTTCTGTGTGATGTATATGATTATATATCTGAGTGTTTAGAATGTCTAGACTATCACCTTTGCCTTTAGGAAATATGTATGGTTTTTTGTAAAGGAATGTAATAGGATAATGTTTATAAAAAATAAATGTTGTCTGCATTACTTTTTGTAAAGTGATATGTTTTTTTACATGTATTCAGTTAAACTGATTTTTAAAAATTGGTTTACATGAATGTTGTTTATCTTCTTTTTCTAACCTAGAATTGTATTCATTTGCAATTTATTTCCATGTCTCTTCCTTACGCTTAGCAGAGCTATCAGTCATTTTATTTTCAACACTAATTTGTGTTCCAAAACAATGTCGGTCATATATCTTTCTCTTCTTTCTTAAAATTTGCTGCCTGAGTCTTTTTATTACTTTCGTCCTTCTCCATTTTGCAATTTGTTTATGTATCAGAGACGAATGAAAGTTGAATGGCATTAGCAATTGTGAATTGATTCAATACAATTGCAGTGATCTGAGATTAGTGAATAATGAATAACGTTTATTTCTCAATACTCGATACATAATTAAGTTATATACTTTTAGACTATAATAATATTTGAAAATATTAGGCTATTTACACTATAAATTCACTTCTTTGTTGTTTGCCTATACTAATCTATGGTCTCAGTACATACAACTCCTGGTTTTCTATGTATCGATGACCCTCTGTCTACTTGTTTATGTTTCATTATATATACCTTTATTTTTTTTAATGTGCCATATGTATGATTTCCTGTGTTACGTCTTGTTACGTGTTTACGTTAGATGATAGACAATGAGAAGATCCAGAACAAACAAGGTGGCAATAGGTTAGGACGTATACTTCACTGTAAACCGATATACTGTTTGTCCCTCTCGCGTACTACTGTTTAACAAATATAAAGTTTGTAAGGTTTAGAAAATAAGTATATAAAAGTGTTGTAAGGCTGGATGAGAAAAGTTTTATAATCGAATTACTCTCTATATTACAGTATAAACCTACATTCCTCCTCCTTCAAGCTCTGTCTATCCTTGTATCTCTACCGTTTTCCATATTTCTCCCATATAAACGTATACTCTAATCCTCAAACCATGTCTAGACTAGCACCTCTCCTCGTATGCCCTAACGCTCTCATATAAATGCATTTTCCTCCTTGAAGACTCTCTCAACCTAGCACCTACCTTCGTTTTCCCTATATTTTCCCATATAGACGTATACTCTCTCATTCAGACCTTCCCGACTAGCCTAGCACTTCTCCTCATATTCCCCTACCTCTCTCATATAAGATGCATTCCCTCATTCAACACCATCTAGTCTAGCATCGACCCTCGTATTCCCTTTCTCTCGCATATAAACACCTACTCCATCATTCAAAACTCCTATCCTAATACCTCTCCTCGGTTCGCTATATCGCCCATATTCTATCCTTCAAGTCCTGTTTAGTATAGCATCTTTCCTTGTGTTCCCTATCTCTCTCGTATAAAGCATATCCCTCCCTCCTTTAGCATCTGACTAGCCTAGCATCAGCCCTGTTATTCCCTATCTCTCCCCTATAAATACTTCTATCTAGAGACCTAATGTTTCAGTAGAGCATCCTTTCCCCCTATAAAAGTTTATTTGGTGTCTTTATCTTAATTAGTTTAGGAGTTATTAAATTTATAATTAAATTACATTTTATCGGTATTCGAACCCTGGACACCAGAACCAAAATTATTTACAATATTAGTTTGATATGTTTAAGGGTGCTGTATGCAATTACAGCATCAATCTAAGTGATATATTCTAGAGTATAGAGAAAAAATAAGTAAGTGATTGAAAGATCGGGATTCGAAGTAAGGACAACTGATTGAAAATTATATACAGTATTAATTGCCCATCATAGGAGCTGTCAATCATGCTTTGGTCAATTCCTCTACCTCTCTTAGTTTCTGAGATAATGACGATTTAAACATTAGGCTCGAACCCAGAACGTCAGGTATCTAATTACACATCCACAAGATACTACCTAGTAACATAAACGCAATAAAGTTTATTTGGCGTCTTTAGCTTAATTAGTTTAGGAGTTATTAAATTTATAATTAAATTACATTTTATCGGTATTCGAACCCTGGACACCAGAAACAAAATTATTTACAATATTAGTTTGATATGTTTAAGGGTGCTGTATGCATTTACAGCATCAATCTAAGTGATATATTCTAGAGTATAGAGAAAAAATAAGTAAGTGATTGAAAGATCGGGATTCGAAGTAAGGACAACTGATTGAAAATTATATACAGTATTAATTGCCCATCATAGGAGCTGTCAATCATGCTTTGGTCAATTCCTCTACCTCTCTTAGTTTCTGAGATAATGACGATTTAAAATTAGGCTCGAACCCAGAACGTCAAGTATCTAATTACACATCCACAAGATACTACCTAGTAACATAAACGCAATAAAGTTTATTTGGCGTCTTTAGCTTAATTAGTTTAGGAGTTATTAAATTTATAATTAAATTACATTTTATCGGTATTCGAACCCTGGACACCAGAAACAAAATTATTTACAATATTAGTTTGATATGTTTAAGGGTGCTGTATGCATTTACAGCATCAATCTAAGTGATATATTCTAGAGTATAGAGAAAAAATAAGTAAGTGATTGAAAGATCGGGATTCGAAGTAAGGACAACTGATTGAAAATTATATACAGTATTAATTGCCCATCATAGGAGCAGTCAATCATGCTTTGGTCAATTCCTCTACCTCTCTTAGTTTCTGAGATAATGACGATTTAAAATTAGGCTCGAACCCAGAACGTCAGGTATCTAATTACACCTCCACAAGATACTACCTAATAACATAAACGCAATAAAGTTTATTTGGCGTCTTTATCTTAATTAGTTTAGGAGTTATTAAATTTATAATTAAATTACATTTTATCGGTATTCGAACCCTGGACACCAGAAACAAAATTATTTACAATATTAGTTTGATATGTTTAAGGGTGCTGTATGCATTTACAGCATCAATCTAAGTGATATATTCTAGAGTATAGAGAAAAAATAAGTAAGTGATTGAAAGATCGGGATTCGAAGTAAGGACAACTGATTGAAAATTATATACAGTATTAATTGCCGATCATAGGAGCTATCAATCATGCTTTGGTCAACTCCTCTACCTCTCTTAGTTTCTGAGATAATGACGATTTAAAATTAGGCTCGAACCCAGAACGTCAGGTATCCAATTACACCTCCACAAGATACTACCTAATAACATAAACGCAATCAAGTTTATTTGGCGTCTTTATCTTAATTAGTTTAGAAGTTATTAAATTTATAATTAAACTACATTTTATCGGTATTCGAACCCTGGACACCAGAAACAAAATTATTTACAATATTAGTTTGATATGTTTAAAGGTGCTGTATGCAGTTACAGCATCAATCTAAGTGATATATTCTAGAGTATAGAGAAAAATAAGTAAGTGATTGAAAGATCGGGATTCGAAGTAAGGACAACTGATTGAAAATTATATACAGTATTAATTACCCCTCATAGGAGCTATCAATCATGCTTTGGTTCACTCGTCTACCTCTCTTAGTTTCTGAGATAATGACGATTTAAAATTAGGATCGAACCCAGAACGTCAGGTATCTAATTACACATCCACAAGATAATACCTAATAACATAAAGGCAATAAAGTTTATTTGGCGTCTTTATCTTAATTAGTTTAGAAGTTATTAAATTTATAATTAAACTACATTTTATCGGTATTCGAACCCTGGACACCATGTACCCAAATATACATTCACAAGAAACTATCTAATGACATTAATGTAATAAACTTTATTTGATGTCTTTATCGTAATTAGTCTCTGAGTTATTAGAAGCTGAATTTGTAATTCGAACCCGGCCATCCTGGTCAACTTGGAACTCGTTGGAGAAGCTGCTGCTTTTTATATCATTTCCATCGCTAAAATCTAAAGTGTTGAGTGTTGGGCAGAGCACTTAGGAAAACAATTACTGACAATGTTCGCTAATGTGGTGAAAGCGTCTAACGGGTTAGCTAATGTGGGTCACCGTTACCTCCAGACGGAAGTATGTCGTTGATCGCTAATGTATGTAAACAGATCCAGAATGTAAACTTAAAAGCCTATTAATGTGTTGAAAGCGTCTAACATGTTCAGCTAATGGACAAACCCCTTCCCCGGATAGAAGAAGAAGGCTGCAGTGTTTCATTACATGACAGACTGTTCCCGTGAGCAGACTACTTATACTCAAGCTCCAGTCAACAATTCATTAATCAAAAAACTTAATTGCTCGAGGATGCAATGTGCAGGGCTTAGTAATCATAAAAAAAATGTTTGACGAACATTACCTAATTAATTTGCCGAGGGGCGGCAGGACTCGAGAAAACAATTCCATCAAGTCATGACGCCACAGTAGAACGCATTGGGGAGGGGGGTAGGACCTGTTAGCGCAGAAACTGTCGGCATTAGGTAAGCGCACAAAGCGAGAGGGGGCGGGGCCTAACGACACGAGACCTGGCGGCATGTGAGCACACAAAGGGAGGGGGCGGGGCTTGTCGGCGTAGAACAAAGAACTTTATCGCTTGTCGGCATCTCTCTACTGCGCCAGAACATACATTATATCTCTACTTATAATTATTTAAACGTGGTTATTATAACTGATGAGTAAAGCTATTGCTTTAAGATATCCCTGCATTTATATGCGAATAATCTAGAAATGTATACATAAAACAAGGAAGTCACTGCATGCGCGAAAAGGTAACCAGATACACACACCTCTTCCTGGCTATACATACTCCACATGTAAAGGCCAGCAGAATGCCGCCTGAAACTGCGGTGACGGCATACATGCAAACGAGTGTACAAGAGAGATACAGAAGGCTGAAACGATAGTCAAATCTTCCGGGTCGCTATATGATAGCTTCGAAATTCAATGTTCCAGTAAGCGACTTAGCACTTGAAAATAATATAGAGCTATTGAAAATTTAAATCAATAAAAAATATACTAGAAGTTACAAAGACTCATTTGACATAAGTTGCTTTAACGTATTTTTTTTGTAATAATTTTTTTGTGTATCTCTTATGGTTTACCAGTTACACAAAGCTACACAAGCTTCATTCAGAATAAGATGTATTCACAGGTAATTCGCAGGAAATACAAAATATACATTTTATTTTCATGTAAATATCTTAAACATATATATTTATCAAAATCGTTAGATCCATTTTGGGTAAATCAAAAACTACGGAAGATTTCACATGTAAAGGGTAGTTTGGGGTCGCAGATTACCTTTAAAATCTTTATGTCGCATTTCTGGAAGATGTTGAGCTTAAATACCAAATTTGGTATTTGGCGTATGACGTAAGATCAGGAGCGGAGGGGTACTTAGCCTCTCGACCTAAGGGAATCCTTTATACCTGACCCCTAACGGGGCTCCCCCAGGAAGGAGGGAGGGGTGAGGTAAGAAGAGACAGAGGGCGGTCGGATTAGGAGGCACAGAGCCGAGGGCAGGGTTCCTACATTTTCCAGGTTGAAACTTCCCGATGGTAGCTGGTGTAACCGACTCCCCATTCCCTCCTGCAGGCTTGCACATCCCACTGTGGGGCCCGAGCCTCAGGGATCGCCCCCCATTCTGGGGGACGAAGTTGTACTACAGAGAGTATCCTTTTTCTCTGCCACGCAACGCCGAGACATACACCGACACTTGCAACCCTTAAACAATCAAGCAGATGAAAGGTGTAGTGAAATAAGAAAGACGAAATGGAGGGATAGGAAATTCGGGGGATGTCATTAAGCTTCCCAGCATTCACCTAGCGATCCAAGGAAACCCCCGATAAAACCCATGGGTCAGGAAGGTCGGCCGCGGAAATCGAACTTACGACCTCTCGGAGTCACACGCGCTACCGCCTGCACCATCTCGCTCGGTAAATTTGGTATGTAATGAACTTTTCGATTTTGAGTTGTGCTGTTCACACACACACACACACACACACACACACAAACGGATCTTTTTCTATGAATGATTTTGTTTGGATTGATACAGGGATCTCAAAACATGCATTTCCGATGAAATCTCGTCTTGACTTTTTGAACGGAATGCAATACTTCCTCTGCTTACTATAGATCAATAGAGAAAGTAAAAATGTAACACGAACTTGTATTTTTAAATTTCCTTAAGTATTCTGTTACCTTCCAAAGCACGTTTAAAATGTATAGAATGTTCCACTTGTATATCCTATTGAGCGGATCAGAAGCTGACGGATACAAGTATGTTATTTACGTTGGAGCGTTTGTAAATTCTACAGCGATTTAAAGTGAACTTGAATGCGACTTGGTTAAATGCAGCTTTAACTTACTCTAGAGAACCATCCTCTTCATATTAACATAATAATTATATGATCAACAGCATGAATATTTTAGTACAAACTGTAGTATGCGCTTGCTTCCTTTTGCTTCTAAATGCTTCTAGGTTTGCGATAATAATCCTTTTAATATTACTTTGTTTAATTTAGTTTACAATAAACTGTCAGAATAGAACAGTGAGAAAATTAGATAATTTCCCATTCGTCGAAAAAATTTAGGTACACAGTTCTACTGTACATACCGAGCGAGATGGCTCCGCGGTAAGGTATGAGGCTTGCATTCGAGAGGTTCCGAGTTCGATTCCCGTGGGGCCGGCTACTCTGACCATGCGTTTTTTCGTGGTTTTCCCAGTCGGTAAGGGAATACTTACCGAATTTCCTGTCTATTGTTTTAGGGTTGTAAGACGGGCGATGACGATTAGTGTATTGCGGCGGGACGGTGGAATTTGCGCTTGGACAGCCGGTAGCGTCCCTTCCTGGGGGGGGGGGGGCGTTCGTTCCCCGGTTGATGGCACAGGCAGGCTCGGGCCAACGTCAGGTTTTGTATTATTAGGGACCCCATTCTTGCTAGCGCGATCTTCGTTTGGATCTGGTCCCCCTTCGGGTCTCCCTTTCATCCCTTCCAGGGATGGTCACGTAAGTCACAAACGGCCTACGTGAGGTGCTGAGCTCCAGTGTCTGCGGGCCACTTCCGTCTGACTAAAGCTAACCCTAATTCTACTCTACATCATGATCTGGAACACAACTCCTGTTTATAATGTGTATGCATTTTTTGAAGAAAGGTGTTCCTAGGTTTCGCTTTTTTTGCCTCAAGCGGAGGCATAACTGGAGACCGAGGTCAAATAAGTAATAGAGGCAAAAGGCACACTTACATCTCCCTTTGCCACTAATTCTATCACCCATCTATGTAAGCAGCTTCCTGCCATCAGGGAGCAGCATAGCCATACATTCACTTATATATATATATATATATATATATATATATATATATATATATATATATATAAAAGTGTGGCTTAGCTTGGAATTGATTAATTTTACCTTCCCAGCAGTTACTTAGTAGGTAGAGAAATACTGCATTCTAACCAAAAATAGACTTACAGATTTCACAGGAAGTAAATGTTTTGAGGTGCACTGAACCCCAAAAACATTTTTGGAAAAGCTACCCACGTGTGAACGAAAAGTCGGATATATACCAAATTTCATATTTGAGTCGGTGATAGTACAATGCGAAGATTTTCAATACAATACCCCACAAAAAACCGCATTTTACACCCAAAAAATCCCTATTTTTCCATATTCTGAAAACTTTCCATACAATTATTTTGATTAAACTCCTAAGATAGGTATTTGGAGCTGTACGCTAATTTACAAATTAATCCGGAAAATATGGATTAATTGTGGCATACCAACTGAAAGTTCTCGATCTCTACAATGTTGCAAAAATATTCAATTCCCAAATTATTTTGTTAATTCCAAAATATTTGCGAAATATGCGTCAGTTCACAATTGGCTATTGTAAGTTCATTGCCACCTATATTTGTTGCTATGAAACAGTTGCTATCAATACGTTGATCGCACAGCGCTGGTAACAATGTCACCAAATGTTTACCCGCTAAAAATAAGACCAAGTCACAAGCTTAAAACTAAATTATTTTGTTCTGATCGTTTTGTTATATTGGTTTCGCTAATTTTTTTTTTAAGATTGGAAGTCGGGACTAAGAGTAGCATACCAATCGAAGCTGCTCAGTCTCTACAGTTTTGCGAACGTATTACATTCTAACTGATATGTTGTTCACAGCGTTGGTAACCATGTCACCAATTGTTTACCGCTAAAAACAAGATGGTGCCACAGCATAAAAGTGTTATATTATTTTGTTCCGTTTGCTGTGTTATATTGGTTTGTTTACCAGTAATAATGAGTCATTGTTTAGGACATCCAAGGCAGCGTGGAACAGTGCTAAGGGATTCTTAAGCAGCGCAAGCCAGAAATCGAATAAGGGCACAAAATATGCGTGAAAGAGAAGTACTAAAGCCATTAGGCCTTAACAGCATTGAAAACGAAAACTCTATTGCAGATATCAGTGTAGGTCTACTAAATGAAGTATGCAACCTCTGTGAAGCAAAGTATTTTCAAAATGAAACTGTTAATGGGCATTTCATTTCATGTTGCCATAATAGTTTGCTTCATTTTCCGCAGCCACAGTAAACAACAATATTAAGAATTAAATGTTAAATGATGCCAACTTCACGAAACATATAAGAGTATAATAGTGTAATGGCATTTGCTTCCCTTTCTGCTAATCGTAGTCATATTTCTGGAGTAGGCCCTTACTGTTTCAAGATTCAGGGATAGGTTCATAGATATCAGACGTAATCCCCCCATACATTGCCTACGGTCTTATGGTCAATTATTTATATATTGTTATATACCGGGGTGAGGCCATAATGTGTTGCAGATTAAATTTTAGATACCCCAGCATAAACAATGGGAGATGTAGCTTCGGAGGGAACAAGAACACCAGAATCTTATCAACACATTTCAGAGAAGGCGTGGGATAGTTATCACAAAAATACACGGGTTTTCACATTAGTCACATTACCTGTGGTTTATTGAATATTAGACTCGATGTCACTACATCGTTCACAAAAGATTAAAGGAAAGACATTGGAGGGAGATGTTACCCACACGAATCACGCACGCTACTTACTCGACACTCGCCATAAAGAGACTCACTATGACTGAAGCCACGCTATCCACACAAAGAAACCAGTAAGGCTTGCTTTCCCCCTTCCTCTCTCTGGCCGAGAGAGGCAATAATCTTTTTTACTATTTCGAGATTCAAACTTCGGTGTGCATTGGATTCAACGCTTCATTCGATTCACATAAATACGGTATTATTTTGTTCTGTTCAGTGCGTTATACTGGATTACGTGTTTATTTTGTGTATGTTTTAAATAATGAGTCATCATTTAAGAGGATGTTCATGTCGGCGTGATATAGCGCTGAAGGCTCCTTCAACAGCAAGGTCCAGAATATAAATGATAGTACAAAACATTAGTAAAAGAGTTGCAAGTCCCTCAGGCCGCAACACTATTTAAAATGAAAAGTAACGCAGAGTGGAAATTTACTCAAAATATTCTGTTTTAAGCTATGTGCAATTAGGTCTATGAACATTCTTGATAAATACACTTCTGCCTTCAACAACAGATCTTTAATTCGCAGCTAAGCTGCGGTTAGCTACTAGTGAAATATATAATTTGAATTTTCTAAGTATGTGAAGTATTCTTCATTCTGAATGGATTTTGTAGAACTGGTAAACTAAGATGTTTGCCTATTCCGAGAAAATGTACACCCCACTGCACTGTACAATTTACGTCAAATGTCCGTTTAGTATCACTAACCGTTTTGGAATTATTTTTGTTATATCTTTTGAATTATCCCAAGTTTAACGGTTATGGCACTGATAAAGCATTTGACACGATTCTTAAAATTGGCTGGGATCAGTTATGTATTGCTAGCCATACCGTACAACCAAATTCATATTGCTTAATTTGAAATCATCTGTAATATGACAAGTGTAAAGCTGTAATGGGTAAGATAAAGTTGTGCGAGTGTGATGTATCAGATTATATTGGTCACCTGTAATTTGAGCCTATTTTGACAGAGGGCAGAGGTCAAAGGAACCTGGAACCAGGGCGCAAATTTAGGGGGCGGGAAAAACCGAACAAAACACGTTTTTAAAAATATAACTTTGGAGAAAAGAGGCAGTTAGTGGACCTTCAACGACAATGAGATTTTTAGTATTCTTAGACGTGTGTGAGAGAAGTTTTAACTTGTAGCCCGATCGCTGTTGGCCACACTATTAATTTGTTTGCTTATGAACGTCTGCGCGTGTATTTTGTCGTTGGTTTCACCTTTTACATATAAAAGAAAATAGTTATCAGATATATCTTTCCCCCCAGGGGCATACTACGGTAGGTACGGGATTGGCGGTGGCGGGGTCACGAGTCACACTCTCGATTGGGTTCCTCTAAGAGGTGGAAGGGCTTATGCCAAACGTCCAACCAACTGTGGTAGATAAGCTTGTTTGAGCAACTACTAGTTACCCCCCTGAACAGTCTGACGGATACCGCTGCGTGGGACGCAGGAGGGGTGTCGCAAGAGGTGACAGGGTAATGTGCAACTACCAGCCCCTGAGTATCATGTAGGACTGTGTTCGTATCCGCTGATAGGTAAGTTCCGGGGAGGGACCATTACATGAACTGTTACACTCCTGAAGGCGATTGGGTCCCTCTACGAATTGGGAGGTGATACCCCTAAGGTGAGCAACGTCTAGGCCAGGAGTCTCACCTAAGCTGGGCTGGAGCCCAGGATGTGAGCATGCTATCGGAGACATTTGTAATGGTGGAGGATTCAAGCGCTACGGATCCTAAAAATAATAATAATAAAAAGATACACCAAAGTCGTTCTAAAAGAAGTAGTCGAGTGTTGTAGTCCTCGCTACTTAGTTATCAAGTAGAACCAAGGAAGGAAAGAAGTTCAGCAGGTTTGGTCCATTCAATACTAAAAGGTATGGATAAAATTGCTGGTACAGTAAAATCCTGTATTAGAACTCGTAATGGCATGCTCTTGGTTGAACCGCATTCAGCATCCCAGGCAGCTACTATACAGAAAGCACACATGTTAGCTAGCTATCCCATACGAGTTGAGATGCACAAGACTTGAATTCCTCACGCGGTGCATTGGACGGTATGACCAATGAGAATATTGAAGAAAATCTTGAAGATCAAGGAGTTACATCTGTATATGGGTTTCAGCGGAGGGAAAGAGGCGAATTTATGCCTACTCGTACCTGTTCGGGTAAACCTCTCTCAAAGGATTAAGACAAGGCATGAAGCCAATGAAGTTAGGCCATATATCCCAAACTCACTGGGATGTTATAAATGTCAGCGCTTTGGTCACACAAGTGATTTCTGTAACAGTAAGCTACCTGTGTTAACTGTGGAGAATCCTCTCACGAGGGAGCATGTACATCAGCTTCAACGTGCGTTAACTGCAGTGGTGAACATAAATCTAGTTCCGAGAGTGCCCTCGTTTTACACAGGGAAGAGCGATCCAAGAGATACGGGTTAGGGAGAAGGTTTCCTTCTCGGAAACCCCTGTGTATCCACCAACTCTCTGTCCCAAAGTCCGGTACCTATAGCTCGTTGCAGCTAAACCGGTATCAAGTCGGGAAATTGCAACTCAAATTAACCGCGCCACAATTTCAGAACAGATTCTCGTAGCCAGGTCACTTCCAAAGCCCGCGAAAGCAACATCTACATCTGCAACAGCATCCGCCAAGTCTGTTAGTGACAAGATCCCTTCAGTAAAGTCAATATCAAGACCATCGATCTCAAGCAATAAGACTGGCAAGTCGGAAGTCTGTATACGAAATATTCAAGAGAAAGAAAAGTCCACGAACATCTACTCGGATACCTTCTTCTGAGAAGCCTCCTGGGAAAGACTCAGATCAGCGATCTGCATATTCATTGATCTCAATTTCCAATCGGTTCGAGGTCCATGAACCGAAATTTTCTATTGGAAAACGGGCCCTCCGCCGTGAAGGAGATGGAGGAGGATTCTGCCCACACTGAGAGAACGACAGTGAAAGAGGCAGGATAAATCTTCCATTTAAAGGTGTTAGCCCGACACTAAAGAAAAAGGGTAAATTGATTCGACCACCGACGTCTTCAACGTAGTAGACCTTTATGATTGAGAACTTATCCCATTATAATTACTATGGCTGCCCTACAATGGAACATACGTGGAATTAGAAAACATCGACCTAAGCTTGGACAAGTATGAGTCTTTGGTCGTATGTTTGCAAGAGACTAAATTCCGTCCGCAAGACAGCTTTCAAATTAAGCGCTATATCCTAGCACGATATGATCTTACACCAGAAGAGGATATTCCTGCACACGGGGGCACTATGGTGCTTATTAAAGATTTTATATATATATATATATATATATATATATATATATATATATATAATGTGTTTATGTGGAATCTGCATCCATAGTGTCTGACATCCAGTCAGTCGCTTTAAGGATTAAACTGTCATCCATATGATTTGCCGTTTGTAACATTTATCTGCCTGCATCTGATGACCTCTCGTTCACTGATTTAGAAGATCTGGTTTCCCAGTTACCAACGCCTTTTCTGTTGGTGGGAGGCGTTAATGACCATCACTCATCACCCTCTTTGGGGTTGATCTCGGACTTGTCGAGAGGTAGATTAATTGTCGATTTTTGGACAATTATAACTTAGCTCTTTCCTGACATCGGAGAGCCTACACTTCTTTCTGACTCCTTTAATACTTTTTCACACCTTGATATAGCAGTTTGTTCACTATATTTAGCAGTTTCCTTGCAATGAAATGTCATCTCGGATTTACACTCTAGTGACCACTTTCCATGTCTTATTAGCCTTTTGACTCCAGCTATATGTTCCACATGCTTACCTAGATGGCGCTTAGATCATGCCAACTGGAAACTTTACTCTGAGTTGGCGATGTTTAATTACAATGTGCACGACTCTGTGAATATTTTAGTTGAATATCCCACAGAGACGATTCTTTCTGCTGCTGAGAAAGCTATTCCTCGGTCGACTGCCAACCCCCGTCGATTTTACCTGGTGGACGGAAGAATGCCTAAATGCTATTCGTGCTCACAGGCGTGTTCTTAGGGTTTTCCAGCGTCACCCTACACTGGACAATCTAATTTAATGCAAGAAAATGCGTGCCAAGTCTAGCCATGTTATAAAGGTTAGCAAAAAGACATTATGAAGCAAGTTTGTAGCTTCATTTAATCGACGTACACCTTCCTCTGTTGTTGGGATAAGTTATGGCGTATGGCCGAAAAATCTACACACATGCCAACTGTCCGTCTTAAAACAGCTGCAGGAGGTGATGTTGATACACTTGGCGTGGCTAACACATTTGGCCGTGCTTTCGCTTAAATGTCTAGCTCAAATAACTAGTCGCCCGAGTTCTTTCCTGTTAAGAATCAGGTGGAATCCGAAGGTTTCGGGTTTTGTTCAGGAAATATTGAAGATTACAATCGCTTTTTCACCATGGGCGGAGTTAGAATGTGCTCTTTCATCTTCGCGACTATCAGCACCAGGACCAGATCGTATCCACGTACAATTGTTGCAACAGCTTTCTCCTGAAGGTAAGGCTTTCCTACTCGAGGTCTATAATCGTGTTTGAGTTAACGACACTTTTCCAGAAAAGTAGCGGGAGGCCACTGTCAAACCCAGTTTGAAAGCTGGAGAGGACGTCATGTTCTGTGTAGCTATCATTCTATTTCCCTCACCAGTTGCGTTTGCAAGGTGAGGGAACGCATGATCAATGCACGGTTGGTATAGTGGTTGGAAACTCACAACCTGCTGTGGTTTTCGAAGGCGCCGTTCAACAATGGACCACTTTGTGTCATTATCGACACAGATCATGAACGGATTCATGAACAATTGTCAAATTGTTATATTTTTTGACCTTGAGAAGTATTATGACACGTGTTGGTGAGCAGGGATGCTATGTTCCCTACACACCTGGAACATACGTCGACGTTTACCACTGTTCAGTTTATGAAGGACTGCGTTTTCCGAATAAACGTCGGCTCGGTGTTTTCGAAGCTTTTTGTTCAGGAGAACGGAGTTACCTCAAGGATCGATACTAAGTGTTGCACTGTTTGCTATAGCAATTAATTGTATCTCGGAATAGGTTCTTCCAGGGGTATCGTTATGCCTATTTGTAGACGACTTTGCCATTTATTGTACTTCTCAGCGTACACCGTTTTTGGAACGCCGTATACAGAAATGTTAAGATAGACTCCAAGAATGGGGTTCAAAAACGGCTTTTGTTTCTCAACTGAGAAGTCAGTCTGCGTGAACTTCTGGCGCTGTATGAGACGATTACCACCTTCGCTCCGATTAGGTCCAGATTTACTACCATTCCTGGGGTTGAGGTTTGATAGGAAACTTAGCTGCTCACACATATAGCACAGTTGAAAGCGCGATGTGACCGTTCTCTAAATGTGTTGCGGGTATTAAATGGAAAACCTGGGGGGGGGCGGATCGGATAGTTTTGCGACTATATCGCGCGCTGTTCTGATCGAAAATAGACCATGGGTGTATCATTTATTCCTCAGCATGACCATCTGTACTGAGGAGATCAGACACAGTCCAAAATCGGGGCATTCGAGTAGCTATTGGTGCTTTTACCATTAGCCAGTTATGAGTCTTTATGCACGGTTATCTTTTTAACGGTGATCCTGCTCCTAATTGTCCGCTTAGTAGTGAATGTCTGTCGTTCCGTCACGTGTTGCTAAAGTGTACTGCTCTAGCACATCTTCGGGACTCTCTGCAACTGCCGGCCAATGTTGCAGAGGTCTCAACGGATGATAAGCAAGCGGTTGATAGGATTTTTAATTTTATGTCAAAGGTAAATTTCCAATGCAGATTTTGTCATGTTAATAGCAGGTGTTTCATACTTCTTGGTTTAGTTTTATATATTCATGTTTATTTCTGACTTGTGTTATGATCTTTATATTCATATTTATTTCTGGCCTTTGCATGATACTTTCTACTGATGTTTACAAGGGCGCTAATGGCCTAGAAGTTGAGCGCCCTTAAACACAAATCATCATCATCATCATCATCATCATCACAGATATATCGTTAAAATATGCTTAATGGAATAGTTTTCCCACATGCATGTGTTTCTTAATGTTTTTTATTTTACGTTTTTATCTACTCTCGCATTAACCTTTATAAAATTATGTATTTCACATTGACGTGCAAACTTGAAGGGGAGGGCCTCTATTTTCTTTTGTGCGCATCTTAGTTAAATACAGCTCTGCCTTTAATCCTTTAATCTAATCCTTCGATTAATTTTGCCACTATTATATCAGTTTGTATGACCGTATTTGTGGCAATGATATCGAATACTCTTACGTACTTTCGCTGAAACCAAATGCAATGTAGCACTCTGGAATCTACTGAACTTACTGGTTTACTGAAACCACAGTTAAAACATAGAATTGTAATCTGTGTTATTAGCATATCACAAATTGTTATAATCTAACGGAAATCAAGTTTCACACGACATTTTGTCTGAACAGAGGTATTCCTCTTTTCAAAATGCAATAAATATTTATTCACCAAACACTGCTTGTTGTACTTTAGGTTTTTAGTTTTTCTCTTTGACAAAACTACTCAGCCGGAGATTTAAGTTTCTAAATCTCTATCATATGATGGAGTTTATAATAAAAACATCAAGCAAGCTAGTGCTTTGAGTCACGGAGACGAAGATCCTTTGACTAGCGAGTATACAGATACTAGAAAGATAGCCCGTTTATGTGAAACGAATGCGGGCGAAAGTATCTCGGAAAACTATGTCTTCATACATGTACAGATGCATCATCACGTTAGCTCTTTTGTAGCAACGTCTGGAATCGTTTTCTTTGCTTTTCTCCTAGTTATTTAATCAAAGGAGGCGAGGGCATCATTATTTTGTCGTTAAAGGAATGTAGAGGGAAACGCGAAGGAATACAAGAAAAGCAAGTTATTGCCTCTGCTGCACTGATCTTTGTACAAAATGCCTTGAAAGGAAAGCGTTCGGGAATGTAAATAAAGAATTTTGCAGTTTTGTTTGTCATTAGGGTTCGTGTTTTCTTGCATCTCTCCCTTTCTCAGAAGAAGAATATCTTGTGAGCTGCTTTCAACTCTAATATAATTTCCTTTTCAGACATGCTACCACAGTGATTTTACAACTTTTATTTTAACTCATTATAGCGCACTTTCAAAGTATGGTATTGTCGTTTATTTTATTTCATGTTCATGTATTGCTTCATAACTCTATTCCAGCTTTCTCCTAGTGCGAGTCTGCGCGTGTTTAAGCGCAACTAAGAAGCGAAAAGTTGGAGAAATACCAAACTTCGTATTTAGGTCCAGCACCTTTCAGGGATACAGCACGAAGCTTTTCACGCAACCCCCCTCGCATACTAGTCTTTATATGGGTCAATTTTGTTACTAATTATTTTCTCAAAACGAGTTTTTTAACATGTAATATGTTTGAGATATTGGCATGAGAAATAACATGAATACCTGCCTTGGATTTATTTTAAACAGCCTGTAAGTCGTCTTCATTCTTGTTTAATTTTTTATAATTTTATACAGATGATAGACTATGTAGAAATTTACTACATAAAACATGAAAAGTGCTTAAAATATGTGTCAAAACTCTTCTTTTTGGGCTTTAGCCATTTACAAGACTTTCTGTTTTTCTTTTGAATTTTTCATTGTTTTGAACATTACACTTATGAAATAGTTTTGTCCGTTCTTTTGCTTCTTGTTAGGGCATTCAAAGAGTCAGTGTATAAAGACCTGCCTTTTAAACATTTTCTTATCGTCCTAGCCTTCTGTAAGTGTGCAGTGTAGCTAGAACAAAGTATATATTGAAACCATTTCACCCTGCATTTATGATTAACAGGATGATGACAGAAAAACAGGGATTTTTTATGAATAATTTGTAGAGTATCTGTCATTATACTTTATAGCAGTTACAGAAAGATGTGAGATTGTTATTATTTCATTTACATAGCAAAGTTCGACTTAGAAACAATCGCTAAATGCTTGCTTGTAAATTGGGTTCTGTTTTGTGCTTATTTTTACTTTGAATATACTTTGTTCAGTCTACCAGGCTGTGAAGTGTAAGGAATTATTCTAATTAAACACATTGCGGTTCTGAATCAAACCCGAGACCAATGGGTTCAGAAAGCAGCACACAACCATTCGACTACATAAAGAGCGTTGTAAGGCATCTCTATTCTCTATTAAGGCTCGACACCGGGGAGTCATGTTGTTCTCTTTGCTTACCTTACAAGGAGTTCCTATCCTATTCGTACAATCCAGTCACGCACGAGACACGCAGCTGGAAACGGCGAGCCTGCCCAAGTGCCAATGTACCTCGATAAACAAGTTACATTTATTGCATGCAACACTTCCATTATTTAATAGAATTTAGCAACTTCTAACAATATGTATCTACTGCATTATTTGGTGTGAAAAATGGTATTGAAGCAATTTATTTGAATTTTAAATATATTTTTAAATTCTTTCATGTAAAACATTAACTCTCTCTGATACTCTATTCTCGTTCCCGTGGTCGGGGGTTCTAATCCGGAGGAGCGCAATGGATTTTTTTCGGGCATAAACGTTCTTAACATGGCTTCCTTCGGAAGGGAAGTAAACTGCTGGTTCAGTGTCATAGATTACGTAAAAGCACGTAAAAGAAAACCTTAAGCCTGATAAGGAGGCCTGTGAGCAAAATTTGCAATCTTTCACGCCCAATATAGAATGGGACGTTAAGCACCATAGTAGTTAAAGAGCGCCCATAAATAAAAACTCAATTTAAATTTTTCTGATACTCTGTATACATGTTGAACAAAACGTGTGGAGTATTGGTATAACTTTATAATTTAAGCGTTTCTTAAAAATGTTAAATACTGCACGTTTGGGTGCACATGTTAATATTTTACATGGAATTACGATTTGTATCCTCATGTAGGTGAGTATGCCAAAAAAATATTCCTTTTTTAATGGCAGTCCATAGCAATTTTTGTATTTTTTAACTAAACTTTCAATTCTGTGTAGTGCTAGATAATAAGAATTCAATATGTTATATCTTTTAAAGAGTAACTGGGTGAATCAATCTTTTTGTTCTAATATTGTTGAAATTGTGCTGTAGTTTACGTAGCCTCATAGGTAGTAGTCTAGACGACTGAGGTCTGAATAAGGTAAAATAACTTTAAAAACAAAATAAAGTAAATAAAACAATAAGGAATGAATTAGTTTATATACAACCAGAAATGAAAGAGAAATTTAGGGGTGCAGAGTAAGTAAGTGAGTGAGTGAGTGAGTGAGTGAGTGAGTGAGTGAGTGAGTGAGTGAGTGAGTGAGTGAGTGAGTGAGTGAGTGAGTAAGTAAGTAAGTAAGTAAGTAAGTAAGTAAGTAAGTAAGTAAGTAAGTAAGTAAGTAAGTAAGTAAGTAAGTAAGTAAGTAAGTAAGTAAGGGTTGTCATTCAGGAAGGTTATTACTGTTCAATACATATCTGATTATGTAAGTTTACCAATCATGAGACAAACACTTAATTATAAGTTGCTTTTTCCTTAACCTGAAAAGGATGTTTCTGTTTACTTGTGTGATGTAAGTAATATACATACTGTATACAGAAAAATTGTTAAAATAGAGACAAACACGAAATAGAAATATTAGAATGGCATGATTCGACTGTAAGGAAACCGTCTTCGTTCTCTTGAAAACTTGCCCATTCATTTAAGAAGCTACAATAGGCAGCAGTCTCGGTCACGAAAACCAACGTTCTGGTTGGGGAAAGCATGGTGTTGGCCACATTCTCTCCACCTATCGGTTGGATGATCGTCCACCTCCGCCATGCGCATTTGGACGTAAGGTCCGCAGTGGGGTTGAAGGCTTAGGTTAATACATTATTATTATTTAAAGTATTATTTGATTATACTTCACAGCTGGTTAAATGCTTTTACTCGTTACATCTTTATTTATTCATTAGCTCTCATCCCAATAATAATTAAAAGTTACCTACTTGTTCAATAATTTTGTAATAATATTTACAGGCTCTCCACTTTCCAGGAGTTGCGATTTACTCCTGACTTCCAAGTTTCCTATCCTCCCAGATCCTCGTCCTCTCAGGTCCCCTTTCAACATGCCATGTATTCCGGGCTCTTCTACGTTTATTTCTAGCACGCGCAGCCCAATTGATGATACGTTTGGGCCACCTTTCCTCCGACTTCTTTGAACATGCCTGTACAATTGCAGGGAACTTTTTTCTATCGTATTCAGAACGGTTTGCATCCATTTCATTTCTTATATGATATATTATATACATTCTCATGCTTCTTCGCAGTTCATCCATTTCCGTTGTCATTATTCGTTTCCGCATTTTCTCATTTATGGTCCAATTTTCTGCACCACATGCAAGGATACTCTCTATTATAGAGTTTAAAATTCTTTGTTTTGGTTTTTGCCAGTTCCCTACTCCATCGGACAGTATCCAAAAATCGTATTGCTTTCCTAGCCTGTTTCACTCTATGGTTAATATCATTTAGGTAGATACCATATTTCTCAATAAAAGAACTAGGATATTTAAATTTGTCTATACATTTAATTGTCATGCCATTTACTTTTAAATCTTCTTCCTTCTCACAAACCGTCATATATTCCGTCTTATTTCACCTATTTAAAATGCAGTTAACAAGTTAAGGGGGCATATATTCTATATCATCCTTCTCTTGTATTATGTGACTTGGTCATCAGTAAATATCGGACTGTGCATGAAATGATTGCTTATATCCAGTCCCATTCCTCGGCATGCTTTATTCCAATTTTCTAATATGTCTTCTAAAAATATCCTTAACAATATTGGAAGAATCCCACATTCTTGCCACTTTCCTTTCGTTGCAAATGGCAGCAACTTTTTATCTGTAAGACTTGTTTTCTAATTGTACGTATGATCCTCTGAAAGCCACCGGAATCTTAATATTCATTATGGACATCTGTAAGTTATAATATTTATTATTAGTCAGTTTTACAATGTTTACATCTTCTAACCGCCGTTAAACTAGACATCCTTTCGTATTGACAAGAACCATTCCGTCTTATCTATCCACTGTCCTCTTAATTGTCTCTCCTTCACGGTTTCCATAACTCCATTCTTCCATATTCTTGGAGGTGGCCTGCTTTTCGTCTCCTTGATGGCATCCACTCAAAAGCAATCTTCGGTAGCCTATCTTGATGCATACGCATCACATGGCTATACCATGTTAATTGTTTCTGGAAATATCATGTATCTTTTTAATGCCAATTTCTTGCCTTATTTTCTCATTCCTAATGTTATTTCTTCTAGATATTCGATCTGAATGCTGCCAATAAGTAATAATAGTCGCTGTCTTTATTCAAAGCGTACACAGACCTCTCTGTAGGTGAATAAATAATTATAATTTCTTCAAAGGTTAGGGTGTCCTGTTCCGGCCTTTCCATCATCTAAGAGGATCTCCCTATATTTCTATAGCCAGTAGAGTTTTGTACCTGTATGTTTGTAATGGACTGGGGGATTATTCATAATTGATAACTTATTTTTCCATATTTCTCTTTTGTTCAGCTTTAAATCTCAAAATACTAATAGTAGCAGTAATAACAATAATATTAATAATAAGAATAGCAATAATACGCATGTTATTTTTTAAGTCTTTGTCCGATCATTCTGCAGAAGCGTGGAGAATAATTTCATCATTCAAACAATGTAATACACAAACAATGGTAGTCATGACGCTGATATTATTATTTAATTCAAGCGGCGCAGTTGTATATATGTTCCCCGATGTTGGTGTTCCAGAGCAAACGGAATGGGTAATGTTCATTAGAAACGCAGCTAATCTATACGCAAATGAGACAGTAACAACGAACCAAGCGCCGGAATACGTATACAAGCAACTAAATATTGTCGTCTCGACGCCGTTTGGCTCTCATCTACCCGATATTTATCGCATGGACAAAAGAGAATGGCACTTTAGCTCACGAGATTACCCGTGATGCCTCAGCAGTACAAAGAACGAAGCAGTAGTCCTGAATCAATATGGCGCGCGCGCGCACCGACTGCCACTACCTTCTTTTGTCTGTGAACAAGGTGGAGCACGAGAGTGGAGCAGACAATAACAATTTTTGTTAGCAAGCAATTCTCCAGGAGCGAGGGAGAGAAATGTAGGTCGCCCGACACATTAACGACCTGTTCGAGCAGATTAGGCTACGAAGCGAATATTGTTCCAGGTACTCTTGCTTCAACTCTGATAAAGCGATGGTTAAACGATTTTCAATCGTTGTTGAGGAAGCAATGTAAATCAGAAACTAAACTTTTCTTTACTACCAGGAAATCATGAATGCTTAAATACCTTTTATCTTTCTTACAAGAAGCGCGAGGCACATACTTTCTCCCATTAGAATTTACATGATAGGGCTTATCACAAACAGTTTTTGAAGCCTTAGAACCGAAACATTTGTCAAGATATTACTGCAGATTAATCGTTTAACTGTTAATGAGATGCAAATGAGCTAATGACTTAAGATGGACGCCAAAATAGGATGCCGCTTAATTTTCTTTAAGACAATGCAGTTATGAAATTTAGCAAAAAATGTGAACATTTTAGATTTATTTGTTTCTTACATTTGTATTGTAATTTGTACTTTCAAGATACGCATTTTTTTAATATCAATAATTTTAAAGCCGCAAATGGTTATTTAAATTGTTTCTGTACCATTTAGGTAAACCATGGCGTTGAAACGAACTCCATTTTTCTCAATTCCCCTTTATAACTAAGAAATGCCAGCACAGTAATTTATTTATGTTTATTTATCTATTTATTTACAGTTTAATGGCGTAAAACTGCAACTCTAAGGTCGTCAGCACCACACACTGGCTATATATTTATGCAATGGCTGATACAAAAAGCAATACATTCTAAACAATTATAGAAAGATAAACCAAGGTTACAGAAGTAGAATCAGTAAACAAAAACTAGAAAAAATAAGCAATAAAAACATTTCAAATTATAGTAAACAAGATCAAACATAAGGTGCATTACAGTTCTGATACAGTTCAAAATTCAATATCATAGAAAACCTTCAAAAGTTAATTTTTAATAGAAATAGTAAATTAAAAAATACAAAATTTAAGCAATACAAATCTCACAGAAATATACAATACAACTTTGACACAGCTAAAAAAAACAATAGCACGCAAGAAACTTCCTTTCTTAATAATCAAATTAATTCTGGTCACAAAGTGCCCAAGTAAGATAAGATCCTCGTCACCTAGTTCAGGCAACACTTGCCTACCCACCACTCAGACCAAGTGATCCCTTCCCCACTCCAGCATCAAAATCACCCAAGCCTATCAACGTATCATGAAACTCCCTCACCGCACTCTTTCCAAACTCTCACAAACACTCTTCCCTCCAACTCCGTCCTTTCCTCTAGGATGCGTACACAAAAATTATAGTCACATGTATACATTTGACCTTAAATCACACGTTATACAATCCTTCATTAATTGGGCCAAATACTATTAGGCTCTTCTTTATTCTCTTTGTGATAATAAATCCTATCGTAGTTCAGGTTCGGTTGATTCACAATGCAATATTATACAGGGTGATTTATGAAGAACTGACACATTTCTTTCTTTAATTATTCTGTTCGAAATTCACTCAATGCCCGAATTTTAGCACCAAATTATGCAGAATGTTCTGGAGTTTCGATTGCCTGTCATTAGATGTGCATGTTCATTTTTATTGCCGGCATCTGTTTTTGAGATTTTGTTCTAATCAACGTGAAAATGGAGTACACGTTAAACGAACGACTCTTCCTTGTAAAGCAATACTGGATTACGAATTCAATTACAGCTGCTCAAAGGACATACCGGAAAGAATTTGGCGGTCGGAATCCTCCCAAAGAAACACAATACTGGGACTGGTAAACAAATTGGAAACAACTGGATCTCTGGTGAGTGAAAAAGGCAAAACTCGTTCATCTAGACTTCCCACGCTTGTTGTAAAAGCACGACTGGATCAGTCACCCAAAACATCATTAAGACGTTTGTCGCAGGAGACAGGGTATAGCTACTCAATGTCTCAGAGAGCTGGGAAAAGCGCAGGCCTAAAGCCGTATAGGATTACGGTTGTCCATCAGTTACGAACCAGATAAGCATAGACGACTGAATTATTGCCGTTGGTTTCAGGCATTCATTGTGCAAACTCCTGCCATATTGTCCTCACAGGTTCACAGATGAAGCCTGGCTCCATTTATCCGGCTATGTGAACTCAAATAACTTACGCTATTGGGCCAGCGAAAATCCATTTATTTATGAAGCACCTATGCACCCGGTTAAAATCGGAGTTTGGTGTGCAATATCCGCACAGAGAATAGTGGGACCAATTATTTTTTTTGAAAACAACGTGAACACTGCAGAGTACCGACGGATTTTCATGTAGTCTGCTGAGGAACTAGACGATGTAGACCTGACTCAAGGATATTTTCAGCAGGACGGCGCCATACACTAAATGAATCCATGACACTAATTGCAAGTTTCTTTGACGACCGGATAATTTCCAAGAACCTGTGGCCACCGAGATCTCCGGATTTTACATCGCCGGACTTCTTTCTATGGGGTTACTTAAACAACAGGGTTTATGCCAGACGTCCCGAGACATTGGACGATCTGAAGCACAACATTACACAGGAGATTCGAGCTATTGACAACAGAGTCCTCCAATGAGTGGCCAGTAACATGGAACACGTGTTGAATTGTGCCTTATGCAGGATGGAGGACATTTTCAACATTTGCCATAGAGGTAAATAATCTCCCAAAATTCATCTGCATTTCAGGTATAATAAGTTGTCGCTGGCATTACTCGTTTTGAAACAATTAAAGAAATAAATATGTCAGTTCTGCATAAAGCACCCTGTATAATGTGTTTATCTATCCTTTCTTTCCCACTCTATCTTATTTCTTGTAACACTACTACATCCAGCCTATACCTGAAGATTTAATTTGCCACGTCTGTCATTTTTTCAGGTCCAACATAGTTTGAACTTTCCAACAACAAAGCAACCTTCTCGTAGCAAAGGTTTTCATAATGTGGGACTGTGAACACCACGCTTAACCCCCAACCTGGAGGCCTCCTTATTTTCTAACCCTAGGACATTGGGTGGCTCAGGTACCTCGGGGTCGCCACTTCCGTATTCACTAAGGTGAGCCCCGGAGAGCTCTTTACGTTTGTATACCTACTAAGTTCAAATTAAAAATTTGGGAGTGACACGATAAACCAAGGATCATTTCATATTACTGTATTAAAAGGTTATTAATTATAAATAAAAATATTAATACATACTAACCACGTTTTGACAAGGTTGTTAAACGTTTGTGTGCACTATATGTTCCGAGTACATGGTAAAAAGTCAAATCATCAGAACAAAACTGCATTTTTGGATTTTCTACGATCTATTGGCTTTAAAATTTATACAATACTTTAGTTTGTCTCAACCAAACATTGGAATATATAATACATTTATGTTTTATTTAATTATTTTCCCTCCCTTGTTCCTTATCCAAGCCATTTTGCATCTTGTAATGCCTTCAGTCCCAAAAACCTTTGCACTTTCCCATCCAGTTTTCATTTGAGCTTCGTTGTTTATTACTTTCTTCTGGCTCTCATTGCATTATTGATTTCCATCATTCACTCTTATTACATGGCCGTACCTTTAGAATATTTTTTTCAATGGTTGTTTCTACAATTTTTTCTATATTCACTAGGTATATCTCCTTTCTACGTTCTTTATAGTTACCCTCCTCGACTTCCTAACTGCTATCTCAAATATCCATTTCAGTGATTCTTAAGTTTCCTTCTTGTGTTCTATATCCATTCTCGGTTCCACACCAGAGAGCATTACATTCTCCACTATTGTAAATTATTTTCTTTGAAAGTTATAAACCAAGCAGAAACCTATGATTTTACGACAGACACAATAGTAACGCACCCCTGCACTTAAGACGCTATTTAACTGACTACGGTGTAAGAATTGATACCTTGACCTTCAAAACTGCTCTCCTCGGTCGCAGCGGTTAATTGCTAGCGACAGTTTGTAATTTTATTTACTTATTTTACTTTAACTTTTCTTATAAACGGTTTAACCTATAGCCATATCGCGACTTTGCAATTATTTGTACATGAACATTGGAATTAGAATAAAACATTATATAGTTTTATACATCTTTATACTTTTGCAGAAGTGAGTTAATTTGAGGCAGTTAGAGGAGTTAGGGGTTGATTGAAGTTCACTAGTATTTGGTAGCGCTGTCGCCATCGGTTGTGAATAAACGTGATGCGTCGTTGAGTTTGGTTGAATGTAAGCATGAAAAATTATGCAGTGAAATATGTGAATTCCTATAAAAATTACTTTATAAGATTTTTTCTCCCTTTTGTACAATGTAGAAGCCAGAAACTAAGACCGGATATTTATCGGGATTCATCGTCGAAATAACAAAATTTAATGACTATTTAAAAATAATACATTAACAACTTTTAGGAGTTTGACTTCTTAAACTCATATACCGAAAATATAGAAAACAAGGATAAATGAAAGCACCAGCTTTGAGATTTATAGGTATCCGTTTTGCTCAAAGAAGTAGATCCTACTGATAATCTTCAGCATGCAATCCGAATTTTTCTCTTTCTCCCTCGCTTTTTTATCCTAATCAACTGTTATAAGCATACACCTACCTGCCGATAAGATTTGGCACGGTGGTTTACTTGTTAAGTTAGGTTTTCCATATTAAATTCATCAAATCCCAATAGCTTTCACAGGGATCAGTGACTTCTAGACAGCATTCGATCTTCAGTGTGATCTTGAGGAGGTGTTCCGCAAGGCTTAGTTTTTGCACCACTTTATTCAGCTCATTCGTGTTTGAACGTCAAAAATATAATGTCCTCAAGTTCAGTCATGCATTACAACGAAACTGTTCTCTTTTATTTACATTCCTATCCGAACAGACCACTTTCGCCACCTAGCATATCAGTTTCAACATACATAAGACAGATGCTATGATTTTCTAACTTTTGGCCATCTATGAATCCAGTACTTTTATATAATGAAACCAATATCCTGGCTTCATGTACAAAGTATGGTCACGTCAACTTTAACCCGGATTTCAAAACTATATTCTATATTCAAGTCTGCATTGAAGACCATTCATATGCATGTCAACTACTTTTCTATTTCAGTCTTAACAATACTCAATTGTTTAGAAAATCTTATTTCTTATATTCTCTAAAAATCTTAAGCTTGTATCCTGAGAAGATGCTTTTGAGTATTACTGTTCTCTCTCCCCCTCTCCCCTCACGAGCCCGCTTCTCTAAAATGCCCTTTCTCCCCCGTTTTAATCAGGGGATCTCAGAAACGTATTCTCGATGGAGGTTCGATATGGTAAGCGGAAGCGGCAGAGGAACTAAGAACATGAGGAATAAAAATCTGATGTGTTACACTCACATGACTTTCTCTACTCTTGTACAAACTATTTTTACAAACGCTAATTCTCCATATGCTTCATGTTAATCGAGATATCGAGATGTTAATCTTATTGCTAATTTTGTTATAGATGTAACGGGTATTGGTAGGCTTTAAGCGATAGTCAAATATTTTAAGAGCTGATTGCTATGTGGAGTATTCTATTCTCTTTGCATTACCGGAATAAAAAAAATTAATAACCAATTCCCATTTGAGAAAAAGTATAAGTATTGGAAAATTTAAGAGAATAACAGCAATATCTCGAAAACGGTTCACTCAACAAAAAAATTGTATATGACATAAATTGTGTATTTTAACGCGATCTACATTTTTTGTGTAGTAAAATTTTGTCTATTTCTTATGGTTTACCAGTTATGCAAAAGTCGTTCACAATGAAGAATACCTTTGGAGACATTCCCACAAAATTCGGGATATACATTTCATTTGTCATGAAAATATCTTAAACATATGATATTTTAATCAAAATCGTTAGAGCCATTTTTAAGAAAATAAAATTTTCGAAAAATGTTCCATGTAAAGGGTAAATTGGGGTGGGGGATTTTATTGAAAACCTTCGTGTCGCATCTATGGAAGATATTGAACCTAAATACCAACTTTGATGTTTATCCGACTGTTCGTTTCTGAGTTATGCTGTTCACAGACAGACAGACAGACAGACACACACACACACACACACACACACACACACACACACACACGGACATGTTTCCAAAAACATATATTTCCGGTGAAATCTCGGTATCAAATTTTTGGGTGGAATACAATACTTCCCCTACTTACTATACGCAGTAGAGAAAGTAAAAATTACTAATTTTATGTAGAACCACAATAATACAGGTTTATTATGTTTGGGCTTATTTTTGTCATTCAGACATATTTTATTAAAATGTACTCATTTTGGCTTCGTTTACGATAATAAAGAGATCAAAAGAAAGAAAATATATGTATGGTATTTCTATTTATAGCAGGTTTACATTCCTAATTTAAAGAACACAGGTGTAGTTCGTTTAACATTTAATATGTAAAACAGCCACTAGATTGCAGGAAATTTAATTTTACAGGTAAATTGACCCGTTTCATTTTTTCTGTAATCAGGCAATGCGCTGACAGAATATTAAACCTTTCTTTCAAATGCGTGCCCAAAAATAAGTATGTTCATTTAGTACTATGAGATACGACGAGAGGTACTGTGACATTCTGTCTGTCTAATTCTACCAGCAAAAGCAAAACTTGATGCCATCAAGTGCATTTAAAACGCTTATAATTTCCAAATGGGTGGAGTAGGTATCTAATGGAAGCTTCTGTACTATGTTGGGATTCTTTCGGGCGTAGCAGAAGCGAAGCAGTATTATCACAAGATTATGCTGCATAGGATAATGTAAACCTCGGCTTTTGCGGGATGTACCTGTTCCCCAGAGAGCCCAAAACACAAAGTGTAGCGGATGGTGATGCTCACTCTATTGATTCTATCCTCCAAATCCTTCGATTAGGAAATGTGTCATCGAGTAATGATGCACTCCATTAGCGTAATGGAGAGCACATCCAACCTTTATTGCTCATATTCTCCCTTTGAAGTGCTTCGCCAGCGTTTCAGGAAATTCTGCATTAAAAAAGCTAAAAATATAGATATACCCATAACAAAACAAAATTTATTCGCCCGAAGTCGATGCTCAATTCTTATAAATCACCAATTCTATTAACCTTTTACTTTAAACACGACAGTGAAATCAAGCTAGTTTCGAAACCAAGCATTCTGATTGCCTTAAAGTTCGGCATGCAGCACGAGTTTGGTACTAATTTGTAGCTGTATGTGCTACAACAAGACAGCAGTACTCCAATAATGCAGCTACACGTAAATTAAGAGGAGCTAAATGATTATAACTGCCAAAAAATGACATTTTAAATTTTTATGCAGTCTTATTTATTGGAATTTGATAATTATTTTAGGTACAATACTTATTTTTAAACTGCATCTGCCATTTTGTACTGTGAATTCTGCACCACTTAGCAGAAAAAATATTCACAACTCCTGCACATTTGGGAGTATAGAGGTAAATCTTAGCCCATATTTTTGGGGAAATTTTGCTCTATAAATTGATAACAATATTAAGTATGGCAGTATCTGTGTACTTAAGCCATTTGTTTCTTGACTTGCAAATGTATGAGTTTGTTTTCTCCATTTTTTGCTTTTTCTGTCAATGAAACTTTCTGATACAAATGACCCGTTTTCTCAGAATGTATTGAAGAGAGCTAAATAACATTTTAGGATGATAAAAGCAATCTCTAAGTGCAGTTGTGGACCTAATTTTCTGTTAATAACATGGTTGGTTATTTTTGAAAAATAACTTCTGATAAACTTTAATCAAAATATGGTATAACTGAGAAAATAATCCTATTTTGCTTAATAAATAAACTTTTTCGTTAACAGTAGAACCAATGAACTTAGCAGATATGCATCTAAATTGTGTAAAAATTTCAATCTGCTATCTTAAATTATTTGAGGTAATGGGTCATAAAATTAGCTGATTTAACATTGGCAGTACATGGCTTTTAATTTTCCCTTAAAGTATAACATGAAATATTCTTGAAACCTGATGTAATGCATTCACACAACTTTCCAACCAATGAAAAAATCCCATGTTGGGACATATTTTTGCCTCGGAATAATTTCGAAATACCTAAACAAGAAATGATTACTGCTACGCGGTTACTACATGTGCAAACAACATTCAAATGTTTGTTTATGGTAACAAACTCTTACGATGTAAAGAAAAGATGAAGAAAAAACAATCCCAAATTTTCAAGCAATCACACTTGCGAGATATCCAAATTTGCAACACAAAAGATTTTGAAAACGGTTAACATTATGAAAAATGTTTAACAAAAACTGTGAATTTTAATGAGCTTTATAATTTTTCCTAAAGTACGTTTATTTATACCTCTTAGGGTTTTCTGTTTTCGAGAATTATCAAATACGTAGACTTCTGATATTATTCACAGAAAATTCAAGATATACAATTTATTTCTCCTGTCATACATTAATAGGATTGTTTTTGAAAAATTAAATAAATAAAAAGTTGTTCCAAGTTAATGGTAGTTTGGGTTGAAAGAGCTTTCCTGAAAATCTAGATTAGCATGCTTGGAAAATGTTGAACTTTAACACCAAGTTCGGTATTTGTCTACTTTTCCTTTTTGAGTTACCTATGTACCTGTTCACACAAACACACGCACGCATACTGGCCCTTTTTTCCTATGCTTTTTGGATTAAGTGGATATTAATACAAGTGTTTCCGGTGAAATCTCGATATGGAAATTTTGGGGAATACAACACCTTCTCTATTACTAAGATAGCTGGCAGAAATAAAAAGAAATAGAAACTTAAAACTTGACAGTAACAGACACAACAATGTAATAGCAAAAGCTATTAACATTTTGTTAAAGAGAAACAAGATGACAATAATAATTAACGCAATAAACTAGGATTGAAAGACCAGTTAGGTAATAAGTACCTATAATACAATGCCAAGAATTGTAGCTGCAGCAATACAACCTCCTTGCAAGTTACAGCGAACGTCACGATTGTCAATAGCTTATTCGGATTATGGCTGAATCGGAATCCTAATGAGGGTCTTAATGGGGAGAGCGAAGTAAAATATTTGACAGCTAAATAATATTATTTTTGGAAAACGTTTAGAAAATGATGCATTAAATATAATAATGCCTTTTGTAACAAGTACACCTCGCTTTTTAATTTCATATTACTTACAAATTCCGGTTTCAGAATATTTAAGATTTAAGACTAATTTTTCATCATTATTTGTCTACATAAAATATGCGGATAATCCTGGTGGGATAGGAAATATGTAGTTCTGAATGCAAAAGGGACTTCCCTTTGTATTTTAATTTTCCTTTCTTCGACTTTTGATTGACTCAGGAGGATAACAAGTGCCTATTATACCTTGATTTAAAGAAATTGCGGTTACTACTTTTATAAAATTGTAAATATCTTCTGCATATAAAACATCCCAGTATTCTCTGTACGTAATGACCTTTACTTGCTTTACATGTTTACTGAGTATTAAATATTGTATACAGCCGTTATGTATATTTAATTCTTCTACTACATTACGAAAAGCAATAAATACTATTAGGGATTTTGTAAACTATATGTAAACAGATCTGTAGCAAAGACAGATACAGGATTGCGCAATCTGTGCTGTGTATTCTACTGAACTGTTAAGAAAATTAGTAGAAAGAAACAGAACCAGATCATATGCAAATCTCTTGCGTATGGAGATGAGCAGAATTTCATTACACTCAACCCCGCCCAACTACTTCTCTGGAAGGTATGCAATTCGTTATGCAAAAAACGATGCGAACGTTGGCGTTCCTCTTTTTGACTCTTATTGGTAACATTTGACCGCAAGCATGCCTTCTAAAGCAAAATGAACTCTACGGATGAACGCATCCTACCGTTATGAAAATAGGCTGTCCCTACCAGGAAGTTACCACCAGCTTTGTATGCAATTATTTTAAAATGTCGTGGTGTATGATTCAGTATACCAAAATTCAAAGTGAAGGAAAGCTAAAAATAATAATTTGGGAGATAAAAACGACTCTTTCTGTAACGAAAGCATTAAGACAACGGTGTGAGTTGTTTAAGACATTTTAGAAAATTGGAATAAGGCACACCGAGGAATGGAACGGAGAATAAGCAATCACTTCACGCATCATCTACTATTTGCTGATCACCAGACCATAATACGGCAAGAGAAGGATGCTATCTATAGAATATATGCTCCATAAACTTGTAAGCACATTTGAAATATGTGGTTTTAAAGTAAATAAAAATAAGACAGGGCGGTTGGTGGGAAGGAGGAAGATTTTTAAGTAACTGACATTACAATTAAATGTGTTGACAAATTTCTGTTAATGACAAATCTTGTACGTGCTTAAAGGATATTAATGATAGAATGAATCAGGTTAGGAAATCAGTTAGATCGTTGTATAGTGTCCTATGGAGTAGGAATGTGATAAAAGATACAAAAAAATAAAAAGCTATGGTAGAAAGTATAGTTTCATACGTGTAGAAAGTTCGACAATAAATGAAAAAATTGCCGAAACGAATTATGGCATAGGAAGTCGATAGACTGCGAAGAAGCATGAGGGTATCTAGAATATAGCATATAAGAAATGAAATGGATGCAGAGGAAACCGCTCTCGATAGGACCTAAAGAAGATCTCTGCAGAGTACGGACATGTTCAACGGATGTCGGAGGAGAGGTGGCTTAGATGTATCATCATTTGCGCTGCGTCGGGTAGGAATACTCGTAAACGTGGAAGAGCCGGTAGATGTTCCACGAAGGGATAAGCACAACGATGCGAAAGAGAGACCTGGAAGATGGACAATGGGAGGATAGGAGAATCTGGAAAAGAGGAATATAAGACAACTGCTGGTAAGTGGAGAACCTGTAAAACTAAAAGTAAAAACGATCATGCAACTGGGAAACGATAATGGTTTGCGTAATAAATAAGCTTAAGACTCGCCTTATATTCTGTTGAGTCAATGCAAGCAGTGCCGCATTTGTTCAGTGGACACCAGTACTGTTGGTTCACTTCCAAATGCATAATTGACTGTTTGCTTGTGCAGTCATGTCAAGACAGCCTACTGCTCTTGGCTATAGGACGGTATGGCCACTGTGGCATGCTACAAGACAGACAGTCCCTCTGCTGGACGTACTGTTTGCTTCTAAAGTGCACTCATTTGTCCCCGCTAGCTGCCTGAGTTGTCACGTGCATGAAAGGCACCACAGATCATACACGTGTTTCATTGATCTTGACAACCCTGTAAAGTGGTCTGGACCGCTAGCTTCTGAACATAGAGGTCCCAGGTTCCGTTATCGGCTGGAGGATGAAATGTTCCCTTAATTAAAATTATTCCCTATCCTCCCTTAAGTCGGGAAGCATGAATGAAATTACCAATGCGTGTCTCCTTTATCTATACCACAGAAAATAAAACTCAATATAGGAATCAAACGTAAGCGAATTAACATCATTGCTGATGCATTGTTTTAAGAGCCATAGCTGCCGACAGAAGTTAAATCAGTATACATCTAAACAGGAAGGAGGTAAAGTTTTATCCTTTTAAATTTTTATCGAAATAGCTGTTTTAATGCCAGTAATGCACAGTTTCTCAATATAATGCATTTCAAAACAACTTGTTTAAAGATATAATCAATAAGAAAGTTACAAATAAATTATGTTAAAAAGCAAAATTTAAGATGGAATACAAGCAAACACAATTTAAAACGTAAAAATATTAACAATATATTATTTAAAACTGAGAATATCTGCAAAAAAAACACCTTCTAGAATAGATGATATTTTAATGCATATTTTATGTGTGTGGACTCGTTTCAGTCGCACTACGCAGCAATGTGCACTTTCTGCTATGCAAGCGCTTCGTTCATGCCAATGAGGCTTTGCCAGTGCATTTGGGGATGATATGCATAAGTCTTGCGTAATAATATCTATAATAACAATGCTCTCTAATAAACAATAAAAATACATGAAGTTGGAGCATATAATGTCATACTGTCCATAAATTTTGGTTTGCAACAGAACTTAGTATAAGAGAAGCTTGGGGGAAGGAGAGAAGAAGAACCCTAGGAGGGTTAATCAACCCCGTATCAGGCCAATGAGACGGTGCTGACACCATGCTAACGGTGATGAATTCCATTTCCCAGCTGAATAATAATTTGAAAAACGCATAGCACATACGAGCAACTTTAATCAAGCAACAAAGGAACAAAGACCGCTGTGCACAGGGTTTCAACCCAATGTTAATATTTTTCCTTACGTGGATCATTTTCATTTCCCTCTCCTGTTGGTTGTTGGAAATGGACGTTACATTTTAGGGTACACCCTGTGAACTTATTGGCAAGAAAAGCGCCGCTATAGATGACATTAACCTTCCATTCTCATGCATCAAAGCGGCCACGAGGCTGAAGCAGACAAAAAAATTAGCAGTTGCTGTGTGAGCAGATAATATCAAGACTGCAATGAAGAAATCCTTTCATAAATTCTCCGTCAACAAATGGTTTCCCTCCTACTATAATCGCTCTGGTGATAATATAACTCACTTTAACGCTTGTTTTATCTTGCACATTTCTTTTGGAGAAGATTCATTGCATAACCCGAGCAAGCTATAAAAAGGGAAAGAAAATAATAAAAATGCTAGTTCACTTTGTCATTCCAGGAATATATTCGCCGAAAGCATCATTCTCTCAGCGCTCTCCTCTTTTCGCAGGACTTCTTTCCTTTTTCTCCCCGCCTCATTACAAATTAAGGACCTCGTTTTACTTTTACTATCCACCAACTGACATTGAGTGTGTTTTTTGGTTTTACCATGGGAAGCAGAAAAGAGAAAGTGTATAATTCCTTACCCGGAGCTATGTGTACTTAACACAAGTACAGCTGGCGCAGCGACGATTGCATGAAACTCTGGAGTTACGAGCGTTTCTAGATACGACTCTCACTGGAAGTGTTTATAGAGTTTTCATACAGAACTACTTGTTTCTCGCGGGAACAGGCGACTAATGTGATTTTCAATTCGCTCTTGTGGTTTTGTGTAACTTCATTTAAATTTTCCGTGACACTATTTACTTTGTGTCATTTTCCAATTATATGAAACACGTTCAAATTAAAACAAATAAAAAACTAAGATCGCAACTACAGAGCGGGATGGCTCTGCGATAACGTGTGAGGCTCGCATTCGGGACGTCCCTGGTTCGATTCCCGTGTGCCGGCAACTCTTGACGATTGGATTTTTCTGGTTTTTCCATATTGGGAGAATGCTGAGGTGGTTCCTCTTTTACTAAGAATTTCCTGTCCATTTCCTTTCATCTGTTTCACGGTTGTAGGATCAAGTGGCGGCAGTTGGCATGCTGCGACAGGACGGTAAGATTTGCGCTAAGGCAAGATTTCTCTCTGGCGCTTGGCGGGACTGCTGGGGACCCCTTCCTTCCTGAGTGTGTATAGTCTATACCCGGGGCACCCAGGTTGCGAGTCGTTAGGGAGAGCTAGGGAGCCCGTCCTTGCTAGTTCATATCGCCGCCCGGATCTGGTAGCCCTTCGGGTGTACCATTCATCCCTTCCTCCCAGGAGAAGCACAAAGGGTCCGTTATGATCTACGTGCTCTAATTACTACAGTCACTCCGTCTGACTACTCGTAACTTTAGCTGCTAACTACAGTCCGGGTCTTTAGGAACATGAACGACATCAAGTAAGACTAACAGCCTTAAATTGTACACTTAATCTGAGCAGCAGTAATGGTCTTTATTCAGTGTTCCCTATCTTTCAGCCGCGACTTGCAGAAAACATGCGTAGGTAGATCTAAGCGAGAGAGGTTTGAACATCCGGCCTTTTCTTAACAAACTGACGTAGGGATTTTAAAAGGTCGTAGTAAACAATTTGAGCCACATAGAGAACAACTGAAAATTACATATCAGAAATAAATTTATGCTACGGTACGGGGATCAAACTGCACAAGGGAACTTTTCCTTTCTCTGCCCATAACACTAGTCTGCATTTTCAAACTTTTTGTCAGATGATTTCTTAAAAGTAGGTGTTCTTGAATCAAATTTTTATGCTGATTCCAGAAATAACTTCCGTTTTTTTCTATTACGTTAGGTTTTTACACAAAATAAGAAGTAATGTTTTGACAATTTTACTAATGAAGGTAGAAAAATTTTCAAATACCATTTCACACAAGGTAAGTTTTTATTCAAGAAACATTTTAAGAATACTCTCAAGAACTACCCTAATTTATTTCACGATTACATTTAAACAAAACAAGAAGCCAAAGTGTTTCATTTAATTTTTTTCAAACCTTCTCTTCTTTGACTTTCTTGCAGATCGTTGAAGATGACTGTCCCTCCTCAACATCCAACAGTAGTCGGCCATCATAGTTTCATTCCATCTCCCCTGGTACCTCCTCTCCATTTCCTTAATATCTTGGTGAAAACGTTCACCCTGCTCTTCACTATAATGTCCCAGATTTTCTGGAAAATAGTCGACATATGAATGCAGAAAATGCACCTTTACACTCATGTTACAATCCATCGTCTTGAAATTTTCCAACATTGTTTCGACAATGGCGATGTAATTAGGATCTTTGTTATTGCCAAGTTTTCAATAACTGATCGGAAGGCGGTCCATGCTTCTATTTCTCTCTCATTCATTGTCTTCTCAAAACCGTCATCCTTCATCAATTTATTTATTTGAGGACCAAGAAAAATTCCAGCCTTTAATTTGTCTTGTGTAATGAAGGGAAATTTCTTGGAAAGGTACTTGAAGCAGGGTCCATCCTGTGGTAGAGCCCTTACAAATTGCTTTTGCTTCATCAAGCCCAATTTGTAGTGGCGGAAGCAATATATTTATCTCTGTATATTTTTGAAGTAAAATTGTGAAAAACTGTACGTGATAGAAAAAAAACTAAAAGCAGTTCTGAGATCAGCATAAAAACGCGAGTCAGAATCACTTATTAGTTTTCAGTCATCCGATATCATGCAGACTAATAATCTAAAGTAAAGGAAGAGTTGTATGCAATAGAATATCTCAAATTCGAAAATAAAAAAGAAACCGCAAAACCAGATGAATATCAAGCGTTATATTTGTCATACGTTTTATATGTATGCAAAGCGTAGAATATCAAGGAATTTCCTCACCCCAAACCGTCCTTTCCACAGAAAAATTTGTCATTTTCTGTTTTATTTACTTGCAGACAGCTCTTACAATTTTGATTAAAGATATAAATCTGAGATATTATTTCCATTTCTGGAATTTATTTTCCGATTTAAAAGCTTTATAGCTTCTCCGCTATGCTTGAGATCATTCCATTTATACACAGTTCAGAGGATGCGCATCGGTGCCACATGCTGTTGGCTAAAACTTCCGTATTACTGGAAAGTAGAATCAGACTTAAAAATTGTCACGGTCGAGACACGAACCACGAATCTCCTTGCCGATTCTCTTTTCGCTTGAATTGTCATGGTGAGGTATCTGTTAAATTCGATTCCCCATTGCTTTCGCGGTTGTTATGAATGCTGACGAATTTCTTTTGGGCTCGGGAGATGAATTTCTGGGTTTTAAGGAAGAAGATTAAAAGATGGGTGCTCTTTCCTAGTTACATTATATACGATATTTTGCTGAATGTATACTTGGTTATACCTGTTTAAAGTACTCTAAATTCATTAAGCAATAAAATGGTTTTCATAAAAAAGATGTATTAAAAGGAAAATGGATAAATAAAAAGTTACCACAGGAAGAAGGTACATCTTGTTAAAATATGCAGATCCGTTTAGCGTTGAAACTTTCACAGATTTTAAGCCAAGTATCCTAAGTCAATTGAGTATTTTAAAATGCTAAGTATCTATTTCTTGGTATATGAGCTCGACAGTGAAATGAAATGTCATTATTTATCTTCCTGCACATTACTAAGTGTGGATTGTATGGTAAAATCTAATTGAAACCGTGTACGGGGAATGTTTATCAATAGTATGTAAACAAGGAAAACATTCAATGAGAATTACGAGTAGAGTAACCATATCGTTACATAAAGAACGAACCTGATAAAGAGGCCTCTGAGCAAAATTTACGGTCTATCACGCCTAATATGGAATGGGACGCTAAGAACCATAGTAGTTAAAGAGCGTGCATAAATAAAAAACTCAATTTAATAATTTTCATACAGTTGTATGTTTAATGCGCAGGTAAAGTCGTATGAATGTTACATATAAGGGTTTAAAAAACTAAAGACAAATGGTCTGATTATTAAAAATAATGCATGTGGTGAAATAGAAGCGTTTACAGTCGGTTATCAATTCCAAAAATAATCTTGCTTTATCTTGTTTTTCGCAAATGCGTAATGACTGAAAATGCTTATGAATGCTTGCACTCTTCTATTTTTATTTTTAGTTTCCTGTAAACCATCTTTTGGTGTATTTTAAATAGTGATAAAATGCGAAATCGGCCAAAAATATGAAAATTATACTAAAATGCGATACAAATGCGAAATCGAATATTTTATCACTAAAACCCCTTTCTTTCCTTTTGTTCTTTTCTTTCTTTCTTTCTTTCTTCTGAAAACTTGAACTGAGGAATTTGTACTCCCTTGGAATGTTTTTCACACACACACTTGACCACCGTTTTGGAATGCGGGAAGGTAATGTAGAAAAGCGAACAAAGTTTCCGTTATTCAGCGAGATTATCTACAAATAGTTTACTTGCTCCATAAAGACATTTAAAATAAGATCGATTAAGCCCGTTTAAAATCTGAATTTTGGGGCGCAGAGAGAAAAAAAAATCTCAAAATGTAATTATTTTGAAATATAAGTGTAAGGTTAAATTTATGGCTCTGATATCAGTCACAGTTAGTATATTAATTACCTGGTTGAAGGCTCTTTCTGTCTGTTTGCACATAAGTTGTGGGAAGAGTTGTTAACTTTATGCACCGTGCTGAAAAGGTGCGCTGAAGGATAGTTGGACACAGATATGTTACAATTCATGGGCTCTTTCAAATGAAAATATAAAAAGCAAAACGAGAAAAACAAGCTTCTGAACTGCTTATGTGTAATACAATGTTGAGCAGTCACATGGAAGAAAATGCGACAAATGCGTTTTAACAAAGTGTAAGGTTTTTAATACTATAATTGCTTGTGAGTACCTACTAGATTTGAAAGATTTAAATGAGAGTTAAAAAAATATCCCTGGATATTTCCTGAATGTTAAAATGGATACTTTGGATATGAACATTATTATTCCCAAATAGTAAAAATCATGTACAAAAATAAAGATGTAGACTGCCTGCAAGTGTGTTAGCTATAAAGTTAAAATACCCACTGCTCAAACAGTTCTGTGATTATTTGGGCTCCTACCAACAGCATAGATGCTGGAACATATTTCAGTAAACACAATTTAATTGTGATAAGAGAACACGAATAACAGAACGGAATATTGAAGTGAGCTCTTAAGATTTCCTTCAACACGTTACTGACTCATGAACTTTTATGCCTTAAATTTATTTGTTTTTCTTTCTATTATTCTGGCTTTATATCAGTATAATTTTTTTACGTGTTATGCTATATCCTGTACCTATTTGTACTATTTTTTGCTGTATTGCTTTAACCTATATTAATCTGAAATAATCTGAAAACTTCTACCTCTCTATTAACCCTTTAAAAATGTGATTTTAATTTCACATTAATATTATTTAAAAAGACATTACCTCTTTATAAAAATCAACTAAGACCATATGTCTCCTTCAAAATGTTATAAACAGCTAAATTGCCAATGTATAAACACTGCAAAATGCTAAATGTGCACATAAAATTGCTATATTTCTGATTTTAAAATGTTAAAATTCACCCCCTCCTGTAAGCAAATACGCAGAAACGTACAAAACAATTTACATTATGTTGAACAGAACTAGTATTTTATTGATATCACTGAAACAATTATATTATATGTGATGCCAATTTGCACTGCTAAGATGCTGCACTGATTACAAACATAACGTACCTTTATACTAGCAAACTGAAATAAGGGGAACTTAGACTACGCCTGTGTGTTTGACGTTTGCAAATGCTTCGTAATAATAATAATAATAATAATATTAATAATGTCTGGTAGATCTCTTGGCACAAGATGCTAAGCGAAGAGACATAATGGAGATAATTACAGATTTTAGCTGCTCCTTAATGTCTCAAGAATGTAGATGTAGGTACTATATCAGTGATAATTAGAACAAAACTCAAAATTTTAACTTTGTGATTTGTAAAGCAAGGAGAAGCTAATATTTAATAGCATTTTATCAGTAGGGTATTTATTTTTATTTACTTTTTATATGTTACTAAGCATATCCAGAAATCTTCTGTTCTATTCGCAATGCATTTACATTAATATAGTTAGAAACGTAGCCATGTATTTTAAATGCATTACTTGTTAAATTGTTTTATTTTCACTTGCAGATTCCTCTAATGCTGTAATTATATTATTTTCCTTGAAATTCACTTATGTTAATGTTTTCGGTATGTATTTTAAAATTATACGAGTATCTGTTATGCATTCTCGTCGATTTAATAATATTACTTAGTAAATTGTCTTCGGTGCAAGCCTTTATTATCTAGCCATTAGCATGTAATATTTTAACCTAATTAACTTACCTAATCTTGTTCGCTTGTTTATTTATTCTTTCTACATTTTAGCTATCAATCATGTACAAAATTATTAGGTTAGGTATAGATTATTCATTGGACGGGGACACCTCGCGCACTGCGACCTACATAGATCTATTGAGCCACCACCCTCCAAAAGGAAGGAATGAAGCGAAAAAACCATAGGAGGCTACATGCCGCAGACAGACAGGGGCCACAGAAACGCGCGGAAGTCTCTAAGATTTCCAGGCTCGAAGCCTATCCCACTGCTGGAGCTGCTTAGAGAGAGCGATGAACGACCCGTCGACTAAGCAGCCCTCTAGTGTCCACGGGGAACACTGTTTCCTTTGAGCAGGCATCCGCGACATCTACCCTGCACCCCCATGCGCCATGCAATCTAGAAGCACACCTGAAAGATGAGAAGGAAACGGAATGAACAGGAAATTATGGAAATAAAATCACGGAAAATGAGAAACCACCGCAGCATTGTCTACCGACCAGGGAAAACCAACTATGAAGAACCCAAGGTAAGAAAGTGTGGTCGATGGCAATCGAACCCGGGACCTCACGAATGCGAGCCTCGCACGGTACCACGGAGTCATCTCGCTGGGTTATGTACATCTTAAACAAAAAAAAGGGGGGGTCAGTTTAACTTCTTGAGTTAAGCCAATGTTATTTTTACTTATTCTGTTTCCTGTATTACTTTATTGTTTCTCCACTAGGTATATAGCCTTTTCCATCATCTGTAAGTGCACACTATTAGAATAATATTTGTTTCTCTGAACAGATGTTCACGAGTTCTTTTGGCGGCTAAACAAAGCTAAGCTCACACAGCAGAAAAATCAGCTTGGAACATCTCTCGATGATTATACTATAGGTATTAAACCTTCATATTGACATTGGGCTCACGTAGGCAAAAACTTTACCCGTTTCAGTCTTGTTGATTTTGTATCACTCGAGTCACTCGCGTCTGTATCTTGCTCCTAACCAGACATTTTATACTACTGCCCTTCATAGCACATTATGTCCTGACGTTTGTGGAAAACTAGCAGTATAACACAACAAATGTTAGGATACTGCTTGGCATTCACTGCTCGTTACTGAATGCCCAATAGTGGCGTAAATTTTCCTCTCATCCCGCGTGTCTTAAATCCAAACGTTTATCATTGAAATTGCTGCGATGTTGTTATTACCCTAATTTCTCGATGAAAAATAATGAATGTTTACAAAGCTGCTTTATGTTTTACGTCAGCTTAACGGTTTATGTTAATGAGCTTTGTAAATTAGATAATATATTCTAGATATTATAGCACTGTTAGTAAGGCTATATGTTTGTGCTGGATTTAATATGTTAAATAAATTGCTTTATACACGGGAGAGCAAAGCAGCTAAAATATTGCAGATAGCTGTAGCCCAAATGGCTGGATTAGCTAAAGTGATAATACCATTTTAATGTTTTCTTTATCTCGAAAGGAGAGAAGGATTACGGCGCGTAAATCACAAGCCCTTCCTTCCTGTTTGTGCCTTCATTAGCCTCACATCCGCTTAGTAACCACAAGAGGAGGCGGGGGTTAAGAAAACGCCCAAACTTCCCCGCTCAACAAAGTAAGAATTTATTATCTTTCCTAGTGAACACTTAAGTAAACATCCCCACTGCTCTATATTTGTGCTTCTTGGTTCCAATTACAAGAAATTGTTATTTATTCCATTCAGTGCATGAACTGTGCTCAGAGCAAGGCATAAGTAACGGCTTAAGACCGATATTTAAAGGGGAGGAAGACTGTATCCTAGGAATGTCAAACTTTAAAATGGCAGGTTCGCTGAATTAATAATATATTAATGACAATGAAATTAAAATTTTCACAGCTATATTCAATGCATTTTTCTTTAGGTTAAAGTCATTTTTATTGTTATAACCCGCCCCACAACTTTGCTGGGATAGTTTATCATCGTACACTCACTTTCATTTATGCCGTCCCCGCATTTCGGGGCGCCGTCCTTCACATGTGCAGTGTGTATAGCAAGCAGGAGATGTGTGTACCTGTTTATCTTTTCACGCATGCAGTGGCATTCTGTTTTACTGCTAGAGCTAGACTATTCACAGATGAATATACAGCCTGTAGCCTCCTGTGGTTCCATCACTTCATTCCTTCCTCCTGAGAGGCTGATAGCCACAATAGAGCTATGTAGGTCGTAGTGTACGAGGTGTCCCCCTGCTGTGTATAACCAACCTACGAGGGCATTCCCAGAAGTAACCGACCTGATGTATAGATAGTGGTTATTGTTTCAAACAAATGACTGTGGTAGAAAGTACCAACCGTATAAATCTTAAGTCTGAAATTTAATGATGCTATATGGTTTAGGAATTGTTTGGCAGTCATCAATAGTGAACGCTCTCAGCAAATTTGTAAACATGGATAAAACCGGTCATTCTACGTGAAACAATACTTTCATTTGTCTTAGTCCAACTAATATTAAAGCTGAGCTACATTCTACTCTAGGAGAGTCTGCTCCTTCGTTTACGACAGTAAAATATTGGGTGGCAGAGTTTAAGCGAGACCGTAGGGGCTGCCAAGACGAACATCGCAGTGGTCGACTAAACGAGGTGACCACGCCAGAAATCGTGAATGGTATTGGATGACCGTCGACTGAGTGCGCGAGCTAGCAGATATCGTAGGCATTTCAAAAAGTGTTGTACATTGCATACTGACTGAAAATTTAGACATGAGAAAGCTGTGCGCAAGATGGGTGCCGCGTTTACTCCCAACGGAATAAAAGCAGCTTTGTGAGGATGTTTCAGTCGAGTGTTTGGCTATGTTTTGCTGCAATAAAGCCGAGTTTTTGTATCGATTCATAGCCATGGATGAAGTATGGGTCACTTTACACCTGTGACGAACGAACAGTCACGACAGGATTGAAAGGGGGGAATCGGCTCCAAAGAAGGTGAGACAGTTCCATTTGCAGGCAAGGTCATGGCGTTAGTTTTTTGGAATGTGTGGAATAATTTTCATTGATTATCTTCAAAAAGGAAAAGCAATCAATGGCGAGTATTATGCAAACTTATTGCAGCATTTGAATGATGAAATCACGCAAAACCGGACGCATTTAGTGGAAAAGAAACTTTTGTTTCATCAAAACAATGCACCATTCACACATCCATTATCGCCATGGCCAAAATCAATGAGTTAAAGTTCGAATTGCTTCTTCATGCATCCTATTCGCCAGATTTAGCCCCCCCCCTCTGATTATTTTCTATTTCCAAAGTGGAAGAAATAGATTGGTGCTAAAATATTTGCCAACAATGAAGAGCTGGAGTCTGCAGTTAATGCCTATTTTGCACAACTCGGTGGTTCCCAATATAAACAGGGTATAGAAGCTATTAAACACCACTGGGAAAAGTGTATCGAGCTGAAAGGAGACTATGTAGAGAAATAAAGATTTTTTCCCAAAATTTTTGTATTTTTCTTTGTTAGATCGGGTACTTCTGGGACAGCCCTCGTATATCTAATATAAGCAAATTAGCAATATTTTTTATTCTTTAATTACCAAAATAATGCTTATAGTAACAGGTGCATAACTTATTAGGCAACACTTCTCATTAAGTGAATTAAAACAGAGGATACAGCTGTTTTAGAACTGAGTACATCCGAAATTTGGAAATTTTACATGTCTAAGATGTAGCTTTCCCGCTTGGCTTAAACTAATATAAGGATTTTAGCAAAACTGAACCCATTCGCGTCTTAGATTCAAGCACCCGATGAAGACTTTCACTAAGAAGTTCATATTGAAAAATTCAATTTCATCTCTATTAAGTGAAAAAATTCAATTTCACGTAATAAACATTAAAATGCAACCGTTATTTAATACTATGGTGCAATTCACTTAACAGTGCTTATGTAGATAGATAAGGTATCTTTATTGGTGTCAAATTATTAAAGTTGTTACATAAACTTTTGTAAATGGATTATTCGTACATGCATATTTATGATATAAGTTAAAGCTAACAAAAAGAAACAAAAGAAAAAGAACAAGGAAAAAAAGGAAATAAATTGCCTCCGACTACATAAACAAATTTGATCTGGCTTTGTGCACTTAAGCCAGGAAACTGCCATGTTGTGCCAGTTCCTCTGGTCTCTCAGTGGATTCCAACATGCCAATCCCCTTCTAACAGGACATAAGAATTTTTCTGAGTTTAATTGTTCGCTGGTCCTCCCTCTGTGCACATTCCGCCAAAATATGCACCCAGCCATCATGCAAACCAAAGAATGGGATAGGATTCTTCTGCCAGAATAGTCAAGTCATTTTCTGTGCCCCCAACCTCCCAGTCCAAACCAAACCACTCCTGATCCTTTATTTCACTTGCTAGACTCTGAGAAGGTTTAATTTTACCATCCGATCGACATCCTGTCGGCTGATGTCTATTAGTCTTCTTTTGACACCTTTCCATGTGCTTTTGTCGTTTAATGGCAGATTGAAGGTCAGTCACCTTTTAAAGAAAATAATGTTTTTCCAAAAAATCAACTTAATTTCTCCACAATATAGTCTCCTTCGACTCAATACACATTGTCCAACGCTCTCCAATTTTTTAACCCTTCCAAAAAAAGCACGATTATATGCAAAATACCGGTTTTTTTTGGCCATGATGTTTTCATAGGACGTAAATTTCTTCCCATCGAGCCAATTGTTCAGGTTTGCAAGAGTAGGAAGTCGGTCGGAGCCCAACTTGGAGAATATGGTGGGTGAGTTAGTAGTACGTAGCCCAATTCCACAAATTTTGCAACAACAGGTGCATTATCTTGGAGGAAGAGAACCGTTCTTTTTCTTCACTAAACGCGGTAATTTCTTTTACAGTTTTTTGTGAAATTGATCCGTATTGCGGTATAATATGAACCTGTTATCGTTTTACCCTTTTCCAGGTAGTGGATGAATAGCACGTCTTGTGAACCTCAAAACCATGATTTTTCTGCTGACGAAATGGATTTCGCTTTCTGTGAGCATGGATTGTTTTGTCTCAAGTTGATGGTAGTGCGTTATATCATCAACCATGACATAACGCGACAAAAATTCATTTGGATTGCGCTAGAACATATTCAAACATTCCTGTGAAATGGTCACATGATTCCGCTTGTCAACTGTGAGCAGTCGCGGCACTCAGCTTTCTCATACCCAAATATTCGTGCAGAATATTACGTATTCACTTGATATGTTTGCGGTCTTGGCTATCTCACGGATTTGCACATCGTGAACTCTGTTCACCATCATCTCTATTTTGACCTCAACCGGCCGTCCTGTGCGCTCGGTATCTCAGTTCTCGAACGGCCACATCGAAATTCTGTGATCCATTTGTGAACCAACTTCTCTTGTCTTGTTCGATGAAGATTTGCATCACTGCTCCGGACGCACTTCAGCCTGGGCTTGTTATGGTTCCTGTATTGTTTTAAAGCCAGTTCGTTATGCTTGCACCCTTCACCAAGGAATATAGTCTCTAACAGCTATGGCTTCAAAATGATCTGGTTCTAAAAGCATTTTCCCAACAACAATATATTTCCTGTGAGCTAAGGCCGCACAGAAGCACATAATGTGCTGGGTTGTTTAAGTTTTTTCTTGCAGAATCTGCAATCTAAGTTACCCTGAAACACTCTCACCGTGTTAAGATGCGTTTCACAGGAGCATAATAATTGTTCTCAGCTGCAGTCTGTTATATTTAAGTAAGCTTTCAGTTCTTTTCTTACATGACTTTCTAATAAATAGGCTTGAAATTAAATTGAATTTTATTTATGGGCGTTCTTTAACTGCTATGGTCCTTAGCGTCCCACTCTATATTGGGCCTGAAATACCGGAAATTTTTCTCAGAGGCCCCTTTATCAGGCTTGAGGTTCTTTTACGTGCCGTAAATCTACGACACGGGACCAGCGGCTTTACTTCCCTTCCGAAGGAAGCCATGCTAAGGATTTTATGTCCGAAAAAATCCATCACTCTCAGCCGGGTTTGAACCCGCGACCTCGGTAAATAGGCTTGTGAACCATACCACCATCTGATGGACCAGAGTCCCCATAACATTTTTTTCATTTTCTTCCGTTTCCGTCATTATTTTACTTTGCAAAACGTAGTGCTTTATCAGAACACGAAATTCACTTCTCCCATTTTCCACGAAGTAACCAACATACAAATACTGCTTTTAGACGATCTCAACAATGCTCTAAGAAACAGACGACAACAAATGTCTGTGATTACACAGAGAATAAACGACTTCGGTGACAACAAGAAACCTGTGATTCGAGTGCGATCTCTCATCAAAGTCATCATCTTATCAATCCCCCCTCTCAAGTATATATGCTTCTCTACCCCAATTCAATTTGATTTCATTTGCTGGACTCAGAGAAGGTTTAATTTTACAATTCGATTGTATTTCCTGTCCGCTGATGTCTAGTTGTCTTCTACTGACATCTTTCCATATGTTTTTGTGGTTTATTTCACCTCTCTGTCATACTGATCCCTGCCTATTCTCCACAAACCTCTTTCTAGATCAGCTTTCAAACTTAGGAGACAAGGTTTCTCGCTGGCAGTTATAAAATTTGGAGCGTAGTGTGGAATTATTTCCCTGCATAAGCCTCAGCCAGTACTTCACTGCTCTTATTTTACAGTGTACTGTGTCTTCATAATATCTCACCTTCCTCAGTAACTCAGAATTTGACGTGCCTTGTGAAACTTAAAGAACTTTTTTCCAAAATGCTAGCTACGTTTTATTTACATGCCCTGCTCTTTTACTTCCCCAAATTTCACATCCTTATAACAAGTGCATATGTACGTGTATTCTAGAAACTTAAAACGATAAGGGTTGTAATTTGGATATACAATATATTGCACCATATTCATCTTTTTAAAACTGAAAAAACCAGCTAATTTACTAAATACGTAACTTCGTAAGCGCTAAATCGATTATGTACAAAATAGATGTATGAAACTATAGTTGTTTCCTTTATTTATTTTACTTAGAGAGAGTCCAATCCGTAACATTCGGCGTCTGAAGTGTATATGTTTATGAATAGGTGACTGTAAATGTTACACCGGTTATGTACACTACAGTGTATTAAGTTATAGCGTTTATCTTTATAGTAATCACTCTTCCAGAAGTGTCCAACACGCGTCTGATTCGTAAAAAATATTTAAAATTTCAAAATTGTTTTGTTGGGAGTAAACAACAATTTTCATTCTTCCGCAAACTATTATTTTAAAATTATTCTTACATCTCCTTCATGTTAATGAAGATAAACATTTGAAGAAATTGTATTATTACATATTTCATTGCAGGTACAAGGAGAATATAATCGATCTAAGTTAGTCAAATTCATCGCTATTTGATGGCTTTGATATTCCATGCTTTTTATAAGACCACGAGGAAAAAGATTAGCGATTTTCCATTTGAAAAAATGTATGCATTTGAAAATTCAGATCAGTAACAAAGCATATATCAGAAATGGTTAACGTCACGAACAATTTTATTTGGTATAAACTGTGTGCTTTAAACATCAACTATTTTTCAGTAGTAAGATTTTGTCTATCTCTTACGTTTTACCAATATTCCACAAATCATTTAGAATGAAGAGGAATTCAGAGGCTTATTCTAAAAAAATTCAAGATATACAGTTCATCTGTCATGAAAATATCTTAAACATATCTAAGGTATTTTAATTAAAATCGTTACAGCCATTTATTTGAAAAATCAAAATTTTCTAAACATTTTCCACGCAAAGGGTAGTTTGAGTTGGGGGGATTTTATTTAACATTTTCGTGTCGCATCTTTAAAATATGCTGAACTTCAGGCAACCCTATGGTGAGATTTTGGTTGAAAATTCAAAATTTCATACTGTTTTGTTTCCGCATTTTATAATAATTTAGAGCCTATAGTAACATATTATGCCGTAGTATTTTCCATTTATGGCCTTAATGGAGCATCTTGTGACCCCATATCAAGCTCAGAAACACAAAATAGTGGCATGTTAATTTTTAAACTTGATTTTATAAAGTACGAAATTTTCCACATTTTTCAATACATAAAAGGTCTCTCTGATGCATTGTTTCAGCAATTTTTCTAAATGCAGGATAAGCAATATTTAAATAAAAGATAGGCACACAAATGTGTACAAGAACTTCAAAAAGCCCTTTTTTAAAATATGTAAATCGTTTCCACATAATATTGTATAAATTATGAAATAAGTGAAAATTTTGGGAGAGTTTTGTGCAGAAAAGAAGAAAAAAGATTTTTGTTTATAGTTAAACAAATATGGAAAAAGGCAGATTTGAGTGTTTTAACAGTACTTTAACTAATGTCAGGAAAAATTTTGTTGTGTCAACTTAAATAATTTTACGTGTAGAGCATTTTATATAACTAACAATATTTATATAAACAATAATTAATAATTCTTAAGTATTTGCATTAGGCGCACGAAACTTTGTACTCGTAAGATAACTTTCGAAGCATATGGTTAGAATTACAGATTTTGCAAATTTCATCATAGGGTTGTTTTAAATACCAAGTTTGATTTTTATCAGACTTTCAGTTTTTAGTTATGCTGCTCACAGGCGCGCGCGCACGCTGATCTTTTCTAAAAGTGTCTTTTCTGGGGCTTCAGGGGCTTCAAAACATGTATTTCTGATGAATATCGGTATCGAATTGTTGGGTGGGATACAATATGTGCTCTGGTTACTGTAAATGCATAGTAGAAAAAATAAAAATAAAGAATTAGGGAAAATTTAGATTAGGGCATTACTACATATGTATAAATTAAGGATTAGCAACCCATCACTGCATGCACTGTCCATATGTCGGTTCATTTCTGTCTAGGTTTACTGACTTTGCAGGTTGCTTCTTTAAGTGGTTCAGGGATCCAAACAGTTTGCCCGTGTAAATGTTAAACAGCGCCAGGGCTATGCCTGCGGGCAGTACTGTTAACTTCCATCCAACCCCAGAGAACGAGGAAAGCGTTTTAAAAGCTTTTACTTTATTGTGTGCTATGTTTCAGAAACGGTTTCCCATGCAAAGCGGAGTGCCTATTGCATACTAGACAATGAGGACGGGCTAAAGGAATGGCACAGAGAGCTAGCTCAAAGGATTACACCCTCTCACTTCCACCACCCACACGAGAGGCATTGTTTACTGATGAACTCCATTTCGCCTGTGTCAATGAGGCCTTTCCTTGCAAAGGGAGAATTCTCAGCACCGATATATGCACTACCCAATATCCATTGTGGCCTGGTCTGCTTTATGTGCACAAACGATGCTATGCGGAAATGTATTGAAGCGGCTTGCATCTATTGCGAGACCTACATTTATCGATTCCTGTGCTCTTAATATCTTCTCAGCCAGTGCTGCTTAATATGTCCGAAACAAAGAGAAAATATCCATTCCTACACCGAACATCTGCAGTAATTAAAACACCTCAGCAGTCCAAAACCACGACTTCCAGTAATACATTTTAATTGCCAGTCGTTGAATATTTATAGATGTTGGGAAATTTTTGGTTATTATATTAATTTGTCAAGTGCCAAGAAGGTTACAACAAATCGATTGTCTGCAGAATTTGCTCCTGGCCATTCAGTCAGCAAACATCCGTCTTACATGCCACATTTATTTCTGTATTACAATGATTTCAATTTTCTTTTCCTCCCTTTATGTCCATTCCCACATGTTTTTCACTTTATATAAACAATGCCCCACACTGCTGCATTCTTTAGTAAATATCCTTTTCATCATTATTATTTTGTCCAGCTTAAGCTTGTGGTCAATGAATTCGATCCTCCAGTTTTCAGTTGCACATAATGTGTTCCAAGTCTTCTTGCCCTCCACACAATGGACACCCATCTCGAATAAAACCATTTATTTGAACATTCAACTTCCACACTCATGTTTTTTTGCCCGTGCTATGCCCTCTCTTTCCTCCTTATTCACTTTATCAATATAATACTCTCTTTCTCATGCACATTTCAACCAAACATATAATATCAGTGATCTCCCCTGTTAAATTACTAAACATTTTTTGTATATTTTTATCCTCAAAAGCGCCTTCTTGCGTCTTTTCAAAACGCTTTAACATTAATTGTTAATGGTTTTCTCCAAACGTTCCCTAAGCAAATACTCTTAAACTATTTTTTAAACTACTTAGACACTCCTTGGTTTAAGGACTATTTTTGATATACTAAACATTGCTTTAATAAACAATTTTCATTTAAGTTTAAGATCCTGAGCCAATACTTTAAAACTCTCCCTATAATCAAACCGTTTCTTCACCCATTTCACTTTGAACAACCTCTATTACTATTGCAATCGGTAGGTTAAGAATTTTTCTACAGAGCGATTGGTGTAGTACGAGATGTAATGACCTCGCATAATCAGAACAAACAGCACTTCTATCTAGAGAGTCTATACAGGAAACGATTCCAATTAAAATGACCCAGCTAAGAACTGAATCTGAACCTCTGCATTTCAGAACCAGCATGCTGATAAAGCAACTTCAAATGTATACTGAAGGATATCTTGTATATTTCAGTTCCGTAATCTGAACCAGTGTGTATTTTATATTATATACATATTTTATAATGCAAATTTGTTTTATTGTACATATTTAATATTTTGTAAATGTATATCTTAAAATTCTGATGCTCTTTGCATATATGCATAGCTTTAAGCATTGAGGGAAGAAATTTTGTATTCAGTAGCCGTGACAATTTTTTAATGTAATAGAAATTTTATGCTTGCTGTTTACATTTTAGCATCATAACTTAAAATATTGTAAACTTTATGTGTACAAAAAGAATAAGTTTATTGTAGATAATTGACAATTTTGTAAAATCCTGACACCCCTTGCATGCAAATAAGGATGCAATACCTTGTGCAGTGACACAGGCTGTAAAAGCCAAGTTATATTAAGTTCAATACAATAGAAAAATAACAGCTTTTGACATGTTCTATGTTCAAGGCCTTTTGGCCATCAAAGAACCTACAGAACGCTTTCTAATCTAATCGAATCTAATCAGTACTAAATACTGTCCCTGATAACCATTTTAAATCTGGCTATAATTAGCGGATATGGTGGAATTTTACTCTCCACAGCTTATTACTTTCTGTTCCACGTACATAGTAGGTAAAGAAGGTATTGCATTCCACCCAAAATTCGAAACAGAGATTTCACCGGAAATACGAGTTTTGAGGCCTCTTTTTAGAAAAAGGTCCGTATTTCTGAACAGCATAACTAAAAAGTCTGATGTGACACATGCACAAGACTTTCTCTACCCTCTATCTTTTTTTTGTGCATATACAAACTATTCTTACTAAAGCTCATTTTTCTATATACTAGATTTAATCCAAATAAATCGTTGCAGAAATAATTACATTGCACATTTCCTTATAAACACAAAGAGAACGTCGATAGTCAAATGTTTAAGAATTGGACGCCATATGCTAGCCTTAAAATTCCGTAGTTTCCATGTAATCGCGAGAAACAACTGAAAATCGATGGGATTTTAAAACAATAACAAGCATTGAACAGACACGACTGCATGCTTCCCATCGCGTCTCTGACAAGTTTTCGATCTTCTTCTGCGAACTACTGATTCTCAGGGAAGCACTATCATATATTATGATACCCGATAACAAATTCTCTGTAATTTTTACTGATTCCAAAAGTTCCCTTCAAGCAATATTAAATCGATTTACACATCACCCTCTAGTTCATGATATTCATCACTTGTTCCGGTCTATTTTTGCTAAGGGCTACCATGTAGTTCTCGCCTGGATCCCATCACATGTTGGCATCGCCGGAAGGGAATTAGCGGATTCCATGGCTAAAAGAGCTATTTTTCAAAACTCCGTTGATTATTCCACCAAACTGCCTCACCTGGATTCAACATCACCCCTCAAGGAAACTTTACGTAACAATTGGAAACTTCAGTGGCTTTCTTTTTCCGAGCAAACTTAACATAGTTAGGAATAAGAAATTAAGCCTTTTCCTTACAACACCATTAAACGCCAAGATCAAATTATAGCAACAAGGATTCGCAAAGACCACTCGAGACTTACTCATATTCATCTCATAACTAAAGATGATACACCGAAATGTCCCTTCTTCTCTGCTACCTTGACAAAATAACACATAGCCACAATATGCCAACAAATCGACCTCAAGAGGAAAAGATACGGAATCCCCTTGAACTCCATAACGCAATCGGAAGCCCGTCAGCTTATTTCAAGTTGAAGACCTTCCTCAGCGACATTGGAATACTAAATAAACTGTAAATCACGCTTATCATATGTCACACTAACCATTAAATATCAGTTGTTATAGTTACTATCTCACTGGTCAATTGTATTGTCACTCATCACAGTATTACTATGTAATTCACTCAATGTATCCAAAACATAATTATATAATGTTAACTGTATAACATGCTACTTACTGTAATATGTACTACCTTGTAAAGGTTAAGATAAGACCTAAGATGTTTTAGCGATTATAAATAAATAAATTAAAAAAAATCGAATCTTTAATAATGGATATCTCAGAAACGTCTTATGCCACAAAACTTATTTTATGGAAATTGTGTGCTTTAAAGAGATCTACATTTTTTATGTGGTACGTTTTCATCAATCGCGTAACGTTTATAAGTTATACAAGATTATACAAAATTCCCTCCGAATGAAGAGGACTTCCTAAGCTATTCCAAGAAAATGCAAGATATACGTTTTATTGGTCAAGTAAATATCTTCTATGTATGGTATTTTAATACAAATCGTTAGAGCCATTTTTTGGAAAATCAAAATTTTCGAAAAATATTCCATGTAAAGGGTATTATGGGTTGCGAGATTTTCTTGAAAATCTTCGTGTCGTATTCTTGGAAGATACTAAACTCAAATACCAATTTTGGTATTTATCCGACTTTTTGTTGTTGTGTTATGTTGTTCACAGACGGACAGAAAGGCAGACACACACGGACATGTTTCCAAAAATACTTTATTTGGATTCGGGGGTCTCAAAATATGCATTTCCGGTGAAATCTCGACATTGAATTTTTGGATGGAATGCAAACTTTCCCTACTTATTATACGTAGTAGAGAAAGTAAAAACGAAAAGTCGGATAAGTACCAAACTTGGTATTTAGATTCAGTACATTCCAAATATGCGACACGAAGATTTTCAAGAAAATTCCCCACCCCAAAATACTTTTTACATGGAAAATGTTTTCGAAGCTTTTTATTTTCTAAAAATGGTTCTTAACGATATTGATTAAAGTATATATTAAAGACATTTACATGAAAAATAAAATGTGTATTTTGAATTTCATGTGAATAACCCGTAAAACCCTCTTCATACGGAAGGGATTTCGTATACTCTTATATACCTGATGAACGTTAAGCGATAGAAATAGTCCCTCAATATTTTTTATTTGTATTTACCTTCACATTGGACGAGGAATATATTATGGATCATACAAATTCTATTATACATGAATAATTTGAGTTATAATTCATAAAACAAATATAGATCTCTTTAAAACAGACAATTTATTTCAAATAACTTTTTTGTGGCATTAACCATTTCCGAGATATTTCTCGCGATTGCATGGAAACAGTATGGAATTTTAAAAACATCATGTAGCGTTCAGTTCTTAAACATTTGACTATCGCTGTTCGCTTTGTATCTATAACGAAATGTGTAACGTAGCTATTTCTGTAAAAGTTTATCTCGATTAAAATGAAGTAGATAGAAAAATAAGCTTTTGTAAGAATAATTTGTGTACCCACTAATAAACGATAGAGGTAGAGAAAGTTGTGAATGTTACACATTAGAAAAATTTTCTTGTTTAGTTTTCATCAGTGATTTTAATGTCTACAAGTGCAGATAAGGAAGTTAAAGGTCATCTTGGCCCAAATTATTGTAATGGAGCTACTAAAACTTAATTTACTTTCAACTTTCTAAAGCTTTAAGTGTATTACGATGAGAATTCTTTTAATGAGACACAATACGCTACTTGGTTTGAAGCCTTAAATGAGAAAGAAACAAATGAAAAGCAGAATTCGAATCTGTATTGCTATCGACTACGAGCTCTCAAATGGAAATCTTCCTTAGTATCAGGAGTAATTATATTCTTACGTTTAAATAAGCACACATTAAGGGATGCCTCTTTTCAACTGCACAGTAAAAAGGAACTCCAGTATTGCGTCAGCTGGCAGAAAAGATTGACGGAGAACTAAGCTTTTGCAACTGTCGAGTGCAGACAGGACAATGCGCTCCGAACAAGAGAGGTTCTAAGATATCTACAAATCAAATAAAAAGCATGTGATGGGTCTAAAACCTCTCGTTCGGAAGTTAAGTAGAATAAGTGCTCGTGATTACGTTTCACGTACATTTCATGAAAAATGCGCACTATCACTTCTGGCTGCGTGTTCAGGCTCACTTCAATGGAGGCATTTGGTGTGCGTGATAAATGAATATTCAAGAGTATTACTTACTCTTAGAGGTATTCATTGCTGCTTTATGCAAAACCACAAGCTTCTATGCTACATTAGACTTTAGAATGCAAACACACACGTGAGCTGCCTTTGCAGACAATATTATTCAATGGTAAATTCAATGCTGCATCTGAAGTAAAATAGTAAAACAGTAACAGTAGTGCATTTTTAGGTGTTAGATGCTACGGAAACACTTCTTACAAAGAGGCTTAAGTTACAATTGGGTATAGGATGATTCTTTTGTTTCATTTGGAACATATTGAGACTGTACTCAACTTCATTGTTTACATACATATTTTGATCAAAAAATAAGATGGATCACTGAGCCCTAATCTTGAATAAGGGGAGAAGGCTTATACTTTTGCCAAACCTGAATTTAAAAGGCAGTTATTACCTTCTTTACTACTTTATATATACCAAAGATACATACGGTTCACTTATAAACCTTGTGGTGTTATATAAAAATTACCAAATTTACCATAATTTTAAAGCGTATTTTTATCTAAGAGTTTTTCAAAGTGTAATTTGATTATGTATTCCTTATAGTGCAAAATATTGCATTCAAATTCTTATTTTAATAGCACATAAACAACTTTTTAGCACAAAATTTAAAGTGGAATTTATTTTTATTAAAATAGTAGTATGGGCGCTTTTTTTAACACATTCTGTTGACTATCAAATTATCATTTTTGTAAAAAAGAAAGAAGGAAAACGAAGGAATTGTTTATGTACAACCAAAATGTAGACAAGCCTTGTTCATGATTTCAGTGTTTTAATTCATTAACGTTATTTCATCAACGCTGCTTGAAGAATTATTATTATTAATAATAATAATAATAATAAAAACAACGGTTACTTTATCTAACAAGGTTCTTGTGTTCGTGTGCGTATTTGTATGTATATCAAATTTCTCAGGAGGAAAAGCAAAATATTGCGGCAGTTGTAGCCACGTATTGGGTACAAACTTTGCGGTGTCTTCGCCCCACGTTGATGAATCAACTTTTGCGGCAGTGTCGTGTGTTAATAAAGCTTAAAGTATATGTGTAATAATTTTTTATGTTTATTTATTATTTATGCCTCGGCTGCGTCAGTAATATCTGGTAGCGCAAGTATTTCTAAATAGGACTGGTACGGCTGCAGATAATGTCTACACACATTACACAAATTATAACTAAGTTTTTATTTCTTTATTAATCCTTCACGGCAGTTGAATAACACTTTACTGATGTATCTAAATATGGAGCTGTGAGATATTATTCTTAATTACACTTTAAAAAGATCAACATTTATATATTATCCACAGTGTACTGAATTCTCACGTCTACACATACTCGCATACAATCACCTAACCCGAACTCCTTGGGTACGCTACTTCCTAGCGTCTACCGTTTAAACTCGTACATTTTTGTATTTCTAGTTTCTGATTGGCTAAGCCTACTCCAATAGAATACCTTTATTTTACTTTGGCTTGCTTTCTGCAACCACGTGACCATTTACAAATTATTTTGAATATTACATTGGTATTGTTCCATGGGCTATTAGTAGTCTTTTTTAACTTTCTAATTTATTGTTGTCTCAAGGTTACCTTATTGTTAGCAACCTTTGGCTTCTACTTTGTAATTCTGTTTGCTACAAAAAGCAGCTTGCTTATACTCTCACAGCTCCTACATTCACATAACATTTTATACTTATACATAATACAATGACTGTAATATACACTTTATATATTATAATATGCATATTGCTTTTAGGCGGCTGTTATTTTTTATATACTATATAATTAAACTGATATCATTTAAGCGATAAAAAATACTGCCTCAATATTTAAAACAAAATGACTCAACTCTATGGTGTATGGCAAGTGGTATTTTTTAAAAAAAAGATATGCCTACGTTTAGAAGCTATATTAAACTTTAAGCACGTGAATACAATGAACAATGTACTAACGCATGTTTATTCATTCGCAACCTGCACCAGATTTCTGATTTTAAAATTGAAGAAAGTTCTTATATAGCAAAACATATTTTTAGTGATATCATGTTCTGACCAAGCAATACTCTTTATCTAAAAAATTGTTTCCATTAAATTCTTGAAATGACACCACAACAAAACACATTTTCAATTTTATGTAAGATGCTTATTAAATGCTTTTCTATCTTGTAAAATCCAAAATTGATGGCAATTATTTTTGTGGCATTATGTATTTCTGAAATATTTGCTGTTGCACGTATTCTTCCAGACTGTAATAGTAAATAGTTGATTGGTATCACCTATTTACATGATGTGCAATTGCTTTTCAAACTAGTTGTATTCTGTAGATCAGAGGTGGCGAAAAAGTGCTTCGCGAGTTCCCTCTCTGCAACCGTCCCTTTGTTTTTCACGTGCTGTGAGTGATGCAGTGCGTGTTGCATATTTGGTGACTCGCGGAAGGAAGTCGTTTTCGCCACCCTTGCTGTAGATATTTATCTCACTAACAGAAAAGTTAATACTCGTATTCAATGGATAATACTGCGACGGCCACTGAAAGTCAGGTGATTTAAAACTTTTACTTTTTTCTTTGAAAGTTACCTTTTACATTGCTGAACTTCTTGCTATATTTTCTAGGTTTGGATTTTCCAAACTTCTTTACCTTTTCCATTTGCACAAAGATGATATTCGAAGTCCGTAGCTTGCCATTCTTAAAATGTGGCTCCCTCTTGTGCCATTTCTGTCACAGTAGGCTTCCTGGCAGCTTTTTATTCCACGTGTATATGGTCTCTAAGGATAGTTTGGTCCATACCTCTCCGTAACGATATTTGTGATGATGTTACTCTCTTTCTACATGGTCTGAGCGTTGAGCGTACGTTCCGAGTAGTCCTTCCAACCCATTCGGTTTTTTTTTAAGTAGGAACTCTTTTTTTATTCACATTTTTTCCTCGTTCTGTAAGAATCAAAAGATCAAGTTCTGGAAGTAGAGCTTCTGACTCGAGTTCTGGTGGTCTTCGGTTGAAACAAGCCTTCGTTTTGGGGGGGGTTTATTTTTTGGTTTTCATGATTTTCTTAGTTTCTTAGATGTATACTGAGTTGGTTTTCCTAAAATTTCCTCTACATAGGACTTTGCCCTGTGCTAGGCTTTCAAGGTATTGAACAATGGAGTTTTGACAATTAGATGTCGCTGGCGTCAATCCATTACATAAAGATTCTCCCTTGTGCTTGCATTGGGCTACGTCCCTTGTTTCGCCTTCTCCGAAGGGTGACGTAATGCGTATCTGCGTAGAAATAGCGTTTTCTTGTAAAACTATTAGAACCGCCCTAATGACCATCTCTAGGGGCTACTGAAGTGGGCCTGCATTAAGGTCTAACTTACTTCTCCCCCCGAAATTGACACACTAATGACAGCATTGGTCGCGCGGCCATGTATTCAATAGCCTCTTAATCTAACTCTGAGAAAATGAATACTAGGCAGCTTAAGTGTTCTCGACTTCGGTTAATCTAGTCTAGGCATTCATATCATGAAAGCTCATCCATATCTGTAAGGACCTCAATAGTTATGAGATATACTGTTAGCAAAATAAAATAAGAAAGCTCTGTTTTTCTTTGCTTTTCTCGCCGAAAATGTGTACGATTTAAATGTTATATATACACTCCAACTTTAATTAATTAGTTAAATACTATCCTAAGAAGTGTAAATTTAGCCAAAGCTCCTCATAAACGTTTACGAAATACTGTTAAAGTGCTGGAAAAATTGGACAAGAATGGCACTGTCTGGAAGATTCTGAAAGTCTGTAAAATATAACAAAGAAATATGAAGAGAATCTAATCTGGAGCCACGACTATGTGCGGATAAGCATTTTAGCTGTTATGTAACTTAAATGAAAAGCCAGTAGAGGTTATAAAGCTAGGAAGCTCAAGTTTGTTTGTAAACGCACAACACACGCCTTCTCAAAAATGCTATAGTATTCTTTAAGCCAAAAGAAAGAAAAAGTACCTTTAAGTTTTAAATCAGGTATAGTTTGCTGTTACAAAGGTGACTTAACAAACATGAACTAAAAAGCTAATCACTGTTGTCAAATACATATTACGATAGTTTCAATGTTTCGTGATTACCACAGTTCGTCCACCCAAGCTCCATTCTATTCTGCAGGTATACAGAAATCTTATTAGAACTCACTGTCGTGAATGTTGTATTATTTTAGCCAATTTAACCAATTTAATAATATTAAATACTAATAAAGTACATGAACTTGTAAGAAAAAGAAACTACAAAATTTGAGGCTGATAACCCTTCAAGAAAACGAAGAAAATTGCGGAAATCACTTGTGAAAGTGATCTAGGAATATTAATAATAAACTACATAAAAATAGGTATAAGACGAAAGTACAAAATTTGTAGGCTGAAAAACTTCCAAGAAGAAGAAAATTGCGGAAATCGCTGCGAGAAACTGAGTTAACTGAGAAATTGAAGTAAATTATACAAGGAGGTTATATTTTGCAGACGTTTCTCGAAAAGATCCATGAATCCTTGTTTACTTTGCTTCGGGAGCGCAATCGTTTATTCTTGGTGTTGAAATGAGCATAAGAACGACTCAAAAAGACAAAGAACTGCAGTAATCAAAGCTGTTGTTCTTGAGGCATATCAAGCATCAGTGAAGCCGCGCTAGTGATACGCTTGAGACCTAAATCACCGCTCTCGCCTTTTGGTTTGATGTCAGTGCTTTATACCCATGACATGGCTACAAAGGTAATGATACATTTGATGTCCTTTGTAACCGCATTCTCGACTGCAGTCTTGGAGGGAAACGAGCAGAGAAATTACTTCTCTAGCTTCGGGCTTAATGAAGCTGCCTGCTTGCATAAATGTTGGTCTAACAGCAGCCTTGTCTACCAAACAAAATTTCCCTTCTATTTAAACAATTTACTTATTCATGCAATTCTGCAATTTTCTGTTTAATTAGTGTTGCACATATAATTAGAAATGGAAAGCTTATCTTCAAACAAGAGCTGTTTTTTTTCCCAAAAACTTAGATTGGTTTAAAGTGGTTTAAGAGAGGGTTTAAATAAGAAATAGTTTTCCACAACCTGGTTTTAACTATTCATGAGGTTTAAATTAAAAGATAAGTTGAACCTTCCTACTTGTAGGTTTAAAGTATCGTTTTAAATTTAATCTTTTGGATTAATAAGAATCACGATTTGTATGTGCAGCAGTAATTCTTCTCCAGTTCAGTTACATTTATTGCATTTGTCAAGTAGCACGTAGAAAAATCTAGAAATTCCTGGGGATTTTTGGTGAAACAAAGAAGGATAATTATGATTTGAAAGCGAGGTTATCTAGGTTTAAAATAATTTGTAGAAGAGAAATTAGTATTGCAAAATGGGATAAAAACTAATTTTTAAAGATTTCAATTGCATAAACATGCAGCAAATGCTGTCTTATATAAAACAAAAATAAAAATTCTTTCACCAGAAGCAATGAAATGTTATGTTTAAGGTAGTTTCCTAATTAATGCTGTATAAAATAATGGAATCCGTATATCTAAATGAAGTAAAATAGAAAGGTAAATTAGAAATAATGTTATTTTCTTGAACTTCATAATAAAAAAGATTTTAAGAGAGAGCAGACCAAAACAAAGTTTATTCACGAACATGTATTTTACGTGGCACATGAAATCGGTGGCATAAAAATGGATATTTTGATAGTGGTAAGATGCTCTCTATCTGTTATTCAGGGCAAGTAAAGCAACTACAATATTTTAACCAGCATCCCTGACTTGCGATTGTTCGTGGGTAAAGGTAGCGCCACCGTCGCAGCCTGGGGTCTGGTCCTGCTTCTTCTAAAATCACGAAGTGAGTTGTGTTCTGGAACTCTTGAGAAGTGCGGTGCGCTTCTTGATAAGTCTGTCTGCACCTTTGATACATTTCTGGCCTTCATATTTCTGACCGTGTTCTTGTTTGTTCCTGCTCGTTCGTTTGTGTGTCAGCTCTCTGTTATGGGTTTATACTTGCTGAGCCAGAAGTTTGAATTTACGAGGGTAATCCAGAAAGTTCCAGACGTTTTGAAATAAACTATTAACAAAATGCAAATATCAACGTTTATTATCTACATTTGAAAGGCGCACTCTTAAGCTATTTTTCTACATAATCGGCATTCAAATTGAGGCATTTATCATACCGTCGCACAAGTTTTTCAATACCTCTCTGTAGAAATCTGCCGCCTGCGACTTCAACCACTGGTTGGGGAAAATTCTGCAATCCTGAAACGACGATTTTCACTAATTTTGTCATTGATTTGCATTGCCAGTTCATCAGTCATAAGGCTAGGCCTAACACTGCGATCCTCGTCGTGAACATTGGTACGGCCATTTTTAAAATCAATGCACCATTGCCTGACTCGGTTTTCACTCATTATTCCCTGCCCGTAAACATCACAAAGTTGACGATAAATTTCAATTGGTTTGTTCTTTTTATCCAACCGCACTTCACAAGTGGCGGGATTTTCTATTGCAGCGCACATTTTAACAACTCACAGAGAGCGCGGTAAGGAAGGCACAGTCCTCACGCTACCACAACTGGATGCGTACTGAATGTAGGAACGTTCTGACACCAAGATGGCGGTTCTAGCCCTACTCATCACCACGATAGGCCAAAACGTCTGGGACTTTCTGGACTGCTCTCGCAATTAGTAATTACCGTTTTAAATTGTAAATGTCTTGTAATTTGTTTCTGAGCCAAATAATATGGGGCAGTTGTATTTGTAATAATTCCTATCCTTTTAATGTGTTGCTAAGATAGAATTGTAAGATACCTGCAGCAAGAAGAAGACTAGAAACTGAAGATATATGTATGTTATGCAAAAAGCTTCAAGAAAGTAATCTGTAAACCAGATTATATGTATTTGTTTAACATGCATTGGGCATGATGCGGAAATATATTTGCTAAATTATATTTCAGTGTTCTTTTGACAGCCTCTAGGTGCACGTAATTCCCTTCTTAATTAAGGCACAACGGAAGGGAAGTGTGTGGAGGCGGTGCATTCGTTATGCTCTCATTTTCTTCACAGAAGTAAACGTTTTGTTTATTATTTTTGTTTTAAATTTTGCTGTTAGCAGTAGCTACAACAATTCTATAGTTTGAACATAGTTGCTATACTTCTGCCCTTAACTGTTTGTTGCTTTAGCTTTAGTTTGAATCTGTGGTGTATCACGATGGCTGTACAGCAAGTTTCGTGTTGGTGAAATGATAAAATGCAACAATCGTCAGAAAAGTCCCACAAAACTGAATATTTGACTTTCCGTGTCGATGCTCTTACTGCTGATCTAACTTAACGAGATGCCTGAACAGGCAAACCCTCTTATGCGATAGAAGCACCCAAGTAAACCTTCAAATGCTCGAGATGTATTGCTGTCCTCAAAAATACGAAGATTTTATTTTATTTTAGAAATACAGTGTTGAAAGGTATTATCTAGAGTTGTATGTTTAGCTATAGAGAAACGTTTTGTTCTTGGTTAGAGACATATAAACAAGTTAGACTAACAACTAAAAAACAATTAATTTTCTCATAATTATTTGAAATGATGATGCTCCTATACTTTGTTTGACAGTAGTGGTTTATTGTACTTATAAATTACATTTTATCTAGATGCCATACAGAGTGAACCAGAACGCTACCGATAAACTTTCAGAAGATGTTCAGGTATAGCTTCCGAGTATTTTGTTATAAGGCACACATGGTCTCCGGCGTCTCGTTACATGTGGTATTGTAATTATAATTTATTCGGTTTGTTATCCCAATCACCCTTGTTTCTGTGAAAATTCCTTCACAACAGTGAAGAAGCCTGTATAATATGCAATAACCAAAACATACAACACACAACACGGAGCAATGCCACATCCCGCAGACGAAACAGTACACTTTTTCACCCATGTGGGGGGGAAAACAAAACACAATAGTCAGCCAGTTTTAGCCTACTTTCATCCTGAGAGAAAAATTCATTTTAAATTTTATTTTATATATTTTTCACTTAGTGAAATATTTTGAAGTCTTGTCTCGTTTATAAAAAAATGTAAAAAGAATTATACCTAACAGCCACACTACTTTCTCTACTCATTACCATTATAAAGATATTTCACAAAGATTTCATTGAAAAAAAATCACGTGTTGCATTTACATGTGTGTGTTCAATCCGATCTGTCAATGTACAGTATAGTACGTAACAAGTGCAGAACTGTTCCATACAGGCATTGTTCAAAATGTCGACTACCATGCTCACAGCAGAGTGTACAGCGTCGCACCTCGACTGTCTTACACCCTGAAGCATTCCAGGAGTGTGGCACACTACTTCCGCGGCTACGATATCCAGCAACTAGGTCCAAGCGAGTATTGACCGGAGTCTCGTAAACTAGGCTCTTCACATGCCCCCAGAAGAAGTAGTGTCATGGTGTTTATTGGTGCCAATCTGGTGACCGAGCTGGCCATGGAACAGGACCTTTCCGATCAATCGTGTTGTACAAGCTGTGCATCAATATGGTTCCTAACATCGAACCAAAGTGTGCCGGTACCCCGTCATGCTGAAATCACATAATCTGACGAATTCTCAGCGGCACATCTTCTAGGAGCTGTGGGAGGACATGTTAAAGCAACGTTTTGTATCTAACCTACTAGGTTCCAATTCTTCACGACAGAGGACAGAAGAATCGTCTAACGAAATATTTCTTGGGGTTAGGGGAGAGGACGAGCCGTCCAGTCGGCCGCAGCTGAAGATCGGAGAAACATCTCCCGAAAGCGCTCCTTAGTTAACATCTAGAGCAAATGTGATGGTAATTAACATATAACGACTCAGTGTAAATTATCATATGATAAAATCACAATAAAAAGTACTTCTGTTTCATTATAACCTACTAATCACTTGTTTAATATTTTTTCTACGCCTGTAGTAATGAGAGATCAAGACTCAAGCTTATAAATGAGCAGAGAATTAAAATTCAATGTGAGCACTTGAAATAAACAGCTTATAATCAACCTTACGCCTAGTTTCAACGTAGATGCTCTGTTCGATTCCTAACGTGATAAATCGTTTAAGTTTCGTGGATGTCAAAGGGTACGATTTGCATTAAATTTTGCTTAGTATCATTATTATCTTAAAGATCGAAACCTAAAAGGAGAATAAATAAACAAGCCGCTGACCAAAAGTGGGCTGAAGTAAAACATGACGCATGTAGGAAGCAGGTTGGTCGCACATTCAGAAACCGGAAGCACATTTCGTGACTAGCGTGTGGCATGCATGTCGGGGGCAACGTGTGATTGATTGCACAGAATCACATGACCTCAGCTGTGGCTTTCATTTTAAGTAGGTTTCAAGTAATTCGCGGTGTTACTGCTGGTCTTTCGGAACTGTACGGAAATATCACACACTTGGAGGTAACATGTAAAACATATTATATAATCATACTTACACTTAAAGTAGTATTTAAGATGTCTTGCTTATAAGATTCAACAGTTTAAAGAAATTTAAACTGTTTATTATAGTTAATGTCCCAAGAGGTTTTGAGGTTATGAAACAAGTTTGCGGATAAAGTCTAAATAATACCACAATTTTTATACCTAAACATGCACAATAAAAGTAATGCATATTTAACTTGTTGAAAAAAAAACTTATGTGGTCTGGTTGTCAGACAAAACATGTTAGTTTCCGAGGTCCGGCTGGGGGATGGGAATTTTTCTTTATCCAGAATAATTTATCTTAACTATAGTCCGAAAGTACGAGTGAGAGTGTAAATTTGTGTGTGATGTTATGCTTATAGAAAAAGGCTAAAGTAAACAAACCCAAAGATGAACAGAATAGTAAACGAGCGAACATCATTGCCAATGAGCAATTGTAAAGCCGCTGATATGGCCTTAGATGTTAAAGGCGACATAAAATGCAAAAAAAAACACCACCTTGTAACTTATTGTACCATCACTAGCAACTGTTCAGTTATGAAACAATATCTAACCTTAAAAGCAGAGGTAATATTTTGCATTAATAGAATAAAAGTGTAAGACCTGTGGAAGAGCAAAAGTTATTTTTAAAACAATAAATTGAAATATATTAGGTTTGACCAACTCATAAAGCTGCCAGTATATTTTTAATCTCCCACAATGGGAAACAACTGATTTGATATTGCATTTAAACGTGAAGAAGGCACAACTGCTGTGCCTTATCGGATAGCAGCATTAACGTGTACTGAAGCGCAAATGGTTAATACCCATGGGTTTTTAAACATTGTGCGTCCATATGGTTTTCATTTCATATGGGTGAAGTAGTCGCAGATGTATAAAAATCGAAGAAGTTAAAAAAGCATTGCAGTTATCTAGAAAGCTTACGCAAGGCAATACTCCCTGTTATAATTCTGCTGCTTGCGTGAAATTATCCCGTTAGATCAATTATTACGTTAGAAATTGTTAAACTATTTAAAACTATTATATTTTTAAGATGGAATGGCAACAGGCAATACAATTGCGGATCTTAGAGGCCCTCTGTGCCCCCTATGTGCAAAGTATGCCATACAATAGTTTGAAAATCTGTAATAAAACCCTTTCCTGTCAATACAATTAAACATAAACAAAAGGAATTCATTGTTCTTTCCCACAAGCCGTGTGTTGGACAGGGAGAATCAGATGACTGAAAAATTCAATGCCATAGCCGAGATTTGAACCACGGATCTGCCCGTCTCCGTCCGGTTGCTCTAACCACTGAGCTACCATGGCAACATGCCGGTACACCACTAAATTCTCCAGCTGATTCGCATGTTTTCCGGTAAACCACAAGGAGATCTCAAATTGTATTGAGATGTCATACCCCAATGGCGACTTACATTCTTTGTAAGTACTTCAAGTCCCGGGCTTTATAGTTACAACCACTATTAGGTCAATTAATGGAATTAATTGTTCTCTCACACAAACCGTGTGTTGGACAGGGTTGGAAAGGTAGAATCAGATGACTGAAAAATTCAATGCCATAGCCGGGATTTGAACCAAGGATCTCCTGGCTATGGCATTGAATTTTTCAGTCATCTGATTATAAACAAAAGGTTTAATACGCAAAGTTTTGCCTGTTCCTTATACAGAGGGGACCATTTCAAAACTTCCGGCGTTCTAGCAGGTCGTACGGTGCGCGTTTATTGAGAAGGCGAGCGCGTTTCCGCACGACACGAGAACATACGAGTATGTGCTGTGAATGGCAGAGATAACGCCTATCATTCCATACTAATAATGCGCCAATAAGTTGCGATTAGTAAACGTAACGTTAATACTACTTTATATCAAAGTATATGTCAAAGTATGTCCATCTTTCTGGATGAAAAAATTACAACGGCCTAGAAAAGTCTGAAACAGCTTCTGCAATTTCACCGAGTACTCGTCTGATTTCATTCTCAAGTTCTTGAAGAGAGTGTGGATTCTTCAAATCTCTTTGTTTTAAATCCCCTACAGTTAAAAAAAACAACAAAAAAACACATTTGTTGCTCGTCTCTGTACCGCACCACTGTAAAAAAGATATTTTCTGGAACTCTCGTGTTTTCAATAAGACGTTAGAATAACATTGAACGGCCGGCCGGTACGGCGTGCGTGGCGATTGATTTTCTTCCCGTGAGGGTGTAGTCGTTTCTCCTCAGTAAAGCATGTTCCGGCCCACTAGAACCCCGGTAGGTTTGAAATAGTCCACACTGTACTGGTTACTGAATTAGTTCCAGCGGTAACTGATTTACACATATAAATAATGGTGAACATTTTGGTAGGTATAACTTCTTAAACGTACCCGGCGACTGAGATTTTTGGCAAAGAAAAGATCAAAATTATTGAATCGTAGATTTTTATTTTACATACACATTCTCTTGAGACCATTACGCATCATGTGTTGATATAGTTGCTGTATTCTTGCATTTTTAATGGTATATTAACAATGTTAAGATTGTGGTAAGTGAATAGGCATGTAAAGGTTTACACTGCATTTTTTGGATGTGTTATTCCTTGAGCATCAGCTGTGGTCCAATGTCGGCCAAAAAAAAGCATTTGAATAACTACATTTACAATTTAGGTTATTATTTTTTATGCAATGTTACTAGTTTGAACAAAAGTCATTTTTATCGTACATTATTTGCGAATTGATATGAAATGTCTGAAAAGAAAGAAAATGTATGATTTAAAAACTAATATCTAGTCTATTGTTTTAAGCTTGAAATAAGTTGTTCCTCTACTTCAAATTTTATGTAGCACGGAGCCTTCAACCTTCTATCATTATTTAGTGTTAAGGTTTTCATAAAGTATTTAATATCTTAAAAAGTATTATCATCATTCATGTTTATCTCATTGAAATTGCAGAAACTGGTAAATTCAACCTCATTGCCCCTTAAATGCTCATCGCACACAAACGTAGCATACAACAAAACTAGTCAGAATAATTTTCATTATAAACTTTTGTTAAATTTAAACAAAAGACTCAATAATATGGGAGTATTTCGATTATTTTTATTACGCGCCCCCATTAGAACCTTCCTTTGGGTAAAGCAAATGAAGATGTCATAGACTATCCTTCCCTCTCTCTCACACACATACTAACGCACAAAAAATCACCTGGGCGAATATAGTCAAAAGGAATTATTTTAAAATTTGTTATTAATGGTGTTCGTTTTTCAAATTTATTGTACTGTCAAAACTATATTAATTCATGCTTGTTTTTATTAAAAATTTTAAGAAAACTCAGGAATTCCTTTCTGAAAGCTGGCAATAAGGTATTAATTTTAGCTTTTAATGTACCTGTCTCGTAGCATTTGTTGTCCAATCCAGTTCTGAATATAATTCGTGTATTTACCACTTATTGTCTCAGTGACCTACACAACGAAGATTATTCTAGTCGAAAGTGGTGGCACGCTGCAGCACTGACCACTCCTCTGTGCATGTTTCCACCATTACATCAGCATGAAGTATCATGTCTTCTGCGTACATTCCTGAGGTAACATAAAATGGATGATGATCCATAAACCTCACCAAACAGTCTCCAGGTTCTCACACAGTTACTCGCCACACAATCATAAACTTCAACCACGATGTTAAAGGTGAACATCCATCTGGATTTACACTTCGTTGGTAATTACAGCTACGAGTATATAAAACCACTCCTCACTTCTACAACTGGGAAGACGTATCATCCATGTCAAATTGAACTCATTTGTTTCGATGAAATAGATTATGTCGATTTTATTAGGAGATTTTAGTGCACCAGAAAGAGATTTCCAGTTTGTCACTGAAGTTCTACTATGTTTTTCCTCGCCATTACCAAATTTGAAGTGTAGCATTCAACCAAAAATGAAATAAACGTTTTATAAGATCCTAAACCTCCCAAAACCATTTTAAAACATGTGTGTACGTGTGTGTGTAGCATAACTTAAAAACGGCATTTCTAAGCATGCACGGTTAAGACTCACATGACATTTACCCACCACCAAGTGACATTTTATACAGAAAAAGAACTCTCCATCACTTTTGCCTTTGTCAAAAACTACTGTGTCAGAGGTTTAAGATACATTGGCATAGAAATAAAATGGCTATCTTGAATAGACTATGAAGTCCTATTGGTTGTTACTGATCTTGCCCCAGCTGCAAACTATTAAGGATACAGGTCAAATTATAATTTCCAAAATATTTGCTGTTGTTCGTTAAACTCTCCCAGACTTTAAGAAGTACACTTTGAATAAGTATCGTTCTTTTCACTTTTCCAAGACCCTACAAGGGCTTTTGTAATATAGACTTGCTTTATAAACAAATGCCTGTTGTCACAGTCCAAACAGATGCATGTTTCTGTGTATTTAGATAGTGGAAATAATTTTTTGCACACAATCATCATTGTTAACAATAAGTAGGTAGAAAAATAGGTTTTTGCATAAATAATATGTAGAACAGTCGTGAAGGTAAAGACAATGGACCCAAAAAGTCCTAGGACAGTTATACATAAGAGTTTTGTACCCCGAAGCAGTGCTAAGATTGGCGTAATAGTTTAAGACGCGTTTAATAGGGTTGAAGGACCTGAGACAACGCATCAGTGAAAATCAGTGCAAAAGTACGAACAAAAATACAATTTCGATATTCAGCTCATCAGTTCATAACTTTAGTCTTTCTCTTGCAGCTTTCGATTATTATTTTACCGTATTTAAAGGTCCACCTATTAAATTAGAATAATATGTACGTACATATTTAGTGGTTATTTTAAACTCAAAATCCCATTTTTTGCAATTGTTTTCTTGGCGTTTTACAATGTTTAAAATATTTTGAGTGTCATAATGTTTATACGCAACTTGACATTTTCTGGTGAGCTCAGGTGGGATTTTAAGAAATCTAATATATTTTAAAACTGCTCAGTTACTTAATTGTTATTTAATATTTCCTTAATTTTGTATCCGTGAAAAGAAATTTCACCGACTAAATGGAAACTTTTTTTCCACATAGTCACTAGAATAAGTTTTAGAAACGTTATAGCCAGTATAAAATCGATATGAATAATATACAGTATAGAAGTCATGTTATTTCTACTTATATTCCGTTTAAAAACAAATCACCACATCATAGCGTATTGTACCATTCGTATAGGAACTGCTGAATTATGAGACAATGCCTAACTCCAAAAACTACGGTAAAAAGTTACATTAGCAGAATAAAAATATACCTCGTATGCATATTATTAAGCTTATAACATGAAATATAATATCTGAAGTTATATTTAGTACGATGTTTTCCACACGGAATATTTTAATTGACATGTAAACATTATGTACAAAAATAAATGTAATTATATTAAAAGTTTCGGTAGGTCAGAAATGTATAAACATAGCACAATTACTTTTATTAAATGTTGATGAAAAATGAAGGTAAAAGAATACGGAAGATATACATTTTTTCTTACAGCAGGAGCATACAGTAAGAGTTGATGAAATAAATCAGGGAAATGACTGCAAAATTACATATCCACATTCTGCCAAGTTTATTGCAGAAGGAGGCGGGTGTATTTTGTTTCCACTTCGAATGGAATAAAATCGTTCTATTAGTATAAACCTATATTTTGGCGAATTATCAAAAAATCGGTTAATTACACACTAAAATGGTGCAAACAAATTCGATTTAACTAATAGTAATGGTAAAAGAATAATGGTAATTGAATTCCAGCTTTTTTTTTTTGCTGTTTTCACAACTTTTCTTCCTTGGATGCTGACTAAGGAGCTCAAGGATGGAAGGTAATATTCAACCCAATAGTTCATCCATTAGTTCCCTAATAGTTACACTACTGAAATTGAGGTTCGCAGTTTTGGATCAATGACACAGACAGCCACTAACAAAGATCAGTTAGAATCTAATGATGCTATGATAAAAGACTGCATCTTAGCAATTGGTAAACTAACACATCCTGTTAACATACGTTTTGCATCTAGGATTTAAAATGGTAGAATTTGTATATTTCTATCAGATAAGAAGGTCGCAAGTGATCTGACCTAAAAGGATAATTCAGTCACAAGAAATGACACTATTCTAGATTTTAGGCCTCTCATTGCCAAGAACACAAGAGTTATCCTATCGAAGTTTGCCCTGTCATACCTGACCACACTCTTCGAGAAAAGCAATTCGAAATAGAAGCACAACCTACTTCCCAAATTACCTATATTAAAGCAGAAATCACTGAAATAGGTTTTTCTCACATTTTGATTTTCTGCAGGCAAACATACGTCTCACCCACAGATTTTGAGAAACTTCCTGAAAAGTTAGAAATTACTTTTGAAGATAAGCATACTGGGTGTATGTCTCCTCAGAAAATCCCATCTGCTCTCTCTGCAAGCAAATAAGTCACTTAGCTAAGGGGCGTCCATCAGCTCCAAAAGGCAAACCAGATGAAACACAAAACTTGGAAGAAAAATTCAATAGCACAGACTTTCCTTCACTCCAGAATCATTCCCCTAAAGATTCTATAAATAATACAAAAATAAATGTAACTTCCATCTAAGAAATGAAATCTGGCCCGTTATCCAATAAGCAGCTAGATATAAAAAGACCTAGGTCTAATACTATTGGTTCATCTGCTGTGCAAACAACTAAGAAAATAAACTTAATCTGGTAGTAATGAAACTGAGGTAGATTGCTACTCATCAGAAAGTAGCAGTGACGAACAGAAAAATGACAAGCTGACATTACGTACAAAAACATCAAAACAAAAGAATAATGCCAGTTAAGGAAGTAATAGAGAACTCTCTCAGGAATTCTGTTTGGATTTCCTGCAACTTTCGAGCTTCTTAGACAACACAGTAGGGATACATGACATCAAAGCTTTAGCCCTTGACTATACCCCATGTTGGAAAAGCTTTCACACACGCTAAAGAAACTTCATCCCCACCTCAAACATAGTGGTATAAAAGCTAGAATCTCTCGTATAGCAAGAATACTCCTATTTGATCTACCTAAACTCTCATCCGAAAAATGAAACTCCTTCAGTGGAATATTAATGGATTTTATGCCAACTATGAATTTCTCAAAAGTTTCATTGTCAAACACGACCCCGATACAATTTGTATTCAGGAAACAAATTTCAAACAAGAATATGTTTCTCCTTTACTAGGATACTCCCTTTCCACAAGAATAGAAACGACTGTCTTCATGCTAGTGGAGGTGTAGCTATCTATGTTAAAGACAACTTCGCACATAAACCGATAATCCTTAACACTCAATTTGAAGCGGTCGCAGTTTCTCTGAGCATGTCATCTCGAATCTCGATCTGCAACCTTTAATAGCCGAAAAAAAACTCCACTAAATCTCAAATAACTACAACATCTAACGCACCAACTACGTAAGCCTTTCATCCTCTTAGGAGATTTGAATAGTCAAAACTCTATATTGGGGTAGTAAGTTCAACAAAAGAAGTAAAACAATACAACAATTTATAGTAGGCAAAAACCTAAATTTGCTAAATGATTCTTCTCCAACTCACTTTGCCATTTCACATGGCACTGAAAGTGCTACAGACTTAACTTTAAGTACTCCAGATATCTTCGAAAATTATGAATGGACAGTGTTAAAAGAACTGTACAACAGCGATCACTACTCCATAATACTGAGTCAGTTAATAACACTCAAAGGTTATTTCACAACAGAAATGGGATCCTCATCATGCAAACTGGAATGAATTTAAGACATACTTTTCCAATCAGCTGTGTCAGTTAACCCCACCCCAGAAGTTGCACCAATCCAATGTAAACCAAATAGTAAATGCATTTACAAATGTTATACTCCAATCAGTTGATTTCTATATACCTAAGAAAAAAGTAATTTTAAAGAAACGCGTTCCTTGGTGGAACGAAAGCTGCATAGCAGCTAACAATAAAGCTTATTATAAGTATAAACATCAATCCACAACACAAAATAAAATTGAGTTATTAAAATTAAGGGCAAATGCACGTCAAGTAGTAAATCTCAGCAAAAAAGAAACTTGGTTAAAATTCGTATCATCTATGAATCACCAAACACCCCAAAAAACTATATGGTACAACATTCGCAAAATAAGAGGATACTACAGAGGATTTAAAAACATGGAATATTAAACCCTACACGATATCTCTTTTGATTCAAAAATAGTTACCAATGAATTGGCTCAATATTTCTGAGAAATCTCGAGGGAAGATGCCATCAACAGACAAACTCTGTCAGCTCAGTTGGAAATAGCTTACCCACAATTCTATAATGAAGAGAGCATTGTAAATTATAATGATAAAATTTATCTCCTAGAACTCCAATAAATACTAGGAAGTAATAAATCATCTAGCCGAGCAGCAGATAATATTACTTACCAAATGTTAATTTTTTTACCAGGAAGGATTAATTTACCTTCTAGAGATATCCAACCATCTTTGGACTAACATAACCCTGTGGCGGGCTGTCATAGTAATTGCTGTTCCAAAACTACAAAGAGACCTCTCCCAAGTTGAAAATTACAGACCTATAGCCCTCACTTGTACTATATGCAAGCTTTTTGAATCAATAATAAACAAAAGACTTGCATGGCAACTGGAGAAAAGTAAATTCATATCGGATTATCCAAACGACTTCCGTCGTTTCTGCTCCACTACTGACCACCTTCTAATACTTGAAACGGAAATTAGAAATGCCTTTTTACAAAACCAACACGCAAGAGTAGTAGCCCTTGATATAGGAAAAGTATATGATGAAATCCAACATAGCCATATATTAAAATCATTAAAATGCTTAGTCATTAAAGCATAAATGTTCCAATTCATCCACAATTTCCTCTAAAATCGTGTACTTAAAGTACGACATAGTCAAAGATTATCAGAAGTATATCTACAGAATGGTCTTCCTCAAGGTTCAATAATCACCCTTACTCTTTTCTTAGTCGCCATAAATGATATTCTGAGTAACGTCAAACCACCAACTAAAGCTTTCCCCTTTGCAGACGATCTTACGATATTCGGCAGGGAAAATACTCTTCAAGCACCTCTCCAAGAAACATCAAATAATCTGCAAGGCTGGATCCAAGATGTTGTACTTAAATTCTCTAAAACGAAAACCAAATGTATATGCTTCTCAAAATCTCCAACCAAAATCCCTAATTCTAAGCTATACCTTGACAACACAAAGGTTGAAATTGTAAAAAGTATAAAAACACTAGGATTAACGTTCGACAAAACAGTTGGAAATCAGATATGTTAACATTAAGAGACGAATGCACTAAGCGAAACATTCTTAGTACTCTAGCATACCAAAATATGGGTGCACACTTCAATATACTTATACGGACAAACCAGAGTATTCTCGGATCTAAACTTGGTTATGGAGCCATAGTTATGACTCTGCCAGGAAGAGACACCCGAGAAGCTCAACTCCATTCAAACATCGCTGTAATTTCGTTAGGAGCATACCGAACCAGTCCTATTTCTAGTTTACCAATGGAAGCTCAAGAGCCGCCATTAGACGTACGCAGAATAGCACAAAGTCTAAAATACTCTATAAAGACTGCTGCGAGGCCCAACTCGGAAGCCCACCGATACACCTTCTTTGGAAAGAGTAAAAGGAGTATGTCATAGAACACAAATTTAACCATTACCTTTTTATGTTAGATTTGAAAAAAATCATACATGTACCTAATATTACAATGCCGCCAATAATGACTAGAGATAATCATGATTTTACACCCTGGAGGTTAACCACTCCAATTAATATGGATATGAGAATTCACCAGAAATCACATAGATTCTTTTACTATAGACAAATTTACTAGGAAATCCATAACACATATGCTAAACACACGTTTATATATATATATATATATATATATATATATATATATACAGATGGCTCCGAATCTGATCAGAGAAATGATTGTGCCCTAAATACACTGTGATTCTCTCGCTAGAGGCCCCAAAGGTTGTCTATATGTTGGCCATTTATGTGAGTTTTGTGATAAACGTTTGTGTACACATACATTGAACTATGCACTGTCACATCCGATGCTGAAAATGGTCCCCTCCCACATTCAAACACGTTTGTACACGTCGCACCAAATTCTGGATTACTTTTATTAAAGTCTCCTCGGTAATGGCTTCAATCTCTTGACGTATAGCATCTTTCAACTCTGCAATTGTACGTGGTCTATTTCTGTATACCTTTCCCTTCAGACATCCTCACAGGAAGAAGCCGGGTAGTGTTAGGTCAGGAGATCTTGGTGGCCAAAGTGTTTTTGAGATGATTCGATCTTCAAAAAGGTTTTCAATTTACCTCATGCTTGCACGTGACGTGTGACTTGTTGCACAATTGTTGGAAATATTTATGAGTTAATTCATCATCTGTTAACTGATTGACAAAGTCAGTGAATATTCTAATATATTTTTCAGTGTTTACCGTATTCTCAAGAAAAATAGTGCCTATAATACGCCTATGTAACACTGCTCACCACACTCCAATTTTCTGTGCATGTAGAGGTTCTGCATGTAGGGCATGAGGATTTGTTTGCGTACATATACGCGTGTTCTGAAGGCCTATGTAGCCATTCAGATGAAACCATGCTTCATCCGTGAACCATGTAAAGTCCAAAATCCCAGGATTCTGATTAATAAAGGTTTGAAACCATACGCAGAACTGCACACGTTTTTCGGTCTGTCGGTTGCAATTCTTGAACACATGTCACACGGTAAGCGTGGAGGTTTGCGTCCTTAGAAGCTCTTTGACACGCGGAATATAGAACATTCATTTCCTGGGAAAGTCGTCGCAAGGATTTTGAAGGTGACACTTCTTCCATTATACCCACATTCATTTTCCGGCCGCCTGCATGCTGAGTGATCAAGGTTCCAGTCGTCTCTAATTTGTTACCATTTTCCGAATACATTTTAAGGGCACACGTCGCGTATCAAATTCGGCCTGAAATGCCCTTTGACATGACTTAGATGAACCCATTTGCCAGTAGTTACGAACGAGAAACACGCGCTCTGCAATTGTGTACGTCATTGTCGATGCTGCTTCCAAACCAACACTGGAGTATAGCGCGTTGGGACGTTCGTGTGACTAAGTAGAGCCAAGATCAGTGGAACAGTCCAAGCCTATTGGGAGGGGCGTGGCATTGCTTAAGGTATGTGTACACAAAGTTTCATCACAAAACTCACATAAATGGCCAACATATAGGCAAAAGTTTGGGGCCTCTAGCGAAAGAATCACACTGTAATTCGGATGCTAAACATAAGTGTAAGCTTCCAGGCCTGTTCTGTTTTCTCCTCTGAGCTCTATGCTGTCAAACCAACTTTGATTTATGTTACCTCATCACAGCATAAACAGAGTGCAATTCCAAGGGATTCATTAAGCATTATTCGGGATATCCGAGACCGCTCCACTGACTTAAAATTAATCCAAGCTATCCAAAGTCTTTACAATCTAATTACTAAAAATAATCAAGAAGTTATATTCTTTGGATTCCATCCCACTGTGGAATATCAGGAAATGAGAAAGCAGATATGGAAGCCAAAAAAGCAACTTTTCTACCATTAAAATATCAAGCAAAGTCCGCATAGTTAGGAAAGGCTCCACAAAATCCTAAACATTGCAGTCTCTAAAAATAAAAGATCTACTGATTATATCACGTTTACAAACAGGCCATTCACGCTTAACCCATTCCTTCTTACTTACCAAAGAAAATGCTCCTCAATGCGAGACTTGCAATTGCTGTATCACCATCGAACATCCCATCACTAAATGTAGAAGTTATACCATGGAGAGAAGAAGACATAACATCCCTGAAGATATATTTTTAGCTTAGAACAACCCTATTCATTTCAAAAACATAGTTTTTTTCTTGAAAGACATCAAAGTGTCTGACAAGCTTTAAATATAATACATCAAATAAAAACGTAAAATAGGTAATAGGTTATACTGTTCTAGCTGTATTCAAGACTTATTAATGTAAAATATATTTGTAACAATGTATTGTAATTATTGTATTACTCTAATCAATGTACAGTATACAACGTATTTTTATTACTCTCGTATGTATGTATGTATGTAAGTCGCGATATCACGTAGTAGTCAAAGCGACTATAAACAAGAGAAAATAATAACTATTATCCTGCACATTCTGCTATAGACATGGTGCTTTATTTATGTTTTGATAACTGCTCTTTCACGCTAGTCGCCTGGAAGCTGAAACAGACACGAAAGATTTATTGCCAGCACTGGGACCTGAATTTTGGATTTTAGCTTTCGTGCAGATGCTCTACCGCTGAGCTAACATAGTGAGATGTCCAGGCATGCATTAAACTTTATTCTAGTAAAGCGTTTGACTAAACCTTGAAGTCTATCTCAAATACTTCATATATCGTGCTTTAAGGGCAATTTGCAATGTTAATAAAGCCCTTTTCCCAACTCATTTTCTTGAAAGAAATTTTGTACCAGTTTATAATACATAAGCTGTAGTCATGAATGAAACTTTTGCTATAGCAGTTCTATCCGAGCGCTTCCTTGCTTGAGTGCTTGATTTCTATTGCCAGAGTTACGAGTTTGATCCCAGCGCAGGGCGCTGATGTTCAAGTATGCTTAAATGTGTCAGCCATATGTAGTATATTTTTAATGGCGTGTAAAAGAGCTCCTGCCGGAGCACATTCGACACACCGGCGACACTAAATTATTTGGAAATTCTTCTTAACTCAGCTATCCCACTTTTCAGCCCTTGCTTCTGATTCTTGTTCGTCAGAGTGATCCGTCCTTCCACTGTCCGTCTTCTAAGCCACGTTCATAGGAAGGTAATGCTACCCCCCAAAAATTGATACCTAGATTTCACCGGAAATACATGTTTTGAGGCTTACTGAATAAAAAAGTTTTAGAAAAAGATCTGTGTGTATGTGTGTGTGTGACTTGCATGGGCAACAGGATTCATTACAGGACACTGTGCCCTAAAGTTTAATCTATACAGAATGGGATTGGTTAACAACCCTATCTGTAATAGATGTCTAGAAGGAGATGAGACTGTTACTCATCTACTATGTGATTGCCCTGCTCTTGCGAGTCAAAGAGCAAGTATTTTTGGCAGTCACTTTCCAAAGATAGATGAACTATCGAAAGCCTCAGTTAGCAGTCTGGTTAAGTTCATATCGAGCAACAGACTACTTAACTGATGATAGGGGGGATGCGCAATAGATCTTAAGGTCGCAGTGCTTGGGCATAAAACCCACCCCTTTTCAAAATAGAAATAGAAATAGATGTGTGTGTGTCTGTGAACAGCATAACTCAAAAACGAAAAGTCGCATAAATAAAAAAACTTGGTGTTTAGGTGCAGTGTCTTCCAAAGATGCGACACAAAGATTTTCAAGAAAATCTCTCTCCCCAAATAGCCCTTTACATGGAACATGTTTCGCAATTTTTTATTTTCTAAAAAATCGCTCTTAACGATCGTGATTAAAATACCACATGTTGAAGACAGTAACATGTATATCTTGAATTTTCTGGGAATAGCCTGTGAAGTTCTCTTCGTTCGGAAGGAATTTTGTATAAGCTTGTATAACTGGTAAACGTTAAGCAATAGACGAAAACGTGCTGCACAAAAATTGTAGATCCTTTTAAAGCGCACGATCTATTTCAAATAAGTTTCTTTGTGGCATAACTATTTCTGAGATATCAGTTATTGAAGGTTCGAATTATTCATAGTTTGGTCATTCTCTTGAAGTCCTGTCAACATTCAGTGGTTTCTCAGGATTGCATAGAAACAGTATGGAATTTTAAGGCCAGCATATAGCGTCCAGTTCCTGAACATTTGATTATCGCTGTTCGCTTTGTATCTATGACGAAAGTGTAATATAGCTTCTGGATTAAAATGTAGTAGACAAAAAAAGAAGTTTTAGTAGGAACAGTTTCTATACCCACTAATAAGCGATACTGCGTAGAGAAGGTCATGTGAAAACATATAAGATTTTTTCATACTTCCATACCTACTTAAATGTCCTTCCTCTCTTCTGTTTTCTTGTGGGAGTCAAAATTTTAAGGTTTTTAATGTTCAAAGCAGCACAATGGGTGTTTCTTATTTACTTTTTGTGCTTATTTCAAATCTTTTTACAGAACTTTTCCACACCCATTGTTTTTGAATAATTGCATGGATAAAATTTCTGGTAATTATACATTTTAATATGTGTAACACGAGATAGAATACCCTTTACGTACCTAAAATAAATGTGAAGTAGATTCTCAACTTTGCTTGAGGAACTGCTCGAGGAACATCTCTCCAGTAGCCAACAGTAGTCTGCCAACCTGTTTGGAGTCCATTTTACCTGGCAGCCTTTTCATTTCAGCGATGTCCTGATGTAAATGCTCGCCATTTCTGGCTGACAGCGCCGAGCTTCTCAGGAAATAAATAAAGTTGAAAGTCCAACATGTGTAGGTATTTTCAACAACATGTTAATCCCATGACTTGTAGTTCTCAATCAGATGACTGACAAGTCTCGAATATTCAGATCTGTAGTTTCCTATAATTTTTATGACAATATTTTTCAAAGAGAACCATGCAGCTCTTTTATAAGTTCTCTAATTTGAGGGCCAACAAATACTCCCTCTTTTAGTTTCGCTTCACTGATCTTTGGAAACTTAGCTTTCAGTAACAGAAATGCACTCCCGTCACGATCCATTGCTTTCACAAAGTTCTTAATCAAACCTAGTTTGGTGTGTAATGGAGGCAATAAGATTTTCTCAGCACTTGCAAGTGGTGATGAACAACAATTGCCTGTGATGGATTCAATGACTCTCTCTTTGGTCAGCTTTTTTTAACATAATGATTGCTTTTATCTCTGCTATCCCACATACACAAGGAACAGCAAAATTGTGTATAGCCAAGTTGTAATTCAAGTAAGATAACTATCACTTTAAAATCTGCACATATCTGCCACGAATGGTCATTATAGTGGATGCTGGATAGCAAGAGATGCATGTTCACGTCAACTCTCCTTCATACCAACTGCGTGGGCAATAGGAATGGATGGAAATTTGTTTCCATTATGTAGCAAGACTCCTTTAGAGGTTGTTTTCGCGAATTCAATGAACAAACGCCAATCTTCAGGTTTATGTTGATCACCGGGGACTCCATCAAAGAATCAACATTATTACAGAAAAGTAAGTCCTCCTGTTTAGAAAATAAATGCTCAAATTGCTTTTGGCCTTGACGGAAAGAACTTACGGTGCTAGGTGCTAACCTTTCAATCTTGAAGCAAGTAACTCAGGTTTACTTTCAGATAACCAAGATCACCAACCAAATCATTTATATCCTCTTGTGTTAGAAAATGCATTTCGTTGATGGTAACTCCTTACACAAAACCTGGGTCACTCTGTTGTAATTCACCAATGTCATCAACACTTTCAAAATCTTCAGTCAGTCTGGTGAAGTTGGTATGTGAAGGTCTGGTCCATGAGGAACTGGTCGAATTGCTGATACTAAATATGGATTATTTAACAGCATGTTTGGACTTCGAACTTATTCTAGATACATTGTCAAGCAGAAGTAGCAGTCTGTTGTATGAGCTTTAGGTTCCTGCCATATCATAAGAACTGCAAAAGGCATTTGACGGGACTCTTTTAACCAAACGGTTAATAGTGTTACAAATTTCCGGAGCCCAAAACTTATTCTGGTTTATTTTATTGTCAAAATAACACTCATAGACTCTTTTTAATTCGTGGAGTCAAATTTCGTTTCTGCGCTTTTAAATTGAACTCACCAAAATTGTAACAAAATTGCATTTATCGTTTGCATATTTGCGAACCGTTCTCCTCATTCTAATTCACTAAGTTTAAGAAGACACACTATTAGCTGACACTACGCTTGTTAATTCGCAACTGAGAACACACATGATTAGCTTCATTCATTAAACAATGTTTATACTCCTCTGGCAATTGCGCAGGACCCTTTCTATCTGTAACAGACCTTCCTTACCTGTTGGAGTATTACATTGACCTGCGTGGGAAACCATAGTTTGTGAGCAGAATCTCACTGTTGAACATTGTCATTTCTGAAGTCACAGACAACAATTGCCTAAGAAAATATGTGATTTGTTGATCTGATGAAATAAAATTATTTTCTTTTAATCAGCACAATTACCGACGTATGCTAATAAACACGAAAACAGTTTTTTTAATATTACGAAAAATTGGTGGGTGATAGAATATTTCTGGCTTCATTTTTGAATTTGGCAGATGCAAATACATAAGAATCAGCAGAATTTATTTAACATTTTCATTGAAAGCGATTATCCGCCTTGGGGTCATCTCTCCTCCTCCATTCTTTGTATATGTACGTACCATTGGAATATCCCTTCTTGAATTCTAATGGGTATCTTCTACTTCTATCTCTGTTCTAATATCCTTATATAGTGTAGTCGAGATACTTATACTTCTAAGTAACTCATCCATTTCGTTACTCTCCAACTTTTTCACTCATCTTATATTCCGAGTACAGCAAGAGCTGACTCATATATAAGGACACTATCCCACATTGTTTTCAGGATACGTTTCTTGGTTATGTTTGTCATTTCTCTATTCCATATGACGCCATTCAAGGACCTTTACTTTCCTATTCTGGGTGGTCCTGTTGTCAATTTCCTTTTCTTAGGTATCAGAACTGTCTATGAATGCACGTAAATATTTGAACCGGTTGATGTTCTTAATTGTTACATAATTTACAATCAAACCCTCTCCCTTCGCTCCATCAATATATTCTGTCTTTATAAAATTCACTTTAAATCCATGTAAACCATCTTCACGTATACATTTTCGAAACATTATAACCATGGTCTTGTCCTACTGTTGGTAATTGCAGAATTGTTAAATAAACTTAGAATTAATAACACATCTTCTGCAATCACTATTTTAAACATTTTTCATAGGACCGAACCGTGGCAGAAAAAAATATTAGATCAATCATGAGGTTTTCGTTGATAAAATCTCCGAAATATAAATAATATGCAGAAGTAGAGGATGAAGTTCATTACATTTGTGGGAGGAAACGACCCTTCAGTGATTCAACTTAGGTCAGATACGTGGTACTAATCCCAGCTCCAGTATGGAACTTTTCGTAAAACACAAAATCATAGTAGATCGATCATTAGATTGATAGTGCCGCTGACGTAGTTTTTATGGTGAAGACAGTCGAGAAACACCTTTATTATAATCTTATAGCTGAAATGTGGTGCTTGCGAACGAGCCTACCTTTGAGTGCCTGTCTCCTTCCAGAACACTGCGGCGACTTTGCTATTGGATCCGAAGACAGACTGGATTTTCTACTAAATAATGTTTACTTTAGCATGTGTGGTATAAACTTAAGACATGAACCCGGATTACGTTTCCAACAAGTGTATATCCAAAGATTTGACAAATACAGGAAAATTCGAAGTGTCGGGCCCATCACTGAGTTCTTTAAGGCGTTTCGCTTTGGCTCTTCGTGGTGTGGAGAAGTCTGAGTTTCAAGCCCCTCCTCGAGTTTAGGATGTTTGAGCATATAATGTAGAGTAACAAGGTGTAAATCAACCAGAAAAACGGACAAAACATGAAAAAAGAATATAAAAACAAAGTAGGCTTCTAAAGTAGAATTCTGTAAAACATCTAGAGCACGTTTTGCTGGCTATAGTGAGCACATATATTTGGGTAAGCAAATAAAACATATAATTGCGTAAAACAAAATAAATAAATAAATGTGAATGCAAGACAAAAACAATGTCATTAATAATTGAGCAACTTCCAGTGCATAATCATTTCTAATTTTAGGTATGAAGTACGTTTAAAAGCTTATCCGGTTTGTTTCTAAGAGACTTTTAAAAAAAGGTAATTTCTTTTTCTCCCTTAAAGGTGCTCCAGTTAATTAAAAGTTTCTATTTTCACAGTTCCGCCCTCGTGCGGGAAACGCTGAAAGGTACTAAGGCTGTATTCTTTCTCATTCTCTACCTCTTGTGATTTTAGCTACGCCTTCATTACCCTTTCTTGTTGTGTAACTTAATACTGCGTGTAGTATAAAATGTCTCTTTCTGATCTATCCTCCTAAAAAAGCAGGCATTGTTTCCATATCAGCATGACGTTTAGTAAATCTGATTTTCACCATGATCCGTTTTTTAAGTGAAGTTCTGCTTGCTAAAAATCCGTAAATCACATGAACATTTAAGTCCAGGCTTTCATCGGATATGATAGTAATTGAATTGGTAACGTAATACTGAGCACAATACGTTTACGTCTGTATTGAAGATAATGTTCTGAGCGTCATATCACTGCAGGGGTTCCCCAAGGGCTCCATATTAGCATCAAAATTATTCAAAATCTATACTCGTGATATATCCATGGTCCAAGTTCTTGCAGCAGCTTCCACTGCTTTGTTTGCAGATGATTACCGTTCATTACAAACTTCCATGCTGCTCAGGTTCTTCAGGCTTCTTTGCATCGCCTTACAGAGTCGTCTTCCGTGGGGTACTGATTACCATGCCAGCCTCTAGTTCCCGAGATCGCGGGTTCAAACCCGAGTGTAAAAATCCCTAGCATGGCTTCCATAGGAAGGGAAGTAACCCCGGGGTCCCGTGTCGTACATTTATGGCACGTAAAGGAACCTCAAGCCTGATAAACAGGCCTCTGAGCAAAATTACTGGTCTTTCACGCCCAATATAGAATGGGACACTGAGGACCACGGCAGTTAAAGAGCGTTCATAAGCAAAACTCAATTTAATTTTCAATCGCCTCACAGAGGGCGTATTTTAGTTGGAATATATTGCTCAACACCCAAAACTCTGACGCAAATATTTTCAATTTACGCTAATTTTTATTTCGCCATTTATATACCGCCCAGGTCATATTGACGGCTTTTTGCTTTTGTAACAATTTCTCATCGGTAATGATCACTCGTTTTATTGTTTCATCTTTGGACTCGTATTACTTTCGATATTTACATTAAATTCACATTTATATTTCCAGACACCAGGGATGATAGAGAATTACAATCCTGAATAAAGAAAGACCCGCCAGCCAGGAATCGAACCAGGACATCGGGATTGGGAGGCTAGCCTGCAAACCACCAGGCCACAGAGGCAGTCTATTCATGATCTTATTACAAATGCTCCAACTCTGAGTATTTTATCCAGCCATGTGCATTGGCTCTCTGCACACTCTCCTATATAATATCTTGGTGTGCTGCTGGGCGCTCTGCTTATTTGGAGTGCTCGCATTGATTGCATTATTACTCTTGCATAAGAACGACCTTCTAAACTTTATCCTGCGTTCTATAAACCCGCCATTGTTGTCCTTGAGATCCTTTTTAATGTACTATTTATATGGCGCCTTTAACATCTAAAGTCATATAGGCGGCCTTTTTACCTTTGGAACAATAGCTTACCAATAATAATATTCATTTGCTTACAGTGGCGTTATCATTTGGGTTGGTATTACTTTCGATTAGGTACTACATCAAATTCATACATACATTCACACTCTGATTCACAATTCCAGACTCTAGGGAGGATGGGGAATAATCCTGGTTAAAGAAACATTCCCCTCCACCAGCAGAGAATCGAAAACGGAACCTCTGGATTTGGAGATCAGCATGCTAACCACCATACCATAGAGGCGGTTCACTCGAGTCTTCTCTACTCCTTTACAAACGTTCTGTTCGGCCGATGAATATCTACACTTCTTAGGTGTGGGGCGCGAGCAGAGCTGCCGTCTTTGACATTTCCAGGTTAAAGTCAATTAATTCTTACAGCTTGTTAATTCTACAACCAGCATGCGGCTATCCTGCACAAGCTCATTCAACTGGAGCTACTGTAACACAATTATCCACCTAATATTCAAATTTTTATAGCACGGTTCATTTATTGTTTCTGTCGCAGGGAACTCATCTACACTGAGGCCAACAAGAGATCGAGTCGTCGAACAGTCTGCACTACCTCCCACGTTATTCAGCGTCTACGTGGCCCAGGTTCCTCCAGAGCAACACCTCAGCACAATTCATTATGCTGACGAGAGTTATACCGTACAAACAAGAAGCCACTCAGAGCCTTCAGTTCCATACAGAAACACCTCCGCCTCGTCCAAGAGTGGTGAAACGTGGTGAATGTCGATAAATCCGGATAAAAGCCACGCCATTCTACTAAAGAAGCGGTACTTCCCTGCGAACTACCCCAAATTCACCCATCTCCTATGGATTGAATGGACGAATACTATCACCTACCTGGGAGATAAGCTGGAACAAGACCTAACTTTTCAGGAGCACATCAGAGACCTAACACTTCCGCATTGCATCCCTGGATGCCTGTTTCTCTAAAGCTATGCATTTTCGGACAACTCATAACACCCCTTCCTACTATACGCCTGTCAGGTCTGGCATATGGCTGCAAACGGTGCAGAATAAAGCTCTCTGGACCATTTATTCTGTGCCGTTTCCTCCCCGTTGACCTGCTTCACAAATTCTCATCTCTTCCATATGTGGAGGATGAAATTAGTTGCAGTAAAATTATGTGATAGTTTGCCATTCCATTGAAGCGCTTTCTTTCGGTATCTTGGGGATTATAATCCCGTATAATGCCGCTTGAGGCGACATCGGGTTGCGCTCATGGCATGTACGGTGACAGAAACTAAGCTCCTAGAGATGCTTCGATATCAAAATTAACAATAGCAACCCCAATAAATAACTACTTTTTGGAACACCCATCACGTCGGCGGTGTAGAAGGGCTATTGCACTCTCACCAGCAGTCGTTGAAAAGCAGTTTTGCTACTTCCTGTCACTCCCACTACCTCGTTCTCACCCGTCACTCTACAAGCCAATTCTCATCCAACAACCGCTCAAACCATCACGGGTATGTATGCTTCACAACACTCCTCCTCAGGTTGACCCGCAGACTGCCAACGCTTCGTTGTCGCCGTCGGATCGCTAATAACCCCATGCTTCGTTGAACCAACAGCTACATCAAGAACTTAAGTCTGATTCTTCCTCTTCTTACCACGCCTTCAGGCCGTTCCAGAAGCTGTGACGTAATACAATACCAGCGTCTAAATCCACATGGTTCACACATGTGAAGAGAAAACTCCCCAGTACTTCTCAGTGAAACTATCCCCTCATAATTCCTATCACTGATTTTGCGCTCATCCACAGTTTGCAAATAGCTGTCAGTGTTTCATACATTCCCAAACTGTGACAGTTTCAGAATAGCAACAGCCATCCTCTGAATGCTATTTTCCTACCTGTTCTGTGTCGGATGTGCACCTAAATCTGAATAGCGTTGTACTTCCTGATAAATCACTAATAAATAAAAGAATACGTTCATGCGCTCGTAACCTAAAAAGAATCCTTATTTTTTACTTTTTCTAGCACTTACTTGTAGGTAGGGGAAGTATTTCATACCACCCAAAAATTTGATATTCGATATTTTACGGAAATACATATTTTGAGAACAATAAATAAATAATCGCTCGAGTGCGCGTTTGTCTATGAAAAGCATAACTCAAATACGAAACAACATTTTCCAGGGATGCGACGTGAAGATTTAAAGAAAATCCCCAAACTATGCTTTAATAAACAGACGTTTATTTCATATTTTAGTAGAAATGGTTCTAACGAGTTTGATTTAAATACCATATGAATAAAATATTTACGGAAGTAATAAAATTACTAAAAAGATCTCTTCATTCGAAATGAATTTTGTTAGGTTTTGCGCGACTGCCAAATCATAAGGGATATAAAAATGAACATACGATTTACGTCAAATGTTTTGGAACATTAAACATTTCCATGGCTTTATTTGGTTTGAATTTTTCAACACATCATGCTTTTTGATGTGCTGGTCACCATTCACTTGTTTCACCATGTATTACATATCGATCCATAAATTTGTTTATTATTAAAGTTATAATTATGTAACCATACTCATTGCACTAATGCAATCCCTAATTTAGGAATAGCAGATAGTATATTGGTAATTACTGTGGAATCTAAAAGTGATATTTGTCCTCATGGTAAAACATAACCCATAAATGCTGTTGATGTCATGGAAAGTAGGTCTACATTTTTAAAGATTTAGCTCGCTTCAACCTCCTGTATCCCCCTTTTACGGAACATGTAATGAACCCATTTCTGCATATGCTTATCTAGATTCACATAAAGGAGATAGAAAAAACAATATTTCGAAACAATTGTTTACAGAAGAGGTAGAAGTAAACGATAGTAGCTAGATAAAGTCATGGAAATTCGACACACTGGTTTTGTATCGTAGGTGTACAGAGGAAATAATTGGAAGGATAGTGAACGATTCATGTGCACAAATGATTACCGCGTCCAAATAGCTGAATGTTATCTACTCTCCTACATACCTCTATAAATATGGGAAACCCCCGGGGAAAAAATATTGGAGCCACTTAAAACAAAATTTGAATTTTGATCTCCCGGAATATTAGGCAGACATGTAGTAGACTGGTGTTTATGACACGTTGTGTCATGGCTAGCACCAAAAGAAGTTATTGAGTCTATTTGTATACCATTCATAAGTTTCATGAACATACATTAACTGATGTAATACCTCATAACTCCGCTTACCGTAAGAAAAATAGTTCTTTCGCGAGAGGTTACCTAGTAAGCTTCGGCATAAGAATTGCAAATTTAAAACTCTAGCCATGGCCTTCTCCATGTGCGTGGTACGTTAAACATCCAAGCAACATCTACATTCCAATACTACTAAGTTCATATAACCTTTCATTTTCATTTAAATGTAAAAGTTGTGATTTAATTATTTTAGTGTCTACATTGTTATTTGAAGGCAAATGACTGCTAGTAGTTAAATGGGCGGATAATGACTGTTTCTTAAAGTCGGTATACTAATATTGAGATAATTGTTAATACGGCAAGTACCAGGAATTCCCAATAAAGCATTTATCGATGTATTCAGGATCAAAGGTTAACTTAAAGACGATACTGCACTCATTACTGTGAATTATTTTGGGAGCATTTATATGAATTGCACATTTCATTTAGATATGCAAACAGAGATTGCATTTTACGAACATTCTACTTGGTAAATCAAGTGCATAAAGAGATCATCAGTATTTTGTACATTGTATAACAGAGTTTCAGAAGAAAGAAAATCACGATTTGCAACAGCTCAAAAACATCGTGTTTCACAGAATTAAATGTTACAATTAAATTGATTGATACTTATATAAACAATAGTTATGGATCTTATTTTTATCTTTCTTATTTTTTTATTGCGGGGTTCGTAAAGCCTTTGCCGCATCCCGTAATTCGATTACCATGTGCCTCTGTCTCTACATTCACCTTCTCCAATAGGCCTATCGAGCGTAGTCGTTCTAATTCCTTCTCTTCATTGCATTGCAGATCAGCCTCTCCTTCCGTTCCCTGGATTATAATTCAGAGCTCCGAAATTTTTACTTGGATTGGATTGACATAAAGGAGTAGGATATATGCCCTAACACTGATAACCAAAGATCTATTGTGTTATTCTCCATCTTTATTGTTTCTAGTTAAATAGACCAGCATCTTTAACAAGGGGTTGTAGATTTTCAAGTAGACTCTTACCTGGGAGATCTTCTAAACCAGTCACTCCCAAGTATGTATATCTTCGTCTGGCTAATGCCTTGCAGTCGAAGATTATGTGAGAGGGGGTTTCTTTCTCTTCACCGCACAACCTACAAATTGAGTTTTCTTTATAGATATCCATAGTATGTAGGTGTTTCCTTAATCTTCAGTGATCTGTAAAGAGGCATGTTATCAGCCTCATGCTATTCTTGCTGATGGTTGTTTAAAACACACTCTGCAATGGTTCTCTTTCCAGTGGCTAAGGAAATACCAAGTAGTGGCTCAGGGCCAATAAATTCCTTAACTTAACCTTTATTTACTAAGCTATTAGCTTTTTCATTGTCTACAATCCCTTTATGCCCTGGTACCAACCAAGTATGATCTTGTTGTGTTTTGCCAGTTGTATAGGGTAGATAACTGCCAGTTTTAGGCAGTTTCAAAACAGCTTAGATGTTATCTGGTTACTAGCAATTGCTTTAAGAGCGATCTAGCTGTCAGAGAAAATCCTTATGGTGCTATTTTATAGCCCATTTGGAGATTCTCTCCAGCACAGGTTTCAATTCCATAAACTTCAGCCTGGAATGCTGTGGTATTTCTTCCCAGAAGGATAGAAATATCACATCTATAAATTCCAGCTACTGATCCATTGTCCATCTTTGAACCGTTTGTATACCAGATCAGTTCTTTAGTGTGACAGTGTCTTTTATACTAATTCCATGCAAAGAAAGTGTTGAATGGTTTCTCAAATGATAATTTAGGACGCCTATAATCACTGCCCATCTCGAAGGTTGGGTTTTTTATTTTATTTATAATTCTGGTGTTCTCTAAGGGAATACGGTTGCACCAGTTGCCATTTTTCAGTCTATATGCATCCAACGTTGCTCTTCCTTTAATATAAATGTCTAAAGATGGCAGGTTGAGAAGGGTTTGCATTGCAGCTGTAGTAGTTCTTCCCGTTGCTCCTGTAATACACAGGGATGCTAATCTCTGCACATCTGAGAGTTATTTTGCTGCCTTTTTCTGACACACTTTTGGCCGCCATATTACGCAGCCTTACGTTATTATGGGTCCTAACACTGCTTTGTATAACCGTGCATCATCCGTGGTTTAAGACCCCATGATTTCCCAAAGATTCTTCTGGCACCAAAAGTGTCATCTTTCCTTTGTTTATTAATTTCTACAAACGTAGATTCCAGGTCAGTTATTATCTAGGATTAAATCCAGATACTCAACACTGGAAGTACCTAAAAGTCGATTATTAAAGAATATGGGAGTTCGGAAACCTTCTACATTTCTGTTTTCTTTGCTTTTTCTTTGTGATAAGAACGAGAGTGGTTTTTGAGGGTTAACCAGCAAATTTCTTCCACTCCACCATCCATCTACATACTTCAGAGCTTTGGACGTAAGCTCCGACACACTTGCGGCAAATTTCCCCTGGATAAGAATGAAACAATTGTCAGCATAAGCCTTGGGTATAATAGCCTTATTTGTTCACTGTAATTAGCAATTAGTCGACATTATATCCCACAGTAGAGGGGATAATACTCGCCCCTGCGGAAACCTCTGGATGTCGACACCCGCCTTGTTTCATTGAACATGGTCGTGTTTATTTTCTGCCTTCCAACATGGTTTTAATTCACCTACAACAGGTGTGTTCAATCCCATGCGTTTTTGCTTCAAGGATAATTAAATCTGAGGAAACATTATCAAAGGCTCTCTCTATATCAAGGAAAGTACCTAATTCCATTTCCTGATTTTCCTGTGAATTTTCAACCAATTGATATAAGGCTGTCTCAGAGGTTTTGCCTTTTTGATATGCATGTTGGTTTAAATCTAAACGCCTCTGGATCAAAGAGGTTTCCCTGATATGCTTATCAATTAATTTCTCCATTATTTTTGACAAAATGAAGATAAGCTGAAAATCAAAATTATTAGTTAAATTTTAGTTAAAATTATTATATATGTATTCATTGTTTAGAAAGATCTATAATAATAATAATTCACAGCTGCAGTTAAACTACGGATAAGATCCTCTGATAAGATGTCTGATAAAATACATGATTCTTTGGGCCTTATGTTTCAGCATATTCCGCAATTCTAACGAATGAACACTTTCCTCAGATATGAGTGGGACCTGCTGCGTGGGATTGCGGTAGTTGTGACCTCAAAAGATAATTTGCGTATAATACCAAAATAAATAATACCATTATTATTATTATTATTATTATTATTATTATTGCAATAGCTTATACACAATAAAGTCATTACTACATAAGATGTGTTTATAAACAAATCACTAGTGTTATACCATTAGTACCACTGCTGAATTATGAAACAATGTCTAACTTCAAATGTAAAATGTTATGATAACGGAATAACATTTCAAACCGTATGGAAGAGCATTTATTTTTTAAGAAAATAATTAACAGTACGACGCTTGGCAACATTTTATATCTGTTTGTTTTGAACCTACGGGATTAAATGACAGACAATATTTATTCTATAACGATGCGTTTCAACACAGAAGAGACATAACTACTGGGTAATTACGCTTCCTTCAGCTCAATAATTACCCTGTAATGAAGCCACGAAGGCTTCATTTCAATGGGTTATTAACGTTATTCACCCATATCGTTTATATCATATGACTGAAAGGTTAGCATAAAGTACGTTTTGCTTTTCTTTTTCAGATTCACTAGTCACGAAAGCGCAGAATGGTTAGTCAGCTAGGCAATTCACTGACCAACATGTTACTTTTTAGAAAAATTAATTGAAGCATCAGGTATTTCACTCAGTAAACGCACAATTCATTTATTTGTATGCCAGAAAAGGTTAAAAAGTCGACGTAAACATATGCCATAGATCTCGCGACCTGATGTAGTTGATGGTCGGTGGTTGTGCTGTAAAATAATATTGCAAATGCCTGTTGCCCGGAACAGAACATCATTGCATGCCGATATCGGATACCAATGCGAGATAGGGGTTGGCTACCAGGGTTACTAAACAACCGATATACCCCCTCTTTCATTTAAACTCTAAGAATTTTCCAATAATTTTCCAATAAGTGGAAAAATTACAAAAATAGGAATTTGTATAAAAGCAAGTGGGAGAAGCAGAGTCAGGTCAGAACTAATGAACAGTATTGGGTTTTTTTAAAAACTATTTTCTAATCTGTAGAATGTACTAAATATTAGCAAGCGTTTTCGATAATGGATATGTTTGATACGTCTCGTGTCAGTTATGCGATATTTGGATTTAATTTCGACTTTGAGGTAGACTAAATGGCGAAAATTACCCCCAAAAGTGAAATTTATAGTATTTTGTTCAGTCTTATTAATTGCAATTTAGAATTTAATTGAATACAATATATGCATATTTATTATTATTATTTTTAGCACAATACTTAAGTTTTAAATATAAGTTTAAAATGGTGATCAATCTGCCATTTTGTACTGTGAATTCTGCTCCACTTCACAGAAGAAAAAAACATAACTCCTACACACTTTGGAGTAGAGAGATAAACTTTACCCCCTCTTTTAGGGTAAGGTTTGCTCTACAAATGGTACTACTGTCAAGTATGACAGCTTGAATGTATTCAACCAGCTTTATGGCTTCTTTCTTTGCAAATATATGCGAGTCTGTTTTATTGATTGTTTGCTTTTAACAGTTTCTCTGTGAATAGGTGTTTCGATATAAATGTCCCATTTTCTCAGAAATGATAGAAGGCAGATAAATTAAATTTTAAGAGTAATACGGACCTCTAAGTGCTGTTGTGGATCTACTTTGCTATTAACGGTTGGTTATTTTTTAAAATAATGACTGATAAATTTTAAACAACAGACGTTATAATTAAGAAAATAATCCCATCTTCCTTGGCAAATAAACGTATTGTATAAAATTAGATCAGTGAGCTTAGACATCATACATCTACAACCAGTAAACATTTCAGTCTGGTGCATTAATTGGTTTCTGAGATAATAGATCGTGAATTTATCAGACTTATCATTGACGGGATAGGAATTTTAATCTCCCCATTAATAATTGCTTCTCCAAAGTGAATATGTATTTAAATGTGACATCTGGTGATTTTTAATTATTCCAACTAAAAATATATTACATTATGCTCTCAAGGTTATGCAATTGTTGCTCACAAGGTAATGTTTAGTTCCTAATTTCTCCAGTTAGAAAAGGTGTTTTGTCTCTGATGGTAATCCTGGATATAAATTATTGTGCTATATAAGTCGAAATATGCAATATTTTCACACATAACAACACGAGGGAAAATGTTGAACTATAGAAAATCTAATGTGCAAACACACTCATATCATGATTTTATCAATAACCAAGCATCCTTTATATATTTTACTATTCACATAGAAAATTGTTCTTCTTTCCATGTAAGTTTAAGCATAATAATCCTCTCAAATTAGACAACTGAATTTGCTTGTGTATACGAAGCAAAACCAAGTTTATAATATAACAAGTTAGTTTTTGTTTGTTTGTTTTTAACGAAGCCAAACCGACAAGAACATTTTAATTTAGTAATCTGTCCATTTCTTAAGATTTCCAAGTTACGCAAAATTGAATCAGAAAAAACAGGGCTCAAAGAATATTTACAGAAAATTGAAGATGTGCATTTTATTCGCCATAAAAATACTATAAAGAAAAAGAAACCCTCATCTTTGTATTCTTAATAGGTGTTAGACTCAAGTGGGAAATTCTGCATTTATTGGACAATTCATTTTAGTATCATGCTGCTCTCTCTCTCTCTCTCTCTCTCTCTCTCTCACGCAAACGCACACGTTCTTATCTAAAGGTGCTATTTTTGGACTTAGGAAGATTTTCATATATAATTTAATACATAATTTGAAGCAAAATGCAATACTTTCTGTACCTACCAAAGATAGACCTACCATACAGATGAAGCTAAAATGGAATGAACTTTAACTTGAAGAAAGAAAGGAAAACGGAAGAATTGATTACCGGATTAGAAGATGTTAAGTAGAAATTTCTCAAAGCACAAGGGGACCCTATGCTCAAATATCTATTGTTGGAAACTTGTAATGTTTTAAACTCTTATGTAAATGTGTAAGAAATACTGACAAATAAAAAAAATCTGAATATGTCATATTCATGTGATTTTCTCTATCCTGTATCATTTATTAGTGGGTATACAAACTATTTTTACTAAAGCGTATTACTTTGGTTTCTATCTACTACATGTTAACCCAAATAAACCTTTGCAGAAATAGCTACATTACACAATTTGTTATAGATACAAAGAGAACAGCGATAGTCAAATGTTTAAGAACTGGACGCTATTGCTGGCCTTAAAATTCCATACTGTTCCCATGCAATCGCGACAAAACAATTGAATGTTGACAGGACTTTTAAGAGAATGACCAAGAAATGAACAATTCGAACCTTTAATAACGGATATCTCAGAAACGATTGTGTGTTTTAAAGAGATCTACTTTTTTGTGTAGTAAGTTTTCATGTATCACTTAATGTGTACCATTAATCCAAGATTATACAAAAATTTTTACGAATAAAGTTGACTTCACCGGCTATTCCCAGAAAATTCAAGATATAAATATCTTTAATATATATTTATTTTAGTCACAATCGTTAACAGCCGTTTTTTAGAAAATAAAAATGTAGAAAAATGTTCCCTGTAAAGAGTAGGGGATATTTTCTCGAAAATCTTCGTTTCGCATCTTTGGAAGTTACTGAGCCCAAATACTAAGTTTGGTATATATCGAAATTTTTGTTTTTTAGTCTCACACGTACGCACGCCACACATACCTTCTAAAAATGCTTTTCTTTTTTTGGATCCAGGTGTCTCAGGACATGTACTTCCGTTGAAATCTCGATATGGAATTTTAGGATGGAATACAATACCTTCTCCACCTACTATGCACGTGGTAGAGAAAGTAAAAAGAGTATCTATGCAATTTCCAAATTCATTCGAAGGCATCTCGGAAACTATGCAGCCGATACGAATGATCTGATCAGTGGTGGTTACTAAAATTCTTAGTGATAAAGATTGTTTTGTGTATAGATACATACACAAAGCAACTGTTTATATATATTTCAATAACAAAATCTTACTTTAGAGCCATAGCTATCTAGATAAATAGAAATTCTGAATACTTATGTTCAGACTTTTGATCCGTTGGGAATATATAACAAAAAAGAAATTAATGTTTCTCAACATTTTACTCGCGCCTTGTTTGTAGAATACCTAATCAAAACCTTAAAAATACGAATGTGACTAGAAAACTGTAAAACAATGCTGGTTCATAAATGAAGTACAAGTTTCCTACAGTAGCAAAAGTGGTCTCTCTGGGAAGGCAATCACCGCAATCATTGCAGCTGGCGTGTCTCATCCTTCTTACGTTTTTCGCTTTACAGCTCCGCCCCAAGCGCTTCTGTTGTGGCCGAAGACTTGCGTTATTTAGCGACCATTCTGCTCTATTCACTACAGAATAGAGTAAATAAATCAATTAAAAATAACAATAATAATAATCTTCCACACGGCCTGTCGACCTGCTCCGCTCTCAAACATATCATTCCATCTTGTTTTTGGTCTTCCTATTTGGCGGTATCCTCTAGGTGTATAATTTAATAACATTTTTGGTATTCGTTTCTATTTCATTCTTAATATATGATGATACCAGTTACTTTTATTATCGTGAATTTTTTAAAATTTAAACTGTAAATTTAAACTGCGAATTTCTTCATTTCTTTGTTTGTCTAAAAGGGTAAATCTTATTACTCTCTTACAAATTTCCTCTGCTGTTTCTATTCTTATTGTCTCTCCCATTCCGTTGTCCAATTTTCGCTTATATATTGCCATTGTTACTATAATTACTTTACAGAATTCCATTTGTGTTACTTTTTTACTTTTGAAGTCTTATTCTTATTCCTGTTTGACCTCTTGATTTATTTCTTTTGTTTCGTTTCCAAATTTAGCGCCATTGTTAACCTTCATTCTTGTACTATATTATTCACTGGTGTGCAAAACCTAAGAACGAAAGTAATCTTCACATGCTGTGACACTCCCAAGTAACATAGCTTGATGAAACTTGAATTATACACAGAGGGAACTGCTACGGTATGCTACAGTAGGCAACTAAACGAAATATGCAATGAGACGAACAGAAATGCCACTTTTATTCATAGACCATAAGCTACACTAAAGTCAATACGAAATATGATGGCTCTCTAGATTTACAGAAACATATACATGGTGCTTAAAAGGGTATATGATCACCACGGATAGCAATGCATACTCTGCATCGTGCTCCCATGCTGGCCACAAGGTTGACTAGCAGTTCTTGTGGTAGGGCGTTCTCCACCAGCGTTGTTGACAACTGCTGGATGGTCGTTGGTGCATGTGGATGTGCTGTAATGCGTCTCCCCAAAGCACCCCACACGTGTTCGATGGGATTTAAATCGGGGGAACGGGCAGACCAGTCCATTCGCCGAATATCCTCTCGTTCCAGAGATCTTCCACCTGCGCTGTTCGATGCGGTCGCGCATTGTCATCCATAAAAATGAAGTCAGGGTCGACTGCACCCCTGAAAAGACGCACAATAACGTTGACCAGTGAGCGTACCGTGTTCAAAGATTTGGAGGCGACATTATGCCTCCCCAAATCATAACACCCGGGCCACCAAAACGATCATGTTCAAGGATGTTCCTGGATTCATTTCGTGTTCCCACCTCTCGCCAGATGAGGGCACGTCGATAATCACTACTTAGACTGAACCTGCTCTCATCCGAGAAGATCACGCGACCCCATTCCTCGTTCGTTCAAACTTGATGCTCTTGGGACCATAGCAAACGGTGCCGCCGATGTGCGGATGTCAATGGAACACAACGTACTGGCAGTTGGGCAAAGAGATCACCTCTGTGTAGTCGCCGTGCCACTGTGTATCGTGAGATTGCGTGCCTAGCTGTCCTGTTAAATGTGGTTGGAATTGCTCCCGCTGTTTGGTGTGGATCCCTTTTGCCTGTTGCACAATGTAGCGGTCATCTGCTGCTGTAGTTAAGCGTGGTCGACCACCACCTCTCCTTGGGACAGCAGTGCCTGTGGTTTGGAATGTTCCCCAAGCACGTGAAACAATGCTGTGTGTAATTCCAAACTCCTGAGCAACAATCGTCACACTTCGTCCTTCTTCTAGTTTCCCGATGATTCTTTCCCGTGTGAAGTCATCCAAATGGTGTCTACGGACCATGTTGCAATGAAGAACACCACTACAGCGCACCGCTAATTGCCACACACCGTCTTGTCCTGTTTCCCCGTGTATAATAAAAGTTGTCATTTCTGCGAGAAAAGAATGAACGATTAAAGCTTCAGCTGCGGTAGATGCGGTGAATAGCAGAACAATAAGCCGAACCAGCTATGATGAAAGTGACTTCTTGTTAAGTAGGGGCTTATTTAAGCATGTGATGATTTTGCTACTAGTTTCGGATAACTCAGTGCATTGGCGGCATACAGTATGTACAATAAATGGATAAACAAACAAAATAAAGTATAGGGTACAGTTTGTGAAATTCTGGTATAGAAGCAGCAAACGTTAAATAAATTACGTTTTAAATGTAACTTGATTTACGAGGAGAATTATAAAACTAAGGTCCGGTGAACAATATTTAACGGATGGTAGGCCTGAATGACGTTTCACGCCTGCAGCACTGTATACCGTCTCCTGAGGAACCTACCACAGTGTTGGTGTGACGCAGTAGGCGTTTGCCAGTCGGTGAGAGCAGATTGCAATGGCCGCGACAATCGTAGATCATGCCAGTCGTGAAGTGCTCGGTGTGATTAGATTTCTGCTGGCAGAAGGATCGTTAACTGCGGACATCCGTCGTGAGTCATGCCTCGTGTATGGATCGGACATAATGAGTGACAAACAGGTTCGACATTGGTGGTGCAGGTAATGGACTGGCCTGCACAGAGTCCTGACTTGAATCCTATAGAGCACCTTTGGGATGTTTTGGAACGCCGACTTCGTGCCAGGCCTCAGCGACCTAATCGATACCTCTCCCCAGTTCCGCACTCCGTGAAGAATGGGCTGCCATTCCCCAAGAAACCTTCCAGCACCCGATTGAAAGTATGCCTGCGAGAGTGAACGCTGTCATCAAGGCTAAGGGTGGGTCAACACCATATTGACTTCCAGCATTACCGATGGAGGGCGCCACGAACTTGTACGTCATTTTCAGCCAGGTGTCCGAATACTTTTGATCACGTAGTGTAGATGTGAACGGCGATTATGTAGAAAAGTAAAGTATATATGTAGGCACATACTGCTGTCCATAAAAACCTTGTCTCATGAGCGATATTTTTATTATGGCCAAACGGACCTTAGTTTTGTAATACGTCTTGTATAAAATGCTCACTACTAAACGCTTACACCACGAAAACATCAAACTACTGCATACTGCAGAATTTTAAATTTAAACGTAAATATAAAATAACTCTGTATAATTTATTTGAAAATTCAGAATTGCACAAATATATAGAAGTTTGTTAACATTTTAAAACACACAAAAGCTAATCACTAGCGATGCAATTTATTTTTATTCCTACAGTTCTATAACTGAAATTTCGGCATTCCTAATGACAAATGAAAAATCCCCTGATATTCACGCAATATTCGGTGGAATGTCCGACTTCCTTAACCTGTCCCGACAGTCTTCCAAGTTTTGAAAATGTTGCATAGCAACAATCATCGGTCGGAATGGTCGAGTCATTTTTTACTTTCTCTATTACGTATAGTAAGTAGGGGAAGTATTGCATTCCACCCAAAAATTCGATACCGAGATTTCACCGGAAATACATGTTTTGAGACCCACTGAATTCAAAAAAAGCATTTTTGGAAACATGTCCGTGTGTGTGTGTGTGTGTGTGTCTGTGAACAGCATAACTCAAAAACGAACAGTCGGATAAACACCAAACTTGGTATTTAGGTTCAGTATCTTCCAGAGATGCGACACGAAGGTTTTCAAGAAAATCCCCCCACCCCAGACTACCCTTTACATGGAACATTTTTCGAAAATTTTAATTTTCTCAAAAATGGCTCTAATGATTTTGTTGAAAATATCATATGTTTAAGATAATGTCATGAGAAATGAAATGTATATCTCGAATTTTCTGGGAATGTCTCCAAAAGTATTCTTCATTGTGAACGACTTTTGCATAACTGGTAAACCGTAAGAGATAGACAGAATTTTACTACACAAAAAATGTAGATCGCGTTAAAATACACAACTTATGTCATATACATTTCTTTTGTTGAGTGAACCGTTTTCGAGATATTGCTTGTTATTTCCTTAAATTTTTCAATACTTACACTTTTTCTCAAATTCGTTATTCATTTTTTTTATGTCCTGGACATGCAAAGAGAATGAAATGCGCCACATAGCAACCAGCGTTAAAATATTTGACTATCGCTTATAACCTACCATATTCCCCTTGCATCTACAAGAAAATTACCAATAAGATTGACATCTCCGATATCTCGATTAACATGAAGCATATGGAGAATAGGCGTTTGTAAAAATAGTTTGTACAAGAGTAGAGAAAGTCATGTGAGTGTAACACATCAGATTTTTCATTTTTATATTTTGCGTATTGGTAACAGTACGTAAAATTTTAAACCTTTGTACCCTCTCTTTGGACCTGTAATTATACAACATAAAAGCTACATACTTTGCACATAATACAGAAATCCTAACATATATAACGAAATAGAGGTGAAGCTGTAGAATATGAAGATTCCACACTCCCAGGCCATGAAGCCTGGAAAAGACAAATGGTCTGCAAGCATTGAGAAAAATAATCTTCTTAGTTGTCAATTAAAAAGTGACGGTTCATTGATTCCTAACATTAACAACTTTCTCCCTTTATACGATTATTATTTTGCTAACGAACTTGACTATTAACTTAAGTACAAAGGAAATAAAACAAAAGCTTTGTTACGTGAGGTTATTAAACTAGTTCGCATCGGTATCGTATACGTATCGTACCGTTATAAGCAGATTTAATTCTCTTTTAATGCCCACCTTCGTGGTGTGGGGGTAACGTTTCTGCACCCGAGTTCGAATCTCGGTTAGGCTGAGTTATCTTGATAAGGTTTTTCCCGGAGTTTTTCCTTATCCTGTTAAGACGAATGTTGCGTAACTCTATGCTCAAGGACCCCAGAATCCATTGAGCATCATTTAACCCATTTCATTCATTCTTCGTTCGATATGATTTTTCAGGTTAAAGGCATGGTGGCATTTTTTGTGGAGCAACAACTATTTTTTACTCGGTACCAATCTCAATAAAAATCAAAGCCTTCTTTATAAACATCTTCTTTTATAGGTCCAATGTGTTGGTGCTATAGTACATAGGCTCTGTAATCCTTTTTAATTTTATAGTAATTTCTTAATTGAAACACTGGTCAACAAAATTAAAAATTTTTAGTGTTAAAGAAGCACAACGGGCGATTCTACTTAGTTTTTTGTGCTGATTTCAAATCTTTTTACCGAACTTTTCATCACCCGTAGTTTTTGAGCAATTGCTTGAATTACATTTCTGGTAATTATATATTTTAATATGTATAACACCTTAGATTAACTTTTACGTACCTAAAATGAATGTGAAGTAGATTTTCGACTATACTTTGCTTGAGGAACATCTCTCGAGTGTCCAACAGTAGTCTGCCAACATATTTGGAGTCCATTTTACCTGGTAGCCTTTCCATTGCAGCTATGTCCTGATGAAAACGCTCGCCATGTTTGTCGCTGACAGCGCCGAGATTCTCAGGGAATAAATCAAGATGAAAGTCCAACATGTGTATTTTCAACGATATATTACATCCCAAGACCTTTTAGTTCTCAATCAGCTCACTGACAAGTCTGTAATATTCAGACCTGTAGTTTCCTAAAATTTTATGACAATATTTTTGAAAGAGCACCATGCAGCTCGTTCTTGCATATTTAACAGCCTTTCAAACTGTGAATCTTTCATAGGTTCTCTAATTTGGGGGCCAATAAATATTCCTTCTTTTAGTTTCGCTTCACTGATCTTTGGAACTTGGTTTAGAGGAACAGGAATGCACTCCCGTCACGATCCATTGCTTTCATGAAGTTCTTAATCAAACCTAGTTTGATGTGTAAATGGAGGCAATAAGATTTTGCTAGCACTTGCAAGTGGTTGATGAACACAATTGCCTATCCTGGATTGAATGACTCTCTTTGGTCAGATTTTTTTAACATAATGATTGCTTTTATCTTTACTATTCCATATGCAAAAAAGAAAAAACAGCAAAATTGTAGATAGCCAAATTGAATTGCAAGTAAGACAGTTATCACTTTAAGATCTGCACATATCTGCCATGAATAGTCATCATACCAGATAATGGATAGCAAGAGATGCATGTTCACGTTAACTCTCCTTCATACCAACTGCGTGGGCTATACGAAATGGATGGAAACTTGCTATTATGTAGCAAGACTCCTTTCAATCTTGTTTTCGAGGAGTCAATGAACAAACACCAATCTTCAAGTTTATGTTAATCAACAGGGACTCCATCAAATAATCAACATTATTACAGAAAAGTAGATCCTCCTGTTTAGAAAATAAATGCTCCAATTCCTTTTGGCGTTGACGGAAAGAACTTACTTTTGTGGCATCTGCAGGAGGTGCTAGCCTTTCAATCTTGAAGCAAGTAACTCGGCTTTACTTTTAGACAACCAAGATCACCACCAAATCATTTAGATCCTCCTCTGTTAGAAAGTGCAGTTCGTTTATAGTAACTCCTTCCACAAAATCTGGGTCAATCTGTTGTTGTAATTCACCAATGTCATCAGCACTTTCAAAATCTTCAGTCACGTCTGGTGGAGTTGGTATGAGAAAGCCTGGTTCATGAGGCACTGGTCGAATTGCTGATTCTAAAGGTGGATATTTAACAGTATTTTTGGACTTTGAACTTATTCTAGATATATTTGTCAAGCAGAAGCAGCAGTCTGTTAGGTTCCCGCCATATCATAGGTACTGAAAGAGGCATATGTTGGAACATTTTAATCAGCCTGTAAATAGTGTAATTTGGTACAACAGATTTCCGGAGCCCAAAACTTATTCTAGTCTATTTTATTGTCAAAAAACACTCATAAGCTCTTTTAATTCGTGAAGTCAAATTTCGCCTCTGGCTTTTAAAGTGAACGCACCACAAATGTAACAAAAATTGTTTTTATCGTTTACACATTTGCGAGACATTATCCTCCTAATTCACAGTGCTGAAGAAAACACACTATTAGCTGACACTACACTTGTTAATTCACAACTGAGAACACATAGGATTAGCTTATTTCATTAAACAAAGCTCCTACTCCTCTGGCAACCGTGCAGGGCCCTTTCTATCTGTAACAGACCTACCTTATCTGTTGTTGGAGTAAACATTGACCTGGGCGGGAAAGCCGTAGTTTTATGAGAAGCTCTTTGTTGAACACTGTCATCCCTGAAGTCACAGACAACAATCGCCTAAAGAAAATATGTCATTTGTTGACCCAATGATATAAAATTATTTTCTTTCTATCAGTACATTTACCGCCATATGCTAATAGACATGAAAACAGTTTTTTTAATATTACAAAAAAATTGATGGAACATTTCTGGCTTCATTTTTTGATTTGGCAGATTAAAATACATAAGAATCGGCAGATATTGTTTATGTAACGTTTTCATTGTTGGACAGTGAAATAAAAAGTTCTTTATAGCCCCAGTCCGTCAGAACGAATAGGGCTTTTAAATAGTGAAAGAATTATCAAAATCGGTTTAATGGCGTTTGAGATCCCTTCTTACACCTATAGTGACATTCAATGTTTAAAAGAAATACTTCTATACGCCTCTTTTTAAAGAAATACCATTACAGAAGTTGCACAAACAGTCTGCACAGATAAGGCTGCGTAAACTTTCTTATTCTTCTTTCGTGATAGTTTAGAACAAATTTTATTGTCGTCTCACCCAAGAAGGACAACTTAAAAAAGTATGGAAGCATGGCTCTTGAAAACAAAGCCCAGTTACACATATATTTATAACTACATTAGAAGTGGCGATACATCTCAGCATTATTTCTGAGAGCGTTGCGCTTTTCTTTTTTTTTTCCTGGCAGTTTCTTTTCTGTGGACTATGTGAACATTATTACACCCTTCACTAGTGTTATTTGGCCAAGTCTTTACTGCACACAAAACAAACACCGAAAATGATATTACTAGCCTGATTACCACCTATGTCAATGAATCGGAGTCACTCAAGTATTTATGGACGTGTTTGTTGTTTTGCAACAAATGATTTCAGAAATGTACACAGCAGAATGTTATACAATTGTTTTACATATTATAATTCGTTTAGCAGGCTCAAAAAGGTCTATTTTCTATTTCTAGTGCAGTTACTGTGGGAGAAGAAAATCTGTCTGCACTAGCACTGCGAATAGAAATATAAATTGAGACATTAGGTACGTTGGATTAACAAGTAACATCTTTACATGCGAAGATATTAAAATTAAGCACAATTTCATAATACTGGATCTGCTTGTTCATAAAAATTATTGGCATAATTTGTAAATAACATATGATAATTGCAGAACTTAGCAACGCATTTAATACTGCCTGTACTTCAATATCAACCTTAACCTTAAAATACGGAACTGTTGTTCATATATTTCCTAGTTTATAGATTCTTCAAAACCATACAAATACCAATATTTCTTTGTAACCCGTCGTTATTATACAGTGAAGTGCTACAGCGTCCTTGTTGCTTTTCCGTTTGCGTTCAGCAGTTTTCACTGTAGCAAGCTGTCTCCGTCAGTAACGGAGGCAGTAAATGACACTTGTCGTGCATACAGTAGCAAAATAGCGGGAAGAGGAGCGTCGCAAGCACGGTTTGGCGCGAATTTGCCGACACACTAGGTATAGTTTATTAAACTTTAACGCACGATATAATATGCATCTTACCTTCCCGCATTCAGCTGCTGCATTGATGTGTGTACGACTAGACGTTCCGAGGAATTAACTGGTGTTGCAGAACTAGACTTCCTAACCGTCCCGCAAAAAAGAAATCAATTGGGAACAAAGTTAAGGAAGCGCCACACGCCCACGTCTAGTGAATGCCAAATGCAACTAAATGTGACAGCGTACATTTAAGAGCAAAGAAATGGTCCGTTCTCCTACACCGCAAAAGCGTTTTTCTTCATTTCTACATTTATGTTATTAGCTCTCGATTTGCCTAGTCCTATCACCCCTCTGTATGACGGGCTTGATAGAAATTCAAAGAAAGAAATCTTAATCAAAGAGCGATGTTGTTCGTTATGAAATGAAGGGGTTATCAGAAATAGTCTCTCTCAATCTCTGAGATCGATGTAAATAACTAGAACTGTTCTAGCCAAATATAATCATGTGGAGGGAACAGTGAGTTGGGGATAAATGAATTACTTATAGCGTTAAAATACCAATCAGCCATTAGTGTCAAGTTTTTCTGCTGAAAAAAGACATGGAAATTAAGTCTAAAGTTATTGCCACCATCGAATAGGGATGTGGTGGTGTGAGTGCCGCTGAACTGCGTGATACTCTTGGAGAACCGAATCCCATGTGTGGAAAAATGATAAAGAGGCCGTTATTTTGACTTGTCAACTAGCTTGGTTGATGAGCATTTGGATATTAGCAATAAAAAGAGATAATAATTGCACATAATTATAATATGAAACCATATATGTCTAATTTATCATCATGTATAATTTGTTATTATTGCTTAATGACCTTATTGATATGACTAGTATTCAAACGGCATCGTTTAACATGGCATTAATGGCAACCCTTGTTAATACCATTATGGATATTGTTAACTTAACGGCACTCAACTAGCAACAATACGTTATTATAAAAAGGATTATCTATCCGATCGTGAAGTTAAACTAATGTAGAAACAGCTTGTGTGCGTACGAGCTTTGCAAGAGCGCAATACACTCGCTCTTACAACTGTCTAGCTATCGTTCACAGATAAACATCTTAAACAACGGAAACTAAATAATAATAATAATAATAATAATAATTAGAATAGCAGTGGCGCTATGCCGACTGCTGAAGCTTCATCCGTGGCGTAGTCATTATTTCATTAAGCGTCAGTGTGCCACTTGTCCCGATTTTGTCGGGATCGTCCCTATTGTTTTGCAATTGTCCTGTGTCCCTAAACAAGTGTGACGGAACACCCAAATGTCCTTAATTTTCTATGTTTAAGTTACAAGCCGAGCTTTATTATGGAGTCTTCAAGGCTTTAGGTCAAATAATATTTGTAATAGTATTAGTAATAAATAGTTACTTTTTCTTTAAAACTCTACCGTTGGTCATTTTGATAACTGTTTAAATTTACAAACCAAAGAGCGACCAAGAATGAGTTCGCGTTTCTGTTTCTAAGAACAAATTCTGTTACAACATTAATTTTACATCTCAAAAAATAAAAGAATTTAACCTGCAGATCTTTATGCTGTATTAGTATCCCATTATAAAAGTACTCATCTAAATTAAAAGATGGATTATATGGCTTTCGAGTAAATCAAAATTAAATAAATTAAGCAAATCGGACCAGGAAATATCTAGAAGAAATGCAGTTGATGTGTATCAAAGGAGTCTTCATTATTTAAATAAATGGTTCAACTTAAGGATCCCCTTTTAAAAAGCATTTGCTGCCTTGAATCTGAAAGAAGTAGTAACCTTTGGTAGCCTTATAGAAATTGTTAATGTCCAGAGCTTAGAAGTAAACGGTGGTGAGTTGTAGGTACAATGAGTTCGTTATTCGATTTATCAACCGACAAAAAAATGGGTCCGTTTTCACTTTCTCTTCATGTACATAGTAGATAGAGAAGGTATTGCGTTCCACCGAGATTTCACCGGAAATATATGTTTTGAGGCACCCTGAATAAAAAAAACATTTTAGAAAAGAGGTCCATTGCGTGTCTTGACTATGCCTGTGAACAGTATAACTAAAAAGGTACAATGATCAACACCAAACTTCATATTTAAGTTCAGTATCTTCCAAAGATCGACACGAAGATTTTCAAAGAAATTCACCTACCCGAAAATACCCTTTACATGGAAAATTTTTCGAAAATTTTTACTTTCTAAAAATGGCTCTAATGATTTTGATTAAAATATCATATATTAAAGATATTTAATGACAAATAAAATGAATATCTTGAATTTTCTGGAATAGTCTGTAAATTCCTCTTCATTCGGAAGGAATTTTTTATAAGCTTGTATAACTGGTAAACTTTAAGCATAGACGAAAACGTACTATAAAAAAATGTAGATCTCTTTGAAACAAAAATTTATTTCAAATAAGTTTATTGTGGCATAAGCCATTTCTGAGGTACCCCTTTATAATTGTTTGAAATCTTCATTCATGGGTCATTCCGTTAAACTCAACATTCCGCTGTTTCTCGCGATTGCATGGAAACAGTATGGAATTTTAAGGCCAGTATATAGCGCCCAGTTCTCTAACATTTGACTGTCGTTGTTTTCTTTGCTTCTATAACAAAATGTGTAATGTAGCTATTTCTACAAAGGTTTATTTGGATTAAAACGTGGTAGATGGAAAAATTAGCTTAGTAAAAATAGTCTGTAATACCCACTAATACACGATAGGGGGTAGAGAATGTCGTGTGAATATATCACATTAGATTTTTAACAAATGTGCAGCTCCTAACTTATTAAAAGAGTAAAATTTTTGTTCTCCATTCCGTCAGTAATGCGCATGGAAAAAGGGCGTTTTCTTTAATGAAAAACTTGAGGACGGAAGAAAGAAACAAACTTCACGAAAAATCCGTAGAAAGTGAACTTCTGGTTAAAATAAACTATAATATTGTTCATAAATATGCTCTACAGGAGAAATAACTTCTGAGGGCCACTGCATCCGATAAAAAGTACGTCTATAAGTTCCAGCAACATTATTTGTACAAAGCATCGTGTTCTTACCAAGGCAAACGTAATTTCAGTACCTATAGCGACATTTAATTCAGTATTTTTAGTTAAAAGGTTTACTGTTCGGTTTAGGTGTACGCCTTTGACTTCCTGAAGATACAGTCCTAGTATAGGAACAGAATTATGCTATGGGAGTTTTGATGATCATATTCGTCATTAGCAAGTTTGTCTTAGATTATAAAGGCATCACTGCAACAATTTTTGTGAGGGTAAAATCTACAGAAATATAGGCTATAATTTACAATTTAGAATGGAGACGGATAAAAAGACATCGTGTTCCTTTAACAATTAAGAAAGCACTGAATATACAGAAAGCAAGCGCTTCTGTTACGGATATGCTGCAATGTAACAAAGGTTGAAATGAGCCGATAAAGAGAGAAAGAACTTCTCCATCCCTACGGCAAGAGGACATGAGAGTGGAGAGTTGAACCGTTGGCTCAGTTGGGAAGGCAGGTTGAAGCTAACTACGTGGACAGTTACTTCCAACTTTTTTTTTTCAATGTAGTAAAGTTACGGCTTGTATTTTAATACTAAATGCCGAAATAAAGGAACTCTCTTCAATTTTCAGTACATTGGCAAATTACATTTATTATGAACGTTACATGGTAAGCTTCAGGTAACCAGACAAATACCAGGGTAACACGCAAATCCCCAGTTCAGTTTTCAGGTATAAATATTTGTTCTCCAGCATAGAAACCACAGCAACATTTTGTTATGCGCCAAAAATATTCGACATAAACATCACGATTTGACCATTAAATTGATTTCAACTATCCAAAGGGTAAAACGCAGATGATCCTCCTTTGTAATGTTAATGTAATGTATTTGCATACTAAAACGTGATAGTGTCAAAATATAAAAATAAATTTTTCTTTTTTTCTCTATTTTATTTTACGTCGCTTTAACTCCTTGGTCATATCGCGACGGATCTGTTTATGGATAACTCTTAGAACGATATGTGATGGACAGTTAGCCTTCTAGGTCTCATCCCTGTAACTACCCGCTCCGTCACGTGTCACAGAGACCCTAGCGCATAGTTACCGAATCTTCTGCTTCGTGCCGTGCAGACGGCATTAGGGTGCCATCCAGTCCAACCGCCACCCTCACACAGAAAGGCGGACAGTTAGCCTTCTAGGTCTCATCCCTGTAACCACCTGCTTCATGCCGTGCAGATGACATTAGGGTGCCGTCCAGTCCAACCGTCGCCCTCATACAGAAAGACGGACAGTTAGCCTTCTAGGTCTCATCCCTTGAAATGCCATCTTGCTTTGTCACGTACCCACAGAGACACCCAGCGCATGGCAGTCGGATCTTCTGCTTCGTGCCGTGCAGATGGCGTTAGGGTGTCGTCCAGTCTAACTGCTTACCTTGTCTGTAAATAGATGGCACAGCATTCGCTATTACTACTTATTTTTCTACTATTGTTTTAGACTTAAGGTGGAACTTTGGGTCGTGGTATTTACCTTGACTACTGAGGAAAACCAGTAAAAAACCTCAGACAGATTGGTCGGCCCACGGGATTTGAACCCGGGACCTCCCGACTTTACCGCCTGAGCCATCCCGCTCGGTAATATAAAAAAGAATGTCATTATTAAGTCATAATGTCGGTATGTTACGAGGCTGTGGCCTTGTTTTTTCATTGCACATGATGTGTCATTCTTCGCAGCTGTTGATGCTCGTTACGCAATGGTATTGGCGATCGTCCGTTTTTCTGACCATTTTGAAAATATAACGACTTCCTTCCCTACTGGCACAACAAGGAGTAAGAGCAGTAACTGCAGTGCTCTTCGTCCAAGCATATTTTCAATTCTTTTTCCTTTCCGAGCAGGAACGGGGCGCAGTGAGCTGAAATGCACACTGACATGCATAACAAGTGACCTATTCTCCTAGATAATAATAGTATTTTTCCCTCCATAAGGTTTCCACCTTAAGGTAAGCAACCATTGACTCCACCTAGCCGGTATCAGTTCTCTGTGTAACTGGCCTGAAAAGCAATTCAGAGATAAAAACGAACCAATGAACGATGTTATAATCGATATGAAATTAAGGGGTGGTTCGTATACCGCCTCTATGAAAGTGTTTCATTACAATTGGGTGCAGAAGGAAAGGCTAAACCATAATCATCATCATCATCATCACTGCAAGGAATAGGCAATGCTAGTTCTGGCTTCACAAAACATTAACCCAGCGCTTCCTAGGACGTCCAACATCTCGTCGTCCTCTTGTTTGATAGTTCCTCGCTGGTAATGGGTTAAGGCTAAACCAATACACATATTTCGGCTCTCTAGAGAAAGGAGTGAAGAATTATTTGTATGAATCGTTAAAACAGCTACGATATTTATGTAGGTAGTGTAGCATGAAAATACAAGGTTTAATTACATTAAGAGAACAAAAACCAATAATTTCTTAATTTTTGTCTTTATTGCTACGCTTTTATTATGTTTAATTTTTGTGCCAAACCTCAACGAAATATTGCATTAACAGCACTTCATTGCGAGAACATGGACAGCTGGCTTGTAGTGTTACCTTTCGGCAGTTCGGCCTTATTTTTTGAGAGGTAAAGTACCCTGCCAATCCAGTGGTTAGAATTATACTCGAGGAACAGAGGAGGTCACGCTGGCAGAGGGGCGACCAATTTGTCAGTATCAGCATAAGTCGTTTATGTTGATAGTGATTTATGGGTACATTTTTAAGCACATCAGTATACCTGACTAGAAGAATATGTAGTACGCACTGGTTATTTGCTTCATCCTTCTTGCTGCAAATTTTAGCAGAGTGCCTGTTCGCACAGGACTCGAGGTTACGTTGTAAGTTCTCAGATTTCACACGCGGTCTTCGTTTACCGAGATGGAAAATGTTCACCTCGCATATATGGTAATGGTAACCACGAACCGCGAAATATGTCATGTTTCAGCTCGTATTCCCTACAGCACAGGCACTCCGCGTTCACGTCCGGGCATACAGTTTTCTTCTCATACTGAAGCAGCGGAAGGCACGCTCTCAAAGATGGAGCCAGAAGTTTGCATAAGAAGTTCTCTCCAACGAACATAAACAAATTTACTGAAAGGCCACGCGTTTGAGTTAAAAGCTCCGTCTGCGGTTGTCTGTGTGACAGAAATGTTCAAGCGTTCCTACTAAAGTCAGCATTAGTTAGGAGCGATGCTAATTTTTACGAAGTCAATACAGATGGACTACACAGGCTATTTTAAAAAGCTGATTGTACAATCACAGAACTTTATTTATTAGCATTATGTTTTCATAGCTATTCTAGGAATTCGGAACTATTCATACAACAGCTTATTTTTCCATCTTCTTCTGTTAATCATAATAAATACTCGCTAGCAAATATGCAAAGGGACCAATAAACCATCGCTGGATGTACGCAGAGTTCAGTCTAAAGGAGTAGCTTGTCAAGTTTTCAACTGCTGTTTATTTTTATACAATGCCCATTTAAATCTGTCCAAACTTTCAAAAGAAATATTCCTTACCATTCACTTGTGAACATAAAATTTCCTCATATTATAGTAATGAAATTAGGCTTGTAAGCGTATTCAAGCATTATATCACCAGAGGACTTAACTGATGCAACGTAAAAATGATTATTTAAAATAATATTATTTTCGTTGATGGCTCAAAAATGGATAATAGTGTTGGGTGTGCTGTTCCTACCAACGGCGAGACACTCGTATATGACGTTTCCTTTCCCGATTTCCTAAGTACTCTGCTGAACTTTTGAAATATCACAATCGAACTAAAATCCCTTCAAGAAGCGCTGACCGGCGATTACGTCTCGCGACCAGCTTTATACGTCAGTTGCGTCTCTGGAATTTTGGGTCATATGTCAGTTCGTCCCTGGATTTCTTGGTTAATATGTTCTGAAAGATTTGAATTGTTAGTCCCAGTATTTTCAATTCCTGGCACAAACAGCATTTCCCTTCCCATCTTTCATTTTTAACATTTAACTTTATGAAACACTTACATGATTTCATGCATCACGCTCAACGCAAAATATTGTTCTGCAGATCCTTGTGATGTCTAAATTTGTAACCATCGATCACAAATAAAGGCTTCCCCTTCTCACTTGTCATCGACTCCATGGCTCTTGCACCACTGAGAATGAGAACTATTACGTATGTTCAGTTCTTATCGAAGAACCTACACCTACCCAAGCTACCTAAGCTGTGGACGCAACTGGCATAGTCCCTCAAGAAGTTCCAATAAAATAAACAGTCCGGGTAAACAACTTACATTTGTATGCATTTTATCCAATCGAGATATATCAAAAAATTAAATTTTCGACAGGTCTACAAAGACGACCCCTTGCTACCCAAACAAATGACATTCTACCTTCTCATCGTTTCTCAATCTCACAAGAAGCATGGAAACTGAAATGAACAAATTAATTTATCCATAAACGACACACTGCAAGAAACGATCTGCGGCCATCTCCTCATTTAAAGCTAAAAAACTCAAAATTAAGTCATAACAACCAAGCAGCTATTTGGTCATATGTAAAGCACGCATTCATGGCTCCTCTCCAAAATAGGGCTCCAAATTCTCGATACTTGTCATTTTGGTTAACTATGCATAACTTTTATCATCTGATGTAGACATTCTACTGCAAGTACAAATTGAGCATCTCCATTCCAGGGAACAACCATCAGTTTTATTAATAAACTATCTTTTATACTAAGGACATTCGTTTTTTCAGTCCGCTGAAAATGTCAGTTTAGTAAGCTACACCCAATTTAATTATAAAAGAGTAACATTGAAACTGTAGTGACTTTGTAATAATTAATTCTTAGAAGTTGTGAAAAGGCCTAGACTTTAAAACAAAAGTAGGTAAATGATTTAAAAATGGTTTCAGCACATAGTTTCCTAAAGGTTCAGATATTTTAATGAGTCATTAGAACCATTTTTGAGGGAGAGGTCCCCCCCCCAAACATGAAAGTATTTTCGATGCAAAAGTGTTTGAGATAGAGGTATACTTGATAAGCATTACTTTCTCTTACTATCTTCCACAAAAGCAAATGGTCAACTCCAATGAGACATGCTCGAAGGGTCATCTAATTCTCAGGCGTTCTTGCATAGATGGTAGCGAATGAAATTTGTTATATGCTTCCCTTGCTGTGCAAGGAATGGCAGCCATCAGCTCACGTCGCAGTTTTGAAAAGCAATATTTCAGCAATAATTGTAAATTAACAGGCAAATATTGCAAATTCAATTTCAGTACGCCAGTAGAAAGTAGGTGATTATTGTGTTAGTGGACAAGAAGTAAAAACGATTCCAGTGTTGGGTGCTTTGTTTACAAACGTATGCTTAACCACCAACACGTTTCTTTGCTTAGAGTAGCTGAAATTATTAAAGCGTGTTACTACTGATCAACAGTAGTGCCGAAGCGCGGATCGAGTCCCATATGACGTGTAGCTTTTTCTTATAGAGAACATCATTATTTATATAACCTGAGCCAATTAATATAAAATTATACAAATTAATTGAACCTCTTTCTGATAAAGCTCCTCCTTGAGTACAGTAAATTACATGCTTATTTTTATTTCAAATAGCGTTGTAATTTTGCCCGCCGTCTTACAAACGCTGCAATATGATTGCAATTTTATAACTGAATAATTTATAAAATAATAATTTCAATTGCTGCAAGCAAAGCAAGGAAAACGCCTACCTCAACTGTCATATATTCCTCCCGAAATTAATAACATTTTACTTTAAATACCATCATTCAAGACATCTCTCTATAAATCTCGAAGACCATTACCACGTTAAAGAATTTACTTAATTCACGCACTATTAATGTTTACATTAGCTTACAATGGATGTAAGGGAACATTATATCTTCTTAATATTGGAAGCAAGGAAATATCGACAATCAAGGAAATCAAAATGTTTCAAACACAAGAAACAAAAATAATTATTTTAAAAATGTTTAGTGAACTCAGTGTGATTACATTCCTTTATAGTTAATTATGCAGTGTTACGGCACAATACTGTGCTATGTGAGAATCGAAAGCAAATGAATTTAGTATACTACATATCATGGGAAAGCAGTTAATGGTAAAAAGACGGTATTAATGATCACAAAAATGTATTGTTGGTAGCCAGTGAATAAAGTAATTAATGATATATTAAACAGAACACAATGCAGTTGTGCATTACTTGAAAGTGAAGCAACCGTTTCTACCCAACACCATTGCCATTTTGTTTACTTCCATGCACTATACAATGTTGGCATGTCCCAATTAACTCAGTTTTAGAAGCGTGTCTTTATCCTGATTTTCCATTGCGGCTAAAAGAATCTAGATGAATTAAAAAGTTTGTTAATTTTCAATTTCGAAAATAAGCATGCGGGAGGCGAGGATGGAACCACAAACAGCTGGCACTTTTGAATTCTACGGCGAGGGCTGCAGCGGTCTCCTCTATTCCTCAGTTGGATAACTTGCGCTTTATTCACATGATATTAAGTTTTATTCTATCGCTAGCTTAGCAACAAATTTCATTGTAAGGCGTTCGTAGCACCCTGAGAAATGGTTTAAATATCTTGTTTCTAGATATTCATTTACACTTATAAACAATAAAAAGAGAACATTATCTAGAACAAATATGACGCAGCGTTCAGTGTAGGGTATAAGTTCCTTTAGCTGCTTTTATTAACGACAGACAAATGACGATGAAATCAGCACAGCAAGGAAAGCATGTGACAAATTTCATTCTCATACTATGGAGGAACGCTCAAGAAGAACGCCACATATTTTGTTGTAGTGTAAGAAGAATACACTAGGTTAAAGGATAGTCAAATCTTTTCAAAGTAGGTCGCTATGTGTTGGCTTTGAAATTCTGTTCTCTTTGCATGATCCCGAAAGGTAAGAAAAGAATATTAATTAGCATTTAAGAGAAGTATAAATTATTTTAAAATTCAAACCAATAAAAAATATCTCGGAAATTGTTAAAATCCCCCCTCCAAAAAAAATTGACATATATTGTACCATTAAGCAAGATCTACTTTCACGACAATTCAAGTAACAAAAGCATACTGACCACTTAATAAATGTGAAATTGTTGAAAATTCAAACCCGAAGCTACGAATTGTTAACTGTTAATTTCACGAAAAAAATTGAGATAAATTGTGTGTTTTAACGAGATCTAATTAGTTTGCACGATAAAGCATTGTTTCTCTTATAGTTTATCAGTAATATAAAAATTATACAAAATTCGGGACACTCATATTACTTTCTCTACTACATACTTATAGTAAATACAGGAAATATCTGTATTGCAACCAAAAATTCGATGTCAAGATTTCACCGCAAATATATGTTTTGCGGCACTCTGAAGCCTCCTCCTCCCCCCCCCAAAAAGCATTTTTAGAAAAAAGGTCCGTGTTTGTCAGTCGGTCTGTGAACAGCATAACTCGGTTGAATTTGAAGTTTGGTGTTTAAGTACAGGCCCTTCCAAGGAAGCGATAGGAAGACTTTGAAGAAAACCCCCCACTCCAAATTACACTTTACATGAAGCATTTTTCGAAATTTTCAATTTTCTTAAAAATGGCTCTAATAATCTTGATTAAGATATCATGTGTTCAAGTCATTTTCATGAAAAATAAAGCTCATATCTTGAATTTTCTGGGAACAATGTGAAGTACTGTATATTCCGAATGACTTTTGTATAATTAGTAAACCGTAAGAGACAGAAATAATATTAGCACACAAGAGATGCTAAAGCATACAATTTATGTCAAATAAATTTTTTGTGGCTTTAACCATTTCCGAGATGTTTTTATTGGTTTGAATTTTCAAATACTTTATACTTTTCTTAAATGTAAAACGATATTCTTTCTTTTTTCTTGTCGGGGTCATGCAAAGAGGACAGAATTTCAAAGTCATCACATAGCGACCGACTTTGAAAAGATTTGACTAAACTTTAGTCGAATGTATTCTTCTTATACCTGCAACAAAATATGTGAGTAATGAAGGTTTATCTGTATTAACAAGAAGTAGATATAGGAATAAGCTTTAATAAGAATACTCTGTAGAAGAGTGAACAAAGAAAGTCATGTGGACGCAGCACTTCAGACCTTTTACTTTCTCTACCAGTACATAGTAAGTAGAGAAGGCATGGCATTCCACCCAAAAGTTTGATACCGAGATTTCACCGGAAATGCATGTTTTGAGGCCCCTGAATCCAAATAATGCATTTTAGAAACATGTCCGTGTGTGTCTGTGTGTTTGTGAACTCAAAAACGAAAAGTCGGATAAATACCAACCTTGGTGTTTAAGTTCAGTATCTTACAAGGATGTGACACGAAGATTTTCAAAAAAATCCCCTTACCCAATTACCCTTTACACGGAACATTTGTCGAAAATTTTGATTTTCTAAAAAAATGGCTGTATGGATTTTGATTAAAACATCATATATTAAAGATATTTGCAGGACAAATAAAATGCATATAATACCTGTGAAGTCCTCTTCATTCGGAAGGAAATTTGCATAATCCTATATAATTGGTAACACTAAGCGATAGACGAAAACGTACTAAACAAAAGATGTATATATTTTTAAAACACACAATTTATTTCAAATAAGTCGGCATTAGCCATTTCTGAGATATCCGTTATTCATGGTTCGAATTGTTCATTACTTTCTCATTTTCAGCCCTGTCAACATTCAACTGTTTCTCGCGATAGCATGGGTACAGTATGGCATTTTAAGGCCAGCATTTAGCGTCCAATTCTTAACGTTTGACTGTCACTGTTCTCTTTGTATTTATAACAAAATGTGTAATGTAGCTATTTCTGCAAAGATTTATTTGGATCAAAATACAGCGGATATAAAAATAAACTTTATTAAGAATAATTTGTACACCCACTAATAAACAACAGAAGGTGGAGAAAGTCATGTGAATGTATCACATCAGATTTTTATAGATCTGATTTTTATAGATCTGACAAGAATATCCCCTTATAGTATTAAAGCATTCAGAAAACTTCAGGTTACCTGACATTACAGTTGAAAGGGCGTAGGATGCCACAGATTTGTTTCGCTAACGAAGCGTGTGCCGATTTCATATTCGTAATTTAGCTCCTCGTGTTCATTTTAGCACATCATCTTGGTATAATTATAAGTGCGATATTTGTGAGCCGTACGTGCAAGTCCCAGTTGACCTGTAGTTCAAGGGAATCACGCAGCTGTGAGCCGGACCGTTGCTATGGGAACACACGGAGGGTGTAGGAGGGAGTGAGTAATGGCTCTAGTACCTACAGTATTATTTTACATCGTCATGTCGAGTTTAATGGACCACTTCACTTTCTTGCCGATGAGCCAGGAAATGATGCGGCCTGGCTGCTGATATATGCCGCTCTTCTCTCAAGAATCTGCATTTCAAATATCATTCAGGTACACACAGTGCCTCGAAAAATGTAGTTATAATACAGGACGCTATGCTGACATTAATTTATACTATATACGTTTATATTAGCAATGCGAATTCTTTCCAAATGCATGTCATTCAGAAATTAAGAACTCTCTTTAATTCTTACCTGGTAGGTAGAGAAGGTATTCTATTGCACTAAAAATTCAATACCAAGTTTTCACTGGAAATACATGTTTTAAGACCCACCGAATAAAACAATAATTTAAAAAAGAATGTCTGTGTGCTTGTGAACAGCACAACTTAAAAATGAAAAGCTCAGTTAAATATCAAACCCCCACCCACCCCAAACTATCCTTTACATGGAACATTTTTCGAAATTTCTCATTTTCTCAACAATGGTTATCGATTTTGATTAGAAAAGCACATATTTAAGCTATTTACATTACAAAAAAAATTCTGGTGACATCCATAAAACCTCAGCATTCGTATACTTTTGTATTTTGGTAAACGTTAAGCGATTGACACGTAATACACAACGAATGTACATTTCTTTAAAACACACGATTTATTTCCAATAACTTTTTGTGGCATCAACCGCTTCTGATATATTCCTTGTTAATGGTTTGAAATGTTCAACACTTCGTCAATTTTAAAGTGCTGTCGCTATTCAGCTGTTTCTCGCAATGTCATGGAAACAGTTTGGAATTTAAGGCCAGTACATGCCAACTAGCGCTTAAATATGACTATTGATTCAGTTTCCTGTATTCCCTCTTATACTTGCAACAAAATGTGTAATGCAACTATTTCTGAAAAGGGTTAATCTCGATTAACATGAAGTAGATAGAAAAATAAGCGTTGGTAAGAATAGTGTGTAGAACCTGTATAAAGTAAACGTTAATGGATAGAGAAAGTCGTGTGAATATAACATTTTTTTTCTTTCGTGAAATGTCTTTTACTTTATAATCTACCTACACTAGATAGAGAAATTTATATTCTATATACAATTAAATATTTCGCCCAACATTTTGAGGTCCATAAGGAACCCGAAAAAACGAGCTTTGTTAGAAAAAGGTCCATGTATGTATGTCTTTGAACAGCATAACTCAAAAATGTAAAGTCGGATAAATACCAAACGGAATTTCAATTCAGCATCTTTCAGGAGTGTGCCAAGAATAGGTTCAAGAACATTTTTCCAACCCTAGCTACCATTACATGGAAATGCTTTCATTATTTTTACTTCTTCTACTACGTATAGTAAGAAGGGAAGTATTGTACTCCACCCAAAAATTTTATATCGAGATTTCAACGAAAATACATATTTTGGGAACGCCTGAATAAAAAAAAAGCATTTTTAGAAAAAGTACTGTGTGTGCGTCTGCATGACTGTGAACAGCATACATCAAAAACGAAACTTCGGATCAACACCAAACTTGGTATTTAAGTTCAGTACCCTCCACAGATGCTATATGAAGATTTTTCATGAAAACTCCTCCACCCCAGACTACCCTTTACATGGAAGATTTTTCGAAAATTTTGATTTTCTAAAAAGTAGCTCTAACGATTTTGATTAAAATACTATATATTCAAAATATTTACATGACAAATAAAATGTATATCCTGAATTTTCTGGGAATAGCCTGTGAAGTCCACTTCATTCCTAAGAAACTTTCTATAATCTTGTATAACTGGTAAACGTTAAGCAACAGACGGAAACGTACTACACAAAAATGTAGATTTCTTTAAAACGCACAATTTATTTAAAGTACGTTTTTTGTGGTATAAGCCGTTTCTGAGATATCTGTTATTAAAAGTTCGAATTATTCAATACTTGTCAGTCTTTTAGTATCATCGATTTTCAGATGTTTCTCGCGATTGCATGGAAACAGTATGGAATTTTAAGGCCAGCATATAGCCTCCAGTACTTAAACATTTGATTATCCATGTTCTCTTTGTATCTATAACGAAATGTGTAATGCAGCTATTTCTGCAAAGGTTTATTTGGATTAAAATATAGTAGATATAAAAATAAGCCTGAGTAAGAATAATTTGTATATCCACTAATAGAGGGTAGAGAAAGTCTGTGAATGTGTGACATTAGATTTTTTTATATACCTACTCAAAAACTGCTGTACTGATGTGCAAAATACTAGATGTTTAATATATTTCAATGACCAATAAAATGTTCATCTTTCGTTTTCTGTGAATAGTTTGTGAACTTCTGTACATGCTGAGTTTTGTGTAATTTTGTTTAACTAGGAAATCATAACATTCGGTTTCTGGAAAGCAGGTAATGAGTATGTTTATTTCCTTGTTTATGACAGACGTAACTTGTGGTAGTAGTTCGTTTACTGCTTTGCATTTCTTGTCCCGATCACTACCAAAACCTTCAATCACTCGCACTTGTTCTACTTTCACTTTATTGTAGTCACCCTAAGGGTGCTGTGTCGTTAATAAACAAAATATTATTATTATTATTATTATTATTATTATTATTATTATTATTATTCGTAGATTCACTGTTCATGTATTGTAAATAATTCTAGAAGTTACAGTTAATAGCTTTTAACGCGAATATTGAACTTTGTCTTTAGGATGGGTTATCATTTCAACCAGGTAGATAAGTTATATAACAGTACGTATATATGCATCACTGTGTTACACAGCAAAGCATAAGAGAAGGCTTTTTTGAAACCTGTAGGGTATCTTAACAGTTTCTTCAGGTTGTAAAACCTAAGTGTGCCAAGTTTTGAAAAAAAAAAACAATACAAATATACAGCTTGATAATTAAGTTCAGTGAAAATCGAGAAAAAATTATTGATATGAACACGATATTCAACTTACGCCTTCAATAACTTAATAGATTTTAATCCTCCCATTTGGACTGAAAGTTATTTAAAATCCGCCATTTTGGTAATTAAGTGTCAAAAATCCTCTGATATATATTGAAATTGGGTATTTGAACATAACTCTCCCCCTGTTTTAGAGTTTTTTGGAAATATTTTATAAGCATGTCCATTCGAACAAACAATGTTTTTGCAGTGAAAAAATTATCTCTATTCCAAACACACACAGACACAGACATTTTTCTCTTTATAATATTAGTATATATAATTATAACACAAAGAAACCTTGATTATATATTCTTCGTAGCAAATAGAAAAGATTAGGAATGATAAAATACAATATTTACTTCAAAGGCTTACTATGAGCCTCGAACATGTAGGTTACAAATGTGTGAAACAGGTTTTTTTTTCTCTACTTCAACCAATTGTCCTCCTCGTAGTTCGTACACCCCTCAGGCACTTACAAGCCAATGCCGTAGGTCAGTAGCCGGTCGAGGGGCAAGCAAACTCTAGAGTGTAGATCATAGCATATCTAGGATGGGTGATCAGCCCAATGCCTCGTATGGTGGTAAAGAAGGAAATGATGAAAGGGATGATATGTAAGTTCATGGATCAAATTATCCAACCCAAAATTCGCCTGGCGACCGAGAAAAACTGCGAAAAAAACTTCGGCTAGATTGGTCGGTCGCGGGGTGTTGAACCCGAGACCTCCAGAGTGTGGACCACAGACGTTACCGCCTGAGCCATCCCGCTCGGTGAGAACAGGTTTTACGGAGTTTTGTTCATACGTGACAAAGCAACAAATATGAACCTAGTGATTAGCCTTACTTGAACTTGCGATGTGAAATGAGCTAGAAACCAACATTTCAGACATTCCAATTCAAGAAACATAAACGTTTCACAGTGAAATTAAGAAATTAATTATTCACCTCGTATCATGTTCTGGTTATTTAAGCTTTCTGATTGTACATCTATTAACCGTCTAATCTCTTTGTAATTGCCCGGTTTTAAGTTAGCTATGCAGGAGTTTATGATGATACGCCATACACGAGAAGAGTATTCCAGCATTACTTACACAAGCATGAGCAGGTGACAGAGCAGGTTATATCAGACCCAATTAAGGAAGCAGGTTTGAAGTTGGCATGCTAGTCTTTGATTATAATCTTCACTGGTGCAGGTTACAAAAACCTGGATATAATCATACGATATCAAAATAATTTCCATTTCAAAACCATTAATGTTGCAACCTGGGCGGCCCAAAAACCAGATTTAAGTATTTCATCTTTTTCCGCTAGCTCTCTTTGCTCATGGGGATCCGAGGCAGGTCATCTTAATGGAGGGCGACAGAGTGTTAGCACTAAATGTTGAGTAAATGCGCTCGTTTTTCATTGACGGGGAAGACCTGCTTTATTTTATCCATTAAGTTTAAACAGCGTTCTTGGGTGGTACTTGCTTCAAGATATCTGTCCCAACAGAACAGTATGAAGAAACTACGAAATGTATTTTAGCTCCTCTTACAGATATTCAATAATGCATCGTAGTATTATTTATCCAAACGTATTTCATTTCTTTAAACTTCAATGCTCTATAATCAAGCACGCCATATTGGATGGTGAATGAATGTGTGAAATGAGTAAGTGAGGCATAGGCTTATATCCCTCATAGTTCTCCGATATAAGTCTTCTTCTCAGCAAGCGGAAAAACAAATGTTAGAAGGGAATTCAATCCGACCGAGATTCGAAATAGCACCTTCCGTAATACTGGGCAGCACGCTATCCCTACAGAACGTCCTTCTTTTTTGCAACCTCCTTAAAACTAGCTTTTTGTCATACGTTGTATTGGGATTGACATAACGGTGTTATCGGCTTTTACATTTTGACCAATGACGAAAACAAATGTCCTGCCATGATGTCATATAACATCAAGGATTAGCTTCTTAACAATTCAGGTCTCTTTCTGGACAAAGAAGCTCTTCGTCGCCTTAAAACATCTGGGCACACCGCTTTGTTCGTGAAACAACCGAATAATGATCAACGACTTACAATGATTTTTCAAATTCTTGAGAATTCTTCCTGCCCCAAAGGAATTTTTCACCTTCCATACACGACTGCTACATAATTTTAGTATAGCTACTTTGATAATCTTAATACTGAAACCCGTTTGGCATGTTTAAGGAAGTTCTAAAACCCATGATCAAAATGAAGCAGTGCATGGCTGCTCTCAAAATGGCTGTCATTTTCAGTAATAAGCTCATAAATATGGCACACAAATTGCATAATCTTCTTTGAAAGTTGCAAATTCTTTGGAAATTTCTTGGACTGCTAAAAGGCCATTTCCATATCGCAGCTCCTCTTTATGTTTGTAAAATCTTCCGGAAATGGGATATTTCATCAGCCAATGTTGTCTTCTCTTTAGGTCTATAGAATGCTGGTAGCTCGGTATGTGTGTTTCTGAGGCCTGTAAAGTTTAAAAAATGTTCGCTCACACATGTACGAGGTTCAACAAATCCCTTCACTCTCTTTGCAACAAATCCCATGGGCACCGTCTGTAGCCGTTTACTCCAGCATAACTAAAGTACTGCAGGAAAAAGAAGTGTCGAGGCACTGAACATCCATGCAACCGGGTGAATAAAGGATGGGGGATGAACAACTGCTGAAAAGCCTTTTGCACTGTCGCGGTGAAGAAACTAAGAGAGGCGGTAGGAGAGGCAGCAGTGATGAATTTGGGATATGGTGTTGCTGCATGGTCTCTATATGTATGCAGTAAATTACTTAACGAGTTTGGATTTGGTCACTATTAAGACTATAGAAACAATGCTATCTGACTATATCCATGCAGCCTGCAGAGCGCAGCGCCATTTGTGGAGAGTTTACACTTTAACGTTGGTTAACCGGATAGGTAGCATCGGATGATGAATTAATGTATGAAATGAAAGCTAAAATGAGTAGCTTAGTAACTCGACGTTTATCTTCTCAGGTAAGAGAAACACCCTTATCCAGATAACTCACCCCAAACGAAATTCGAACTCGGATCCTTTGGTTTATAAGCTACAGACAGGCTAACCCACGCCAAAGTGGCGGGCTTTCGAGTATTTTGTTTAAATTGCCGCTTATATATACTATCCATAAGATAGAAGTTATGTAGTCGGACGAGGGACACATCAATGTACTTTTGTAAACTACTCTTATTTAGACACATTTCGGTAAGGAACTATATCGTAACAAGATTGCAAAATAACGGAATATATAACCTCACCGGATTTCTGGAGGAATATCGTGTGTTATGCGAGGAACGAGCACATAGTTCATAGAACTGTTCGAGGCAGATGTAAAGGAGATCGATTAGTCGATACTAGCAGCCGGATGCTGCGGACCACTAGACAGAACATGTAACCCCATCGGGAGAAGAATCGATTTGAACTCAGCGTGATCGCGTTAAAAACAGAGATACAGAGTGGATAAGAAATTCAGACGGAATGGTATCAGACGTCTTCGAGCTACTAACAACATTAAGCTAAATTAGGATAAGAATTACATGAATGTGTGTACTCTAGTTCTTTATTTAAAGAAGTTTTAACGCTTTTTTTCAGTAGAGAAATAGCTCCTACACTGTTAACTCACATCTGCAAATTAAATGCGAATTTTGCATGAGATGCGAGTTAAAGTCCATATGAGTATTTTGCTTTATAAATATATATGGCGTCTATATTAGGCTTCTGAGCTTTTTGGACCACTATCCTAGATGGCTCCGCTGTACACAAAATTTGAACTCTTAACGGGGATCGTGACAGCTGGCAGGGAGCAGCCAGATATGTTAATTCAAGCCTCTTAGTTCATGGAAGACGCGCGGAGGTTTTGCAAGTATACCAAAACAGATAGGAATTTCGAACACCTATTTCAAAACTGACATAACCGTAAAAACTTTATTTTTGTCAATAAAAGATTACACTAAGGAATTTTCGTTACGTTTTGTTACTCCAACAGTGTATCTCGTCTTGCGCCGTGGAGTAGTGGGCTCTGGCGTGGTGCTCCGGCTCCCAGTCGCGAAATGCACGCGGGCTCAAGCCTACCCATGATGCTGTAGATTTTTCGGTCCATGCATAGGACCGTGCCCATTCATCATCGTGATACTTCTGAGGAGCTACGATCTGTAAAGGTCTGTAGGTAAAAAAACTAACATTCCGGCAGGGGAAGCGTGGTGTTGACCACATTATCTCCCCGTATCGGTTGGATGATCATGAGGACATGCTATGTGCATGAGGACATGAGGGTTGGAGGCCAAGGCCCTCAAGGGCTGCAGTGCCACAGATTTAACTTAACAGTCTATCTCGGATCACTGTATCAAAATACTCATATGGGCATTGTCCAGCATTAAGGGAAATATCTGCATTTATTTCGCCGATATTCTATATAAGAATCTTATTTAGTGTCTTAAAATTCTGAATTATTTATTACTCGGACAGAAGATGAACAAAACTAAATAAAAGAATTCATAAATATTATAAGGTAATGGCTGTTATTACATGATTAAACCAATATTAAAGTACTATACCTTAGGTGATTGGCTCATAGTTTAGAACAGGCGCAGTCAAATCGTGATTTTTTGGCCTCATACACAACATTTCTACGGTCACTGGGGAAGCAAATGTATTATATTTTCCCAAAACGTTTTCTTTTCCTTTATTATCGTTAAAGCTGATTCAGAAAAGAAAAATGATAAATCATTCTCATCCGAACAACCAATAAACACCGTGACACAAATCAGTTTCAAAATGCACACCGCTGTTTTCCCTCTGAAACGCAATAAATCAATTCAAGCTATATTCTCAACTGACTAGAGCTTTCAAATGGAGAGCAACTTGGTTTAATCATTCATGCAACTGTGATATAATTATGCTAACAACGTGAAATGTATATTTTTACTTTATCACAAGTAAGTGAAGAAGGTACGTACTGCATTCCACCCAAAAATTTTATATCACGATTTCACCAGATATGCATGTTTAGAGGCCCACTGAATCCAAAAAAGCATTTTTAGAAAAAGATCCGCCTGTGCGTATGTAAAGTGTGTATGTGTGTGTGTGAAATCAACTTTAAAATCTGGTGTGACACACTCACATGACTTTCTCTACCCTCTATCGTTTATACAGCAGGTATATACAAATTAATCTTACTAGAGCTTATTTTTCTATATACTTCATTTTTCTGCGAGTAAAATGTAGCTATTTTACACATTTCGTTATAGATAAAAAGAGAACACGATAGTCAAATGTTTAAGAACTGGACGTATAGCGTATGCTGGCCTTAAAATACCATACTGTTTCAATGGAATCGCGAGAAACAACTAAATGTAGACAGGACTTTAAAAGAATGAGCAAGTAATGAACAATAATTCGAATTATTCGAAACCTTAAAAACGGATATTTTGATATGGCTTATCTAACTAAAGAAGTTATTTGACATAAACCTGTATTTTAAAGTGATCTACAATTTTTGTGTAGTTGGTTTTCATCTATCGCTTGACGTTTAGCAGTTATACAAGATTATACAAAATTCGTTCCGAATGAAGAGGACTTCTGAGTCTATTCCCAGAAAATTCAAGATACACGTTTTATTTGCCATGCAAATATTCTTTAATGTATTGCATTTTAATCAAAATCGTTACATCTATTTCCTAAAAAATAAAAAATTTTGAAAAATGCTACCTATAAGGCTAGTTTAGAGTTCCAGGATTTTTTCGAAAATCTTCGTGTCGTATCTTTGGAAGGTACTGAACCCAACTTCCAAGTTTGGTGTTTATCCGACTTTTCCTTTTTTAGTTATGCAATTCACACACACACACACACACACACACACACACACCACACGAGTCTTTTTCTAAAAATGCTTATTTTTGTATTCAGGGGCCTCAAAACATGTATTTCCGATGAAATCTCGGTATAGAGTTTTTGGGTGGAATGCAATACCTTCTCTACGTATGAAAGGACGGAAAAACCCAAACTTGGTATTTAAGTTCAACATCTTCCAAACATGCGATAGGAAGATTTCAAGAAAATTCCCCACCCCGTACTATTGTTTACCTGCATACATTTTTCGGTTTTTTTTTTTATTTTCTCAAAACTGACTTAAACAATTTTATTAAAATACTATATATTTAAGCTACTTACATGACAAATAAAACGTATAAGTTGAATTTTCTGGGAATAGTCTGTGAATTCTACTTCATTCAAAAGAAATTTTGTAGAAATAGTAAATTTTAAGTGATAAATACATAAACTTACTGTACAAGAACTTAGAACTCTTTTATACATAGAATTTATTTTAAATAACCGTTTTGTAGCGTTAGCCATTTTCGAAATGTTCGTTAATATTAGTTTCACTTGTTCAATACTTTGTAATTCTTTAAAGTCCTGTCGCTATTCGGTTGTTTCTGATGATGTTGTGGAAAAACGATGGAATTTTAAAGCCAAAGCGAGACACTTCTAAGCACCTGACTATCGATTCTGTTTTCTTTGTCCCTCTTGTATCCACAACGAAATTTGTAATGGAACTATTTCTGCAAATGCTTATTTCGATCAAGATGAAGCACATAAAAATAATCTTGCAGAAAATAGCTTGTAGAAGCTATATAAAAGTAAATGACAGTGGTTAGAGAAAGTCATGTGAAAGTAACACATCAGATTTGTTGTTCTTTCTTTGCTGGGAATGCGCGGGTAAAACAGGCTGAATGAGGTGATCAGCATTCGCAAACGCTGTAGATCCCAAAGCCCACTCTCCCAGCCCCGTATGTCGTTATTAAACATGTTCACTCACTTTTTCCCCATAGGTAAAACTTCTAAACAACGAGGTACACGTTGAATGGCAACTGTATTACTGGGTTTTAAATTCCCAAGAGTTGATGCGCATATTCCAGTGCTTTTACCGTTATAACCAGTGCGTATTCCCATAAGAAACGTGCAGGAAAACCATATCTGGATAGCGGTAAGCAGATACGTTCAGAATAATTAAACCTGGGTCAATAGCAAACTTCGCTATGCGAGATAGGTATTTCATAGAATGTTCGATAACAAACTTACCCATTCTTGTGGAGCTCTTTTTTACTGACACACACGGCAGTGAAGGCGTCTTCCAAGAGGCACAGTTCCTTCTTTTTGCAGTTCAGTGGGTGACAAAGGTCGCCTGTAAGGAAAATCACACACGTTAAACTATTTTCTTAGAAAATTATATACAATTACTGCTTGATAATTGCATATTCATCTCAAAACTAAGATTGTAAAATTTAATTACATCGGGAAAATAAAGGAATGCATCATTGAAATTTGGTGAACATCTCCGGAAAATGAAGATTTGTATTCATGGCCAAAAAATGTATCAGATACCATAATATCATAATTAATATTTAATTTTGTTATACTTTATATACCTAGGGACAACAGAATGAAATTCGGGAATAAACCTTTTTTCGTTTTAAATTTTGAATAAATGGAAATCTTTTTTCTGAGCACTTTCGCTTATTCAAAATGTTTCATATGATGCAGCATTTATCCAGTTCCACTGAACTTTGTGTATTTCCAATAGTCAAACAATTGACACTGGCATAAAAATGTTGTGTTTGAATGGTTTATGATTTTAATGGTTTTAAAGAAAAATCTAAAGTTGAAAAATATAAAATTAAAAAAAAAATTCTTAAAATCATTTTCTATAAAAATAAAACTCTGAGAAAGGAATTATATGGCAATTTTGCGCCTTTAGCACATAAATGAAAATTATACTTAAAAGAAATCTTTCTTTTGAAATTCCATTGTATGAACAATTTGGAATTTTTGAGCACACTTTAGCTTTGAAATATAATAACTTGAAAATTAAAATAGATGTGTATACGAAATCCAGCAATTTTCGACGTTAACGTAAGTTTATCTCAAAATTGTAAATTTTTCAGTCAGCCAAACTGAATGAAATTAGAAAATGTGATTTTCAGTGGTACTTCCCTTAATTTGCGTGCCCAAGAGTGAATAACGATCGTCTTTTTTATGTAAACTCCTGAATCCTTTCTTTTATAATCTCCGTAATGGCCTCATTCGTTTTACAAGTCTAAATAATTCTGAATACATTTTATCTGCTGTTTAAATCATTGGAATATCTCCTATAGCTTAGAAATTATATGCGACAAAACTGAGCTGAAGATTTGTTATTCAACATTTACGATAGTGTCCTTAATCTGAACCACACAGAGTTATACGTCAAAAAGGTGATAATGACGATAACTACGTTGTCAGCACATGATTCATTATATTGACACAGTGTTTTGTATTTCTTTTAGTTCAAGGTAAAAAATTAAACAACAGCATTAGAGTACACAAATATAATTAGCTCAATACAAATTCTGGGTAGAAATATATTGAAACCAAATCCCAAAATTAAGCGTTATATTAATGCTAAAACCAAAACCTAACCAGAAGGGTAATAATCAGGTAATCAGGTATAGGAATTCTTGAGTTATCTACACTCAAACCATTATACCACAAAAAAACCTGTAGTGATAACGGTTTGAGTCTAGATAACAGAGGCCAAGGATCAGTGGCAGGCCGCAGGCAAAAATTGGTCGGAGTCTGCAAACGCTATAAAGACTACGAAGGATGGGAGTGGTTTGTTATCTCCGACCTCCATGCCTATAGTTCAGTGATAGTTCAACCTATTTTCTTCCGTCTGGCTATAATGCTTGGAAATAATTCCTATGACTAGTAATAATAACACTACTATGTGACACGACAACTCATGTAGAACCAAGACCTGCCGACCTCATGCTCACGTGCACCCGGACAGGTGAGCGATCATCCAATTCCTAGGGTAGACGATGTGGTTAGTACCAAACGCCCCCTACGCCAGCCGGAAGGCTGGTTTTTATGAACCACAGAGCAATACCATTCTTAGTTCTTAGTATTACACGCAATTCAAAGTGGGCACAGGTCCTATACAGGGGTCCAAAGGTAAACCTATGGTGGGCTGAAGGCCGATAAAAGGGTTAGCGTAATGTATGGTAGAATGAAACTTCACAAAAATTTATTTTTCTATCTAATTCATTTTATTCGAGATAAACCTTTCCGGAAATAGTCATTACACATTTCGTTAAAGATACAAAGGGAATGGTGATAGCCAGATGTTTAAGAACTGGACGCTATATGCTGACCTTACAATTCCATACTCTTTCCATGCAATCGCGAGAAAGAACTGTAAATTGACAGGACTTAAAAAAAAGTAAATAAATTGAGTTTTATTTATGGACGCTCTTTAACTACGTCCTTAGCGTCACATTGTACATTGGCGTGAAGTCCGGAAATTTTGCTCAGAGGCCCCTTTATCAGGATCGGGGATCTTTTACGTGCCGTAAATCTACGACACGGCACCACCGGCTTTACTTCCCTTCCGAACGAAGCCATGCTACGGATTTTTACGCTCAGGGGAAAAAAAAAATCTATCGCCCTCCGGCGGGTTTGAACTCGCGACCTCAGGAACTAGAGGCTAGTAGAACTCTAAAAGAATGGTAATTCCAACCATTAATAACGGATATCTTGAAAATGGCGGATTCACAATTTTTTTTAAATAAATTGTGTGTTTTACAGAGATCTACATTTCTTGTGGAGTATGTTTTCGTCTATCGCTTAACGTTTACCAGTTATACAAGATTATACAAAATTTCTTCCAAATGAAGAGGACTTCAAAGACTATTTCCAGAAAATTCAAGATACGAGGGCAGTCCCAGAAGTACCTGACTGATGTATAGATAGTGATTGTAGTTTCAAACAATCTTATAAAGCCTAAGTTTGAAGTTTGATGATGCTACGTTATTTAGTAATTGTTTGGCAGCCATCAATAGTGAACGCTCTCAGCAAATTTGTAAACATGGATACAATTGGTCATCGTTATGTGATACAATACTTTCATTTGAAAGGTCTTGGTCAAACTAATATTAAAGTTGAGCTAGATTCCACTCGGGAGAGTCTGCTCCTTTGTTTACAACAGTAAAATATTGGGTGGCAGAGTTTAAGTGAGACCGTAGGAGCTGCCAAGACGAACATCGCAGTGGTCGATCAAATGAGATGACCACGCCGGAAATTGTGAGGAAAGTCCACAAAATGCTATTGGATGACCGTCGACTGAAAGTGCGCGAGCTAGCAGACATCGTAGGCATTTCAAAAAGTGCTGTACATCGCATACTGGCTGATAATTTAGACATGAGAAAGCTATGCGCAAGATGATTGCTGCAGCATCGTGAAGATGTTTCAGTCGAGTGTTTGGTGATGTTTTGCTGCAATAAAGCGGAGTTTTTGCGTCCATTCATACCATGGATGAAACATGGGCCCATCACTTCACGCCTGAGACGAAGGAACAGTCAAAACAGTGTATTGAAAGGGGAGAATCAGGTCCAAAGAAGGTGAGACAGTTCCATTTGCAGGCAAGGTCTTGGCGTCAGCTTTTTGGAATGTGTGTGGAATAATTTGCATTTATTATCTTCAAAAAGGAAAAGCAATCAACGGCGAGTATTATGCAAACTTATTGCAGCATTTGAATGATGAAATCAAGCAAAACGCCGCATTTAGTGGAAAAGAAACCTTTGTTTCATCAAGACAATGCACCAGTTCACACAGCCATTATCGATATGGCCAAAATCTCAATGAGTTAAATTTCGAATTGCTTCTTCATGCACCCTATTCGCCAGATTTAGCCCTCTATAATTATTTTCTATTTCCAAAGTTGAAGAACACCACTGGGAAAAGTGTATCCAGCTGAAAGGAGACTATGTAGAGAAATAAAGATGTTTTTTCCCAAAATATTTGTTCTTTCTTTGTTAGATCGGGTACTTCTGGGACAGCCCTCGTATACATTTTATTTGTTACATAACTACCTTTAATATATGTTATTTTAATCAAAATCGTTGGTAATTTTTTATAAAATAAAAAATAAACATAAATACCAAGTTTGGCATTTATCTGAGTTTTCGTTTTTCAGTTATGCTGTTGAAGACGCGCGCACACACACACATACATGGCCCTTTTTATAATTTTTTTTATTCAGCGGGCCTCGCAACATACATTTTCAGTAAAATTTCAGTTAGAATTTTTGGGTAAAATCCAATATCTTCTCTACCTACCAGAAAGTAAAAAGATGTGATACATTCCATGACTTTCTCTACCCTTATCTTTACTACTGGTATAAAGGTAAAGGTATGCATCACGGAGGGGCCCTCGGAACCGGTTCAGAGCACCACAAGCAGGCCAGTCGGTTCATTGTGCTTCCAAAGTAACCCCTGGAAGGGAAGGATGAGGGAAGAGACCAGAAGGGCGACCAGATCCGGATGCCAATGGGCGCAAGCTTGAACGGGGTCCCTAACGTTTCCAGATATAACGCATCCGCCGCCTCACGGTCCCTGCCCACAAGTCACCAACCTCCAGGCTCCCTCGGTGGGAAGCCCCACGTTGAGGAGAGACCTAACTGAGCGATACCGCAGCGACGCCAGGGAAGAAACCTTTTTAACAAAGCGCAAACCACCACCCAGCCACAACCCGCCAAACACCGTCGTCTGGTCCTACTACCTTGAAACAGATGATATGGAAGATGATGGGTACAGGAAATGAGAGAAAGGAGAGTCGTGGTAGAAGATGAACCACTCAGCATTCGCCTGGTGACGAAAACCACGAAAAACCTATGGACCAGAGTGTCCGGTCGCCGGGGATTGATCCCGAGACCTCCTGAATGCGTGCCACAGACGTAATCGCCTAAGTCATACCGTTCGGTTTATTAGTGGTATACAAACTATTCTTACTAAAGCTTATTTTTCTATTTATTACATTTAATCCAAATAAACGTTTGTAAAAATAGCTACATTACACATTTCGTTATAAATACAAAGAGAACAGCGATAGTCAAATGTTTAAGAACTGGACGTTTATGTTGGCCTTAAAATGTCACACTGTTTCCATACAATCTAAGATTTCTTTAAAGGAAAAATTGATTTTAAAACTCATTTTTAAATATCAAGTTTTCTTTTTAAAATAAAATAATGAATACAAAAAGTTCACTTAACACAACACTTTAAACAAAAACATCAACCAAAATAGTTACATTAATAAAATTCCATAAAAAAATTATTTTAAATATTTGGTCCTCTCGTAACCACGAGAAACAACTGAAAATCGTGGAACTCGAAAGGAATGACAAGTATTGAACAATTCGAACCTTTAATAATAGATATCTCATAAACGGCTGATGCCACAAAAAATTTTGTTTAGTAAATTGTGTGTTTTAAAGGGATCTACATTTTTTTGTGTGGTACGTTTTCATCTATCGCTTAATGTTTATAAAGTTATACAAGATTATACAAACTTATTTTCGAATGAAGAGGACTTCCTAGGCTATTCCCAGAAAATTCAAGATATAGATTTTATTTGCCATGTAAATATATTTCGTATAGTATTTTAAGGAAAATCGTTAATCATTTTTTAGAAAATCAGAATTTTCGAAAAATGTAAAGGCTAGTTGGGGTGGGAGAATTTTCTTGAAAATCCTGCTGTGGCATACTTGGAAGATACCAAACTCAAGCATTTATCCGACATTTCGTTTTTGAGTTATACTGTTCACAGACACACTCACGGACATGTTTCCAAAAATGCTTTATTTGGATTAGGATGCCCTAAAACATATATTTCCGGTGAAATATCGGTATCGAATTTTTGGATGGAATGTAATACTTCCCCTATTTACCATACGTAATAGGGTAAGTAATAATAAGAGAGGGACTTTTATAGAATGCTTCGCTCGCTCTCCTATCTTGTGTGTGTGTGTGTGTGTGTGTGTGTGTAAAGAGCATAAATAAAATAGAAAAGCGGAATCAATATCAAATTTCGTTCTTCAGTCAGGTGGCTTTTAAGGGTGTAAATTCCTCATCCCCAAAGAACTCCTTAAGTAGGAATAGTTTCACTATTGTCTGCTTAATTCTGATTAACACATCAAACTTCTGAGATACTGGCATGCGAATAAAGCGTATGTATTGAGTTTTGTGTAATTTTGTTTTGGGGGGGGGGATTGTCTACTCTGACACAACATATGAAGTGTTTACGTTACTTTTCAACTACATATTTTAGTATTTGAATTATACGAATCTTAATTTGTGTATATTTTTAGGAAACATCTGTTGTGATTAACGCACATTTACACAAGAAACGTCGTACATAAATACGAATATCTGTGATTTAGTAATGGGTAGAGACTGTCTCACATGAGATTTTTGCGCCAAATCACTTTGAGATTACAAGTAAAATAAGATTTAATTAGATACAAACCTTTTACTTAATAAAATAATTTTGCTTGCATAATATTTAAGACGCCTTACCCTGCTATGCACATCGGTTGAGGTGGTTTTTAAATTTATTTTATCAGAAACACATCTGCGTGCAATATTTGTAAATATTCGCTGTCATGAAACGCAAATATTGCGCGCAACAAAATAACGAAAGCACCAGAAGCATTTAATGCATTACTAAATTAATTAAAAGATATAAATATGATTGCAGATTTATGACATGAGAGGCAATAAATTCGTTCGGCATGTATACGGCGTTATGAATGGACGAAGCATTTTCCACTGATGTATATTGGATTTGAAAATGTTTTATTTAACACGACTGGGATGCCAGTTAAAAGCAGGTGGAGCCGTGCGAAATATCCAATACGAACTACATTAAATATACACGAACAACGCGTGAAATATAAAAGTGTCAAGAGTTGTTTATTGTATGTTTGTGTCTCAGATACAATCGTATTATCGAAGATGCAACTGAAATGAATTCATGAAATATATATATATATATATATATATATATATATATATATATATATATATATATATCAATGATATACTGTTTACATTCCATTCCAGATAGGATTCTGTGCCGATGCTGCTGCAGATGGATATACAAAATGTCAATAACCACAGCCATCCATCACTGCCATCCAACATTCAATTGGTAAAAGCTTCAAGCACTAGCCTCGTCGTAAATGTAAAAAATTGGATTACGTGTCCCTAGTTTTGCAACATCAGGCAATTCTGTTCCAAGCGAGAAACATTTGAAAGCTGGTTTATAAAACAGCGTTAAGTGCTAAAGGATACACATTACATGCTGTGAAAGCCGAATAACCAAGACCTCTAATGTTGCCAGGCTTTTACATCCATACCTGCGAAGTACTTACAAAGAAACGAGAAAAAATGTGTCTGATCTATTACTTTCTATTTATATTGGATCACCTTCCAGCCAACCTACAAGCTCATTGTTACTCGGTTGTTAGGTGACAATCGAATTAACTGACTACGTCATGCTACTTTTGACTAAAAAACTGCTACGAAATGATGTTTCAACCAATAATGACTGTTTATCCCAAATTTTTGTCACCTCCATAGCATTTGTGTTTTGTTATCACCTCCCTAATATCTGTTAATTCGTTTGCAATTGTCATTTGTTTCCCGCAAATTCAAAGTTAGCTTCACCAAAACAGAACACCCAAACAGCTGTTTGAAAAACAGATACAGTATATGGAAACAGTTCGATCAATTAATTTAAGTTAATGGATATTATATTCTATTTATTTCTTGTAATCTTTGTATACTTTCTTTTAATCATGATAGTTTTAATTTTCTCTATATAAATAAAAACCTCTTGTGATATTACTATTGATATGCCTATAATTAATAGCATTAATTTTTTCTCCTAAGTTCATTTCTTTTATTCGCATCATCTCTCCTTCTATTCTATATTCGAGGGGGAATCATTTTGCTGTATCTGCGCTTATGCTATAAGCTCAAATGTTTTGTTATTAATATAATTTAATTTCAGATAACTCCTAGTTCCGTTTGGAATAAAAACGAATAACATATTGTGTGTTCTACTAAGAAAGATGAAGTACGTATACAAAGTAACTGCCATGATGATCATTATATAATAAAAGCACGAAGTAAAAAGTGCATTTTCTTCAAATATAAATATCTCACCGAATAAAACTCGTAAAAGATTATAGTTATGCTTTCGATCTTAAAGTCACCGTAGAATACAATCCTTAAGCTCAATGAATTAACAGAAAACTGCCTGCACTCATATTATTGATAACTATTCCGTTATTGTGCCCCAGATATTGACAATTCCAATTTAATTTCAACAAAGCACTGCCTTATGTCACTATAAAATATTCAAAATAAGATTATTGTATCCGAAGGTCCACTCTCTTTCACATAAATCCATTATTTTTTCAAATGACCGTAGATGGAATACTAAAATTAAGGAAAAGTAGTTCCCAAATATAAAATTGATTGCTTTCTTTATGTTACCTAATATTAGAGTTACTAGTCTGAGAAAACGTACTTAACATGCAAACTTCTTAGACACAAAATTATATATTCGGTTATGATAGACATAGTTGTGTATTAAAATAACGCGTAGAATATGCAGTTTAAGGAAAATTAGGTAAAACTAATTGCTTTCGTCATAAAATAACGCTGCTGTGTTTTGACATTCTGGACCGCAAATCAATATGGTTGTAAGAAAAACATATATTTATTTTACTGTGGTAATATAGTAACATATACTCCCCCAAGGAAGCGTGAATTTTTTTATAATGTCTGCGTTTAATAGCCAGAGGCGACGAAAGTTTTAATGTCTATCTTACTATTTGTTTGTTTTACGCATTAAAATGTTCAAGATCTACGCATACTGAGCGGAATGCCTCAGGCGGTAACGTCTGTGGGCCGCATCCGGGAGGTGCCCCGGGGCCGACCAAACTGAGCGAAAGCTTTTTTGCGGTTTTCCTCAGTCGCTAGGCGAATGCTGGGTTGGACAATTTGATCCGCGAATATTCGTATTATCCCTTTCATCACTACATTCAATCCTGTTCTTCACCGCCATAACAGGCATCGGGTTGAACAGCCATCCTGGATATGCTATGATCCAGTTTGCTTGCTCCTCGACAATTTACTGACCCACGACATTGGCTTCTAGGTCCTTGGGAGTATAAGTCCTACAAAGAAGAAAAATTGAAATATTTTCCAATTAAGAGAATGTGTAGATCTAATGTTAAGTTGCTAACTTATTATTCAAGTGGTTTAAATCCATTTACATTTAAACTTATATCGAATTACAGAATAACTAGCTAAGATTATTAAAACGCAAATTCAAAATCTGGTAATCGGTTAAAGAAGAAGGTGTGTGCATATTCCATATCCAGAAGTACAAAGTCGAAAAAATAAAGTATTTTCGGTTTGCAAAAAAGTGAATGATTTAACTTATCTGCCAGTAAACTACAGTCATTATTGTTGCTTCTAACGGTTACGGTTTAATATGACTATTACAGAAATAAGCTATGTAAGAAGTCTTGGGTTCATTATAATTCATAATCGCTGAATTCACGATGTCCACTAAACTTTTGTTCAGAATAGGAAAGGTGATACTGTTTTCCAGTATTATCTAATATAGCTAATGATTAGGTGCATTAGAGTAGGAACCCTTTAAAAACTCTGTTTATTATTGCTTTGACAATAAAGTGATGTTTATTTTTGCTGATGTGCCATATTTAATTGCTATTCATCTTTGCAATTCTGCTTACATATTCATTGATCAATAGATTTAATTATTGCTGATTATGTTTGCTGTGGCTTCCGCACTATTCTCTCCTGGGTTTATAATTTCCTCCATATTTTCAGTAGCCATTTAAAAGAAGGTTTCTAAACATGCTTTATATGTTTGTAACTAGCTCTCTTACCTAGCATTTTAAACCTTAAATAATTATTTAGTTTATTTCATTTACCTCCCCCGTATTCTCTACGAAATTATTGTACAATTCCGCGTTATTCTTAATAACTTAGGGAAAAAAGTCCCATATTCACGCAAATGACTGTAAACTTCCATATATATTTTATTTCTAATTTCCTTAAGCTCTCGCCGAGTTTTGGAAATTAATGTTTAACCACAATATAGATAGTATTCGATCCCACCCGTGGGGGTGCTGATTATAAGTTCCGGGTATAGGACCGGTGCCCACTCGACATGAGGAAAGTGGGGAGCTGCGATAGGCAGCGACCTCGGCCTCGAGGGCCAACATTCCGGCTGAAGAATGCGTGATGCTAGCCACATCTCCTCCCCGTATCGGTTGGATGATCGCCCACCTTTGCCGTGCATAAGTGAGCGTGAGCTAGGTAAGAGAGCTAGTTACAAACATATAAAGCATGTTTAGAAACCTTCTTTTAAATGGCTACTGAAAATATGGAGGAAATTATAAACCCAGGAGAGAATAGTGCGGAAGCCACAGCAAACATAATGAGCAATAATTAATTCTATTGATCAATGAATATGTAAGCAGAATTGCAAAGATGAATAGCAATTAAATATGGCACATCAGCAAAAATAAACATCACTTTATTGTCAAAGCAGTGGGTTGGCACGCCAAGGCCCTGCATGGGCTGTAGCGTCATGAGGTTCAGTGTAGACAATATGTACCTATCTTATAGCGGCGAGACAAGTTACCCAAATCATCGAATAATCCTAAATAGATCACAGTAAATTAAGTTTTAAACCTTTGGTAGGTACCGTATTAATTTAATAGCATAAAAGCTATGCACCTTTCACGTAAAACGAAACCCCTAGCATCGATATACAACGAAACAGAGGTGAAACTGGAAAATATGAAGGCTCCTCACTTCCAAGCTACTAAGTTAAACTTTTTGGGAATGGCAAGCATAATCTTATCAGTTGTTAATTATAAAATATCAGTTAAATGGCTTCTGGAATTACGCTGGTTACAATCACGTTTCTTTATAACAATTTTTTAGAATACGCATTACAATTTACTCAGAAAATACTAGACTTTTATATAAGGGTTATCGTATACATATCGTATCGTTATAAGCAGATCTGGAAGTCTTTTGTTTTGCTATGTCATCTATATTCCTTAAATCTTGACCTTCATATATGCCTATTGCTATATCCGCGGCTTTTGTCTTATAGCCTTTTCTGTGAGGTAACAACTACTTTCTGCTTCATGGATTTCACAACGGAAAATCAAAGCTAAGACCAAGTGATGTACATATTTTCAAGGTGTCTGAAATACAGTAAAAAATACTGTAGTTAATAATTACTTATTAGGAGATCAAGATAAATTTAGAAATAAGTGCATAATTCACATGTCATCACCTCTTTCTTTTTTCGTTCTTTCTTTCTTTCTTTCTTTCTTTCCTTCCTTCTTTCTTTCTTTCTTTCTTGTTTGCTTCTGTTCATTATTATTCTATTTATCTTCACAGTTTCTATTTTCATACATAACTTTTGTTTATCTTTTCTGCATTAGCTAGACATGAATAATTGTGGCTGTATTTTATAATGAAACTTATAATTGTTTTTGTACCTGTTATGTTCTTAATACGAATAAATAAATAAATTTAGGTATTCAAAACTTAAAATTAGCAGAAAAGCTTTGCTTACAGTTTTATTATAATGTGTAGATTTCCCCATCAAAACAAACTACTGCTTTAGCAGTATTATGAAATATAGTTTTGAAAGTTCGTATGCTTGTTAACTCTACTTTAACGTTTTTATTTCCCAGCTGTAAAATGCAACGATTAGAAACAACAACTAGTGGTTTTATTTCTACTTTATGGGTTTTGTTAAATTCTGTAACATATGCACATATTCGAAGCTATGATTAAAATTCCTTTTACAGAGCTAAAAGTAACACCTATTAACACTGCTGTAGTTTCTATAGCAAGCGTACTTTTTTTTCCCGCTGAAAACGCGACAGCATCAGTTATCCGATTTACACATAATCGGATTATAGCAACAAACACTGGTACCAAGCAGCGCTTCAACATGAGTACGATGCTAAGGAAATAACAGTCGTGTTTCAGCGAACGCAGGTAAGGGTTCATCATGGAGAGAATGCAAACGCCCCATTTTCTCGCAGAGGCCAGCAATTTACTTTTCCCTCGAAAGCGAACATCATGAAATTCTAATTTCCTCGAACGTTAACGCTGCCTCCGAGCTCTTTCGATTCAATGGCTGTTACGAGGAAGGTAACAGTTGGTTTCTACGCACCATTAGACCGGCAGAGAATCCTTGCCTTCTTAAAGCCCTCATTAACATCTGTTTTGATAGAAAGGTAGAGGGAAAATAAGTCTATAAATTACAGTTAATTCCAGAAAGGTATGTGAAGTTATTCACTTTTAAAACAGAAACAACATTGGTGAAGTTTTGCCCAAAGTGGTAAAAAGATCGGTTTTCAGATGTTTGGTGTTATATTCTATTTATAGTTATACTGTCTAGTTTCATATTCTGCTTTCAACATTCCAGTAACTGTGATATTTATTTATGAAGTGATTCAGAAATTTCAAAGTTGGTGCGATGCATTTTGCTTGATCCTCCAATTTTCAAATTATTTTTTCCAATGCTTCTTTTTTAAAATCTTACAACATTCAAACTGCTCTACGTGATGCAAATCTCAAGCAACTTTCCTAAAATGTTCAACATTGGTGGAGAACCGTCACAAAGAAACTGATTTCGGCATTCTTTCTTTCATGTATTTTTTACTGATTCTGAAATTAAAGATTTTATATAGTACTATAAAAATGAGGACAAGCATGACATCAATATTTGAAAATGTTTTACAGCGAAACTAATGAACATTTCCTAGAATGGCCCAAGTCAGATTTTTTATTATGGTTTGATGGTGAAAAAAGAAAATTTTGAGCTCAAATCTATAATAGGTCATAGCGAGGAGCATTTTGAAAAAATGCAAAGTTAGGACCTAACATTTTAGTAAATGACTAGTTTATCAATAATGATTTAACTTAAAAGTTCCAAAATTATATTTTATTTTTAGAACACATGCGAATTATCACATAAAAATTTGAAGTTGATAGATCACAAATTGCGCATTTTAGTATTTTAACCGACAATAAAAAGAATATTTTGTTTGTTAACGACGCTGCCAAATACCAGGGTCACATGAGCATGTGCCAGAATTTCGTCCCGCAGAAGTTCTTTTACATACTAGTAAATCTGACACGGGGCTGTCTGTTTAAGCATACTTAAAAACAATCGTCTGAGCCGGGCTTGAACCCGTGACCTTGGGATCAGCGCCTAATCAAGTGAACCACTCAGACCGACATTTTCACCGATGGGTCGCCTTAAAGAACACTAATTAACTTGGACAAAATTATCTACAAAATATCAAGGCAAGAAGATGTTCTATTGAAATAGCAATCTGGAAAGTTCTAGGGTTTTAAAGAAAGCTAGCAGCCTTTATTTTCAGAATTGTTTTAATGGACAAATCAAGCCACCAATGGATATTCTAAGTATTGTCACGTAACGGCACTCAATTAGCTCTCGTTCCTTTGCACACCAAAGTTGCGGCATTGTTGCCGAATGTAATGGCTAGAAGCGACTTTGTCTGATGTTTGTTTTATATCAGGACATCCACCTATAAGCGGTATCGAAATCATGTAAATGATAAATAAGCTGATATAGTTAAACATTAATACTTTTAAGAGAACAACGAGAATAATGCTACCGAAGACAGAAGAAAATCTTCTGTTGGTAACGAAAATAGGATATTTACAGAACACGATATTATAACGTAGAGAAAACACCGCATATTCTATTGGAATATATTATGTTTAGTAGGTAATGCTTAAATGTTTGTGAAGAGAAATTCAACTTTCTGCATTATCTTCCTGCTTTCGAAAAATAGAACGGTAGGGCAAAATTAAGGGATGGCAAAGGACATCTGAAAGACAGACACAGGTTACAAACACTATTAATGACTGAGATTTTCCGAAACAGTCACAAGATACGTTTGATAATATAGTGAAGTATTTGTATGGTAAAAGCAAGCGATTTAAGGCAACCAATCAGTAGAATAAATAATATGTTGTGTTTGTATAGGCGTGAAAGATACGCGTCATATAGAATGGGGGGGAGGTATAAATACTTTGCGAGCTCCAATCTACATTTCATTCATTGGGCCAAACCTCACGATCATAGTGTCATCACGTGTCAGATACTAGAATGTAGATTCCAGATGTTAGAATTTCAAGAGAAGTAATGAGATTTCGGAGGGAGATAGAATAGCTCAAGTAATTAGCTTGGATATCCGAGGAATTTCAGTGAGCATACCTAGCAGAGCAGGTTAGCGATAGTATTAACATAAATAAGCGCGTAAATAACTAGGAAACGGTAGAAAACAGCAGCATTTATTCCTCACACAACACGACCCGAGATTGACAAAGGAATAGCAAGGGCAAAGTTGCAGGAAAGAAGATGAAAGAACTCCAAGACGGCGTTCATTATTGCGTATCGTTATTCAAGATTCCACTAACCTTCAAAGCCCATTCCCGTTACACTTTCTGCAGGTCAGAAAGCGTTTAGAAAAGGGTTCCAGAAAGTGCATCATGGCGACGCCCAGAAATTTCAGAAGCTGGTAGATATAAAAGCAAGCTCAGAGGGGTGGGAGGGAGAGAGAGATATCAGAGCAGAAAAACAAAAGGATTCGTTGATTTGCATATAGTACTTTATTTCTATCAACACAGACTTTCGTTACCTTCTTTAGGGTTTCTTACCTGCTGCCAGAGATAGTTGGCGATACAATAAAACATGCAGTGCTGGCGACACATAAACAACCAATCTTTGTATAGCAGCATTTTTGGTGGGGTTTCTAGAACATAAGTTCATCTAGGAAAATGATTCAGTTAACGAAACCGCATATGGGTTATAAACGGAACGGACCGGATGTTGAGAGCTTTTAAATTTGTTGGACTTTTGGAATGCTTGTTATTTGGTTTATTCCTTGTTTTGGTGTCTTTTATGCCAATTGAGGTTTTTCTGGGTTTTCTGAGAAGTTGGTTTCAGAATCTTCTTAATTTTTTTTTAGAAGTGCGCTAAACTGCATCGAATAACTCCTCCGGAAGATAAAGTAGAAGCATAATTATTTTGGTGGGCTTTCATTTTAATTAATACTACTAACCAGTAGCTGTATAATAGCACAAGAGCACGTGAACACCTTAATTTTTGTCAATTTGCGAATTTATTGGCTATTGCCACTGCACGCGTTTCATTCATGCGAGAGTGCAAGGGTAGAAAGTTGGGAACCCCCGCTTTTCAGTTTGGCATAAATCCCACTAGATGGTAGCATACTGAACACTTATACCAATTCACTCACTGTACAGCGAAATATGGATCTGAGTATGTGTTATAATTATACGGATATAAACGCTTATTTTCTATATAAATTATGGATTTCTGAATGAGTTATGGCATATTATGTTATGGTGTTATAGACTTAGAGTGATAAAGACATTTGTGTGATTGAAAAACAGACACATTGCTTTTCTTTATAAATAGATAGTGTCAGCCATGATGACAAATAGACAAAATTTCCCTGTTTAACTTTTAACATGTACCTACAGTGCAGTGTAACGTGTATTTATATTAACTTTTGCGTGGACAGTGTGGAAGGACAGGGCATTTTATAGGAAGAAATTATGCCTCTTTCCTCCTTCAGAAAATGCGACTTGGCGAGTGCAAATGAAAGTAGTTAAAACGGTACCGCAAAAACTTACACATTACTTCGTTGTTGCTCTAATCTGAATTACGTACAAAACAATAAAACTCCACAAGATAACCCTTTCATTTGTCAGACAAGTTAGTAGTACAGGGAGAGACCGGCAGCAAGATTACCTATATTATTATTACTGAGAGCGGCTGCAGTTGTACCAATTTGTTTATAATCATAACCATTATTCAGTATGTGCTATTTCACATTTTCACGGCACCTCAAGCCTCATAAAGAGGCCTCTGAGCAAACTTTCCGGTCTTTCACGCCCAATATAGAATGGGATGCTAAGGACCACAGTAGTTAGTGTCCATAAATAAAAATCAATTTAACTTAGGGCTGTCTGATCTAACATTTTGTGAACACCCAAAACATATACTCACAAACCGCCACTGCTACTAAGCAACTAGAACTAAGCTAATTTTATTTTGAACAAAAAACCCTGGCTTCACTAGCTATTCCTCAGTATTTACCCAGTGTTCAAGCTAAGGGTTAGTGACGAGAGTATGGAGCTGGAAGATTTCAGTCTGCTGTCAGTCATAGGCGATGATGTAAATATACTAATTCTACTATATGCGGTCCAAATCTCTTGACGTTTGAGGCGTGTCCACTAATACGGCACTAGCGAATAGCAGTAGTGCAGCTTGCCTCATACGGACAATACACCTCGTCGCTGATAAAACTAATTGCAATATCATGTGCGCGCATGCGTATTTCATGTTTCAGAAAAGCAACAAGTAGCTAGGATAAAAGGCGACGTTTTCCTGAACAAGTAAAAAAAAAAAAAGAAGCATATTCTTACATCCAATGGTTCGCTATTAATTTATAGTTATCTTTCGTAATGTTTAAACGGAGACTTTTATTTATAATTATGCTTGTAATAGTAATAAATCCATTGCTGTTGTAGTGACTGTATACATTGTTATATCATAGACATAATTATTACTTAATAATATGCAATTCTCGATGTCCAAAATATATTTAAAAATAGTTATCTCACCAGGTTTTGTAATACAGCTACAAACTCGTCATGAAAATCCTTTCAGAAATCTCTGACGCAGCTCTACAAAACCATACATGATGTTTTTTAACAAACAACGTCATGCATGGTTTTGTTTTACAGAATTATACCAGTGAAAACCCAATAATATTTTAAAGGTTATAGAACCAAACACGTATCTGTTACATGAGAAGAGGGTGTTGTGCTTTCTACAATATTCAACACCTTGTTACTTGGAAGGCACTTAAAAGCCATATAAAGAATAAGCCAACTGAGAACTTTAAGCAAAGAATCAGTATAACTGGCGCAACAGTTCTAGACACGTGAAAATCTTAATGACAGCTATGAAGCGAGTTACATACCAGATCAAGAGGTGACCGGTCGTCTGCATGCTGCAGGAGTACGTGGGACAGTCATTGTCAGATATTCGCACACCGGTTATGCACTGCACTACACGATAAACTTATAGTTATATACAGTATATTTAAATCCACCGCTGTAAAATGTCCTTAATATAAAAACACTGTCAACCATCTGCCTCCAGTTCTTCCACACCTGACAGCCCTTCCTCTTCTGCGGAATCACTCACGTCATTGCCGCTGTCGCTACTTTCTGCACCATTATCCTGGATGAGAATTTTTTCTAATTGAATTTCTGCAATTCCGTATTTTTTGAAATAATGATTCTCGATTTATTCAACATGTCGATATACATTTTCCCATTCTGGCGTTCCAATTTCTGCAAATCGCTGGCGACATAACTGCTCCACATCTTTTAGTTTAAAAGTGATATTTCTGCAGGCCACCCAGTTTTTGACATCAGCCCAGATTAATTCGATTGGGTTTAGATCTGGGTGATACGGTGGCAGTCTTAGGTACATAATGGCGATGTTGTATTAATATCTGGCCAAATATTATAAGTTATGACTTCTGAAGGGATTTCTTGGCTTTAACTAAGTTGTATTTGTTTTACTCATGCTTTCATCAAAAGCTATATTATGCCTAAGCAACCAGGTTTTCATTTCTTCTTTCAAGGAATTTGAGGTAGGTTGTTTGTCAATTTGAGTGTTGCCACATTTGAAGCATTGTCGATAACCAGAATAGACCCAGCAGGCATATTAGGTATCAACATGGTGTTGATCCACTTCATATAATTTTCTGTATTCATTTCTTGATGAAAATCTGCTGTTTTTTGTTGCAACTTGTAAAAGAAGGGCATTTGGAACGAACAGCATGAACGATATTAAGTATTTGCCCTTTGGCAACAGGTGCCTGAAAACCTAATTCGCTATCGTCACTTCAACTTTTAGATGTTGTATGACTGCTGTGTATGTACGACTCATCTTCATACACTATAGTTTGACCGTCTAATTTGTACCTCTGAGTAAGGTACTCTTCCAGCTGAGATCTATGTCGTGCTTTTCTATTAGAACTCTATTTGGTTTCGTTTTCTTTCCCTTAAACCCTAAATCTTTTATAATTTTTCCGAGATTTATAGCAGCATCTTGAAAATTTATGCTGATATAAGTACATATAAAATTATAGTCATTTGGAAAGTTAGAATCAGACTGCAAAATTCAGTGCCATAGCCGGGATTTGAGACTTGTAGTACCACCTTGAACATTTATGGCATCTTTCAGATTGATGAGCAATCTACTTATTGTTGGCACAGTTTTTTCTTCCACATAGAAATTGTGAATCGTGCACCGAATGACGCATTTGTCCAAATCGTCTATTTCTGTAATACGTTTAGGGACCTTATGTTTCTTCACAGGTGTGTCAAATGGTACTCTTTCATCCATATGGTTTTTCTTATCTTTGAGAACTCGGTGAAACAACAGTTGCTTTGGCTACTCTTTCTTTCACTCTCTAAGGCTTTTGTGGAACTCGGGTAAACGTATATTTTCTTCCTTCATCTCTGCTTCTTGCTTCATGAAGTCGAGGACATTTGCAATTATTTCCCTGCTTTGAATACGTAATACCTTACCATTTAACTTTGAAAACATAGGAGCCATGGTTATAAATATCACAAATATAATATTTACGAACTGATCTCTTTGAAATTACAACCAGATGCGGACACTTTCTATGCAGACTGTATGTGTTACGCACTGTGAGTAAGCAAAGGTATTATATCGCTTTCGTTGATTAAGCTAAACATAAACCATTCCTAGGCTCGTCAGCTGGGGTGGCAATCAAGGTCACGATTCCAGAAGTTTTGCGCCAGTAATAACTGTCATCTCATTCTCAAAGCATCAACAATGGAATTCATTGCACCATTGACAGGATAGCTCAAGATTAAACCATTGACAAAGCAAAACTGTACATTGCTTGCTGGAAGGTTAAGCGACTCAGTTGTGAATTCAACTGCGGTGTCTCAGATCTTACAGGAATACACTTTGTCATAGCGTTTATAAAGCTGACTCTTTCATAAAAATGTCGCGTTCAGTAGTACCAGTAGATATAGCAATAGGGTTAGGGCTGTTGTCTTCAATGTGTATAATTTCTTTAAAAGATATGCCAACGAAGAAAACCACAAAAATCTTAGGTTCACGAAATGTTAAGAACTTAAGCCCTGTCCACACTGGTTAACATTTAACAAAACTTGTCAAGTGCAACATGTTATCAGTTTGCATGTTGGTCAAATTTCGATGGCAGAATTGACTTAACATGTTAACCGAAAGAGTTGTGTTTGACACTTTTAACATGCTGGATGTTTTCCGCTTCTAATAGAAATCTTGTTAAGTCAATTTGCCCTCTGTGTATATGATTGGGTGAACTTCAGAAGTTTCCAGACTGTAACCATGACAACGGCGTACTTATGATTCCTTCACGCTATTGTTTTCGGTAGTTGCGTATTGACTCGTTATGTGGTTGTATCCATGATTTGGTTTGCTTCATGTGAAGTTATGGAATGGACGAAAGAAAAGACACTTTCATTAATAAAATCTTTGTTGAGGCTGTCATTATGGAACTTTGTAACAAAAAGGATGGATAATTATTACCAAGATGTGTGCAATTTATTGTTGTTCCAGAGGCAATATCAAAAAGAAATATAGCTTCACTTTATTAGAGAATTGCAAAAACAGGCTCAAGTCTGACAGCTGGAACGGCTGCTCTCAAATATGTGTTCTTTTTATGAATTATAGGTTAGAAACCTTGCTCAAAGCTAAGTTGAAGTCACTTTGACTCTTCTCAAGAAATTGGAGCCATACCTGCTCCGAATTTTAAACTCATTAAAAATATTTTCACTCCCCTGCCGATTAACCTGATAGATGCTCATCACCTTCTACTTTTCTTTTTATTACATAACAAGCACAGATACAAATAGCAATGGTCAAATCCTCATCACTGGAGTCCATTTTGCTTTTAGTTGAGAGATTTTGTTGTCCCAACAAGTTAACTGCTGTGGATGGAATGTTAAAGGTTCACAGTTATAACATGTTGAAGGTATTTAACATGTTGAATGAAACATTTTGTTAATTGTTGATATGTTGAACAGTGTGGACTCACCTTTAGGCTGAGGCGAGCTCATTAAGTACATCAACTGTTTCACGTGTATGTAGGGAAGCGAAAAATGATGTGCCGTTAACTGTACCACTTGAATAACAAAGGACGCATTGAAATGTATGGTTTTTATTTCTCTATTTGTGTATTTCATTTGCATTATTGTTTCTCTTCTAGTTTTCTTGTAGTTTTTAAGTGAACATTGCGAGGCATTTATAACAAACGCGTAACGTTCTGACGAAGCGCAGTGTAGTTGGCAACCACGCAGTCACTCCGTATTGGTTGTCACGAAACGTCAAGAGATTTAGAACTGCACATTAGTGTTCATTTCAAATTGAGCAATGACATGACGTTACTTGTCTAACCGCTGAGCCTGGAACGCAATCCACCTAGCACTTTCGCAGAGAGGTAGACTCGTGTGTCGAAAAATTGTCTAGCAAGCAAGGCGTTCAGTCTAAACGTGAGAACCTTCCATGTCGTAGCAACATACAGAGGTCTGTACGCATTATCCTAATGAAATCTCTTTCGCACAGTGTTTTGTTTGCTGCTATCGAAGTTTCGTGAAAGCTATAAGCAGGATACTTATCATCGCTAGCATAAGTCAACATGAATTTGTTAACAGAGTGTGTTGCGGTTGCCTCCTGCGAATCTAAATAAAAACATAATCCGTGTGAAATGAATGAACGGTTATGCAAGAAAGATTAACATGTGAGTCAAGTGCAAATGAGCCTGCTTGTAGCAGTTCATTGAACCTGAGAACTGAAAAGGATACCATGCAGATGATCAATGTGTTAAATAAATTAAAGAACCGGAAAAGAAATTTGATTAGGGCACAATATAAATTTAAAATCTCCAAAGCTAAAATAAATCTCCTAGAGATAACATTGCTAATGCAAAATCAGTTACCTTTTTAACACCTTCAAAACGGTTTACGGTTTGCATCCCTTAGCATAAAAAAAGAGAAAGCAAAAACATTGTTAAAAAGGTCAATGTTAAAAAATAAAAAAGGATAAGGTATGAAGAACTTATTCTTGATTAGCTACTTTTGAAAATACATTCTAAAAGTGACAGGCAGTCTTTAAGATATGATTTATTTTCATTGTCCTTATGGTATGAACCACCATGCTACAAATGCAGTAGGAGATTTTTTAAATCGAAAATGAATAAAATGAACGTGTTGGAGTGCATATTTTTGATGAAATTAAACTCGAGAATAAATGCAGTTTGACACAAATACACTTGTGATGAGCTTCCGTCCACTGTTGACTTTCTGCACCTATTCATGCTTCAACCTATCTACATACCTGCAAAGCTTACTTTATCTAAAGGTGGAAATTGTGAATAAAAATCTCAACTTCCTCTCACCTCTTTTGTAAACAAAATTCATTCTGTTATAAAATTAACTGAAAATAAAAAATTTGCAATAAAGACAGAGATTGAGGACATTGAAATTGTTGGCAGGGAAATTCATATTCCAGACTGGAAAAACGTGTGTCGAACGTAACTGAAATTAGTGCTGAAAAAGAATGTTTAGTTTACTATTTAGCGGGATTCATGTACGACTTGCATTAAAATAGCATGCAAGCTGAGCTCCATTCTTCTCCACCCCAAATCAACAGAAAATGTCCCTGTTTCTCTAAAACTAATAAATAATTCAATTCTGGCAAGGGCCGGCCATAACGCACGTAGGCATCAAGAAGTGTTTAGGATATTCTATTATGTGTGGAAGAGGTTGTCCCTGGAAAACTTTCCTGTGCAAACAGTTTGTGAAGTAATATACTTCTGAAATGCCTGGATGCTTAACTGTGATTCAAGTGAAGTGGACGCAGTTAGATTGCTATGAAGAACTTTTGATGTGCCTTCTGCCAAAACTTGCATTTCATTACTTGAAATGCAGATATTTCTTCCCCACTAAAGAAAGAAGAGATGAGATAACTTTGTCTAAGGCAGCATAATATTCTAGGAAATACTCAAAGATTTCCAGGAGCTGAAGTCTTCAGAAACTTTACTGATGTTTTATAATACATAGTTAGTAGCACATGCATGGTTCATTTCGTCGCAGACAGCAGCGGTGCCATCTAGGCGGTTGACCACAACTTCAGTAGAGCGCACACTTCTTCTATGCGCTATGCTTTAAGTTTAAAGGAGTTGTAAACAAAATCACGTGACAAGAAAGCATCTCGAAGGTGGTGGGCAAACTACACTTTTCTCGCTTAAGCATGTCGTTTCTTCCTCTACATAAAACAGTTCGGTTCAGATCGTAACATTTTGTGGTTATTTTTGTGCAGAGAAATTTAAAAATCCCATTATTTTAACTATTCAAGATATGAAACAAAATGTATTTGTTCAGATTCACCTATAATTTAATGAACCATTACAGCAGAGATTCTAATGGGCTGTGCGCAAGCGCTGAAGTTTGTTTCTGGTTCCCGGATAAGCCGCCAGCGACTCCTTGTTACGTGTTGAGAAAATATTCGAGAGTTAGGGCTGAGAATCTGCCACTGTGGAAAATATAAACGTGGAAAATAGAAAGAAGGCAATTGTGTTAAATGTTTTTAAAAATTCTGTGAAAAGTACTCTCCTTTAATCGACAATGGATCAGGTTGGCTGTTGTTTAGCAATAATAGTTAAACCTCCTTGTTAGTGATGCAGAATTGTTACTGGGATTGCTTGGGTCGCGTTTGTTTTTTGTTGAGTTTTCTAACCTATAATGCTAATCATTGTCGTAATTAGTTGACCCATAAAATATTAAAGCAAACGTGGTATACTAGTATTAGTCATTAAATGAATGATTTCTAAAACTGAAGTTAAGAATAGTTTAATCTAGTACCTTAATCACAGAAGCCGAACAGTTAAGATAAAACTTTTGTTTGTTTACTCTTAGTATTATATGTTAGAAGTTTAGGACTTAAGGCACAATATAGGAATAAGACATAAAATGTTTAAAAGCTAATGATCTCCAAGCTGCGCAATGTACCGTATTCGCAGCAATTTCCTCTCGCGGGTACTTTGTTCCCGTCATCCTCCACGCGATGCTGCTATGTGCTCGGCGGAGTGCTACATTTAGTTTTGTTTACTTTTACTTTAAACTTAGAAAAAGGTATAGTATTCTTCGAATTGAACGCCGTGCTTGCAAGGCAACCTCTCCGACACACGTGTTCTACGTTATGTCCTTCCCCTTAAAGCTGACACATATTAAAAAAAAAAAACCTTGCATTTTGAAATGACATTTCGATTTCTCACCCTTGTTTGGAAACGAAGCTCCGGATAACTCCATGTTCAAATCAAGTGCTTTTGATACATGTCGTGTTTTATAATTTAACAGTAAAACGTTCTGTTGGCCGTTGGTTGATTTAATGCAAACACCACATACAAGTCTTTTGAATGACAGACTGGGATGACGGTAATCCGATGAACAAGCAGTAATATATGCGCTGCAAAGCGCTTAGGCGAACAGAACAGGACACACAGCACAGCCAATCTTTCTTTTTTACTTAAAATCAGACAGAATCCACTTCCTACTCACGGGACAATCGACTTTTCATCTAGAGTATACATATATGCAGACATTAAGGCGGTACACTCTCTTATTTCCCCTAACTTGTGAATTAAGATAACTGTTTAATTTCTTCTTTGCGCTGCAATTGTGGGCTCTCTCTCAATAGTTAGCCGGTCCTACTGTCAGTGGCTCAGGAGTTAGCTATGTCCTTGTGGTTGACGTAAGCGAACCTGAGCTAGCGCTTCATTGTTCTTCCATTTCGCTCTATTGTTTTACTCCCTGTTCCGTTCTTTCCCGGAACAGTAAATATTACGCAAAGTAGCATCAGTAATACATTATAATGCCGCATCAAACAAAACAATTATAATCAGACTTTCAATAAGTAAACCCGTAAAGCCTGCATACATCTAAAACAATATATTTATGACCGTATACATGTGATACATTATTTGGACTGCACCTGTTGACAATGCTCGTAGGCAAGAAGCTCACTAGTCCACTACAAGCTTGCAGTTCAAGGTCAAAGTTGAGTCACTCACAGTAGTAGTCAACGATTGCTAGAGTATTTGGCTTCGGTGTTTTCATCGCGTGGTGGACAACGGGTTCAACTTACACTTCGGACATCGGTGTTCGTGTCCGTGTCTGTGTAAAACGTGTGTGTTTGTGAGTAAAAAGAAAATACAGCAATAAAGCATACAGAACAGGGGCAAAAATGGAGAAACAAATCATTACACATTTATATATTCCCTTGTAGATATAATTAGGACAGAGTGATCAAAAGAGATAGTCACATTTTTACTTTCTCTACTACGTATAGTAAGTAGGGGAAGTATTGTATTCCACCCAAAAATTCGATACCGAGATTTCACTGGAAATATATATTTTGAGGCCCCCTGAATCCAAAAAAAAGCATTTTTGGAAACATGCCCATGTGTGTGTGTCTGTGAACAGCATAACTCAGAAACTAACAGTCGGATAAACACCAAACTTTGTATTTAGGTTCAATACCTTCCAGAGATGCGACACGAAGGTTTTCAAGAAATCCCCCACCCCAGATTACCCTTTACATGGAACATTTTTCGAAACTTTTAATTTCTCAAAAATGGCTCTAACGATTTTGATTAAAATATCATATATTTAAGACACTTTCATGACAAATAAAATATACGTCTTGAATTTTCTGGGAATGTCTCCAAAAGTATTCTTCATTGTGAACGACTTTTGCATAACTGGTAAACCATAAGAGATACACAAAATTTTACTACACAAAAAATGTAGATCTCGTTAAAATACACAATTTATGTCATATATTTTGTTTTGAGTGAACCATTTTAAAGATATTGCTTGTTATTCCCTTAAATTTTCCAATACTTATACTTTTTCTCAAATGGGAATTCGTAATTCATTGTTTTATCCTGGTAATGCAAAGAGAATGGAATACTCCACATAGCAACCAGCACTTAAAATATTTGACTATCGCTTAAAACCTACCAATTCCCCTTGCATCTACAAGAAAATTAGCAATAAGATTAACATCTCGATATCTCAATTAACATGAAGCATATGGAGAATAAGCGTTTGTAAAAATAGTTTGTACAAGAGTAGAGAAAGTCATGTGAGTGTAACACATCAGATTTTTAAAAAACGGATCGCTTTGTGAAGTCTTTATAATTCCATGCTCTTTACATGATCTCGAGAAAAAATAAAACAATTAGCGACTTACCATTTGAAAAAAGTTAAGTATTTGAAAATTCAAACCAGTAACAAAGAATATCTCGCCACAGTTTATTATTATTTGGCATAAATTGTGTCCTTTAACGAGATCTACATTTTTGTGCAGTAAGATTTTGTCTATTTCTTACATTTTAGCAATTATAAAAAAGTAATTCAGAATGAAGAAAATTTAGGATTAAAGGTTTTATTGTAATGCATACATCTTAAGCGTATGTTACTTCAATAAAACTAGTTGATCTATTTTTGAGAAAATAAAAAATAACGAAAAATTCCCTCTGTAAAGGGTAGTTTGAGGTGAGGGGATTTTCTTGATAATTCTCGTCTCACATCCCTGGAGGACGCTGAACTTAAATATCAAATTTGGTATTTAACAGATTTTTCTTTTTGAGTTATGTTATTCACACGCACATGCACACACACAACACACATTTTTCCAAAAATGCTTTGTTTTTTTATTCAGGGGACGTGCCCTTCTAGTGAAATCTCGGTATCGAATTTTTTGGTGAAATGCTATATTTTCCCTACTTATTATAGGCAAGCAGTAGAGAAAGTGAAAAGGACAACATTTCAGCGTAAAAAGCGGATTTACAACAATATTTGACATAGAAAAGTATCCCTTATCCAGCAATTCGTCTAGCTAATGCTCGTTTTGTTTGTTAATCTAGCTCAAGAAGGTAGGTAAATACAAAAGTCCTTCTGGAAAGAAAGACGTTCTGACTGTCTATTAGCTCCCATTCTCTTATTCTGAACATTGGCGGAGCGAAAATCGCTGTTTGTATAGAACCAGAAAGTTGCTGGTGTAATGTAATATATTTCTTTTTTGCATTAGGCGTTTTCATTTAAGGCAAGCTCATAATTTAGCAAGTTAAACAGATAAAATTGACGGTATATGAAACATAGAAATGTGTCTACAAAATATGATACTATTTTCACAGGACTTTGTGCAATGAGATACATCCAATGCAGAAAGAAAAACAAGCTGCGTCAAGGAAACGTCAATATCAGGCGGCTGCTTCAGATCCGAAGTGGGACGAGCGAGACGGCACATCAGACATGTCACAACAGCAATCAGTCAATCAAAAACCAAATCAATCAATATGTGTGCCAAAGGCCAGGTCCTTCATTGTCATCCCAGTCTCTTCTAGTCTTCCATCTTTTCCGCATTCCTCCCCACACGAACCATTTATCTTGATATTGTCCATCTTCTGGTATCTTCTGCCACAAAGCTTTTCCCCTCATTCATCCTATTTACCTAAGAACAGCTTAGTTACCTATATCAGTTCATTTTTTACGTTTACTTTTTCGCCAAACTCGCATTTCAAAATATACAATCCATTGATTGCAAATATATTAATTTGATTATAAACTCCGGTCGCGAATATAATTCTTTGACGCTATACGGTGTCAAACGCCACAAAGTATATCACTGAGCTCTTCCGTAATTTTTCTTTGGCCCATACAGAAAGTTTATTTTCCAATTAAAAGCTCTCCCCTGTTTCATTCCTTGACGACGGTTTTTGCGACTACTAGTGATAAACCCAAGTCTGTTTACTCCACTACTTCAACTCAAATCCCCAAATACATACTCTTTGCTTTTCTTCTAATAAACTTTTCTGTTTCTTTTCCATTTAACTGTATAAATTGTGTTACATTTAACCTGTAAAAGATACTTGGTTTCAAATGTGGCATAAACTTATACGACACTGTTTTTGATGTTGATATCCTACGATATTCGGTTCATGTGCAAATGAAGACAGGTGGAAAGCCGTTCGTTGCATTGTTCACAGAAATATTTAGTTTGCTTCACTTTGTAACATGGTGACAAAAACAATTTAATGTGTGTTTATAAAACTCATCAGTAACATTTACACTTACACGTCCAGCGCAGTAAGTGTCTCATACGTGATTATTAGACATTGGATTTGTATGCATATTTCTTTTGTTTTTACAGAGCGGTCCCTCAGCCATCTGGCCGGCAGTCGCGATGCGTGTTCCGCGCACTATATTCAGTGTATCTGTTTATTATTCTCATTATTGATACTGATACCATATTATTACTGATTTTATGATGATTATTACGATATATTGATTACCTATTGAACAAACATAATTATTTTTTATTTTATCAGTACTAACCTTTATCACAGTCGGTGTTGAAAGTGGTGTCCCTCAGCAGATAAACATTCTTGGCACCTTCTGATGAAATTACCATTCACACGCATAAGCTTTTGTTGCGTAATTTCCCTAATTTCTGTTCTTATATTGCCTTTAAGATCGTCTATGGTGCGAGGATTATTCCTACAGACTCTATTTTTGAGAGTTCCCCACAGATGAAAGTCACACAGTAAGATCCGGCGATAACCCTTTAGTTTTCCTTCCGTTAGAACCCTTCGTTTCTTTTTACAACTTACAACATTAAATGATCCCGTTCTCTTCACTTTATTCACTAGATATCTGTTTCTCTACTCGGAACTGGAGCACCAGGAAATTTATCGTGAAATTGCCTACACACCTGTCTACATGAGTCGGTCTTCACATACGCGTCATACATAAAAGGTCTTTGTTCAAGCGAAACTTTGAGTACTATTTCTGGATTGTAATAATCCGATAATTCAATCGCACACAAATACACACGCGTCTCGCGTCTATACACAAGAAGCAATAACAGCTGACTGAAGCCCACTGTCACATGTCCGATAAGTGGAAGAGCCCATGGCCTTGAGTTCATTCAGACGTGTAGCACAAGACTGCCGTGCAAATCCCGGCCAGAGCGCTGAGGGACCGCTTTGTACTTGTGATATGGAATTAGGTTTTGCAATTTGTTTCATGTTCTTCTGCGTTATATGTAATGTACTATAGTGCATATAATTGCATATTTTCGATGTTGCTGCATATTTCATCATTTCTCCATGCATAGAGCACATAATAGATGTGTTTTAAAAGTTTAGTTCTATAATTAGTAATTAATTAGTTACAAAATAATCAAGTCCTTTCCATGAAAACACCCATATAGAAGACCAGAATAAACTTGAGAGTGCTCCTTTAAAATATGCACGAAAATTAAGCGGTAAACCGTGCAGTGTGTTAGAAATCTTTACATTAAAGTTTCGCGTTATCTTCAAGGTGAACATTTTGTGCTGCATCCTGAAGAAATTTCCCGAGTAAGTGCGTGCTTTGAAATGTGCCCAATAACATCTGTAGACGTGGAAAGATCCTTCTCAGCATACAAACTAGTGTTAACCGATAAAGGTCATAAACTTGGACCTGAGAATTTGGAGAAAATTATCATTGTATCTTCAAATGAAATTACAACGTTCAGAATGATGTCTAAGGAGGAATGTACATTTTAAATACCAAAAAGTATAAACTTAACGTTAACATTTTTAATGTATGATTAGTGCATATTTTCGACATATTTATATTTTAAAGCTTTTGACAGCATAAATGCATATTTTAGATACTTTTAGTGCACATAAATCCGATTTGTAGTGATTCACGAGTATTTAACGCACTAAAAGACGTGTACTGCCGGAAGTTTTCGTCTTGCCAGCAGGAAAGGAGTATTACTCAATTAGGGCTTCTGGTAGAAAAAAAGGACCATGAACAAAAATACCTCTGAAGATCCTTTCATTAGGATAAACATTAGTATGCTCTGTCTTAAAATCAGTGGACAACGAGAACGTGTGTAGAACTGATAGATTATTAAGTACAATAGTGTTAACTTGCCATTTCATATTGTCTAATTTTGTATCTTATTATGAGTATTTCTTATCTGAAGTTTATTCCGTCAGAAGTAGACATTTTAATGTCAACAGATAATATTCGACGTGTTTCTGTTTCATCTAATGTTTAATTCAGTATTTCCTCTGAGGGCTTTTAGCAATATGGCTTCTAAAATAATATTGCTTTTACATGAAAATTTTGAAGACAAGCATTAAATGGTAGATAAGTACTTGAGGCAACGTTGAGAGATACAAATTAAATGGGTTTTGAAAGAAAAATAATTGAGAATAGTACAAAGGAAACATGACTGAATGGCTTCGCTAAAATGATACAAAGAAGTTGCACAGGAACTAGTAACGTGAAAGGTGCTATCAATACAACTGCAGTAAAGAATGATACAAGCATCTATTTTGTTCATTTTAAACCGTAAATGTTTTGCTTAGTACGAACAACACGCAAGCTGAATAGTTTTTAAGGTAAACGACGAAGACGTCTTCTTTTACACTAAATAACCTCTTTCCCTTATTCCAAATTTAAAGAGTGTTGCTTTGCTTATCAAGTTTTGCTTCCAAACGTGTTCCAAAAACCGATGTATATTCCAATCGACATGCCATAAACGGTTCAGCAGTAATGTTTCTAACCTATTTATACTCCTGTTTTAATGGGCAGTAAATACAAATAGAGTATTTTAAAAAATTGCTTACAGTTTTCTCTACTTAAATTTTTATTTGTTTTCCAAGGCAACTGAAAAGGGAACTATTGAAATGTACAATGATTCCCCCAGTGCATTTAAACGTATTAATAACCTGCATTAACACATTAGGGTTTCTGCGAGCGTTTGCATTCCGTTACACTTATGCTGCAAAGGACCGAAGAATGACGAAATCGTCATGGAAAAACACGATAGTCCTGGTAGTCTATCTCAGACGACGACTCTGAAATGAACTGACTCAACCCTCCACGTTTTGCGTGTTACATGCACTCACAAATTTTGCAACATTTAGGGGAGTAGCTCCTATTAGACTATAAGACGAGCCTACTTCCCCAACACTCATAAAACTATATTACAATCTTCTACGTTTATTCATAATGTATTTTAAACGTAGATTAGAATTAGGATTAATCAAATGGAGGGCACCCCATCCATTGGAGCTCAGCACCGCACATAGGCTATTGTAGGTCCGTTGTGACTTACGTGACCCCCGAGAGGAAGGGGTAAAGGGGACACTGAAGGGCGACCAGATCCGGAAGATGCGAACTGGCAAGGATGGGGTCCCTAACGATTGCAGAATGACACTAATCCTGATGCCGAGATTTCGGGAACGAGGCCCTCAGCCGGCCATCCAAGCACCATAGAGAAACCTTTACACAGCGCAAACACATGAAAGTAAATGATAGACAGGAAATTCTTGCTAAAAGCGGAACCACCCCAGCATTCGCCTAATGACCTGGGTCAGAGTGCCGGCCCGACAGTGATAGCCGCGGAGCCATCTCCCTTGGCTTTTAAACGTAGAACTGCTCTCCTTTCTCTCTCCTATAATAAAGGCATTGCGTTGCCCACATGTGAACATATAACGTTTGCGTTTCTAACTTCCCTAATAATTACGAACTCGTGCGTTTGTCTGCTCACTTCACCAGCCTTACATACATGCACATTTCTTGTAATGATTGATAATGTAAGGATAACGCAACGTTTCTTCCTAACCTAGCCTTTTGTCAGTAAAGAGTATCTTGGATCCGGACGTGAAGAGTTCATTCTGGGTTAATTTTGGAAGCAGTATATATATATAAGCCATTTTTTTTGAAGCGCAAAATTGATTCTTCTTTTGTAAACGAAATATATACGATTACTCTAAAATTAGATAAAACATTCATCATTGTTAACTCATCTTATGTACGACTTACACCCCCCAGGACTTACAGGCGGGTGCCTGGGGCCAGAGGCCCGTCAAGGAGCAGACACTCATGGAGCAGACGGAATGTCCAGGATGGGTAATCAGCCCGATGCCTGGCATGGGATGAAGGAAGTAGATGAAACGAAATGATGGCGAAATGGATGAAAGGAAAGGTGATGATGGAGTAGTTGGTGGAATGAATGGCGGGGGAAACCGGAGAGCCCGGAGAAAACCACGGCGCCGCCTTATATAAAACATTTGTGAGAAAAACATAAAATATCTTCGAAAATTATTTTCCTGAGTCACTGATGTGTGTTTATTTGTGAGCTGGTCGGTAGAAAAGTTTTTCAGTTTAATTTTAGATACAGAACTACATTATTTTTATGGTTTACACATTCGTATTTAGTATCACGAACGTTAATACTGTATGAGGTAATAGCCTATGCATCCTATCCAGAAAAAATGGTCACTCTACGCTAAAGTTTACGTATCATAATAGCTATATTAAACTTCTTTACATGTGTACGGTACAGAGGTCGTAGAGGAATTAGGTTATCGCCCTTGTGAAATTCAAAACTGTTGTTTGCATTCCTCCTGAAAGTCGAACATGGGCTGACAGTTTACCTCTCTGAGTTATGACTATAAGTAAGAAAACAGCGTGCAGTGGTTACTAGTGCTGTTGAAGCAGACATGATCTGATACATGATTGTACCACGATGAGGCGCCAGTTTGAAGCACTATCTTTGTGATGACGCAATGGTGCGACAATTTTGAAGCAAAACGGATGGGCGCCACCTTTGATGTCTTTACTTTACCTGCTGTTGTTGATTCTGCTACCATGATCTCGTAGTTCGTTCTGTTGTCTCGTGCGCCAGCTGCTCCAGTGGTAAGCTATGAGATCTTTCTCTGAGGGTATGCGTGGATGTATTGTGAAGGACCATACCAGTTTAAATTGGCTAAGGAATTTATTGTGAACTAATATTTGAATTATTGAAGTGAGTTTCCGACCGTTTCGATTGTGACTGATGATGAATCTTGCTAACTGAAATTGTAACAACTGAATTATTATATCTATCTGCTAACTTCTGCAGTATCAAAGTTGCGCAATAAAAGAACTAGAACTAGAAGCGTAACCTACCGCGAGTCGCTAAATTGCTTATTGGCGAGACCTCCTGCAATAACCGAGAAATCCTACTCCCACAAGTGCGTCACTAAGCGCTTAAAATATCACACGAGCAGTACGTACCGGTGACGGTACCAGAGAGAGTAACTCCCTGATCTAAAGTTGCACGCCTTTATTATTCCCCCTTCCAATTTAACATATTGCCCGGGCCAATACTAACACCGCTTCATGCACGCCTCTTACTTTCTTGCTAACTGAGTCTTTCACTTTTATTAGAATTTTGACCTACGTGACCGCAAAAGTACTGAGCTTCTAACCTAACTGAATTCCAGAATCTTTAAGCTAATGCGTTCGCTACTTCAGCTGTCGCTAATAACTTTGGTTAACAAGACGCTAATTATCTTCGTCTTTCCGAACAAACATTTCAACTCAAGTTTAGTACATTATACGTTGATTTGATATACGGATCTTATTTTTTGTAATTATTTCTCTATCGTACTGTTATTTCTTTATTTAATTATTTATATCTGCCCGTCCATAATTAGGGTATCAGACCTTTGCTTCACCGATACATGCCCTGTATCGTCCTGTTTCCCATGTATCTATTGCAAAATGCTTCTTTTCTGAGATACTTATTTTTGAAGGGATTATTGGAACCTGTCGGAGATGGAAGTTTCAGAAGTTTTGCTTAAAAATAACATTTTCCCATTTGTTTTTTGTACAATCTGTTGAGGGTGATTAGCCTCCAGTACTGTTTAACTTGGTTTTATTGCTTTATTGCTGTCAAGTTTTTTTTCAACATCATGCAAGCATGTACAAACCGGAATGTTAACTGTTGTAAAACCAAGGTTCACCATCTAGAAAATCGCGTATTCTCCTGGAAAGGTTCGCGATGCTCACAATACACCACCTTGAACAATGATATGATATACGTTGTAAGGGGCATGAGATTTAAGACTATACGATAGGCCTTGTTTGATCCTTTTGATAGTCTGGTTATGGAATTTTGGTTTTATATTGCATGTTTTTTTTTTTTTTCAATCCCTGAGCACTTTCATCCATCTCAAATTAAAGAAATAGATTATAGATAGAGGTTTTTGATTAAACCACGTGCTTGTACCTTAGAAAGTAACTTGTAGAACCCAGGGCCAAAGGTTTCAAACTTACACGCTAAGATTTAAAATTTCAAAAGCCACTCACAAAATTTGCAACTCTAGCAAATAACCCTGTAGTGTAACACGACTGTCGCTATTTTCATATAAAAAGTTATTTTTCTATACACTTTATGTTTTTCGGGGTAAATACTTGCATAAAAGTGTTTTCTCAATACAAGATGCGGAAAAAAGATTCAATTCATTATATCCCTAGTTTGTTATTGTCATTATCTAGATCACTCAGGGGGGGCTGCTGTGTTGCATAGAAGGATGCAGTAGGTAAAACGATAGTCAGATTTATAAAAAGCGGTTCGCTAAGTGATGGATATTAAATTCCTCGCTTTTTACATTACCACGTGAAAAAACGAATAGCCACTTACCTATCACTGAAAATCCGAACCAATAACAAAGAATATTTCGAAAATGATTAACGTTACAAAAACTTTTATTCGATATAAATTGTTTGCTTTAAACCGATCTGCATTTTTTTTGTTTATTAAGGTTTTGTCTATCTCTTACGTTTACCAACTGTAAAAAAGTCATTCTGACTGAAGATGACTTCACAGGGTATTCATAGAAATTTCAAAGCATACATTTCATTTATTATGAAAATATCTTATGTGGCATTTTTATCATAATTCTTAGACATTTTTTATAAAATAAAAAAATAAAGAAACACTTTCTATGTAAAGGGTAGTTTGGGGCGGGTGACTTTCTTGAAAATCTTCGTGTCGTGTTCTTGGAAGACGTCAAAACTTAACACATTTTGTATTTAACCGACTTTTTGTATCATGTCCAGAGACAGACACACAGATACGCACAGACCTTTTTTCCAAAAATGTTTTTTATTCAAGGGGAATCAAAACTTGTATTTCCAGTGGTCTCCATATCGAATTTTTGGGTGGAATACAATGCTTCTCTACATACTATAGGGTAAATAATAGAATAAGTAAAAACGAAGAAGAGTATATACTCAAAATGTTCCATTAAATGATGCACTTTCTATTGGAAAAGTGTAAACATAAAACAAATAATATCTATTTTATCTCCAAAAGTGCTTATGCTATGAAGGAGGTTATCTTAAAGTGTGTATTTTAATTAGCTCTTTGTTTTCAGTAGTAAAATTTTAAACTCTTATACGATTTCAAGTTATAAAATTTTTATCTTCAATAAGAATGAAGACGGCTTCATAACTATGCATTGGAAATTTAAAATATACGTTTTATTACACATAGCCAGATCTCAAATATATGTTTTAATCCAAATTGCTAGAGCCACTTTAGAGAACGAATGAAATAACCAAAATTTCTGCATATAAAGGGTTGCTGGAATGAGGGTATTATCTTGCAAGTCTTCCTGAACATTCTGGTGTCTGACTCGAGTAAATGAATTCACTAGTTATCTGATTTTTCGTTCCTCAGTTATTCTCTTCTCTCTCTCATTCATGCACACACGCAAACGCCCGCACACACGCAGTACATACACACGCGCGCGCGCGCGGATCTTTTCATAAACATGTTTTGTTTTTGTTCTTTACGACCTCAAAGTCCACTTTTATAGAATATCCTGATATCGAATTTTTGGGTGGAACACAGAACATCATCTACATGCATAGGTAATCGGTAGAGAAGTAAAACTGAACCACCACTATGTTTCTAGCTTCTCGAGTCCTATTAGCGGACCAAAGCAATTGCATTCAAACTTCATTTTTGATGTTCCTGGTGGACTATGTAAAATGCTGTTCACTGTATTGTATAAAATCATTAAGCTGATGCAAAGTCATTCTAATGTACCTTTTTACTGCATTTAGCTTTATCAGTATCAAGTTGTAATTACTTCGACCATCCCATAACTACCGATTTCACGTCTTGCATTATATTTCTCGTCCTAAATTTCTTTTATACCTCCATTACAGCATTTACATTAATTATCTTACATATTTATATACTTTAATATATTGTAAAGATTAGACATTGTTAAAACGCGAACTCGTAGTTAAGGACAGTAAGTTGTCAACGTGCTAGAACCTGTGAAAATGCCTGATATTTCTGTGGCTAGTTAAGTCTGTTGTCTGAAATATTCAAAAGAAATGACATATCTTTATTCCTGAATATATTTTAGGAGTTACAAGAAAAGCTGTATCATTAATTCAGATAGGCCACTTGTCTGAAGAGAGAGAGAGAGAGAGAGAGAGAGAGAGAGAGAGAGAGACGCATGCATAGGTTTGAATAGGCCACGACTGTATCTTAGGCATGTTTTTTGTGGGGAAAAATAATGCGGTACTGTTCAAATTTATTACTGTGGATATTTGAGTTCTCCAGATATGCTACCCTAGATTTTCTGCATATTTCAGGCTAACATTAAATATGCTCGTATTATATTCAAAATTCCAATTACACACGCGGTGAATTTATTATCAAAACACCTGTTTCTCTCTCCCCAATTACGTTATTATACCTTATATAGAAAATCTGATGTGTTACACTCACATGCCTTTCTCTACTCTTGTACAAACTATTTTTACAAACGCTTATTCTTCATATGCTTCATGTTAATCGAGATATCGAGATGTTAATCTTATTTCTAATTTTCTTGTAGATGCAAGGGAAATTGGTAGGCTTTAAGGGTAGTCAAATATTTTAAGAGCTGGTTGGTTGCTATGTGGAGTATTCCATTCTCTTTGCACTACCAGGACTAAAAATGAATTACGAATTCCCATTTGAGAAAAAGTATAAGTATTGGAAAATTTAAGGGAATAACAAGCAATATATCGAAAATGGTTCACTTAACAAGAACAAAGGTATACGACATAAATTGTGTATTTTAACACGATCCACGTTGTTTGTGTAGTAAAATCTTGTGTATCTCTTATGGTTTACCAGTTATGCAACAATCGTTTACAATGAAGAATACTTTTGGAGACATTCCCAGAAAATTCAATATATACATTTTATTTGTCATGAAAGTATCTTAAATATATGATATTTTAATCAAAATCGTTTAGAGCCATTTTTAAGAAAATTAAAATTTTCGAAAAATGTTCCATGTAAAGGGTAATCTGAGGTGGGGGATTTTCTTGATAACCTTCGTGTCGCATCTCTGGAAGATACTGAACCTAAATACCAAGCTTGGTGTTTATCCGACTGTTAGTTTCTGAGTTATGCTGTTCACAGACAGACACACACGGACATGTTTCCAAAAATGCATTTTTTGGATTCAGGGGGCCTCAAAACATATATTTCCGGTGAAATCTAGGTATCAAATTTTTGGGTGGAATACAATACTTCCCCTACTTACTATACGTAGTAGAGAAAGTAATATAAATATTACTACATACGAAGAATGTAAATAATATTTCCTGAAAACTTATTTTATATATAACGTGGATACATTGCATTATGTCTAGACAAATACAATGGACAAACTGATTGAGTACATTATCTTTGCTTTAGGTATGAATGCAGATTAAAATATAGCCTACTTCACTTTTGGGAGTGAATTAATATTTTAACAACTATTGCTACGTAAATCTATTGTTTAAAATCACTAAGGACCATGTAACAAACACCAGTTTAGATTTAGAAATAATAAAAACCGAATCAGTGGCTTCCCATTATCAAAACCTTTCTACAGCTGCACAGTATGCTAAAACGGTATTATGACTTCAGATTTGCAGCACTGCATTCGAATCTTCGCCACCCCAGATGAACTTTCAACACAACTGCACTCTGCACTTGTTCGGAAACTATATCTCGTGGTACTCAGATGTTATGTGCTTCTCGAGAATCCTCTCTCAACAGGAAATAATCCTCAAGTCGCAGCCTCAAAAGGAAAGCAAATATAATTTTCTGGGAAACCAACTCTTCCGTGTCTAATGAGCAAAACCCTCTGGAAAACAGAATCAAGAAACGCACTTCAGAGAGCACGCAGCAAGGTGTTTAAGAACTTGTTACGGCTTTCCTAAACCTGCCAGTAATCAAATGTGCTCCTAAAACCAGTGAAAAGTAATAAAATAAAACGTAATTAGCACCGTTTGTTCTCCGTCGAATCTCTGATAATAACTTATTACTTTATCTACTACGTATAGTAACTAGGGGAAGCATTTTATTCCACCCAAAAATTCGATGTTAAGATTTCACCGGAAATATATATTTTAAGGGCCTCTGAACAAAAACAAAAGCTTATTTTTCGAAAAAAAGGTCTGAATGCGTGTGTGTGTCTTAGAAAAGCATAACTCAAGAGCGAAAACTCGTTAAAAACCACATTTGGTATTTAAGTTCGTCTCTTATGGATGCGACACAAAGAAATTCAAGAAAATTCCTCCACCCAAACTATATTTTACATACAAAATTTTTCGAAAGCTTTGATTCTCTCAAAAATGGCTCTAGTAGCTTTGATTAAAATATCACAAGTTTAAGATATTTTCATGACAAATGAAATGCATATCTTAGTTTTTATGAAAATAGCCTCTGAAGTGCTCTTTATTCTGAATAACTTTTGCGTAATTGGTAAGCCGTAAAAGGTACACAAAAACTTACTACACAAAAAAATAAAGATCTCATTAAAGCACACAATTTTTGTCAAATACATTTTTTTGTGCGATTAAACATTTCCGGAAATTCCTCGTTACTGGTTTGCATTTTAAAATACTAAAGCTTTTCTCAAATAGAAAGTTATTAGTCGTTTTTTTTATCCCCCTCTCTCTTGGCCAAGTAAAGAGAACGGAATTTCGAAGCCATTACATAGCGACCCGCTCTTAAAAGATTTGAATATCGCTTAAAGTATTCCCCTAATCCCCTTGTACCTACAAGGAAAAATACAATAAGACAATTTTTGGAAATGTTTATCTCGATTAACATGAAGTAGATAGAAGAATATGCGTTTGTAAGAATAGTTTGTACAAGAGTGAGTAGAGAAAATCATGTGAGTGTAACACATCAGATTGTTTTATTTTCTCTACCACGTACTTATCTAGTAGATAGCTAGAGTAGGTATTGCATTCCACTCCAAAAGTCAATATAGAGATTTCACCGCATGTTTCGACACCCCCGAATAAAAACAAGCATTTTTAGAAAAAGATCTCTCTCTCTCTCTCTCCCTCTCTCTCTGTGCGTGCGTGTGTATGTGTATGTCCGCGCGTCTATGAGCAGCATAACCCCAAAACGAAATGTCCGATAAATACCAAACTTGGCATTTAGAGTTAGCATTTTGCAAGGATGCGATACGAAGATTTCAAGAAAATACCCCCACCCTAAACTACCCTTCACATGGGAAATGTTTAGAAAATGTTGATTTTCTAAAAAATAGCTCTTAACGAATTTGATTAAAACACCATATATTTAAGATACTTTCATGACAAATGAAGTGTATATGTTGAATTTTCTGAGAATAACCTCTGAAAACCTCTTCATTCTGAATGACTTTTGTATAACTGTAAACCATAAGGGATAGACAAAGCCTTACTACACCAAGAATATACTCGTTAAAGCTCACAAATATATGACTATTTGGCTATTGTCTTACCTACTGCATCGTACAACAAAATGTGGAAATGTAAATTGAGATTTTATGTGAATTGAAACTTTGGATTAACTAGAAGTAGCTAGAATAATAAGCTTTTGTAAGAATAGTTTGTAGAAGATTAAGTAGACAAAGTCCCATGAATGTAACACATCAAATTTTTTAATGATCTGTTTGACGGTTTAGGTAATTTTTTCAACGCCAAAAGATACTAGCAGGCTATGCAAATCTCCAGCATTTGGATATTGCAGAGGAAGGTTACCGAAATCAGAAATAATACATGCGTTGATATTTGGCTTGCATTTCCGTGAATTTCAAAACGTTTGGTCTATAATTATGAATATAATATGGTGTTGCGAAATTATGGTTCTAAAAGTCAAAAGGCCTTATGAAAGTAATTACATTTTCATTTGAGATTTAAAAATATCCCTTAAAACGCCGGTTAAGAAAAATAGTATTCGCATACTTTTTGTTATCCATTCCTCAAAATTCATGTTGTGTGATTTTGATGTTCCACGTTACACATTGGCTGACAGCGCACTTCATGAAAATATAACTTAAGCCATACCTAGTAAGTTATCGTTATCATCCAATTTTTTAGTTTTTCTTCACCTTTCAACCTGTGGAATTTGCACCGTAATAACTAGGAGTGATATATTACATTACCAACAGCGAAATGTGCTTTTAAAAAACTTCAGCAAAAGTTTTATCTCAATTAAAATGAAGTAAATAAATAAAAAGAAGCTTTTGTAACAATAGTGTGTAAATTCTATATAAAAATAAAATTGTAGTAACTAGAGTAAGTCATGTGAATATAAAACAGATTTCCCTTTTAAATACAGCTTTTCAGCTTCTTGTTGTACCTTATCACTGCAGAATGGCATTCCGAATGAAATTTCACACGAAATGCTGCGCGCCACGCATAACTGGAAAGTACGTTGAAAGCAAGAGGCAGGGCTTCTCTCAACCTGCAGTATAGAAACCTAAGATTCATATGTTTTCCGATTACTGGTTTAAATTGATTGGTGTGAACATTTCCTGTAAGTACAGGACCTCGCTTAACCGAACTAAAGGGGACAGCGCCTTTTCGGATAATCGATCATAATGATTTTAAACAGTATAAGGAAGAAAGTAATTCTATTCCAAATGCATTTAAGGTATAATTAAAAAAAACTATTACTCTACACAATATTATAATATATATTACAGTATTTACAGAGACTACTTCATTAAGTCATTATTTTTTTTTCCTGAACTTTCTCCTCGTAACGCTTGCGAGCGGCTATACCACGGCAGCGTTGTTAAACATTATATCTCTTGATGTTCATTCACTGCTTTGTTTTACAAAACGCAAAGCATCCTTCTTCCTTTTTTTATTTTTCTTTCTTCTTCGGTGTTTTCCCTTAGGAGTTAGCCGTTTTCGACCTCCATAAGTCTCTTTCATTCAGTCACCAGTCCAAAGTTTCTATCTTCTATTGCTTTCTGGATGTATTTTTCTCAACTTCTTCCTCTTCTTCCCCCTGGTAGTTGCCATTTCAAGATTTTCTTCGGTCATCTAAAGTCGGGTATTCTCTGTACTGACCATATCGCATGATTGGCATTTTGAGTGCCCAACAATCTGGCCCAAAACTCTCAAATGCCTAGCAAAAAGGGGCATGAATTATTTTAACTCGGTATATCAGAACGATGAAAGAATAATTTTAGCTACGAAGTTAAGAAATATACGAGGGAAATCCAAGAAGTAATGACTGTTTGTTTTAATATGTTTATAAAAATATGTTATTAAAAAGTCATGTCACAAAATGGAAGCCTACTTTATTTCTCCACATAAACATCTGCTTACTTATGCATTTGCCGTATCTGTCCACAAACGTTAGAATTTCCGTGTTGTAGTCGGCGACCACAGACAATTTCGCAAAGCAGAGAACGAAAAATGTTTGGGAAAGAAATTATAACTTCTCGAGGGTTTCTGTCTTGAATGATTTTGTTATTCACTTGATTCTTAAAATCATGAGTGACGAAGGTCCGGTTCGAATTTCGTCATGCACATTTGTTCATCCATTGTTGAACATTTCATACAACTTTTTCACATTTATTTCATTCATTACTGTATCACCATACACTTCCTCTAGTTGACGATAAATTTCGGCAGGTTTCAACTTCCGAGCATTTAGAAATTCAATACTTCTCACCTCACAGTCAGAGGTATCACACAGTTCATTTTGAACAATCACAGGATGCACAATAATTTGTTTCGACTGGCACTCACGCAACATTGAGAAAATATGTCGAGGAAACTATTCGACCTTGAATAGAAGCTCGACAGCGACCTGCGTAGCGGTAATGCGCAAACGGCCGTTACTTCCTGGACTACCTTCGTATTTAAAAATTAAAAAGTACAAATTTAAGACAATTTAAACATTAAAACTCTATCTGTATTACATCTGTACCCTAAGGATCCCTCGGAATAATCTTTAATTTCTCTAACGTCTTCACAACTTCAGAAGAAGAAAAGAGCCATTAAACAGAAGCAAAACCTTTATCATAATCAACCTTGGGATAAAACAGAAGAACAAGACTTACGAGGACGGTTAATACAACAACAGTATGCTAGCAGATGGCGCGGGATTATATAGCTGCCACAAGGCATTACTCTGTTCGTGAAGGCAGCTGTGAGTGGCTTTGAAATGACTTATTTTATGACAGGCACTGCTAAAGGCTTATGCATTTCTAGAAGGCTGCAACGCAACAACTGAGTAGCGGCAAATGAATACAAGCGCTATACTCGCAAATTACATTATGAAGTTAGTTCGACTAAGACAAATGACATTGGGTGAACAATTCTGTAAATACTCACCAACCCATTGAACAACATAAAACTCCCTGGGAAAGAATGACAGCTATAATAACTGTATGTTATTATGAGTGTGGAGTGGAACATGAGCTAACATTCATACCGATTTCAATCTTCCCATCCTTTAACCTCACTGATTGATATCAGAAAAGGATGGATCACTCAAAGATACAAGAAAAAATGGAAATAATAAAATTAATCGCACAAGACACCAATAACCTAAATCCTGCCTTTTTTATTTTAGACTTGATAATTATTTTAAGGTTAAGTATTAAAGTTGTAACGTGGCGATGAATGGATTATCTAACACAAATGTGTCCACACACGGGCAGACAAAGTATGGTGGGGGAACCCAGCTGCTCATCCAGGTAGAATAGATATTTATGGATATGCTTTAAGAAAAAAAATGGATATGGTAGGCTCACACGACTTTCTATACCCATTACCATTTCACAGTTGGCAGTCGTAAATCATGTGTATAAAAAGCTATTCTTTTATTCAGATTGCCACGAAATGTCTGTCTAGGAATCATTAAAAATTAAGCAGTACAGCCTTAGTTAAAGATATTCCTCCAGGGTTACATTCAGAAGGCTGAAACGACATTCTTGTGTTTATATCACAAGCTGGTTTTTGTTTGTGATGAGATCATATAAAACAAGATAAGGAAAATAGCTAAGTTTCAAATATTCGGCAACCAATCCAAGTTTCAGCCCGGAAAAACTTAAACATAAGACAGCGAATATTTCAGTAACGGCTAAGCTATGAATAAAGTTATTCTATGCAAATTGTATATTTTAATAAAATTATTATAAATTTTTGCTTATGTAAACTTCTGTACGAATGAAGTAGACTTCAAATATGAACGATCGTCATGCCAATATATAAAACATATATTTTAATCAAAATCGCTAGGCCATTTTTGAAGAAAGAGAGGAAAGGGGAGAAAATTTTATGTAAAAGGTTATTTTGGTATGGCAGAATTTTCTCGAACATCTTCGCCTGGCATCTTTAAACGATCTGACTGAAACATCAGATTTAGTATACTTATCTACTTCTTGTAACTTATACTATTGAAAGACATAACCGTATTGTAATTCATATGATATACAATAGACATAGCAACAGGAATACACAACCTCTTAGCAGCTTTCAATCTGTAAATGAAGCGGGCCATGACTTTTATTGAAACTTATTATTTTTATTATTATTAATCTTAAGTTACCTGACATACGATGTTGTTGAGATTAAGATACAATACAACCTGGGTAAAATTTTATCCAAGTGGCTCACCTAAACCGAGATTCAAACACAGGCCCTTAAGTTTATGCTCGCACTACCCTTACACTACGAAGGTGGACGCAATGTAAGATGATGAAACTAAAGAGTAGTAATCGGTGCATAAAATATAGCTATCTATTTTATGTTTTTTACTTTCTCTACTACGTATAGTAAGTAGGGGAAGTATTGTATTCCACCCAAAAATTCGATACCGAGATTTCACCGAAAATACATGTTTTGAGACCCCCTGAATCCAAATAAAGCATTTTTGGAAACATGTCCGTGTGTGTGTGTGTGTGCCTGTGAACAGCATAACTCAGAAACGAACAGTCGAATAAACACCAAACTTGGTATTTAGGTTCAGTATCTTCAAGAGATGCGACACGAAGGTTTTCAAGAAAATCCCCCCACCCCAGATTACCCTTTACATGGAACATTTTTCGAAAGTTTTATTTTCACAAAAATGGCTCTAACAATTTTGATTAAAATATCATATGTTTAAGATATTTTCATGACAAATGAAATGTATATCTCGAATTTTCTGGGAATGTCTCCAAAAGTATTCTTCATTGTGAACGACTTTTGCATAACTGGTAAACCATAAGAGATAGACAAAGTTTTACTACAAAAAAATGTAGATCGCGTTAAAATACACGATTTATGTCTTATACATTTTTTTATTGAGTGAACTATTTTCGAGATATTGCTTGTTATTCCCTTAAATATTCCAATACTTATACTTTTTCTCAAATGGGAATTCGTTATTCATTTTTGTTTTGTCCTGGTAATGCAAAGAGAATGGAATACTCCACATAGGTACCAGCTCTTAAAATATTTGACTATCGCTTAAAGCCTATCAATTCCGCTTGCATCTACAAGAAAATTAGCAATAAGATTAACATCTCGATATCTGGATTAAATGAAACATATGGAGAATAAGCGTTTGTAAAAATAGTTTGTATAAGAGTAGAAGTAGTCATGTGAGTGTAACACATCAGAATTTTTAAAAATGTTACACATCAAATTCAAACTTAGGACTCTCAAAAAACAACGTGCATTTTTCCTTCCAAAGGTTTTCTTTTTAACCCCAATACACGCTGCATATTATTTTAATTCAATTAATTATTTCATCATTTTAACATATAAAGTAACTGATTTCGGAGAATGCAATACGAACTCATTAACAGTGCATTATGTTATAATTTTTGCTTTTATTGTAAAATGGGCTTCGGTTATGAAATAATTCTTCTCGGAATCACTCCTGTAAAATCCAGCTCATCATCGACATATCCTCTTAAAGCAGTTAATCATAACACACTTTGTTATAGGAATGAGCATTGATGCAGATTTAATAAGACATAAATTAACTATAATATTAAGCCTGCAGATAGCTACTACATAATGCCGTTTCTCAGACAATGCCATGAGTTCCGTATTTTTAAATGAAAATGCAGTTATACTGGTAGAGCAGTCTTATTGGTTATAAATATTTTGTTTTAAATTATGTTACTCTAGTAAATATGCATTAAGGTATTTTGTAAGAAGAATTCTATATGTTACAAATTCATTATAATAAACAAATTAAAAATGTAGGTAAATTTATGTGTCGAAAATAATTAAAACCAAATTAAAACAAGACATTGCAAGGATCATGAATCAGAAATATCCAATTAAACTAGCCATTAAAGTGAATATCATTTAATATTATGGAGTCAACGCACTAATTATTTTTTTTTCGTTCGTGAACATACCTCTCTCGTTTCATTTATGTGCGCCTTTCATATCTTAAGTCACATCGTCTACTTCGATTAAAAAAATTACCCATCGACAATGATGTTCTTAATTGGCTTGCATTTAGCTATGGTTGCATTGTATTACCCTATATTTTGCTAATTAAAACTTTAAATTGACTTTCTCTCTGTACACCTTACACTCAAACTTACAGACTCGGGAGTAATAGTATGTCACATTTAAATACAGGGCTATCCAAAAAGAAGGAACAGACTTTACATATTTATTTCTAATGAAGGATAATAGTTAGCGACACATACGAAACATCACTGAATAGAGGAAAGTTCAAAGCTTTAAGCCCCATCTATTAGTTCCATTAAGTGCCTACAGTTGCGCTGTGTTCGTTTACGAGAAAATGGCGACGCCACAGGAAAAGTCATTTTGTATGCTGCATTATGCAAAGAGTGAATCCATTGTTTCAGTGCAGCATGCATTTCGTTGTAAGTTCAACAACCAGACGCCTCGTCATAAAAGAATTTACAATTGATACAATAAATTCGTAAAAGATGGCTGTGTATGTAAACGGAAAAACACTGGTCGTCCTCGCATAAGAAATGGTGCTCATTTTGAACACATAAAATAAAACTTTGCACTCTTCTCTATTCAGTGATGTATCACTGTCGCCATCTATTGTCGTAAGCCAGCCACCGCCAGCCTGTAATGGAACATGGAACCTCTGGTTCAAGAAGAACGCTGACCATTCAACCACTGAGATAATGTTTCTAGTTTTTTGTTTTGGTTATACGTTTCCCTTCCTTTCTGACTATAACAGTCCCTTGTGCTTTTAATTTCCACAAATATATCTGATAATTTTAACAAAATGTCAAGTATTGCCCCTACAGACGTTAGCATGTGCTCAGTTTTGTCATGCATTTAAAACAATGTTTACCAAAAGGAAATGTGTTTTTAGACGCTCATTTTGACTTTTACTTAAGAAAACATGAATCACAAGGGTGATAAGCATAAATATTTCGCTTTCCTTATACACGCCGAGTATTAAAGATTCTATAAATTTGTAAGCTAGATAGAAGCCAGTATACATTTAAGGATTATTTATGCATGGCTCCAATGACTGACGATCTCACAATAAAACGTTAATTAGGCAATGGTAATTAATAATTGCTCTTTCACACAAGCCGTATGTAGGACAAGATTAGAGAAGGTAGAATCAGACTGCAAACTTCAATGCCATAGCCGGGATTTGAACTACGATCTTCGTAGTTCAAATTCAGGTTATGGCATTGAATTTTTTAGTCCGATTCTTCTTCTTTAATGGATTGCCCTCCTGTTTGTAGGATTTACACCCCCAAAGACTTACAACTCAATATGCCTTCAGTCAGTAGCCTGTCAAGGATCATAGCATATCCAGGATGGTGACCAGTTCAATGCCTGATATGGCGGTGATGAAGAAGAAAATGAAATGTTGTGATGAAAATCAGTAAAACCGGAAGATAAAATTCTTATTATTAAACCTAATTGCCTTAAAGTTGATGAAGCAATCATTTTTAAATCATATTAAAAATTTGCATCTAACCCTGATATAAAAATTGTTAAAACAGAAATTACTATTACAAAACTTAATAATCAATCTGAAAAAGCCTTGATTATAGGAAAATTCGCGGATCAAATTATCCAACCCAGTATTCGCCTGATTCTACCTTTCCTAAGCTCTTCCTACACACGATCTGTGTGAAAAACAATTACCATTTTCGACTTAATAATTGGTTAACTATGAAGCGCAGGACTTAAAGTACTTACAAGTTGTAAGTCGCCATTGGGGTATGTTATCTCAAAATGAATTTGAAGTCTGTTTGTGGTTTACCGGAAAAAATGCAAGTCCGTTGGGGAATTAATGCAGTGACGTCATGTTACCATGGTAGCTAAGGTGGTTGAAGTAACCGGACGAAAACCGGAAGATTCATTGTTCAAATTCCGGCTATGGCATTGAATTTTTCAGATTGCTTCTTCTTACTTCTTTAACGGATTGCCCTCCTATTTGTAGGACTTCCACTCCCAAGGCCTTATAAGCCAATGCCTTCGGTCAGTAGTAGCTTGCCGAGGATCAAGCAAACTCTGGATCATAGCATATCCAGGATGGTGATCAGCCCATATCTGGTATAGCGGTGAAGAAGGAAATAAAATGGTGTGATGAAAAGGATGATAGGAAAATTCGCGGATCAAATTATCCAATCCAGCATTCGCCTAGCGACCATTTCAATTGGTCAGATTAGTCGTCCCCAGGGGGTTTGAACCCGGGACCTCCCGAATGCGAGACACAGACGTTACCGCCTGAGTCATCCCATTCGGTCCAGTCTGATTCTGTCTTAATTAATTAGGCAGTTTGTGTGCGTTAATATTTTAATCTCGACCTATGCGTTTAGGACAGGACATATCTGCAGCAGCTACTCTCAAACATACAAGCGTATTATAATTTTATGTTGAAAACAAGAGCAAAATAATGCATAAAATTTGAATCTGTTTTGAAAAGTTCTGCGCCATGGCTAGTACTCAAATCACGAATCTTGAGACATTTCATATCAATGCTCTACCACTGCGCTGAGATGATATGACGGAATTCGCACTCAACATTGTCATTCGAATGATTTAACCCAGGCAGCTTTAAGGCGAAATCAAATATTCTGAAATATAATGCATTTCGATATTAAATGAGATCTTTCTCTTTCCTGACCGCCAAATGTTTGCTGTTGAAATAACATTTGTTCTTTCTTATCGAACCACGTTTAATGCTACACAATCTGAAAACACAACAAGCAGGAAACCGGTCATGCCGGTCTCGCTCTTCAGGGGTATACCAAGGTAGCAAAGAGGTTAAGAAACTTCCCGAGGTACTTAATTCGCCTTCTGTACTTCTCACCTTGTAGGGGGCGTGAAAATGATTGAACTAGTTGCTATGAAATTCTAACTGTTCGCTTCGGAATATATACACATATGCGTTGTATCATTTAGTTGCTTGGAACAAAGGGCACCTGAATATTTTCCTCTCATAAAATTCGTATAGCTACATCTCGAAAACTAAGGGCAAGAGTCGTGTTCCGTACATTTTAAAAACATTGCCGACAATTTAAACAACACGGAGCTTTGTATCGTTATTTACTGCTATCATATAACAGCAGTAGCTGGATTAAGATCGAAAATAAATGTAAATTAAATGTAAATAAATCTCTTATGCAAAGTAATAACAAACAAAAACATCAAGATAAACCAGCAAAAATCTGCGTTTTGCTAGCCGAAGGCCATGAAGCGAATTTGTGCGTATAAAAGCTCTTTCAGTGAAGCGAGAATAAAGATAGATATTTACATTCCACATACCCTTCATCAATAAATCAGCAAACAATCTCATAAATGTACACATTGGAAAACTTTTTATGTCATGGAACTGAGAACCACACAGTGGTGCAATTACATAGTATTAATGAAGAAGTAAACCATGCGCGTCCGCAAGAAAGGCTAAATGCCCTCCTTCCTGGAGTCCACAATCACTATTAATATAACACATTCCATGCCAAACTGTTCATTAGTAGTTTTTACTTTCTCTACTACGTATAGTAAGTAGGGGAAGTATTGTATTCCACCCAAAAGTTCGATACTGAGATTTCATTGGAAATATATGTTTTGAGACCCCCTGAATCCAAAAAAAGCATTTTTGGAAACATGTCCGTGTGTGTCTGTCTGTGAACAGCATAACCCAGAAACGAACAGTCGGATAAACACCAAACTTGGTATTTAGGTTCTGTATCTTCCAGAGATGCGACACGACACCAAGGTTTTCAAGAAAATCCTCCCACCCCAGATTACCCTTTACATGGAACATTTTTCAAAAATTTTGATTTTCTCAAAAATGGTTCTAACGATTTTGATTAAAATATCATACGTTTAAGATATTTTCATGACAAATAAAATGTATATCTTGAATCTTCTGAGAATGTCTCCAAAAATATTCTTCATTGTGAACGACTTTTGCATAACTGGTAAACCATAAGAGATAGACAAAATTTTACTACACAAAAAATGTACATCGCGTTAAAATACACAATTTATGTCATATACAATGTTTTTGTTGAGTGAACCATTTTCGAGATATTGCTTGTTATTCCCTTAAATTTTTGAATATTTATTTTGTTAAATGGGAATTCCTTATTCATTTTTTGTCTTGTATATGCAAAGAGTATTAATCTGTGGCAAAGAGAATGGTGCTGCACCTAGCAACCAGCTATTAAGAGATATGTATGTGCTTAAAGGCTACTGTATTTCTATATTGCCCTTGTAAATATATATTCCCCTTACATCTATAAGAAACTTAGCAATAAGATAGAGTCTGCAAATGTTTATCTCTATTAACATGAAGTAGATGGAGAATAAGCGTTTGTAAAAATAGTTTGTAGAAGAGTAGAGAAAGTCATGTGAGTGCAGCACATCAGAAATTTTTTTATTAAAATCATTATTCGCCGATAATATTGTCAAAATTGTTATTGTTACCTAGTATATTTAATAGATGTGAATGTTCTTATGAATACAGCAGTTTTCGATTTCGACTGCACTTTTCTGTAATTAAAGTAGAATTATGCATTAGGTACAAGCTTCAAAATGTTAACATAGGCAGAATACGGGAAATTACGATATATTTCAGCTACAAAGCTTATTAAAACCATTATTACCAGTTTCTTATCAACAAATATTTAGCTTATATATTCATTTTTAGAATTTGTGAATATGCCTTGCCTTAATGGGATATGTGAAGTCATTTGAAAAAGTACACAGGAATAAATTATAGAAAATTCTAAAGAAAAGGAATAATTAGCTACAATAACTATTTTACATGGTCTCTACAGAAATAAAAATATAAATAATAACGAATAAAAGACAAAGCCTACATGAAAGAAGTATGATAAGGCAGCTCACTTTCACCAACTTTATTTTAATTATATACCTTATTTATTTATTTATTTATTGTATGACGAAATCATAAACCGATGGCTGAGCTTTTAAGATATCGGAAGTGGAATTTGGGATAATTTGGCAATTTTATTTGCAGGAGACAAGGTGATGTTGAACAGACAAAGGGCGATTTACAAATAGCAATACCCACTCTGTAGACTGCTGCAAAAATTTTAATCTAACAATATCTAACGTCAGTAAATTCGCATCTGTGGTCTGGGGGTAGCGTGTCTGCCTCACATTCAAGAGGTCCTGAGTTTGAATGCCGGTTAAGGCGAGTTACCCTGATATGGGTTTTTCCGCGGTTTTCCCTTATCTCGAAATGACGAACGTCGGGTAACTTTAAACTCTATGGCCCTCGGGCTCATTTGAGCATCATTTTACCTATTCATTCATGGTTCGAAATGACCTAACTGGTTAAAGGGCGCTAACCCCTATCCAAAGCAGCAAGTAGGGGTTTCGGGAAGCCGAACCGATTACGACGAAAGTAACTTTGGAAAAAAAATAATATAGAAATTTAGCGTTTATTTTTCTAAATACCTACTTTTGATGAAAACTGAGGCATTCATAAAATAATATACGCGTTTATGCACCCACACGGCGCTTAAAAAGAATAGTATATAATTACATCCGAAAAGACGTGCTGCTGTAATTATATAAGCCATCCCTGTACTTATCTATGGATACGAAACATGGGCCTCAGAGCAGAATCAAATCAGAAGGATAGAAACTGCCGAAATGCGGTTCCCAAGATCATGATTGGACATGCGTTGAATGACAGGAACATAAATGTAGATATTAGAAATCAGCTGCAACTTGGCTATCTTAAATCATAAAAAATTACAGAGAAAGATATCAACAGGGACAAGAATTAAAGAAAGAAAGCCAGCCAAGGGAAACATGCCAATGAGAAGACCAAAGAAGAGATGGTGTGACCAGCTTTGATTGTAGGCGGAATAGGAACAGAATTCAATCACCGAAGATGAAGATGAAGGTATGATATTAGAGTCATCATTTTGGAATGATGTAGATATTTTGTCCCTCCTTGCGAACGTCCATGTGCAAAACATGTTTAATAAAAACAGAAGTGCAGTTTTTATTAGATCTAATGTTTCTCTCTGAATGAGCTAGGTGCAGATTATTTCGAAAGGCTCAGAGTTGTCTCCTAAAAGAGTGTTTCGAACTGCGTCAAGACAAAAAGATCAGCGCTTGTTTAATTAATTTTCAGCAGCTTGGAAAAGGCAGGGATGCTGGAGAAAAAATATTAGAAAAACTTTTATTACGCTTTTCCACGACAGCTTTGCAGCGATAATAAATTTTAGACGTACCCTGCAGAAGTAGTTCATCATTTCTGTCTTGTGTTACTCTTCAACACGTTTGGCAAAAGCTCTCTTCGCCACACTCGGAGATAAAAATATCTACAAATGCGATGTTTTATACGCCAGAAGCTCTCGACAAAACACACACACGTACATACATTTAACACCATGAATAAATGCGATGTACAAGAGCTGAAGAAGAAAAGAAAGTAAAAAGACAAAAATGTCATACTTTAGCAGCTTTGTATTCAATTTCAATGAAAGGTGCACTAGAGAAGATGACATACTCCACTCTTTATATTCCAAATAGAACAATGACCATAAAATACTGTTACTATCTACACATGCTCTAAAACACTTCAATGCTGCGTGTGACATAGATTATGATAAAGATAAAGCGCGAAACAACCAAAAGCAGAGCAAATTTTGTTTGGATTAGGTGCACAAAAGTGAAATGAAAATGAGTTAATACACTAGGAGAAAACGACAAAAGCCAAAAAGTAACTGGAAAATGAGCAAGAGGTATAATTAGAACACTTAAGGTTATTTTAAAAAGTAAATTACATAGGTACTTTTTGGTTAAGTTTGAGAGCCATGTTGAAGCACTATTGTTTAGATTCATCCCTAGAGTTTTAAGCATCATTAAACTGTTGCTTATTGTCTATAAGGTTACGAAATATTACTGTATTTCTACAAAATAACTGATTTGTTCACCTAGAGATAAATAATTTTTCCATTTGTTGTCATAGGGAGGAATTTGTGCGGTTGCTTTTGGCTTCCTTTGCTGCTAGCTATTGCTTGTTTCCTGCCAATAGCTTATTGGCATTAGTGGTGGAGTACCTGTGAAGATCTTGCCGCTGACAACAGATTAAAACGGTTGAAAATTAAGATAGTAGAAAAAAAATCCTATGCTACATTCACATCACTTCATTTAGGCATTATCGTTCTTGAAAAACCTTACTTTTTATTTTTATTTATTTTTGTTATTTACTTCATATTGATAGAGGTAAACGACTGCAGAAATGATTTCATTACCATTTCATTGTATACAAATAGATACAAGAGGTTAAAGCAATATTCAAATACTTAAAAGCCGGTAGCTATATGCTAGCCTGGATATTCCATACTCTTACCATGAACATCGTGAGAAACAAGCGAATGCTGACATTTCAAAAAAGGACAAATTGTTTTAAAAAAATCAAGCCAATAACACTGAATATCTCCGAAATAGCCTACTGATGCCACAGAAAAGTTATTTTAAAAAATTGTGTTTTAAGTATATCTACATTTTTATGCAGTAAATGTTGTCTATCTCTTAGGATTTATTGGTTATGCAGAGTTTTAAAAAACTCTTTCAGAATGAAGAGAATTTCACAGGCTATTCCGAGAAATATATCTTAAGCATATATTTTAATAAAAATCATTAGGATCGTTTTGTGAAAATAAAAAGTAAGACAAATTTTGAATGTAAAGTTAGTTTGAAATGGGGGCATTTTCCTGAAAATCCTCATGTCACACTCGTGGAAGACATTAAACTTCTATATTGAATTTTTCGATACAACTGTCGTTTTTTCTTGAAGTGCTATCAGCATTCAGTTTTCCCATGATCTGGAAAGATTATGGAATTTCAAATACACACACACACACACACACACACACACACACATTATATGCATACAGAGTGGATCATTTACGTTGAGGCTGTACAATATCTCAAAAACTAAGCGTTATAGAAAAATTGATAATTGATAAAAGTTGCTGGATATTATGGGGAAAGTAAATGTCATTAGTCGTGTTTTATTTGGAGGACTTTGTGATGGTCATTTTAGGATCAAATTTAATTTGACCCTAATTGTAGGTTCTAATTTAAAAAAATTAAGTGGACTCTAAAATGACTATCATAATATTCTCCAAACAAAACACGACTAATGGCATTTATTTTCCCCCATAATACCAATCAAATTTTATTAAAGACATTTCTTTCTACAACGCTTAGATTTGGAGATATTTTTATAATCTCAACTTAAATGGTCCATCCTGTGTAATACACTAGAACTGTCCATTGAACGAGTTTTCGTCACTATTTTGAGCCATTAATGTCTTCGAACACAAATGAGCTCTTGCATACGGGCAAGTCAGGTATACTGGATTCCGAGCAGTGTCCCTCTTTCAGAACATTCCGTTTGGTATTCCTATTCTAATGCCCAAGGTGACCAGACCCAAGGGAAGCCTCATCTGTTTGCTTCACTAGCATTGTTGCCGCAGCCCAGTTCGCCTCATAATGGAGTTGAATGGTGATACAAGTGAAATGCAAGCGCGGTCAACGGTTACGCTGGTATGTCAATGTATGCACCAACAATGAATCACTAACAATAATAGGCATTTTCGGCTGTTTTAAAATTAGTTTATTATTCGGTTATTGTGTATATAGATTATGAGGTATATTCTTGCTTTGAAGCTACGATAAAATTCAGCTTGAATACGAGGAAGAAAGCCTTAAGTCTCACGTACGCTGCACGAACTGCATCCAGGAATCCATCAAATGTTTTCAGTCATGTTTTACCTGCCAAGCCTCATAACGTGGATGCTGGTAGCTATCGTCGTTTTGTACCGTTCTCCCAGAGAATTCTGCTCTTCCTGCAAGAATCATTTGAGTATTCTACCAACACTACCTGCTCCTTTACCCTCAACATTACCTCTTGGAAGCTACAACTACCTGTCATAGATACCTCAATTACTCTTTACAATAGAGCACACAGGTAGTTCCCTGATCTCCGTTTATTCACTGGCCTTTGTACCTTACATTCTACATCACAATAAATTTACACCGACTGTTCGAAATGTGAAAATCACTGGGGCTGTGCGGTGGTACTACCCCATAAGACCTTGCTCTGCAGTCTACCGCACTCCCTATCCACTTGTCTTGTGAACTGATAGCTATTCGCCTCGCCTTGGAGTATACGCCCTTCAGAATGCTGCTCTCTCCTGCACTATCTTCACGGACTCGATAAGCGCTCTCCTCAATCCTCAGCAGCGAGCTCCAGCCAACAACCTGGCGTTGTACATCCAGCTACTTTATCACAGAATATCACTTCGGGCAAACAAGTTCTGCTAGTATAGGTACCTTCTCATTCTGGCATTCCAGGGAATGAGAATACTGAAGTTGCAGCTAATGAAGCAACACGATATCCTCCAAAACTGTCGGACCTCAAGATTCCCCACCAAGACTTCAACCGCTTTACGCGTGACAGCATTCTCCGGCAATGGAAACAAGAGTGGTTCACCTCATCTAGAAGCAAACTACGTGATTCCTATCCCCTTTTCATTTCTATTTATCTTCTCATATATTTCAAGCGTCACCATCAAACTCCATCTCGCCTACGTCTCGGACATACTGCTCTTTCCTACCTTCTGTCCGGTGATCTTCCACCATGTGCAACTACTGCCATTCTCCACTTACAGTCACTCATATTCTCACCAGTTCCGTTGACCACAATGATACAAGGACTAGATGACAAATGCCAACATCCAGCTTTCTCCAAGGATATGTAGAATTTTGTTAATGTAACACAATTGTGTAAGGAATTATAAAACTTATTACAGTCGCGATTTGACCTTGTTGTTAAAGCAACATTAAATAAATCATTCGTTAAAAAATTAGCTTTCCTAAAATTTTATTGGAGAGTTTTTTCTTTAAGCATAGCGTGACAGCTCGCATTGCATATTAATATCACACACCTTTCCTGTTTCTGAAGGAGATCGGTAAACTATTCCCAAAACATTACATTACTCACCTCTTTGTGATAATCAGCACCACTTTTTGACAGAAACGCTAAATCCTCCCCTTCTATGAAAGCATACTCAGTCTAATCTGTCACGGCAGATTATTAGACATGATCCTTTACCTAATGGAATCTTTAGACCACAGTTTGATTTATAATCCTGCCACGTAAAACTATCATGGTTTCTGTTTACCCAAGTTAGTGTAAATAATAGGACGAGGGTGTTTTTCTTTCTTTATCATGCATTGTTCTTAAAACTGAGAACCTCGCTGCAATACTACAGGATGTTTAAGGACCTCTGCGACAAACTCTGAGGAACGATAGATCTCTCAGAGGGGATCATTTTTGTCAAGCAACCATCATCTTGCGACGCATCGTTACGAGCTATTCACCCGTTAGAAGCGTAGCCGGTAGGATAGGTTTGAGAGGCACAACCGTACACTTTGACTCTGTTTCTTTACAACCGTTGAATCAAGCGACATCATCTCTTTCTTGTCCCTTACGTCTGGTTAGGTTTGGTAGGTCTTAGGCGCACAGCCCAATTTAAGTCAAACAGGGTGCCAAAACGAAAGGTACCAGCAGTGATCATCAACGATTCCAGCCCAGATGTTTACGGAATACTTTTTTTGGTGATGTCTAACGAACACTGCATAAGCGTTCTCAACATCCCAGATGTGGCTGTTCTTGCTGTTGAAGTATCCGTCTCGTATGAAGCAGGTCTCATCGGTAAAAACAAGACGTGCGCGGGAAATGTAGGATGTGTGATATTTCGTTGCAGAAAACACTGGACAAACTGAACACTAGGTGCGAAGTCGTTCGGCCAGACTTTCTGGAGGTAGTATGCGTGGAGCTGTTGTTCACAAACAGGGAGTTAAATGCCTATTCGTACAAAGTAGACAGCTGTTCGGGAAAGCCGAGTATGACTCTCCTATGCTTTAAATGCAGAGATAAAAAATTGCATGAAATGCCCTTTCATTACATTGCTAAATACATACGTTTTGCTGAGGAATTCCACTGTTAAATCTGATTATAGGATGTAACATAAAAGTAATGTGTGGTACTTCAATGTACTCTTGAAGATTGCACACAAACCGTATATTTTTAGGATCGTCAAACCTTGAAACAAATTGCTTTGTTGAATCTCGATCTGAAGGTTGAACTGGAATCTCTGCATTTCATTGCAACGTTTTTATACTTATCTTTCCGACAACTCTCTAAAGTTCATGGAGAATAAAAGGAAAATATGCACCAAATAATTCGTAACTTGTGCACTAGAATAGCGGAGCAAGGTAACTCTAGCCATTGACTTACGTGTTAGTCACAATCTGGGTTCAATTTAAAACAGCTGTTTCTAGTAACTAAAATAAATAACAACAATGCTGCTGATGATAATAACAATAATAATAGATAATCAATGCAGAATTAACTTCTCTTTCAGCAATACGATTGGATAAAACATTAGAGAAGGAAGATTTTGAAAACCAGCTTTAATAAATACTACTTTTTATTGCCTTTTTACTTTCTCTACTACGTATAGTAAGTAGGGGAAGTATTGCATTCCACCCAAAAATTCGATACCGAGATTTCACCGGAAATACATATTTTGAGACCTCCTGAATCCAAAAAAAGCATTTTTGGAAACATGTCCGTGTGTGTGTCTGTGTGTCTGTGTGTGTGTGTCTGTGTGTGTGTCTGTGTGTGTGTCTGTGTGTGTGTGAACAGCATAACTCAAAAACGAACAGTCGGATAAACACCAAACTTGGTATTTAGGTTCAGTATCTTCCAGAGATGCGACACGAAGGTTTTCAAGAAAATCCCCCCACCCCAGACTACCCTTTACATGGAACATTTTTCGAAAATTTTAATTTTCTCAAAAATGGCTCTAACGATGTTGTTTAAAATATCATATGTTTAAGATAATGCCATGAGAAATGAAATGTATATCTCGAATTTTCTGGGAATGTCTCCAAAAGTATTCTTCATTGTGAACGACTTTTGCATAACTGGTAAACCATAAGAGATAGACAAAATTTTACTACACAAAAAATGTTGATCTCGTTAAAATACACAACTTATGTTATATACATTTCTTTTGTTGAGTGAACCGTTTTCGAGATATTGCTTGTTATTCCCTTAAATTTTCCAATACTTATACTTTTTCTCAAATTCGTTATTCATTTTTTTATGCCCTGGACTTGCAAAGAGAATGGAATTCGACACATAGCAACCAGCGTTAAAATATTTGACCATCGCTTAAAAGCTACCATATTCCCCTTGCATCTACAAGAAAATTAGCAATAAGATTGACATCTCGATATCTCGATTAACATAAAGCATATGGAGAATAGGCGTTTGTAAAAATAGATTGTACAAGAGTAGAGAAAGTCATGTGAGTGTAACACATCAGATTTTTTAAAATAAAATTAGTCATAATTTTTATTTATCTGCATTTTATGCATAATTGTCTTACCCCACCGAGATCAGAAAGTCTCCCAACAAACAATTCCAAAGTTATTTTCACCTATTCTTAAATACTTAAATTGTAGATTCACCCATTCTCTCTCTCAATTAAAATTACTAAGTGAAAATAAAATAAAAAATGAGGGAGAAAGTTAGGTAATTATTTAAATGTCATACATTCATATTCACATATTTTAACTTAATCCTATGACTTCGATAGCCCGCTGTATGTATGTCTAACTTGCAGTATAGATGGCGTCATGAAGGGACCTCAAACTCAAAGTCTTGGTACACCTGCTAAATGGCGTCGGGAGTTTAGCTGCCGGAAATGTGAGAACTTCACCTCAGCAGAAGCAGAGATCAATTCCTACTCTAACTCCACAGTATAGACATGATGGCAATTTGCTAAAATGGTGAAAAGAGCAAAGGATAAACTTTACCCATCTTTCTACGCTTGCACGGCAAATTCTTTGCATACCCGCCACTAATGCAGCAAGCGATCGGGTTTTCAGTAACGCAGTGAAGCAATACGCCTGATAACACTGCTATTATGTATGTGAACTCTCGAATGAGCGAATACTCGAACGATCAAATTCTCATTTCCCATTAGAGGGCATATGAATCAGAAGCTCGACCATAGTTGGGTATATTCTTGCTGCTTTTCGAACGAGTTGGGCTGGAAGAAATGTGCGAGTCTCATCATGTACCATATGAAAGGAACGAGTAAAACGCATGCCCTTGATATCTCTAAAACACACATACACACACAAGCACACACCGACATCGTTAAAGCAAGAATTCCCGAACGGGAGGTCTACGGTTCTAATCTCACCATTCTCTCTAACTGAGGTTTCTTGCAGGTTTCCCTCAGTCCTTGTAACTGGCAAATGCCGGGGAGGTAAACTAAACCTAGGCTGGAACGTTTTCTTCGCAATTATCATTCCATTCATCATCAGTGCCCACAGCTTGTGATGCCGTATGCAGTTAAGGACATGCGTTAAAAAAGTCAACACAAAAAGCATATAGTGACCCGCGTTTTAAAGATCTGACCATCGCTTCTGCCACCTGCATTTCCTAGTACCTGCAGCCAGATGTGTAGTGAGTAAATTAGAATGAATTACGCTCAGGAATTATAGATTTGACGCAGGAGAGATTTAGCAACCAATGATAAATTGTACTTTAATTTTTTACATTGATATTGTGAAAGTTTTATAAAAATAATGTTATTTATCATCCAAATATTTTGACACTTGAAATATACAATTAATATACGTTACGCTATAAGGCCAATAAATGTTACTCCTTTGTATTCTTGTATCAGTTTGCATAACGCTTTATTTTCCTATGTGTTATGTTATCTAGAACTAGAACAAATATCCATTAAACGAGGATTCAACATAACTAAGACCCGTTATGTCGTACTGAATATACGGACCCAGGGTTGCACAATTGACAAGCAGTAGCTTGCTTGCGTTACTGGTATGGTAGAGTTACTCCCTGGGAGCTCTGTGCTTATGGTCTGTTCTACCACTGACGCTACTTTTTACAGTTTCAGGTTACCCATGGCATTTCCTTCCCCTCGCCGCACTGTCGATACAAAGACGCTGCGTGCACACATTGTAAGTTAAAGAATATTTGTTCTAGTTCTGGTTATCACTACCGCTTTTGAAATAATACTAACGCTTTCTGGGAGCTTTTAGAGGAAAGGCGCAATATTTAGTTATCTGGTATTAACATATTTCCTCAGGGCCTGTGGCATGAAATATACAGGTATCAAGTGAAACTAAATCATCTTTATTTAACGCGAAAGTGGAAATGTATAACATTAACGCCAACCTATACGCTCATATACATATAGTCGAAGTATTTACAGAGTTCCACCTATAATGGAACAAAGCATCATTTCAGTTACAGCTATAAATGCTGAAATTTAATGTAGATAATAGTAAAAGAATCGGAAATTATTTCTAAAACTTACTAAGGAATACTAAAACGAAAATCCAATGGAATGGATAAGGAGTTTCATGTAATCTACAGGGTGAATCACCTAAAACTTGCACCGCAAATATTTCGGAAATGGAAAGTGCTATTGATGTGCAGTTTCCACAGCTTTGATTGGTAGTCAGGGTTTCGTACATTTAGCCTACAAACAGATTTTAATAATACTGAGAAAGTGTATTTTTTGAGCAAACATACAATTTTTTAAATGGAACAATGCCTAGTTACATCAGCAGAATAAAGGTAGGGTAAATTAGAATGTCAGTGGCGTTTGTTGCAAGATTCTAGTGCAAGTGGTTTACGAGAAATCTTATTTTAAAACTTTTACGCGCCGACACGTGTACAACCTGTGGTAGCACAAACTAAAGGAAAACAAAAGGGAATTACAATACTTCTGGGGATTCCTACAAGTAAAGAGTATATAGCCCTTCAAAGGTTGTGTCCAAAATCACTACCGGCAGCTTCAATACAAGCTTCAAGTCTGCTATGGAAAGACTGCTGCACACGTTCTAGCATTTCAGCGGAAATTTCAGAGCACGCAGCACTAATACGTCGTTTCATATCGTCTGGTGTACTTGGTACATCTTCGTACGTAGACAGTGTCTTTTAGCCTTCCCCACAGAAAAAAAGTCTAAAGGGGTCAGATCCGGTGAACGGGCCGGCCAAGGTACAGGTCCTCTTCGTCCAATCTAACGATTTGGAAACAATCCGCTAAGACAAGCTGTAGTACTTCGTGCACTATGGGCTGGACAGCCGTCATGTTGCTACCACAGGTTCCTCCCAGTCTGCAAAGTAACGTCTTCTAGCATCTGTGGCAGTTGGCCTGCCAGGAGGCTGCGATACTTGTGCAAGTGCATTGTTCCTTCTATGAACAAAAGTCCTATGAGCTGATGGTTCACTATCCCATACCACACGTTTAAACTCCAATGGACGCTGACGTTCCACCTTACGAATCCAACGGGGATTGTGAACAGACCAATAGTGCATGTTTCTGCGGTTTACCTGGCCACGATTAGTAAATGTTGCCTCATCACTTAACGAGATACATGATGAATCTGGCATATGTCTTAATGCCCATGTACAAAAGTTAACACGATTCTCAAAATCGTTTCCGTGCAGCTCTTGATGGGGAGAGATGTGATAGGGATGGAACCTATCTCAATGGAGAATACGCAGTACACTTGTCTGACTTATGCCACTTGCACGTGCGATTGTGCGGGAAGTAATTTACGGATCTTCTGCAACGGCAGCGAAAACATTTATTTCTGCCTCTTCTCCAGCCATTTGTTTGTTTCTGTTACGTTTTCTAGGTGTTACATTATCATTTTCACGTAATGGGTTGAAGAGGTTGATAAATAATTGCCGAGATATTTAACGTCTATTGGGATACGTTTCCGCATATACCGTACAGGAACGAACTGCATTCTTCCTACACTCTCCACAGACCACGAGCATTTCGGCTTTTTCTGCATTAGTAAACCCCAACTTCCACTCACGACTTGCTGCTTGAACTGTCACAAACTGACCAAAAAGTCGCAATGCAATCAATGAACAGAAAACACAATGTAAACAAACATAATAACATCGTACCTAGCAACTAAGAAGGTTGAATGGGACAAACAATCGTCGGGGTGGAAACCTTTCAAAATACGATTTCTCGTAAACGACTTGCACCAGAATCCTGCAAGAAAGACAATTGACATTCTAATTTACCCTGTCTTTATTCTGTTGATGTAACTAGGTATTGTTCCATTTAAAGAATATATGTTTGTTCAAAAAATACACTTTCTCAGTGTTATTAAAATCTGTTTATAGGCTGACTACCAATCAATGTTTGAAAACTGCACATCAACAGAACTTTCCATTTCCGAAATATTTGCGGGCAAGCTTTAGGTGATTCACCCTGTATATTTCTGTGTGCGTTGTGTATCACAGTTACTATTATATTATTGTTTTAAAACACCAGCTGTGTCATATGCTTTGCCTTGAGCATTTATATATATATATATTTTAAATTGTTAATTACAATTGTATTTATTGATATACAGAGAGACAAAAAATTGAATAACGTTGAAAATGTTTTAAACAAAGTGAATGAAAAAGATTGTCTTCGGAATAAAATAAATATTGTGATAATACAAAATGTGTATAAAAAGCAAGAATTTAATTAGAAATATGTTTTATGTATAATATGATTGTAAAAATATCATTCTTACGAATGTGTTATTTATTCCAAACAAGAATTTTAAATGAGATAAATTTGTTTAACAATTGATAGTAGCCAGGCGATTTAAATAAACAAATTTAACTATTAGGATTGTTAGAAAACTTTTCACTGGGACGTTCTTACACTTATAGGAAAGTGAAATATAGCTACGCGAAAAACCAAGTACTCTCACGATAAATAATAAATAATTCTTTATTGTAATACAACGAGAGCCTATAAGAAAGAAAAACTTATATGTAAGTAAATGTGCGATTCAATTATCATATATTTTTGGATGTTAAAGCATACCGAAACTAAAATAAAACATATTATAGTGAAAATTAACGTATTGGGTTTATTATTTAAATAGTAAATATCTTACCTTCCAAACACGGCAAACCTGCGATAAAATGCAATATTGTCACGACTTAGAGCTAGCATAATTTTAACTATATTTTAAAATACAATCGGACACTAAGAAGCATTTAAATATTTAGATACGCGTTGTACATTGGCACATAACTGATCGTCAACTAATTGTTGATATCCTCGCTTCCACCTTCTTCGAAATATCTAGCGACTCCAAATGCTGCCCAGTATCGAACCAACAGTAACGTGACTTAGAAAATTTGGACACGTCGTTATTCCATGATACCGACCAAGTTTTCAACGACATCTTTACTTCGGCAGAACTTCAAGAAGCACTTAAACATCATAACAGCAAGAGCCCTGGATTGGATAACATCCCCTATGAATTCATCAAGCAAATGCCAAAAAGTGGTTTAACGCATCTTCTGCACATATGCAACCATCTATGGATCAATAAATGTTTCCCAGATCAGTGGCATACATCAGCCACCCCTAAACCCAACAAATATCATGCTTTATCCCAGAACTTTAGTCCTATTTTCCTAATTTGTACTATGTGCAAACGTCTGGAAAAAAAATCATCGATAAACGCCTCCTGTAGTATCTAGAGGGTAATATTTTTTTTAACAAAGCTCAAAGCGATTTCCGACAAGGCCATTCAACTCTTGACAACCTTATCGTTCTAGAATCTGAAATCCGCAATGCCTTCCCCAACAATCAACAACTAATTCTAGTTAATCTTGATATAAACAAGGTCTACGACACAGTGTGGCGATTCCACATCCTCTACATTACGGGAATGCCAAATTGGAGGAAGGATGTTAGCCTTTATACATAACTTCCTTCAAAACAGGAGCTTCAAAGTCAGAGGCAACGGGTGTTTCTCCAAGTGTTATTCCCCGGAGTCCCTCAGTGTTCAATCCTTAGTGTAACGTGATTCCTTGTTACCATCAACAATGCATTTTCCTACATAAAATCACCAGTCAAAGGTTTACTATTTGCTGACAATCTCACCTTACTTTGCAAACGGAGTGGTCAACGACTCAATATACTGAAAGTATTATCAGCAAGATCATGGGAAGCGACTTTCTGTCTATTCTTGCGAATTGTTCGCAATTCAACTCTCACTGGAATATATACTTTAAAAAGCTTTTTTAACATCCCTTCAACAGAACCTCCATCCCCAAAATATTGTTAAAGAAGTCCAGAAACTGTACTACCAAATACTAATCTCAGATAAATCAGCATCATTCGCCTGGACTCCGTCTCATGTCGGAATTTTGGGTAATAAATCAGCTGATTAGGCAGCCAAAGAAGCCACCAAACATTCCCCTCAGGACATTAAGATCCTACACACGGACTTCATCAACTTCATCAAAATACTTGTATTAATTAATGGAGACTAACATGGAAAGCCATATCTAGAAGCAAATTACACGATGTCTACATTTCCGAATCCAAATTCCACTACTACAATTTCAACCGCAAAGATCAAGTTGTGTTAACTGACTACGTATTGGACATACTTCTATAACGCACAAACATCTCCTCAACTGTGATCTTGCTCCTGTGTGCGACCTCTGCAGATCCAACCTCACAGTTCATCATCTCGTTATAACCTGCCGTTGCTATGTACAACACAGGGAAAGATGTGACATCCTCAACAGCCTACCAGACGCCCTAAATTCAGCACAACAAAAATTTTTAAACTTTATGAAAGCGACAAAACTGCATAACAATGTGCAACACACCTATCTAGAGAATTTAATGTTGTATGTACAATTAATGTTCAAAATATTGTATTTTCATTGTAATTATGTTCTGTATTCTATAGTAGTCGCGATATGACTTAAACCTGAAGCGACAGTAAAAAATATATAATAATAAAAAAGATATTTCTCAACAATTACGGAATAAAAATGATCCGATAGGAACTCAGTTCTACCACACTAGAAATGAACTTGTCATACCAACCGTGTGAGAGGTGTGGTAAAGTCAAACCGGGTATTTAAAGTTCACAGCGTCAGCATCTATAAGATCCTCGAGAGCATCCACCAGGAACCAGAGGCGACACCTACACCTCATCACCCCACAACCATACCCTAATTTTACTTCAACTTGGCACCAAACCCATATTAATTTCACTTCACACTACATTCGTGACAAACATCCATCGCCATGTAGTGCTAAAGATCATGGATCTCCTCCAGAGATACTTAACTACTCTATCCCTGCACATACAACAAGCATCGCCTTATCCTTAGGATTATCACAGATGAATGTAACTGGATTATCATCAAGCAGCTAATGAACTTAATTTGTCTTTGGTATTATCATCAAATGAAGCACATAGTTATTAGCAAACGCTCGCCCCCTTAATGGCTCAGGCGCTGATATTGGAAATAAGATGAGTTATATTACTTCAAACCCGAGTTCTTGATTAAGCCAGCTTCTCACACAAACATTATAACACAAGAGCAGATGTACTATAATTTATTTCATCGTAATTACATCAGATCCAACTTCATCACTCAACACTGCTTCAAAACTTTAACCTCCCATGTTTAATGAATACCCGTAAGTTTTAATGCACCAACAAGTTTCAACAAATGAAAAAAATCTGATGTGTTACACTCACATGACTTTCTCTACTCTTGTACAAACTATTTTTACAAACGCTTATTCTCCATCTACTTCATCTTAATCGAGATAAACATTTGCAGACTCTATCTTATTGCTAATTTTCTTGTAGATGTAAGGGGAATATATATTTACGAGGGCAATATAGAAATACAGTAGCCTTTAAGCACATACATATCTCGTAACAGCTGGTTGCTAGGTGCAGCACCATTCCCTTTCCCACAGATTAATACTCTTTGCATACCCAAGACAAAAAAATGAATAACGAATTCCCATTTGAGAAAATAAGTATTGAAAAATTTAAGGGAATAACAAGCAATATCTCGAAAATGGTTCACCCAACAAAAAAAAATGTATATGACATAAATTGTGTATTTTAACGCGATCTACATTTTTTGCGTAGTAACATTTTGTCTATCTCTTATGGTTTACGAGTTATCCAAAAGTCATTCACAATAAAGAATACTTTTGGAGACATTCCCAGGAAATTCAAGATATACATTTTATTTGTCATGAAAATATCTTAAACATATGATATTTTAATCAAAATCGTTAGAGCCATTTTTGAGAAAATTAAAATTTTCGAAACATTTTCCATGTAAAGGGTAGTCTGGGGTGGGGGGATTTTCTTGAAGACCTTCGTGTCGCATCTCTGGAAGATACTGAACCTAAATACCAAGTTTGGTGTTTATACGATTGTTCGTTTCTGAGTTATGCTGTTCACAGACACACAGACAGATACACAGACAGACACACACACGGACATGTTTCCAAAAATTCTTTTTTTGGATTCAGGGAGTCTCAAAACATGTATTTCCGCTGAAATCTGGGTATCGAATTTTTGGGTGGAATACAATACTTCCCCTACTTACTATACGTAGTAGAGAAAGTAAAAAAATCTGATGTGTTACACTCACGTGACTTTCTCTACTCTTGTACAATCTAATTTTACAAACGCCTATTCTCCATATGCTTCATGTTAATCGAGATATCGAGATGTCAATCTTATTAGTAATTTTCTTGTAGATGCAAGGGAAATATGGTAGCTTTTAAGCGATAGTCAAATATTTTAACGCTGGTTGCTATGTGGCGCATTCCATTCTCTTTGCATGTCCAGGACAAAAAAAAAATGAATAACGCATTTGAGAAAAAGTATAAGTATTGGAAAATTTAAGGAAATAACAAGCAATATCTCGAAAACGGTTCACTCAACAAAAGAAATGTATATGACATAAGTTGTGTATTTTAACGCGATCTACATTTTTTGTGTAGTAAAATTTTGTCTATCTCTTATGGTTTACCAGTTATGCAAAAGTCGTTCACAATGAAGAATACTTTTGGAGACATTCCCAGAAAATTCGAGATATACATTTCATTTCTCATGACATTGTCTTAAACATATAATATTTTCATCAAAATCGTTAGAGCCATTTTTGAGAAAATTAAAATTTTCGAAAAATCTTCCATGTAAAGGGTATTCTGGGGTGGGGGGATTTTCTTGAAAACCTTCGTGTCGCATCTCTGGATACTGAACCTAAATACCAAGTTTGGTGCTTATCCGACTGTTCGTTTTTGAGTTATGCTGTTCACAGACACACAGACACACACACAGACACACAGACACACACACACACACGGACATGTTTCCAAAAATGCTTTTTTTGGATTCAGGAGGTCTCAAAACATGTATTTCCGGCGAAATCTCTGTATCGAATTTTTGGGTGGAATGCAATACTTCCCCTACTTACTATACGTAGTAGAGAAAGTATAAATAGATATACTTTCCACGCAACGAATCTAAAACAAAATACGAATGACAACATTTTTCATCATTATGTATGCAGATATGCATGCACAGATATGCATCCAGTGTGTTATAAACACTCATTTTTGAGTGCATAACATGCATGAACGTAAAGACAGCGCTATTATGCTGGTCAAGGCAAACAAAACGGAAGCCTTGCATGTTAATATTCAAATGCAGTGTGATACAGCACACTCATACATAACTAGGGTTGTTTTCAAATGAGCATCTGTCCTTGAGCGTCACGAAACTGTCAACCAATGGCAGTCTTGTGGTGTTGTTCATATTGAATTCCCGCTAGTAGGTAGTGCCGCGCGCCAAGGAAATCCGTCTCTAATAAATACCACTAATAGCAGGTCCAAATGGTCTAATTTCACAAAAAAAAATTGGACCGCAAGGATGGTAGAGTAATGTTCGCAACACAGGCTGAAAATAATATATTTTAGTTCAAATAAATAAACACATCTATATATTTGATCATAGGCACCTAGGCACCGAAATGACCACCATTTGTGTGTACATATACTGTCTTTTCAGGGACATTTTAGCTAGTGGGTGGAGGAGCCATTCCAAGCAGGTACGAGAAGTAAAATTCCATAAAGAAATTCATCTTCGGCTGTGTGAACAGATCTCTCACAATCTTTGAGTAGTGCGTAACCGCATTTAAGAATGTTGTGCTTGTATAACAGTAAAAGAGGGGTACACACTGTGATGGAAGTAGTTCGAGTGAATACAATTGCGGCGTGATTTTCACGAGACTATGCAAGACTATGCATGACATACTGTTTGGAGAGCAGAAATATCACGGGTTAGTGTAGAAGTACTTGCAATTCATCTCGTAGATAGAGAAAGTACAGTTTATATTAAGTGTGTAACGAGAAAACCTATGAACAGTTACCACTACCACATCGTGGTCATTCCTTGCGAAACCTCTCTGACGAACTGTAATACCAGTAAAGATAGGACCTGCTGATGAGATTTAAACTCAAGTAGGATGCAGGTGTTTCTTTTGAACATCCATGAGAGGCTAAAATATTGTTATCACAGTATGGCATTGTAAACAGCGTTTCAGACGAATTCTGATCTCGGCGATACGTTTCCTATTGATACAGGCATACGGGTAGCACGTATGCAGCTACGTAAACAGATAACAGCTAACATGCACATCGCAGGGGCAAGGTTTTGGTCACTTACGAAGGACAATCAGCACAGTGTTTTATACGTAAAAGCGCCGAACATCTTAAAGAGACTGTCCCCGCAGGATGAATAGAGTTGACGACACCGTTCGACCCGGACAGCATCTGACTTTCAACGATATAGTAGCCTCGCGTGATATGGCTGAGGTTGCAAAGTCCGCAGCAAATCAGCACCGTGATGCAGTTAAACATGATCGCAATAGGTTGGGTAATTCCAATGTGGTTTTTCAAATCCTAGCACCAGTGGTGCATCATTTGACAGCTCTGAATCGGTAATTGTGAGGCAGCTGCAATTGTGGCCGTAAATGAATTGAGTACTACAGCCATTTCCTCTAATCCAGTTCACTCGGGTCATCCTCCGTGGTCTACGGGTACCATGCTAGCCTCTAGTTCCTAAAATCGCAGGTTCAAACCCGGCGGAGAGCGACGGATTTTTGGTGCGTAAAAATCCTTAGCATGGGAAGTAAAGCCGGTGGTACCGTGTCGTAGAGTTACGGCACGTAAAAGAACCTCAAGCCTGATAAAGAGGCCCCTGAGCAAAATTTCCGGTCTTTCACGCCAAATATAGAATGGGCCGCTAAGAAACTTAGCAGTTAAAGAGCGTCCATAAATAAAACGTAATTTCATTTCAGTTCACTTGGACAGTAAAATTTGGATGTTGCATCAACTTCTAAAAACAAATATGTGTCCATCTGGCTTTTCGGAATGCTAGAAGTGATGAAACCAAAACTGCAACTGGCGTGGACACTCGAGGTCTCCGACTTCGTGAGTCACAACCCTCTACCAGCAATTGGTAAAATGAAATGCTACTTGAAGCCCAGGATACTGCAGTGTGACTAATGAGGATGCTGAAGGCATTCTCTCTTGGATAAAGCAGAAGACAGACTGGCAGCTGAATCTTTCCTTAAGGCCAATAAACGCAGACAAGCTTCGCGAAAAGACTTTACCCAGAGAATGGCTTTGGATGTCTTTACCGTCTCCCTTGGGGCAGAACTAGGCTTTCTTCGCAACCTTGCTCTCAGCTGGTATCACAATCATGGTAATCACTTTACAAACCTATGCCACAATTAATGTAAATGGTACCTGGTGTCAGTGCAATGCTTATTGGATCGATTTCTTCATATATCTTTCTTACAGGAGGTAAATACCTTTAACCTGGATTTCCTATCTCGCTACGATTCCGTAATTAATCCTGGTGAATGTGAAAGGGGCACTGCTATTGTCTATCGTAATGGTTTGGCACTCACTGAATTCATCGGAATGGTTTGACACTCGCTGAATTCTTGATGCATCCATTTGGACGCATTTAATCGGATTTGCATGGGGATATGGTACTATTAATACCTACGCGCCGGCCAGTACCAATAACAAGCGTGAAATGTTCCTCAGGGATGCCTTGAAATTCCATATGTTTGGTGCACATCACATAGTGTTAAGTGGAGATTTTAACTGTATACTTACAGCTAAGGATCAAAAGGGTTATGCAAATATTATCCATACACTTAAAGCTGTCAGACAGTTGCAACTTAGAGATGCCTGGACCACCGGCATGGTTCCCATTGGGGCTATACCTTTCACCGAGGGACGTCAGCGTCGAGGTTAGATCGTTTATACAGCAATGTGCCCTCCATTCATGGGATCACAGTAGCGCTTATTGCTTTTAGCAACACCATGCTGCGATTCTCCTTCTTTGCCAAAATAAAATTACTCTCTCCTATGGAAGAGGTTACTGGAAAATACCTAACAGTATAATACAGCAATCTCATTCTGTAGAATCATTTCCTCAGAAGTGAGATTAGAGCTTTTTTGGAGTCATTGTTTTGAAAGTCCCATGAGCGGATCAACATGTTTTATCAATCAGGGCATTTTACAGACAGGCGGGTAAGGAGAGAGCAAAGGACCGGAGAGTGACTATGGAATTTTATGACACTGTAAGGACATGTTTTGTAAGCAGTAGAGGGAGAGGACGTGGCACGGGCTCTTAGACTTATGAAAGAGCGGATTCAGAGGATACAGGGAAAATGGTTGCAGGACGCACATTTTAGTGGACATATTCGCCATATGCTGGACGACAAGCATCTTTCATTCTTCCAGATGGGCAAAGAATGACCCAGATGGGTCAGTAAACCATACGTTCATCACATCCGTTCTGGTAACAAAGAGATAACAAGCTCAACGTCAATTTTAAAGGTATTTGAAAAGCATTTCCGGTTTTCCTTTGCGCGGGAGCCGCTCACAAAGGCTAACATCACAGATTCACCATAATGTACAATTTGCATCTCAAACAGCAACAGCTCTGGTTAAACCGATCACGCATAATGATATGCTTCAGATGTTATCCACTGCACGGAAACATTCTGCACCCGGTTTGGATGCTATCCCGTATGCCTTTTTACATACAACACCACAAATTCATTGGACCAGCCTTCACTGCAATGTTAAATGATTTCATTTCGACTACATTTTGTCCTCAACACTTCATGGATAGTTTAGTAGCGCTGTTTCCAAAAATACCCTCTCTAAAATGTACGACACACTATGGTCCCATCACCTTATTAAATAGCGACTATAAGATATGGGCGAAGGTACTGGCTAACCGGCTAAAAGCAGTTCTCACGGAAGTTTTGCACAGCTCACAAACAGCAACTGCGCCTAACCGCTATATTTTACTTTCCCTGGTGGACCTCAGAGATGTGATAAGCGATGTTCACCGTAGCAAAGAAATTGCTCCTATAGTACCCTTGACTTTCAAAAAGCCTTTGATAATGTCCATAGTTATATATATGGAAAACGCTTGCTGTTATTGGTTTGCCTGAGATGTTTCAGCGCATGGTTCAAAACCTTTAAGCTGGAACAACGTTGCGCATATTGTGTAATGCTTTAATCATCTTCTGTAAGAATTGGGTGGTCGTTGCATCAAGGATGCTGATTTGTGCTCTGGAAGAACAGCTAGATGAGGTTCTAAAGTAGTGGTGAGGGCATATGCGGACGACATAACCGTGTTTGTTAAACACGCTCAAGATATGAACTGTTTGAACCACATTTTCACTGGTTATTGCCTGAAAAGTGGTGCAAAATTAAACATGCGCAAATCGCAACTAATGCTGTTAGAGCAATGGCCACAGACTCTTGCTCCTGTTCTTACGCCAATTGGTTCCTATACAAAGATTTTGGGAACTGTGTTTTACGAACATCTAGGAAACTATTCTACATATGTTGACCGACAAACTTAATGCACTGCGCCATTAATTAAGCGAACAGCGTACAAGAAAAGTAAATTGATCCAGAGTATAGCATACAAATACATATGCTCTTAGTAAACTCTGGTATGTTAGCGTGTGCTTCCGATAACTGAACACCATGCTCAGCAATTTTAAAAACTAACTGGTTATCTTCTATGGCATGCATTCCACTATCGTGTGGAGTGGATTCAGCTGCGACTACTAGTTACACGAAGGTGATTGAGCTTGGCAGCCGTTGAACCGAAGTGTACCTATAGCCTTGCTGATTTGAACGGCCTTCAGTAGACTTTATAGGGATGGTACTTTACCGGATCCAGCTATCGCCACTACTAACTTACCAGCCTACTGCGTTTAGACACATTCTGTAGCATTACGCTCTATGGAACCAGAAACTCTTCCTGTTAACCAAGCTTGTGCTAGCCGGCAACTTTAAAAAATTCTTTTTGAACCAGCATATTGCTACTTTTTCTGTACAACTTAAATACCCAGAACGTATATGGAAGGCTATAGGGGTCTCATTCCGGACCAAGTGTATACCTACTTGGAAAATGGTAGTATATACTGCTTAATAACATAATTCCAACAGGAGAGAAACAGTGGCGACATGGAATGTGAAACATGGTGACTATGGGTTTTGCATGATAAAACAACACTATAACACCGCTTGTTACATTGTAAGAATGTGGACCAAATATGGCACTGGGTGGCGCACCGAATGACAGTGATGGGACGAACAGGACAAACCTACTGTCCGTTGGAGTTATGCTTGCTACAGGTTACCGGAAAAACACCTGCATTACGAGATATAGCTATATCTGACTCATATTTGCTGCAATTATAGGATATTGGATGTAAATCGTTATGTTACGCATATGGAATTAATGGTTTTTGTTGCTTTCCATCGGTCCTGCCGCTGGATGGCTCTACAGCGTGGATTAGTGGAGAAAATTCGTCATCACCTCCTTAAAACGTGAGAACCAGCTAAACAGTCCCCCCGCATAAACACAAAGTATGAAATTGTCTGCATTAAAAATGTATATCATTAAAAAAAACGCAATACACAAAAAAAGATATGACAAACCAGAAAAATGGCTAAAGACTCAAGCATTTTATACTCTACATAAATTTATGTTCAAAAAAGTTACACGTATAAACTTGTTTTACTGTTAGCAACTATTTTTATACATGTATTGTTTTATTTGTTGCTACTGGACAATGCCTACCCATACCGTATATGGTTAATAGTTGAAAACAATATAAAAAGGATAGAGATTTAGTTATTGAAAGAAGGTAGTGTTTACTTTGTATAGGCAAGTGACAGTAAACACGCGCCATAGAGAAAGATTGTAGGCTGTTTTTCACTGTGAGCGTCACGCGCGGCAGGAGTTCAGAATGTTGTGTATCCCTCCCATTAGCTAAAGCTCTAACTGAGATATAAGTCAGCCCACATCAGCAGTTAAAACATCAGTGAACAGACAGTATATTTGTAATTACAAGTACTGTAATGCAAACTATTGCCCGAATGGTGCTAAAGGAAGTGCGTTGAACGTTGAACACGCACCAGAAATTTGTTTCCTCTCTCCATTGTTCAAGATGAGAGCCTAAAGCTCCCTTAGCCTGGTGAACAGAATGCTGAATATGGCGAATATCAGCCGTGAGATGTTCATGACAGGTATGGGGGCATTATGTACACCCTTCAGATTTATGTACCTACTTCATATCAGTAATCAGTTGTTGCTTGAAGTAGCAATAGAACAGGCGTGCATTCTGAAATGACCTTAAGCGTGAATTTAGGCCGGTATTGCGAAGCCGGCCTCAAAATAATAATTTTTAGGATACACATTTTTAAAGATGCAACAATAAGATAGAGAGAAATAAGCTCGGTTTCATATATACTCAACAAGTTACTGCCAAAGCCTGCGGTATAGGCAAAGCAAATGTGCGCGAAGTACTATATCACCTAGCATAGTGGTTAGCATGCTAGCCTCTAGTTCCCGAGGTCGGGGTTCAAACCCGGCGGAGGGCGGTGGATTTTTTCGGGCGTAAAAATCCTTAGCATGGCTTCCTTCGGAAGAGAAGTAAAGCCGGTGGTTCAGTGTCGTAGATTTACGACACGTAAAAGAACCTCAAGCCTGATAAAGAGGTCTCTGAGCAAAATTACCGGTCTTTCACGTCCAATATAAAATGGGACGCTAAGGACCACTGAAGTTAAAGAGCGTCCATAAATAAAACTCAATTTAATTTAATTTAATTTTACCTTGCGCTAGAGAATGTGAGAGGGAAGTGTGAAAAGAGGGGTAAGTATAACTGAGAGCAAAACTCTTCCTATCTGAAAGGTACTGTAGTTCGAAACGAATTGTATTCACATGCTAGCCCCTCCTACCTTTCATCCCATTTTCGTTCTGTATTCACTTTAGGGGTTTCTGTACTATGTGAAAGCTATGCTATTAATAGCTACGGGACCAAAGGAAAAGCACAAAGATTTAACGTTTCATCTACTGCAATTATCTAAAACATTAGTCCACCATTCCGATAGTTGCTGCACCTCCAAAAGACACTTACAGGCTATACAACATTTACAGAGCTTAGAGAAGCGAGGCGTTGGGGTGGGGCGTTTATTAGAAATCAGAAATATAACATCTGTGGATAGTTCATACTCATTTCTATGAATATCAGGGGAGTTTTCATCATTTATTAGGAATATCACGAAGCTGTTTGAGATTACAATTATTGGAGGTAAAGGGGATGTTTCACTATAAAAGTCTTCTATATCATTTAACAATAATTCCATAAATGATACGGGGAGAAGCAAATTAAATTCATTTAATGGCCGTTCGGAATTTAAAAAGTCACTCGTGCAACGTCCGGTAAGCTGGCTAATTGCATATACGAGGGCAGATCAATAAAAACTGAAGACTGATTTTTTCCTGAAGCGTTCTTGATAGTTTCCTGTCTCTACTATAAATATTTGAAAAGAACGGGGTTTCATGTATATGACTTTCGTATTGATAGGTTGGTAGTAATGCTGTATATTGTTGATCCTACTTGAATTTCGCATACCACAAAATGGAGGTGACACGAGAGGAGTAATGCAGCGTAATAAAATCCTGCTTTCGTTTAAATCATACAGCCTCTAAAACTTTCGAAAAGCTGAAGCAAGCATACGGTGAAGATGCATACATCGTGCAACAGTGTTTAGGTGGTTCAAGGACTTCAAAGAAGGGCGAGTCTTCTGGGCTAAACATGGTGGGCCTGGTGTTTCGGCTTCCGTTATGACTGCTGCTGTGATTGTTGTCCCTCCTTTCGCTATTATTACAGCAGCGGATTACACGTTAGTGTTGGCTACACTGAGAAAGCACATTGCAAGGAAACGTCCAGAATTTCATCGGAATGGGTGGCGACTTCATCACAACAACGCGTGGCTTCACGTCGCCAATCAAATCCAGGCATTTTTGGCTAAATTCAACATAACCTGTGTACGCATCCGCCTTATAGCCCAGATCTTGTCACCTGTGATTTATTTTTATTCCCATCATTAAAGGTAAAGCTCCGGGGCATTAGATTTGAGAGCACTGAAGCAGTGCTGAAGAAAAGTGAGGCGATTCTCAAAGACCTGACAAAGAATGGCTTACACCATGTGTTCGAGGACTGGCAGAGACGCTATAAAAAGAGCATTCAAGTAGGAGGGGACTACTTTGAAAAATAGCGTGACAACATTTAAATGGAGTAATAAATATCTGTGAAAAAAATCAGTCTCAGTCTTTATTGATCAGCCCTCGTAGATTCATGCATGGATTGTACATCATTGTTAAATTATGCTATTTCCTCCTTTGGTTTTATATCTGCCGGGAGTTTATTAAACTGAGGTAATACAAGGATCCCCAATTACTGTCTTCCTGTTAAAGATTTCATTATGGATTTTAATATTGTTTTAGCATCAGTTGCTGTAGATTTCTCTTAAAGTTTTTATTTTATTATTATACAATTTTAAAATGTTCCACTTATTGTACATGTTCTCAGAAGTAAAGTTTTTGAGAGCAAACAACAGTAGTAACTGCAGCCGGATCTATGAATAGCAGAGCTTACAGAGTGAGGAGCCACAAGGGAAATTCTGTGATCCACTGTGTAATAAAGGCCAAAGTTAACAAAGACGAATTTATCAGTTGCACTTGAGAAAGCTGTTTTTGTAATTTTTTTTCCCTAGACGATCCTAAGCATTGTGATCACATAAATTCTTGCCTGCCCTGGTCTAAACGTGCGCACGCAGTAGTTTATTAAGCCGCCGGGTACTTATATATCAAGAGAAACATGCAGTATCCATATTAGTTTCAACAAGTATGGACGGGTTGGTTGCCTGGAAGCAATGCATGCGGAGACCGACCGAAGTACATTTTCCAGGCTTGTTTGTTGGCAGAGCACTTGTACTAGCTCACCAGCCCCACACACAATGATGCATTAGCTCGCCTTGTAGCTGTTGATTCATAGTGGGACTTGGTTCCACCCGTGAACTCTCTAAGTCGCTCTTGAGGAGGGGGTGAAATGATATGCTCCATTTTTATAAGCTTGTAAGATTTACGGTAGTTTATTCTACTTGTTTTGGTACGCTTCAAAAAACATTGAGCCTCTGAAGTTGGAGAAAAAAAAATCCATTTTTCTTTTGCGAGAATGTGAGAGTTGTTTCCAAGAACTTCAAACCTCCCTGAAGCATTTGATATAACATACAAAAACCACAGTAGGATAATGTTAGATGCTCAAATAACAAAAAATTGCTTTAATACCCTCTATTATTAATGTTTTCTATGTTCACTAAATCAAATTGATGTCGCTCTGAAAAATGCAATATAAATTTTCTGTTCATTACAATGGAGAAATGTTCTTACAAGGACCGATTGAAAAAAGCCAATGTGATACATTCACATGACTTTCTCTACCCTCTATCTTTTATTAATGCGTATGCAAACTATTCTTACTAAAGCTTACTTTTATATCCACTACATTTAAATCCAAATAAACCTCTGCAGAAATAGTTACATTACACATTTCGTTATGGATATAAAGGGAACAGCAATAGTCAAATGTTTAAGGACTGGACGCTATATGCCAACTTTAAAATTCCATATGCTTTTCGTGCTATCCGAGAAACAACTGAATGCTGACAGGACTTAAAGAGAATGGCCAAGAAATGAAAAATTCGAAACGTTAATAACGGATATCTCAGAAATGGCTTATGCCACAAAAAGCTTATTTGAAATAAATTGTGTGTTTTAAAGAGATCTACATTTTCGTGCACTACGTTTTCGTCTATCACTTAACATTTACGAGTTATACAAGACCAAACAAAATTCCTTGCGAATGAAGAGGACTTCACAGGCTATTCCCAGAAAATTCAACATATAAACTTTGTTATGTTAATGTTCTGTAATATGTGGTATTTTAATCAAAACCATTAGAGCCAATTTTTTAGAAAATAAAAAATTTAGAAAAATGTTCCATGTAATGGGCATTTTTGGTGATGGGGATCTTCTTGGAAACCTTCGTGTTGCATTTTTGGAAAATACTGAACCTAAATACCAAGTCTAATATTTATCCTACCTTTTACTTTTTAATTATGGTGTTCATACACACAGGCACATAGGCGCGCGCGCGCGCGCGCACACACACACACACACACACATACACACACAAACACATATAGACGGTCGGACCTTTTTTCTAAAAAAGTTTTTTTTTGTATTCAAGGGGCCTCAAAACATATATTTACGGTCAAATTTCGATATAGAATTTTTTGGTGAAATGCAATACCTTCTCTACCTAGTAGGTACGTGATGGAGAAGTAAAAATAGAATTTATAGGAGACCCTGGGACTGAATTTAAGATATTTCTGTAACTTTAAAAATTAATTACTTCCAAATTCGTATGCCTTAATTAGTTTACATTATGTTCAATTTTTACAACAATTTGATGAGTCTTTAGAATCCATTTATAGGATTCTAAAGACTCCTTACAACATTTAAATTTAAAATGGGAAATAAATCTTTCACTAGCTTTATGAGGATAGGCCCACTTATTAGTTTTTAAAACATATATTTGATCACCGAGGTATAAAATTTTATTTATTTTTGTATTTTTTCAATAAAATTTGTGAATTTGTATATCCTCTTGTCCAAACAAGCGACATCACATAAAATGATGATTAAGAATTGTGAACATGCTTATAAAGATCAAGCATTGAACCTGCATCACGAATGATGGACAAGGTGTTGAAAAGTGTTTATTGGAGAAAAAACGCAAAAGAACAACTTGAGCTAAGCATTTAAATGTCTACACTGACAATTTTAACACTGTTATTATAGATTTAAAAATTGCAGAATGAAAAACAAGGCACTTTAACGTAGCATTGTGTATTGGTCCCGACTCTTATTTATAAATATGTAAAAATCTATCATCTACTGCCGGGATTAGGCCATTTGGCCTGAACCGACTCAAGAGAAGTCATCTATCCATCTCCGAAAATATCTGCCAATATTTCTTTGTACTTGAGGATGGTGAAGGACCTTTGGAAATCTGTGGTCTTTCATTCTTTGTATATACTCCACCCCCTCTTGCATCCGTCAATTTCTTCTGTTAAATTGTAGGTATTTGGAACTCTCTTCCTATGTCTTTCTTATGCCAGCCAGGCGACCTGAAGAATCTCATTTCAACAAATTCAATTTTCTTTTTGTCTAGAGTACTTAGGCTTCAGGTGCTGTAATTTAGCACCGGTATAGCCATTACTTTACAGAATTTCATTTGTGTTTTTCTTAAATGCCCTCTTTATTGTTTCACTAATCTGTCTGAATTTGTTTACTTTAATATTTATTTCTTCTCTTTGGTAGTATGAGGCATCAAACCTTACATAGTTAAAATGGGAAACTTATTCTATTATTTAATATTTAGTACCATTTTGCATATATTATCCCTATCTTGTAAAGCCATTGTTTTTGTCATTTTAGCAGAAATTCTTTAATTCAACTCTTTCATCGTTTCCTCTAGCTGGTTTATTGCTATTTGTAAGCCATTTTCTGAACCACCAAAGAATTGCTTGGTTATGCACAAATAAAATTGTGTTCATTATATGACTGTTTATTTTAAAAACCTTTGGTAAAACGATCCGACATTGTTTAATGGCTTCATCTATGTATGTTCTAAGAAAGCTGGAGATGATAGACAACCCTGTTTCACACCTTGATTCACCTTTTCTGACCAGGTCATTTACACTTTCTCTATTGTCGATTTATCTTTGTTATGTAATATAATTTGGATTGTTTTTATTAAATGATCGTGATAACCTTTCTTATAGATTGTGAACCATAATTTTCTTCAGAGCACACAGTCAAATAGTTTCTGTAATCTACAAATGAAATACTAATTGGAAATCAAATTATCTTCGTTTTAGAATAATTATTTCATGAAGAAAATAGTACCCGAGGAGGAGCTTCGCTTGCTAAATCCCATTCTTTTTCCTTCCAGAATAATCACTGATTTATTTAGACGACGAGATATAATTTTTGCACATTATACCTTGCACGGTTAATAAGAGCTTAACGTCTATAATAATGTTACAATCCAATTTGTTTACTTTTTTAAATATTGAATATACTACATTCGTTTTCTAGAAGTTTGCAAAAATATATTTTTAATTACTAGTGTGGCCTATTTAATTTAATATTCACATTTGTAAAAATATAGAATTCCAGACCGTGTGTTTGTGGTCAAAATCTTAGTCCGGAGCCTCTCTGAAAGACAAATGTCCACTGAATCACCTAGGATAGTTTTACTTTCTCTACCTGTAGTAGTTAGAAGTATCATATTCCACCAAAATATCAAGATTTCATCGGAAATATATATTTGAAGATCACCAAAGAGAGCATATTTAGAAAGAAGTGTGTGTGTTTTTATATTATTAATAATAAGTGGGATACATACCAAACATCATGCGAAGGTTTCCAAGAACATCTCCATCCCCAAACTATGCTTTATAGGGAAAGCTTTTCCATAATTTTTTTTCATTTTTAAAAACCAACTTAAAATTTATTATTTTGATTAAAATATAAAATGTAATATTATGTTAATGTGCCTAATTAAATGTATAGCTTGAGTTTTCTGGAATATCCATGAAGACCTCTTAATATTGATTGAATGTTGTACAATTTTTTATAACTGAGAAATCATAGAAGATTGCAGAACTGATTGCAGGAAAACCGTAGAATATATTAAAATACACAAATATGTGTCAAATATGCCCGTAGCTTTAGCTGTTTTCGAAATATACTATGCTGCATGTTTAAATTTTCATAAGCAATTCATCAGACGGATATGGTTGAAAGCTTACGATTCTTCTTTGTTATTTCCATCGCAAGAGCTCGCTTACACGGCTAAATATTTGAATGCTATTTCCTCATGTTTATATTGGTAGCTAAGCAGTTATTGGTTAATTTGAAGTAATTCTGGGATAAAATGATGTGTAATATGAGCAGAAGAATCACTTTCTGTATGAATACTTTAATATATATCAGTTATTCGTGAGCTTGTCATCATATTTTAAATTTAAATACTAACTTTTTATACGTATACCACGTTATATGTAAGCCAGCACTTATAGGGATAAAAAAACTTTAATGCTAACACTTACTATACCACTGCGTTTATTACTCAGCAAAGGTAAACAGAAGTAGTACTGGATTTCAGATCATATAACGAGGTTAGTTATTTTTGGCAAGTGTTCCTTTGGAAGAAAACACAATTACAATATTCTTTGTCTCAAACAAATGTGAAGAATAGTCAATGGTGTCTATATGCAACTTGTCCAAGTATTTTGACTTTCTTAATTTTTACTTCACTAATGCGATTTAGCTCACTTTTGACTGTGACTTCACTTTTCCTCGCGCGTAGCGAGGTTCTGTCAGCTTAGCTGAATCACGCGCGAGGTATATCCTCTTTTTCCTTCCGTTCCACTCGCTGGGTGTCGAACATAAGACTTCTTTAAACGCTCATAGTAGCAGCACTATACGTCACATCACCTCTCTCGCAAAACAGCACTTTGTCGCATCTCAATCACCTCCAGGACGCTCGGTTATATGCAAGTGCGAGAGTTTCTGGTTTTTCGCGGGAGACAAAGGGGAGAAACTACCTGAAAATCTCGTTATCTCTCGATAGCGCTTCTGGTGTTGGTTGGGTGAGAGAGGTCCTCTTCAAACGATCAGTCGGTCGCCTTCCATGTGCTAGACTTGTACCATAATTGCGTCACAGTATGCTCGTTTATTAAAACTAGTATTACCGAAAGTAGAAGGGCATTAAGTGTTAATGTTTTTTAGGGTGTTTCCATGGTAGGAAATCTGACGTTTCACAGTCAAATGAATTTATCTGTGCTTATTGTTATATCTCTTCTACAAGTTATTTACGATTTAAGACCTTTATAAAAAACTTAACTAAGGGAGCGACAGCGAGCTTAATAATGTAAGTATGTTGAGTTCTTTAAAACGGTCACGTTTTATAGTATTTTGAATTGTAAATTTTAAAAATAAATTAATTTGATTTCGCTTGAGCTTAGAATAAAAGTTGAAAAACTTTTACGTTATTTCATTCTAATTTCCATTCGTAATGAAAAAATCTGATGTAATACATCCACATGACTTTCTCTACCCTCTATCGTTCATTAATGTTTATGCAAATTATTCTTACTCGAGTTTATTACTTTCTCTACTACGTATAGTAAGTAGGGGAAGTATTGCATTCCACCCAAAAATTCGATACCGAGATTTCACTGGAAATACTTGTTTTGAGACTGCTGAATAAAAAAACATTTTTTTAGAAAAAGATCCGTGTGTGTGCTTGTCGGATAAATACCAATCTTTGTATTCAGATTCAGTATCTTTCATAAATACTGAAAAGATGACATGAAGATTTTCAAGAAAGTCTTCCCACCCCAGACTACCCTTTACATGGAACATTTTGTAAAATTTTGATTTTCTAAAAAATGACTAACGATTTTGATTAAAACATCATATATTCAAGATATTTTCATGGCAAATGAAATGTATACCATGCTTTTCGGGGAATGTCCCCAAAAATTCCTCTTCATTCTGAATGACTTTTGCATAACTGGTGAAGCGTAGGAGATAGACCGCATTTTACTATACAAAAAATGTAGATCTCATTAAAACACACAATTTATGATATTTACTTTTTTTTTCGAGTGAGCTATTTCCGAGATATTCCTTGTTATTTGTTTGAATTTTCCAATACTTAGTACTGCTTCTCAAGTGGGAATTCGTTATTTGTTTTCTTTTTTTTTATATAATGCTCCTGGATATGCAAAGGGAATGGAATTCTTCACATAGCAACCAGATAAGATTTGACTATCGCCTTAAAGCCTACTGAAATTCCATATTTCCCTTGCACCTACAAGAAAATTAGCAATAGGATTACTTTCTGCAAAGGTTCATCTCGATTAACATGAAGTAGATGGAGAATAAGCGTTTGTAAAAAATAGTTTGTACAAGAGTAGAGAAGTTATGCGAGTGTAACACATCAGAATTTCCTTTCTGTCCACTACATTTTAATCTAAATAAATCTTTGCAGAAATAGCTGCATTACACATTTCGTTATAGATGCAAAGGGAACAGCGACAGTCAAATGTTTAAGAGAGTGATAAAAAAATGAACAATTCGAAGCTTTAATAACGGATACCTTAGAAACGGCTCATGCCCCCCCCCAAAATTGCTTCAAATAAATTGTGTGTTCTAAAGAGATTTACACGTTTTGTGTAGTACGTTGTAGTCTATCGCTTAACGCTACCAGTTATACAAGATTATACAAAATTCTTTCCGAATGAAGAGGGCTTCATAAGCTATTCCCAGAAAATTCAAGATATAGAATTTATTGGTCATGTAAATATCTTTCATATATGCTATTTTAATTAAAATTCTTAGAGACATCTTTTATAAAATAAAAATTTTCGAAAAATGTTCTATGTAAAGTGTAGTTTGAGTTGGGGGATTTTATTGAAAATCTTTGTGTCGTATCTTTAGAAGGTATGGAACCTAAATACCACGTTTGGTATTTATCCGACTTTTCCTTTTTGAGTTATGGTGTTCACATACACACAGGCACACACACACACACGAACGTGTTTCCAAAAATACTTTATTTAAATTCAGGGGGCCTTAAAACATGGATTTTCGGTTAAATTTTGATATCGAATTTTTGGGTGGAATCTTCCCCTGCTTACTATACGTAGTAGAGAAAGTTAAAAATATGGCAAATATATACAAATTAATGTGGGATCTTATCACCGTTTTCTCTGCCTTAATCATCTTATTCTTATATAGATAGTCCCGCTGTATAGCTAAAGCAGAGAAGTTGCCTATGTATCAGGGGTTTATACTGCAGTTCTGATTACGCAAAGAATTTATTACTTTAGGTCACAGACTGTGATGTACACTGGTGCGCATAAAAAGTAGCCTATTCCCACAAATCGCAATAGTGTTTTTCCCTCCGTAAGGTTTCCACCTTCAGGTAACCAACCTTTGTCTACAACCAGCTAGTATCAGTTCTCTATGTGGCTGGCACAAAAACGAAACAATGAACGATGTTATAATTTATGTGAAATGAAGGGGTGTTTCGGATACAGCCTCTATGAAACAGTTTCTTTACGATTGGTACACAAAGAAAGGTTAAACCAATACAACATAATTCGAATTATTTGTATGTGTCGTTAAACTAGAGGACAGGTACATTTATATGAAAGCTGTCATCAGCGACATGGAAGGTATAGCCGCCACCGAACGGCAATAAGAAAACCCATATTAAGATACTGTGGCATGAAAATGCACGGTTTAAGTGTATTAAAAACAAGAAAAATTTTCTTAATTTCCGTCTTTATTCTGCATATTTTAATTTTCACCAAAGTTCAACAAATATGGCCTTAGCTAGTGAGAGCATGGATAACTAGCTTGTACTGCTGTCTTTACCGTGCGGGATGACTCAGATCGTCGGGAGATCCCGGGTTCCATCCCCGACGACCGTCCACTCTGACCCATGGGTTTTTTCGGCGGTTTTGCTGGGTCGTCAGGCGAATGCTGGAGGTTTTTTTTTTCATTCCCCCGAATTTCCTGTCTCTCCATTTCGTTTCGTTCATCGTTTCATTCATGCTTCACCCCGTTTGACTTGTTGCAGGGTTGGAAGTGTCGGCAATAGTGTTTTGGTGCAGCGTGGTAGGGAAACAGGATGCTGTCTGTGAACTTACTCCGTCCCTCGATCTTCGGGTGGTTGCCGGGGTGTAAGGACCGACCCATAGGGTGGCTTTGAACTCTGTGGGAGGCAGCGACCCGGTCTACCTGTCCGACTGCCGGGACATCTCAATTTGGAAACGGTTAGGACCGTGTCATTGCTGTGCCGTCACTCCTGGTTCCGGCCGCCCAGTGTCTCTTCACCTCATTCCTCCCTCCCTCACGGGGGCGTCCCCTCGTTGGGCGTCGGTACAATATCCTTCATTCCTGAATCGACTCCAAATCCCATCCGCTTCACAATCCAATTCAATGTTACCCTTCGGCAGTTCGGCCATATTTTGGGATAGCTCAAGTACTAAAAATTCTAACATAATTATGCTCAATGAACAAAGGAGGTCAAGGTGATCGAGGATGGGGCTAGATTTGTCAGTACCAACATAAACAGCTGCGTTCCAGTATGGGAACGCATGTTTCAGTATACGTATTTAAGCAGAATGTGCGTTTAAAAGACCAGAGAGTGCACTACGAAAGTCGTTTAGGATTTTCTGTGCACTACTTCAGTTATTTAACATGCGGCCTTGTGTCTCTCACCTTACTATGCTGGTTTAACAAAGGAATTCTTGTGGAGGAGAGGGCAGTGCAGTAATTCATTTTTATTTAAAGGGAACACATACTGAATCAACACCAGTTCTCCTTTTCTTGGGAAAGGGGGTCTACTTCGCTTTGATTGTAACTAACTATGAAGGATTCCTAATTGGTCGAAACACTAAGTATTAAATGAGCTTATTTTTCCAACTTGTGTGTCCATCTTTATAATTACCTATGGCAATTTTTAAATTCTGAAGTATGATAATGCGGTGTTCCAAGATGCAAGTGTTTACCATGAGACATCATAGAGTGGCTAGAGTTGATAATCGTTTTATTTTATTCCGTTAGTCATCTCAACACTCGTTTTATGGATTTGGTATGTATATATGTCCAGAATAAAGAAACTCTTTAGGAAGTCATAGGGAATACTTTGTCTTTATATGCTATACCTCGTTATCGGTGTTTTAATATGCCATCCAACATTCCTGAAAAGAAGACTACCACAGTGCCACCTCTGGTTCAGAAGATAGATACAGATGATCCCCAATAGTAGCAGCGACTAGTTTAATCGATCACGCAAACATTTATCTTATATTCTTTAAGGAATTAAATATCATTAGTTTGTTAAATTAATGTCACTTACATATCGTTTGAGGAGCCCTCAGCAAATTATTATGTTACCGATTCTTTATGAACAGAGATCTGTAAAGAACTACAATGCCGATCGATCATAAATATTTATAAAAATCGTATACCTTCATGCTCAACATTGCTTTCTAAATTATTTTAGAAGTGTGAATAGATTATCAAGTTTCGTTGCTGCTGATTGTTACGTTCGCATGTCACATTTTGCTTCCTGTATTAGCAATATCATAATCGCGTTTTTTTCATTAACTATCATTATAATTTGCTTACTCAGCCCAAAGCTTTGTCACACCTGGATAACGGTTTCTAAATCATTGGTACAGTCACTTAAATATATTCCTGTTAATGAAGTTATATAATTATGAAAATGATGCAAATGACAAATGATTGCCTCATTCTTAAAAAAGATGTAAAATTAGAAGCAAGCTTAAAATACAGTTGTGTAATGAGTTACAAAGCTAATCCTTTATCTATAAAGGAGTTTATTGGCCTCCTGGTTTTTTGCACAGCCGCAATTGAGTGGCCTCTTTCACTGATGAATGGCCTTTTTGTGCTTTTCTGGCACACCACAGGCAATATAATATTCCGTTCTTGAGGTTCAAATATGGAGGTGGTCGGTTAGTCTCTATTTTTTTCCTGGTTCAATCCTTCTATTTACTAATATGGATTAAAGTAGGGCAGCTTCAGTCTCTTCGAACCTTTCCCCACTTTTTTATCTCGAGATATTTCTTAAGCAAACTGACATCCAGCAGCAGATTGAACAATACCCCATGCAAAATTTGCTAACCTATAAATGACCAAAATGGACTAACTAAAACCTTTAATGTTTAATTTCCGAATTACACATTTTCAAACAAAATTTAACTAGCAGCCCAATAGCAAATTAACTAAGTAAGGCACAGTCCTTCAAAATCAGAAGTTTGTTCGTTATATAAAGATATCCATGATAAAATAATATTAACATACAAGTACGTCGTTTAGATTAATATCAACTCTTCTAAAATGTAGTTCATATTACTAGACCAATATTCGTGTTTTACTTTCTCTATCACGTACATGTTAGAGGGAGATATTACATTCCACCCAAAAATTCGATATCGAAATTTGACAGGAAATACATTTTTGAGGCCCTCTGAATAAAAAAAACATTTTTAGAAAAAAGTGTGTGTGTCTGAACAGCGTAACTAAAAAACGAAACGTTCCAAAGATGCGATACGAAGATTTTCGAGAAAATCCTCCACCCCAAACTACCCTTGATTAGGAACATTTTTAAAAATTTTTGTTTTAATAAAAAAATGGTTATATCGATTTTTATTCAAATCCCATATTAAGCATGTTTACAATAAAAATAAAATGTATATCTTGAATTTTTTGGGAATAACCTGTGAAGTCCACATCATGCGGAAGGAGTTTTGTATAATATCGTATAACTGGTAAACGCTAAGCGATAGACGTAAACGTACTACACAAAAGATGTACATATCTTTAAAACATGCAATTTATTTCTAATATTTTTTTGTGGCATAAGCCATTCCTGAGATATCCATTAGTAATGGTTCAAATTGTTCATTACTTGGTCATTCTCTTGGATTCAGTTGTTCCTCGCGATGTCATGGAAACACAAAGCCAGCGTGTAGCGTCCTGTTCTTAAACATTTAATTATCGCTATTCCCTTTGTACCTATCTATAACGAAACGTGTAATGCAGCTATTTCTGCAAAGGTTTATTTGGAATAAACTGTAGTAGATATACAAATAAGCTTTAGTAAGACTAGTTTGTATAGCCACTAATAAATGTTAAAGGGCAGAGAAAGTCATATGAATGTACCACATCAGAAAATCTTTAGAATCGTAGTGTTTTAGAAAGCCTTGTTCATAATTAATGCAGGATTTACAAACAAGGAAATATTTTATTACCCTATTTGAGTACCTACCTTAATTTTTTTAACACTAAAGTGGCAAAACATTTAAGTAAAGTTGTTTTAGTAATCTACGCTCTGTGTACGATATACCTACTAATTGGTTGTTTTAAGGTATTGCAGAGAGGTTAATAAAGTTGAACTGAATCTGCATTATAAATATACTACCTACGCAAACCACATTGTCTAAGTTAATCATTCAAAAGACGCGATGTTACATCACAGTTTAGCGCTACACCATTTGTAGCCTGTTGCTGTGTATATCTATGAGGGCTGGCCAGCTAAGGTCAACTTGCCATTGTTCTTCCTTTCCTTACAGCCCCTCTTGTGAGCTAGGTAGCCCGGCCAGCCCGCATGGATAATGTCAGCAGCAGGCCCACAAGTATGGAGCGCTAAACTGTGAGGTGACATCACGCCTTTTCATTGATTAACTGTTTACGATTATAACTTGAGAACTATTATATTAGAACATACGTACCATAAAGCTTCAGTCTCCAATTTTTCCGTAGAATAGAATTCTGGAAAGTTAGTGCGTGAATTCGTGGATACTCTGTAAAGATGGTTCCCACAATAATACCTACTTAATACCACACTGCAGTAAATAAATCAGAACAGTCAGTGAAAGAAAAGCTCTGTACTATCAAAGGTTGATCTGAAGGCAAAATAAAACAATATTGCATGGAATGAAAACCGGAAAACGAAATAAACGAAACAAAATCCTTTGTCCCTACATATTTCCGATTTTACATATGCTTTTTGTGTTACCTAATGCTGCCTTTTGCTCACATCCTCCAAAAAAAGTTATTTTCATGCGTTTTACAAAAGCAGGAGTCTAATGCAGATGTAACTCGCATATCTGTTTCCCATGGCGGTCATCACAATGTGTCGTTTGTCAGCAAGTAATGCGTACTTCACACGCATGGGGCATAATCATCCATCGCAGAAAAACCACATCGTATATTCGTGGTGCCATAACACGCGAGACAACAGGGCCTTTTTTCGAGAGCAGTCTTTCTTTATCAGTTTATTTATTACTTCCACATCGCCTGCATAAGCTTTAAACATGTTTTCACATTAAGCATTTAAAATGATCAGCTTAATGTACAATATGTTGACACAGAAAAAGGGTCCCATATTTTGAGAGGTAACAGTGCTCATCAAAACGAGAAAAGTTCCAAAACTAATTGCTCCTAAACTTAGAAACTTAGTCCACTAGGCCTAAGCTCTGGCTAGTGTTCAGAATAACTTGCTGTGTGCAAAAATGTAGATGACAAAATTAACCTTAAGGATTAATTTTGTACGCGAAAAAAGGCCATGAAAACGGTATTGTAGAAGGTCTAATGTGCATTACACACACAAAACTTTGTTAATATAAAAATTGACTGCTTCTCCTATATTACAATAATGGCAATAAATGTTTCTCTAGAAAATATTTCAGATTAAGTAATATGTATCTAGCGGCACACAGCATGCGAAAGTATCATTCAGCTGTTCATATCATAAGTCGTAGAAATGAGCTCATGGGAAGCAAAAGAAAATCATGTTTCACCAGATAGCATACTTGGAAAAGTAAACAAACAAGGAAGAAATTTTGGAAGCAGCTAACTCTAAAGAATATCTAAATAAATAAAACTTAGAGAACATTTTACATAAATTATGTGTTTTAATGAGCTTTACATTTTTCTGTAGTAAATTTCTGTCTCCATCATAAAATTTCCCAGATATATAAAATGCAAGATAGTATTTTACTTGTCATCCAAACTCAGACATACATATTTTAATTAAAGCCACTTGAGAAATGCTTGATAAATAACAAATAATGAAGCATTTTCCATTTAAAGGGTTTTAGAGTTGAAAATCTTTACCTGGTATACTAGAATCTATCTAACTCAAACATGAAATCCTTTAATTTATCCAACTTGTAATTTATGATTTATGCTGGTCGAGGATCCGTGCATGTAGAGGAGCCTTTTCTGAATGCTTTTTCGGGATTCAGTGAGCTCAAAATGCGATTTCTGATTGAATTTCTATATCGAAATTGGGTGGAATAAAATACATGGCAAAATGGTAGAGGCTGCATATTTCTCTGCTGTGTCTTATACACAACGCAGTAAACAAAAAAGCGTAACAAGTGAAGTCATCTGTATCTGCACTGAGCTGAGCACGGCGTTTCAATGCTCAAGGTTGCGGCTTCGATCCCGGTATAAAAATAGAACATCCTCAACGCTTCTGCGCAGGCTTGCTATGTTAGTGCATATTTAAAAATATACTTTGATTTTTTTCTGGTTGTATCTCTTTGTAACAAACACTTACCTGGTTATACGAAGACAACCCAGCCATAACGACAACCTTACTTGTATGAAAAACTTGACGTTACATTGACATGACTTTCTCCACCTATCGTTTATTTTTATACAGCTACGAAAACTTATTTTTCTATCTATGACGCGTTAATCGAGATAAACCTTTGCAGAAACAGTTTCGTTACACATTTCACACCTAATGTCTCTCAATTGGTTCCAGGTGGTCTCATATACTCATTGTGCTCTAACCAAGCGAGATGTCTAAGCGGTAACGTATGAGGCTTGAATTCGGGAGGTCCCGGGTTCGATTCCGGTCGTGCCGGTCGCTCCGACAATGGGTTTTCTTCGTCGTTTCCTCGGGCCGATAGGCGAATGCTGGGGTGGTTCCCCTTCTTCTACGAATTTCTTGCCTCATCATTTCCTTTCGTCTGTAGGACCAGCTACGTCGGTTGTGTGTTGCGGTGCGACGGTGGAAGTTTTCTCCCTGGCGTTTGACAGGACTGCTCGCCTACCTCGCGACCCCTAAGTTGCTGGTGCCTCAGGGATAGCCGGCGTTAGGAATTGGTGGAATCGTTAGGAATCCCATTCTTGCATGCGCATGTCGTCGTCCGATTCTGGTTGCCCTTTGGTTCTCTCCTTAATCTCAAGGGTCAGTTGGAAGCACAAAGGGGCCACCAGGTTCGGTGCTGTGCTCCAGTTATTGGAGGCTCCTCCTACCTCCTAACTCCATCGTACTTGAAACAGGAGTGAATTCACTTCAGTTACAGTAATGGTGTAGCAGTAAGATTCTTGCTTCCCAGTAACGTTCGAATTCTAGTTGGAAAAAGCAAGAGTTTTCCATCATGGTTTTCTCTTATTCCTTAGCATAAATAACGGTTAGTTTTATAGTTTAGATCCTGAACTCATTTACGCATTCATTTTTCACAACAAAAAGGCAGCAGAAGAGAATCATTCTTACATTGTAGGAGCATAAATAAAAATATAACGCCGTAAACTGTACTGGTTACGAATTATAAATTTACATTGCACATTCTTACATCTGATTTTTCTGTCTATCGTTGCCGTTACACAAAAGTTAAGTTTGAAAGAACCGTTTCTACATTAAGTAGTTGGTTGAACTAAAAGTGCAAATATAAAGGCATCCAATTAATTTCGTCGCTTCTTACGGTATAAATCAATAGTTGCTAAGCACAGGTTATACGAGGGATACCGAGTCAAAATAAGACTCGTGATTACAGCGGTAGAATGATAGCTCAAGTGACGAGTATTGCTATGGAAAGCCAAAGATACACTGCCGTTTGTGAAAATTGGAACACCAAGAAAGAATTTCCCGAATAACTCCAAACTTGGTGGAAGTGTAGAAGAGTATGCAAGCAATAAGTGAGTAGGTTTACAGAGAGATGGGCTACACGTAGGCCGAACAGAGCCCTCTCGTGTCGGTCCGACAAGGTCAGTGTTGTGCCCAGTGTAGTCAATGCAGAGTTGCCAAACAAGGTGGAAACAATACAGTATGTGCCAGTATGCCTCGTCGACGTCAAAGGGGGTCATATCGGCATGTGAGCGAGTTGGAACGGGGCAGAATGATCGGTCTCCGGGAAGCGGGTTTGTCATACGTGACATTTCGACTCGTACAGGGCATGCTGCTACGACAGTGATGCGTGTGTGGAAGCAGTGGATAGATGAAGGTCGTACGCAGCGAAGAGCGGGTACTGGCCCACGAAACATGACCACAGCACGGGATGACCGTCATCTTGTCCGCATGAACCCTACAGCTTCATCCACAGTGTTGGCTCGACGCTGGAGAACTGCAACAGGTGTGAACGTGTCTGCATCAACAGTTCGTCGCCGTCTGCTGCAGGTTGGACTGGTTGCATGATGCCATTACGTCGGCTTCCATTGTCCAGAAACCACTAGCTCCTCCGACTGCAATGGGCACGTGAACACCGTCACTGGGGTGCTGAGTGGCAAAATGTAGTCTTTTCGGACGAGTGCGGCTTTAGCGTGTCCTTCAGTGATGGCCGCATACGTGTCTGTCGGTACTGCGGTGAGCGCAACCTGGAGGGCTGCATTATTGAGAGGCATAGCGGTCAAACACCAGATGTGATGGTTTAGGGCGCCATTGGTTACAATAACCGATCTCGCCTCCTACGAATTGAGGGCACTTTGAACAGCAACCCGTATCTAACGGTGGTTGTAGAGCCTGAGGTGCATCTCCACAGGCCACATTTCAATAGGACAATGCCCGGCCACATATTGCGAGGAATGTACAAGCCTTCTTCGAAGAGCGACGGGTACCATTGGTTCCCTGGCCTGCACGTTCGCCTGAGATGTCGCCCATCGAACATATCTGGGATATGGTTGGTCGGCACCTGGTGCGTCCCGCTCCTCCAGTAACCAGTGTCACGGATTTGTGGGCTCGAATACAAATTGCGTGGAGGGAAACCCCACAGGAACGTATCCAGAACCTTTTTGATTCAATGCCACGGCGTATAGCAGCTCTAATTGCAGCGCATGGAGGCCACACTAAATGCTGAATATTAGGGCTCAAAGGTCATGTATAGATTTGAAAAGTTTATCATTTGTTACTTGTCATGTACCTAACCTGTGGCATTAAATTCATGCGTTTCCTTCTTGGTGTTGCAATTTTCACAAACGGCAGTGTATGAAGTTAGAATCCTGAGAGACCGCAATTTTTCAAATCTGTTTCTCTTGTCGAATCTTTGCGCTTAAACATGATATAGTCCGGAGCACACATGAAGATGGGTGGGAGAAACCACTGCGCAGAGAGAGAGAGAGAGAGAGAGAGAGAGAGCGACAGAGATGGCACTCTCTTTCACTCTCGCTCGGTATGCACTGGCAGGCCATGTGACTCAGAGCAATGCTACTGCACAACCTGCCTTCACTCGCCTTCATGGTTATTCCTAAATATAGTGCCTAACAATAAAGAAATAATATCTATAACAATTTTTATTACCTACTGCGGTTTTAAAGAGTATTCATTCATTGTTTTCAGTAACATATAGGAAACTTTATGTGCATTTAAAACAAGAAGTACGCTAAACCGAAAGTCACGCCTTAATTATTAGATGGTTCTCCTCGACATTTCATAAAAATAAGTTGGTACGCCCTCTTTACTCTCAATGTTCGGTTCCCGTGGTCGACCTTTTTCGGGGTTTCCCCAGGTCGCCAGGCGAATGCTGGAAGGATCATTACATCCCCTGAATTTTCTTTCCCTCTATTTCATCTCTATTCTCATTTCACTTCACCTTTCATCTGCTTGGTTTCCTTAAGGGTTTCAAGTGTCGACGGGAGATCTCGGAAAAGGATGCTTTGGGTAAACCTTCGTCCCCTGGACTGCAAGCGGTCTCCGGGTCCCGGGCCCCCCAGGAGATGTGTAAGCCTTAGGGAAAGATGAGCCGGCTGCATCAACCACCATCCGGGGAGTTCCAATTTGTAAATGGTAGAGATCCTGCCCTTCACCTTGTACGACCGCCGTCTGTCACCTCTCACCTCACCCTTCCATCCCGGTGGCGCCCCGGCAGGGGCCTAGGTACAAACTATCTGCATAATTGGGATTCGAAGTGTTCCCCTCCGCTTCTAGTCTTAGCCTATCCTTCACTCTCAATGCTATACTCGCACATCAGTCGAACTTCATGTAAGCGCTATGGTATATTTTTTCTGAACGTTGCTGGTATAATAGGGAATGTTGAGTGCAGAACTGCTTCTCTTATTTCAGGTAATGGAAAGCCAAAGCTCTCTTTCAAATCCATTTTACGTATTTAAATGGCAATTTACGTATTTCAATGTTCGCAGTTACACAATACATAACCATTTTCTTGCATCTAGACTGCAGGGTTTGTGCATTAAACGTTAGTGATCCAAGATGACGAGAACTTGTGCCCTTCTCTTTCTTAACCAGCATTTGCAGAACAAGCAGGCTTTGCGCTGGTAGTACAAGTGGTGAATAAACTTGGGTGTACTTTAGAATTCAGTCAGTATTGTGCCAGAAGTGTAACAGCAGGGCAGTAGCCGAAGTTGCACTGGTCTGGTCCTACATTTTTAAAGCACCATTCTCTCCTTGCAAAGGCCGCCTAGCTGCTTTTCTGGAATCTACGGTGCTACAGTGGAGTGTATTATGTTTTCATTTCTGTTCTGCAATACAGCTGAAGGCGTGGGGTACAACATCGCGTCGAAAGCATTCTCTATTGGAGAGAAAAGGAAATTGAGGATGAGAAGAACAGCCTTGGAAACTTAGATTCTAACTAAAAAATTCAATGCAACAAACCGGAATTTGAACCATAGATCTTCGGCTTTTCTCTCCGTTGCTTTAAGCATTTGAGCTACCGTGGCAATATACCGTTATGATATTAAATTTCGCAACAGACTCACATTTTTCTAGGTAAACCACAAGGCGTTCCTCAATCCATTTTCAAATAACATAACCCATGGCGAATTACAATTTCGTAAGCGCTTTATGTCCTGGGCCTCTCTATTAGGTCGAACTATTTTAATAAATCGTTATTCCACACAAGCTGTATTTAGGCTAAAGTTGGAAAGATAATATTAGACTGAAAAATTCAACGTCATGATGAAATGAAGAAAATAAATTACTTTTTAAGGTAGGGAGGTGATTTAAATTTTAAAACTGCGCTTCCGTGTTGGATGACTGCAATTTTTTGCTGTCTGCGATACTATATAATAATCCCCTTAAAAGCATTAAAATGTATTAATACACGAAATCTCTATTTTTAAGAATTTTTGCAAGTTGGATTCCTCAATGGATGGAATCCTTAATGATTGTAATATGAATATGCATTTTTATGTGACATTGATTTGAGATGTATATTGATTGTAATTATTGTTGAGAAGTAAGTTTATGCGGCCTTACTGAAACTGACAATAATAGCGTGCAATAATGCAGCGAGGGGGTGAGCTGTTATCATTATTAGAGACGAGGAAGTTACGTAATGTTGGCGCGTTTTTCTGTAGAATTTGCTGGAACATTCTCCCTAGAGCATATGTATTCATAATTTTCATTGGATATAAAAATAGACGCTAATGTTGGCGCGTTTTATTAGCCAATTGCAGCTCAGTTATAATCTTTAGGCATATCGGGGTGTAGGAGTATAAAAGGGCTAGGTTAGAGGTAGAGTCCGTCAGTGCACCGAAAATATTTGTACACTACACGTCGCCTTCAGTCCGTCAGTTCGTCGAAAATATTTGTATGCTACACGTCGCCCTCAGTCCAGCAGAAATATTTGTAAAGTATACGTCGGCTATCGATTCGCAAGTTACGCGTAGCAGAGTTAGGAAAATTCTCAAGTGTTGTAAAGTTAATTATACAAAAGGTTGAAGTACGTGAATTAAAAGTGATCAGTAAGAAGTTGTTATAACAGTTTCAGTTTGGCGAGTGTCTAGATCAATGTGTAAATGTGATATTGAATGTGTTCGACAATAAAAGTGTAAAACAAATTCTTTCATCAGTGTTATCTTTGGATAAAAGACTCCTTTCCGTTTACACAACCTGTATAAAGAGATGTGCTCGACCAAAAAGATCATAGCTAGCCGGAGGACAGTAAACAAAAATTAAATAAAATAACAGTCGCATTCTTTCAAACAAACACAAATACTACCGCAAATTGCTAACACCAGATGGAGCTAACAAACATTATAAAGAATCACGTCACAAAATGGCTTCACCACGTGAAGTAAACACACATACACAAACATAATAAGTAATACCGTCGCAAATTGGCTCCCAAACGTGGGGCTCAACAAATACAATAAATAAATAAACATATAAATAAAACCATTTCACTACTTTGCAATATCCTCTAGGTTTATACTGTAATAACATTTTTGGTATTCTTTCCTCTTTCGTCCTTAATAAATGTTGGTACCAGTTTTTTATTTTCATTAATTTTTTCATTTAGATTCTATATATTTAACATTTTTCAGATTTCTTCATTTCTTTGTTTGTCTAGAAGCGTCCATCCAGCTACTGCTCTTAGGAATTTCATTCTCTGCTATTTCTATTCTTTTCCTACCTGTTCTGTTCATAGTCTAGTTTTCACTGAAAATATCTGAGGAAAAAAAAGTCTTCGAAATCAATAAGCTGAATTGCATAACGAATGAGACGGCTCCGATATGTCATCCGTGATTCGCATTGAGTCCCTCTTTCAAATGAATCTTTCTCCCCCCTTTTTTTCTTTCCTCGTGATTTTCCCCAGCTGCCAGATAAATAACAGATTAAGTATTTCAACGCCACGATTCATATCCAACCCAAGGAATAAAATAATTAGAAATAAAATACATGGTGAGGAAAAGTGACTGCATAAGGCAAATCATTTTGGCATTACAATAAACACGTGTAGCAAAATCTACAGAGCAGCAGCCACTCCGTGATTGCAAAAGTTCATCGGCATCAATATCATATCACACCAGTATCAATAAAATAGCGGAAAAGGAAGGGGGACTACGGAATTGGGCCACCTACCAGCAAGCTACTGAAACGGACGATATACGAGGAAGGCGAGTGCGCAACAAACACCACACAGGCTAGTGTTCATCAAAGAACTTACAGACACCATTGCGATATGATCGGGAAACATGTTCTACATAACTTTGCCTCGTATCTCCTAATTGCCACCTGCACTAGTCACCTCTCGTTGGCTGATGTCGTGGAAGAGGTTGTTGTGCGATACAAAATAGTTCCTTATTTAAAATGATAATTCATCTTAATATATTCGAACATAATTGACAAATTTACATTTTCACAACAGTATGAAACAAATATATTATGTAACAGAGTTAATGCATCTGCAATGCATGTAAATTCTTATCAACAACTACATAGGATCCTCCGTATAAAGCTGTCTTACAGATAGACAAAGCACGCGCACCTATCATGACAGTGTGCTTGTTTTGTCATGCTTAACCTTATAATATACGGGGCTTGTATACTGTCATACAAAGGTGTACGCTAGCCAATCAGGGGAAAGGGAGCGCGGAAGAATACATGTCAGCTGGGCAACTTTATAAGCAGAACTTGGCATCTGTAGGTACATTTGCCTATTTTGTTCCTTCGTTTAGAATCGTAGCCTTTGTGTGTAAGGTGGACCATTTAAGTTGAGGCTGTACAATATCTCCAAAACTAAGATTTGTAGAAAGAAATGTATTTAATAAAAGTTGCTTGATGTTATGGGGGAAAGTAAATTCCATTAGCCGTGTTTGGTTTCGAGAACGTTATGATGGTCATTTTAGGGTCAATTTAACTTTTTTTAAATCGGAACCTAAAGTTAGGTTCAATTTAAATTTACCATCACAATGTTTTCGAAATAAAACATGACTAATGGCATTTACTTTCCCCCCATGATATCAAGCAACTTTTATTCAAGACATTTCTTTCTACAACGCTTCGTTTTGGAGATATTGTACAGTTTCAACTTAAATGGTCCATCCTGTATATAAATACACATGTTTCATGTTTCCTGGAGTAAAATATGGTAATTTTATAGTGCCTATCATTTGCCTATTTTCATTGAGTGTGCCTTTTCGTAGCTTAATATCCTACTATAGTTTTTATTATTTTTTTTTGTAATGACAACTTCCATCTAGGTTTTTGCCTATCGCAATTTCATTATTTTTCTTATTGACGATTATAATTATGTTATTTATTAATCTGATGTTAACTCTAGTATTGCAGTTGCTATTTCGCGCTCTGACATGTCTAAGGAAATTTTTAATATAGCATTTCTTTCCTAAAGTCAGCAGTTATCATGTTCCGTATAATAATAATAATAATAATAATAATAATAATAATAATAAATAATGGCTACCTAGTAAAATTGAATTAAATGGAGTTTTATTTATGGACGCTCTTGAACTACTTGTCCATTCTATATTGAGCAAGAAAAACCGGATACCTCTTCTTCGCTTTAGGTTCTTTTACGTGCCGTAAATATACGGCACGGGACAATCGGCTTTACTTCCCTTCCAAAGGAAGCCATGCTAAGGATTTTTACGCCCGAAAAAAATCCATTGCCCTCCGCCGGGTTTTAACCCGCGACTTCGGGAACCAGAGATACCATTAGACCACGGAGGACAGCGGCCACTTAGCACAATAAAGCGTATAGTAAATGGTCAGCTACAAAAAGTTATTGGTTTACGAAAGCTATTGGGAAATTCATCATTTTATATCAACTCATCGCTTTATTCATTAATACGATGGGTTTATTGTTTTCTACTTCTCACGTGGGAGACAACACAGTGCTCACCAAAAAAGACTAGTTGTATTTCATTGCGAACGCAACAATAGCCTATTTAACATTAATACGCAACACTCAGTAATAATTACAACTAACATGGGATGTAAAATTTATTTAAGAGAGAAATTACTTAAAATTGATAATAGGGTTTGTCATAAAAAATATATATGTAGTAACTACAGAGCGCAAGTTTAAAGAAATAATGTTTACAGCTTGCAATGCATTAAGAAAATAGTGGAATTTAGTAAATTTAGTATATGGTATATAGCTAAGTTTTAAGCGCCTATTTCGACATACAGTTATATGAAACAGGGTTTAGTCAAAGCAACGTTAAATAAAGGAGGGGGTGTCATGAAGGTATAAACGAGGCAGTTCAATTTCTGGATTTTAAGTTAAAATGCCTAACGAGCGTGCTTTACTATCTACTGAAGGTACGTCATAAACATTACCTTATTTATTATAACTGCTACGAGAGCCATCTGGCCTATCCTTCCCCAGTAACGGTATTATTGATTCCAAGGGAGAGGTTTTAATGCCACCAAGCGCGTGAATGCAAGGGGGAATTTTATTTTACGGAGCAACGGTGAGTGTTCCATAAAATATTAATAAGCATATGCTTTCTCTCTCATGTCGTATCGTAATTACTGCTCTGGGATTTTATACGGCATAGTATCAGGCGGCTTTAGATGCGTAACGAGCCTTCCTTTACATCTGTGTGCGTTTGTACAGCAGAAAAATTAAACTTTAATGTCGGTAGCATGTTACGTGAGGTAAACAGCATGTGTTCCAGCAAGACAAAGCAGTAATTTTTCGGTAGATATAAGTACGGCTATTAGCACTCTATAAAAATGAAAATAAGTATGCTGTTCACATACAGGCACTTTTTAGATGCGTTCGCTTCCTGCAAATTAACCAATTCTGTAACAGGAAATAAGTTGATTGTATAACGAGATGAATTATTCAAACGTACAATAGAGCAGAACTAAAGCTAACATTAGAAAATAAGAAACATTTAGTTGTAAAGGTTTTTCCAAGAAACTTAATAGACAAGCAGATAATAAAAGTATGAGATTACAAAAAGTCTCTAGTAGAAAATAAATGAATACATAGTAGAATAACCAAATCAGAACTAGCAATAAGCAACTTAAATTTATGGTCAGTTAACATTTAGAAAACATCGAGAAACATAATATTACTGAATGTTTCTGGGTGTTCGCAATAAAACCTAACCGGACCGCGCGCTTGGTGTTGTGCATCAGAGCCAATGCTGGAGCGCTTCCCCACACCCCGCATTCACGACAGGCTTTCTGTCCTTCAGTTACCACGTAGTCATTAGCATCAGTAGTCTACTTTCATTTGCCAAAATGGGGAGGTAGTTATCTTTAGAATAACGTATATTTGTATGTACATGTTATTTTACGTAACATTACAGCGGCCGAGTTGTATCGTGTTAATCTAAATGTGTTTACTCGGTACAGTGCTTGGTTAGCTCGGAAATGTCTACCACATTTCCAGCATTTGCTATGAGGTAAGAGTTAATGTTATATTTTATGTGCAATTTACAGGAATACAGATTTAAGGAGTGAAGACAGACCGCTGGCACGCCGGCTGTGCCTGTCGTGATACCCAGATCAAAACCTCGTGGGAGCGGTCAGGTTTTATACGAAGACCCTGTAGAAACATGGGAACCGACTAAAAAAGAAAAAAAATCTGATGTGTTGCAATCACTCTGACTCGTCTATAAACTATTCATACAAAAGCTTATTATCCTGTCGTCTTCTTGTTAATCAACATAAACTTGAATTACACGTTTACACATTTCGTTGTAGATATAAGAAGGATACTAAAGTAATAGTAAGATTATTAAAATTCGGGTGGCTGCGGGATGGCTTTGAAATTCTATGCTGCTTATATTATCACGAGAGAAAACGCATAGCGACTAAAAACGTAAAGAAAATATAACATTTTGAAAATTTAAACCATTTACAAATAATTCAGAAATAGTTAACGCCATAAAAAATATTAAGACATAAATCGTGTGCTTTAAAGAGATCTGGGATATGTTGTTATGCAATATTTTTTCCATTACGGCTTCCAAATTGTACGAAAGTCATTTAGAGAGAAGAGAAATTCACAGGTTATCCGTAGAAAATTCAAGATATGCATTTTGTCATGCAAATATCTTAAAACAAACGGTATTTTGATCGAAATAGTTAAGCCATTTTTGAGAAAATCAAAAACCAATGAAAAATTGAGTACGTAAAGGGTAATTTTAGCGAAATTTCTTGACAATCTTCGTGTCGTATCCTTGGAAGATACTGAACCTAATACCAAATTTGGTATTTAACCAACTTTTCATTTTAGGGTTATGCCATTCACAGACACACCCCCACGTGGGTTGAGTTTCAGGGATCCTCAAAAACATGTATTTCCGGTGAAATCTTGGTATCGAATTTTTGGTTGGAATACAATACTGTCTCCACTTTAGGTAAGTAGCACAGAAAGTAAAAAGTAACTGGAGGCGTTGTAAACGTTGGTTAACAGCGCGTATTAATGTTAAAAGTAGCTTTATAACGTTTCCATCTAGGCAATTATGTTTCGCTGCTGGTCTCATGGAAGTATGTTTTAAAGGAGCGTTTTCTTTGATATATAACTTTTGCTTCCTTTTTCCACTGGTAGGAAAGAGGAATTTATTGCATTTCACCTAACATTTCGACGTCGAGATTTCACCGGAAATACATTGAGATACCCTTATTAAATAAAAGGAATTTTAGAAAAAGATCCGCGAGAGAGAGAGAGTGTGTGTGTGTGTTCGTGAACCAAAAACTCATATATATATACCATATTTAGTATGTAATTTCAGTTATCTTCCGAAGATGGGACGCGAAGTTTTTCAAAAAATCTCTCCACCCAAACTACCGTTACAAGGAAAACTTTCGAATTTTTTTATTTTCCCAAAATGACTAACAAGTTTGATTAAAATGCCACATATTTAAAATATTAACATGACAAATAAAAAGTATATGTTGACATGAAGCCAACATGAAGGGCACATGAAGTCCCCTTTATTCGGAAGCAATCTCGGATGATTTGTATGATGGCTAAAACATGAGGCATAAACAAAAGCTTAGTATACAAAAAATGTAGATGCCTTTAAAGCACACGCTTCTATGCAAATAACTTTTTCTGTAGTAACAGCCATTTCCGAGATATCCGCTATTATAGGTTTGAACTTTTATCATAGTTTTCATAATACTTGTAACTATTCATCTGTTTCTCGCGGTGTCGTGGAAAGGGTATGGAATTTTAAGAAATTGTATTTTGAAAAGTTTCCACCGCGACAATTGTTTGTCCCATTCAACCTGCTTAGTTGCTAGGTACGATGTTGTTATGTTTGTTTGCATTGTGTTTTCTGTTCATTGATTGCATTGCGATTTTCTGGTCAGTTAGTTTGTGACAGTTCATGCAGTAAGTCGTGAGTGGAAGCTGGGGTTTACTAATGCAGAAAAAGCCGACATGCTCATGATGTAATGGAGAGTGTAGGAAGAATGCAGTTCGTTCCTGTACGGTGTATGCGGAAACGTATCCCAATAGACGTCAACCATCTCGGCAATTATTTATCAACCTCTTTAACCAATTACGTGAAAGTGGTACTGTAACTTCTAGAAAACGTAATAGAAATAAATAAGTGACTGGAAAAGAGGCAGAAATTAATGTTTTGACTGCCGTTGCAGCAGATCCACAAATTACTTCCCGCACAACCGCACGCAGAAGTGGCATAAGTCAGGCAAGTGTACTGTGCATTCTCCATCCCTATCACATCTCTCTCCATCAAGAGCTACATGGAAACGATTTTGGGAATCGTGTTAACTTTTGTATATGGGCATTAAGACATGATACTCCAGAGTCATCATGCCTCTTGTTTAGTGATGAGGCAACATTTATTAATCATCGCCAGGTATAAACCGCAGAAACATGCACTATTGGTCTGTTGACAATCCCCGTTGGCTTCGTCAGGTGGAACGTCATGGTCCATGGAGTTTAAACGTGTGGTGTGGGATAGTGAACCATCAGCTCATAGTCCCTTTGTTCATAGAAGGTACAATGAACTCGCACAAGTATCGCAGCCTCCTGACAGACCATCTACCACAGATGCTAGAAGACGTTCCTTTGCAGACTATGAGGAACCTGTGGTACCAACATGATGGCTGTCCAGCCCATAGTGCACGAAGTACTACAGCTTGTCTTAACGGATTGTTTCTAAATCGTTGGATTGGACGAAGAGGACATGTATCTTGGCCGGCCCGCTCACCGGATCTGACCCCTTTAGACTTTTTTTTCTGCGGGGAAGGCTGAAAGACACTGTCTACAAGGATTTTCCAACTATTCCGGACGATATGAAATGACGTATTACTGCTGCCTGCTCTGAAATTTCCGCTGAAATGCTAGAACGTGTGCAGCAGTCTTTCCATAGCAGACTTGAAGCTTATATTGAAGCTGCCGGTGGTCATTTTGAACATAACCTTTGAAGGGCTATGTTCTCTTTACTTGTAAGAATCCACAGAAGTACTGTAATTCCCTTTTGTTTTTATTTAGCTTCTGCTACCACAGGTTGTACAAGTGTCGGTGCGTAAAAGTTTTAAAATAAGATTTCTCGTAAACCACTTGCACTAGAATCTTGCAACAAACCCCACTGACATTCTAATATACCCTACCTTTATTCTGTTGTTGCAACTAGCCATTGTTCGATTTAAAAAATTGTATGTTTGCTCAAAAAATACACTTTCTCAGTATTACTAAAACCTGTTTTTAGGCTAACTGTACGAGCCCCTGACTACCAATCATTGCTGTGAAAACTGCACATCAATAGCACTTTCCATTTCCGAAATATTCGCGGTGCAAGTTTTAGGTGATTCATCCTGTATAGACACACGTGATTATAACTTCTGTTGCCTGTATCCGCATTTTACCTACAATGAAATGTGTAATGAAACTATTGGAAAGTCAATCTGGATTAACATGAAAGAGATAGAAAAATAAGCTTTCATAGCAATAGTTTATAGTACCTATATTAAACGATAGTTTGTAGAAAAAGTCAGGCAAATGCAACACAGCAATTGTTTTTCACCATAGCAATATGATTGGAAACTGTAACACTATTGAGCACTGATGACGCTTGGTGCATGCTGGGAGGCACCGAATCCCATTACGAATTCTCGCAAGCAGAAAAAGCCACATTTGTTAACGAAATTTCCGTACATTAATGACACACAAAACAATATCTAAGGAGATGTGAACCAATCTACCGTGCCAACACCAACCGGAAAATTGGTGGAGAAATACACCCTCTACAACATCGACTAAACACACACACAAGCGCGCGCACGCACACACACGCTCTCATTATATGAATCGTCTTTCAAGCCTTCCTTTCCACGCGTATTGTTAGCATTATATGACCCTATTACGGTATTACGACGAGGCATATAGTAACATTATGAAACATAGTTCAGATATCTGCCTAGCGGAATCAATCCATCCATCTATATAATTAATTTATTCTCTGTATTAACTAAATATTAACGATTGTAAATTACTGCATTTTATAATTCGGCTTATTCCTGTTACGTTCAAAATAAATAAATAAGAAGACCTGAAATAGACTAATTATCTAGTTATTAAAGGACGAAACGTCAAGTTTTAATAATTTTATTGTTAAGCCACGGTTTACAGCCCGGAAAATGTGTTACATTTTAGTAATAACACTGGCCGTGCAAGTCTACGATCATATTTAATTATTTAATGTAATTACGGAAACACAGTATAAATAAACCAATGCGGCAGGTTTCAGTCACATCGAGAACCGTTCTAACAGAAAACAACCCCAACGGAGAATTGAACCCGGACTCCTTGGATTGTCAGATAAGTATTACGTTGCACTGAAGGGGCAATATCCGTCATTAATGGTTTAAATTTTTCAGCAATTTGATACTTTTAAAATATGAAATGCCGCCGTTATTTATTTGTTTCTCGTGATATTATGGAAAGAGTATGGAATTTCAAGGCAAGCATATAAATGCATATAACTATGGATTCTGCTTTTCGTATTCCCCTTGTACCTACAACGAAATGTGTAATGAAATACTTCTGCAAAAGTTTATTTCGATTAACATGAAGTGGGTAGAAAAGTAAACGTTTTCCACACAAAATCATCACTAAGAGGGATAAGGTTACAGAGAAGTGTCTTTAAATTAGCGACACAATTATGAACGCGTTAGCAGCAACGATATTTGTTTAAATGCAAAGCATGACGACTTAATGAAGCCAGTGTTAAGTCTGATAAATACATGACCCTCAATCTGAGAAATTATTTATGATATCGAACTGAAATGCGTATAGAATATAGATTCATGCCTTCTAAGTACACTGATCTACTTTTATCTAATAAGCTGTTTTATTAAGAAAGATATGGTTATTTCTCTAAATTATATGTACCATTTTTGGTTAACATTTATCACATAGTATTTTTTACTTTCTCTACTACGTATAGTATGTAAGTAGGGAAAGTATTGTATTCCACCCAAAAATTCGATACCGAGATTTCACCGGAAATATATGTTTTGAGACCCCCTGAATCCAAAAAAAGCATTTTCGGAAACACTCCGTGTGTGTGTGCGCCTGTGTGTGAACAGCGTAACTCAGAAACGAATAGTCGGATAAACACCAAACTTGGTATTTAGGTTCAGTATCTTCCAGAGATGCGACACAAGGTTTTCAAGAAAATCTCCCCACCCCAGAGTACTCTTTTCATGGAACATTTTACGAAAATTTAATTTTTTTCAAAAATGGCTCTAACGATTTAGATTAAAATATATGTTTAAGATATTTTCATGACAAATGAAATGTATAATCTCGAAATTTCTGGGAATGTCCCCAAAAGTATTCTTCACTGTGAACGACTTTTGCATAACTGGTAAACCATAAGAGATAGACGAAATTTTACTAAACAAAAAATGTAGAGTGCGTTAAAATACACAATTTATGTCTCATACATTTTTTTGTTGAGTGAACCATTTTCGAAATATTGCTTGTTATTCCCTTAAATTTTCCAATAATTTTTCTCAAATGGGAATTCGTTATTCATTTTTTATGTCCTGGACATGCAAAGTGAATGGAATGCGCCACATAACAACCAGCTCTTAAAAGATTTGACTATCGCTTAAATACTACCACATTCCCCTTGTACCTACAAGAAAATTAGCAATAAGATTAACGTCTCGCATATGGAAAATAAGTGTTTGTAAAAATAGTTTGTACAAGAGTAGAGAAAGTCATGTGAGTGTATCAGATTTTTTTTATGTCCTGGACATGCAAAGAGAATGGAATGCGCCACAAAGCAACCAGCTCTTAAAATATTTACTATCCCTTAAAGCCTACCAATTCCCCCTTGCATCTACAAGAAAATTAGAAATAAGATTAACATCTCGATATCTCGATTAACATGAAGCATATGGAGAATAAGCGTTTGTAAAAATAGTTTGTACAAGAGTAGAGAAAGTCATGTGAGTGTAACACATCAGACTTTTTTAAACAGCCAACCAAGTTAAAACCTACCAAAGTAGTCTCATAACTGTAATCAAAGCTCGTTTTTATTGTCCTAAAATTTAATTTCACTACCTTCAATAGATACCGAGTTAGGTGGCGCCATGGTAACGTGTGCGACTCGCATTCGGGAGTCCCGGGTCCGATCCCCGGCGACCGCCCACTCTTACCCATTGGGTTCTCGTGTTTCCTCAGTGTCGGTAGGCGAATGCTGAGGTGGTTTCTCTCGATTTCCTTATGCGTCATTTTCCTTTCATTCCGTTTCCTTCATTTTCAGGTGTGACTAAGTGTTGTGGTGTATGTTGGTACCGGGCAGATGGTACAGATGCATGCTCATCGGAAAGAGTACTCCTCGTGGACACCAGAGGCCTGTTTGATTGGTTAGTCGTTCAGCACCCTCTCTCGGCGGCAGTGGGACGGATCTGCCAGTTTGGAAATGCTAGGGACTTCGGCGCGTCTCTGTAAACTGTCTGCCTACAGCCTGTAGTCTCCTGTGGTTCTTTCACCTCATCCCTTCCTCCTTGGGGTGGTTGGCGCAATTGCTCTGTGCAGATTTCAGCGTGCGATATGTCCCCTCCTTTGAATCGATTGTACGTTCAATAGTTTGAGTAAACGGGGCATTTATACTAGAAAATGCCATTCACAGAAAGGCTGTTTAAAGCAAAAAAGGAGAGAACGAATACACATATATCTGCAAAGAAAGAGCAGACAGCTTGAGCATACATAAGTTGTCATACTTAACACTACTAACAATTTGCAGAGCAAAACTTCTGAACGATGGGCTACGATTTACCAGTCTACCCCAAAGTATGTAGGGGTTGTGATATTTTACACTGAAGTGGTGCAGAATTCAGAGCACAAAATGACAGATGAAATATCATTTTAAAAATATATTTAATATATACATACAATGATAAAATAGGCGCAAATTAAAAAGGAAATCCCTGTTGGTAAGACAGTACAAGAGAGTAAAAATGTCAATTTTTAGCGTCTATCGCCATTTAGTCTCTCCTTAAGTAAATTAAGACAGCATTGTCAGTAAAGATCTATGAATCCAGAGCCCATTATCATATCAATGCTGAAACTGAACCTACCAAGGACTCCCAAACCAACTGGCACGCTCAGGTCCTGCCAGCACTTAGCGAAATCGAAATGCAATATGTGTATAGTGCTTCTCTCAGCTTTTAGAGCGATGTAGGACAACACATTTGGAGTTGGTTAACTTTCTATAGTCTCCTCCCCTGATACGCTGCCACACATCTAGTAAAAGCATCCCTCTGCCACAGAAAATGTGTAGTGTAAACAGACCAAAAATGTAATGATTCAAGGAATCTATTGTTTCTTGTAGAAAGAAGGTAATATGTCTTGATTGCTACTGGACTAAATAAATAACTTATGTATTAGGTTGCAAATCAAGGGATAAAGTTACAATAAATTGCATTATGTTATGTTTATACAAGAACAAATGAGGCAATGAAAATAGTTACTTAAGCTCACGGGAGGGATGAAGGGACTTCCCTCTCTCCTGAAATATTATCTTACTATGATAAATTCTTCCATCTTAAACAGTTCAGCAAAAATCTGTAACACACACCATTGTGGGAATATTTCCGCTTGTATATTACAAATATTACCTAATTTTTCACCCTTCCCCTTCCTCAGAATACTTGATTAAAACCCTAAACAGGCATTAAGATTCTGTTGTGTTCATAGCTGCCATCAAACCTATTTACCTATTTGGCAGTTTTTTTTTTATCACAGGCAATTCCACGAGAGATTACGAATTTATCTGATGATACTCGTAACTTTGAATTCCCAATTATTAATACTATTCCATGAACAAAATATAGAAGATTATAAAAATAATAATTACCTTGTCACTTGTGTTGTTTAAAATCAAATCACCACCTTGACAGCCGTCAGATCTCGACATATTAAATGAACGAACAATCTAATGTTCGAAATATAAAGCAATGCTACCAACAGAGAAATTAATGAACCTCAAAATTAACATAGCTAAAATCAGAGCAAAGGAAGATCACCTTTTTATCAAGTGCATAATTTATTTGGAAACTGACAGTATTTGAATGTGCATTAATTACAAAAGGCAATTTTCAAAATCGATAAAATCGCATGCTTGCAAGCATATCTTAAGATGAACGACAGCGATTGGTAGATATCCGAGGCACTGCTAAACGTTATTGGTCAATATGAAATTGCAGTATACTAATGAATATTAATTTTAATTTTACCATTGCTTTTACTTTTTTTATTTAAGAGGACAGAGCTTAAATTGTGTAAGTGTAATAAAAAGCTAAACACTGCCCTTGAGCTCTCTCTTTTCCCCTCTCTCTTTCAGCATTTTTATATCATCTGCAATCATTTGTATAATCCTAGGTGAAGCAGCTAAATATGTAGCAACCTCAACCTCATATATGTTTCATGCTAAGTGAAAAAACTTTCTCTACCCCCTTCTCTTTATTAGGTGGGTATAAAAGGTAGTCTTATTAAGTTTAGTTTTATATCTACTTCATTTTAATCCAAAAAAACATTTGCAGAAATAGCTGCATTACACACTTCGTTATAGATACAATGGGAACAGCGATAGTCAAATGTTTAAGAACTAGACGCTATATACTGGCCTTAAAATTCCATACTGTTTCAATGGAATAGCGAGAAACAACTGAATGTTTACAGGGCTTTAAAAAATGGCTAAGTATTGAACAAACTCAAACAATTAATAGCGGATATCTCGGAAATCGTCGATGCAACAAGAAAAGCTATTTGCAAAAAATTCTATGCTTTAAAGACATCCACGTTTCTTGTGTAGCACGTTTTCGTCCATTGCTTAACGTTTACCAGTTATATAAGATTATACAAAATTCCTTTCAAATGAAGAGCACTTTAAAGGCTATTCCCAGAAAATTCAACATATACATTTTATTTGTCATGTAAATATTTTTAATATATAGTATTTTAATAAAAACCGTTAGCCATTTTTTAGAAGATCAGAAATGTCGAAAAATGTTTCATGTAAAGGGTAGTTTGGGGTAAGGGGATTTTCTTGAAAATCTGCATGTCTCCTCTTTGGAAGTTTGGTGTTGATCCGCTTTTATTTTTGAGGTATGCTGTTCACATACACACGTGCGCGCGGACTTTTTGTAAAAATGTTTTTTTCATTCAGGGGGCCTCTAAACATGTATTTCCAATGAAATTTCGGTATGGAATGTTTGGGCAGAATGAAATACCTTCTCTACTTACTATGAACGTGCTACAGAAAGTAAAAAGAAGTAAAATTACAAAGGGGAGCAAAAGAGTCAGAAAATTGCTGAAAATATCAGATAAAGAGGGAAGGCAGCAGTCTGAAGGAATAGCATGTGCTGACCTATTTCAACATTAGTATAATCTTATGTTTTTAATTCTCTTTTTTTGATTTCTGTTTTTACTTCCTCTAGCACGTAAGTAGGTAGAGAAGGTATTACATTTCACTCAAAAATTCAATATCGAGATTTCACCGAAAATACATGTTTTGAGCCCCCTGAATCAAAAAAAGCATTTTTAGAAAAAGCTCCGTGTGTGTGTGTGTGTCTGTGAACAGCATAACTCAGAAACGAAAAGTCGGATAAACACCAAACTTGGTATTTACGTTCAGTATCTTCCAAAGAAACGGCACGAAGATTTTCAAGAACATTACCCCATACCAAACTACCCTTTAAATGAAAAATTTTCGAAATTTTTCATTTTCTAAAAAGTGGCCCTAACGATTTTGATTAAAATACTATAATTAAAGATATTTACGTGACAAATAAAACGCATATCTTGAATTTTCTGGGAATAGCCTTTAAAGTCCTCTTCATTCGAAAGACATTTTGAATAATTTTGTATAACTAGTAAACACAAGCGATAGACGAAAATATACTATGCAAGAAATATGGATCTCTTTAAGACACGCAATTTATTTCAAATAATTTTTTGTGGCATCAACCAGATTATTAACGATTCGAATTGATCAATACTTAGCAATTCTTTTTAAGTCCTGTCGATTTTCATTTGTTTCTTGCGATGTTATGGAAAGAGTTTTAAGGCCAGCATGTAGCGTCCAATTCTAAAACATATGATGATCATTGTTCCCTTTGTATCTATAACGAAATGTGTCATGTAGCTATTCCGGAAACGTTAATCGGGATTGAATTGAAGTAGATAGGAAGATAAACTTTTCTAAGAATAATTTGTATATGGCGGGTAGAGAATGTAACACATCAGATTTTTTCTAGCACTTTCATGTTTGTAAACTGCATTTTGTAACTCAGCTTTTGCGATATCCATTTGAAATATTAAGAAGGGTTCATATATACACACGCTACAGAAAATGCTATGAATTTTTATGCAATTAATGTGTAAATTGATTTTTCACGCATTACTGCAAAAACAAAGCAGAGAGTTTTATAAAATACATATTATACATGTTTAAAAAGGATTGAAATGTGTTCATTGCGCATCAAAATATAGATTAATTTATAACACTCTATGCTTGTATCATCTATTTATACAATATCAACTTAGAAACTGAAGAATTGCAATGCAAGAAACCTTTTTTATTTCACATCTTACAAAAGACTAGCATTATAAGCTTGGACATCGATTGAAATGTGACTTATGAACTTGCTATATTTGTGTATATTAATGACACAATTAGAAGTTGGAAACTTGTATTGAATTGTATTTAACTCCAACATTTTATGATTAATTCCCTCCCTACTCTTATGCCTTATTCGTTTAATATTGCCCAATTTAATTCGACCATTACGATAAAATATGAGTTAATGTTGGTTATCCCTCGTGTAATTACTAGAAACAACTGATTTTAATTGCCTACCTGACGATCGAACACTATTTTAATCCTACTCTGCTTCACAGTGTTTTATTTCGAAGTAAAGTTAAAATGTATCCAATAATATTACATATTTTATTTATTTGTTGGTTTAGAGATATTATAATAAATACAAATAATAAACAGTTATTTCCAGCACCGCCCCAGATTGAGAAATCTTATGTTCAGAGAGGATTCCTAGCAACTAGATAACACAGCATATAAATACATAAAAAAGCTAACATAATTACAATAATGAATTAAATCAATATTTGTGGCCATAAAAATAATAAACGCTAAAGATATATGTTCATTAGATCCCTATTGGGCAAGGACCTCCTATAACCTGGTGATACGGCTGGTTCGGAAGGACTCTCCGATGAGCCAATGACTACAAGGTTTACAACTTCATCTTTCACCAGTTCATGAGAATTTACACTTTCAGAACATTCATGAGATTCTTCAGTGACATCATGAAGAATGAAATATTTTTCTGAGTGGAAATTTAAATACAGTATTGTATATTTCCATGCAAAGAGTGGTATGGGCGAGGGAAGTTTTGGCACACAGCCAGCCACCCATCCACGCACACATTTTCTAAAAGAACGTTTCTTTATTTTCGGATTCAGGGGAAATCAAAAGATGAAATTCCGTTTTTTGCATAAAAATCAACACTTCCTCTACCTTAAATAAGTGATAGAGAAAGCAAAAGAATACGAATAAACACTGTTGTTGTTGTTGTTTTTTTTTTAGTTTGAAACCTCTAACCGGCGGTCATATCGGGTGACGAACGAAGCGGTTGGAATGCTGTTCAAAGAGCCCGGGATTTATAAAGCATAGTTATCTGACATTGCTTGCTAAGGATAAGGGAAAACTCCGGTAAAGCCTTATCCAGGCAATTCAACCCAACCGAGACTGAACTCCGATCCTCTGGAGTATGAGGCAAATACTCCAACCCCATTGTTTCAATTTACACTGTTACCTAATAACATTCTTGCCTCATCTACTGCTATACAATTTGAAGATGATAGTGTTATGTTTACGTTGTTTGCCCCACGTATGGAACCAATTTGAAGAAGATATTTATTAGCTCCACGTATGGAAGCCAATTTGAAGAAGTTGGTTTGTTACGTTATTTGCATCACGCTTTGGGCGTCAATTTGAAGTATTTTGTATTGAAGGAGTTGTATTATAGTTCTTATGTTGGGGAGCCGAACTTGAAGTTGGTTACAACTGCACGTATGGTACCCGGTTTCCGGTAGCCTTCGCCCCAAGTGTACTTTCAGGTGGCCTTTGCCCCAAGTTTAAAAATATTATTAACTTTGTAATTTAGCTGTTTCTTTAAATATTATATATTTATGTTTGCCTCGGCTGCGTCAGTATTATTGTTAGAGACATGTTTCTCTTAGCAGGGTTGTGGTACGACTAAGAATGTAGGCTTACACAGATTATAATTTTACTTCACTCCTTTTATTAATACTTGATACGATTTAAATAGCACTTCACTGATATAGAGAGATGTGAGATTCTTTAATTAATTACTTGCACTTTTTAACACGTAAACTATTTTCGTCTCACACGAATACGTAATCAATTTCATGAGGACACTTTTTGCGTCTGGTTAGTAACGCTGTCTGCAACCAAATGAACTGATTTCAACCGCCTAAACTTATAAATTTCTGTGTTTCAAGTCTCTGATTGGCTATTCCTAATCCAATAGAATACCTTCATTTAACTAAAGCCTTTTCTGGTTGTTGATTGGCTATTTTATTAACTGTCACTTAAATTACATTAATGCTTCCAGAATCACAAGTAACATTTAAACTCTCAAACACATTATTGCCTCAAGGTTACCTCATTGTTAGCAACTTTTAACTTATTATTCTCACAGCTCCTACATTATTAAATTACGCAATACATTCATATAACATTATTACACATGGATACAATAATATAAACATATACGACTGTAATATACACTTTTTATATATTGTTACATACACATATTGCTTTAAGCCGGGCTGTTGTTGAATTTATATTTATATAATTAGACTGAAATCATTTAAGTGTTAAAATACTGCCTCAAATTACGTCTACTTGAGTTAACTTATATCAGCTGATAAACCTCAACACTGATTAAAAACATAAATAGTAATTGATTAAAAACTATTAGAGACCTATACACTCTCATAGAAAACATATTGCTATACGCACCGCTCACCATTTCCACCTTGTTCTGGAAAATTCACACTTGTAAGAAAAAATGTGTGTGTGTGTGTGTGTGTGTGTGTGTGTATGTATCAAAACGGCTAGAGGGATTTCTTAATATTGATAAAATGCAATGCCTCCTTATATGACCATTAATATATTCCGGAGAATTTCCCTCAGAAGCCGGTTTCGCTGGTTTTTAAGAGAGGAAGATCTGTGTCTCGCGATCTTGAGAAACCAGCTCGAGCGATCAATGCATTCTCTGCGCTAAATGGCTGCTGTCTCGCGGCATCTATTAATGTGACATCCGGAATTGGAATTGTAATTTGTGGTCGTACGTTTCGTGGTTTTCTTTCCAAATATCCTCCTTTATATTACATTCGCCAACTGGATGCTGTGTGGAATGCAAGCCTTACTTCTCTCTTCTAAGGTGCTATGAGTTTTTCTTCGATTACTGTTTTAGAAGCACGTAACATTCTGACCGATTATGGGATTATGTTTAGAGTTTATACCCGCTGCCTTGGCAATTCTGGTGCATTCTGATGCAACAATACACCTTTGTAGTATATTAAAACAAAACCAGCAGGATGGCTGGACAGTAACGGTGAGGAGTAATTATTCGGCAGGCCCCGGATTCAATTCCCGTCGACCGTCCGCTCTGACCTTGGGGTTTTCTGGCTTTTTCTGGTCGCTATTCTGGGGTGGTTTATCTTCTACCACATATTCCCCCCGTTTATTTCACTTTCATTCTGTTTCCTTGACATGTATCAGGCGTGCTTCCAGATTTCGCGGCGTGAGATGGTGCCGGATTGATGGCGCTAATGCTTGGTCCAAGCAAAGAGGGATGCCAGAGGGCTGTCTGGTTATAGGGGTTGTTCATCATTCTCTGCACGTCTCTGTGGTCTGTATGCCTTCAGGCTGTAGCCTCCTGTGGTTCCTTCACGTTATCCCTTCCTCCTTGGGGGTAGCCCAAATAGACCTATGTAGGTCGAGGTGCGCGATGTGTATCTCTCGGCTGTATAACTTATACCAATATTACAAGAAAACTAAATCGTGGTAGCTGCACCGAGACTCTTTCATCAGGGCTCTTTACGACCAGACACTAATCATTATACTCAGGTTGTTACCACCACCACCACCACCACCACCACCACCACCACTCTACTACCACTATCACTATGTAAAGCAGTATGCCAACATTTCTAAATTATGTGTCCCTATAGAAAAATTAGTAAAGATACAATAAAATCCGATAACCTTGCAAAAATCGTATTATAACGCGGCAAAATGCTTAAAAACGTCCATAAGCTAAACAATATGCCCTCCAGGTATTAGTAAATGATAGTCCAGTCGGCTGGGCGCTCAAGAATATTTTGTGCCTCTTGTCACTCACATAACTTGGAATAGATGAACTGTACTTAAGGAATTCTAATGTTGGAGAAGAGGCTGAGCACCCACTTAAGGTCAAAGCGCTGGCAGTAGGTGTAGCAGTCGGGATACTCCTTGGGGTTCAGTGAGAGAGACCGAAGAAAACAGATATGGTAAAAATGGTGTGCTGGAGATAAATGTAACAACATAAGCGTGTGATTGAACCCCACTTTTTAAAAGAAAAGAGAAAAATAAAAATATAATTATTTCAGGTAGTTGAAGCGACAGCTTTATTTGGAAGTCCACCATACGAAAACACACACTATATACCTATAAACTGAGTGTTTACACTTCAACGCGTGTCTTGATATAGCTGCTTTGGGCCAGTTTTTAGGCGAGTGTTAGCTTTGAAGAAAGAAGCGTAGCACGCGTATAGGAGAAGTTGCCTAGCAAGCAGGTCATTTAATACGATTACTAATACACTAACGGCATTAATCATAAAACTCAGATCAAATAAGGAGCTTCGCAATGCCGCACGCAAAACCGTAAACCATAAACAATCTTAAAGTTCCTTGCATAACCCTACCTATTGAAGCGATACGCTGAAGCAATAAGGGTAATAATACATAAAGTCTATAAACATGTAACATATGTTTAGAGGACTAATCAGAGTAGGTATACGCCGGGAAGGAAACATACCGTTAGGGGACCGGAATGCGAGCCGAACATTTCTGTTGCATAATGACACACATGTGACAATGCGCAGTCAGAGCGTTTAGGGTTAAAAATCTGAAGGAATACGGAGCGAGGGGCGAAGACAGGGACTTGCAAACTGGAATCCTGCGTGAGCAGACGTGGACAACACAACCGGCTGTCATGTGGCTATAACTTGATTGGCGATGGAGTAGTTAAATATATTTGTGTGGCCGGATCGATTGCGGGAGTGGTTTAAGGAGGGCAGAATAAAGCGTATAAAATAATATAAATGTCATCGGTTAACACGACCCGAGATTAAGAGAACCATATACATCCATGCACCTCTGATATCTCACGGACCTCCTTTCTTCCCCCCCCCCCCCGCGAAACCGATTTCGTACCACAACGTCTATCCATTCTACAAAGATAACACACGTGTGTGCCGTAGGACACACTGTTGACAAATTCTTGTTGCTTTACACTAGCGACGGTAACAAGCAGATAAAACGCTTACAGCTTTCACGGATTTTTTTTTGGGGGGGGAACAGGAATAAAGGTATAAGCGAAAACAATATGTATGTGGTGCTTGATAGGAAAGAGGGAGAGGTATAGAAGGGATCTTATTCTGGGGTGACACAATTTATTGTGACATACTTGGTGACCGGTTCCGCCGAAGCGCCCCGGTGGATCGTGGGTGATGGCATGTGTTGCGGAGTAAATCCGCCGTGGTGATCAGGTATCTGACATGGCCGAAGCCCTGACAGGGACCTGTGGAATGGGGTGACATTAACAGTTGATGAAGGCTCCGAGCCCGGGCCTGTTACCTCCGGGCATCGGTGTGTGGGTTGTCCATAATCGTTCCGCGTCGGTTGTTGCGTACCCGGGCTTTACCTCCGGGCACGCTGATGAGGTGATGCTGCGAGTGGAGGGGGATTGTCAATGTGATGGTACAGGTTCCCCTCCATGCGTTTGTTGAGATCCTGAAGGCGATCAAAACCGTCAGCCGTCTGGTTGCGGCTTTCCTCCATGTAGTCGAGTGCCTCTAGGTGTTGCTGTTGAATCTTGAAGAGTGCCTCTTTGTGGTGCTGCGTGAGTTGTTTTGTGATCTCTGAGTAGTGACGATCTAGGTTCTTTATAGAATCTGCGTGTTCGGCGAAGTGGCTGTTGACGTTGTTGACGAGGCGTTTCTTGGTGACGTCTATGATGTTGACGACTTCCGTGAACTGTGCGTTGAGATGCTCTTCCAGGGCAGAGAGCCTGCTGGCAAGGTTTAGCACCTCAGCGTGAAGGTCCTGGATGGCGTCGATGATGTTGGTAGTCTTGGTTGATAAACGGACCGTAGGAATTGACCAAATAAACAGTACGAAAGAGATTGTGGTAGACACATAGTGTACAGACTTCCGTCTATTGCTATGGCATGGAAGGTTGTTATGCAGACAGAACGCTTTGCTTGCTAAGTTAACTTCTCGAAACACGAATGATAAACCTCAGCGCGGATAGAATTCTAGGCTCAGCAGCTAGACAGATGACGTCATACGGCATGCCATGGCACATTTTGAAATGAACACCAGGTAGATGACATTTTATTCATTTACAGTCATACATAATGAATATTAAATCTACCTGCAAATTTTCAGAGGATGCTCAGGGAAGTTTGTTGAGCGTTTTGTTTTAGGATCTATGTAATCACATTTCGTTCGTTTTGTTACAACTGTTTATATGGAATGAGTGTGGTGTTTCCGAAATAAACGTTTTTGTGAGACTCCCATTGTCCTAGGATTGTCACAACGCTCAAGATGTACGCCGATCTCCAGCTGTGTTAAGAGAGTATGGTTATGTGGTTTGAACTACTGCTTTAAAGACACAGTTCTGTACATTATAATAACAGAACAGCAACGTAATAGTAGTGAAAGTGCCTGCACCCTTAAGTCCCATTCACGATGAAAAGTAAGCGCAGACGTAGCATAACGCAAGACTTTACGTACAAGTTATTTAATGGAAGCATTCACATAAAGGTATCTAATGCAAGGGATTGTAAACTCCACAAACTTCATGCTTGCGTTGCGTGCATAGAGAAAGAACGTTGCATTTCTTCTCCCATGCATTGTTTGTTTTTCAACAGGACACGATCTCGATGCGATATTTTACACATCTACTGTATACACACACGCTGCTCTTGCATTTGGCCGTCACACACCAAATACTAACGGCAGCATTGTTTAGTTTAAAACCTTTGTCCTGTTTGTTTATAAAAGAATGGATGAATTTTCTTATTGTATATTGTTGGTTATGTTCAATTTGAAACTTGCTGTACGCTGGGAAGACTTCCGCATACAATTTACGGATCTAGAAACTCGTGCAACGTTCTTGCGTTACGCTTGTGCTTACGGCGCGTTATGCTAAATGTTACGTCTACATTGTGAAGATGGGGCTAAGAGTTACTACTGCCATTAGATGAAGCGGCAACGTTGTTAGTGGCACTGGGTCGCATTCACGTGCCGCTTCCCTCCCGAGACTCCAGTCCCCATTATTGCGCCGCTTCCCTCATACTCGCACATCAAAGTCCACTACATGATCCTAAGGTTGATGTTTGGTGTGGTGTGAGTGCGGCTAGAGTAATTGCTCTATTTTATTTCATAAAACAATTAACGCTGCATGATACCGAACCTTAATTTTGGAGCACTTTTCCCCCTCAACTGACAGATGAGCGAATGCACGGGGTGTTTCAACAAGACGAGGCTACAGCTGATACAGCTTGGACTTCTTTGGATACAATTGCTGGCCTCTTTGCTGACGGAGTGATCAGTGTACGAGTATGGTCCGCACGATCCTTAGGCCTCACGCTATGTGATTTTTTGCCTGTGAGCAATTTAAAACACAAAATGTTTAACTAAAATTTTCAAACAGTACAAGAAACGAAAAATAATATACGGGAAGAAATAACCGACATTTCCCAAGAAGAGCTGCATTATGTGAATCATAATCTGTTAAGATGCTGCAACACCTGTCCTTGAGCACAAGAGGAACGTTTCCAACATCATATTTGAAAAGTTAGGCAATGTAAAGGACAGTCAATATTTTATTTGCGAAATAATAATGGTATTAGTTGGCCTTGTCCGTTCATTCTATTTGTTTCGATGCATATGACGGTTCGTGCGGGGATGAAGTGTCGGCAGGCGAGTGAGGTGCGCCCGCGACCCAAGTGCCGCTAGCGGCGTTGCCGCTTAATCCGACAACCCTGTATATTACTCATGTAATTTATTTTGTAAGTTTTAGTTATCTCTTGTAATTCAAATGATATTACAGTAATAAGGAAGTTCAGAGTAGTTGATTGCCTTATTTGTAGTATCAACACCCATCTGCCATTATATGTCTAACAAAAGAACACCAAATTACGGGTTTCTTATGGATGCTCTTTAATTGCTGTAGTCCTTAGCGTCCCATTCAATATTGGGCGTAAAAGATGGGAACTTTTGCTTGAGGTTCTTTTACGTGCCGTAAATCTACAACACGGGACCACCGGCTTTACTTCCCTTCCGAAAGAAGACACGCTAAGGATGTTTACGCCCGAAGAAATTCATCGCCCTCCACCGGGTTTGAACCGACGATCTCGGGAACTAAAGGCTAGCATGGTAACCACTACACCACGGAGGATGACAAATTACGGGGTAATGAGCTACCGGAGACAATGGCCTTCGTAAGTAAAGCACTCAACAGGCATCCTGAAAAGCTCTGAAATTGCTGTAAGTTCATATCCATCCTGTAAATTGCATAAAACGTAACGGGCATAAGCATAGCTTTATCATGCAGTTACTAGAAATGTAATTAAGCTAAGAGATGAACATCAGTGGCCGATGATGTAATAGAAAGGAGGGGGAGGTATTTTGAAGCTTGTGATAACCTACACAGAAAGTTGCTGCACCTGCAAATTCATTCATCCATCCATTCATCATTCATTCCGTTCACCGCTTCGGGATACCCTGCGCGCTGGCGTGGCATTTAATACCAGAAAGAGAACATATGAATGAAGGGAAAAGAAAGAAACCTTCCGGCCAGCGTGAATACGGAGAATAATATTATGGCAAACAAAGCTTGCTAAATTTCCTGCAGGGAAGGATAAACCAGAAGTGCAGCGGAAAATGAAATAACTACCCGAGCGGCATCACCCGCTGACCGGCACTGCCTGCGGCCCTTCTAACATCCCTGTTTATAACATTTTCCCTTCTATAACATCCTTTTCCGCAGTCCACGTACAAATATTGTCACGTAATATAACGCTCTTTGGAGCTGAAAACCCTTGTGAGGTTATCCTTCATCTCTATTGTCGCTTTGTGAATATGCTGTGTCAAGTATTTATCTCGTGCGGTGAAAAAAAGAAAAATCAGAAGGAAATACTTCGCAAATTTTAACATTTTCGACCAGTAATTCATGCTCCACTCATTTCCATCTCGTGTCACTTAGAAATTGATGATAACATGTTGTTATTAGTAGGCATTCAGCAGTTCATTTCTTGTAAAACAAAGCCCGTCAAATGTCTTCGTCTGGGGAAAAACGTTGGTAGGTGGAATTTGTTAACTGAGCTGTTTATACATCAAGGGGCAGAGGATATATGTAAAAGCAATGGCCAACATTACTGAGCCCTTCTATAGGACCGGATCAAGCATCAAGCATCAGGAGCATCAAGCAATATTTTGGAGATAGTGTAAAATAAGTTTGTAGGACTTAGGAGCCATTCCCTTGAGTCAGTAGCCTGTCGAGGAACAAGCAAACTTTGGAGCATAGCATATCCAGGATGGTGATCAGCCCAATACCTGGTATAGTGGTGAAGAAGAAGGAAATGTAATGTAGCGATTAAAGGGATGATAGGAAAATTCGTGGAACAAATTATCCAAATCAGCATTCGCCTAGCGACCGAGGAAAGCCACGAAAAAACTCTCGGTCAGATTAGTTGGCTCCGGGTTTCCTTTCCACCTGAGCCATCCCGCTCGATAAACCAAGCTTACAAGTGTGGCAAATGTAACTAAATGCTAGCATTCGCATTTCCCATGCATCTTAATTGTTCCTTTCTCAGTTTTGGAACTCCATATGAAAATCACGTTGGCTCGCTACCGAAGTTCTCTAAAGATGTATAACAATCATTGGTACTACCGGACACAATTCGACGCAGCTCTACAAAACTCTACTTCTTCTCTCGCTTCGATTAACCATAGTGTCTAGTCGTCGCTTGCTGGCTGAATGACCAAACATCCAACCACACCAGCTGCCCTTTTATATAGTTTGAAGGGTTTCTCAAAGTTTATTACATTTCCAGAACTTTGAAACTAGAAGGTTCCAGTGTAGTTAATTCTGGAACCGCTTAACAACGGACCGCACGTTTATGAGCTTCCCTCGTCCCACCAAAACATGGAAGCTGCAGCAGCGGTCAGCCACAATAGGACTGATGTTGTGCCAACTCCTTTGTTACAATATGTAATCATCTTTGGAACTTTTTTCATAATATATCGTAGAAGTTATCGACTATTTCAGTGAGCGACTCAGAAAGCATTCTTCTTCTTCTTCTTCTTCTTCTTCTTCTTCTGCACTTCAGAGACTACGCAAAACTGCCTATTCACGCCTGACCATCGTTTCCTTGGTCTTCCCGAGTGTCTTCCTCCTTTAGGCCTATAGTAAAATACTTTACTTGGGTTCCCCTTTGGTGATATACTGTCACATGCTGTCTCCATTTATTTCTGCAACTTGTAATTTTTGTTTTCCTTCCAGAGGAATTATCTCCAACTACTCTCTTAAGTTTTTCGTTTTAAATGTTATCTAAAAAGAGTACATCCTTTTACTGATCTAAGGAATTTCATTTTCGCAGCTCGTATCTTTTTTTTGTCAGCTATAGTTAATGTCAATATTTCAGATGAACAGATTAACGGGCGAGAAAATTACAATCAGGTGTTATAGCGTTTTCAAGATTTTTAATTATTTTAATCTTGTTCGATAATTGCAGTGATTTTGTGTGTGGTGTTTACAGAATTACTTTACATGCATTTAGAGAATATATCGTTTTGATATAGTGCTTTAAATTATAATCAAAATTGGTTTTGATATAAAGGTACTCGTCCACGATGCCAGTTTTATGGTATGCCACTTTTCTTGCGGGCCACGACTATGTGGCACTTTGTTTACACACAGCACAGAAAGTTGCAGGATTTTGTGTTGCGCCACTACAGAAGTGGCATGTTCCACAGATATGTTGCACGAGCGTTTACACAATGCTATGTTTGTGGCGAAAATGTTTGTGCATACCACTTTTTAGTCGGCTGGTGTGGCGAATATGTCGTGTGATAATGAAGTTTTTCCCGCAGCATATTTGTCTCTTATTTTACTTCGTCGATGTAGAGTGAAAAGTAAAGGGCGGCAAGAAAATGTTGGGCAAGAGAGTGGATTTAAGTCGCGAATATTGTGGTGTTGTAAGCAACTTGCTGCAAGAGCTCTATGAGGGAGATAAACATTTCTATAAGAATTGCCTGCGCATAACAGCGGTTGCACCAACGTTTTTTAACTTAAGCTCCGCCCACCTATCGCTACCCCTACCATCGTTCCTATTTACGCGGTCCAACCTTAAAACTCTACGTACGCGTATCTGAAGATGTTGCGGTTTGTTGCGCTGTCTTGTTCGAATCTAACAATTTAGTTCCGTTTCTAATTTACAGAATTCCTGCCTACGTGACTTTGCAAACGTACTGAACTAAACCGTAACTGTATTCCAGGAATGTTTATGCTAACGCGCTTGCTGCTCAGCTGTTACTAATGAACTTCGTTAACATAATTCGCTAATGACCTCTTTCTCCGGAGATATCTTTCAACTTAAGCTTATTACATTATATATTGAGCTAATATACAGTTGTTTCTCTATTTTACTATCATTTCTATATTTAATGATATATTCCTGTCAATAATTACGGTATCAAAATGTGATAAATTATGTATCTTTTCGTCTTTATTTTTCCTTTACATGGAAAAATTCTGTTTATTTTTGATTTTCTCAAAATTGGTGCTACTGATTCTGATAACAATGCCATCTGTTTAAGATATTTACATCACAAATAAAATGCTATGTTGAATGTGATACATTAATTTTTCTTCTACTTTATTTTCAAGTCCGAGCCAGGCAAACATTTTTCAAATTAAGCCCGTGCACCCACCCGCGAGTTGGGCCGGGCCTAGATCCGAGCGCTTGGTCCGAGTCCGTGTAGATCCCTAAAAGCACATAAGCGCTCTTTGCGATCCAGAGTGTCACTTTTGTCAGTGCTTATTTGCGAATTTTCGGCGACAGGTGATACATTTCTCCCAACCAGGCATGGAGTGCTTTGCCGCTTGTTCTTTTTATAAAATTTGGGAGTACATGCCTACAGTTTGTGATATAACTTTATTTGTGCGTAATCTTGATTCCATTGTAGGTACTCGTATGTGTTGTACAAACATCGGTATGTAGATGGCAACGGCTTGGTTGACTCCTGATAGTGGACAAAAAGTACTGTATAACTACATTGGTATGATGCCTTGAGGCAGAAAGTGTAGGTGTTCAGTAAAAAGGTTACTTAATGTTTCTTTTGGTTCATTATCATTGGAAGAGAAATTAAAGATAGTTGAAAATGCTCCTCAGGAGCACACGGTTTGTTCGAAAATAAAACCCGAGCGTTTACTAGGCATTTCAATGGACACGTGATTCAGTTCCGTGGTTCTATTACCAGCTCCTTAATATAAATAATGACGTATATAGTATTTTAAATAATATTTACAAAGCGGAAAGCAGGCGGAGAAATTTATTTAATCATAATCGTTGTGAACACAGCGAACTGAATTTCCTTGCTGAGGAGGAGAAATATACATCAATCCTTAACTGCCCGAAGTTTTCAAAATCGGATATTTTAGTAGGTATATTTTCTGTTTATTGGCTTCTTATACATCTAAATAATGCATAAAAGCTCTTATTTGACCGTCCACGTGGACACACTGGGCTCTTAGATGCATAATTTGTCGCGGTAACTTCGTGTTATCTTATTGCTGAGCGCCTGTTATTGTTTTACTACTTTGAGTTTTGGGTTCTTTGTCCTCCGGCTAGCTATTATTTCTCAGTCGAGCATATCTCTTAAACAGGGTGTGTAAACGGAAAGGATTTATTACTGAAAGATAACACCGATAAAAGAATTTGTTTTTACACTTTTATTGCCGTCAAACTTTATTCATTTCACATAATTATTCTTGATGCACGCCCGACTGAAACTGTTATATTTTATAATGTAACTATAACAACTTATTTGCCGCACATTATTTTTTCACGTATTTTACATCTTTTAACTAACTTTACGACGCGAGAGATTTTGTAGAACTGCGCGACGTTTAACGCGTGAATGATTCTGATGAACTGAGCGACGTTTAACTTCTGAATGATTCTGTTGGACTGAACGACGTATTAAACGCGCCAACATTAGCGTCTATTTTTATATCCAATCAAAACTACGAACACATATGCTCTAGGGAAGAAATTCCTTCCATTTCTACCGAAAAGCGCGCTAATCTGACGTCATTTGCTTGTCTCATCTAATTAATAAACAACTCACCCCCTCGTTACATTGTTACCCGCTTCTATTGTCAGTTTTAGTGAGGCCAATGTAAACTTATTTCCTAACAATGCTTATAATTAACAAACATCTCAAATCATTGTCATACAATAATGCTAACTTACACTACAATCACTCTGGCATTCACACTGTTGTGATATAAAATACTGCGTCAATTTTAAACTTTTTCTGTGCCATTGAAATTCAGCAACAAATATTCTCAGAAAGCAGTTTATAATATAAATAAGGCAACGTTTGAACAAAATAGTTAGTATTTTTATTTATAAAAAACAAATAACAACTAAGCATTTCATTTACTATACTTCATTCTAGCCATGAAACTTCAAAACATTCTAGGCATAAATGCTATGTCATTTTTCCCACATTTTGTGCGACCTATGATGACTTCTCTCCGCACTACAGTCGTACACACCTTCTCTTTTTCTCAGTTTTCTGGGTGTAATGTTTTACAGCATCGTATCTTATAACATTTGGAACATGCGATTTGTATACACACAAAGGACTGGTAGAAGGCTTTCCTGCTTCTCTTACAGGATTCATATACCTTTTAGGCACTTGTACAATGTCTCTCTTAAATTCAAGCTCAGTAGTCCTAGCTCCTGTTCTTTTATTCAGCTGTCAGGCATTATGGACAGATGTCAATCACCCAAGAAGGTAAAGCCCAATACTATTTCTTGTTTCGAATATTTATTCTGTATATGGCTATGTTTCCAGGCATCCTATCCACTCCCCCCCTCCATGTGTTTGTTATAAGTTGCAATAATCTGAGAACGTTGAATTTGAATTGTCTTTTTCTCCTTGCAGAGTATCCCTTTACGGATAATAAAGGTTCCACTCCATCGCATGTAGAGATGCTACGGCACACAGAATTGTCCACCCATTTTGTGTCAATGACACATCACCTTTGCAAAGTGAATATTCAAAATGTCCACTTTCCTTTTTAACCAACTCTTGTTTTGAAGGAATGGACCAAGATTTATGAAATCTGTTTTCTCCAATAGTGCGTGTTCCTCCATAACCTTGAGGCAGTATTTTTTTAACACTTAAACGATACCAGTCTAATTATATAATATAAAGTACAACAGCCCGCCTAAAAGCAATATGCGTATAATATAATATATATAGTGTATGTAACAGTCATTGTATTATGTTTATATTGTTATGTACATGTACAATAATGTTATGTGAATGTAATAATAATTTAACAATGTAGGAGCTGTGAGAATAGAAGCCGAAAGTTGCTAACAATGAGGTAACAATGAGGTAACCTTGAGGCCATAATGAATTAGAAAGTTTAATAATGGCTACTGTAATTCTTGGAACAATAATATCATATTTAAAACAGTTTATAAATAGACAATCAACAACTAGAAAAAGCTTAAGTTAAATAAAAGTATTCTTTTGGAGTAGGCTTAGCCAATCACAGACTTAAAATAGGGAAAAAGTGCAAATTCAAGCGACAGACGCTACAAAACAGCGTTCCCAACCAGACGCTAGAAGATAGCGTATCTGAGTAGTTTGTTCGCTCGGTACGTAGATTAGATTAGATTAGATTAGATTGTATTCTGTGAGTTCACTAGCAGCCATAAAGACTTGTGAACATAGAACAAGTCAAGGAAATGTACAAAAATTATATATAAACATAAATATTACATAGAATATGGAACATTTGAAACAAAATACAAATACTATATGCGTGTTAAGGAAATGTACAATAAAGTTACATATATACATAAATATTACATAGTATACAGAACATTTAAAATAAAATAAGGTCATATTATATACAAAATGAAACAAATCAAGTGTAATTTATTACAGAGTTGTATACCTCCTTACTGTTATAAGGTTAACATACGTATAGGCAAGAACAGTTATTTTAACATTCACTAGGATTTTACCTTTGTTAGTCTGATCATTTTGTTCTATTTGATGTGTAATGCATAGCATTTACTGTCAGTTCTTAATATACATTTAAATAGCTTCATTAATTCTAGAGCAGATTTCAAATATGACTGGCAATTGTCATTAATATTTACTAATACTACTTACAGAGCTATATAAGTATTATCAGTAGGATAATTTGTCATTAAGATAATCTTGTACAGAATAATAAGCTTTTGAGCCTAGGTACTCTTTAACAGCAGTTTTAAAGACATTGAAGTTGTCAACTTTTCTCTTAAGATCATTAGGGAGAGTATTAAATATTTTTATGGTCTCATAATATACACCTTTCTGGAAGCAAGAAAGCTTTGTACTGGGACGATGGATGTTACCCTTTGTCTAGTGTTTATCTCATGAATTTCCATGTTTGTAATAAATGTGGTTCGATTGCATACATAGAATTTTAAGATTGAAAATATATACATGCAAGGTAGGGTTAATAACTTTAGTCTTCTAAAAAGATGTTTGCAAGAGTGTCTGCTATGAGTGCTGGAAATGATTCTTATAACCTTCTTTTGCATGAGGAATATTCGTTGACTTTCTACCGAATTTCCCCAAAATAGTATTCCATATTCAATGATAGAGTTAAAATATGCATAGTATACTAATTTAAGTGTATCTATAGAACTGACATTTACCAATGCTCGGATAGCATAACATGCAGAACTGAGTTTGGGTATGATATACCTAATGTGAACTTTCCAATCTAAATATCTGTCTACTTGGAGGCCCAGAAATTTAATGTTGTCTATTTGTTCTAGTGACATGTCATTAATCCCAATTTCTATTGGAGTGTGTAGTGATCGATGGGTTATAAATTTAACAACTTTTGTTTTGTCTAAATTTACAGATAATTTGTTAGCTTTAAACCAGTGTGACATACAGTTCAAAACATAATTCAATTTAATTACACACTCATTCAAGTTTTTACTAGTCACCAGAACACTCGTGTCATCAGCAAACAGAATTATACTTGCAATATCCTTTATATAAAGTGATAGGTCATTTATATAGATCAAAAATAATAAAGGTCCTAGGACTGAACCTTGGGGCACTCCATGTGTTACTGTTTTCCATTTTGATGTTTGTTTTCCAAATTCAATATCATTGACAACTTCAACACTTTGTTTTCTTTCATTTAGATATGATACAAACCAACTTAGAGTTTCATTTTTTAGTCCATAGAATTTCAATTTTGCTATCAGAATATCATGATTAACACAGTCAAATGCCTTTGCTAAGTCACAAAAAATCCCACCTACATGCATTTTTTTGTTTAATGCAGTTAACACTTCATGAGTAAGTTTATAAGTTGCATTATTGGTCGACATTCCTTTTCTGAACCCGAACTGATCCCTGACAAGTATGTTGTTACATTCAAGGTATTTATAAAGTCTATTAAACATCACCTTTTCAAGAACCTTTGAGAAAATTGGCAAGAGAGATATTGGTCTATAATTTGAAACATTATTGCGTTTGCCTTTTTTGAAAAGTGGTTTAACAATGGAAAATTTCATTCTGTCAGGGAAAATTCCTCACCTTAGTGACTCATTGCACAAATAACTAAGGGGAGTGGAAATTTGAGATGAGCATGATTTTAAGACTTTTATTGTTATTTCATCATAACCAGAAGAGTTTTTTGTTTTGAAAGGGTTAATAATTTTGTTTATTTCAGAAGGCGTTGTCAGGCTAACTTTAAATTCAGGCACTTCATTAGTGAAATTTGATCTTAGAAATTCCAAAGCTGCCTTTTTACTTCCAAAATTAATATTCATTTTGTTTGTTACATCCAAAAAGAATTTGTTAAATATTTCTGCAACTTCATGAGGTTTACTAATCTCTTGATTATCAATGTTTAGTGTTATTAAGTCATTTTGTAATGAGGATTTACCGGCTTCTCTTTTTATTATATTCCAAGTAGTTTTTATTTTATTGTCAGAGAGTTGAATATGTTTATTGTAATGCAATATTCTAGCCGCTTTTATTACCTTCTTTAGAAGCTTACAATATTTTTTGAAGTAGTGTTTTAAATCTATATTATTACTAATTCTTACTTGCTCATATAATTCTCTTTTACGTCTACATGACGTCCTAATTCCTAAAGTGATCAAGGCGTTCTCTCTTTTGAAGTTAGATATTTTGTTTAACTTGACCGGGAAGCAAGCTTCAAAGTGGGTTTTGAAACACTGAAGAAAGATGTTATATTTATTATTGGTTCCATTCGTTTGGTAAGTTTGATTCCATGACTCAAGTTCAAGTATTTTGCTAAACTCACTCAGAGTATTTTCATTTATTTCCCTAGATTTCTGATAAGTATATTTAGGTTTGGATTTTAAATTTAACTTTTTAATGTGTAGAACTTGTGCATCGTGATCCGACAGGCCATTAGATTTTGATGAGACATTGCAAAAATTAATGCTATCTGAGTTTACAAATATATTATCTATAGCTGTAGAGGAGCTGTTTTGGATTCTTGTTGGAAAGTTTACTGTATGTGTCATGTGGTATGTTGTAAGTAAAGTGCTGAGTTGTTCCCTTTGAGGACTAGGTTTCAAATAATCAACATTTATATCACCACATATGATTAATTCTCTTTTTGGTTTGAATAAAAATTTTAGAAGATGTTCAAGTTGCTTTCTGAATATTTCAAAATTGCCTAAGGGAGATTGATAAAGGGCTACTATAGTTAAATTCAATTTACCTTCATTTAGCTGAACTGCACAGAGTTCAAGGTTTTGTTCACTACAAAACTTGGATAAATCCAAATCTTTATAAGTCACATCATTTCTGACATATATACAAACCCCACCTTTATGTAAGATTTTTCGTGAAAACTCTGCTGCTAAAGAGTACCCATGCAGTAAAATTGGCTGAAATTCCTGTTGTGTCAAGTGGTGTTCGGATAAACACAAAATGTGTGGCAGTGAGTTTTCAGTATTAAGACTAATAGTAAGTTCATCTACTTTGTTTCTTAAGCCTCTTATATTCTGATGAAATACAGACAGGCAGTTTTTATTTTTATTATTATCATTATTACTATTGATGTCAGAAGCATTATTTCTATAGTTACTTGTGGATACAGAGGTATTTGGGATGGTTATCTCAATTTGCTTTAAGTGTCGATGATTATGTTGACTATGGGACATACTTAACCTAAAAAAGACCTCCTACTAGTGACAACAGGAATTTTACCCTTAATTCTGTCAGCAATAAGAAGAGAAAGCTTCTCTTTGCCTCTAGAATTTAGGTGTAGGCCATGAGAGGTATAACCATTCCTGCCTATACCGTCGACATCTATCATACACATGTGAGATGCAGCAGGACTTAACAAGGCACGCTCAAGTCTCAGATTCATATCCCTCACCCTCCAATGAAGCTGAGGCTTGTCATGCCTATGTAAAAGACCCACTACCTTCACATTAGTATGGCTGCTGGTCTCACTGATGTCACACAGATCCTTTTCAATAATATAACTACTATTTCTATCCAGGCTATTCCCTGGCCCACCCACTATCACTACATGATCCCTCTTGGTAAAACCTGCAGTTAGCTTTACCAGGTCTTCAGTGACATCAGAGAGCGCAGCACTGGGTTTAACTATGCCTACTACATCATAATCACACCCCAAGTCCCGTTTGAGCAGGGATGCTATGCCCCTCCCATGACTACTCCCAAGCAACAAGACCTTGCTTTTTGTGTGATTTACAGATTCATCTAAGACCTGCTCTTGGGGATTTGTGGCCTGATCAACATTCAGCGTTTCAAGAACACTGAATCTGTTGCTCAGTTGGACAAGATGTTGATCATCTGCAGAGAAACGCCTTTTCCTCCAGAGATTCTTCTTAGAAACCATCCTGAAGTCCTGAAAGTTATTAGCCAAAGTATTTGAAGCCGAAACAGTGCTTCTAGTTTCTTTTTTGAAAAATTCTAGTTCTTTTCTCAGGTTGGAAATGGTTTCCTCGTGCTTTCTGACCAGTGCCTTATACTTACAAAGTTCACAAAACCACTCCGCACAATTACTCACATTCTCACTAACAATGTTCGCACACGCCCAGTGAAACCAAAACTTACATCCTGCACAGAAAACACCCTGGCTAACCCTCCGGCGACAAGCACCACAATTACCACTAAGATCACAAGATTTACCACTCATTATTAGCACACTGCACTGACAGACACAATAAAGCTAAACTAACACCGTCAGAAGATTAGTACAATCTGCAAGCACTTATGTTACGACTACAATGTTTACTACAGTTATACCAATTTATAATACACCTACAGCTTTATATCTTAATAAGTTACTCTACAACACACACACACACGCACAGAAATCACATACAATTACAAAAAGATAATCTAACACACGTCTACCTTACTTAAACCACTAGTAACGCACCAAAACACTTATTTCACTTCTTAAACTACTGGTAATACACCAAGCACTAATTTCACCTTTTAAACCACTAGTAATGCACTAAGTAATTTCCTAATTAAGCACAAACACAAGTCACTAATCGTCCAAAGACAGAAAACACGAAAAAATAGGTTATACAAACACAAACAGATCAATTCAATATGGCGGACGTAAACAGCTGATATTATCACATGGTATTATTTGTTTTTTTTTTACACTACAATGTATAATAAAAATATATTCTTATGTGAACGCAGCTGCAATTTAAACTCGACTACACTCCTAAAAGCTTTAACTACTGAGAGATGAAAGTTTTAAGAAAATATAAGTAAAAATACGGGAGCTCACAAACACAGTGCCTAGACTCAGAAGCCACCTAGCGGAACTCCCAAGCAACAAGACCTTGCTTTTTGTGTGATTTACAGATTCATCTAAGACCTGCTCTTGGGGATTTGTGGCCTGATCAACATTCAGCGTTTCAAGAACACTGAATCTGTTGCTCAGTTGGACAAGATGTTGATCATCTGCAGAGAAACGCCTTTTCCTCCTGAGATTCTTCTTAGAAACCATCCTGAAGTCCTGAAAGTTATTAGCCAAAGTATTTGAAGCCGAAACAGTGCTTCTAGTTTCTTTTTTGAAAAATTCTAGTTCTTTTCTCAGGTTGGAGTATTAAGTGTGAGACATAAAAAATGCATTACGGCGTGAATAATATAAAGTTTACGTGTTAAAAAGTACAAGTAACAATAATCTCACAGCTCTACAGTAGGATGTATCAGTGAAATGTTATTTATTCGTGTGAAAGATTAATAAAACGAAATTAAATAGTATTATAATTTGTGTAAGCCTTCATTCTTTAGCCGCACCGCCCCCTGGTAAGAGATACGTATTTCTGCAAATTAATACTAACGCAGCCGAGGAAAACATATATATATATATATATATATATATATAATATTTAAAGAAACATTCAAATTACAAAGTTGATTTTTTTTAAAAGTGGGGCGAAGGCCATCGGAAAGTAAACGTGGGGGCGAAGGCCACCGGAAAGTTTGTATCTACGTGGTTGCAACTACTTAAAGGTTTGGCTCCCCAACAGAGGAACTACAATACACCTTCAACCTTCTCTCAGGAAAGAGAGAACAGCAAGTCCTGTAAAGGGATTATCAAATGAGAAATGGAATAACAATGGTTTTTCTTTCCACTGTGAAATGTTTATCATCTGAATGAGTAGTTAATAATCTTACGAAATTGCTTTTCATATATCATATTTGGATTTGATGATTTTCCTTGATAAAAGGCAAAACTTAGAAGATACCCAGATGTGGTACATAAACCCCAGGCTTTATATCCAAATTGTATTGGTTTCCTCCAGATAAATTGCTTGCAAGAATATATGCCGAAATATTCTATCATTGATTCTTCATAAGAGAAATGTTGCTCTTATTCTTTCAATAACGGGTTGAGACGGTAATTTGTATCACAAATTACTTTAATGTAAATAATTATTTACATATGAATATGTATTTTTATGTAACATTGATTTCAGAGGTTTAATAATTGTAATTATTAATGGTAAATAATAATTTTCGGCTCTACTGAAACTGTTAACAATAACAATACTGCAATGAAGGGTTTGAGTTGTTTATCGTTACCGGGAACCAGGAAGTTACGTAATGTTTCGCGCCTTTTCAGTAAAAAAATGCTTCCAGAATGTTCTATAAAAGTAATATGTATTAGTGGTTTTCATTGGATAGTAAAATAGACGCTAATGTTGGCGCGTTTTATTAGCCAATGGTAATTCATTTATAATCTTTAGGTGTATCTTGGGGCAAGCCTATAAATAGCCATGCTCGAAGTCAAGCGTCCTCCAGTTCGGCAAGATTCACGAAGCATTACACATCGTCTCCCGCTCAGTTCATCAAAGATTCGTGTACAATACGGGACTACATGTCGCCTATCGGTCCTTCAGTTCGTCAAATTACACGCAGTGAAAATAATTAAAGATCTAAAATATTACAAAGTTACTTATATACAAAAATTGAAGTACGTGAGTTAAAAGTGAGAAGTTATTAGAAACAGTTTCAGTATGGCGATTATCAAGATAAATTTGTGAAAGTGTTAGTGCACGTGTTCGACAATAAAACATTATAAAACACATTTCTTCACTAGTAATTTTTTGGATAAAAGATTCCTTTTCCGCTTCACACCCTGCAAGAATTAAATGCCTACCTAAATAGCTGGCCGGAAGACAATATACATAACCTTAAAACTAATTCATATAGATTGCTACGTCAGAGGGAACTACGAGCCAGACCAACGAATGACGTCACACGAGATGGCTGCACTAGTGAGGTAAACAACATTACGTGAGAAACATTATCCACCACGTGGGGACACAAATACACAAATACACACTAATACTACTTCAAATTGGCGCATCAACGTGGAGCGACAACTAGGAAAGGCAGGCTAGACGACTAGGAAAGGAACAAGAATAACCAGAAACAGACGAAAGCAGCAGTGAAACGACCTACAAGACGCAGATTCCGAGACAGAAGGGTAATTCAGCTACAAGAAAACATCGAAACGACGTAGATTCATCACGATACAACGCAGAAGCGACATACAAACCTAGGAGAATGGGGCAGAACGCTGGACATCAAAACTACAGCATCAGACAGCATCAAAAAGGTAATTAAATGAGATTGAGGAGCGGTAGGATAATAAAAACAATGGCTACCAATAATACGGAGGAAATAATTATGGAGGGAGATAGTGTAATAGTTAGCTGTGATCCAATACAAAGTACAGGGAATAGCCCAGATTTTTTGGGGTTTGAAGATGAAAATGTTAGTGTAGAAAGTGAGAATAGAATAGCAGGAAATGTTAATCTTGATACTAATATGATGATTATGGAAATGCTGAGAAATATAAGGGAAGATATGGAAAAGAATAAGAGGGAATTGAGGGAAGATATTAGTAAGAGTAATGAGAAATTAGAACAAAAACTAACTCAGAAAATGGAAATGAATAATAAAGAATTGAGGGAAGATATTAGTAAGAGTATTACAGATCAATTAAGGGAAGAAATTTGTAAGAATAATGAGAAATTAGAAAAGAAAATAGATCAAAACAGGGAAGATATGCAAAAGAGTCATAGGGAATTAAGAGAAGATATTGGTAAAAGCTTAGAACAAAACAGGGAAGAAATTGAAAAGAAATTCATGGAGCTAGATAGTAGTATGATTAGAATGAAAAATGAAAATCAAGAAATGATAGCAAATGAAATAGGTGAGGTTTCAAAGAAAATGTTAGACATGAGCAGGGAAATATCTAACCAAAAAAATGAGGTTAATGTAAAATGTACAGAGCTAGGTAGCCGAATGAGTAGCATTTCAAGTGAGTTAAAAGGGATGATGGAGGCTACAAATGCAGATCTAATACAGGTGCAAGTTAATTTCAGAGGTGAAATATCTGAAATTCAGAAGGAGTCAGAAAAACAGAGAAATATATTGTCTGATGAAGTTAAAGATTTGTCTAAAGATTTGAATCAAAAGCTAACTTCTGAAATTAACAAACACCAAACTGTTCAAAATGAGAATAATAAAAAATTGGAACAGACAATAGAAAATCTGCAGGGTACTGTAAATAGGTTAGAATTGAATTCAAGGGCAAATATATGTGATGTGCATGTGTCAGATGTACAAAATAATGATAGAGGTAGTTCCTCAGGTGTGACAAATAATGTGAGTGATGCGGCAGCTTCATCTATAGCTAATGCTGAAACTCAGAGTGCACAAGTTACACTAGAGAATTTAAATATGGGAATAGGGAATTTGCAAAATTACAATCATATCTTAAGTGATTTTCCACTTCCAAAATTTAATGAAAACTCCAGTCCAGTACAGTTCATTGCAGAATTATCAGAGTATTTTCAAATTAAAAAGATACCTGAAGCATTGAAAATGATAGTTGTCAAAAGATGTTTGGACCAGAAAACCTTAGATTGGTTACAAATGGTATCAGGGGGTGAAATTTCATATGAATCCTTTAAGAGATTATTCATGAACAGATTTTGGAATGTTACGGTACAGCAAAGAATACGAGCAATGCTTAGTCATGGTCAATTTAATCCACGAGAGGGAATATCGATGACTGATTACTTACTAAAACATGCAAGTCATGTTAGAAACTTGTCACCTCCAATCAGTGAGGAAGATTTTGTGAGTTTGCTCGCAAGGCATTATCCTATAAGGATACAAAATTACTTATTAATTGCAAAACCACGGAACATCTATGAGATGACAGAATTAATAACAGCTTTGGAACAACAGGAAGAAGATATGTCTCGGGAATGGGAACATAGATTTTTAGATGTACGAGATAGAAGAAATTACCAAGGTAGTTATCAACAAATAAGAGGACAAGACAGACATCATGAAATTAATACCAGACAACGGTATCAATCATATGTTCCACAATTTGAAAGATCAAGGATAGATAGGAGACCAGGGCGGCAGGAACAAATAAATTATGTCAGGACAGAAAGATTGCCTGAAAGAGGGCAAAACTATGGAAGGAGGTATATTAGACAGAGGGGAAATTTCACTCACTGGAGGGAAAATAATAACCGAGAAAGATCTGAGGAACGGCAAGAAAATTACGTGCCAAGGGGACAAAATGTCAGAAATCGAGGATTTCGAACTCGAGGAAGGGGAACTCAAAACAATGGTAGCGATCCAGAGATAGATTTAGCGCCTGTTAGGAATGGCAGTCCCGTACGTGAACATGGAAATAACCAGGAAAACTGTTAACAGACTCCTGTGTAGTAGGTTCTCAGGACGTCTTTAATAATTCAGTATCCATTACCAATACAAATCATACGCCTACACATACACCCTGTAATAAGATTACAGCAACAAAAGATAAGGGAGAAAATTTTGAGTCACCTCATGTTAGAATGGAAATTGCGAAGAAAGAAATCATTGCAACTATAGATTCTGGTTCATCAGCTTCAATTTGCTCACAGAAATTTTATACAAATTTAATTAATGAAGGTAACAAGATTATGGCTCTTCCCACTAGTAATTTAGTTTGTCGTGTTGCAATTGGAAGAACTGCACAGGTCATAAAAACACAAGCTCTACTTAGCATACTTATTGGAGGAGAGAATTTTGAGGTTATGTTTCTAATTGTAAACCATCTGATTTGTGACATAATTATAGGATGTGACTTCCTACATGAATATGAAGCATGTATAGATTTTAAACATGAAGAGTTAAAAATAACAAAAGAAGATAGAGAAATAAGGGTACCATTTATAAAAGAAAAAGTTTCTGTAATCGAGATGACAAAGGATGAGAAAAATATTTGTGACCAAGAGTTTTTTGTGCAAATAACAGAAACTGATAGAAATAGTCATATAAAGCAGGTAGTCACAGAATATGAAGGGAATATCACGCCATATTTTCAACAGTTAGCAGAAATGCCAGAAGATGTAGAGGAATTTACAATCCAAACAAAAGACGACCATGTGAGCGAGACAAACAACAGCAGGAAGGAGAAGAGAAATGAGGAAATAATACACAAGTGTGAAGAAGCTTATAATCTTACGATAATGCAAAAACAAATCCTTCATGACGTTTTGATGAACAATAGTTCAGTATTTAGTAATATCCCAGGCAGATGTAATGTATATCAGCATACATTTCAAGTAGAAGACGTACCACCATATAGGCACAAGTATGACAATTTACCTATAAGTCTTCGAGACAAAGCTAGACAATTAATAAATAGCATGCTAGAAAATGGGATTATTGAGCAAAGTAATTCTCAATACATAAATTCAATCTGCTGGAGTATTAAACGAGATGGTAGTTTGAGATTAACTTTAGACGGTAGATATGTCAACAAATATATGAAACCAGATCATTTTCAAAGTGAGGGAATTGAACAACTAATTACAAAACTTTCAAGAGGAAGATTTTTGACATCCATCGACCTCACTGCATCCTATTGGCAAGTGGAATTAGATCCGCAAGTGCGTGATTACACTTCATTTCAGTACTCAGGGATCCAGTATCGCTTTTGTGTAAATCCTTTTGGTTTAAAAAACTCAGGAAGTGGATTTTTGAGAGCCATTCACAGTATCTTTGGAAATTCTGCAGATGACTTTTTAATAAAGTATATTGACGACTTCTTAATCATTAGTCAAACATTTGAAGAACACATGAATAATGTCAATTATGTGTTAAATAAACTACAACAACATGGTATGACTGTGAACATACTAAAATCAAAATTTTGTGTCAAGGAAATAAATTTTCTGGGTTATGTAGTGGATGAACGAGGTATAAGACCTGATCAGAAAAGAATAGAAGCAATAATGAGAATTCCGCCACCCAGGAACGTAAAACAAATTAGACGTCTCTTAGGGGTATTGAACTTTCAGAGTAAGTTCGTACCAAGATATTCGGCGGAAATAGAACCACTGCGGCAGCTACTCCGAAAGAACAATAAGTGGAGATGGACAGAGGATCATCAAAAATGTTTTGATAAAGTAAAGGAACTCTTTGCTAAGTCCATATTACTCGAGAGGCCCAGAGAAGATTTGGACTATGAAATTTATGTCGACGCATCAATGCAAGGATACGCCGGAATTTTAGGACAGCGAGACATCAACAATGACTTTCACGTCATTAGTACAGCTTCAAGAGGACTTACAAATATTGAGAGGAATTCTTCAGTGACTCAGTTAGAAATTGGAGCACTATATTTCTCATTAATTCGTTTTAAAACCTATATTTATCAGAAAAAGGTGAAGGTGTATTCAGACCACATAAGCTTAACTTTCATACAACGGTGTAGATTATATAGTGGAAAACTTGCTAGGTACATTCATGCAATATCTGCATTCGATATTGAGATTATCCACATTCCTGGCAAAAACAATACCTTCAGTGATTTACTATCAAGATTGAACTACAACCCACAAATTCCCGAAAATATTGAAAGGCCTAGAAATGAAGTCAAAATATTGACAATTGAAATTCCTTTAAGTAAAGAAATGATTAGAAAATTGAAAAATATGGGGGAAATTCAAAATGAGGATGCAAAATTATTTGAACTTAAAGAAAATGCACCATTGATTGAGGAGGCAAAGAAAGAAATTATAGCAATTCGAGATGGGACATTATACAAAAAGCATGGAAAAGAAATGCCGAGTTGGAAGGTAATGGTTCCGAAAAGCATGGAAAAGGAACTAATTAAGAATTTTCATGAAGGGTTAGCACACTCAGGGACGGACCGAACAACTTCTATGATTTTAGAGAATTTATACATATCCAAATTGCGTCAAAAAGTTCGCAAATTTATATCGTGCTGCAACCTGTGTCAGAAGGCAAAGCAAATAAATGCAGCATATGCATTTGAAACTAATTCGGTTATAAGGGATAAGCCGAGATGTGTAATTAGTATTGATATTCATGGTCCGATGCCTCCAAGTCAATTTGGAAATAAATATATATTTGTCTGTTATGATATATTCAGCAAATATGTAAGAATCTACCCTTTGAGAAAACCTACAGGTTTAGCATGTTTGAATAGACTACTTAAGTCATATGTGATAGAAGAAGGACCTATTCAATCTGTATTGAGCGACAATGCTTCGTACTTCACAGGAAAAAAATTTATGGATGGACTGAAAGAAAATGGCATTAAACAATATTTTTCGTCAAGATACAGACCGAACTCTAACCCAGTGGAGAGGGAAATTAAGGAAATTTCAAATTACTTAAGGGTGTTATGTCATCGAAAACACATCCAATGGTATGGATACGTGAACTTTGTTCAGAACCTACTAAATGAAACCATAAACAATGTGACAGGATATAAACCATGTGAACTTAAGTTGGGAAAGATCAATACAATGTGTAAAAAAATTCCAGAAGCCATTCCAGAGGCGCATTCGATACCACCAACAGAAGAAGAAATGTTCCGAAAAGCATTTGAGAGGATGAAGAAAAAGGCCATAAAAAGAAAAATGAAACATGAAGAAAAGAAGAGAAAGGAATGTAGGATCAAAATAGGAGATTTAGTTTTGGTTAAAACCAAGAAATTGTCCGACAAAGAAAATAAACTTTATTGGCGAATGTTTCTCAAATACCATGGACCATATGAAGTTGTTAAAGTATATGGAACTAATACATATGAGTTATGTAATCCAACAAATCGAAAAAGCATAGGAAAGTTCCATATTGAGATGCTTAAACCATATAACCATGAGGATCATGGTGAAACAAAAGATAAAGATGATAAATAATAAAGGCTGAGTAGTTAAAGACGAAATGCAGAGCAATGTATTGGAACGTAAGAGGGTTAAATAAATATGTACGTCATAGGAAAGGAGAAATAAATTTTGGACATGATTAAATGTTTGAGAGGAAAATAACATTTTTCTAGTAAGAAAACATGTGAAATAAAGCATGATGTTATATTAAAGTAAAATACATAAATACAATTACAAGAGTATTGTTAAAATAAAATTCAGAATAACAAAAATTGGTAAAAAAATAAATTAAACCAATATTTATGTAGTAAATAGAACATGTGAAACAATGCCTAGATTTAAGAGATGTAAATATTTGTGTTGAGGGTGAATATTTTGGTACATATGTATAATAATTACAAAAAAATCTTAAATGTATAAATTTTTGTCAACAGCTTAAAGTAAACAATTTGGTACTAGTAAATAAATAGTTTAGGGTATAGTATTTGCTATAAAAAAATTTGTGATATCAGATTAATATCTAAATTAATTAAATCAGAGCCAGTAAGTAGTGGCGAGATAAAACATATGTCGTGTGTTAAATACGTGTGAAGTGTTAAGTGAAAGTGAATAGCGTGTGTTACAAGATTTAGGAGACTAAAAACAAAATTATAAAATTTCTAAACAGGTTATAAATATTTATAATTATGTTTCTAGTGGGGCATATGAGACGGTAATTTGTATCACAAATTACTTTAATGTAAATAATTATTTACATATGAATATGTATTTTTATGTAACATTGATTTCAGAGGTTTAATAATTGTAATTATTAATGGTAAATAATAATTTTCGGCTCTACTGAAACTGTTAACAATAACAATACTGCAATGAAGGGTTTGAGTTGTTTATCGTTACCGGGAACCAGGAAGTTACGTAATGTTTCGCGCCTTTTCAGTAAAAAAATGCTTCCAGAATGTTCTATAAAAGTAATATGTATTAGTGGTTTTCATTGGATAGTAAAATAGACGCTAATGTTGGCGCGTTTTATTAGCCAATGGTAATTCATTTATAATCTTTAGGTGTATCTTGGGGCAAGCCTATAAATAGCCATGCTCGAAGTCAAGCGTCCTCCAGTTCGGCAAGATTCACGAAGCATTACACATCGTCTCCCGCTCAGTTCATCAAAGATTCGTGTACAATACGGGACTACATGTCGCCTATCGGTCCTTCAGTTCGTCAAATTACACGCAGTGAAAATAATTAAAGATCTAAAATATTACAAAGTTACTTATATACAAAAATTAAAGTACGTGAGTTAAAAGTGAGAAGTTATTAGAAACAGTTTCAGTATGGCGATTATCAAGATAAATTTGTGAAAGTGTTAGTGCACGTGTTCGACAATAAAACATTATAAAACACATTTCTTCACTAGTAATTTTTTGGATAAAAGATTCCTTTTCCGCTTCACACCCTGCAAGAATTAAATGCCTACCTAAATAGCTGAATATGTTTGAATCAAGTTAGTGCACACGAACCCAGGTTTTCTGCTTATTTCTATTCCTGTAAACTGCATTTCTTGACTCTGTTTTAATTTGCTTATCTGTCAATCTTATTTCAGTTTCGGCCCGGAGCTGTCCAATGATAAGATTATCTGGAATTCCCCCTTTGTCCTCATCACCTGAATGCTCATCGGTGAGAACTGCTGAAACAGGGGCGCCATGTAAATTCCAACAGTCTGAAGAACATTTGTTTCTTTAAATAGGATGTCTAAGGCATCCTGCAAGTCAAATCTGGTTCTAAAGATTCCGCAGGCCTCTATTACTAAATAAAAGAGAAAGAAACAAAATAATATTTGACCATGCCCAGCATGTCCATATGGACACGATTGAAATACTGACACCATTAGAAGAAAGTGAATCATTGCTTAACTTCCCAGTAATGAAACTCTCAATCAGGGCTATTCTGTAACTTCGTTGTTAAGAAGGCGACTACAGTTATTATTTGTTAAGTTTAAAGTACCGCTCTTAACAAAAGTACCACTATTTGGCATTCTGTAACTTGTTTGTTATCGCGATATTTGTTTTCTCGTCGTTTGTTAGTCCACTGAGTGACTAATCGAAAACTCCTGAGCTCTGCAATGTCTTCATACTGCCACCTACACCGGAACACCGACTCCGAGTGCTTTTGTTACTTTTGCTTGCCAAGCGTACTGTGAAAACCTCAAAATATAAACTATATGTGAATTTTTAAAATTCGCATCCATTGCTTAGAATAGCAAAACTTACATCTTCTTATGATTCCAAGAAATTACATTTCTTTATGGGGAAAGCTCGCCAAGTTCAGCTGTGGCAGCGGCCCTGTTAAATCAGTTTAGTTTTATATTAGGAAAGACAGAGAAAAGAATTAGAAACGCAGTTTGATATTGTTTTGATGCAAGTTATACTAATTCACATCAACCCGCAATTATTGCTTAATTTTCTTTATGATTTCTGACTTTTAATTTTACTTTTTAAAGATCCTGTTATTATGCAGATTTTTCTGAAATTTTAATGTATGTCAAACATAAGTAGGTACTTATTTTTTAAAAATGCATGATTTGGCAATGTTCAGCTTTCGTTTAGTTCTGTGGAAATGTTCTGGCATCTTAATCTTTGAATAAAAATTATAATTGGTATCTGATTTATTATTTTAGGTATTCGTTAAGTACAAGGTCGTAGTGAAAAGAAAGGTTAGTTTCACTAGTTGTGTATCTGGGGGAATGTTAACAGCTACAGGTATTTTATTTCGGATTATTTTTCATACGAAAATTTATTAAGCATAAGTTATTAATTTATAACTCAACTGGCTGTCTTCTATTATATTCTTCCTCTTCCAGCAGCATCAATTTTCTCCATAGCATAGTGTACAATTTTCTATGGTTACGAGAAACTGGTAAATAGCTTTCTTAACCACTTCTTTTAGCAGATTGGAAATTATCTTAAAATAATTCTAGAAACGAAAACGTATTGCTGTATTATCCTGTATCTCTCGAAAGTTCTAATTTCTTACTTTTAAGAAAAATAAAGCAAATATATTCGTAAAAACATGCAAATCAACAGAAGATTTATCATTATTTGAACCTATAATTCTTAAATCAATGTCTTTTTATTACGATACGAGATTACACAACTTTCATTTTCCTATTAAAATTCGTCTCTTAACAGTTATGTTCGGGAGCATCATTTATCAATGCTATCACATGGAGCACTGCTTACTCAAGCATAATCCGCTAAAGCGAACAAATAAACATTTGGTAATTAAAACGTAAAACTCTATCATGCTTTTCAGTTTATGGCAGTATTAAACCGACGTCTATGGAAATCTATTGTAATAAACGGGTTACAAGACGGCTTCGGGGTTTGTTGCGTTCAACAATCAAATCTTTATTCTTAACAAGACCTCGTTTTACGAAATTACAGAATGCCGAACAATTGGTTAGCAACTTTAACAGTTCGTTAAGCCGTAATAAAACGTTACAAAATAGCCCCGAATAATTATATCCAGATTTATTGCAAACAGTTTCACTTGGAAAAACAAAGAATCTCTTCATAAAACAACAATTACTACTTATCAATATGCTCCATAGCTGTAATCGAAGCACTACTTACAACAGACTATCACAAGCACAGTCGAATGGTAACAATGGATTGTTACAACAATCCGTATAGAGTTCAAATCCTCTCAGATAATAATACATGGTTGTCAAAGCCAAAATAATTACAGGCCCACATTGCTGGTGGGGGAAGAAAAAGAAAAGAAAAAAAAAGAAAAACTATTCAACAACCGTGTCCATATGGACACGCTGGGAAGTTAAGGGTTTAACAACTCATGTAATTTAATCTGCATTTCGACTCTCAAGTTCCTTAACAAAGCACGATAAAAGCGACCAGTCTTCATCTAGGGAAAATTCTGTTGAGTTCCTTTATTGATTGGGGCATTTAGATATCCGTTCATTCTCAGTCTTAAATAGAAAAATCAGATGTGTTGCATTCACAAGGCTTTCTCTACCATATATAGCTTACTAGTGGGTATACAAATTATTCTTACGAAAGTTTGTTTCCTATCTACTTCATTTTAACCCAAGTAAACCTTTGCAGAAATAGCTACATTACACACTTCGTTATAGACACAAAGGGAATAACGATAGTTCAATGTTTAAGAACTGGTCGCTATATGCTGTCCTTAAAATTCAACACTCTTTCAACGACATCTCAAGAAACAAGTGAATTTTCACAGGACTTTAAAAGAATGACCAAGTATTGAACAATTCACACTATTAATAACGAATATCTCGGAAATGGTCGATGTCACAAGAAAGTTATTTGAAATAAATTGTGTGTTTTAAAGAAATGTACATTTTTGTGTAGTACATTGTGATTCGCTTAACGTTTACCAGTTATACAACATTATACAGGATTTCTCCCTAATGAAGTGGACTTCGCAGGCTATCCCCAGAAAATTCAAGTTATACACTTTATTTGTCATGTAAATATCTTTAACACATGGTATTTTAATCGAAATCGTTACAGCCAGTTTTTAGAAAATAAACAATTTCAAAAAATCCTCCATGTAAAGTACAGTTTGGGGGGAGGGATTTTGTTGACAATCTTTGTGTCGCATCCTTGGAAGATACTGAACTTAAATACCAAGTTTGGCATTTATCCAACTTTTCGTTTTTGAGTTATGTTGTTCACAAACGCACACACGGACCTTTTTCTAAAAATTCTTTTCTTAATTCAGGGGCCTCAAAGCATGCATTTCCGGTGAAATCATGGTATCGAATTTTTGGATTGAATGTTATAATTCCCCTACTGAATATACGTAGTACATAAAGTAATAAACAAATAATTACGAGAAAAAGAACACTATCTGCGAAATTTCTAAGGAATGTTAAGCGTTTACCTGTTGCACTGATTAATATTGACAATTTAGTCGTTTATGAAATGTTATGCAAAACAATGTTTGAAATTGACATTGATATTTTTTTTAGATAAAACCGAATAATGATTTAGGCGTACAAAGTAAGGCAGTTATTGTTCTAATCACTGAAGAAAATGACGATAATAATATTTGTTAAAGCAAAAGAGGTAGAATACCAAGCTATACCGCTGCTAAACACCAAAAGCTTAACGTTTGGCTTATTAACAGGATATTAAAATTTGAAAGGAATTTTCATAAAGCAGAAAAAAGCCGACATTCACACTTTATTTCGTTACATAAAGATCGCAAGATGAAGAGGTCATTCAAATGAACATTACAACCTCCTTCCTTGAATGACCTCTGCCAACCTTACTGAAGATGCTCAAAATGTATCTGGTTTAAGACCGTGTGAAATTTAGGAAAGCTTATGCAATCCCTGAATTTAAAATTCTAGGAGCTATGAGCTTCTTAAACCCCCTCGATTATCTACAGTACTTCAGAGAGTACTCCTCTTCACTTGAAAATTACTAGCAGCAAACACAAACGATATTGTGTGTTCTGGCGTTTTTCCAGATCATTGTATTAGTCACTAATGTGTGATTTAAACTGACAGAGAACTTATTTTATTATATATTCTTTATTGTCGCTTCAACTTTAAACTCTATCGCGACTACTTTAGAATACAGAACATGATTACAATAAAAATACAATATTTTAAACGGTAATAATACATACAGCATTAAATTCTTTAGATAGGTGTGTTAGACATTGTAATACAATTGTCTCGCTTTCATAAAGTTTAGAATACTTTGTTGTGCTGACTTTAGGGCATCTGGAGGCTATTGCGGATGTCGGATCTATCTCTGTATTGTACATAGCGAGAGCAGGCTGTAACGAGATGAACTGTGAGGTTGGATCTGCAGAGATCGCACACAGGAGGAAGGTCACGGTTGAGATGTTTGTGCGTTATAGAAGTTATGTCCAATACGTAGTCGAGTTAATACAACTTGGTCTTTGCGGTTGGGATGGTGAAGTAAAAACTGAAACGTTTATGAGGAAGTTCAGTAAAAATGTTGGTAATTCCTGACTTTGGCATTTTTTCTCTCTTAAGGTACTCGTCCATGATGCAACTTAAATGGCTTGCAACTTCGAAGTGCGCAAGAAAAGTGGAGTTTCGCCGTGTAAACTGTCAAGCAAGTAGGAAAATTGCACGCGCAACTTCTAAGTGGCGTTCAACTTCGAAGTTGCTTCGTGTACGCTGCGGAAAAAAGAAAGTTGTGCCATCTGAAAGTGGCTTGAACAGTTTAGAAAACTTTTGTGATATATTCGGTGCAACTTTGTTACGTCGTCTACTGTGATAATAAGTAGCTGTTTGAGAGGTAGGTACAACAATACGAACAGTTTATTGTAGCACAGTGGCAATTTATTCCTTCATAGGTAATAATGACCCATAACAATAAATGGACGAGGGAAATAACAAAGAAGTTAATTGAACTGATTGAGACCAAAGTTTGCATGTGGAAGGTAGACACTGCGGATTACAGAAGTAAACAAAAGCGACAAAATGCGTTATATGATTTAGGAATAGAGTTCAATATGTCAGCAGAGGAAATTAAAGTAAAAACCCACAGGTTGAGAACCCAGTTCACCAACGAAAGGAACAAAATGAAGGCAGGGAAGTCTGGAAGTGGCGCAAGAGACTAAGTATAAAACAAAATAGGAATTTTATGTTGCACTGCAGTTTACTTTTTACCACACCAGCACCAACAGTGATGTAGTAGATGAGTAGATTCTTTGGTAAGTACCAATACACTCACTTTTAAATGTAGCGATATTGCCAAGGAACCTCTCCTTCACGGCAAAAATACTCCTTGAATTCCTCTCTAACGTTTTTACTGCAGTGTGAAGATTTATATTTGCAGTTCTTTGCAACGGCACAAAGTCGTAGTTCTGGTTGTGCCACGTATTCGAAATAAATACATCAGTGACTGATAGCTGTCGCCTAAAGAAAATCAATTGATTATATAGTTATAAATAATGACAGCCGAATGTCGTATATATTAAACTCGGTAATGTTGCTGCTTCATTATTTTAAACCGAATTCCCGGTGGCTAGAAATCTCAATGTCAACACAAGACGTTCTGTTGGTGATATTGACTTTCTCATTATCCCGGCTTGCTTTTGTGTTACAGATTTAGCCGCAATTGCGAGGGATCTTCGAGTAACATTTCTGCGACTTACGACAACTGGCGCTTCGCTTAATTATTGCTATAGAAGTAATTTAATTCGTAAACTCAACAGACGGTAACTCCTCTCAATTTAAGTCAACATTAAAATTTCTCAGCTGACTAAAACTGGTGTTATCCTTTCACAATACCTTACGCATACTCGAAGATAAATAACTCGTAGCTATACCACTGGAGCAGCTGGCGAAGGAGACAACGCAGAGCTTCGAAAGTGTCGCACAACGAACGGCTTCAATTTTTTGGTCCGCAATGTTGAGATGCCCGGAACAGCTCAACTATCGCAGCATGTACACATCAATAGCAATAGTAATAGTAGTAATAATAAATAAATGCCCGGATAACATTCAGGCATTTACAGATAACGTTACAACAGCATGGCAGCTGAAAACTCCGCCTCCCTCTGTCCACCCACACCCAGAACATTCTGGACAGAGTGCAATAGGGGCGGTGTACAGTGAATAACGCACATGTCGTCAACATGCGGATTCCAGCATCTCAGCCGCCCCTATTTATATAAAGTGGCTCCGCAATTGGTCTCAAGGACCTAAGTGCATAACTTACCAGGCCTTCAGCAGTGGAAAAAGGTTCCCTTGTCATTACCGGAATCGAAACCGAGTCCTTTCGCAGCAATAGCGTAGGCAGCAGCGCTTCGTGGAATAATAATAATTATTATTATAAGCACTGCAAAATTATCTTTGTTTAAAACAAAATTAGACAATCGGATCTGTGCAGGACGTTATTTTCGGGTTCGGTTCAGACTGGTCCTAAGAATTTAGACCCGTACAGACCTCTAATGTACTTATGAAAACAATAATTGTCCCCTCTAGTGGATTCGGGTAGCCTTGATGTCAACAAATATGTTTCTTTGACGTGCTATGGCTTGATGCTTGAATTAACCACAATTCTGCAATAAAATACATATTAATAAACACAAAAGTTAGAAACCATACCATTTTTAAGGTAGTCCAAAGTCGTTTGTTACTTCAGAGGCTTACTCGAACTGCTTCAACCACGAAAGATGGAAATCTCTACTTAAAAACAATAAAAAGATTCTTAGCTGATAATGATTATAAGGTAGTTATGTAGAAGAGAACTTTGGGTAATTGAGTAATAATAGATAAAGAGGCCTATGTACCTGAGTGATAAAAATAATACAAAGAAGGCGTTCTTGGATTATTAACTCTGCAATGATTTTGTTAATACACGGTTAGTAATGTATGCGTATGTTGTTATAGCTCCAGAATATTTCCGTACACACTTAAGCCTTTATTGCATCATTTCAAAGCCACTTCCAACTAACTCATCCTAATATAATTTCTTATACAAAGAAGACCATTTAAGTTGAGACTGTACAATATCTCCAAAACTAAGCGTTGTAGAAAGAAATGTCTTGAGTAAAAGTTATTGATATTATGGGGGAAAGTTGTGGCAGTATTTTGTATCACAACATTGTAAATGCCAGAGTGATTGTAGTGTAAATAAGCATTATTGTATGACATTGATTTGAGATGTTTGTTAATTATAAGCATTGTTAGGAAATAAGTTTACACGGCCTCACTGAAACTGACAATAAGAGCGGGCAACAATGAGCGAGGGGGTGAGTTGTTTATTAATTAGAAGAGACAAGCAAATGACGTCAGATTAGCGCGCTTTTGTGTAGAAATGGAGGGAATTTCTTCCCTAGAGCATATGTGTTCGTAATTTTGATTGGATATAAATATAGACGCTAATGTTGGCGCGTTTTATTAACCAATAGCAGCTCGGTTATTATCTTTAGGCATATTGGGGCGAGGGAGTATAAATTCCGTGCCAGAGACGGGTAACGCGCAGTTTGACAGAATAATTCACAAGGCAAACGTCGTTCAGTCCAACAGAAGGATTCGCGGGTAATACGTCGTTCAGTCCAAAAGAATCATACAAAGGTTATACGTCGCACAGTTTAAGAGAATCGTTCACGCGTTATACGTCGCGCAATTCTACAGAATCTCTCGCGTTGTAAAGTTAGTTATAAATGTGAAATACGCGAATTAATAATGTGCAGCAAATAAGTGATTATAGTGATATTAGAAAATATAACAGTTTCAGTCGGGCGTGTATCAAGAATAATTATGTGAAATAAATAAAGTGTGACGGCAATAAAAGTGTAAAAACAAATTCTTTTATCAGTGTTATCTTTCAGTAATAAATCCTTTCCGTTTACACACCCTGTTTAAGAGATATGCTCGACTGAGTAGTAATAATAGCTAGCTGGAGGACAAAGAACCCAACATTCAAAGTAGTAAAACAATAACAGGCGCTCAGCAATAAGAGAACACGAAGTTACTGCGACAAATTGGCTCCCATACGTGGGGCAGATAAACATGAAGCATCTTCCAACTACCAACAAATATATTCTACTTCAAAGTAAATGCCATTAGTCGTATTTTGTTTGATGGACGTTATGATGGTCATTTTAGGTTCAATTTAATTTTTAAATGGGAACCACAATTAGGGTTAATTTAAATTACTTATTATTAAATTAAATTATTACTTCCTCTACCATGTACCTAGTAGGTAGAGGAAGTATTGTATTCCATTCAAATATCATATATCGAGATTATAGCGGAAATACAGGTTTTGAGGCCTCCGGAATAAAATAAAAGTATTTTTAGAAAACGGTTCCTGTGTATATGTTTGTGAACAGCATAACCCAAAAACGAAATGTCGGATAAATACCAATACCAACATTGGTGGACAATTTCGGCATCTTCCGAAGATACAACAGAAATATTTTCAAGAAAATCCGGAACCCCAAACAATACCTTACATGAAACAACATTCTCTCTCGAAAATGGCTCTCAAGGTTTTTATTAAAATATTGCATGTTTAAGTTATTTACATGGCTAATGATTTGAAATATATATCCTGAAATTCCTGTAAACATCTTATGAAGTCCTCATAATTCGAAATACATTTTGTATAATTTTGTATAACTGGTCAACTATAAAAGCTAAGACACAACTTACTACTCCTAAAATATAGGTCTCATTAAAACACCATATATATTTTCTGGTATTAACCATTTCGAGATATTCGTTATTACTTTGAAATGTCCAATATTTTAGACGCTAAGATAACACTGTTTTGTTTCTCGCAATGTAATGGAAAAATATGGTATTTCAAAGAAAGCGCAAGGAGACCTGCGTTTTAAAGATCTGAGTTGTTTCAGACTCCTTAACCCCATTGTATCTACAAGAAAAGGTGTAAAGGAACAATTTCGGTAAATGTTTATCTCGATTAACATGAAGTAAATATAAAAATGCAGTTTTTTAGGCAGGTACTGTATAAGTGACATAAAATAAGCGAAAATGGGCGGAGAAAGCCATATGAATGTAATAGATTTACAACCTTTTATCAGTAAATACCGTGAATGAATTTCTGGCGTGCGGGGTAGTTGATCCTATAGTTGATGGTCAGTCAGTCAGTTGTCGTTAGCGAAGCCGTGTACTTGTTCACATGTGCAGTCTGTTGTATGCAGTGGAAGTTAGGTATAGGGTAGCGAGGCTGTTAAGGGTAAAATCGAGCAATAAATGAATGTGAAATTCTACTTCAAACTTGGGAAAACGCCAAAAGAATGTTAGGACATGCTGCGCTAGGTGTATGGAAACAGTGCTTTAACGTAGAAGTATGTGTTCGAGTGGCACAAGCGGTTCCGTGACCGATGAAAACATCGAGAAAATTCGTCAACTCTTGGTCGAAGATCGTCGACTGACGTTTCGAATGTTGGGAGACGCCACCGGAGTAAGGGAGCGCTTACGCAATAGTGACCGAAATGTTGGATAAGCGTGAATGTGCACACGATTTGATTGCTGTTCAGAAATAAGGGAGGATGGAAGTGTGCGAGTCTTTATCGACTTGATGGATAGTGACCCTACGTTTCCTGAACGGTTCATTAGGGCGATGAGTCGTGGCGCTGAAGTACGACCCAAAATCGAAGAGGCAAAGCATAGAGTAGCGCGGCCCCAGGTTTATCGAAATCCAAAAACATGCGAGAAATTGCGCATCACTGATTAGTGGTTTTCTCCTTTATCCTAGAGAGATAATGCATAAAGAATACTACCAGAGGGCATGACTATGCAACCACCTAAGTGAACATCTTAGATCGCCTCCTGAAGAGGATCAGAGTGTGAGCCCCCAGTATACCGAAAATGGATCCTGGTGTCTGCTGCTGCTATTTATAGACTAAATAATATGATGGAAACGTTTCTCTTAGAACCACAACATAGGTTCAGGAAAGGTAGATCTTGCTGTGACTGTACTTTTACTATGAATTATTGCTCGAGAAACGATATATGTGTGTGTGTGTGTGTGTGTGTGTGTGTGTGTGTGTGTGCATTTGTAGACTATTTAAAGCTTTTATAAAGCAAACAAAATACAATATGGAATATAATGAAACAACGAGGCTTTCCAAGTGATATAATAAGAGCAATTCAAAGACTGCATGTGGGAACACCATAAAAATTAAAAATGGAAATAGCCAGTCTACCTAGGTACTGCCAATTTACAGATAACTCAAGGAATCAGACAAGGGCGTCCTTTACCACTGCCTTTGTTTAACTTAAATAATGACGACGTCATAAGAAAATGGCAATATATTTTATTAGATAATTTTAGAGTTGATAAAAGAAAATTATGCACATTCATTTTGCAGATGACCAGGCAGTGAAAGCAACGGACGAGGACAACTTACAAAGAACCATTTTTCAATTAGAAAATATTGCTGCTGAGCAACAGCTCGTAAACCGCCTAATAAGGCATAATTAGAATTTGAAGATCAACTAGCCAATACGACAGTATACACTCCTATTCTTGTACATATCCCAAAAAAACCTAAATTAAAAGTAAATAAGCGTACAAATGTCCCCACGTAAAACTGAAGTAATGGTGTTGCATGGAAAGAATCCGATAAGAGCCAAAATAGTAGTGAATAACTTTTTAATACAATAATTAATTATTTAGGAGTCTTCTTAGACAATTTAAGGGCCAAAAACATTAAGTTAAATTTGTTTCAACATTTTTGTGGTACAATTAGGAGAGCATTGGCATAGAAAGTCCATAGAGAAACCCTCCTGAAATTTTATAAAGTTTTGGCTACACCTATTTTGCTGTAGGCTCGGAATGTTGGACTCTCACTAAAAGTTCTAAGGAGACTGGAAGCAGCAGAAATGAAATTTCTACGCGTGACAGGCATTTTTAAACACACAAAATAATGAATATGTACACAAAGTACTACAAATAGTATAGTAACTAAATAGAAGAATATAGAAATAAATGGTTTGAACATATCCGTAAAATGAATGAAGAGAGACTGCTTCATATGATCGTTAATTATAATCCACAAGGATATAGAAGTCGAGTACGATCAGCTTAAAGGATGGAGTGAGCAGTTATAGTAAGGAGGCGAACAGATCGGAAATGGTCTAAATCTTAATAGGGGATGATGATGGTGGTGGTGGTGGTATTTGCTGCGCGATAATGCACGCCCCCATACCGTCATAACCGTGTAGCGGTTTCTGGCACTTAAGGGTAGTTGTGCTCCACCACCCACCTTATTCACCAAATCTGGCCCGTGCCGATTATTTCCTTTTTCCTCCCTTGAAGAAACACTTAACGGTTTCCAGACATTACCGAAAACCAACGCAATGTGAACACTGATCTCAACCTCATCTCAAAGGCTGTCTTCGTCCAAAGTATGCGAAATCCCTACACGCGTTACCAGAAGTTATAACCATGGGAGTTGATTACTTTGAAGGAAAATATGCTTATTCCTGTTCATAAAATCAATCATTCATCGTATTTATTTATCACAGGTTTTACACACACACACACACAGATATATATATATGCATTAGGCCTATTTTTGGAGATAGAAGATATTACAGCCTACATTTTTTAATGGCTTTCGTAGCTTTACAGTCATGAAATACTCTGAAAGACATCGCTTTCAGTTTCTTTCTAAAATAATGTAATTTAAGTTTAAGTTTTAACAACTGACAAGGGGGGGTGATCTATTTTGAACTGGGACAGTCAATTTATATTTTTCTTGAATAGCCACCTAATTAAACTTATATTAATAACCATTTTAAACTAAAGTATTCTGTAAAGTATACTGTTGATCGACATATAATACAATATTTTAACTGTCACTGTATTTGCCTTTTTATTTTGAAAGAACATCATACAATTTTACACATTATACAACAGGAAACACATTGAATTATAATGTAAATAATCCTTATTGTACTATTTAGCAAGAATATTCCAATGAATTTTGAAAACTTGTAATGCTAATGTGACTTTTGAACTTGCTGTTTCTTTACCAATTTCTCAATATTAGACGTAATCCTTTATGTGTCCAGAACAAGTATATTAGTAAGATGTGCAACTGTAATAGTAGAACGTTACTTATTCTAACAATATTCATGGTAGAAAAAGTTTGCTCACAAACATATGAGGAGGCAAATCTGCACACGAGTCTTAGGAAACCGGTCTGATGGAATGTATATTCCAAAATGCAGTCAAATTAAGTGAAGTGGGAGATCCACAATGCTCTTTAAATTTAGCACAAAATCCTGAGGAGTTTTAGATTTCTATTAATACATTTACGAGTTTAAGGAGTATTATAAAATCCATATTCTGAAATGTAAAATGGATTTATGAATAAATCTATGTTACACTCTTTACAGATTCGAAAGAGGAAGAGTAATCTTGAGTATCCGGGGCATTCAAAATGTCTTGACGGGCCATTACTTCACCCGCAGGCCTATAGCTGACCGCTTCTGAGCTAATAGAACTTGATCAGCAACTAAATAAACTAAGGTTTCTTTTATGCACGTTATATTAGACTTCTCGTTGACAACGCTCCAAACATGCAAACATCATGTGTTAGGAAGTAGTTTCAATTTTCGCTATTGAAGAACAGGAGATACAGATATTTACCGATATTTTCCACTGCGAAATGGCCCTGGATCACTCCATACATTTGGAAGCAGTCTGTCTAAAATGCGCAACACGCCGTTCACATAATGTCACATCCCAGTATTTCTCTGCCGGAAGATGGTTTTGTCCAAAAAGTAGAAATGCCTATGAGCATTACAAAATTTCTTTTCAACTGTCACTTCAATTTGTCGGACAGAGCCGGAGATACGGTGATACGGCCTCATGTTCAATTTTGGAGAGTGCAAAGAAGGCACGCATAACAAGTTTTAAAAGTTCAAAATTCCCCTCAAGGTACATTGAATTTGTGCTCTTTCTTACTGAACCTTGCTTCCACTCTCATTCTATTCTCACAGTTACTTTCTTTTCCTTTCCTGCAGGGTAAATCGAGCAGAAGGCTTGCTTGGAAGTTCAATGAAACAGCAGAAAGGAAGGGAAAAGAAGGGAATTAGTTGGCACTAGGAAATGGAAAAGATGAAGAGAGAAGGGGCGGCCTTTCACGTTTCGCGGAGGAAAAGGAACAGCGATAAGGAACAGTGATGAATAATTAACGAGGAAGAGCTCTGGCGGTGGGTTTGCGAGGAAAAGAGCGACCTTCCAGGCAAGTCGTTAAGGACATAGAAATGTTCCTCTTCGATTCTATTAAAACTCGTCACCTTAGGGTTTCCTTCCTTTAGAGGCGTTTAAAAATAGGAAGCGATAACGCTAGATATTTTTGCTGCTACAGCGGAATGAATCGGTGCATTTGTTCTCTCGTAATTAATACTGCTTGACAAATGTAGGGAAAATGACCTGGGTCTTTTATTTCCGCTCGGGGAATGGAGAAGTTCCAATGAGCCGGATAATGCGCAAAATTACGACATCAGAAAGTTATGTCGCAAACATTTCCACTTTCTTAGGAGAAGACCATTTCTTTTACACCAGAAATGGGAACTGCTAAAATCCAACAGGTTTCTTAAAAACGTAGTCTTTTCATAGGTGAAATTAAATTTCCGGTTTTTGTCTGAAACTTGAGAAAATATTTAACGCATATTCATATAACATTATTGCGCTCATGTATTTGAAAAGAAACAGAAATTGAACTCAAGGATTATAATTATAAAACTTGTGTACATCTATGTTCAACATAATTAAAAATATTTGTGTGGCATGGAGTTAGATCCCGCTTAGGAATAGTTAAGGTGTATACAGGTATATAATATACCATTTACTTTTTTCCCAGAATAAGGATTCGAATGGGTGCGAGGTATACAGCTTTACAGAAAAAGGTGATACAACTAATTTGTGATAAGATATATTCCCCCAGGACACTTTAAAAACTTAAAAATTCTGGTTGTTTCTTGTGAATGTACACTTCACTTACTAACATTTTATATATTAAAGAAGATGTAGAAAATTAAGGTATCCGTGAAAAAATTACTGGACGAAAAGGAAATATATAGTAGCCAGTTTCAGTACTATCCTCTTAATAAAAATACGTTTATTGTGAATACATTTTATATATAATGCTCATACCCTTAGCCTAAAGGCGTTAATTAAATCGCTTTAATCATTTATAACTACATACATTTAAAACAGCTGTAAAAAGCCTACAGTACATGAATAACAATATGTTTTTGTTGATGTATAACTTGTATATATAAAATATATTAATCTCTATATAAACACACACGCACGTTATATATTATAGATAGAGAGGGAGAGACAGGGAGAAAGGGAGCCATTATAAGGGACACATTCCATTTTCTTAAGACTTTAACAAACTTCAGAATTTCTACAACATTGTATAACACAAACAATTATTGCATTTCTTGTGGAGTATTCTACAAAATGCTGCATGCTTGGATAAACCGTGCAGTAAATAATACTACAGTTCGATTATACCAAATTACATAAAGAATTACCATTGCTATTTAATCTAATAATTATAACAGAGGTTATCTACCGATCTTGAGCGAGTAAGTCTAACTTTAAATGTAAAGGAAGCTAAAATCTTACACAACAAGAACAGAATACGTACAGTACTAGGCTCTAGTTCCCGACGTCTCGGTTTCAAACCCTGCGGAGGGGATGGATTTTTTTTCGGGCGTAAAAATCCTTAGTATGGCTTCCTTTGGAAGGGAAGTAAAGCCGGTGGTCCCGTTTCGTAGATTTACGGCACGTAAAAGAACCTCAAGCCTGATAAAGAGGCCTTTAAGCAAAATTTCCGGTCTTTCACGCCCAATATAGAATGGGATGCTAAGAACCATAGCAGTTATAGAGCATCCATAAATAAAACTCAGTTTAATTTAAGAACAGAATAAACATATCTTACAAGAACTATGTATGCACACGTCTGTTCAGATCTTCTACCAACTAAAATGTGTAAGGATGTGTAGGCAGATTCTGTGACGTGACTAAAGTTATTTCTTAGACGTGATTGGTCCTTATCAGATGAAATAGTCTTGTATGGGATAGCAGTTTTGTGGCACTGCTTATTACGACTAATAATGTGTCATACAGAATAATGCGGAACTATTCAGGCATCTGTCCGTTCACTGACCATCCTGATATACCGAAGTGGTTATTACACAACCGGAGCACACTCAAATTCACATGCAGACTATGGATGCCAAAATAACTTCTAATCAAAGGAAATGAATGTTTCGAGTCAAGCAGCAAATCGAACCATTGACTATTCATGCTCTACCAACTGCACCACGAGGCCGATTATGGTTTTTCTCAAAAATGTCATTATTTAAAATACATGCATAGAGTACATATTTTAAAAGTAATACTCAAATTACTTGGCTATATAAAATTTCTAATGCCCATATAATTTGATATCGTTCAACCAGAAAAGTTAATATTGGAAGACGAAAGAAAGCTCACGTCTTGACCCAACTAATTGGAGCCTAAGGCAAGAAGGTTGCACCACCACCCCAAAATTGCTGTCACCTTTCGTCAAAAGTATTTCTGAATGTGAAACTACTTACAGTTTTTCGATCTAATGTTAAATGAAATGTCTTTGACAGCAGTATCAAAGTTTAAAGATTTAGGACGTTTTCAGTATGGAAAAATTCAGGTCATTCTTAAATTCTGTGTAACTGTTGGCACACTACACACAAAAGTATTCTCCACATTTCACGATCTTGTTTTATTTGCTTTTTCCACACGTTTATTGAATATTAAATTCTACGGTACACCGGAAAGAGTATCATTGTCTATTTTGAAAGAAACAAAACCACATGTGTTGCATTCACCTGACTTTTCTACTCGCCATTCTACAAATATTGTCAAAATATTATTCCTCTGTCTTTTTCTTGTTACTCGAGATAAACTCTCACATTATATATTCATTGGAGAGATTAGAAGGATACAATAGGCTAAGCCAGCCAGACTCTTAAAAAGCGGATCCCTAGGCGATGGCTTTGAAATTCTATGTTCCTTGCATCACTACGAGAAAAAACGAATAGCGACTTAGCACTCGAAAAAAATATAAGTATCCATTTGAAAACTCAAACTGATAACAAAGAACATTTTCGAAACTGCTAACGCCATAAAAAATTTATTTGATATAAACTGTGTGCTTTAACGAGATCTAATCTGCATTTTCTGTGTAGTAAGATTTACCAATTCCACGAAAATCACTCAGAATGTAGAGGTCTTTACAAGCTATTCGCAAAAAATTAAAAACTATACATATATTTTATTAGTCGTGCAAATATCTTAAACATACATTTTAATGAAAATCGTATAGAGAGAAACGTTTTGAGAAAGCAAAAAATAACAAACCTTTTTCCGTATAAGGGGTATTTTGGGGTGGGGGATTTGTTTTTTAAATCTTCCAGCTGCATGCTTGGAAGATGCTGAACTTTGTGCCAAGTTTGGTATTTAACCGACATTTTGTTTTTTTAATTATGTCGTTCACAGAAAGACAGACACCAAGATATACCCACACTCACGCACACATCTTTTTCTGAAAGTCCTTTTTTCTTTTTTCGATTCAAGGAGCCTCAAAACGTGTATTCCGTTGAGATCTAGGTATCCAATTTTTGGATAGAATACAATACTTCCTCTACTTGCTATAGGTAAGTATTAGAGAAAGCAAATAAATATATATTGGAGCAGGTACATTGGAAAGAGAGAGAAAAAGCATATCATGAGCAAGATTGGTGGTTCTACTAGTTTAAAAAGCTAATATACAAGCATCGTTTGGAGAAAAAAACTGCATACTTCGGTTTCTTCTGTGAAAAGAGAATGACTTATTTTTCTGGAACCTCTTATTAATTCAGGTGCAGCACTTAAGAACCTGCACTATTCAACATGTGTTCAGAGAAGGAGGGAAAAAAAATCAAAGGAGTTTCTGCAAAATTCGCAAGCGCCCAGCAATGGCTGGCATCAGCTAACATTATAAGAAACCATCTTATGTTCTAGTCCGACTCCAACTTAAATTGGATGCATTGTGTAGATGGTATGCCTACTCCAGTTTCAGAAAACATGCCTTTCCTTTCTGTAGTCTCGTTTTTTCTTGAACTGAATTTTTACTTAACGATTCACAACCCTATATTTTGGGAAGAGGGAAGGAGTCGTTTTTACGAGCATAGGCCTAAGTTAGCAATAAGTATAAACATTTCAACTTTCTTTAGCATATTTTGTTCTGCATGAAACCTAGCAAAGGAATATAAAATTATCACAAGGTAAGGAGTAAATTGTATGTAAACCTTAAAAAAGGAAGATACAACGGGAGTGCCAACCCTTCAGGTCTTGCAATTTCTTTTAGAGAAGCCATATCAGAAATACTAACTGCCACTTTGCAAAGTCCAGAAAATGAAGTCTGAATTCCACAACGGCAATAACGTTTGCGTTACACATAAACGTACTCGTTTGAAGTGGAGCGGAGCTATATGAATTGTGCTGTTGCATGATTTACAATTCTTTCTTGAGCTCAACGCGACTTTAATGCATGTATCTAAAACACTCCAAATCCAATCAGTTAGTGTTGCTTCCGTGTAGCTTAATTTGGCGCTTGATTCTGGAATTCCCTTTTCTTATGACAAATCGCTTCTATATTCCAAATTCCGAGGTACATTCCGGTATGAACGTTTTGATACTTCCCTTGCAAAACCCTTTTTTGTGTTTTATAAAGCACTTTTACAATGATGGAGTTTATAAGGGTCATTAACACATAATATTCCCTTAGCTCAGTTTTCATAGGATCCATTTTCATATCAGCGCCAGTTCTTCAAAATTCTACCACTTATCTATAGCACAAATACTAAACCTGGTATTTAAGCTTTCGTAATGTTTCATTTTCACAAAATAATAAAATTCAAGCAATGCATATGCATTTCATCTGCCATGCAAATATCTTGAACATATTGTATTTTAATCGAAACGTTAGAGCCATTTTTGAGAAAATACAAAGTAATTAAAGCTATTTCCATGTAAAGGGTAGCTGAGGTGGGGTATTTTCTTGAAAATCTTCGTGTCGCATCCTTGGAAGAAGCGAAACTTAAATACCAAGTTTGGTATTTAACCGTCTTTTCGTTTTTGAGTTATGGTGTTCTCTCCCCCCCCTCTCTCTCTCTCTCTCTCGTTCTCTGACCTCACCACGCACACATGTGAGCGCGCATATGCCTTTTTCTAAAATGCTTTTTTCATTCAGAGGGTCTCAAAACGTATATTTCTGGTGAAATCTCAGCATTGAATTTTTGGAATGGAACACAATACTTGTTATAGGTAAACAATAGAGAAATTAATAAAAATAAAATGTTAATATTGCAGCAGTAGCTTCTTAGTTCTACTGTAAGTGAAGAAAAATTAATAGGTACCTTGGCTTTATCAGCTCATTTGGCTGTGCATCATCTGTACCCTTTTGTGAGGAGTAACCCTCAACACGGACGTTTCTGTTATTCTCGCCGTTCAGGCCTATATATCAATAGAGACTTGACCTGTGAGGGAATCTGCCGAAATTAAATTCCTAAGATACGTCGCAAGGTAAAGAACGCTATCCCCACATATCCAATATAAACGTAGGGCAAGCGATGTCAAGGAAGGCATTGTGGGGGCAAGCAGAAAAAAAAAGCTTGTAGTAAGACTCGGCAGGTAGCTTAACGTTTTCATCTTTTTTACCTTCTACCTGCGCATTAGTTTACACGGTAAACATATCAGTAACCAATAGAGGGCAGTTCTGCTGGCACCAAAATGGTTTAATAGATAACGCTAACCTTTGAACTTCGGTGTTGTCGGTAAAAAGTTGTCTTTACTGTTCTTGCTCTGGCATACTTTAAAACGAAGTATATTTTCTTTGTTATAAATTCCTACAGTTATTAATGTATGCCTTTCGCAGAAATTACTAACTTTAGAGAAGTCAAAATATCCTGTTACTGAATGTTTCATATCAGGTTTGAGATTCTTGAAACTACGCCGAAAAATTAAAATATAAAACCTAAGTCTCACTATGCATTGTTCTTTAAATACTATATGCCAGCAGCTTTCACACTTATTATTTTATTATTACATTTATGTCACAATTTTCTGTGTAATTTCATGATCATAAACTATACAGTGGTAAAATGCTGAAGCCCTATAAATGTTTTGATACATTTCTAAACGACAGTTTTAGAAATTTGTATTTCAACAGTGTGTTTCATCTAAAAGGATTTATGAAATAAACGAACATTTTTAAAGTGTTGTGAAATATAAAATTGTCAGTATAAGAAGCTGTTGTACAATGCTCTGTCATTTGTTATCAAATAAAAGCATGCGTTATTATATAAAAGCAAACACATATCTTTGCATAGAAGACCTATGGCTCCAAAATTAGGTCATTTACTCACAACACTGCAGAAGAAGCGCCCAAAAAGGAAATGGTGATTGATTCCGATTTCGACGAATGGTTGCAAGCAAGGATGAGATTAATGTCTCTCGCTACAGGATAATATATATTCATAGAGGAAAAGGATATTGCAGTCTTGTGGCGAAATTATGAACATCTAAATCCAAAATTAGCAACACTAATTACGCAACTTCTTTATGCTCCTGTGACTACTTTCAGCGAGTGAAATCATTTTGCGGTAGAGGAAGAATTTTGTACTGTTAAGGTAGATTTCCACATAACGTGTTCCGACTGTGCACCGACCGTGTCGTGTCGTGTCGTGATTTGCACATAGCCTACCGTGTTCTGACTGTGCGCCGACTTTTCATGCTTGATTTCGATCTGCTCATTTTGTCATCTTTTCAATAAGCAATGGATCTCAAAGCAGGAGTCATCGTTATAGCCTAATGATGTTTATTTTGTTTTACTGAAGAGACAATATAGTTTAAGCCTCTCACCTATAACCCTCCAGATGTTACCTTTAACCACTGTATTGTCATGATTTTTTTGTGACATCGTATAGTTCCAGTTTTTGTTGAACCAGCGCAACTCAACATAGTGAGGAATACTCGTATGAGGGGCTACCACTGTGAGAAGCATGAAGCGGACCAAACCATCTCCCCATTTTAACTGGATAACCGTCCATCTGTATCCTGCCATGTGGGTTTGATTCGGACTGGTGAGCCATGGCCCGTCAGTGTTTCGCTCAATAGATGCAAAGCAAATAGGAGTTTAATAGCATTTAACAACAAAGAACTTCAGCACATTTAACACTATCAGTTTCTTCTAACGTGCTATTAGTTTTACTTTTGTGTTCAGGTTTTGACAGAATATTTATGAAGTTGTGAAAAATATCAACAATTTTTGTTAATTTGCAAAATGTGAAGATACATTTTTAGGCAGTTAACCTAAACTAACAATATTCATATCACTTTGTTCCTTAGGAGCTAAAACTAGCCACTGTCACGAACGAAGACGGTAAATGACATTTGCTGCGCAGTCTGTTGCAAGGAGTGGGAAAATGAGTGGTCGCAAGCACGTGGCGGTATGATGACATATTATTTTTCTTCTTAAACGTTAATGCACTGCATAATATGAGCTATCTGCCTTATACTTCGTCGCTGGGTTCTGTTACAGAGTCAGAATCCCAAAATTATCAGTAAATTTACACGCAAATACTTTGAAACAGACTACCGGTAAAAGGCTGATAAACACATGCCTATGACGTCGCAGAGTTTTTGCAACTGCACAAACGATTCTAAACTTCCTCCAATCTCGGTACTACTCACACTGAGCTCGGGCGGAGTGATCATTCCCACTATCTCCAGGAGCACGGCTCACAGCTCTAATTGATTTTGAAGCCGGGACTGCCGAGCTCAAGTATTAGGACGCATTGACGTTCTACAGCGCACCGTGCCGAAATCCCATGCAGGCCGCAATCCTTTCTTGAAATGTCTCACTTTAACCTTTGAACTCTAGTTAGTGAATGATAAATTGAACTTCTATAATCACTAGCATGCCAAAGGATTGACTTTGAGCTTAGTGCTGTGAGAATCAGAGAAAGCGAGTTTGCCATTCTCTCTTTCCTTCCTCCATTCCTTCCTTCTTTCTTTCCTGAGCGTTCATGCGTTTGAAATTAAATCAACCATTGCAGTATTGGAAAATAAATTTGTCATTTAATGACCGAAAGCTAGTGGTGAAGAAGTTGGCTTCGAAACTCGGTTATTGCGTGTTAGATTCCTGGCTGGGATCTAACACATCCATATTAACATGGATTAGTCTCAACCTCTGCACTTTTGGAAAGTGAACATGATGTTTTTTCTAGTTAAAAGTAACAATATAGCCGAAATTTAACTCAAAGTGATCGAAGGTATGCTCCAATTCGTGAATGTTTATAAGATTTCAGTTCCATTTGGTATAAAAGGCGTATAAATGAGACATTTAGCTGCATTTTGGAAACTTCCTGAATCCTGTTCATGATGTGCAAGACTGTGGGCAACTGTTTCTTTTCATAATTGTTTTCTTTCAGCTCATTCCAGAAGAAACTAAACAAGCTATCCTAAATTTGTGTACTTCTTTTCTGGTATTTAAGGAGCATTTGCACAATTTTTGGTTACAATTTGATTACTTAAACTTAAATCCTCTGCGGACTTCTTTCTCAGCTCATGATATTTTCGATGGAATTGCTGGAATTGTTTTTTAATATTCGTTATTAACACTTTATTTTGGAGTCTTCCTTCATTGTGGCAAGACCATCGCCACCACTGGTACTGGGAACCTCGTTTAATAGAAGGAATAAACGGAAATTATCAGCAGCAATACTCTTAGGCTTTTGCGGCTGCCAATCCCCGGGAGGAAGGGATGAACTGAAAAGACCACAGGAGGTTACAGGCTACATGCAGCCAGGCCACAGAGACGCACAGAAGTTCCTAACATTTCGAAGACCTGGCCCACTACTGGAGCTGTCCAGAGAGGGCGATGAACGACCCTTACAACCAGCCAGCCACCTGGTGTTCACGAGGAATACTCTCTCCATGGACAGAATTAGACAGAGTACGCGCTATCTGTCCGGCACCGCCTCACGCCACGAACTAGTAGCACACCTGAATCATGAAAGGGAAATGAGAAAAATCGTGGTAGAAGAGAGACTATCTAGCATTCGCGTACCGATCAGGGCAAACCATGAAACACCTAAAGTCAGAGTGGGCGGTCGACGGGAATCTCCCGAATGCTAGCCTCACATGTTACCGCGGTAGCAGTACTCTTCTCGACTGTTTCCATATATTGCTAGCACACGAGGTAGAATGCTAGTAAATCACCAACATTCCTACATTAACTGACAAAATTTAGCAGAAAACTGTAAAACAGGTTGCAATCCTTGAACCATCCATGTGGGCTGAACAACTTCGGCTTTTAATGAGCAGGGCTTAGCAATATTGGAGTAATAAAAAAGGTCTTCATTTACCGAAGATGGTTAACGTTTAGATGGGTTCGGTACAAATATTAATATGAATTGTCGATTTCTACCCTGTTACTACGATATGAGAAGGAAAAGTAAGGTAGAAGAAGAGGATTATCCTTCTAAGCGGCACGCTCTTATTTTACTGAAGTTTGTAAGTACTACACTAAGGGAGTATAAGACCGCATGCTTAAAACTGTTCTTTGCTGTCAGGTTTACAAACACGGCCTCACTGCACACACATTAATTTCGGCTCTCCGTATAAGCCTTGTGGATTCCTGTCTCTGATGGATAGCGCTCGAGATAATCCACCGTCCAGTGCCGTCACTTTCACTGTTTCGTCTGTAGATGCCTGAGGAAGCTCATAAACGCGGCCCTATTCATGTTAACACTCCCCCATTATGAAGTTGTTTCATTAGGCTCTCCTTTGTGCGCGGATTCTTATCACAAGAAGAACAGTAAATTATCTGAGAGAAAAGTTTTGTGTGGCTGGGTGTTAGCACAGACCTTTTAAATATTCATTTTGATGTAAGACATGGATATCAATAAATAGGACTCCCTTCTCGGAGGAATGTGATCAAGCTACCTTTTTTATTATTATATTTGTATTTAAAAAGCTGTTTTAACCCATTTGGATGAGCTCCATTGATGTGTAGCAGCGAAAATACCAAGGCCGATGAAAGCTGTATAAGTGCAATATTCATCTGTGCCAGGAAATGAGAGAAACTGCTTTTACAATTTCACACTTAGTAAAAGATGGCCCATTCTCTCTAGCCTGTATCTTTAATGTCAATTTTCCAGAAAGCCATGGGATTTTCTTAACCCGATGGGAGTATACTGTTATTTATTTCCTTTTATTTGCGTTGGAACGAGCTGAAATTCAAATTGCAGAAGAAAATAAACTTCAAGAATTTGATTCCAATTATTTAATTCCCTAAACTCGATTGTTAGATTATAAAAGTTTTTCACTTCGGTCCCTAGATGGTTAATAGTCCGTAATCGGATCATACACCCGATGCCAACCATATACTTAGTGTGTTTGTTTAACTGGTTGTTTTTCTGTAGGCACTGAAAACATTTCTGAACCGCTACATATAGGATGCTGATAAAGCGTTTGAAGACTTTATCAAAATTATTTAGTTTGAAAAATGAGTAAAATATAAATGACAGTAATTGAAGTTGATGTCTCCTAAAAGTAATAGATTTTTAACAATTATTTGAAGTGATAAGGATAATTCGGCACATAGTTACGGCCAGCTGACAGGTTGCGGTGAAGCGGTTAGAGGAAGGTTCGAAGCTAAGCCTTACAGAAACAGAAACGGTCAGGAAAACAATGTTCTGGAATGATAAAACCTTCGAACCTGCGGTATTTAGATAATAGTGGCGGACAGTCAATGGTGGTGTGCGTTAGAATGCAACAGGCCAATATAGCAACGAGTCTTTAGCCACGTGATGGAGCGCTGCGGAAATGAGACATAACCTTAGTATCGTGAAATCACGAAAACAGGGAGAATCAAACTACACGAGATAAAGAGAGGAAATAAAGAGATTAAGAACTAGTATCTACTAATTTCGGAATAGCAAAGCATAATGATTATTTTTAAAAGGTTTTATAAAACATGTTCGAAACGTGCTAGAATTGGCCGTTATTATTAATACATTTTACGCTTTTATTTTGAATGTGTGATTATTAACGTCTACTTGAATTAAGCAGATCCTGTTTGACATTGAATGGATAATGTGACATTACACTTATGCTAACTGCAGTCATTAGCTTTTGTAACACAAGGAGCCTATATGATGCTCATTCAGTTCGATACTCAACACAATATTTGAACGGCATTCCAGTTGTTGCAACATTCTTTTTAATATGCATTTTACATGCATTAAGTGAGAAATGAAATGATTGTTTTCTATAATAATATAGCAGGAATGTTATGCTCCCGATCTAGCATTAACTTTTTAGACAGTTTTAGGCAGTGAAGCCCAACCTGTTCTCTTACGTTCTAAGGTTCAAGGTCCATAGTTCACCCCACCTACTATAATTTAAGAGATTGACAAGCTAAACCAAGTTGATTGACAAGTTAAACATTCAAGTTCCACTCCTTGGCATCACGAGTGGAAATGAGTGGCAAGGGAAACTCCCTTCATCCCCTCTCTCTATAAGGTCCTGGTTTTAGCTATAAAGAACTGGTATTACGTGACAGAAACTGCCAATGAATGAAACTACAGTACTGCAAGGAGATAGCAGAATTGTTGCCGCCAGACAGCGGAATACGGCTTAGTGGAAAAGGCAAATTCAAAGCTTTGAGGTGGGTCCTTTCAGAAAAATATAATCTTCGAGAAAATGGAATCAGAAAAACGTTTAAAATACTACATTTTAAGTAGAATTTTCTAAAAGTAACATACATATTTTCGTTTTAGTAAGAATGCATATAATTAAATTATTTCATTGTATAAATAGAGTTTAAAGTGCAACACATTGATGCTAGCCTCTGATTCTCCTATAAACATCTTAAGTTTAATTTCTAAAAAATAGCTTAAAATTTATTATCCATATCTGCATAATTTAACATTTTTGAAAAATAAACATCAAGTTGTACAACAGTTTATTCTAAAAACAGGCTTTTTTGTGTGGCAGAAGGCCTAAATATACTTTGTGTAGGGACATTCAAAACTAAAGTTCTTATTTTACACGCAGTTTAACCGCAGGACTGCAATTTAAGTTTCAGGGTTTGTTACGCCAAGTTTCAACAGAGCTTTGGATAAGCACTGCGCGGATGGAAATTGTACAAACACCTAGCCATTAGAGCATAAAATCACGTTTCCTTGCTATTTATTACTGCTGATTTGCATATTCTCTCCCGTTCTGTAGATTACAAGGTAAACACAGCTAATACAGTCACTTTACTGCGACAAAACATAGTTTTCGCATAGCTTGTATCATCGCACAAACATCTACACGCTTTGTGTTTTGCAGTGACCAAACATTGCAGTCAAAAATAATATTCAGTCTCAGAGGACTTCAAGAGCTGTAACATCTGTTTACATCTGTACAAATTCGGTCTATGCAAATAACCCCTTTTGCATGTTACATTGTTAATAAGAGGCAAATAAATTCATTAAATTTACAAATAGCATCGCCATTGGAGAAATCTTTACTCAGATGGCATCAGATTACTTTTCATCAATCAATAAACAGTGCGAAAAGAGTCTGCCTATGTGCTTTCAAACTGAGTGGCAAATGACAGGTCAAACGTACGATCTGCTCCTCAGCTAGTCGCTCTTATGACATCACAGCCTGAGGTGACAACGTATTAACGTGTCTAACAAAGAGGTTGGTTGTCCTTGACCGCGGTTGCCGATCAATTAAATATCAGGCAGGTGCAGGCATCGAAAAAGGGCAATTATATTTGTTATTACGTTTTGAAAACGGATTGTGAAACAAATTCAAAGCACTTAAGTGTTTACATTTCTAGTCAATACATACATTCCTAATTTCCTGCACGTTTAATATTGAATATAATAATTATTGCTAATTTCGATTCCATGTACTAAAATCCAGAAAATAACTGCTAATTTCAGCTCCTCTTATTAAATAATTATAGCTCCAAACCCAACTCGTCGAGACCCAAGCTTGTAAATAAACTTTGGCAAAGCCAACTGTAAGAAAGAGCGATATCTACTGCATAATACAGCTGCAATAGCAATCATAAAAGCTGGGAGGAAGTTAGTTACATTTTTAATTACTATATCTACGATGTCAACTCTGAAATTGTTTAAATTCTTCTCTTGAATATCGTCTATATGTTTCTTTATAATGAAACGCATTAAAACAAATGCTTCTGCTGTTACATACTCATGACCTTCTCTACATGACATTCTAGAAACCATTCCTATAAAAGCCTATTCTTTTGTCTACCATGTTAATCGAGATAAAGCTTTCATTACATATTTCCTTATAGGTACAAGGGAGCGGAAGCGACAGTCAAATCTTTAAAACATGGGTAACTGGCCTTGAAATTCCACTCTTTGCATGAACACGAGAAGCAGACGTATGAGGACTTCAAAAAAGTATAAAGTGTTTGAAAATTCAGGGCAAAATTCAAAATGATGTATTAGACATTATTAGTGTTTTAACGACACCTAATTTTTACTTTCTCTGCCACGTACATAGTAGGTAGAGAAGGTATTGCGTTCCACCCAAAAATTCGATACCAACATTTCACCGTAAATACATGTTTTGAGGTCCTCTGAATAAAAGAAAGCATTTTTAGATCAAAAAAATCTGCGCGCGCGTATCTATGAACAGGATAACTCAAAAATGAAAAGTGGAATAAATACCAAACTTGGTATTTAGGTTCAGTACCTTTTAAAGATGCGGCACGGAGATTTTCAAAAAAAAATATCCTCACCCCAAACTACCCTTTACATGGAAAATTATTCAAAATGTTTTATTTTATAAAAATGCCTATGACGATTTTGATTAAAATGCCGTATATTAAAGATATTTACATCAAATAAAATGTACACATATCTTGAATTTTCTGGGAATACCTGTGAAGTCCACTTAATTTGGAAGAAAATTTGTATGTATAACTGGTAAACATTAAGCGATAACTAAACGTACCACAAAAAAGGAGATCTTTTTAAAACACACATTTTATTTCAAATAATCTTTTTCTGGATCTTCAGCCATTTCCAAGGTATTCGTTGTTAATGGTTCTATTTGCTCAACACTTTGTCATCAAGTCCCAGTGATTTTCAGTTGCTACTCGAGATTGCATGGAAACAGTATGGAATTTTAAGGCCGGCGTATAGCGTCCAATTCTTAAACATTTGACCACCGCTGTTCTCTTTGCTCCTAACGAAATGTGCAATGTAGCTATTTCTGAAAAGGGTATTTGGATTAAAATGTAGTAGATAGAAAAATAAGCTTCAGTAAGAATATTTTGTATACCCACTAATAAATCTGTGTGGTAGCCTAATGTCTGTTTCTTACGGTTTACCAGTTGCACAAAAGTATACAAAACTCATTGATTGAGGCTATTCTCAGACAATTCAAAATATATATTTTGTCATAGATTGTCTTAAATATGTGGAATTTTCATCGAAATCGTTTTGCCATTTTTTAGAAAATTAAACATTACAATTTGCCATTTATAGAATAGTTCGGAGTGGGAGCATTTTCTTGAGTACATCTTTGTGTCGTATTCTTGAAAGATACCGAAGTTAAATACCATGCACACGCGCGCACACACACACACACACACACACACACACACACACACGGGCCTTTTTTAAAAAAAGTATTTCCGGTGAAATATCGACTTTCAATTTTGGGGTATAATATAATATAATACTTACAATAGGTGAGTAGTAGGAAATTAATGCGTTCTTGCATATATGAGACAGTATTTCATTGCCATGCTTATACATGAGAAATTTCCAGTCATCATTGAATGCTTTGTTGTGTGTTTACCACGGTCTGCGCTGTGGTTACTCTATTGTGTGTACAGGCATCGTCATCGATGATGGCTCGGTGTAAATAAACAAGACATCGGCGACCAATTGCAGGGATAGGTTACTTGAAACAGTGCTTTCGGAGTGGAGGACAAATTAAACTGGGTTCCTGCCAGGATGGACTGGCCACGAAGCAGTTGCATTCTAAATATATCGATATCATTTAATTACCCTGAAAATGTTTCTACGTAAATAAATGTTAATAATCGAAGCAGCCTGGGAATGTTTTAGTTCAAATCATTTCCTACGCTCCACAGAGTCTGGAAGAATGGATGTGAGTAGCTTCCTAATGAAAACAGAAAAAATCAGTAGTTAAAAAAACCTAGTGGCAGCTAATTAACTGTTCCTAAAGTTGAAGTCCCGATATATCCACAAAAGTTAAAGGGACATAAAATTAAAAAAGAAGAACAAAAAAAACTAATTTTGATAAAATACACAAATCAGAGTATGTTCAACTTCATAAGAGTAAAAAAAAAAAAAAAAAAATAGTAACAATATTAAGAAATCGTATAAGGACTAGATAATACAATATGTCACAATAAACTATACAAGGGAGTATTTATAAGTTCTTAATTGCTGAAATAAACTTTCTGCCATTTAGTGCCGTGGATAGGCTATTTGGTACACTCGCTTCCATTTATTTCGTCCCCGCAGTTTGGGAGGCATTCTACTGGGCTTCACAGTCAGAGTTCTTCCAGCACCTGAGCGATTAGGTGCCTGAGTGGCTAAATCAGGTATTGAACAAGAATGAAGATTGGACAAGTTAATTATTAAAATAATGCCTAGATAATGTGTCCTCCTTGAGAGTAAAAAATATAATGTACCATTATGCTACCATCAAAGATATTTGTTCGTGGAGATATTGTGCAAAACATGGTTTTATTTAGTTATTATACTTATATTATTTTAACTGGTTATTATAAGTGATGAAGAGTAAAGCTACTGCTCAAAGTTATATATTCATATGTGAATGACCTAGAATTATGCACATAAAACAGAACGCTACTGCATGCGCAAAAAGGTGAACAGATACACGCAGCTCCTCCTTGTTAGAGATACTCACCTGTGACGGCTAGAATGCCTTCCAAACCTACGGGAACAGCATAAATGGAAGCGAGTGTACATTGCGTTTGTTTCTCCCTGCAGTTTATTCCGGACAATCGATGACGATATCCCTTATGGTTAAAGGATACTTGCACTTTTCAAAATCAAGTGGTTCCTCTCTTGAAGGTATCTATGCGAGGCCAACTGCGTTTTTAATTTAATCTTCAGGCGGCACCGTAGTCGAGTGGTTAGACCGCTAGACCAAGGCGGCCCGGGTTCAAGCCCAGGGAACCGCATGCGAGATTTGTGGTGGATAAAATGGCGTTTGGGAGGGTTTTCTTCCGATTCTCCGGTTTTCCCCGCCATTCATTTCACCAACTCTCCATAATCACCTTTCCCTTCATTCATCTTACCGCAATTTCATATCATCTTCTTCCTCGCTTTCATACCAAGCTTCGGGCTCATCCACATCCTGGCAGTTCACTCCGATCCATGGTCTGCCCTCTCCGACAGGCGTCTGACCCCAGGCACCTGCTTGTAATTCCTGGATGGTGTAAGCCCTAACAATTGGGAGGGTAAACAGAGAAAGAAGAATTTAATTTGACCTCTTCTTTCCAAATGGAGTGGCTTACTGTTTTCGCAACTTGTTTCTGTTACGGCCGCTGAAGCTCTAGAGCTTGAACCTTTGGTCCGTTACTTTCCTGTTTATGATAGAAACTAAGCGAACTGGGATTTGATTGGTATAGTCGCACCAGTGACGGCTCCTGACCTAAACGATAGGTGAAGCTCTTTCACACACAAAACAGGGCATGCAACTTACTTATTTCTTGTACGTTAAGTTGACGCTCCTATCCCTTCGGTTGGCGTACTCACATGCCACGAGCTTTTAAAATGTTTGATGTAACACTTCGTACCTTTCCTTTCCACTTTATGTGTCGATACACTAAGAATTGCCCTCGGTCTACCCTTAAATATATCTCTTTATTCGCCCTCAGTGCACAAAGAAAAATATTTTTGTAACACACAACACACTGACATTTTGCGGATTCATTGCAAATTGCCAATGGTTTAAATGTTTTAATATACAAACTTATTGTTGATACTTTAATTCACACTAGCGAACTTCCAAGATCATACACACGACAATAATCGCAGGACACGGAATATCCCGAATGACCGAGCCAGAATGATTTAGTCCGAGAACTTGGATTTGAAAAGTGAGGCAAAACATTCCGTTACCCAAGGAAAGGGATATTTGCAAATATACAAACGATTTCACAAGTGTCAATGACTACCGAATAGCCTCTACAAGGGTCTTTCTGCTCCAGGATTTTAGCTTCACCGTAGCCTCGAAGCAGGATTTTGTGGAAAGTACCCAGTACTCATACAGCCCAAGCTTGTGTGTTTTCCTTATTCCCTGCTAATGCTGCGGTAACACTTCGGAATGGGCGATTTTCGCCCTTAAAATAGTGATTAGCAAAATTATATTCATCTAAGTTGCTAGTGGGATATATAAATATAAAATGTTTAAAATAGACATAAAATTATATTAGAATGCACCTAGTTAGAAAACAGTTGAAGCGGCGTTCACTAACTTTGCTTGAGGAATCGCCCCTGGGTCGCACACGTACATGCGATCGTTTTATGGTGAGGCCATGAATCGCGCGAATGCGCCACTGTCTATTATACTGAGAGTTTTTCGTTCAGTAACTCCCGTGTTACTCACGAGTGATAGTAACATGCACTATAATGAGTACTAACCTTGTTATAAGTTGTGTTGCAAGTGGTGTCCATCTGCGTGAAGACATTCCTGGCGTCTTCAAATGAAATTTCCATTCACACGCATAAATTCTCCTTGTATAATGCTCATAATTTCTGTTTGTATATAGTCCTCAAGTTCGTCTATGGTGTGGCGATTGTTCCTATAAGCCTTTTGGGGGGAGGGGTTCCATAAAAATAGATGCACCAATTTCGTCAATTTTATCCTCCGTGAGAACATTTCGTTTTCACTTCTTAGCTTTAGCGTTTAGCGATCCCGTTGTCCTAAACTTATTAACCAGATGTTTAACCTGCAACTGGAATACTAGGACATTTCTCCTGAAATTGTCTGCACACTCCACATGATTCGATGTTTACGTACGCAATGTACATAAAATTCGTTGTTCAAGCGTGAATTTGTCAGCAGGCATTGCAATGGACTCATAACAAGACATTAACACCCTTAAGTAAATCACACATAACACAGATATCTTAAATAAACTTTCACCTTTGAGATGCACAAGCACAATGCTCCTTACGGCACCAAAAACAAAGCAGCGACTGAAGCACAGCTGATAGAGATAACCTTGAACGCGTCATGCGCAGCCAGTTGCCTTTCGGAAAAATACGGAGGTGTCTGCAGTGCAGACTGCTACACATATAGCTGATATGTGGCCTCACCTTATAACGGTCGCACGGTACTTTGCTTGGCTGCAAAATCAACGTTTTTTTCGTCTCCTGTATCTGTATGATAATTACTTCTCTTCCTTTTGTTACAATGTCAAGTTGCTGAACTTTCTGTACTGATTTATCTGTAGTCTAAGGGCTTATTATTGCCATTAAATTCACCGAGCCGGAGAACATGATGGAAGTGCTGTCTTTATTTTGTATGTTTAATAAAATCTGGTGCATATAATTCATATGAAAATACGGAAATAACATCAGATAATTTAAGACGTTTTTTGCATTATTTAAAACGAATCGGACGTGTTATGCTTTTAATGATTAACCCTTGTCCAAACCCACACTTCTAAATAACCTGTCCATCACTGCACTTGAAGCATCAACATAAGAGGCCTAAATCAAAATCAGAGATGGCAAAATGGGGCTCTCGAGTCATTTGCACTCCCAGGCGCCAATCCCTCTCTGGCTGGCTGTCCATTTGTTATTTACTTTCTGCGAAATGGCCAGGCGCCTGTTGCATACTTGATGACCCGCGGAAGAAAGGTATTTTCGCCACCCCTAACTTAAACCTGTTTATTCTTCGAACTAGTCATTGAGAAGGAAACGCCGAATTCCTAATTTTGTTTGCGTCGAATCACCATCGGTGACGATTACTTTACTCTCCATCCTACTATGTGTACTCGCAGTAGCTCCTGGCTCATTCTATGCATTTTTGAGTCTCTCTCTATAATTATTACCTTCGATTCATGATGTTGATAGGTGAACCGAGCCATGTGCAGCATTTCAAAATGTACCTCTTCGTTTTTGTAGCACATCTAGGGCCTGATATTTAGTTCCCTTAATAACTAAACATTGCATCTAAAACGTTGAACTATCACAATTCATAAATATCTCCAGATGTCTGTGTTCTGCCGCTTCTGCTTCCTTGCATTTGAGTTGAGGGTTTGCTACACAATACTTTCGTTAGGAAATGCATTCAGTGGCATTTCTTACAGTTTTGGGAGCACCCTGATATTAACAGCACTGTTGCAAATGGCTAGGAAGACCATATCAAGCAGCCCAATTATGCAACGTTCTGAACACTTCTGTTTAGGATTGCCGATCATAAAGTAAGTGTTTCGTAACGCAGAAAACACCAAAGAAAGTCGGCAGCATCCTCGTTTACAGAGGATGTGGTTATGTTTTGATCGATATATTAGGGAAATGAGTTTATATACCGATCCGTCGAACATGTTTGCCTCTACAATATAGTGAATCAGTGGAGCTCGGCATTTGCCTATTTTCCTATTTTATTCCTTTGTTTAGAATCATAAGCATTATATACAAGGTTATACGAAAAGAAAGAACAGAATTTAAATATTCATTTTTAATGAACGACAATAGATAATAACACACACGAAACATCATTGAATAGAGGAGACTTAAACGTTTTAAGCCCTCTCCTATTAGTTCCATTCAATGCCTCCGGCGACGCTGGGTTTGTTTACAAGAAAATGGCGACGCCACAAGGAAAAATGGTCGTTTTTTGTGCTGCAGTATGCAAAGAGTGAATCAATTTTGATTGTAGCGTGTATTTCGTTGTAAGCTCAACAACGAGCCGCCTCATCATAAACAATTTACAATTGATACAATAAATTCGTAGAAGATGATTGCGTATGCAAAAGGAAAAGCACTGGCCGTCCTCACATAACAAAAGGTGCTCATTTTGAGCACATAAAATACAATGTTGAACTTTCCTCTATTTAGTGATGTATCGCATGTGTCGCCATCTATTGTCGTTCATTAGAAATAAATATTTAAAGTCTATTTCTTCTTTTTGAATAACCCTGTATATGCCTGTATTGTTTTCTACTTTCCACAGGGCGAAAACATAGCAGTGACCCAAAAAGACTAGACTTACTTCATTACAAAACGCAACAATAGCCTGTTTAACAATAATACATAACAAACTCAATAAAAATTACAAATCAGCGTGGGAGTGTATAATGTATTCAACAGAGAAATTACTTAAAAACTGATAATAGAGTTTTCCATAAAAAAAAAAGATACACAGTAACCGAAGCGTGCAAATTTAAATAAATAATGTTTACAGTTCACACTACAATAAGAGAGTAACGGAATTTAATAAATTTAATATATGGTAATGCGTATTTGATATTTCTGTATTATCCTGTCTTTCGAAATATGTTTTAAGAGGTAAATGAATAAATGATTAAGCCTACTTCAATGCTTGTTACTAATGGCAGTGACTATTTTGAACTTATTATAGTGTCTATTATCCTACCTATTTTTAGTACCTATTGCGCCGAGCTTTAGATTGTGTGCTGACTACTGTATTTCGCTATTCTGGGTTTTATTCTTTGCTAGGTTGGGGAAATATACTTTAAATCTGAATGATACCCTTCTTCCACAAACCTACATTTTGATTGTGTGAGAGAGGATTATTTCACCTTTCGTTCCTTGTTTTTGGCACTGTTGAATGTACCATTACGCAAACGGATAGATAAAATGTATTTCAAAACTTCATAACATTATATACAAATAATAACGGGAAAGCCCCCCAAAAAAAACTACGAACCCGCTGCGCGGTATTTCTCCATTGGGCGTGTGGAAACATAATAAGCACTGCTGCTATAAACAAGGTTACGCTGTTGACGTGGTTTTGCTCTGCAGGTGAAGTGCAGTATTGAGTTGAACGCGAAGTGGTTCAGTTATTACGAGTAATTTATTATTTTGTTCTGTACTTAGTCACAAAGTATATAATGGCTCAGTATATGTTTTCTACTGCACAACATACGAATTTATGATTCGTTTCTGTTAATTCGGTCAGCTCGCCAAGTGAAAGTAGGATTTTCAGAAAGATTTCCCGGTGTAAAAGTTCCAGGCCGTACAACAATCCATGAACTTGCAATAAATTTCAGGCCACAGGAAGTGTTCGGGCTAAGAATCTAAAAGACGGCATCGGTCATCGTTTGGAGAATCCCCCCCCCAAAATCACTCAGGCGTCTTTCACAACAGGCAGGCATTTCTTATGGCTCTGCGCGAAAAGATACCAAATTGCTGAAGTTAAAACCATACTAAATAACTGTGCACATGCTCTTTAACCAGGTGATCCTGTAATTAGGCGCACATTTTGTGAGTGGAGTCTCAATGGTGTACACAATGGCGAAATAGACCCACATTTAATATTTTTCACGGACGAGGCTTGGTTCTACATGGATATGTGTGAACACAAAATAATCGTTGTTGGAGCTCTGACAAACCTAATATTGTTCATCAAGTATCCCTTCATGACGAAAGAATTGGTGTATTCTGCGCCATGAGCGGAGAGAGTTATAGGGCCAATTTTTTTCGAGTCAACGGTTGACGCCTGTACAAATGTGAATACAATTTTGCCCCCCTTTTTTTACAGAATTAACATACAGGGAGCGTGATTTTGTCTTTTTTTTAACAAGACTTGCAACAGCTCATACGGCCAATATTTCGATGAGAGCAATTGAAAGTGTGTTTGAGGACAGAATTATTAGTAGAGATATGTGGCCACCTCGGTCCTCCGACCTAACTCCCTGCGATTTCTATCTCTAGGGTAACTTAAAACAAAGTGTACAAGACAAACCCACACACCCTGGAAGAATTAAAACAAAATATCCGCCAGGAAATAGCCAGCATTTCTCAACGTGAACTATGGCGAGTTATGGATAGTTTCCTAAATAGGTGTCAAAAATGTATGGACAACGACGGTGGCCAGTTTCAGCATATCCTTTGATAAATTTGGTAAGTAAAGCCTTTATAAGTAGTTTTTAAAATGCTGTATGATTTCATTCGCGCCTTTCTATGATAGCGGCAGACGGCAACGAGCGCCGTGGACGCAAACAGGAAAAACACCGCGCAGCCGGTTCGTAGTTCTCCCGTTACTTCAATTTTCTCCTGGAACATCGTTTTTGTTGTTGTTGTATTCCTAATTTTTATGCAAGGAATAATGGTAGAGTTAGGAATGAGAAAAGGCGTATTCACTGGAAAAGTATGTTTATTCTCAAAGTATACTTAATATTTTCCTTACATTTTCCATCATCTACCTGTACGATATAAGAATTCTATATCGACATATCACTGGAAATAAATGTTTTGAGATAAAAAAGATAAAATATAATAAAATATAAAAATATATACAACTATGGTCCAGATTTTTTTAATATTCTATTTACAGAGCTTGCCTAATTGAAGTATGATTATTTTTCAACATACTTCTGTGTGTGATTCTAGGCAGTGCAGATTGTTTTTAAAGTCTAGTAGTCATAAAGAGTGCAAGAAAAGCATCTTAAATTCATTTGTTATTAAACATTTGATCATTCTTGTATATGATGATGAAACTTCGGTCCATCTGGAAAATCCCATGCTAAATCAATACTGGACTATAGATTGCAAATACATGACAGCAATACATGGTAAATGGTAATCATGAAACTAATAGCTTCACATAATAACTCCTCAAAATGCAACTGAGAAGCACTAAATGTCAGCAGAGGCTGCATTACATTTATTTGGTTTTGAAAGTGCATTTGTACCATACTTTAGCTCTAGGACCATAGTTACGTACTTTTATGATACCCTGAATAAAAAGAGCATTTCTAGAAAAAAATCCATGCGTGTGTGTGAGCGTATGTATCCGTGAGCAGAATAACTCAAAAATGAAAATTACCATAAGTACCATTCACATTCCAAATTCACATCCTGCAAAGATGCGATACGAAAATTTTGTTCAGAAAATCCTCCCCACTACAAGGTAACGTTTATGGATTTCTTTTTTTATTTGATTTTTTATGTTCTAACAAATGGCTAACTATCAAGATATTTGCAGTATAATTTTGTATTGCCGGTATACCGTAACCGATTTGCTTAAAACAGTGTCTTGCGCATATTTTTAAAGATTTGACTAATACGGCAGGCGTCTGTGTCACCCTTGTGCCTACAACCAAATGGTAAGGAAACTATTTCTCTAACGTTTACCTCGATTTAATTGAAATAGATAGACAATTGAACTTAAGATAAGAATCGTTTGCAGACAAATAAAAGTAAACGGTAGTGCGTAAAGAAAGTCATGTGAACATACCCAAGCTTCCTTATTATAATCACCAATTACATCATAACTTAGTCCTCAAGATCTGTTCTGTTTCATCAACACCTTTTCGGGCTATCTATGATTCTTTTCGGAGGGATGTCTAATTTTAACTTCTAGGTAGGAGTGATCGCTTTGTAATAATTTTAAACGCTCCATCGTGAATGCCTCTGTGGCGCAGTTACCATTAAAACTAACAAATTGCCATACAGTTGGGTCTAATTTATGTCATCTGTCACTGATCGGTAACACTGACCACTACTCTGTTAGATTACGGATATATCGAAGAGAAATCGCCTCTTGGGGTTCAGGTTTAAGTCGTGGTCTATACCTGGATGTTACCTCCTTGTAACACAAAACCACAGATTTAAACGGGTCACGTGTCGAAAATGCTCTGACTTTGCACCCTCGCGGTTTATATGGTCTAGGTCAGCTATCGTTAAGTACTGAGCTTGCCTGCTCAATAAATAAACGTGTTGGGAGCAACTGAAAGAGGAGCAATGGGGAAAATATTGACGTCATTCGCACCCTCCCTCTGCGCAGCGGCGGTCCTGTAGGATAGTTTTCATTTACCATGGAGGGCAGTATCAAAGAGTAGGTCAACACCACCAACTAGATTCAGCCTTGCTTGAGAGGAAACATATTACAGCACATGGTGGAAAGTGTATAATTTGTAATAAGATGTTAAACCATATAAAAAGTATAATGTACAGCGCCGTGTTCACCCTACCAAGTAAATCAGTATGAAAAATACCAAGGGGAAGAAAGATCGCTTTATTGAAACAACTAACATGTACAATGTTGTACATGTAAGTACAGTACATTTTATCGCAGTGTAATTTATTGCTATTCTGAATTATTTCAGGCTAGTCAACTCACAACTTGTTTATCTTGCCTTTGAACATACAATTATCCTGATTTTATTAAATAATTTATTATTAATTGCTTGTATAATCCCTCCTATGGTGCAACGCACAAATTAATCATATCTCGCCATATTGAACATTGCTAATTGTATTATTTAATAATAATGATGTCATGTAAGCAATATACCTCATAACATAATATGATTATAATACTTCAAATCAATTTGTATCGCAAAGTTACTCCCGTGGAGTTGTAGGAACTGCCACTGAACCTACAAACCGGCTTGCTGCTCAGCTTTCCTTCTGGCAGGCCTAACGGGAGCGGAGTAAGTAAAGCCGGCTCTCTAGTGCTACATGATGATGCCTGGTCTAGATAGGTAAGACGTCGAAGGTACGGCTTTTCTTCTAGAATCACAGGCACAGAGAAACGGCGAGAGCCAACATCTATTGAACATGCATTCCCAGCGTGCTGTACGGTGTCAACGAGAAGTATTCCTTCCCCTTTGCATTCTGTTTCGAAAAGACTTTCTTTTTATATATTATAGGTTAGCATCAAATTGTTTCATGTGCCCCAGGGACATGTACTCCTGACGCACAACAACATTGTTACTAGGGACAGGATTTTCATGTAATATATTGTCAAATCATGTGCTGGCATTTATTTCGATTCATGGTATTTGCTACATATGATGTGACTACTGTAACAGATGCTGTGATTTCTCTCCACTACCTATTTTTTTACACATGCAGCTTTCTGCGAATTTTTTTCTTCTTCATTTCAACATTAAGGCCGGGACTAATACATCTGTTTTCAGATTCGTTGGTCACTCCATTATCATCTTTGGTGTGGTCCCAAGTACCTTTAATTTTAGGTTTATAAAGTGAAGATGTTTATTTGTCTTACGTAATATTTTTTTACGTAAATATTTAACTTGAAGAAGATGTGTTGTTGTTACGTATTTCTAAACTTGAAATATTTAGGTAATTGTATTTTACTCAATATTTATTTAGTTGCACTTAAGGAGTTCCTAAAACACGCTTTGGGCGTCGGTTTGAATTTGTTGATTACGTAATAGTTACTGTTATTACACAATATGCTGCTACGTACGACAAGGTGATTTTAAGATGTTTTTGTTATTACACTCCAAGGTTTACGCTATAATATTTAACTTTGTTATTAAAACTGTTTCTATATATTATTTATGTTTGAATTTGCCTCGGCTACGTCAGTCTTACTTTAGAAACCTGTTTCTCTTATTCAGGGTGCGGTGCAACAAGAATGTAGACATCACATAATTTAACGTTTTAAAATTCACTTCCTTTATTAATTCTTGCACATTTTTATGAAGAACTACACTTTTTAAGAACTGTGAGAATCTTCAATACTTTCACTTAGCGCGTATACATATTTTACGATTCACTCGTAGAGAACACATCTTACATCTGTTCACTACCAAGGCTTGCCAGCAACTGAGCAACTCTCAACGGTTAAACCTGTAAGCTTCGGTATTTCAAGTCTCTGATTGGCTAATTCTGTCCAATAGAATATCTGCATTTTACTTAAACTTTTTCCTTGCTATTGATTGGCTAATTTTAAACTGTAACTGAATTTACCTTATCTTTGATATAATCATGACTGGTAACTTTTCAAACACTCTAACTCATTATTGCTACAAGGTTATCTCATTATTACCTCATTGTTAGCAACTTAAAATTTATTATTCTCACAGCTCTCGCATTATTAAAGAATATAATGACTCACATAACATTAATAAAACATTTTTAGAATAAAAATAAGCATTTGCACCGACTGTTACATACAATTTAAATAATTATTACATACATATTGTTTCAAGGCGGGCTGTTATTGAATTTACTTATTGTAAAATACAATTGAAATTATTTAGGTATTAAAATACTGCCTCAACGGTAGTAAAAATTTTGGGAATCTACAGGGAGACATTTTCATAACACGAACTTTTCACTGTCTCTAGTAGTCACATATTTCTTTCACTGTGTTAATTTCATTCAATCGTTTTGGAATATCTTGGTTTTAATTCTATCTCTCTTTGTCTTTCCAATCAGGGATCGCAGAAAATAAATTTTGTAAAGTTTCTAAGCGTCGTTTATTTTGATTTCTCAATGTCCGTGTTTCAGTCCAATAATTCAAAGTTGGTTCAGATACTGTATTAAGGATTATCTGTTTTATACCAGTACTTACGTACTGCTTTACCAAAGTACGTATTTCTTGATACACCCACTTACTAATTTATTATATTTTATGATATTTTATTCCAAATCAGCATCCAATTTTCGATGCTTATTTTACATCTTAGACCCATATGAGGAACCTGTTCTACTATATTACCCTCTATTATTGACTTAACTTCTTGGGAGTTTTTCCTGCATAGTCATAATTTTGTCTGAGAGATCTAAAGAGATTTCTGTTTTTATTACTGTAGAAAGAAAGATATTCTATTAGTTTTTACTGAAAGAACGTGACCTCTCCTCCAATTTTTCTGTTTTCTTTACTACATTTTCAAAACAACAATGTCATCTGTTACGGTGTTGAACAGTCTATTTCAGCTTTGGGATATGCAAAGCAGTCTCGGATTTCCTTTTTTGTAGATAGTTATGAAGGATAGGAAATTTATATTTGTGTTTAATAGCCTATAAAACTTTATAATTGAATATAGATTTATTGAAAAGATAATAAAAGCTAGACTAGTTAATCTTATGACAAAAATAGAAATGTTTCAACAATTCTGTGTGTCTTATGATGTTACCTCTACGGACTTGATGAAGGGACATCCCCTTTATAACTACCCGAAAATTCTGCTCTAGTAATAAGTATTCCAACGAGGGTGATGAGGTTTTGCTATAAACCTTTACCCTTTGAGCGCACATACGCCATGCACCTGGCGGTAATCACTTTGATACAAAGGCTAATGCTATCAAAGACTCCATAACAAAGTTCTGCACAGCAAACTCCGCTCATGGTTACCGGCAAACATTTTAACTGTTTTTTTCTCTCTCCCTCCTCTCGTGTCCATAATTAAACAGAGCTACACGAAGGAGGCCAGTATATTAAAGCAATACATAGCAATATGCCAATAGCGTGTTTATTGGCCGGAAAAAACTGCGAGGTAACAGTGATTTCACGTACTTAGCTTTATGATTACGAGGGTTTTAAAAAAACTCTGAAATATCGATGTATAGTGCTGAAAGCGCATTAAATTGGTGCTTTATTCTGGACGAAACTTTAATTTTGGATTTTTATTGAATATCGCATTAATTTCCACAAAGAGAAAGTAGGTATAGTTTTAACAGTGTCAAAGTAAAAACGATAGCTAAGAGTAGCAAAGGATTTAAAAAGTCAATTTTTAATTTTCAAGCTTGTGCAATCTATGAGATTTCTGGTTAAGTCAACTGTCACTTTTTGTATGAGCGGCTTTTAAACCTTGTCGCATGAATTTTTAAATATTCGTTTGCATACGATAGTGCATGTGGGCTACACTTTTAAACGGCTTCTTGTAATTGATTTGTCTAGGTTATGTGCTTTCCACACGATGCAGTTTTCAACTCAATTTTTTTCAAATATTCAAAATAAATGCATAAATAAAGAATGAAAAAATCTGAGGTATGGCTTTCCTAATACATTTATATTGTATAACATCTGGAACTCAGTTTTACAAAACTTAGATGTTAGTTTTTAATGTAAGTCCAAAAATATTTTCCGAAGCAGACAGGGCAACCGTCAAATCTATATGACAGTTTTGTATGTTATCCTTAATTTAATACGTTAATAGTTTTGTTATATTAAATGTTATATGTACATTCTGAAGTATTTTAAACTACCAAAACTCTACAAGAAAAGCATTCTTTTCTCCTGATGAATGAAATATTATACAAAACCGAGTCAGTGTATTGTTTCTAGTAAAGCAGTCTAAGATACAAATGTGGAGGAAAACTGTAGGGTTTAGAAATTTCACCTTTGTATCTCTTTAAATTGAATAATCCAACTTCAAAAAAATCAAGATTTGAAACATTCCAGGCGGCTATAGATCTTTGATATTTCGAGCTTTGTCCCTGAGCTATCGCAAAAATTCCCGAAAGCTCATTTAACTTTTCCGGTAAACCTCCAAGGACATCTTAATAATTGAAACACCATACCTTAAAGGCTATTTAATTTACGATCTTATCACACTGTTATGAGAATTCATTTATATTTGATAATTATTCCAGGCGCGGAATCTTCGGCTTTCCATGTTTTACCCTTGAGTTACCCGAACTCTTCCGAGATACCCGAACCCGATAAACCTCCAAAACAATATTTAATAATTGTGAAACACCATACCTTAAACAGGAATTGCATTTCTGTTTATTGTTTGTTTGTTTGTTTAAGTTTAAGCTCCTTTAACCGGGTAGATCATATCAAATGGTGAGAAATTGTTGAAATAATGCTCAAGTGGGCCCGGGGTCCCTAGAGCTTAGAGTTATCCGATAAGAAAAACTGGGAAAACCTTATCCAGGTAACTCACCCTAACCAAGATTTGAACTCGGAACCTCTGTGAGGCAGACATGCTACCCCTCACAACGCAGAGTCGTCTTCCGTGGTGTAGTCGTTACCATCTAGTTCCCGAAGTCGCGAATTAAAACCCAGCGGAGAGCGATGGATATTTTTCGGGCGTAAAACTCCTTAGCATAGCTTCCTTCAGAAGGGAAGTAAAACCGGTGGTCCCGTGTCGTAGATTTACGCCACGTAAAAGAACCTCAAGCCTGATAAAGAGGCATCTGAACAAAATTTCCCGTCTTTCACGCCCAATATAGAATGGGACGCTAAGGACACAACAGTTAAAGAGCGTCCATAAATAAAACTCAATTCAATTTTAATTTCCTCACAACACAGAGGTGAGCTGAAATACAATGTTGTAAGTAATTTTGATGTCTATTCTCTAAACACATTGTTATAAAGTTTAATTTATATAAGATAATCAGCTCGCGTTCTGGTGACGTCATTTTAGTTGCGTCATAGGCATTGCTAACGGTATATAAATCCCTATTATGGGTCCAGATTATAATAATTCATATTTATTATGTCATTTTACGCCATTTATTCGAGTCTAACTCATTAAATTGTCTTTTTTTACCCTTTGCGACTATACTTAGCATTTCTTGCATTTACATTGAGTATATAAAGATTTTTTATATTATTAAAATTTTGCATAACCTTCACTCGCTTTTTGGGAAAAAATAAACCTTCTATACTTTAATGATTATTCGGAAAGAATTATTTGCGGCAGGAGGGGTGGATATTGTGAGGGGAGCTGGTATAATGTTATTACTGTTGTGAATTCATGTCCCAGAATAGTTATGAGACTGGTCAGGTTTCCCTTGTTTGCATTAATAAGTGTCAGGTTGCTGTTGTCATGGGCTGTGAATCTTTTTTCGATGTGAATTTTGTATATTCTGAGGATTCAAAAGAGTTAATGCTACATTTATGAAAGACCATCTTCAAAAACCATTCTACAAACAAGAATATATTTTAATTAGTTTCTAAATTATCCCATTATTTTTCTACATATTTTTTCTGCATCTACATGTATAAATTAGTTTATAAGTTTCTGTGAACTAATTTTAACAAAGGATATAAATCTCAGTTTTAGGTAATTTTTTGTAATTATTTGTAATTTCTTTAATGTTGGAAAGGTAGAATTAGATGAATGAAAAATTCAATGCCATAGCCGGGATTTGAACCACGGATCTCCCGGTCTCCGTCCGGTTGCTCTAACCACTGAGCTACCATGGCAACACGGCAGCACGCCATTAAATTCTCCAGCCGACTCGCATTTTTCCCGGTAAACCACAAGAAGATCTCAAATTGTATTGAGATGTCATACCCCAATGGCGATTTACATTCTTTGTAAGTACTTAAGTCCCGGGTTTTTAGTTTCAACCACTATTAGGTCAATTCATTCCATTCTTTAATGTTATTTTACAAGTAATTTTTCAAACATTCCTAGTTCATAAAAATCTAGAACCTGCTGATCATTCATTTATACCGCCAGTGTTAATGCATGGTTGTAATGTACATTAAGATTTGAAAAGTTCAGTGACACTACCGAGACTCGGACCACGGATCTTCGGCTTTCCTTGCTGATGCTATCGCGAAGAAATTTTCGATTAACACACAATTACAAGCGGTTTATAAACTAGTCCCCACACAACGTCCCTTACAGAACCGTTGCATCTCCTGCAGGCGCAAGAACAGTAACCTGCAAACGCTCACAACGAGCTCTATTGAGGTTGGCTGACACAAACTCAATGGATGAAGAGGTAGGGGAACGACCAACATGATAGATTAAGCCAGAATGAGATATATGGCCCAATCTCTGGATAATCACGATGATAAACGCGTGTTACATAGTACCTGGATTACATCCACATTCAAACCTTTCACATAATTACAGGTTTGACGTCATATTCACCGCGTATGGCACCCACAGACTATCCTCATCATTTCCAATCAAATAAAGAGGTTACGTGGGCGGTGTGATGACCGGCTATCAAACTAAAGCTACGTTACTGAATGGACCAAATTGAATATTAATCTCATCTAATTGCGCTTATGTTTGCAATCAATCATTACTATAGAGGTACATATATAAACTTAACAATCTTCTGAATTAATTAAAATGCATTCATGTTTAATGAAAGTTTACAATAATTAACAATATAACTAATGTGTAACATTCCCTATAATTTGTCATTTCAAAGCATTTCTACAGGTTATTTAGATGCAAGTTTCTTTTGTACCGACGCAAAATGGTTTCAGCAAAGCTGGATTATACTAATATGGATTTTATAGTACACAATAGGCTGTGAAAAAATACCAAATCCTCATAAAAAATGTCCGTATATCCCGGGTTCGATTCCCGACTAGCGGATGTGAATCTTTCTTTAGCCAGGAGTATTCCCTATCCTCCCGGGAATCTGCAAGTATGAGTGAGAAAGTAAATGTGCGTGTGAATATAAAAAATCCAAATATTAAAACAACAATAAATCTAATGAACATGACTACCGATGAGCAGTTGTTTCAAAGCAAAAACCGCCAATATGACCTTACATGTTAAATGTGGCGTATATGGGGGAAAAAATCCGTTTTCTTATAGCTTGCAGAAAACGTGCTTCATCCATTTTGTTTATCTGTTGTATTTTATTGCTCACATTATAATTAGGCATTTCGCTTCTTTTGGGAGGGGATGTTTCTATAGCCCTCTTTAACTGCTGTGGTCATATCGGGGCTGTGACTGAAACATTTGATAGTGTTTCTACTCTTTGAACTTTTAGGTTAGATTACTAACGGTTTTCACTATTTTTACTTCTCCTACTACGTATAGTAAGTAGGGAAAGTATTGAATTCCACCCAAAATTTCGATGTGGAGATTTCACCGGAAATATATGTTAGAAAAAGGTCCGTGTGTGTGTGTCTGCATATCTGTGAACAGCATACCTAAAAAGCTAAAGTTGGATAAATACAAAACTTGGTATTTAGATTAACTATTTTTCAAAGATACAACACGAAGATTTTCAAGAACATCCCCCAAACCCCAACTCTCCTTTACATAGAGTATTTTTCGAAAATTTTTATTTTCTAAAAAATGGTTCTAACGATTTTGATTAAAATATCATATATTAAAGATATTTATATGACAAATAATATGCATATCTTGAATTTTCTGGGAATACTTTTTAAAATCCTCTTCATTCAGAAGGAATTTTGTATAATCTTGTATAACTGCTAAACTTTAAGCGACAGATGAAAATAAAAACCCTTAACATAGCTTCCTTTGGAAGGGAAGTAAACCCGGTGGTTCCCGTCCCGTAGCATTACGGCATGTAAAAGAACCTCAAGCCTGATAAAGAGGCCTCTGAGCAAAATTACCGGTCTTTCATGCCCAATATAGGAAGAATGGGACGCTAAGGACCATAGTAGTTAAAGGTCGTTCATATATAAAACTCAGTTTAATTTGACACATGAAAATGTTCTACACTAAAAATGTGGATCTCTTTAAAACACGTGATTCATTTCAAATAGGGATTTTTTTTGTTTTGTTTGTGATATAAACCCATTTCTGATATATCCGTTATCAATGGTTCGAATTGTTCATTTCTTGGTCATTCTCTTAAAGTCCTTTCAACATTCAGTTGTTTCTCGCGATTGCATGGAAACGGTGGCATTTTAAGGCCAGTATGTAGTGTCAAGTTCTTAAACATCTGACTATCGCTATTCTCTTAGTATCCTAACGAAATGTATTTCTGCAAAGGTTAGTAGACAGAAAAATAAACTTTAGTGGGAATAGTTTGTATACCCACTAATAAACTATAGAAAGTCATGTGAATGTGTAACATCAGATTTTAAATTTATTTTGACACACACTTACTGTCACACCCACACTTCCGGACTCTATGGAGCATAGGGAATGATCCTAACTAAGGCACCATTCCCACCCAGGCCGGGAATTAAACCCGGAATCTCTGGGTAAGAAGTCAGCTCACTGACTGACCACTCGATCATGGGGGCAGTCTACTTTTCGCTTCTTGTCTTATTCCTAATGCGTCACCATCTCAGGAACCTTATTTCATCCCAATCATATTTTTAGCAACTGTATCGGGACCATTGGGCATCCGTATCTAACTCCTACGTTAATAGAAATCAGAAAGCTTTACAGCTTTTAAAATTTCCTAAAAAAGTTTAAAATGTACTGAAAACTATTATTTCACACATTTTTTCACTCCGAGATTTAATTTCTGGGATCTACTATTCTGACAAGTACTCTAGGTATTTATTCGCAAACTTTAAAACGGAATCTGTATATTTCAGAAATGTTCAGTAATATAAAAACAAAATAAATATTAAAATTGTAATTGTTAATGACATTTATACTTTCGTGGGTTAATTTTCTTTCTAACATATGAATGTTCCATTAATGTGAATTTTCAGAAGAATAATGACTTGCCATTTTACAGAAAATTTCAGGGTTTAGTATGTTTTAATGTTTAGCTTGCATAAACTAAGAAAACATTTAAAAGATTTAAATGTAAATTGTTAATATTTTGAAAAAATTAAAAATAACTAAAGTACTTTTATAAATAAAGGAATGGCTCTTTAAAGTTCTCGTTTTGCGTCCTTGGTACACACCTTATTTAAGTATAAAATTTTACATTTATACGTATTTAATTTTTACTTTCTCTACTACGTATAGTAAGTAGGGGAAGTATTGTATTCCAACCAAAAAATTGATACCGAGATTTCACCGGAAATACACGTTTGGAGACCCCCTGAATAAAAAAAAAAAAAGCATTTTTGGAAACATGTCCGTGTGTGTTTGTGTGTGTGCCTGTGAACACCATAACTCAGAAACGAACAGTCGGGTAAACACCAAACTTGGTATTTAGGTTCCGTATCTTCCAGAGATGCGACACGAAGATTTTCAAGAAAATCCCCCCACCCCAGATTACCCCTTACATAGAACATTTTTCGAAAATTTCAATTTTCCCAAAAATGGCTAACGATTTTGATTAAAATATCATATATTTAAGATACTTTCAAGACAAATAAAATGTATATCTTGAATTCTCTGGGAATGTCTCCAAAAGTATTCTTTATTGTGAACTAATTTTGCATAACCGGTAAACCATAAGAGATAGACAAAAGTTTACTACACCAACAATGTAGATCGCGTTAAAATAAACAATTTATGTCATATACATTTTTTTTGAGTGAAACATTTTCGAGATATTGCTTGTTATTCCCTTAAATTTTCCAATACTTATACTTTTTCTCAAATGGGAATTCGCTATTCATTTTTTTTTTGTCCTGGTAATGCAAAGAGAATGGAATACTCAATATAGCAACCAGCTCTTAATATGACTATCGCTTAAAGCCTACCAATTCCCCTTGCATCTACAAGAAAATTAGCAATAAGATTAACATCTCGATATCTCGATTAACATGAAGCATATGGAGAATAAGCGTTTGTAAAAATAGTTTGTACAAGAGTAGAGAAAGTCATGTGAGTGCAACACAGAGTTTTTTTAGCTGTGCTCAGCTTTTATTCACAGCCGGACAGAAATGCAACCACGCGCGAAAAGGACTTTCTGACCCAGGGCGTTTTATGTTTTACTGTTTTTAGTTTATTATATTTTTATGGTAACTTTAATATTGTTTAGCAGGGTAGGTAATATCGCACGGTGAATATATCAAATGGTGTTCAAATAAGCCCGGAGCCCACCATAGAGCTTAAGGGTTACCCGAAATGCTTTTGCTGAGAATAAAGCAATACCCCCAAAAAACCTTATCCGCAGTTTTATCATTCAGAAAAACTTTAACTCCAGACTTCTTGAATATGTGGTAGGTACGCTAACCCAAAAATATAGAGATGCGATGAAAATATTTATAATAGTGTAAATCCCATGTACGAGTAATAAGGAAAGCTATTGTTTAGCTAAATATTTGCACGAGTAGCTCTTATGGCCATTTCTCCTGAGGAAACTGTTTGTAACCTGATACGCCCCTTGAGGTGGAGACGTTCACCCTAATCAAGTCGCTCCTCTTGAATGTCTTCAATCTTATTAGATACGCTTGCCTGAACTGCAGCTAATCCCTGTTTGTCGCGCACTAAAACTTGTTCCTAAGCATTCTCCTTACTTTAAGCTAAGTAAGCCATGCACATCTTCCACGTACGATACAAGATCCTTCACTTACAACTTTCCTACTCCTGTTTTCGGCGTTGCACACCACGTACCCCAAGGACAGCTCTGCAGAATAAAATGAGCATCCAGATCGCATAATTGTGAACTGGGTTCTTAACACTAATTGTACACCCTTTTCGAACAATTCATAATCGTATTTGTGTCTTTCTGAAGGCAACTTAACTTCCAAGCTTTAAAATGTTGTCATAAGTGGCATACAACTGCGACAGAAAATGTTGTTTTCACTGGCCAGACTAACTCTGCCAGTATATTCTGTTAGAGGAGATACTGGGTCTTGAGTATAAAATCTGACCGCTCACACGTATTGAGATGCCGGCTAGTAACCACGACAGATTTCTGTGCTCCAGGTACACCGTAGTCATTAGCGTCAGTAGTCCACTTTCATTTGCGAGGATAGGAAGGCAGTTAAAACAACTTATATTTGTATGTAAATGTTACTTTAAATACGAATCGGCTCGTAGCGTTCGTGAAGAATTTATTTGGAAGTTTTCTGCACAATAATCCTTCCAGAACTTCAATTCAGATCTGGTGAATAAATTTGAGACTGATTCAGTGCAAAACAAAAAACACACGCGAAGACGTACAGTATTAACAGAAAAAAATCTGATGTGTTACACTAACATGACTTTCTCTACTCTTGTACAAACTATTTTTACAAACTCTTATTCTCCATCTATTTCATATTAATCGAGATAAACATTTGCAGAAACGATCTTTTGACATGCAAAGAGAATTACATTTTACACATAGCGACCAGTTCTAAAAATATTTGACTATCACTTAAGGCATACTATGTTCCCCTTGTTTTGTATTTGCAAGGGCAATATAGAAATACAGTAGCCTTTAAGCATAGTAGCCTTAATAGCTGGTTGCTATATGCAGCACCATTCTCTTTGCCACAGATTAATACTCTTTGCATACCCAAGACAAAAAAATGAATAACGAATTCCCTTTTGAGAAAATAAGTATTGAAAAATTTAAGGGAATAACAAGCAATATCTCGAAAATGGTTCACTCAACAAAAAAATATATGACATAAATTGTGTATTTTAACGCGATCTACATTGTGTAGTAAAATTTTGTCTATCTCTTATGGTTTACCAGTTATGCAAAAGTCGTTCACAATGAAGAATACTTTTGGAGACATTTCCAGAAAATTCAAGATATACATTTTGTCATGAAAATATCTTAAACATATGATATTTTAATCAAAATCGTTAGAGCCATTTTTGAGAAAATTAAAATTTTCAAAAATGTTCCATGTAAAGGGTAATCTGGGGTGCGGGGATTTTCTTGAAAACCTTCGTGTCGCATCTCTGGAAGATACTGATATTAAATACCAAATTTGGTGTTTATCCGACTGCTCGTTTCTGAGTTATGCTGTTCACAGACACACACACGGACATGTTTCCAAAAATGCTTTTTTTGGATTCAGGGGGTCTCAAAACGTATATTTCCGGTGAAATCTCGGTATCTAATTTTGGGTGGAATGTATTACTTCCCCTACTTACTATACGTAGTAGAGAAAGTGAAAATATTAGACGAAATTGGCGAAAATCTTGAAGTCCGCCACGAAAATCACTATCACAGTTAGCACAAGGTGGGATTTCGGTGACTTCTGCAAATATAACATTTGCTATGAAGTAAGAGTTCATTTTGGTATATTTTATGTACGGGTTTACAGAAATACGGATTTAAGAAGCGAAGACTGAGTGTTGTCTCTGAGAAAAGAGAGTTTAAAAATGATAACAGCTTCTGACCTTCTCCTTTTTTCGCTCCTTAGTGTACGAAAATTCCTGAAGCCTCCCTTGAATTGTTTGTTCACTTTAACAGGTATAGGAAAAACTAACTTATTTTAGTACAATTATAGGAAACTAGGCTTATAGGCAGTATTTAAATTACTAAAATGGCAAATCGTACAAATATAAAAGCCACATAGCGCTAAAACAGTTTTTGGGTTTAATAGCATTAAAATCCATACTTATGAATTTTGGCAATGTATCTTTCTTCACACGTGTGCACCCTTAAATAAGTCATGTCACTGTGGTGGATTTTCTTAAATTTCATCACATTTTCTATGTGTATTTCACTCCCAATAGTTAAACACATTTTCCACAGGGCTTACAAGCAGTTCTACGACGTTGCTAAGCAACTGAGACAACAGCTTCATCCAAAGCACCTCTTGCAGCAAGCTTACCTACTCCCCTTGAATTTAAAAAGAAAGACCCCCTGAGCGTTGTAGCACTTGAGGTGTCCTGGAGTTGGTAAGGGTTGTTGTTAATTACAGGCAAACCAGGTATTATTTCAAAGCTTCGGAACTCTTGAGCAAATAGCCCTCCCCACACCTTTCATGCGGGTATTTGAATGGCAATTTCAAACCGGCTAATGAGATCTACACAAAATGAAGGACTGGAGCGTAAACTCACTAGGCACGGTCATTACAATTTACTAACAAATGTAAACTCATTTGCGGTTCACTTTACCTGCTGACACAAACAAGCACACGCCATTTGCTTACATCAGCTTGTTATAACGACCATCAAACATGGTTAGATATCATTTACAGTAAACTGTATTTTCTTTATGTGCATTATTTCGTTTGGAAAAAGTAGATGTAGAAGTTTATGGTCTTAAAGGTAGGAAATTATATTTTAAGAACCGAGTCTTCTTTTCGGTTAGCTTTTTCTGTAAAATTGTTCGAAGTGTAATTATTCAGATCAAAATAAGTATGGTTCATTTTGGGGGAAACATAATGAAAGACTCATTATGTGACTTAAAGGAGGACATTAGTCCTTTTAATAAAAAATATATATACAGCACACCTTTAAGTACATTTCTGAGAAATGCTTTTCCCCTTGGCGAAATGCAATTCATGTTTTGAATGTGCATTTTAAAATACTGTGCCGCTTGAATCATTTTGCATTACAAAGTTGATGGCTACTGTTCTAAAACACAATTATTTTATTGCTATGAATAGAAGTACAGATCCGAAAGTCTTCCACAACGCACTTCAATATGTGTGGAATAAATAAAACGTCCATACACACTTCCAAATGTATTGGCTTAGAGTAAAAAGGATAATAATTTGCATAATCACACGTCATTCTTTCTTTTTAAAGAAAGAAAAAAAAAGAAAACAAACGACAGATGAAAACCTTTTTTACTGTGTAATCTAAGAAAAGTTTCATACTATTCGTTAGATAAGATAATTAAAGAAGCACTTTAAAAAAATGATGATTTTAATTCAATATAGGAGGGAAGAAATAGCTAATGAAGATTTTCATACAGATACTAAGAGACTCAATACAAACATTACATTTCCGTTTGTATCTGAAGAAAAATATAAATAACTAAGATAATTATTTCCAAACAAACTGAATAAAATGCATAAAATCTCTCTTATTATTAAAAAAACTTGATATAAGTAATTAGTATTCCACAAACGAATTAAACATAGGCGAAATTCAGTACACACAGTTCTTTAATTGCTAGTATTGCCAGTGCAAAAAATAATTGAGTCTCTAGCTTTAATACTTTCGAAAGTAACTTTTTGCACTACACTTCTTGCAGTAAGCAGATATCAAGATGGAAGATTAAACCCATAGAATAATAATAGACTAGAGAGCTAAATGGTTCATTGCATATGTGACAACAGACAATTCTAAAGTCACGTGATATGTGAGTTTTGCGAGTATTGTGTCCATTGGAATACACGTGAAGTAGTAGTTTCAGTGGTTTCAGCCCGTATAAAGAACAAGCAAAATGCTTTTACTAAAATAAATGGAAATTGTGCACTATTGTTGCTGCTTTGGTTGCAATGAGAAATTCATGAACGAAGAGGAATAACCTTTCATTCGTAAGTATGATTCACAAGACTCCTCTTGTAGCTAGCATGTGCTTAATGTTAATCCTAGGTTTTAACTAAAAGTATCATTTATCATGAAGAGCTTAGTAATTCAGGCTATTTTAGGCAGCTGATTCTTCACCTCTATTTTGTTTATTTATTGTTTCATTCATATAGCTGCCTTTAACCGCTGTGGTCATGTCAACAACAAAATATTCTTAGGAAATATAAAATATACATACTACAGGCTGTTTCTGAAGTAATTACTTTCTCTGCACTTAGAGTAGGGGAAGTATTGCATTCCACCCAAAAAAGCATTTCCAGAAAAAGGTCCACGTTATGTCTCTGAACAGCATAACTCAAAAACGAAAAGTCGGATGAATACCAAACTTTATAAGTTCTGCAACTTTCAAGAATGTGACACGAAGCTTTTCAACACCTTCCCTCATTTCAAACTACCCTCTTCATGGAAGAGTTTGTTATTCTTGATTTTCTTAAAAACGCTTTAACGAGTTTTATTTAAATGCAATATGTTTGTGACATTAACATGATATATAAAAAGGATGTATTGCATTTTCTGGGAAGAACTGTGAACTCGTCTTTACTTAAAATTAATGTTAGAAAATGATATTTAACTGGAAAACCACAAGAGATAGGAAAAATAATACTTCAGGAAAAACGTAGAGCTGAGTAAAATATACAATTTGACAAATATAATTACTTTCTCTACTACGTACAGTAAGTAGGGGAAGTATTGCATTCCACCCAAAAATTCGATACCGAGATTTCACCGGAAATACATGTTTTGAGACCCTCTGAATCCAAAAAAAGCATTTTCGGAAACATGTCTGTGTGTGTGTGTGTGTGAACAGCATAACTCAGAAACGAACAGTCGGATAAACATCAAACTTGGTATTTAGGTTCAGTATCTTCCAGAGATGCAACACGAAGGTTTTCAAGAAAATCCCCCACCCCAGATTACCCTTTACATGGAAAATGTTTCGAAAATTTTAATTTTCTCAAAAATGGCTCCAACGATTTTGATTAAAATATCATATGTTTAAGATATTTTCATGACAAATTAAATATATATCTCGAGTTTTCTGGGAATGTCTCCAAAAGTATTCTTCATTGTGAACGACTTTTGCATAACTAGTAAACCATAAGAGATAGACAACATTTTACTACACAAAAAATGTAGATCGCGTTAAAATACACAACTTATGTCATATACATCTTTTTCTTGAGTGAACCATTTTCGAGATATTGCTTGTTATTCCATTAAATTTTCCAATATTATACTTTTTCTCAAATTCGTTATTCATTCTTTTTATGTCCTGGACATGAAAAGAGAATGGAATGCGCCACATAGCAACCAGCGCTTAAAAGATTTGATTATCGCTTAAAGCCTAGCACTTCCCCTTGCACCTACAAAAAATTAGCAATAATATTAACATCTCGATTAACATGAAGCATATGGAGAATAAGCGTTTGTAAAAATACTATTTACAAGAGTAGAGAAAGTAATGTGAGTGTACCACATCAGATTTTTTTCTTAAGGAAACCTGCAAGGCAAAATTTTCAGTGTTGCTGTCCATGAAGGGGATAAAGACAAAAATACCAGGATATTGCTAAAGCCCTGTAGTGGGTATGATTGAATTTTCTCCCCAGGATGTCTTTCATACACTATAAAAAGCCTACTACCATGAGCCTCCCACTTTAAAGGTATCTGTATTATGGGGATTGAACACGTCAACTTGAGGTTCAGCATAGATCTGTTGAGCAGATTTTGCCCAATTAATGATTTAGTAATTATAAAAATGGGCTGAAATGGTAAAATTATTGGTTCTTTCTTCAAATAGGTGGTTCGTCCTTCCTTAAGCTAATCATTCGAAATCGTATCCCATCTTGCGAGTAGATATCTCAATCACTAAGCCTCTAGGGGACAAAATAACTGAAACAAACGAGGTAAAACGAACTGTTTAACCCCCATTTAATTGGAAAAATAATTTCTAGATAAACGTTAAACTTTCTATTTGCAAATAATATGCATTAACTTGGAGGTTTCGCTTACTCTAACAGCATATCTGTATTATCTTCAACTTCCAATTGTGCAAATGGTAATTAATATAACGCTTTATAATCAATTCAATTACTTTTACGTTTCGCAATGTATTTCCAATACAATATTTGAAATACCCTCGTTCTGCCCACAAATCGTGGTTTCAGACCGCCTCGATGTTGGTATCATTCTCGAGTATTCTGCGCATCCCAGTTAGGAATGGAACCACGATTTCGGTTGTCCATGCCGATGCTCATACAACTTGAGTTACCATAGCGAGACAACTGTACGAGTATCAAATCCTCTCATCTGATTCAAATATGCAGCTTCAAGGCGATCTCAAATATTGGAGATAACATATCTCAAAGGCGACCTGCAATGCTGCAAGCACTTTAAATTTTCCGGTTTTATAGTTTAACCGCTATTAGGGTTAATTTATTTGTGTGTGAGTGTGCGGGTAATTCGCAATTGTAGCTGAAACCGCAAAAACATCGGAGCGGAGAACCGAAGATACATGGTTCGAATCCCGGCCGTGGTATAGGATCTTTCAAGCTTGATTTAAACTTTCGAACTTGGTGCTTACGCACGGCTAGTGATAAAATAACAACCATCAAAATCCCCAAAAATGACTTTTATAAAAAGGTGGTGTGTGTGTGTGTGTGTGTGTGTGTGTGTGTGTGTGTGTGTGTGTGTGTGTGTGTGTGTGTGAAAACATTACTATGGTAGGAAAGGTAGAATCAGATGACTGAAAAATTCAATGCCATAGCCGGGATTTGAACCACGGATCTCCCGGTCTCCGTCCGGTTGCTCTAACCACTAGAGCAACCGGACGGAGACCGGGAGATCCGTGGTTCAAATCCCGGCTATGGCATTGAATTTTTCAGTCATCTGATTCTACCTTTCCAACCCTGTCCAACACACGGCTTGTGTGAAAGAACAATTAATTCCATTACTATGGTAGACACAAAATTAACGGCGAATGGCGGGAGGAGCTGGTGATAACGGAATCCAATGAGAGGCTTGCCCCGCCTTGCAGCGTTGTACAGTTCAGACGCTGTGCAATCACGCTGCAAAGCTGGCAGTACAAATATCAATTGCGCCCACAAAATTTATCTGGGCTCCAGGAAAGAGAATAGCCTGTTCATGTAGAGCGTTTTAGTTTGAAACTTGTAGTCTGAAAACCAATTTCCTACGTTAACTGGTTGTAGAGATATGGAGGTGCATTGAACTCGTCTTTTAACAAGGGATTATGCTAAGAAATTTTAAAGTTTCTCTGTCCAACCCTCTTCGTGCCTCTTTTGTTTATTGTGTCTGCATGTGGTTCAAAACAGATACCAACACCAGCATGAGGTAAGCGATAAGAAAGGTAAGGGCTTCTAAATTGCTGATGTTATAGCTTCAGTAGAGGCTAGTTCAGTAGAAATTTCAGTTCGCGTAGTTCAATTATAGTCATAAAATTGTGTTATGTTATTTTATTAGTGTTTAATCAAAATTCCACTTAACGAACAAGACACGAGTAGTGAAAGTCAACCAGTAATACATAAACCACAGCAGGAATATAATTGATATTGTGTATTCTTTCTTCGGTTTACTTGGTCCGCGCAAGGTTTTTTTTTATTTATTTATTACAGTTATTAAGGTATGCCTTTCAGATTACTTTACTGGTCAATTTAGCAATGCACACCAATTTTATTTGCGAGGGTACTACAATAATACCTCAGAAATTATTTTCATTTCGTCCTATTACTGCGTGTAACTTTGCTCCGCCCTTTAACAAGTGGCAACGTCGCTTTTCTCCCGTAGTGGTTAGCTACCAGCCGCCATTAAAGTGTGTGTCTGTCATAAAACTTCTGATGTGTTAGTTGCATTCACGTGACTTTCTCTAGACGCTATTGTTTAGTTTTATATAGCTTCCATAAACTATTTTTGCAAAAGCCTACTTTCCTATCTGTTTCATATTGAGATAAAGGTAATCTACTTTAAAACTTCTCATATCTACTTCGTTCCCACCTCCGTGATATGGGCGTAGCGTGCATACAGAGAGCCCGTTTGGAATGAGCTGTTTGAACAGGTTTCTTCCAGGAATTTTCCATACATCTTGAAAAATGTCTGGCAATTCTAAGCTCGCTTGAGTAGTCTCATTCCACCATCTCATTGTCCCTACAGACCAGAGTTGATAAATAAGAGGTTAAACGCTTTAAAAAGAATTATACCAACCGGATAAATAACTGTATAGAGACAGCTGAGATAGTTTCTTTTAATTAGTACCACGGTGATACATTTTTCGATACCTTAAAACCCTAAAAGAGAAAAACAAAACTGAATAAGCGTCTAAACCAGGCTGCTTGACTCAACATTGAAGCTGGAGGGTAGAGTGAGAGGCAAGAATACCCTTACACTATCACGGTAACCAATACGTTTTAAGTGATGGGGCTTCAGACAATCATTTATAAAGAAAACTGGCGCAAAACTTCTGGAATCGTGACCTTGATTGCCACCCCAGCTGCCGAGCCTAGGAATGGTTTACGTTTAGCTTATTCAACGAAACCCATATAATACCTTTGCTTACAGTGCGTAACACATACAGTCTGCATAGAAAGTGTCCGCATCTGGTTGTAATTTCAAAGAGAGCAGCACCTAAATAGTGCTTATTTTATATTTGCTATATTTATAACCATGGCTCCTACGTTTTCAAAGTTAAGTGTAAGGTATTACATAGTCAAAGCAGGAAAAAATTGCAAATGTCCTCGACTTCATGAAGCAAGAAGCAAAGATGAAGGAAGAAAATATATGTTCACCCGAATTCCACAAAAGCCTTAAGAGAGTGAAATAAAGAGTAGCCAAAGCAACTGGTATTTCACTGAATTCCGTTTCCAGAGTTCTCAAAGATAAGAAAAAAACATATGGATGAAAGAGTATAAGTGGACACACCTAGGAAGAAACATAAGGTCCCTAAACGTATTAAAGAAATAGACGATACGCTCATTCGGCGCACGATTCACAATTTCTATGTGGAAGAAAAAACTTTGCCAACAATAAGCAGATTGCTCATTAAGCTGAAAGACAGCATAAATTTTCAAGGTGGTGCTACAACTCTCAGAAAAAATTACAAAAGGTTCAGGGTTCAAGTGGAAGAAAACGAAATCAAATAGAAAGAATTATCATCCAGGATAATGGTGCAGAATGTAACGACAGCAGTGATGACGGCAATGATGTGAGTGATTCCGCAGAATAGGAAGGGCTGTCAGATGTGTGCGGATATTTGACAATGACTGTCCCACGCACTCCTGCAGCATGCAGGCGACGGTCACCTGCTGATCTGGTAAGCAACTCGCTTCATAGCTGTCATAAAGATTTTCACATGTCTAGAACTGTTGCGCCAATTATACAAAGTGAGTCGATAGCCGTGGTCTCATCAGAAGCAAAAGAACTGATGATAAACGTTTCAAAATACAGGGTTTAACAATACTTTCATATAGTTACAACGAAAGTTACGTTTTACCTCTACATTTGTCTTACCAATTCCCTAGTTATGAAATTCCGTAAGACTGAAACTATGGAGAATATTCATCCATTAAATTTAAACTTTGTATTTATTTGTTCAAGATAAAAATATTTTAAGGCTGATATTAGTGGTAATGATAAAAGTGCAATGAAGATGCAGAATATTTAAGTTGCGAGAAAATTTACCCACTCTGAAAGCTCCCAACATAACACTAAAGTTGGATCGTTTAAATTTTCAAAATGAAGTAATAATAGTATGGTGAAACGTAGAAAGATTTGTCCTTCCCTTAGCTAACGAAAAGGGAGCTTTCACAACTAATTTACCTTTACCTACTTGAGGTTTTTATATTGCTTTCGTCTTTTGTTGCACACATAATATGAATTTGACTTTTGCATTCAACCAGTTTTATTACTTTCTCTGTTACTTACCCTAGTAAGTAGAGGAAGTATTGTATTCCACCCAAAGATTCACTGCTGAGATTTTACCGGAAATACACTTTTGAGACTCCCTAAATTAAAAAAATCCTTTTTTAGGAAAAAGGTTCGCGTAAAATTGAAATTGAGTTTTATTTATGGACACTATTACTCGCGCAAAACTTCTGGAATCGTGACCTGGATTGCTACCCCAGCTGCCGAGCCTAGGAATGGTTTATGTTTAGCTTAATCAATGAAAGCGATATAACACCTTTGCTTACTCACAGTGCGTAACACATACAGTCCGCATAGAAACTGTCTGCATCTGGTTGTAATTTTAAAGAGAGCAGTATATAAATAGTACTTACTTTATATTTGTTATATTTATAACCATGGCTCCTATGTTTTCAAAGTTAAGTGGTAAGGTGTTACGTAGTCAAAGTAGGGAAATAATTGCAAATGTCCTCGACTTCATGAAGCAAGAAGCAGAGATGAAGGAAGAAAATATATGTTCGTCCGAGTTCCACAAAAGCCTTAAGAGAGTGAAAGAAAGAGTAGTCAAGCAACTGGTGTTTCACCGAGTTCCGTTTCCAGAGTTCTCAAAGATAAGAGAAAAAAACATATGGATGAAAGAATGCCATTTGACACGCCTGGGAAGAAACATAAGGTCCCTAAACGTATTACAGAAATATACGATTTCGAATGCGTCATTCGGCGCACGATTCACAATTCCTGTGGAAGAAAAAACTGTGCTAATAATAAGCAGATTGCTCATCCAGCTGAAAGACAGCAGAAACTTTCAAGGTGGTGCTACAAATCTCAGAAAAATTATTAAAGATTTAGGTTTCAAGTGGAAGCAACCGAAATCAAATAGAAGAGTTCTAACAGAAAAGCAAAATAAATAAATAAATAAAATGAAATAATAATAAAATAAAAAAATAGAAATAAAAATAAAAAGTAAATGTTGCCATGATAGCTTAGTCGGTTAGAGCAACGGCACGGAAAGCCTAAGATCTGTGGTTCAAATCCCGGCTATGGCATTTAATTTTTCAGTCTGATTCTACCTTTCCAAATGACTAATTTTATATGTACTTATATCAACATCAATTTTCAAGCTGGTGCTACAAATTTCAGAAAAATACTATAATGTATGAAGAAGAGTCATACATACACAGCAGTCGTACAGCATCTAAAAGTTGGAGTGACGATAGCGAATTAGGTTTGCAGGCACCTGTTGCCAAAGGGCAAATACTTATTATCGTTCATGCTGTTGGAAAGATCGGCTTCGTTCCAAATGCCCTTCTTTTACAAGTCGCAACAAACAACAGGAGATTTTCATCAAGAAATTAATACAGAAAATTACATGAAGTGAATCAACGCCATGTTGATACCTAATATGCCTGCTGGGTCCGTTCTGGTCATCGACAATGCTTCACAATGCGTCAACACTCAAATTCACAAACCACCTACCTCAACTTTCTGGAAAGAAGAAATGGGAGCTTGGTTACTTAGACATAATAAAGCTTTAGATGAAAGCATGAGTAAAACAATGCTATATAACTTAATTAAAGCCAACAAACAGCTTCAGAAGTCATACATACTTGACCAGATAGTAATACAACATCGCCATAATGTACTTACTGTCATCGTATCGCCCAGATCTAAACCCAATCGAATTAATCTGGGCTGATATCAAAAAATGGGTGGCATGCAGAAATATCACTTTTAAATTAAAATATGTGGAGCAGTTATAACGCCAGCAATTTGCTGAAATTGGAAGGCCAGAATGGGAAAATGTATGGCGACATGCTGAATAAATTAAGAATCATTATTCCGAAAAAAACCGAATTGCAGAAAATCAAATAGAAATAATTCTCATGCAGGATAATGGTGCAGAAAGTAGTGACAGCAGTGATGACGGCAATAATGTGAGTGATTCCGCAGAAGAGGAAGGGTTGTTAGATGTGGAAGAATTGGAGGCAATGATTGACAGCGTTTTTTATATTAAGCGCTTTTTACAGCGTGGGTTTTAATATACTGCATATAACTAAGTTTATCAGCGCAACGCAGTGCATAACCGGTGTGGATATTTGACGATGACTGTCCCACGCACTCCTGAAGCATGCAGACGACCGGTCACCACCTGATCTGGTAAGCAACTCGCATCATAGCTCTCATTAAGATTTTCACGTGTCTAGAACTGTTGCGCCGATTATAACTGCTGTGGTCCTTAGCGTTCCATTCTATATTGGGCATGAAAACCGGTAATTTAGCTCAGATGCCTCTTTATCAGGTTTGAGGTTCCTTTACTTGCGTAAATTTACGACACGAGACCACCGGCTTTACTTCGCTTCCATAGGAAGGCACGTTAAGGATTTTTACGGCCGTAGGTTTTGAATCCGCGACCTCGGGAGCTAGTGTGTGGGTCTGCAACTCTAAAACGAAAAGTCTGTTAAATATCAAACTTGGTATTCAGGCTCTGCATCTTCCAAAGATACGACACGAAGATTTTCAAGAAAATACCCCCCACCCAAAGCTACCCTTTACATAGAAAATTTTTCAAAATTTTTATTTTCCAAAACTGGCTAATATTTTTAGGTGGTCCTTATTCTCAATGAATTTTTATAACTTGTAAACCGTAAGAGATGGGCAGAAACTAACCACCCAGAAAATGAACATAACGTTCAGTCATATATTTCTGTCAAACAAAATTTTCTTGTGACATTAACCATTCCGTGTAATATTCTTTATTAATGGGTTGAATTTTCAAATACTTTATACTTTTTCAAGCAAAAGTCGTCTTCATTTTTTTTCTCATGGTCATGCAAAGAGAACGGAATTTCATAGTCATCATATAGCGGCCCTTCTTAAAAGATTTGACTATCGTTTAAGCCGATTGTGTTCCGTATTCCTCTTATACCTATCATACAAGGGAGTATGCAATAAAACCATTTCTGCAAATCTTTATCTGTATTAACATGATGTAGATAGTAGAATAAACTTTTGTAAGAATAGTTAGTTGAAGAATGGGTAGAGAAAGTCATGTAAATATAATACATGAGGTTTCTAAAAATAATTTTATCCGCTTTTAACATTTTTCTTAAATGTAATCAAGAAAAATAAGATGTTATATTGGATTTACAATAATGGAACCTCACATTTGAACATTTTCGAAAAAATTATTTCTGTATTCAAAACATGTAAGTCTGATGAAATATCGATGTCGATTGCTTGGGGTTGTAGTATTTTCTCTTGTGTAGCTGATGAATAGAGAAAGTAAAAGTTGAAGGAACGGACGCCGCTAATTTTAAATTTTGTATATAAATAAGAGCTGAATCAACTCTCAAATTTAAGTTAAGTTTTTTCTTTTTTCCCCTCTACGAGCGGGTCACGTTTTATTCATTGCTCCCAATGATTAATGTTAAGGAGCGCAGTTTTCTCAAGGGCGTTCTCAATGCAGGTTTCTTCGCTTTGCGTGCCGAGATAGGCAATTATTTGTGAACTGGGAACCGAACAGGCGAGCGAGCGGTTGTACAAATAGCACAGCATAGCACTGGAGAGGGCAAGTGTGATTGTTAATTAGCTCCGAACTTGTTATCGATTTGGCAACGGTTCTGTAATGGAGTTTGGATTTGGTGCCTCGATTTCCGATCTCGTACTGACACACGGGTGCTTGTAATCAGGAATAGATGGCTGGCTATTCAGTATTCATCACACTCAAATGTACATACGCAGGGGCAGAAATAAAACACGAAAATACAAATCAAACGAAACCGGAGTAACTCGAGACATTTATATACTATATAGAACATTCACGTTGAGTAAGAATGGCTACCAAAATTTTACCAATGCACATTTACACATTTAGTTTTTGCTTTCTCTACCAAGCAGCTGGTACATAGAGAAGGAATTGTATTCCAATAGAAAGAAGAAGAAAAAAATCCCACCAACCCAAATGAGGCTTTACATGGAATTTCTTTTCGAAATCTTTTATTTTATAAAAATGCCTAATGATTTTAAGATACAATATGTTTAAGCTATTTACACGATAAATAAAATGTATATCTTAAAATTTCTGGGAACAGCTGTGAAGCACTCTCCATTTCGAAGTAAATTTATATATGGTAAACGTAACATTTAGATCTCTTTAAAACACACAATTTTTTCCAGTAGCATTTTTGTGGCATAAGTCAATTCCCAGATATCCGTTATTATTGGTTTGAACTGTTCAATACTTGTTCACTTTTTTTTAAAGTACGTACTTGCTATTAAGTTATTTCTCGCGATTTTATTTTATTTTGTTGTTTCTCGCGAAGTCAAAGAAAGGCCAGTATATAGCGACTCGGTCTTGAGCTACGGTGCAGTGGGCTATGAAGCTCTAGCTCCCGATCCCGGGTTACGATCCTACCCTTGGGAGTGCGGATTTTAAGTCTTAGTATAGGATCGGTGCCCTCTCAGTATCGAGAGATAATTGAGGAACTATGCACCTGGAAATTATTTTTGCAAAATATTAAATCGATAATATGAAGTAGATAGAAAAATAAGATTTTGTAAGAATAGTTTGCAGAAGATATATAAAAATAAACAATAGTAGGTAGATAAAGTCATGTGAATATAACACATGAGATTCTTTTTAGATTTCACGTGCAGAAGCTTAAAAGTGCGAAAATTAAGAGAAAATGTTTGGCTGGTGCAGTCCTACGTTCATAGGCTGAAGGACTGAAAACACGTGTCATTAGTAGAAACATGATCTATATGGAGTAAAAGTTCCAAAAATATGCATGGATCTATTTGCTAAAATAGTTAAACTAACTGCATTTAAGTATACACTAACACGTTAGAATTGTGCCTTTGGATATTCATTGAACATCAAAAGTAAGCAATAATTTATGAAGCTTCTTAGCTCAGCTTTAAACAATAATAATAAACTAGTGTATAGCACAGGAATAAAAGAAAACAAGAGATAGAAAATGCAGAACAAGCTTATCAAATAATCCCAATGGGACTTTTGCTTTTAAACTATTATTTGTATTTAACCATAACCATATTTTAAGAACTTCTTTCGTAGTTTAAAGACGAACTTGAAGGGTCTAAAATTTGTTTCGTGCAGAGATATAATATTTTTTTTGAAATTACCAGGCTATGCGCTGAAAACCGAAGTTCACGTTGTAATTGGGGAAATCTCAGGGAAACAAAACTACATGATATTTACTTCAGTATGTCTCCTTGCTCCTTGAATAAATATACCTTTTTTGCACACGCCTTAAACGTTTTTGGCACACTTTCACAAATATGCTAATTACGTGGAGGCCTAGATGAACTCAGAGATAGACTTAAAAGTCGTTTATATCCGTGAACAATATAGTTGATAATTCATTATCTTAGAAGAAAATATATCTGTGTTAGCATCTATCTCAATAGGGGTTAAGTGCGAGTGTATCTCCAGAGACCTATCCACCCAGAGGTTATTAGATCTATCGGCTATCTTACTGGTAAGCTAGAAAAGCTACTTCTCCTTAGTCTACTGTGCAATCAATCATATGTTTACTTTCCACTTATACAGTAGTAACCCCAATGCAATTAATGTAAGTTATGCGTATGCTGGAAAAACACTTAGAGACTGATTTAAGTAACTTGCAAGAAGTAATGGGTTGATGCTCAAATACTATTTGGTTAAATAGATGCTATTTTGGCTTTTTGGAGTAAACGTTGATAAAACAAAGTTTTGTACTAAGTGGTATTCTCTTAAATGTTCAACATTTTAAAATATTCACATGGATTCATTCAGTATGATTGTATGAATATAAACACTTATTTCACTGCTAATTACAATGTTAACCAACATGTTTAAAATCGTTTTAAAATAGCTCACATGTTCAGTTAAATCACTATCACTAAGTTGCCGAGTTCCCATAAAGGCCCAATAGTCTCGAAATGGAATACTCGTCAGTAATTCAAACTTCACAGACTTTTGTCTGTGACGATCGAGGAAAAAATGTATTTGATGTTTTTGTTACATATACACTGAACAATCTCTGTCAGTACTAATCTCTATTAGTTGAAGAGGCGTACCGATAAACATCTCTATTATTGTTGAAACCTTTGATGTGCAAATTGTGTTTATTCCTGGCGCAATAAGCGCGAACTTTACCTTAGCATAAGAGGATGCTACAGTGCTTTTCTTTCACATTGTGGCCACTGCAGGGCTGCTCGCACGCCGGCTGCTGAGCTCGGACTCCCACGAAAGTTAATATCCCCGCAACCGCCTCACGTTCTCATAGTTACAATTATACATACCTTATCATAACGGATGTTAGAAATGCTGTCCTTCTCTATCATATATTTCTGTCATCTTCTCCGGAAATTTTCATTCACGCTCCAGAGTTCAATATCTGAAGTTGAATTTCTCGTTTGATGTTGTCTTTTAATTCTTCCAATGTGTAATTTTTTTTCATACAATTATTTTTAAAGTTCACCCAAAACGAAAATCACTTACAGTTAAATAGGGCGCCAAAACCCTTTACTAATTAACCTATCTTCGAAATTTTCCTGAATTAAAATTAATGACTCATCAGCTGTATGCGCTGTAGTAAAAGTCTTATTGGAAGAAAACCAGGCTGACATCGGTCAGGTGTTGAAAACATTGTTTCTCATTCCTGTAACATTTATTGTTTGTTCAAAAAATATAGGTCCTATTATTCTGTATGCATTTACTGGACACCGCACACCAATTTGTGCGTCATGCAAAGGAATCTCATGTGTAAAATGGGGTTCCTCTGTGCTTCAATATCTATTATTTTACGGCGGAAAATAACCATGTAAATCTAACCATGATTCGTCAGAGAACAATATTAAGCGTGAATTCAATTACTCTATGTTGAAATTTTACAAAATATAATCATAGAAATTTACTCTACTCTGATGATGACGCGAAAAATAAAGTGTATGCAATTAACTTCATACATTGGAAGAAGTAAAAGAAAACATCAGGCAAGAAATTCACTCAATTTCAGATATTGAATTTCGAGTGTGAATGAAAATTTTCTGAGATGATATCAGAAATATGTAGATAAGAGAAGGACATTTCCCAGATCTCTTTGATAATATATGTGTAACTGTAACTATGAGAATGGAGGCGTTTACACGGATATTGTAACTGTTTCGGGGGGAGTCCGAACTGCAGTGCGCTAGCCGCCATGAGGTGGCCATAGAAGTAAACGAAAGGCATTGTATTAAAAACAATTTGATATGTTACACTCACATGACTTTCTCTACTCTTGTACAAACTATTTTTACAAACGCTTATTCTCCATATGCTTCATGTTAATCGAGATATTGAGATTTTAATCTTATTGCTAATTTTCTTGTAGATGCAAGGGGAATTGGTAGGCTTTAAGCGATAGTCAAATATTTTAAGAGCTGGTTGCTATATGGAGTATTCCATTCTCTTTGCATTACCAGGACAAAAATCAAATGAATAACGAATTCCCATTTGAGAAAAAGTATAAGTATTGGAAAATTTAAGGGCATAACAAGCAATATCTCGAAAATGGTTCACTCAACAAAAATGTATATGACATAAATTGTTTATTTTAACGCGATCTACATTTTTTGTATGTTAACATTTTGTCTAACTCTTATGGTTTACAAATTATGCAAAAGTCGTTCACAATGAAGAATACTTTTGGAGACATTCCCAGAAAATTCAAGATATACATTTTATTTGTCATAAAAATATCTTAAACATATGATATTTTAATCAAAATCGTTAGAGCCTTTTTGAGAAAATTAAAATTTTCGAAAAATCTTCCATGTAAAGGGTAATCTGGAGAGGGGGGATTTTCTTGAAAACCTTTGTGTCGCATCTCTGGAAGATACTGAACCTAAATACCAAGTTTGGTGTTTATCCGACTGTTCGTTTCTGAGTCATGCTGTTAACAGACACGCAGACACACACACGACATGTTTCCAAAAATGCTTTTTTTTTTTGGATTCAGGGGGCCTCAAAATCTATATTTCCGGTGAAATCTCGGTATCAAATTTTTGGGTGGAATACAATACTTCCCCTGCTTACTATACGTAGTAGAGAAAGTAAAACAATGGTTTTTAAGAATGGGAAACGTTTTTCTTGTGCATCTGAATTCAAAGTGTTCCGTGATAACTGAAAGGGGATATGCAAATTTCAGAACGCATCAATTGAAAAAGTGAGAAGCAATTTTCTATAACAATGTTTTCCGCAGTGATGGAGTAGGTATATCAAATTTATATTTCATTACATGAAAAATCTTGGGGCCTTACATCCAGATATTCCTGAAATACATTATCTCATTCTTAGAAACATTACAATATAAACAAATATTCAAGTTGTTATCCTGCTTGGTTCTATATGGACAAATTTGTAAGCAGAAATTGTTAATTTAGTTTTGCTGGAATAGCACACATTTAGAGAGCAAGTTTTTGAGATAGAAGATACTCACTGTTGGGGTCATGTATCCAGCGCTTCTTCTCCCCCATTTTCTGGAGTCCCGAGCTGCTGCTGCTGCTACTGCTACTGCTGCCTCGAGACTCATCCTGTGAAAAACAATTCCCCAGTTAGAGCAACTCTTACAGAAAAACCACTTTGTAGTTTCCCTTCCCGCACCAAACAGTTTTAAAGGAGCTTTCTTAAGCAGTATTCTGTTACATGACGGACTCTGTTGTAGGCGTTCCACCAACAGCCAGATATAACAGTAACATTGTGACTATAAGTATCAACTTCAAATTTTAAAATAAAAATAATGCCAACATCTGGTAGTGAGGATAAAATATTCACAATTTCAATAAAAGTAATTTAAATGCCCAAACGCGACGGTTAAATAGACGTGCGCAGGTGTATGCAAATAATGCATCAAATTTTAGAACTTGAGTTTCACAATATACCGTATTGTTTTCTTACATGTTTGACAATTTAAAATGTTTCTTCAAGGTATCGGGCATTTTATAATTCAATACACGATTGATATTTAGTAAATAAAAACGTTAACATACTTGATCATTTTATTAGAAAAAAATAACTTTACAGAAGATGTAGTAGTGTATCGTATTCTGTATCCGAGGCATAATCTGTAAAATTAAACGCTTAACATTTTCAAGTGTTCATCAAGTGGGCATTTCAAAAGTCACACAATTTTCATTCTCTGAAACTTATTTTATTGAAAATGTTAAGTGCATGCATCGTAGACCCTTTGTGATTTATGACCCGAAGGGGACCAGATCCTGACGACCATGTACACAAGGACAGGGTCCCCAACGATTCCAGAATTACACCAATCCTGATGCCGGCGCCGTCAACCCAGAGTCCCGGGAAGGAGCCCCTCCAGGAAGGGGCACCAGCCTGTCATCCAAGCGCCAGAGAGAAATCTTTGCAGAGCGCAAACTCCACCGTCCCGCCGCAACACACGATTCGTCGTCGCCTGAACTGCCCAGGAACAGATGAAGGTGAAACAGATTTAAGGAAATGATGAACAGGAGATTCGTGGTAGAAGATAAATCACCCCAGCATTTGACCTTACCCATCTAGAAAACCGCGAAAACCCAAGGTCAGAGTGGTCGGTCTGACAGAAATCGAATCGGGACCGTCCAAATGCGAGCCTCACATATTACCGTGGAGCTATCTCCTCGGTATGCTAGCGTTAGTGTGAAACCGTAGCTAATCTGTGTAGTTATTTAAACAGTGAAAATTCCTAGAATAGATATCGCGAAAAAATTCCTCCCCCGAGTTCCAGGAATATAGATAACCTGCATGAACTTCTTCTAGCAGAGTCCAGAGGTCACCACAAAGCTCGTTTTTACAACGCCTGCGCTAGAAACGGTTGACAACAAGAGTGGATTTCGAGGAAATAAATTAAATGTCTCTCGATTTGTTGCACAAAGACTTTATAATGCTCTTCATATTAAATGTAGAGCAAACATTTGTTAACACCATAGTGATGATACTGCATCTAATCAGTGACATAATGACGTAAAGCATTTTAGGAACTTATTATTAAGTCAAATGACCAACTCCGGCTTACACTGCTTACAGCAATGGTTAGCATAGAGTTCCTGTTCGAACCACGAGGAAGGGCAACTGCATCATCGTTGACGGAAAGAGGAAACCGGTGCGGTTGTAAAATAAACTACTAAACCGTAGTTTCTGGTTCCGCAACATTGCTTATTGAATCTGCGAAGGGAAACTGTGGTATTAAATTATTGCTACCGTCCTGTTCTAGGAAATATATAGTGCGAGCTAGCAGTTTGCTCAGCAGTTAATTTTTTTAGGGTGTGGTAACAAGCCAAGCAACTTGGACTCACCGAGATAAATCATTCTGGCAATATATCATACCGAATTTTACGAGTAGGTGCTTTTCCTTTACATTTTAATCTCATTGGACGAAACAAAATAATAAAAGCTTATTTTTTGTGTGAATGGATACACTGTTGCACGAAGAAGTTGATACTGTTGGGATGTTGGACCTATAAATAATGATCAAAGATATTATAGTAAACAATGAAGACATATTATATATATATATATATATATATATATATATGTTTGTTAGAGTATAGTTCGAATTAATACAGTAGCCAGTGTACAATACATCGGGTAACTCAGAAGCCCCTAGGTCCTTTTAATTTATGCAACCTGCAAAACGGCAAATAGGTCCTCTTCATTGCCCGTTTTACATCTCATTTACGCACCTAGATAGGTCCCACACTCAGCGAAAAAGCATTTAAGCCACACAAGTTAATTCGTAATGAGGTCCAGTTCAAAAAGACTAGACTAGAAGTACAAGATTCATAATTTTTGGATGATTTAATAACTCGAAACACATATTTGCTCATTAATTACTTTCTCTACTACGTATAGTAAGTAGGGGAAGTATTGCATTCCACCCAAAAATTCGATACCGAGATTTCACCGGAAATACATGTTTTGAGACCTCCTGAATCCAAAAAAAGCATTTTTGGAAACATGTCCGTGTGTGTGTGTGTGTGTGTGTCTGTGTGTGTGTGTGTCTGTGTGTCTGTGAACAGCATAACTCAAAAACGAACAGTCGGATAAGCACCAAACTTGGTATTTAGGTTCAGTATCTTCCAGAGATGCGACACGAAGGTTTTCAAGAAAATCCCTCCACCCCAGACTACCCTTTACATGGAAGATTTTTCGAAAATTTTAATTTTCTCAAAAATGGCTCTAACGATTTTGATGAAAATATCATATGTTTAAGATAATGTTATGAGAAATGAAATGTATATCTCGAATTTTCTGGGAATGTCTCCAAAAGTATTCTTCATTGTGAACAACTTTTGCATAACTGGTAAACCATAAGAGATAGACAAACTTTTACTACACAAAAAATGTAGATCGCGTTAAAATACACAACTTATGTCATATACATTTCTTTTGTTGAGTGAACCGTTTTCGAGATATTGCTTGTTATTTCCTTAAATTTTCCAATACTTATACTTTTTCTCAAATTCGTTATTCATTTTTTTATGACCTGGACATGCAAAGAGAATGGAATGCGCCACATAGCAACCAGCGTTAAAATATTTGACTATCGCTTAAAAGCTACCATATTTCCCTTGCATCTACAAGAAAATTACCAATAAGATTGACATCTCGATATCTCGATTAACATGAAGCATATGGAGAATAGGCGTTTGTAAAATTAGATTGTACAAGAGTAGAGAAAGTCATGTGAGTGTAACACATCAGATTTTTTTTGTGTGGAATGCAACATTTCCGTACTTACAACACTAGTAGAGAAATTAAAAATGTAGGATTTGATTTGTTTACGCATGTTATAGATACTGTTTTAAGCTCTGCCTAAATATGCAGTTCTAGTACTGAAGTTATAAAACTAGTGTTTCTGCATCTCTTACGCGACAATTCAAAATACCATCTGCCCTCAGTCATATCTGGATTTGCGTTATGAGTTAGATCTTTGTTTAGAATAATAATTTTCTTCTCGTAAATTCAAAGAACCTTATGAAAGCTACGCTTTCTCAAACATATTAATGAACTGTGTGTGACGATGTGCTGTGTAATGTGACGTTTCTTCTTATTCGTAACGTTTAATGTCCCTTCTTAGTATATACGGCACCACAGGCGTTGGACATTGATGATATATACAATGAAAGGATATTTGGGAAACGAATTTTGAGAAGGAAACGTTCCAGGCCCAAGTTTAGGATACCTCCCGGCATTTGCCAGTTATGAGGACAGGAAAACCTGGAAAAAACCTCAGTCACGGAGGACGATCCTGGCAGGTTTAGAACCACGGACCTATCGTTCATAAGAATACAATAAACTTATTACACTATTGGAGCATAGGAGAGGGAGTTAACTTTCATATTTATTTGACTCCTCTGGGCTAAGCAGCTGCGTTCGCTTATTGGTTAACATACCTCGGCAGTGCGGAACACTGCCGTTTAATAAGGCCGTGTATAAAGAATACTAGAGATGTGCATATAATATATATATATATATATTTCTGAGAGTTCACAGTATATAACTTGGTTCAGAAACTTCCAGGAAAATCTTGAACAAAGCGGTGAAACACAAAATTTGTTACCTATTTTCACCCACAGAGCAAAATCAAACGTCGTTATGAAAGGAATTTTTCAATTATCTATCACTTCAAATACATCATTATATTATTTAATCCTTCACAGACTCATTTGCATATGCTAGGATTTTTGCTACTTCATATCATTTACGTCGTCTACTCTCTCCTCCACGGGCTAGACAAGCCACAATTTTAGTCAATCAGCAGGAACATTGACGTGTGTACCTACGTTTTTATGCCACGTGCAAAATGATCGTCCACCATGGTGAGTTGACCACGTCGTACAACTCGTTTGTATTATATTAGCAAATCAGGTAAATCTCTGATCTCATATTGCAGTTAATCTAATTAATATAGGCGTCATTAGCTATCTTTATTTTGGTCATGAATATAAAATCAGTGCATTACAATCAAAATTCAGATTATAAAGTCATGTCTGCACTTGTAATATTCTATGGAAGCGAAGTCTGGACGTTAACTAAGAAACAAGAAAATAAAACACAGACTTCGGAATGTAATTTTTAAGGAGGGTTAAAATATGCGCAAAATTGAATTACATAAAAATGAAGACAATATAGAAGAATTGCAGATTTTTAATATGAATGACAATCTATAAAACATATGTATCAAATGATTTTGCCAAATGTTTTGAGACTGAAGAATATTTCTTATATGGTAAAATTCCTTTTACTAATACAATTTTCAGATTTTGCAAATTTTAACATAATTACCTTACTCCAAGTTTTTCGTGTGTCTAATCACAACATTCAAGATTCGATTGTAATGGAAGATCGGCAAGGTATTTGGTATTAAATTATTTCAAAATGGCATTTCCACTTGTTTTGTCTGTTTTAAATAACACCGCTAATACACGAAATTTTGCGTCCTTTTCAGCGGCGCAGAGAATTGCAGACTTGGGCTATTTCAGTAACGGGGTGTAACAACTAAACAACACCATTTTCCACTTTAGGTAGTATCTCAAATACCCCCCGGGCATTTTAACTTGCATTGCTGGATGTAACGTCCACCTCTGCCAGCTGTTGTGTCCTTAGCTGCGGGCGCATCCTATACACCATTATCTCATCACTGCCTCTTATGTCCTGTCCCTAATGCGATTGGTCCCAGGATATTCCAGTAAACATAATTAGGTTTTATAACAAATCTATTTAGTATGAAGCAAATATGACGTTTAAATATATAAGAACATACAAATATGTTAATTAGCAAAGTACACTTTTTGCAAATTATTGAAAAAAGAAACTTATGCATAACACTTATACACCTTTTCTGTCCATTATCATTTATTTTCACAACTACCCTAAAACTGTTCACACAAAATTTTCTGCTTACGAATTAACCGTAAGTAATAATGCAAGATGCGAACTCAGTAAATACACAGTTTATAGGTGCAGAAAATATTCAACTCCTAAAAACAGTCAATATGCTATACTAGCTGGGTTATTTTCAGCTCTTTGCAATTCCATGAAAAACAAAGTGTACTGTTTGAAAAGGTAAGAAAAATTACGCGATCGCAATATTTCGGAAACGATTGTCATAAAAATTCTTAACGATATCTACATTTTTCACAGTATATCTTCACCTTTTATGGTTTACCAGTTACACAAAATTCATTAACACTCGGGGATTCACTAGGTTATTCACAGAAAATTCTAGAACTGCAGTTTATTCGCAATGCCAATATCTGAAACGTTTCGAACATTGTCAAGAAGCCATTGTCAAGAAAATGCGAAATATCAAAATTTCTTCCGTACAAAGACTTTCTTAGAATGGAAGATCTTTCAGAAAATCTTTAGCTTACATTGTTGAGAGATGAGATAAAGTAGAAGTTTAATGTATATACAAATTTTCATTTTTGAGCCATGCAGTTCACGCCAGCTCCTCAAAACAAGTTTTCCTGATTAGATTTTGATATACAATTTTTGGGGGTGAAATAGAGCATTCCCTAGGCTTATCACAAGTACACAGCAGAGCAAGTATCTGAAATAAATTTTTGAAAATAAATTGAAAAAAGTGCTATACACTCTTCAAATAAATGTTTTAAATCATAAATGTAATAATGTTTTAAATATAGTTGCAAATATGCCGTGTGACTCTTCCCGAAAACCCTTGTTTTTGTTTCAGTTACACTAACACTGAATGATCTACGCTAGATATAAAGGGAATTCTATTATTGCGTTAATTATGAGACGCGCACTCAACAGGGAAGTGGCGTACTCGTTAGCAATTAAGTCAGTGGTAATAGTGTAAAAATAATATAAAGTATATTATTGATAATGTTAATTATTAATGAAAGCTTAAAACTCAGGTCTGTATTACTTTTTATACTAAGTATAGTAAGTAGCAGAAATGTTTGATGTCAGATTTCACCGGAAATATATGTTTTCAGGCCCCCTGAACCCCCCTAAAAGCATTTTAGGAAAGCTCTGCTTGTCTCTGTGTGTACATGTGTTTGTGAACAGTTAAATCAAAAACGAAAAGTCGATTAAAAACCAAAGTTGGTGTTTAAGTTCAGCATCTTCCATAGATGCGACAGAAGATTTTCAAGAAAATCCTCGACCTCGACTACCCTTTAAATATAAAATGTTTCAAAAATTTTGATTTTCTCAAAAATGGCCCTAACGATTTTGATTAAAATACTAATATGTTTAAGATGTTTTCATAACAAATGAAGTGCTATCTTGAATACTCTGGGAGTAGCCTGTGGAGTACTCTTCATTCCGAATTACTTTTGCATAACTGGTAAGCAGAGGTAACCAAAATATTACTACAGAAAATATGTAGATCTCGTTAAAGCATACAACTTATATCAAATACTTTCTTTCCGAGATATTTCTTATTATTGGTTTGCATTTGAAAATAATTACTTTTCTCATATGGGAAGTTATTCGTTTTTCTCTCTCGGCCATGTAAAGAGAACGAAATTTTAAAGCCATCACATAGCGACCCGCTCTTGTAAATTTGACTATCTTTGAGGCAGTATTTTTAACACTTAAATTATTTCAGTAAAATTATATAATATGTAAATTCAAAAATATGTAAATTGAATAATATGTAAATTTTCACGTGACATCATCTGTTAAATGCGGCTCAAGCGTAGAATCCAAGTTACCAGCGAGAGCTATCCGGAATACACTTTATTTGCTTTCTGTATCTGTATACCATCCATTGAAAAAGATGAAGTCCCTCATCTAATAAAAATGAATGTAATAGTACCATTGAAAGTATTTTGAAGCAGTCTTTTGGTACGCCTTCATTTGCAGAGAAGAACAGTATTGTAGTAGATTATATAATCCTTGTCAATTTAACAATCTGATAACCAGGCATCGATAGGAAGTCTTGAGCAGTTGGCTTCAAGCTATCTAAACTCAAACCATATGTCAGTATAAGAAATGTAAAAAAACAGCGGCCAAGGGTCACAACGAGGAGTTCAACATTGTCTGGAAGGTACTTTCTGCGAACGCTAATAGACTGCATACCCCCATACCTGTTTGTTACCTGTGACAAACCCCCCAAACTCCCTGCCTAAAGTCCAGTAACAGTTCAGTGTTATTTCATTTCGTCCTGTCTTTAATAGTTATAAATTGCTACATCTGCTGATAAGAAACAGTGGCTATAAGAGATATTTTAATATATCTGGATATTCAGACTACCCTCCACTCTTAGATGTGCATAAGCCTTTGAAATGCGTTCATAAAATTTTGAATAGACCTTTCTTTTGTCCTATGAAGAAGGTTTGTATTGAAAATAGGACAATTTTGGAATCCTTCGCAGTCAACATGTGAATTTGTTTACATTGTCAGTAATAATAATAAATTTATACAATTAATAATCAGTAACGGATCCCAAATACTTCACACCACGCCATTGGCTGTGACTTTTAAAACAAATAATTAATTCTTGTTTTCCTCTTTCTCTGTGTTCGTTTCTCTGTTTTACGAACAATACGTTTGCCGTTCATTACTTTTGTTAATAGAACCGCGCAAAATCAGCACGCACGGCACATGCTGAGAAATTCGCGGCGAGTAAAGGCAGAGATATCAAGAGAAACTACCGCAGCCTTCTAAAGCCTGCAGAGCGCATGGAACATCTCTTCCGGTCTTCCTTCTTCAAGAAGCAGCATTTTCCAGTTTTTCTATGGACGCAGGGAACGATGCTGTCACAGACTTAATGCTCTACGGACGAATGGCTGGCCACTTTACGACCGCCGTATAAAACCCGCTGGCTACAAGAACGAACGGAGTAACTTTATTTTTGGTGTTTACTTCAAAGTGCCCACAGCCTCCAGTAGCCAAATTTATAGGCTCCCTTCCTGCTGATAGCCCGCTCATAATGTATCCTGACCCTTTCCTTCTCAATAAAGGCTGACTGGACAAATGGTGTGCAACTTCTTCCTCCGTACTAACTTAGCTGAACGATAAATTGTAAAGTTATTTTCTCTCAATGAAAATAACTTTGTCCTAAATCTATGAATTCGGAAGATGGCGGAATAGCGGAGGCCTTAGCAGAGCAGTTGTGGCGAGAAAGTGACTCGCAGTGAACTTCGACTCGCTATGCGTGTGTCGTGGCTATCCTTCCCTCTCTGACTAACATTTGGCCTCATTTCAACTTTTGTTTTTGTTCATTTTGTTTATCTTCTATACTAGGTGCTGAGCATTGGATTTTACCGTCATTTGGAACACTGTAATTTTAAACCACTACTACTGTGAAGTAATTCACATTCTTGAAAATCAATGACCCCAGCTTTATTCATATTTAAAGAAATGCATAGGTGGCATTTAACCAATATCTATAAAAAACAATTTTTGATTTCAAGTTCACAACTATTTTTGAACTTTCTACTTCGACGGTCGCTGTTTTGACGAGGGTCTTTTAAGTTTGTAATGAAATGTTTCTCTCGTTGAGTCTTTATTCAGATTTTTACAAATATTCGATACTCAGATATAACGAAAAAACCGAGCGGGATGGCTCAGACGGTAAAGTCTGTGGCCCGCATTCGGGAGGTCCTGGTTAAAATTCCGCGGGCCGACCAATCGGTCTAAGGTTTCTCGTGGTTTTCCTCAGTCGCCAAGGTAAATACCGGATTGGATATTTAATACCACGATCCAAAGTTCCATCTTAAGTCTAAATCAATAGTAAAATGAAATGCTATGCCATCTATCCACAGACAATGTAAGCAATTAGACTGGACGGCACCCTAATGCCATCTGCACGGCATGAAGCAGGGGTTACAGGGATGAGACCTTGAAGGCTAACTGTCCGCCTTTCTGTGTGAGGGCGGCGGTTAGAATGGACGGCACCCTAATGCCATCTGCACGGCATGAAGCAGGGGTTACAGGAATGAGACCTAGAAGACTAACTGTCCACCACATATCGTTCTAAGAGATATCCACTAACAGATCCGTCGCGATATGACCAAGGAGTTAAAGCGACGTAAAATAAAATAGAATAATAATATAACGAAAGAGTTTTCTCTTGTGATTATCTGGAATGAAATTTGATGAATTTTGAAGAAAGAAAAAAAAAGTGTTAAAAATATGATACTTAAAATTTCAGAATCATGTTATGAAACAACCACAGCAGCTGCAAACATTCAAAAGAAAACTATTTTCTGTTATTTCTTTTTCCCTTTTATCCTAAATACGTTTGGCAATACTTTTATTTTATGAGAAATTTATTTTCTGGATCTACATCATTTGGACATACTAATTATCTAAAATGTGTAATATAATTTTTACTTTCTCTACTAAGTACATAGTAGGTACAAAGGTGTTGCATTCCATCCAAAAATTCAACACGAAATTTCACAGGAAATAAACGTTTTGAGGCCTCTTGAAACCATAAAGAGCATTTTTAGAAAAAGGTTCATGTGTGTGTGTGTGTGTGTGTGGGTGTGTCTGTGCACAGCGTAACTCAAAAACGAAAAGTCGGATAAATACCAAACTTGTCACTTAAGCTCAGCATCTTCCAAGGATACGACACGAAGATTTTCAAGAAAATACCCCCAGTACAACTACTCTTTACATGGAACATTTTTCGAAAATTTCTTGAAAATTTTTGCGTCGCATCCTTGGAAGATAGTTAACTCAAATACTCATTCAGTCACACACACACACACACACACACACACACACACACGTTTCCAAAAATGCTTTATTTGGATTCAGGGCACCTCAAAACATATACTTCCGGTGAAATCTCGGTATCGAATTTTTGGATGGAATGCAATACTTCACCTACACGTAGAGAGAAAGTAAAAATTGAAAAACTGATGCACTGCTCAGAAAATCATAAAACTAATAAACTGAAAAACGCCAAGGCATGTAGACTGTTTTGTTCCTTATGAATATTAAACATTATTATTTTCTCTCCGTTAATTCGGCAGCAAAACCTTTTAAAAGTGGAGACGAATACTTTGGAGTCATTGTAGGCAGTTTAGCGCACACGTGAAAAGAATGAATTGGGCGATGAAAGAACGTCGAAGCACAAGAGTGTTACGAACCAAAAGGGGAAGGAGGCATCAAATGTCAATAGAGCAGAGAAGGCAAGCTTAAGCCGCATTGGAAGATCCTACACCCTGAAGGGAAGAATGAGTCCAGAGATGATTTTAAAAGAGCAAGAAAATCCGAGGTCGTCGATAAGAAGGGCGTCTACGGAGAAAGGAGACGCATTTATGTGACGACATGCTTGATTTTAGAACCAGTACGTATATAAAAAAGTGAGGGTTTGTATATATCTCTAAAAGAAGCCGTTTGTCATTTTGTACTCTTTATTGTCCACAGAAAATAAATTGTCGAGAGCAAATGAACTGAAAATGTCTATACTTCTGAGAACCTCTGAAATCATGTTCCCAATTGTTTCACGTTGAAACCTTACAAGTACACGTTGCCGAGCCATGTTGGAAACTTTCGGGGTTAAAGTGCGTGCGAATTAATGAAGTGCATTCCCTCCTATAGACCTGGTTCGAGAAGAAAATGTAGTGAGTGTTCATTTCAAATTACCTCATAACGTGTTGTTTTGAATAATTTTTTTAAGCGAGTTTCAGCTTTAGAGGGGAAGGACGTAACATAGTGCACGTTTGGCGGAGAAGTTGCCTTGCAAGCATGGCTTTCAATCCGAAGAGTACTAATACGGTAAGGACATTAACAATAAGAGGTAGACCAAATAACGTAGTTGGCAATGTCGCACAGAAAAGCGTAAAACAAAATTAAAATATGTTAAACAATCAAGCATGCTAATTTTTCTTGCAAAAACCTACCAATGTGTTCTTTCCTCACAGATGTTTTTGTTTACAGAAAGATTCCGCAACACACACTGTTGACAAATTCATGTTGCTTTACACTAGTGTTGATAACCAGTACACTGCTTACAGCTTTCACAGACCTACGATATCGACCAAACAAGGCTGTTTTGGTAGTAAGCATACTGCACAGACCGCCAAATGTTACTACTACGTGGAAGGTTCTCACTTTTAAGTCGAACGCCGTGTTTGCTAGGCAACTTCTCAGACACACGAGTCATACGCCTCTGCGGAAGTACAAGGGGGGTTGAATTTAGGCTCAGCGGCGTAACGTATACAGCTAATCTTGGCACACTTTGAAATGAAGATCCAGTATTTACAACCAAAGTATCCGACATATTTTCTATATAGATAGAAATTAAATTAAAACTGAGAAGTTTACAAAACTTTCTCATTACGAAATGGCAGGTGATAAGTAATTTCTGTTGCTCAATTTATGTTAACAAAGAAAAAATCTGACGCGACACATTCACCCGACTTCTCTACCCTAATAATAATAATAATAAATAATAATAATAATAATAGTGTATTAGTAGTTATATAAACCATTCTTACCAAAGCTTATTTTTCGTTATACTATATTTTAATTTAAATAAATTTTTGCAGGAATAGCTACAGTACACATTTCGTTATAGATGTAAACATAATAGCGATAGTCATGTTTAAGAAGTGGAAGCTATATGCTGGCCTTAAAATTCAATACTATTTCCATACAATCGCGAGAAACAACTGAATGCTGAAAGGACTTTAAAAGAATGACCAAGTAATGAGCAATTCGAAACATTAATAACAGATATATCAGAAATGGCTTATACAACAAAAACTTATTTGAAATAAATTGTGTTTTTATTAGAGATCCACATTTTGTGTATAGTACGTTTTCATTTATCCCTTAACGTTTACCATTATGCAAGATTATACAAAATTCCTTCCGTATGCAGAGGTTTTATAGGTTATTCCGAAAAAATTTAAGATATACATTTTATGTGACATGTAAATATCTTTAATATATGACATTTTAATCAAAATCGTTAAGAGCCATTTTTAGAGACTAAAACATTTCGAAACATATTCCATGTAAAGAATAGTTTAGGGTGGCGGAATTTTCTTGAAAATCTTCGTGTCGCATCTTTGCAAGGTACTGAACCTATTTATGCGACTTTTCGTTTTTGAGTTATGCTGTTCACAGACACACACACGGAATTTTTTACTTTCTCTACTACGTATAGTAAGTAGGGGAAGTATTGTATTCCACCCAAAAATTCTATTACTGAGATTTCACCGGAAATACATGTTTTGAGACCCCCTGAATCCAAAAAAAGCATTTTTGGAAACATGTCCGTGCGTGTCTGTGTGTCTGTGTGTGTGTGTGTGTGTGTGTCTGTCTGTGAACAGCATAGCTCAGAAACGAACAGTCGGATAAACACCAAACTTGGTATTTAGGTTCAGTATCTTCCAAGGATGCGACACGAAGGTTTTCAAGAAAATTCCCCCACCCCAGAGTACCCTTTACATGGAAGATTTTTCGAAAATTTTAATTTTCTCAAAAATGGCTAACGATTTTGATTAAAATATCATATGTTTAAGATATTTCTATGACAAATAAAATGTATATCTTAAATTTTCTGGGAATGTCTCCAAAAGTATTCTTTATTGTGGACGACTTTTGCATAACTGGTAAACTATAAGAGATAGACAAAAGTTTACTACACAAAAAAATGTAGATCGCGTTAAAATACACAATTTATGTCATGTACATTTATGACAAATAAAATGTATATCTTAAATTTTCTGGGAATGTCTCCAAAAGTATTCTTTATTGTGGACGACTTTTGCATAACTGGTAAACCATAAGAGATAGACAAAAGTTTACTACACAAAAAAATGTAGATGGCGTTAAAATACACAATTTATGTCATGTACATTTTTTTTGTTGAGTGAACCATTCTCGAGATATTGCTTGTTATTCCCTTAAATTTTTCAATATTTTCTGAAATGGGAATTCGTTATTCATTTTTTTGTCTTGGATATGCAAAGAGTATTAATCTGTGGCAAAGGGAACCTAGCAACCAGCTATTACGAGATATGTATGTGCTTAAAGGCTACTGTATTTCCAAATTGCCCTTGTAAATATACATTTCCCTTACATCTACAAGAAAATTGGCAATAAGATAGACTCTGCAAATGTTTATCTCGATTAACATGAAGTAGATGGAGAATAAGCGTTTGTATAAATAGTTTGTACAAGAGTAGAGAAAGTCATGTGAGTGTAACACATCAGAATTTTTTCTAAAAATGCTTTTTTTGTATTCCAGTGAAATAAATACACCGGCATCTCCGATGAAATCTTGGTATCTAATTTATGGGTGATAATCAATACCTTCTCTACCTACTATGTACGTGGTAGAGAAAGCAAAAATGGCTGCCTGGCAAGGGTTTCAAATTAGGCAATACATAAAAGCCGTGGAAACATCACTAAGCAGTCGGCATATGTTAGTAATAAGCTCGAGCGAAAAAGAGAAGTATCTCAAATTTTAAAACAGCTATATTAGATAGAGGCTGCATGAAATTACACTTCATCTGGAGAAACTTAAAAGCAAAACGAATATTTCGTAAATCACTAATGTTGCGAAAAAAATGTTAAAAATAAAATGTGAATATTAAGAAGTTCAATATGTTTCTTGCAGTACACTTTTATCTACTCTTTATGATTTCCCAGTTATACAGGATGTTCGAAAATTTCCCTTACAAACTTTTAGGACTTTTAGAACGGACTGAATAGATCTTGTTTTGAATAGGAATCCATGTCCGGAAACGCATCACTGTGCTGTATCAATTTCAAGTCGGTTTGCCTGGTATGCAACGGCTAGTCACGATGAGAGTGTTTACGTCAGACGAGCAGCTGATGTCATTTGACCTCTACCCTACCTCTCTACACTGGTAGTGCCAGATTCTGTAGAGTAAGAGGAAGAAATTTTGGCATGAATTGTGGTTGCTGCACAACAAATTTGCAGAGATACCAGGTGTGATGGAGAGGCTTTACCAGAACATCATTCGTAAGTACAATGTGTGCAACAGCTTAAGTGGTCGTCAATCAAAACGGAGATGTAGCGGATCAGAATGCCCAACAACCTGTGACGAAGAGAAATACAAATTGTTAAGTTTAACTGTAAACAAAAGTGTTTGTGAGAATTGATTAAGTGTCTTGTTTATTTCTTTATTAGTATTACCCAATGAGTTTAACTGTAAGAAACGTGACGTACTGAGTAACGCCTAACTAAAGTACTTAAGCAAACGTGGTCACTTTGAGTGTTTTCAAATGGTTGTAGCTCGGAAACGGAACGTTTCCGGACATGGGTTTCTATTCAAAACATGATCTATTTAGTCCCCTCTACAAGCCCTAAAAATTTGTACGGGGAATTTCCGAACACTCTGATTAATACCCAGAACTAACCAGACTTCGCAGACTATTTACAGAAAATTTAGGTATAATTTGCGGTATGGGTACCTCAAGCATACAGTATTTTAATCCTAATCCAGAGTCATTTTTCAGAAAATCAAATCATAACGAATATTTTTCCGCTTATAGACTTGTATGGAACAAAAGGAATTCCTTGAAAATCTTCAACCTTCCTGTAAGGCAGCTGAGTTAAATATGACATTAAAGACATATTAACTTCCCAGTTTTTATTAAATTGTTCAGATTTTTTTATAAAATTTCTCTAAGTACAATGAACTTCAAAACATGTATTTCTGTTTAAATATAGAATTTGTGGTAGAATGCAGTTATTCCTCTTAACACTGACAGGAGTTAGAGGAGGAAGTAAGAGAGAGGTGTCTCTTTCGATTTCCTCCCGAAAACTGATATGGTATGGAAATGGTATTAACACTAAGCTTGAAAAATAGCGCAAGTAACTTTTTTACCCCTTTGTTTTAAGCTACTGTCGAAGTCACATTGCATCACATTTTACGCGAGGGAACTATGGGACAGAATCATAGGCGCCGACCTGTTATACATTTCGGGGGAGCAGGATTGTGCAGTAAAGTCGGCTATTAATAATATACTTAGTGCAGTTACTAAAGTAAAAGGTATTTAATTACAGTATAGTACAGATACGTTCAATAGCCTGAAAAGTAAATAAATTGTTAATTAATTTAAAGTATGAGAAAAATAATGTACGGTCTGTTGAGTCTTACTTTACTGCTTTCTGGGGAAAGTGTTGCATCTCAGTTCATTTCTACTTCACGGGTGGCCGAGGTCGTTATGGCACAGACTCGTGGGAGGGAAATCTGCAGTTCAAATCCCGCTAGGACCATCCCATTGACAGTTTTTTTTTCTCCACATTTTCCTCAATCCGCGTATCTGACGGGGAGGTACCCAAAATTTATGTTTCCAAGTTTCCTTTCCCAATTATCATTTAACTTCATGTATCGTCAGTGTCCACCGCCTGTGATGCGGTATGTAGTAATAACGGGCCTAAGTTCACTCTCGCTTATAAACTCATGTCACAGAATGAAGATCTAAGTTCATGGCTTCTTCACGATGACAGTGGTTGATAGCAACAGCATTTAGGTGACTACAAGAGATTTCAATTCGTGGCCACACAAATGACAAAAGTAATTTTAAAAGCTTGCTACTATTTGGTGTGAGGAAAATCACGAATTCGAAAAATGGATGCAACGCGATTCCCAAGGTTGATTTCTAACGATATACAAAATGAATTGAATTTTGCATCACTTCGAAAACATATAGCAGATGTTTCAGCTGCAAAATGTGTTTCTATAATAGGGGATGGAACTATGGAAGTGGCAACACAAGAATAATTCAGTATTTGTGCTCCGATTCTGAACCGAAATATAGGTTGCGTCATCACTGCTTTTGTTTAACAGATAAACTCTGCATTTGAGATGATGGTAATCCTTTGCAACTCCATTCAGACTATTTACACGATTTTTGTTTGTTTAATGATAGATCCATCTCGGAATTGAGGAGGAAGGCCAGGCCCCTTGTTGGAGGGGTGATCCCCTGGCTTTGTAACTTAGGGGGACAGAAAGTATCTACCTTTGCTAGCCCCCCCCCCAAGTTGGCACCTATGGATAGAACGTAAACTGCTAGGTTAACAACTTGTGAGATGAAAAGTTCATGTAAACCCCTAGAAAGGTGCGTGATATGTACATTCTTAGCTGTAGTAATGAAACTTTTCTCAATTTTAAACTTTGTGCCGAGTTTCCATGCGTACCGTGCGGGTGATCGAGGTGTTATATGGTCTCAGTGCTAAATTGTTATAAACCCGCATTAAGTACACAGGTAAAGAAGGGACTGAAGACCAGTGAATTCACACAGTGAACATATGTTAATATATTTACAGATGATATTAAAAATCTGAAAAGAAACACGATTTTTAAACTGAGAGTTTCCCTCAGACACGAATGAATGCGACGTGAAAAAGATAGTTGAACGTCAAGATATCTTGAATATCGATCTCAATGTACTTAATGGAGCAGTCATAAGACGAGGTGAAATGCAATTGAACACTTTCATTGGTAAACATTCAACACTATTTTGTGTACTACTATAATCATTTTTATTAAGGTAAATATTCAATATTTTTCTAATAGAATAATTTTGTACTGAAGAACAACATTTATAATTATAAATAATTTTCTTCATATAAAGTAGACAAATCAAGACAGATATTGATGGCAGCGTTAATGTAGCAAGTTTAATAAAGGGCGGCCGAGTATGATACATAGATGAAACACCACATAAAATTCTCACTGCTTTCTTTTGTAATAAAACGCTGAAGTATGGTTACCCCAAAGACTTATTCCATAATTAAGATGTTTTGGATTTCATCATAATATATTATTAATATGGCTTCCATGTTTAGATTTTCTTCAAGACTTTTCACACTAAAACCCTTTACTAATTTTAGTAGATATGTGTAGAGTCAATATGTCTTTGCCAACCTAAGCCAGATTGAACAAGAATGCCCCAAATTGTTGCAGATCTTTTAAATAATATGTAATACGTGATTAGATTTAATAATAATAATACTAATAATAATGCAATAAATTAGTGCACATATTCAGCATTTAAAACTGTTTAAATGAAAGATACACAAATCGTTGCTAAAAGATTACAATGGTCCTCAACATAAATAATACAAAGGAACAAGTTTAACAAATAAAACGGCACAGAAGTTACCTGGTACTGGGCGTTCATGAACAACATGGCAGAGAAATATAGCTTTATAAAGAACTGTAATAATGGGCGTAGGACTAGTATACTTGTTGAACCCACGCCCTTGTTTTGTTTTCTATGGACCGTTCGAATCTGTGCCAAATATGAATGTAATGCCGTTTGGCAAGCAGACCTCGTCCCCATTCCAACTCACAATTCACTGAAATGTGTATGCACGTAGTACTTTGTGTGCGCGTTTTGAAATTCCAATTCCCTTTAATGCAAGGCGCATAAACAACGTAAGAAAAATAAGTACAAACGCCTGTGCGCATTGCAGCAAAATTCTCGCTGCATTGTTATTTTTAAACAATGTTCTATTTAAAACTCCGGTCAGATAAACTTCACCGGCGTACTATTTGCTGTAACTTAACACCCACTAAAACTTTATGAGCTGCGAGCAATATTTAACACGCATGTGTATCCCATTACAGTTATTAAAGCGTTAAAAATGACGGTAGGCGGTCCTACATAGAGCATACATAATGTTCTAAATTTGTGGTGCCAACACTAGCAGCTGTCTTGGAAAGGGTTTACAAAGCTGTAGTTCAAGCAAAAATGGTCTATGGATCGGAGATTTGGGGAAGTGCCAAAGTATTGGAGATGATTGATAAAGTACATAAATCGTTCTGTAAATGTATGTTAGGTTTATCTATTTCATCACCTAATGGAGCAGCAGTGTTGGAGTTGGGAAGAGTAGGTAGCAAGGGCATGATAGTAGAAAGAATACATAAGTATTGGCATAGATTGAAATCACTGGACGAGAAAAATATCTTGAGGCAATGTGTGATAATCCAAGAAAAATCCAGTGCTGGGATGAACTGGCCTCAAGGAATAAGTAGAATTCTACAGGAAATAGGAATGGGTAACTTATGGGAGGAGAGACAGGGGTTAGTTAAAGGTTTCTGGAAAGAAGTGAGGAACAGAGTGGAAGATATAGAGAATGAAGAATTATTTTAAAGTCTGGAAGGAAAGAAAAGTTTGGAACTATATAGACAATTAAAGGTGGACTGGGGAAGGGAGAAGTAAGTGGATGTAGGCAATACGTTAGTGAGAGAAGGGTGGGCCTGGTCTAGATTAAGTTCACATAGGCTAAGGGGAGATAGAAAGGGAGCGAATTTGGATAGATGTCCTCTTTGTGGAGAGGCAGATAACGATTTGCATTATATAATTGAATGTGAAGAAACTAAGTTGTGGAGATATCAGTTTTTACCTAAAGAATAGGAGAATGTTAACAAAGAAGTATTAAAAGCTAGGATAATGAAAATACAATAGGAGAGAAATATAAAAAGAAGATTAAGAGAAAAATGATTTAGAAAAACAAAGCAATATGAATTTGTTATGACCCACCATGCATAAATAACTACGGTGTTAAAATACATGATGGACCAAAGAAAGAAAAAATAGCAACTCAAAGTAATGTATTAAAATTTTAAGAATTTTGTATAGCATTATGGAAATAAATATATACATGCATATTACACTGAAGTTCAGGGTTTCAGCTGCAATGATAATAATTTAACTCTAACGTTCTCAGCCAGTGAACTAGCTTATTGATACTGAGCTGACCAATGAGGATCAAATTATATCGATGGAACATGGGGCTTGCTTATAATCTAATAAGCAGGGCCAGTATATTGATCACTAAAATTAGTGCACTTAAACTTGTAAATTAATTTATACGTGGATATAGTTGCTATACAAGCAGAAAATGTAGGTATATGAATAATGAGATAATTCAGAAATTAGTGAAAAAATATATTTATTCCACGTTCTTTTAAGAATCTGAAAAGAAAATTAAGAAATTTGTTTTTTTTTGAGTATTAACTCCTTTGTGTTCTCAGGTTACACAGAATTCTAGCGAATGAAGAGGATTTCAAGCTTATGACACGACACAAGGATCAGGACACTAGCAACCCGACTGTACGCACTTAACGCGAAAAAGGAAAATCTGACCTGTTTCATCCTTAGTTTGGGTTAAATTAAAAATAAATATACCTGCTTCATGACAATAACCACCTTCCACCCACAAGCAACCCTTTCCAGACTAACGGTTATTTTTTTCCAAGAAAGCGAATAAAGGAGTATAAAGTTACTCCTACATCCCAGTTGAATAGTGAAATTTCTGATGTTTGAAAAGTTATGCTTATGTAAAATGTCAATAATATAATATTATTTATGTATATACTGAAGATAAATGCAATAAAATTAATAAATAAATACGCAAAGGGCAGTAAAATAACAAAATAATGACGTACATTTAGAACAAAATCTCCTAAAATTAAAATATGCCGTAAAATGACCCAATAAAATGCACGTTTAATCTTAATTTCATCCATTGTTTGTTAACAGATTTCAAATTTACTGTAATATTTATATGTTTAAGGTTTTTACTATCAAACTTCAAGTTATGTACAGTTATTAATATATTTATAGTCACGTTTTATACAATTGTCCACTACTAATGTATAAATTATTGTGGTCGCTGGTGACCGGTATTCAAAAGCGACCTTAAATAAATAAATAAATGAAACAAAAAAAAATTAAAAGAATATGCATTTTCATAATCTGGGACTGATAAGCATTCCCGTAGACATTTAGCAATGGTTATGATGCAACAATTAAAGGATGACATGTCATCAGAATCTGGGGCTGGCTAATAAGTGATAATTGTTTTCTCATATGCACATTTGTTTTATTTTTAGAAGCGTTTCATTCGCATGATCTCTGTTGTCATTTCGCTTATTTTGCTGAATTCATCAACGTTAGTACTACACAAATACGGCTTTTCATTTTTATCATCACTGTTGTGGATTCACTTGGTTTTTCTCCTAACAACAAGCGTTTGTTTTGAAGCAAATATGGCTAGATTTAGAAGCGACAACATTAATGAAATAAATGAAGCCGTTGAACATTTGGCACTCTGGACACCACTAACAATAAAGACAAGGTTTGCATTCAGTTTACTGAATAGGTATGTATTTAAGTAACGATTATATACGCCGTAGTGCAAATAGTTTTGGGCTAGCGGAAATAAACCGGAAATCGCAGTGAAATAACATTTACTATCGGGTGTTAGTCGTATTATGCTTCCCCCCTCATTTATATGCCGCCTTTAACATCTGAAGTCATATCGGCGGCTTTCTTTGGAACAATTGCTCATCGACACTGATGTTCACTCGTTTACTATATGTTATCTTTGGGTCTCTTTACCTTGGATTTTCTACTGAAACTTTAATTTCACACCCACATATTTACCTCACACTCATACTTCTAGACTCTTGAGGATGAGGAATAATCGTGGCTGAAGAAACATTCCCATCCCCCAGTCGGAAATGGAACTCGGGAACTTTGAATTTGAAAGCTAGCATTATAATCACCATTTATACTAAACAACAATCATTTGTTGAGCTTTAATGATTTTTTAAGGGAGCCAAAGTCAGGTTTATCAAGTTCGTCTCCTATCTATTCGTAAATGACACTTATGAATCTAAAATCTCAAATTTTATAGCAATATATTGTAATCATGTGTCTTGAAAATGTGGCATTCTTGTAGAACTATCTAGCTGAATTTCACTCGCACTCAGGGTTTTCTTTGATAATTTAATTTCGCTTTTAAACTCGTACTTCTTGTCATGAAACAATTGCGCTCAATTAAATTATCGAGAACTATCACCACTTGTGATATTATTCTCCATAACATCCAACACTGGCAACATGCCTCACTGCAGAATATTTCCTTCAGATGTTAATTACATTCCGCAATATTTCATACTACACAACACTAGCATTATTGCAAAATACTTTGATACAAGTTATGCCTATTCACCAACTTCCCGCCAACAAATTACAGATGGTAGAAATAAAAGGGATTCTGTGTTATTCGGTTTTCAATTTTTATATCAGTTTATCCCTGTTTATGGGAAAATTTACCCTCGTACATACATAGGCTTGGCAATTTTAACGCTCTAAAGCAGCCTGCTCATAAGGTGTATTTTGCACTCGGGGAAAATATTACAATCGGGGGAGGGCAGGGGAAGAACGCGCCAGTCTGTCTTTGACGTCCCAAAGAGCCGATGCTGTTGCTGCAATACGAGCTCATTTCAGTTGGATACAGAATGGAGAACGAACTGGAAGTGGAGATGTCGATGCATTCGAAAGAGTTCTGGGCCTCTTACCGGGGAATGATTGGGAAGACAAGTTCTTTTTCGGTGGAGTGAGTGAGAAAACGAAATGTGGTATTATCGTTCTGAAAAAGCGTCACTACAGAAATAAACATGCCAATACACATGATTTAATTATTGGGGACGATCATACTAAAACGGTTCGGGAGCCTAAACAATCTCTTATAAATGAGGTAAGTTTCAGTTTGAAATTAAAAATAATTATCAACTTTTAGAAACTAATAACAATACGACGTAACGACCGTCAATTTATGCTAGTTGGAGATGTCGGTTCAATGAAATGTTTCTCACTTGCATTATTACTTCTCTATTACGTATAGTAAGTAGGGGAAGTATTGCATTCCACCCAAAAATTCGATACCGAGATTTCACCGGAAATATATGTTTTGAGACCCCCTGAATCCAAAAAAAAACATTTTTGGAAACATGTCCGTGTGTGTGTCTGTGTGTGTGTGTGTGTGTGTGTGTGTGTGTGTGTGTCTGTGAACAGCATAACTCAAAAACGAACAATCGGATAAGCACCAAACTTGGTATTTAGGTTCAGTATCTTCCAGAGATGCGACACGAAGGTTTTCAAGAAACTCCCCCCACCCCAGACTACCCTTTACATGGAAGATTTTTCGAAAATTTTAATTTTCTCAAAAATGGCTCTAACGATTTTGATGAAAATATCATATGTTTAGGGTAATGTCATGAGAAATGAAATGTATATCTCGAATTTTCTGGGAATGTCTCCAAAAGTATTCTTCATTGTGAACGACTTTTGCATAACTGGTAAACCATAAGAAATAGACAAAATTTTACTACAAAAAAAATGTAGATCGCGTTAAAATACACAACTTATCTCATATACATTTCTTTTGTTGAGTGAACCGTTTTCGAGATATTGCTTGTTATTTCCTTAAATTTTCCAATACTTATACTTTTTCTCAAATGCGTTATTCATTTTTTTTATGTCCTGGACATGCAAAGAGAATGGAATGCGTCACATAGCAACCAGCGTTAAAATATTTGACTATCGCTTAAAAGCTACAATATTTTCCTTGCACCTACAAGAAAATTACCAATAAGATTGACATCTCGATATCTCGATTAACATGAAGCATATGGAGAATAGGCGTTTGTAAAATTAGATTGTACAAGAGCAGAGAAAGTCATGTGAGTGTAACACATCAGATTTTTTTTGTTAAGTGAAACATTTTCGAGATATTGCTTGTTATTCCCTTAATTTTCCAATACTTATACTTTTTCTCAAATTCGTTATTCATTTGATTTTTGTCCTGGTAATGCAAAGAGAATGGAATACTCCACATAGCAACCAACTCTTAAAATATTTGACTATAGCTTAAAGCTTAGCAATTCCCCTTGCATCTACAAGAAAATTAGCAATAAGATTAACATCTCGATTAACATGAAGCATATGGAGAATAAGCGTTTGTAAAGATAGTTTTACAAGAGTAGAGAAAGTCATGTGAGTGTAACACATCAGATTTTTTTCCATACATATTGTTTTAATTTTATTTTATAGGACATCAATGATTGCACTAGTAAGCATGCTTTAAGAGGATGCTATAAAATATCGCAGTTAATAACACGAGTGGTGCACCTTTTCACCAGTGTTTACTAGCGGTGGAGTCCATGTGCCCTATCGAAGGAAACAAATTAAATCTATTAACCCTTTCACGGCATACAGTGGTGCATCGTAATCTTCAGTTAAATGAAATTAAAGAAAGAAAATTACGTTTGAAAGCAAAAGAATTTATATATTTATATTATATTTGTCTTGATGAGAGCACAGATGTTATGGACACAGTTCATCTTGCAAATTTTGTACGAGGGGTCGACAAAGAACTTAAAATTACGGAGGACCATTTGGATATTATTGTTTCCAAGAAAGGGAGTACGACAGGTGCAGATATATTCGAGTCTGTAAAAGACCTGTTGATTTCAGTTGCTATTGATGGCGATCCCAAGTGTAGGTGATACAACTGGCTTTTTGGCAATTTTAAAATCAGAATTACCTGTAAGTCATTGTACATTGTGTCATTCATAAGAAGCTTTATGTGCAAAAATTGTTAAATTTGAAAGGGTAATGAATGTCGTGGTGCACATTGTCAATTTCTTAAGAACAACAGGGCTTCCTCATAGCGGCTTAGGCATTTTCTGATGTCGGTTAGCTCAGATGATGTGGTCATATTTGCTGATAGTCATTACCTTGCTCCTCAACATGAAAGGCAAAGTGTTACCTCAGATTACTGGCCCTTCTTGGTTAGCAGACCTAGCTTTTCTAACAGATATTACAAATCGTTTCAGTGCTGTGTATGGTGGTTTACCAAAGTAACGAGCTTCTAACTGTTTGTTGTCAGTGCATTTCGAATAAAGCTTAACTTATGGACTAAGCAGATCCAAGATCACAATGTGTCTCATTTTCCTTCTTTACATGAAGTGCTTCCAATATTAGTGATGCTCATTACAGTCCTTTCATACAATCTTTAAATAATGTGGATAAGGCATTAATACAGATTTCGTGAAGTACAATCCTTACAACTGAATTTCCAAATATTCGTGCCCCCATTTTCAATCAACGCATTCACATCTTTGTCAGAATTCCAAATGGAGTTAATAAACCTTAAATGTGACGGTTTTCTTGAGAAAAAGTTCAAAATAACAAAAGACATACCCAGTTATATTCTATCTATATGTACCACAAAACTGCTTTCCACGCTTGCATAGACAGGCAGCAAAAGTTATGAGTATGCTTGCTACCGCGTACCAATGTGAACAAACTCTTTCTGCTCTGAAAATGTACTACAAATCACAATTAAGTGACGGTCATTTGAAGGCAGTACTTCGGCTTCATTCAAGTAGGTCCATTGTTCCGGATATTTTACACCTCATTGTACACAGAAAAAAACAATATAATCCTCCAAGTTTATTTAACCAAGTATTTCACGTAAATGCTATTTGTGTTTATGTAAAAACAATAAAATGTTTTGTTTCGCCTGTGCAACTCCTTTCCAGTCTTCATATATGTACGTAAATATTTAGCCTATTTGTTGCATATACTGCACATTATATAATACCATTATTCAGATGTAATACGTTATTTAAAATTTTATTTTGGCAGTTGTAATAACACATCCACATATTTTAAAGCAGAAAGTACACTGCAAGGACTAAAACAAATTGTGTGATTACGCTCACCACTGCACCTCAATCCTTCACGTGCCCCGATCAGTCGCTGCATGCACTTTGGTTAGGTACGTGGTAGAGAAAGTAATGAAATTTACAATGTTTTGATCGTTGTGTCACATTAGAAAATTAGGATTATGTGCAGGTGCACAGAAGTTACAAAATATGTGGACATGAAATTATTTATTTCAATGAGATATAGGCAAAAATGTCGAAAAATAAATTTTAAACCCGCTAGAAATTCCATATTTTATTACTGCGCATTATCGTCACCTTTATCTTCCAGTGCAGATTTGTTTGACTTCAGATCATTCCAGTTTCTGTAGCCATTTTCCAAATGCTTTAAAACCCAAACTGATCGAAATGAATAAAAGTTACATTTACTAGGGTCATAAACCGCGGGAATACATTAGACTGTAGAGTACGGCACGGGTACTATCAAACGCTTCACGCCAAAATCTCTCAGAAATTTCGGTTTCATAAAAATACAGATTTACCTGTTTGCCAAATCATGCATTAAACTAGAGAGAAGCAATAGTTGAACTAATTTATTGGATTTGATGGTAACGGTCGTGTTGGGAGCGGGAGAGGAGAGGAGAGTGAATCGTGAGAAGTACTGCTGCAGCTTCTTCCCCACTCCAAGGTATAGATGTACACCTGCCCGCATACTACTTTATCACTGAAAGAAGCCGGCGTTGACTTAGATATCTTCCAGGCAAAGCTGATATCGAAGGCTAGGCATCGCAATTTTGAAGAGTGATGTCAAGGGTAATTAGAAGCCTAATATTACTACATTTTAATTCTGAGTTAAAAGCACTGCTAGTAATAAATGCCGACAATATGAAGGTTTACTTAAAATTTCTCTTAGGACTAGAGGGTCCAGATATAAACGTTTTGAGAACCACTGTTTTTATTTGTCGAGTAGTTTAACGTATGGAAATAATTCCAAATAGATTCACATTATTTGCCCTTGAATTTGCATTAATGTATATTTACATACATTAAGTCCACGTACAAAAAGTTTACGGCAGTTCTGCGAGCCAAAATCAGCATGGTGCATTCTGGAGACAGTAAGCGATAAAAAGTTCCTTGAAGCTATAAAATCGTAGAAGAGTTGCAGTCTCTGTGTGTAAAAATAAGACATAAAAATCTGAACGTGTTGACTGCGCCAGCATTTGTTTGGAATGTGGCTGTTTTGGCAACGCAATGAAGTCCAAACGATTGTCTTCGCGTCGATCCGGCGCCGAATGTGCTGGTACAATGTAGTGGGGAAATCTCGTTTGCAGGCAATGATTGCCGCCAGATTGCCAACCTTCCCCATTCCACTTTGTGTTTGTTTTCTCTGGAGGTTTGTTTTCCTGAGGAGTAGTGCTCTCATGTTTCACTCCACAACACAAAGAAATGGAGAACCATAATATGCTGCCGTGTATAAACAAAAGAGCACAGCAGGTAGTAAATTTGAATGGATTAGAAATCCAAGCACACTGCAAGAGAGCATTCCCAGAGGTATGTGTGCATGCAGTGAACGATATCAACGACGCGTGGTGAAGGGAATTACTGAAAACAGGTGACAGGCACATCAGGCATGCCTAATACAGCTGAAGCACTAGTCGTCCCTGGTCCCAATGTGCGTAAATAGAAACTATTAAGTGTTCTGAAGTGTTCTTACCATTTTTGTTATTATTATCATATCAGCTTGTTGATTATATGGGATGTTTCAGCTTTTTCTGTATAATTTCTCAAATTACGCCCTAGATTATATCAAGTACATTCGAGCACTAGGCCCCATGGCTGATAGCTAACCAGAGAAGTTATCAGTCTATCTTGGAATACGTATTTCTGGATTCCTGGGGTGGTAATCATTAGTGAGAAAGGATTTTTGGCAGCTATAATGACCATTCTTTGTATGTGCTCCAACCAATCTCTCTTGTATTTCAGTTTTCGTTGCTCTCTAGAGTCTACATGTAACCAGCCACGGACTTAAACCTCACCTCTACAGTCCAGTTTACACAGTGTACTCTACTTTGACACAGCTTTTAGTTTATACTAAATATCTTTGAAACAAAAATAGGAATTGAAAAATTACTTTTACAGGCATGAGAACAGGGGAGGGGTTCATTAAAGTGTATGATATAACGCCTATAGGCTATTCAAAAACAAGTAAATATGGTTTTTAACATAAAATTATTTTTAAATGAAGATCCTGTATTGTTTCTACGTACGTGATAGCATGGAAACGATAACACCATAATATGTTGCACTTCGCGTGTATTCAAATGCAGGTTTCCGCAAAAGTCAAGAGCAATACTATCGTGGTCGGGTAGTAAAATTAAGAATGGTGTTTGTTTCATCGCAGTAGGTCAATTGCATCTTGAGAAATTGTTACTAAGTTGACGTTGAGAGACAATGATACGCACATCAGTTGCACAACCTGAGTTTCAACCGCGTCGTGGGTTGCGCGATGTGATTGGAGTATGACAATGTGACAAAAGCTGTTATCAATTGCGGTGGAAACAATAAGGTTTACAGTCACATTAAAAGAAAAACAAAGCTTTATAACTTTGGTTGTATCTCAAGCGTCAACTTCAGGCTACAATTTAATTGTCTATTGCAATGCAACAAACGCCATTGTAAATCTTATTTCCCATGTTATCAATTGTGTCAAAATAAAGGGGTTTCTATTAAAAAGTTCATGTTGAAAACCATATTTGCTTACGCTTTTTGCGTATAGTAGTACTATGTGTGTCTGTCTGTGAACAGCATAACTCAGAAACGAACAGTCGGATAAACACCAAACTTGATATTTAGGTTTAGTATCTTCCAGAGATGCGACACGAAGGTTTTCAAGAAAATCTCCCCACCCCAGATTACCCTTTACATGGAAAATTTTTCGAAAATTTTAATTTTCTCAAAAACGGCTCTAACGATTTTGATTAAAATATCATTTATTTAAGATACTTTCATGACAAATAAAATGTATATCTTGAATTATCTGGGAATGTCCCCAAAAGTATCTTCATTGTGAACGACTTTTGCATAACTGGTAAACCATAAGAGATAGACAAAATTTTACTATACCAAAAATGTAGATTGCATTAAAATACACAATTTATGTCATATACATTTTTTTTGTTGAGTGAACCATTTTCGAGATATTGCTTGTTATTCCCTTAAATTTTCCAATACTTATACTTTTTCTCAAATGGGAATTCGTTATTCATTTGATTTTTGTCCTGGTAATGCAAAGAGAATGGAATACTCCACATAGCAACCAGCTCTTAAAATATTTGACTATCGCTTAAAGCCCACCAATTTCCCTTACATCTACAAGAAAATTAGCAATAACATCTCGATATCTCGATTAGCATGAAGCATATGGAGAATACGTGTTTGTAAAAATAGTTTGTACAAGAGTAGAGAAAGTCATGCGAGTGTAATACATCAGATTTTTAAATGGTGTATCCTGAGTTTAATGAGACTCTCTCCTGCTTTCATGGCTGTGAAAGCTGTTCCAATTCCTATTTTTCTTTCAGATATATTTGCGATACACACTGTACACACAATTAAATTTATGTTTTTCATGCAATCATGTTTTATTGTCTTCTTTATTGCTCCATATGTCTACATTCAACTACTCTAAAGTTAATTTCTTTGTTATAATTATGAGACGGTAATGACTATGACGACGATGTCGAGTGTTCCACCGGAGAGCAGGTCTACGTCGGTGTAAACTAGAGAATGGGCGACAAACACGACTCCCCAAGGGTGTACTATTTTTTTAGGCCCGCAGAGTAGGAAAGAAGTGACATAATTATTACTGCCAGCCTGGAACCCAGTGAGGTATTGTTGCCACGACTGTTTCTCCATAGCATGCTAGTCAGCGTGGGGGACCACCATACCACTATTTAGGCAATACAGAATATCAAAGTCAATGAGATAGAAGCCGCACTTCATTATACTTAATAATTATTTTCATCTCTATGACCCTTCTGCTTTTGTCTGTCTTCTATAGATTTCAGATTAAACTCTCATCCCAACGGAATCGCCCGTGGGCTACAATTATCCTGCTTACATGACAATCAGGCTGAAAAATTCCGAAAGAACGATTTGAATGGAGTACATATCTGTCTGTATGACTGCTTCCGAACTATCCTCTCGCCCTTGTAGAGAAAAAAATGAGCCAAAATTCATTCCTTCTTCTGTCCCTTCTTAAGATTTTGTTACTGAGCGGATTATTTATTATCAAGCAAACCGTTCATGCAATCATTAATAAATAGTTTTAGGTAAATTAAGATGCAAAAACATTGTTCATGACTGGATAGTGTAGTGCATAGGTATGCATCCAGGTATTAAGGGCAGAGCTGCGAACTCTCCATGGATAATGCCTTTTATATTTCTTCCACAGCTCATACATTCAACATACATACTTATCATTCTTACTTCTCAGCATGCAAAACTGTTCTGAAAGTTTGACATACAAGTATAAACTCATCACGACAGTACTTTGATTTCCAATCCAGATTCCGCTAAAAGATAAACCGGCATGAATAGCCGAACTGCTCGCCAATGGAATTAATTTTATTTAACAAGTTGGCATAATTACAATTTTAACTCGAAATTAGTGTACATATTCATGTTGCATAACTCCAGTTTATACTCATTCCATTCCCTAAATTCCATGCTATTTTGGCTATTGGTACCACACGCCATCAGAAGAGTAAAGGCGAGAAGATTTTCGAAGACATTGAAACTACTTGCATGACGCTTCTCAGAAGAATTAGAAGAAGAAACAGCTTTCTCAGCTGGCTGTACTCTGCTATGGATTTCAAGATAAAGACAGCGGTATCATAATTTTCTGGAATTAATTAATTTAATAAAAGAATGTTACTCCAAGTGGTGAAGTGCATGAGCTACAGACCTGCAGATTATCTAGCAGTAAAACCTCACTATGGCATGGATCATCTTCTAAAACTAGCGAAAGGTTTCTGCGTTTGGTCTCTCCTAATAGACTAAGCTTACTTAGATTTACCTCATTGAAATGATAGCTGGAGGCAAGAATCACTGCTACACGTTTTTCCTTCCACGGTACCAGTTCCTGCTCTTTCTGCCCTCTCCTCTTAAATACTTAAAGGGGGGCTAGACTCATGCGCAGTCCAACTATGTTTATAGAGTAGCATAAAGTAATATTAATGAACAATGCATATCTAACATTGCAGATTTGTATTACGGAAGCGTTTTTGTTCAGAACAGTGAACCTTGACAATATTGTGACGCAGCTGCTATGGCTCAAGTTTATCGGGTAGTCGGCGCCGAGCGGTCGGAAGAGTTTAGAAGATAACTGCCGCTTGTCAGCGTAAACACCGGGTGCGGTATCTGGAGATAACTAGAACTTTCTGGAAGCTTCTTCTCCCCCTCTTCAGAAAGTGTGTCGAAATAGTTCTAGAACGTTCGAGAACCTTCTGTGGAAGATTCCACTGTCTATATAAGCAAACGTTCTCACGCATCCACATAGATCATCGCCGATCAACCACATCACAGCACCGCAGAACTGCACGCCACCACCGATCGACACTCACAGCTGGAAGAGCTGCTGGCTAGCACCAACAGCCTTCTAGTGGACAACACAACCCTCAGCAACAGCATCATGGCAACCATACAAGACCTTCTCGCTGAGTTGCGCCGCCTAACGGAACGCGTAAGCTCTCTGGAGGACGTCCTGCTCAGGGTGCAAGGACAACTCACACACACAGTACAACAACAGCACTCGAACACCAAAGAGAAGATTGACCACGACAACCGCACCGCCATTCGCCAGGGTAATGAGTACCTTCGAGACAGAACTGCAGATCACGCGATAAGAATGTCTAGGACATTCCAGCCCTACATCACATCATCATCACCAGCAGAGCCACCGCACTACAACACGCGACCATATGGCCCAGAACCTTCTGGCCACACCACTCAGAAAACCAACGCCCAGAGGTTACAACACCACTGTATTAGGTCCCTGCCAGGGCTTCGGACATGGCACTTAGCTACTCATCACCGCGGAGTACTCCGCCATGTTCTAACAATTCCTCACAAATAGCTGGTTTGCCTCGGCGGTACCAGCCACCATTATGCCCCTATTAAACAGTGTCACCACAGTACTAAATTTTTTCCATTCCTCTTCCCCTTTTCCTTCCAACTACCTTTTTACTCTTGTTTTTCCTCATACCTTTATTCCTGCCCCCCCCCCCCAAATCAGTCAAGTCAGTGCGAGGTGAGGCGTTGAGTCAGTTGTGAGTCGAGTGTGAGAGAGCTGTTGAGTCAGTGTGCCAGCGAGTTAGCGACTGCATTTCTGGTACGACATCAAGAGCGATTCTCCGAGCGAATTGGCGACGATTGTTGTGACGTGCAGCGACTGCTACTGCGGAGCGACGGGTCGTGGAGGTCTTGTTTGACTTCCGAGTGAAGTGAACCGCATGGCGTGATGAAGGAAGTGAAGTGACGGAGAAACGAATCTATTTTTTATATAGACCTATGCATCAATAAAAACACCACAGGCTGCCTTCCTACGCCTTCTATTTTAGTGTTATAGTTCTAATCGGAAGCTGAACTTTTGGAAGCTTATAAATTGTCTAAGCCATTTCATTATAACAAAAGCTGTTATTACATTCACATGACTTTCTCTATCTATTCTTTTAAAACTGTTCTTATGAAAGCTTACTATCTCCTTCATGTTATTCGAGATAAACGTTTGCAGAAATGTTTTTATTACACATTTGGCTTTAATTACAAGCGTTACAAGAAGCTGAATGATAGTAAAATTAAAATATTGAAAATTCAAATTACTAAAAACGAATACACAGGAAATAGTGAATGACACATAAAAATTATTTTATGTAAATCGTGCGTTTTAACGGGATCTACATTTTGTTTCGGTAGGCTTTTGTTCATCTATTAAGGTTTGCCAACTGTACAAAATTATACAACATTTATTCAGAATGAAGAGGACTTTATTTTCCTTAAAAACGTGTTTCTCATCCATGGCTGAACTTAAATGGCAAATATTTATTCGAAATTTCGTGATTTAAGTTATACTGCTCACAGACACACATACCTTTACCTATATCGAAATTTTGGGTGGAATACAATACTTTCTCTACTTCTAGTAGAGAAAGTGAGAATTATTCTGCAGAAAGATAAACATATTTTCGAAGCTGCAAATAGCATTTTCCAATGAGAGGGTCTAGCAACAGAAAGTATTTGAAGATAATATTTTAACAACACATTTTATTGTTGGATAAAATTGTGCTGAAATCATTTTGATTAATTAGCTTTCAGGCTGAATAGCAATACAAAGTCAGAATGAAGTCTTTGGAGACCGCATAAAATTGCCCATTTGCTACGTGTGTGATATACTAGCTATTTTAGAGAGCTTGTTATCTTTCAGACTACGAAACAATCGAAAGTGCTCCAGCTTCAATAAAACAAAGGAAAGATTCCGGTAAATTTGACAAGCGTAGAGGGAGCACAATGAAAACGCAAGGTGCATTAGTCTCAGTCCCTTTCTTCTTTGTATCCCATTCGAATTTTATCTTCTCGAGTTCGTTTATTCACAGAGGGGACAGCAATTCTTTCGTGAGCTTCAGAAACAACAAGAAACCCTCATTCGTCCTCCGATTAATTTCTATTTCCATTCAAAAAAGGAAAAAATAGTTAACTAGGAGTTGGGAAAAGAGGTCAGGAGAAGGGGAGAAACAAGAACAAAGGGAGCATGATATATAAACTGGCAACAGTACTAGCATGTTTCTACTTTATGAAACTGTTTTCACATTTTCCTTAAGCCTTTTGTCATGGCACGCAAGTTATATTTAGCCCAAAGCGGGCCCTTGCGAAAGCTGACAAAGGGAAGACTCCTGCATTACAGGATAAACAATGTGGAGGCAGACGTGTGCTAATTCAGGCGTCCACACTCTAGCCTGACCTTTAAGGCATGCCCGTGGTCCTGCACTACCGGGTTCGAGATCATTTCTTCCCATCCGCGCCTTAGTCAAGTGCAGGTGCGGTTAAGTGTGCTTTGTGTAATGTCTGTGTGAATGTATGTGGTGAGTGAGTGAGTGAGAGAGAGAGAGAGAGAGAGAGAGAGGAGGAAGAGAGAACAGCAGAAATGTGGAATTCTGTAAAATCAAAAGAATGAAAGAAAAAGTGAATATTTTCGATCTTTTGTTTCTGCATTTTTATTATACTTATAACCAGTGCTTTTATGCTATATAATTGGTTTTTAATACCAACAATTTTAAGCCACAAAGGTTATTTAAAGCACCGTATTAAACTTTAAGCTCCATTTTTCTCAGCATTTTTCACTGTTAATAATGCTCGTTGGTGGACCACAATTTACAGCTTATTATCTTCAAGTTTTCAGGAGAGCTTCCGGTATTAATATTTAAAAATTATTGTGCGCTAGTTAAACATATTATATAGTTCATAGAATTAATTATTTTCCATAACTCACATTAAAAAAAATGGAACAATGAATAACATGTGTACAAAATGATTTTTGCTCTTAAAATAATTAAAATGAAGAAAACCGGACAAGAATTTCTTTACGATGTTTGTACACTAAGCTCAAATTAAAGATTTGGAAGCGACACGTTAAACCATAGAGTCGAAGGAACATTTAATATTAGCATATTAACAGGGGATTAATTGTGAATAGTAAAATAAATATCTTAACATTTATGACACAGCTCGTTAAAATTTTATGTACACTATAATATGTTTTATGTTCTGAGTTTAAGGTGAAAAAAGTCAAAGTAATCAGAAGAAAATTGTAAATTTTTGGATTTTTACAGGCACAGTTGCTTAGAAACCAAAATTTGGACGAAAACTTGTAATAATTAAGTACAGCATCTTAGGATGCAACACAAGATTTTTAGGAAATCCCTCAACTACAAACTAACACTTTACCAGAAGTGTATGTGCTTGTGATACCTGAAGAATAAAAATGCATATGTTGTTATTCCTACAAATAGTATGTAAAATGCTCCCCATTCTGACTGAATTCCGTATGATTCTATAGAATTGGTAAAGCATAAAGGAATAGAAACTTATTATAAGTTAGGTTAGGTCATTAAAATACACGATGTGTAATTTTTTCTATCGTAAGTCATTTTCGAAATATTTTTTGTATATTTAGATTTTCCCAGGTGTAAGCAGGTATGTCGTATTATGACAGAACATTTTGAAAATTTCTATCTCCCCCTTCGCAAGATATCATTACTACGACTTGTGATACACAAATGATACTGGGTGTTCTTTACTAAGTGTGCCATGAGACGCCGTGTGATGTCGCTTGTCTAGAAGCTTAGTCTGTAATTCAATACGTCTATACTTCCGTGTGTCGGAGAATGAAACGGCAACTCTAGGCCGAGCCCAAGAACTGTAATTACAGATAATTTATTAATTAACTTTTATTGATGTTAAATCGTACTATGTAAATATCTTTTTCTCATGCTGCTTGTATATTTTAAGAAGGGTGATTTAACGTTTTTATCTATCTAGGTTACTAATATTAGTAGAGTTATAAATGGTTTAATGTAAATAATTTAAGCGCTATGTTAAAATACTGTCCACGATGAAATGGTTTAGCTACAGGAATAGTGCTTTCGAAGGCAGAAAACCTAGTTTTATTACCTCTCTTCGGTCGCAGTGCCATTATTCCTACAGCGAGGGTGTAGCGCCTTTGTCCCTTTGTTTGATAATTCGCCGTGACCAAGTGAGCGAGACAGATAGCCTAACGGTAAATGTAGGAAAAGCGATTTATATTAAACTTGGACCAATGAGATCTCTGGAAGTTTATTCGAAATAGTTAGACGCGTCGAGTCGCGCTAAAAATGGACCAATAGGAAAGGAAGCAGCCTCAGAAGCCTGAGACTATAAATGGATCTGTTTGGGCAAATTCGGGACAGTTTTCGTAATGTGTGGTCAGGGAGAGATGCTGCAGGATGTGTGAGATATCGCGCCAAAAAGGGAATAAAGACAGTTTTATCATGGATTTTTAGCAAGGCAGTCTGTCATGGAGTTTTAGCATTGCAGTTGGGCAGTTTGTAGACAGTTTTCGTAATGTGTGGTCAGGGAGAGATGCTGCAGGATGTGTGAGATATCGCGCCAAAAAGGGAATAAAGACAGTTTTATCATGGATTTTTAGCAAGGCAGTTTGTCATGGAGTTTTAGCATTGCAGTTGGGCAGTTTATCAGACAGTTTTTTGTCATGTGTAGTCAGGGAGAGATGCTGCAGGATGTGTGAGATATCGCGCCAAAACAGGGAATCAAGATAGTTTTAGAAACACACCTAAGATCCGCTACTCGTAAAGAGATAATAAGCATATTTAAACTTCGTGCCATATCCGCGCCGTAGTTTAACAGCGGTGGACAGTATTTTACAGCGGCAATACCAGTTTTGTATACTACGAGTGCTAATTAAATAAAAAGAAACGGCAGTGTCATCTTTTCATAAACAAAGCAAGTCTATGTCTTCCTATATCACCACCCGAGATCTACGCTTTCCTTTACCGAGGATAAGTCCATGCTCCCATATAGTTTAAGGAAAATTACTGCAGCTAGCCGTGGATAAAATTGAAGAGAACCAACACACTGCGAACTTCTGGAACCAACGGGAGAAGCATCAAGGTAAGCCAACAGCAACGGATGAGGAGGTGACTGCCGCAAGAAGTTGCCTAGCAAGTATGGCGTTCGTATATCGAAGGTCCGTGAAAGTAACTATAAACGGGGTACTATCATCTCTAGCGTAAGCCAACATGAATTTGTCAACATGTCGCTTCCTTCCTCGAATGTGAATAAAAATATTATCTGTGCGGAATGAATTAGGGGTTATGGAAAAAAGATTGATAGGTTTAATTGTTTATTTATTTATTTTATTTATTTATTTGCGCATCACATTGCGAGGCACGTTATTTGGTCTGTTTTATGGTATGTCATTGTACTCCTCAGATTACTCAGTTTCGCCACACGTGTACTATGTGGCATTCTTCCCCTTAGAGTTGAAACTCGCTTCAAAATATTGACTTCAAGCAATGCCGTTATGACACTTTGAACACTCAATATAATAACAATAATATATGCTTCTATGAATGTTTAAGGGCTAAAGAAACTGCTGTGAGTGTTACACATATGCATACAATTTGGAGTATTTAAATATAGGGATATTAGCCCCATAATTGTGCAATAAAATGGAGTTTCATGTTTTGCCAGGATTTTAGTATTAGATGTACCAGCACAAGTGCAATTCTTGTTGCGATATTATGTAAAATGCGGAGGTTTTTCTCTCCCTTCTTCTATCCCTCTCTTCTCTCTACCACCATTTAATCTTTTTCTTGCTCTCCCCTCGCTATCCTTCTCGTTTTCTCCCCCTTTCCATTCCCCCACTCTCTTTCTCCCCTATTTGTGCAACTAAATATAGTCTTGTTATGAAGAGTCGCTATTTCTATGGTGTTAAAAATTAAAATCTAAGGAATTTGTTTAACAGTACACAAACTTATACCTTATGCTTGTAATGCGATCGGAGCAATACTGTTTCTTGTGGTAACCGGTTTAGATACCTACATGAATAGCAACGAAAAATTAGTGTAACTTCTTAAACATTCATTCTATCGAACTTTTGTAAATAAAAAAAAATGTTAGAATAAAATTTTGTTAATCTTCTTAAAAACTGCATAATAAGCGAGATACTTTGATTTTATATATTTTGTATTCCATTTGAATCACCACTGCTTTGGGGAAAATAATTTAGATGGCATATAGCTATTTTCTAAGTAACGTATGTTAAATGCCAAGCATTATAACAATCGGTCCAGCCATTCTACCATAAAAAGCGGTGCACATACATACATACACAAAAATAACCTTAAAATTCAAATTTTGGCTTCAGGGCAGCACATTCACCCAAAATAGAACATCACGAAAAATTTCGTTTACAGTTAGATTATATGTATGTATTTTACTTTAAAGTTTAGAGTTAATATTTAAACATCCTATATGTAAGCAATAATTTAACTAATAATGATTTTATCACCCTGCACTCCAGCGCAGTTATAATGAGCATAATCTATATGCAAATTATTAATACCTAGATAATGAAGTTGGTATAATTAGCCAAGAAAATCAATATGTGCTGTTCAAATGGTAATCCCTTGTATCCAGTAGGGGTATTATTAGATTCCCAGAGGTTTCAAAGGCGTGGGAGAACTGGCTTGTTAGAAAAAATGTGTTGGTAAATGTTAACATATACATGTATTTTTCTGTATGAAATATTCAGTTCTCAAAACTCAAACAAAATCCATTAATAAATATCCTGATCGCTAGAGACAAGGGATATTCTCGGTCACCTTTTCTTTTCTCGTCTTTTTTGTAATGTTTAGACAGTTGTCTGTTAGCAGCTCCTTTTAGCTTAGTTTTCACAAATAAAGTGTAGCAAACAACATTCTTAGTGAAAAGTTGAGTAGTTATGAAAAATTAAATTCTGTGATTGGACTCCAAACATGGATCCTAAGCTTTCGTACCGATTTTCTATCACTGAAATACCGTCACCAAACACTGAAGCACGCATCAGCTCCTCTGATTTGAGTTTGGCATCCCTAGTCGTCTCAATGAAACAAAGAAAAACCTTTCCTTGTAGACTAGTGATCTTCACCTATATAACATACACAAGCTCTTCTGGCCATCGACTTGCCATTGTTGTTTAAATACCCTTGGAGAGGTTGTTCTCAACTTAAGAAGAAAAATCTGGGAAAGCCTTAGGAGTAAAAAGTAGTGATAAATTGCATGATTTCATATCGAATCCAATAGAAGACATTCATAAAAAAGACAGTGGGTACAGTAGGGAAGGAATACCAAACTCGCAATGAAGATTCGGAATCACAAGTACATAATTGATCAGATATGTAATGAATAACCTTTTCTTTTGATTACATCTATTTAAAATATACTTGCATTTACAAAACTAACAAATAGAATAATGAAAAGCAAGCATTAACATATTATCGTGACAATTTCTGAGAGGATCAGAAACGTGACAGTGCTGCCTTGTTTATTATCACACTAGCGCGAGCGGTGAGAAAAATGGTAGAAATACTAGACTCCAAATAACTTTTCCAACAATCAAGTGCATCTATGAGTATTTACGCATAACCGTAAGGGGAAAAATACTGTTGCTCCATTATTACCGTATTCCTTAAATAAGGTTCTTTCGTGTCGAATCGAGATTCTTCGCTCGATATATCGGAAGACGATGCGCCCCTCCCTTCTTTTCTCACATCTATCGTGCATGCGCGAATTTGTAACGCACTATTAACAATACACTTGCATTATTATTATTATTATTATTATTAATTTATTATTTTTGCTATAATTATTATCATCGCTCTTTTAATTTATGCCAAACGAATTCACGCTCATTCTAATCACAGTAACTGTAATGCATATGCTTAAGATTGCGTGTTCCAAAACATTTCGGATACTTGCATTTTGCATCTGTATCGTAAGAATTCAATAGCACACTTGAGTAGCCTAATATCAAACCCAGACATCCATCCCCTCATTCAAAATTGAGTTTGTAGTGTATTCTGATAGGTTTGTTTCCGTTCTTTTCATTGGTGAAGTCCTTTAATTTCAAAACTGGACGCAAATATGGTTAATTACGTGTTGACGTTCACTGTTTACTTCAAAAGTGGACACCTACACAAGAGCTTGGTTTCAAACCCGGACATTTGCTTAAAGAACAAATGGTAATACTGAATAAGATCACGTGACCTTCAAAACAGAAATGGCAACGGCTTACGCCGGTTGTTAACTTGTCGGTTAAGATTTTATGAATTTTTCAACTGTTACTACGAATAAGTGAAAAGCTACATGAGTAACATTTCACCAGTTACTGAAGGAAATGCCAGGAAGAGATTACGGCAACCGTAAAAGTGGAAAAGTAATATATAAAAGAGACTAAGGTAAGAATAGCTAGCAAGCTGCCCTGCTCTCGTTTTATTTATTATATGAAATTATAGATTGTTGGGATGGATTTATATATCAGAAATAACACAAAAAACCTGACGAGAGTTTTAACTGGTCACATGTTGAGACATTTTGGAGTTATTAAGGCCTTAAAATTTAGTATATAGCCATCATACTGGCAAGAAAGAGACGAAATATTAATCATTACTGAATGCTTCTGCCGTTTAAAAGCTTAGAGATGTTGGCAGGTTGCTCGTCAAACATTTTGGAGAAAACTGGAGGAATCTGCTCACTCTTGAGTGGTACAAAAATGTACTACAGAGACAACCTTGTCTGCCAGATTTGCCCGATGACCACTATGAATTTGAAACACAGCGGGATGATTTGGACAGTGATCTCATTTTAATGTCTATTTCAGATTAAATTTGGACTTTAAATATACAACTATGAGTAAAAGTTTCAATTTCCTCTGGAAATTTTTTGCGCGATATAGAAACTGAAGAAAGCTTTGTTACTGTACCTGTAAATTAACAGAAAATTTCATGAGTTATTTAAAGTTACATCTTATTTTATTTCTGGCACTGAAAATTGGCTAGATTATTGTAGTCGGTTTTACATGTATTCACATAATATAAGAAACAAGTTTAAAATGTAATGTAAAACATTTTTATACCTTCACAAACATCATCTTCTCCAAACCTACAATTTTCCATCTGATAATCTTTGGAATAGACTGATATCACTACTAAATGAATTTTGCAACTACATTTGCATAAAAAACGGACACCTACAAGTCTACGCATATTTGTTTCAAAGACGGACATCTGTATTTTTAAAGCTAATTTTAATACATCTATCTGTGTAAATTGATATTGGTCATTTAGCAGTACCATTCCTGCAACCAGTACCATTAATGATGCAAAAAGTAGTATGTAAATATGTGAATCCTACATTTGTAATAAAAAAGGGAGTTTATCTCATTTGTTTGCAAACGACAGATGTCCATCTTTGATATTAACCTACTCAATTAAATCTGATTGGCCGGAAAATTTATACTGGGTGTTATTATCTACTGGAATTTGGAAGCAGAAACGGTTCTAAGGTCTCATTCGTACATGTTTCTTGTAACTGTTGTACTCCCTGCAGGGGAGGGGTTCCGAACCCTTTAGTTGCCATGGTGCGAGCGCTACGGACCCCCTAGCACTGGTGGAACTATTGACGTATCGGAAGTGCATCGGGCCGAATATATATATTGGCGGTAGTGGATGGCTGTAGGAAGGAGAATTTATGGAGAGGAAATTGAAGGGAGAAGTGAGAAAAGGTGCTGGGGTTCCGCTGAGCACCTCCGATAGTAAGCGGAAGGTAACTGGCAGCTTATTTCGCTGGCAACGACTGTCCCCCGGGGAGTGGACGAGGAAGGATTGGGAAGGAGTACGTTTTTCTTGCTTTATTCATTGCTTGGGTTTGGGAAGTGTCGGTGCTTGAGATGAAGTAGGAATATTTTGAGGGTTCTGTCTAGTGTTACGGCTGTGTTGTGACTGTTGCAAGCGAGGTGGCATCTTGTTCGAATTGGGTTGGGTTCGGCGGGGCAGTGGTTACCGAAACCCTTGGTAAATTGGGTACGTCTAAGCGATGCACAGGCGGAGTTGTGAGACACTCAGTGTTCTCCGATGCCAGCCTGGAGAACCTGGGAGTAGTGAGCTAGAACGTTTGTCGGCCCTACCGAGGTTATTCGGTAGGCTTCCTTTTATGGGGTTGACGCACGTAAGTGGCGTATCCACTTCCGTCCCTACGGAAGCGGGTATGGGGCATATAATGTAATACTAATGAGACATTGGACTAATGGAAACATCCTCGGGAGAAACAGACGTTGGCTACCTCCCCTAGAATTTTAAGGTGGTAGACCTTCCTTTTCTATAACTGTAGTACTATAACCAACATACGCTCTATGAGTAGAGCGTTTACTTCTGGAACCGGTTATAAAAATACCCGAATGATCGCACGAGAGCAAGGTTGGAGGACTATTTTTGTTCCTTGCCCCCCCCACTTATATATCACGCATCTAATTACTGCATTTGCAACAGCCTGCTATCTGTATACCTCCAAAACTCTTTAAAATACTGTGGCAGTTCACTAATGTTAAAATACGTATTTATTTTGAGTTGTAAGGTAATGTAAACACGTGCTTTTTAAATTGCATAGTTTAGCAGGTTTTCGGAGTGTGTTGTGCTATCACCATTGTTCGGCTAGAACTGTAATCTTAGGAAGCCAGTCTGCGCATTGCGGAGTGACCATTGAGCAATTTGAAAACGTACCTGCTTTAACAGGGACATGCGAAAGTTACATTTAAGCTGTCGCGGTTCTCTGGATCGTGTTATCTTATTTGTTGAGCGCCTCTTGTTTTATTAGTTTAAATTTGGGTTCTTTGTCCTCCGGCTAGCTAATACAACTCAGTCGAACACGTGTCTCTAAGCAGAGTGTGTAAACGGAAAGGAGTTGTTGCTAAAAGGTAACACTGATAAAATAATTTGTTTCTACACTTTTATTGCTGTCACACTTAATTAATAATTCACATATTTAATCTTTATACACGCCCGACTGAAAATGAGATATTTCCGAATGTAACTACAGTCGTTATAGTTGCCGCGCACAAATTACTTCGCGTACTTCACATTTTGTAACTAACTTTGCAACGTGTACCTAGCGAGAGATTCTTCAGGATTACGTGACGTGCACCTCGTGAGAGATTCTTCCAAACTGTGTGACGTGCACCTCGTGAAAGATTCTTCGCAACTGTGTATCATGCACCAATTACTTCGCGTACTTCATATTTTTGTAACTATGCGACGTGCACCTCGTGAGAGACTCTTCAAAACTGTGCGATACTTGCTTATGGCTCGAGAATATATACTCCTTCACCCCGAATTGCCTAAACATTATAATAGAGCTGCTATTGGTTACCAAATCGCGTCCACTTTAGCGTCTGTTTTGTCAGCCAATCACTACTACTAACATATTGCTCTAGGGAAGATATTCCCTCCATTTCTAAAAAAAAGGCACGCTACCCTGGCGTCATTTGTTTGTCTCTTCTTAGTGATAAACAACTCACCCCCTCGTTTCTTGTTACCCACGTCTATTGTCAGTTTCAGTGAGGCCGTGTAAACTTATTTCCTAACAATACTTATGGCTAACAAACTTCTAAAATCCTGTACATACAATAATATTAATTTACACTACAATCACTCTGGCATTCACAGTGTTGTGATATAAAATATTGCCCCAAAGCTTAAACCAGTCCATACAGAACAATGTCCACGGAAATAATGTTTGCCTCATTTGATATTTGGGAAAATATGTAAGTCTATACGTTCCTATCTTGCTTGTCGTGTCTTAAAATGACTCTGGCCTTATTGCTATTAGTGTCATGAAAACTTTATCATTACTTCTCTCTTGAATTTGCAGCAATGAAGTTTCATTTTTTTCTTTCTTCCTGTTTTTCAAACTTTCGATAAAATGGACAAGACGGCCAGGCTATGCCTCTAAAACGGTGTTGTCTCTTTTAAAATGGGATATATGGACGCCCTATATTGGTCCTCTACGGTCTGAGCAGAGTGGAGGGTGAATTCTGCAGTCAGCCGCTAAGTAGCGACATAGTATTCACTGCTTCTCCGTTTAACCATTTGGGGGCCAGTGTTTCACCAAAAGATAATCTATCTATTAGCAGAAAATGAGTATCAGGCTTAAGAGTTTCTTCAATGCAATGACTGCCCAGCTGTTAAGAACGTGACGAGCCAGTTACCAATATATGCGTTAAAACGAGTAATGTACTATCTGAAGGATTATTTGTTCTAAACTACTTTTTCCACCACCCATTAAAAATTAAATTGAAGTGTAAACGAATAATACTAGTGCAAGCTAGCAAACGTAGGAAAATGGTTACAAAATCATTTTGTCGAGTTCGCCCTCCTTTTGCCATGTAGCTTGTTGAACAACAACGTTGCTGTTCCTATACGAATCGCCCAACATTCTCACTAGCATTTAGTGTGAGCCAAGTTAAGGGTCTACTGTGCTTCCGCAAGCAACATACAGTTTCATTAACCGATGTCGGGACTATGCGGTATTTCCTTGACGACGGCGACGGTCGGTTCGCTAAACACCTAACCGCGAATCTCACGCAACACCGAACAACAAATAAATGCTGGCGGCACATCGACGGGCCGTCAGCGGGTTCCCCCAGGAAACGGTTGTCCACGTCCTTGTTTGTTCCCATATCGGCTTTCATAACGCATGAGTACACGCAGTGCCATGGAAAAGGGATTTGTCTCTCTACCTGCAGCACCTCAGAGACCCACAGCAATATCATCATGTTGCAACTTTATTGTACAGCTCTGTCTTTTCCTTCTGTCTCCTTCTTCACATGCTCTACATAACTTTCCGGCTTTATTCTTCTGCGAGCTCGTTCCCACTACTAGCATAGAGAATTTGAGTGGTATTTTCACAAAACGTTACCTAAAATACAGCTGGTTTTTTATACATTTACGAAGGTACAGTGGATTAAAGTTGACTTTAATTGGACCACCGTTGGTCCAAAAGATCTATTTTGTGACACATGAAACATTTACATGTGTAGTTTTATTCAAATAAAAATAGTTTCTTTTACTGACATTTCTAACGTTATTCTGATCATTCGTACAGTTTCCAAGACAACTATATATTCTGGTTGGAAGAACAAAAGAAAAAAACAAAAATAAATAAGAAAACAGGGATTTGTTGCCTTCTTCCAACTAACAGAGCATATTACTGTAGAAATGAAGAACGCTTTTTATTCTAGCCACAAATACGTAAAGAATAACAAATATTCTTAAACAAACATTACATACAAAGCAAAGCATTTTAAGAGTGTATTCAAATGAGCTGGATGAAGGTTAGCTTTAATCCAGAAAATAGAAATGTGAAAAAAAATGAGTTTAATGATCCTGCATATTATTTTACTTTCTTAAACTCATTTCCATCCTCACCAAACAGATCTATAGGATACCACGGAATGTAATTTTTCATTAACTGTCATTCCTAAAGAAACATACAATAAGAATTTATGTTTCAGCAGAATATTACTTTTCTGAGTTATGTATGTTCATTGAATTTCAGGTTTATCACTTGCTTACTTAAACATAAATAAACTAATGATGTGAAATAACTTTCACAAAACAAGTCCTAAGTTTAACTATTTGTAAAGAATACTGGCGAAGTTAAAGGTTGCTAGTTTTACATACGAAGAAACTACTGGAACCCACTTTTGTACAAACTGCAAAATTAAATAAGAGTGTAGAAACTAGGAATTAAAAGATATCCACCTTGATGTGGTACAACACATGGATTAACGTTTGTATTAAAACAAAATAATATTCGATGGAGTACGCTTAGGCGGCTTCTTTTACACATTACGATCCATATGTATACCTCTTATATTACAGCATCCATATAAAATTGATTATGCTATACATGTTGTGCTATTTACTGTGCATTTTTGCCTGGGGAAGATTTCATGCTAACAAGAGAAGTACTAAAGCTGGAATTAGAAATTTGATTTCAGGCTTGATTTCAGGTCGATGGTTACGCAAATGAGTCTTTTAACCGTCAATATACAGTACCCGGAACAATTGTATTCCTGGCAACTCAAAATTGTATTTACAAAAATATGATACTTTCACCAGCTGTTCATTACACACAGCATAATTCATATCAGTGGTTACCTCGTCCAATAGTGAGTGCAAATAAAAGCATTGCTATGACTTGAATATAAATTACAACTGATATTTTTCTGTATCAAAATGTAGTTTCACCATTTGTTTGGGTGCCGCAGAAAAATAAAATAAGAAATATTAATTCCTTAAATGTGATCAGCAGTTAGAAGTTATAAAGAGGTACTGGAGTGAAAATGTAGGAGACAATCAAATGTTTTCAGTTATATTGTTTCTTAAAGTATGACAAGAAAGATCCATAAATGAATACGAAATTATTTCCATCTCCAAAGGTGCTTAAAGCCTAAGTCTTCGTGAAAATAAGCAAAATTACTTCGAACCATTGACTGAAATGTTTCTGAACTAAATATGACCTGTCCATTGCATTCATATTACAGATGATCTGTTCATCATTAAGCAGCTTGCTGTTAACTCCACACTATGATTTGCAAAGGAGTAATAGATACAATTTCCTATTATCACTTTCTATTTTTCTTACTTTAGTAAGCTTTACTTTACATAATTCAACAGTTTATTCTATAAAAAACTATTCACAAGAAAACATACACATAACGGATTTCACTGTTTCCCTTGCTTTTTGGAGGGGAGAGAAGGCGTTGCAGTAGATAACTATATACATGCCAAAATTTTCTGGTACGATTGATTTGCTATTACCATGTAGTACTTTTTATGTTAAAGAAACATAATATTATTTGAGCATTAGTCATGGGTACTAATCCTGCAGGTTATAGGGTTAATTTTCCTGTGTATTTTTCTCCCTACAGTACTGAACAAATCAGTTTGTCTTCAAGGCCAGGATTGTGTTTAATGATTCTCTGCAGCTTCGAAGAACATGCACTGGTCAGGGTACTTCTTTTCCAGAAACATTGCCAATGATATCCAAACACTCTCTGTATGCAGGGTCGCGCTTTCCAAGCAAAAATAACTTTTGGTATATATGCAAGCAACAACAGTGGGGGCGTCGAATATATACGTACGAGAGCTGTCCCAGAAGTACCCAAAGTAACAAAGAAAACACAAAAATTTTGGGAAAAAAACATCTTTATTTCTTTACTTAGTCTCCTTTCAGCTCGATACACTTTTTCCAGCGATGTTCAATAGCTTCGATATCCTGTTTATAATGAGAACCGTCGTGTTCTGCAAAATAGCCATCAACTGCATACTCCATCTCTTCATTGTTGGCAAATCTTTTACCGCCAAGCCATTTCTTCAACTTTGGAAACAGAAAATAACTAGAGAGTGGGGGAGAGCTAAGTCAGGGGAATAGGATGCATGAGGAAGCAGTTCAAACTTTAACTCATTGATTTTGTCTATGGCGATAATGGATGTGTGAACTAGTGCATTGTCTTGATGAAACAGAACTTTCTTTTTCGCTAAATACGGCCGTTTTTGCTTGATTTTGTTATTGAAACACTGCAATAAGCTTGCATAATACTCGTCATTGATTGCTTTTCCTTTTTGAAGATAATCAATAAAAATTATCCCACGCGCATCCCAAAAAACTGACACCATGACCTTGCCTGCAGATGGAAATGTCTTCGCCTTCTTTGGGCCGATTCCCCCCTTTCAATCCACTGTTTTGACTGTTCCTTCACCTCAGGTGTGAAGTGATAGACCCATGTTTCATCCATGGTTATGAATCGACGCAAAAACTCTGCTTTATTGCAGCGAAACATCGCCAAACACTCGACTGAAAAGTCGTCCTCCGTGGTGTAGTGGTTACCATGCTAGCCTCTAGTTCCTGAGGTCGCGGGGTCAAACCTGGCGAAGGGCGATGGATTTTTTCGGGCGTAAAAATCCTTAGCATGCCTTCCTTCGAAAGGGAAGTAAACCCGGTAGTCCGTGTCGTAGGTTTACGGTACGTAAAAGAACCTCAAGCCTGAGAAAGAGGCCTTTGAGCAAAATTACGGTCTTTCACGCCCAATATAGAATGAGACGCTAAGGACCGCAGGAGTTAAAGAGCTCCATAAATAAAACTTAATTTAATTTCTCGACTGAAACATCCTCACGACGCTGCTTTTGTTTCCATTGTGAGTAAACGCGATACCCATCTCGCGCACAGCTTTCTCATGTCTAAATTTTCAGTTAGTATGCAGTGTACATCACTTTTTGAAATGCCTACGGTGTCTGCTAGCGCGCACTTTCAGTTGACGGTCACCCAATATCTTTTGTGGATTTTCTTCACCTCATTTGGTCGACCACTGCGGAAGTTCGTCTTGGCAGCTCGTACGGCCTCGCTCTGCCACCCAATGTTTTACTGTTGTAAACGAAGGAGCAGACTCCCCGGAGAAGAATCTAGCTCAGCTTTAATATTAGTTGGACTAATGAAAGTATTGTATCACATAACGATGGCTAGTTTAATCCATGTTTACAAATTCGCTCGGAGAGTTCACTATTAATGTCTGCCAAACATTACCAAACAACGTAGCATCATCAAACATCAAACTTAAGCTTTATAAGGATGGTACTTTCTATCATAGTCATGTTTTTTAAACAACAACCGCTACACAGGGTGAATCACCTAAAACTTGCACCGCAAATATTTCGGAAATGGAACGTGCTATTGATGTGTAGTTTTCACAGCATTGATTGGTAGTCAGGGGCTCGTACATTTAGCCTATAAACATTTTAATGATACTGAGAAAGTGTATTTTTGAGCAAAACAATGGAACAATGCCTAGTTACATCAACAGAATAAAGTTAGGGTAAATTAGAACGTCAATGGTCTTTGTTGCAGGATTCCAGTGCAAGTGGTTTACGAGCAATCGTATTTTGCAAAGTTTCCATCCCGACAATTGTTTGTCCCATTCAACCTGCTTAGTTGCTAGGTACGATGTTATGTTTATTTGCATTGTGATTTCCGTTCATTGATTGCATTGCGATTTTCTGGTCAGTTAGTTTGTGACAGTTCAAGCAGTAAGTCATGAGCGGAAAATGGAGTTTACTAATGCAGAAAAAGGCGACATGCTCATGGTGTAGGAAGAATGCAGTTCGTTCCTGTACGGTATATGCGGAAACGTATCCCAATAGACGTCAACCATCTCGGCAATTATTTATCAACCTCTACAACGAATTATGTGAAAGTGGTACTGTAACACCTAGAAAACGTAACAGAAACAAACAAGTGACTGGAGAAGTGTCAGAAATTAACGTTTTGGCTGCCGTTGCAGTAGATCCGAATATTACTTCCCGCACAATCGCACGTGGAAGTGGCATAAGTCAGGCAAGTGTACTGCGCATTCTCCATTGACACAGGTTCCATCCCTATCACATCTCTCTCCATCAAGAGCTGCAGGAAACGATTTTAAGAATCATGTAAACTTTTGTACATGGACATTAAGACATGATACTTCAGATTCATCATGTATCTTGTTACAGTGATGAGGCAACATTTACTAATCATGGCCAGGTAAACCGCAGAAACATGCACTATTGGTCTGTTGACAATCCCCGTTGGCTTCGTCAGGTGGAACGTCAGCATCCATGGAGTTTAAACGTGAGGTGTGAGATAGTGAAGCATCAGCTCATAGGCCATTTGTTCATAGAAGGAACAATGAACTCGCACAAGTATCGCAGCCTCCTGACAGACCATCTGCCACAGATGCTAGAAGACGTTCCTTTGCGTAACTAGGAGGAACCTGTTTTACCAACATGATGGCTGTCCAGCCCATAGTGCACGAAGTACTATAGCTTGTCTTAACGGATTCTTTCCAAATCGTTGGATTGGACAAAGAGGACCTGCACCTTGGCCGGCCCGTTCACCGGATCTGACCCCCTTTAGACTTTTTTTCTGTGGGGAACGCTGAAAGACACTGTCTAAAGGATGTACCAACTACACCAGACGATATGAAACGACGTATTACTGCTGCCTGCTCTGAAATTTCCGCTAAAATGCTAGAACGTATGCAGCAGTCTTTCCATAGCAGACTGGAAGCGTGTGTTGAAGCTGCCGATGGTTATTTTAACAAAACCTTTGAAGCGCTATGTTCTCTTTACATGTAAGAATCCACAGAAGTATTGTAATTCCCTTTTGTTTTTCTTTAGTTTGTGCTACCACAGGTTGTGCAAGTGTCGGTGCGTAAAAGTTTCAAAATAAGATTTCTCATAAACCAGTTACACTAGAACCTTGCAACAAACGCCACTGACATTCCAATTTACCCTACCTTTATTCTGTTGATGTAACTAGGCATTGTTCCATTTAAGGATTGTATGTTTGCTAAAAAAATACACTTTCTCAGTATTATTAAAGTCTGTTTATAGCCTAAATGTACGAGCCCCTGACTACCAATCAATGCTGAAAGCTTTGCATCAATAGCACTTTCCATTTCCGAAATATTTGCGGTGCAAAGTTTAGGTGATTCAACCTGTATATACGTCAGGTGGGGTACTTCTGGGACTGCCCTCGTATTTATCATCGGAAGAACTGAAAACAACGATTTAAGACATTTTAGGTCGCAACACCTCATTTAAGCATTTTCAGGTCGTATGAAATTAATATATTTAGACCAAGTAAGTGTGAAATACAGGATTATCCTGCAAATGGTTCATTAAATGACAAGAAAAAAAATCATTAAAACCTAAGATTCCCCGCACTAACAATGTCATCATCCTCCCCGCCTTTCCCAAACGATGATTCAACAAATTTCACTATTCCTGCACAAAACTAAGCAATTCTAAATCTGTAAATGCCAGACTTAGTTTGAAATCCCCTGCCGTTTTCCGAGCTGCCTTTATGCATAACACGCCCGCACACACACACACATCCTGCGTGCTAGCGTTTAAATACCCAAGTCAAATAAACACACAGAATCGCTAATGGATAAGTATATCACATCCAAGTGAACATTGGCTGCAACTCGAGCATTCAGTGGCTTAACTATATACCATTGCGAAAGTCGTTGGTAACACCTCTATAATCCTTAGGTATACAGGGAATGTCCCTGAAATAATGCATTTAATTTTTATGAGTCGGACAGTGCAGAATCTATTTGTTGGACAAAATTTGCCTACTTTCTCTTTCGGTAGGTGCATGCATAGCCACAGCTATTTAGTTTAAAAGCAAATCAAAATTAAACTCTTAATAGAGGATAAGATACACAACATTCAATATCATACCATAAGTAGGGGTCTTAGTTCACAGGCTGTAGTTACTGATTTTATAATAAAGGAGCAACTTGGTTATGACAATTCCACCATTACGTAATAGCACTGGTCTTCCCTGTGATTATTGCCTATAGGATATATTTTTTAAAAATATTTGTTTTAGATTCATATGACTCTCTACCCACTATCGTCAATTTTTATATACTTCTACAACTACTTTTACGAGGTTTATTTTTCCATCTACTTCACTTTAATCCAGATAAACTTTTGCAAAAATAGCTACAATACACATTTCGTTATACAAACAAAGCGAATAGCGATAGTCAAATGTTTAAGTACTGGACGCTATACCTGGCTTTAAAATTCCATATTCTTTCCATGACATCGCAAGAAATAACTGAATGTCGATAGGACTTTATAAGGATGCCATAGTAATGAACAATTGGAACCATTAATAACGGATATCTCGGAAATGGCTTTTGCCACAAAAAGTTATTTGAAAAAATTGTGCGCAATAAGATCTACTGCTGTTTTTTTTAGGTACGTTATCGTCTATCGCTTACGTTTGCCAGTTACACACAATTATACAAAGTTCCTTCCGAATGGCGAAGACATCACAGGTTATTCCCTCAAAAATTAAGATATACATTCTATTTGTCACGTAAATAACTTTAATATAACTATGGTATTTTAATCAAAATTGTTAGTCATTTCTGAGAAAATAAAACATTTCGAATTTTTTTCATGTAAATGGTTGGCAGCTTTTCTTGAAATCTTCGTGTCGCGTCTTAGAAAGATACTGAACTTAACACCAAATTTGGTATTTATCAGAATTTCTTTTTTTGCTGTTCACTTACTCACTCCCTTCCTCTCTCTCTCTCTCTCTCTCTCTCTCTCTCTCTCTCTCTTACACACACACACACACACACACACATGTACCTTTTAAAAAAAATCGATGCAGGGGGCTGCAAAGGATATATTCTGATTCTGATATTGAATTTTTGGGTGGAATGCAATAGATACCTTCTCTGCTTACTATGTAGTGGTAGAGAAAGTAAAATGAAATGTTTTTCAGTAACTCAAATTTACTACAGTTTGTTTGAATACTAGTATTATCAGCGTGTATTTTTGGTTATTTATTGGTAACGTGGCAGATTTTTTTTATGATATTCCGCCTTGTGGGTTAAAATGCGAGTTAAAATCTTAAAGACTGGTTTCTGTGTTTTATAAAATAATTCTACGTTTATATTTAATCCTTTTATTTGGATTTAAAGATTTTCTATTAAAGATTCAGTTAAGTAAAAGTAAGTTTAATATGGGATTCTAATACTTTAATTATGACAGATTTAAATAAGCCAATTTCCTTCTGACTTCCCAGAATATTGTTGTTATGATAACAAAACGTTGGGCACCTGCGTTTTAAAATCCGAAAAAAAATTACAAAGTTAAAGTTTTAAGAAACCATTCCTAAGCGTGTTGAACCGTTTTAGCACAAATATGCACCCTTTGAACGATCTGTAAAGCTTGGGTAACTTACGCTCTAGGATCTAGCAAAAATGATTGACTATTTTAAAAGCTGCTCTTAGTTTCATTTCGCTAACAATCGACATGGACACATTTCGGACCATTGCTCAGGACGTGGTGAAAATGTAGACGACGTTAGAACTTGAAAATCCTCCGTATTCATATTCCCAACGCAGTAAACATAATTTCTAATGTTTTATTTAATAGTTTGGCAATATTTCTGTAGTTTGCCAGGGACAAAGATATGAATAAAAATGATAATAAACATAATACCAATATAAACAACAGTAACAAACGGAATGACGAAAAATAATAACACTGTATAATAACAACACAACAATTACAAAACAAGCAAAAATGAATAGCACTAATGCGACCTTATAGTTTGTATCGATGGTTCCTATACATAAAAAGTGAACCTCTGCTCCGCGATTACATGGCCATTTAGTATATATAAAAATTTAGCCATGCAAAGCCGCGTAGGACACTATTAAGTTATGACTATAATTGTTTTTTTTTTTTTTTTGTTTAGCCGTTCTAATTCCTTCCATCAATTGCGTTGCAGATCTTCCCTCTCCTCGTTCTGTTCCCTGGATAATTCAAAGGTTGTTTTTTTTGGCCACCTTTCCTCTTCCATTCTTTTCACATGGCTATACCACAACAAATGCCTAGTTTCTATCCTCAGCTGTTGTAAAAACCCTAACGGTTCCTCTCCGAATTTCTGCATTGTACACGTGTAACTTAGAGATTCTACATGCTCTTCTTAGGAAGTCCATTTCCACTTTATCGATTACCCTTTTATCTTTACCCGATAATTGCCAACATTCAGACCCATAAGATAATATCGGTTCCACCACAGCACTATATATCCTCATCCTTGTATTAATTACTTTCTCTATTACGTATAGTAAGTAGAGGAAGTATTGTATTCCACCCAAAAATTCGATACCAAGATTTCACCGGAAATACATATTTTGAGATCCCCTGAATCCAAAAAAAAGCATTTTTGGAAACATGTCCGTGTGTGTGTCTGTCTGTGTGTCTGTCTGTGAACAGCATAACTCAGAAACGAATAGTCGGATAAACACCAAACTTGGTATTTAGGTTCAGTATCTTCTAAGGATGCGACACAAAGGTTTTCAAGAAAATCCCCCCACCCCAGAGTACCCTTTACATGGAAGATTTTTCGAAAATTTCAATTTTCTCAAAAATGGCTATAACGATTTTGATTAAAATATCATATGTTTAAGATATTTTTATGACAAATAAAATGTATATCTTGAATTTTCTGGGAATGTCTCCAAAAGTATTCTTTATTGTGGACGACTTTTGCATAACTGGTAAACCATAAGAGATAGACAAAATTTTACTACACAAAAAATGTAGATCGCGTTAAAATAAACAATTTATGTCATATACATTTTTGTTGTTGAGTGAACCATTTTCGAGATATTGCTTGTTATTCCCTTAAATTTTTCAATATTTTCTGAAATGGGAATTCGTTATTCATTTTTACTTTCTCTACTACGTATAGTAAGTAGGGGAAGTATTGCATTCCACCCAAAAATTCGATACCGAGATTTCACCGGAAATACATGTTTTGAGACCTCCTGAATCCAAAAAAAGCATTTTTGGAAACATGTCCGTGTGTGTGTGTCTCTGTGTGTGTGTGTGTGTGTGTGTGTGTGTCTGTGTGTCTGTGAACAGCATAACTCAAAAACGAACAGTCGGATAAACACCAAACTTGGTATTTAGGTTCAGTATCTTCCAGAGATGTGACACGAAGGTTTTCAAGAAAATCCTCCCACGCCAGACTACCCTTTACATGGAACATTTTTCGAAAATTTTAATTTTCTCAAAAATGGCTCTAACGATTTTGATGAAAATATCATATATTTAAGATAATATCATGAGAAATGAAATGTATATCTCAAATTTTCTGGGAATGTCTCCAAAAGTATTCTTCATTGTCAGCGACTTTTGCATAACTGGTAAACCTTAAGAGATAGACAAAATTTTACTACACAAAAAATGTAGATCGCGTTAAAATACACAACTTATGTCATATACATTTCTTTTGTTGAGTGAACCGTTTTCGAGATATTGCTTGTTATTCCCTTAAATTTTTCAATACTTATTTTCTGAAATGGGAATTCGTTATTCATTTTTTTGTCTTGGATATGCAAAGAGTATTAATCTGTGGCAAAGGGAATGGTGTCGCACCTAGCAACCAGCTATTAAGAGATTTGTATGTGCTTAAAGGCAACTGTATTTCCAAATTGCCCTTGTAAATATACATTCCCCTTACAACTACAAGAAAATTAGCAATAAGATAGAGTCTGCAAATGTTTATTTCGATTAACATGAAGTAAATGGAGAATAAGCGTTTGTAAAAATAGATTGTACAAGAGTAGAAAAAGTCATGTGAGTGTAACACATCAGATTTTTTTTATTTTGTTCGACCATAACAGCCTATTTAAAAGATAAATAACTTTGCTCCCTTGGTGTGCTCTACTTGTTTGGGTTGTTCCCTCTGCTGATATAATACTACCCAGATATTTAATCTCATTACATTCTGTAATGTGGTGAGTCGTTACGTTTTTAATTCACATCGTCATCTGCGCTTGATTTGTACTAAGTAGCACTTTCTGGTGAAGTCTTTCTACCATTATCAGCTGAAAGACGAACGACTTACAGCTCACTTTCCTTGATACAGTTCATCCAATCAACTAGCAAGAGAGAAGACAAGTGAGTTCCCAATCCTCACCACAGATGGCAGTAACTTCAAGACAATCAGATTACAACGTTTGCTAGCAGAGGGCAGAAAAATAACCTGTTGGGTCAATTTTGGGGGGTCAGGGCAAGTGAGTTGTAAGTCAGTCGTCTTTTAGCTGAGAATGGAAGAAAGCGCTACTTATAAAAATCAAGCTCAGATGTGATGTGAATTAAAAACGTAACGACTCACCATATCACAATGATTACAACATCACAGTTACTAATATTTCTGTCAATTATAACTCATTACATTCCATGATATTCCAAATATACAATTCTAAGTCTTCTTGTCCTTCTACTCTCAGGTGTTCTGTTCACTATGTTCAAGTTAAGGCCCGTTTCTTATGATATTCCAGTTTCCTTGAGTTTCCTCAGTTTCCTCCAATTTCCTCAGCATGTAATCAATATCAAACTCTTTACTATCTATAATTGCTTGATCATCCGCATGTAAAAGCATTGTCAGACATGAATCCTCTATTTGAATCCCCATTACTGAGATTTTCTATCTCCATTCCCTTAGAATTTCCTGCATATATATATATATATATATATATATATATATTAAATAACGCAGAAGATAAGCGACAGTCCTGTTTAAGTCCTTTTGTAATAGGAAATGATTCTGAAATGTTTCGCTGTTTAACAGAACTCTTGCATTCACATATAACTTCCAAATAGCCTTAACCCTTTAATGCATGAATGATTTTTTTATATATATATGCCACTCTTTGTCTAATGCCTAAACCGGTTTAGATAAGTCTATCACAGGCTCCTTAACGTAAGCGATTCGAATAGCCATGGTCGTCAAGGCGACACGAAATGGACCGGCTATCCTTTCAAAACCGACGTCGTGTATGCGAATCCCAGCGACTGCAGTCAGATGTGCCTGTGGTAAAAGATGGGGAGGGCCCACGTAAAATAAGGTGTTATAGCACGCATAGATGATGATGATGGGATTACATTTGACTGCAGTTACATAGTGTTTTTTGTTAAAAAAGACTACAGTAATACTGAAATAAATTAGTATATTTATTATACAAAATAACTACTAATACTTTTATCCTATTGTTACATGCCAGCGTAATATAAAAGTAACAAAAACACTGTTAGGATATTCTAAAACTTTAACTAAACATATTTGTTGCTAAATCAATTTGTTCGCAGGTTTTCTCCTGATCGATTAATACCATGTGAGCAGAGAGATTCCTGGATTTCCTCTTTTCTAATATCTTCTGCAAAACAATAATGTTGTCCATGCATGATCTCTTAGCAACGGAATCCACTTTGTTTTTCTATTTCGAAAAAACTTCCTTTCTATCGTCTTTTTACTTTCTCTACTACGTATATAAGTACGGGAAGTATTGTATTCCACCCAAAAATTCGATACCGAGATTTCAGCGGAAATATATGTTTTGAGGCCCCCTGAATCCAAAAAAAAGCATTTTGGCAACATGTCCGTGTGTGTGTCTGTGAACAGCATAACTCAGAAACGAACAGTCGGATAAACACCAAACTTGGTATTTAGGTTGAATATCTTCCAGAGATGCGACACACGAAGGTTTTCAAGAAAATCCCCCCACCCCAGATTACCCTTTACATGGAACATTTTTCGAAAATATTAATTTTCTCAAAAATGGCTCTAACGATTTTGATTAAAATATCATATATTTAAGATACTTTCATGACAAATAAAATGTATATCTTGAATTTTCTGGGAAGGTCTCCAAAAGTGTTCTTCATTGTTAAGGACTTTTGCATAACTGGTAAACCATAAGAGATAGACAAAATTTTACTACACAAAAAATGTAGATCGCGTTAAAGTACACAATTTATGTCATGTACATTTTTTTGTTGAGTGAACCATTTTCGAGATATTGCTTGTTATTCCCTTAAATTTTCCAACACTTTTTCTCAAATGAGAATTCGTTATTCATTTTTTTTATGTCATGGAATGCGCCACATAGCAACCAGCTCTTAATATATTTAACTATCACTTAAAAGCTACTATATTCCCCTTGCACCTACAAGAAAATTAGCAATAAAATTAACATCTCGATTAACATGAAGCATATGGAGAATAGGCGTTTGTAAAAATAGTTTGTTTAAGAGTAGAGAAAGTCATGTTAGTGTAACACATCAGATTTTTTAGTATCCGGCCATATAGCCTCTCTATCACATTTGTTACACCTATTTCCCTATAATTTTGACATAATCTCTTATTTCCTTTCTTATATATTGAGCTCATGTGTATTAAATTCCAATCTTCTGGAATGTTATCCCCATACAATTAAGCATTTATGCTAAGATTTCCAGTACCGTGTCTGGTGCAAACTTAACAAGCTCAATTAGGATATTTCTAGGTACTGCTGCTTTCTATTCTTTTGATTTTTTAGAGCTCTTTAACTTTTGTCTGTAATCTCCTTTACCGTGTCTATTAATAAGTATAACTATTAACAAAAAATATGTGGAAGCAGTGTTAAATGTATTCAGTTTAAGGAACAATATTCTAAATGTGCCCCCCCCTTCGATTAAGAATTTATACAAAAATTATACGCTTAATATTTGAAGCCCATTCATGGACAAGTATTTGGGTATTCTTCAGCTTTCATGGCAAAATATTAGAGGGAGCAGTATAAATTATCATTTTCACATCGTCGTTTAGACGAAATAAGGGTGTTGATCACAAAACTAACACAACGTCCGAGTTTTATGCAAAAGAAAAACATAATTTTGCGCGACAATGCAATTATTTGCCCACCTCCGTGGTGTAGAGTGAGGTCCCAAGTTAAAATATTGGTCGTGGCTAGTTGCTTGGAAAATATTGTTTCCCTTATTCTTAGAAAAAGATGAGTTCGTGTAGACTCTATCTTAGGTGAATAAGCCTTAAAATAGACATTTTATGATTCTCAGGCAACTCATGATAAAATGTGAATAAAATATTAAAAAATGTTACCCTTAATTTTCTTATTATATTTCTATTCCTAATACGTTTCTTAATTTACTTCAGTAATTGACTCTGTGCTACAAAATTTATTTTTAATAATATCGCGTTATGCAGGACTGTTAGTCTTCTAAGCCTTTTTGTTAAATTATTTAGGTCATAAGCTAAAACATTCCATCAAAAAAAAAGTTGGGAGGCTTAGATTTTAAATGTAATTCTCAGCTCTTAAAATGTTAGTTTCAGATATGTAATTTATTTACTATTTAAATTATTTTACTGTATTTAGATTTTATATAAAAAAGTTGGGAAGAGAGTCTGGTTTCACTCCCGAGGAATGGCCGTAACTAGTACGAAATATATTTAATACCTTGACTCAACATTACAGTCTTCACTAATACACACACACACACACACACACACACACACACACACACACACATACATGTTTACATTTCTCCTAGCCTGAAGAAGGACTTTATAATCCAATATATAGCGTTTCTGTCGTGTATCTGGAAATGTGCTGTTTGCCAGTTATTATGTCCATGCGCATAAGATATTGTATACGTATAATTACACAGTAGCTATCTTCCCGGTGTTGCACGGATGCGGCTGCATTTCGTTAGCAGGGCTTGAAAATGAGGACATGGATCGTTCTTGAAATCCCATTATTTTCGCTAAGACCTAAAGAGTTGTGACCAGGGCTATGTTCGGAATGGTCAAACTGTGCAGATTTGTATACCATGGATTGAAAATCCGAATATGGATATCGTATTTGAGGTAGTGTATAATTTTGCCTTAGTCCTATAGTGTAAGTTTTCACATACCACAGGCGGTGACAGCGATGATACATGAAGTTAAGTGATAATTGGGAAATGATATTTAGGAAGGAAACTTTCTAGGCCTTAGGGTAGCTCCCCGGCATTTGCCAGCTATGAGGACTGATAAAAACCGGGAGAAAGCCTCAGGAAGGAGGAAGGTCCTGGCAGGATTTGAATCGCAGACGTCCCGATCAGGAGTCCTTGCTTTAATTACCTCGGTCACCCGTGTGAGTAGCTATTGCGTAAGTGTTCTGGTTGGCCAGTTGGTGGAGTTTTATATATAAAGCGTTTATAAATTAGGGCAAAGGTAGTCTTTTTTTTAAAAAAAATAGGATATTACATAATAAGGATTACGGTAGTTTTTGTCAGGTCCTATAGTATGAGTGTAGTGCTTTTTCCAGATAGGCTAACTGTTAAACGGTGCAGACTTTTACATTAGGAGGTGAATCAATGAAAAAGGGTAAATTTTTGTAAATTGTAAGATTAGTCTATAATTTTCGCCGCATCGTACGACATAAGGATGCAAAGTTACATTCAAATAAGTAACATAGTGAAAATCTGTAAGTCAGGGGTTGAAAATAAGGGCATGGGGTAGTTTCTGAAAGTAATGGATAGCCTACGACTTTCGCTGGACCTTAAGTGTAAGAGTCTAAACTTTAGGCCAAACTGCTCAAATAGTTTAGATTTGTATGTAAGCGTTTAAAATGTGAGTAGGGGTAGGTTTTGAATCTTGGAAGGCAGTCTACAATTTTTGCTGAGTGCTATAGCTCAAGTGCACAAGTAAATGGCTCAAATAGCTAAGCAACTTAGTTTTATATACAGAAAGTTAAAATAAAGGATATGGATAGATTTTAAGTTGCATATGAAAATAAAGCATTTTACTGTGATATCTACAATAGTCAGATGTTAAATACAGACTCGGTTGGATCTTTAGTATAGCACTATTGAGCTCAGAACTCGTGTGTGGTCTTTGCCAATTGCATCAAAATGTCGTCCGCTAAAACCACTCCTATAAATGGGGGGGAGGCACCATTTACAGATATTTATGACTCCTACACTGAAAGCACTAAGTATGCAGTGAGATGTTTTATAAAAGTTTGTATATTTTGGTCAGCCCAAATAAAATATATATTTTATATATAAATTTAATTCCTTAATTATGTGTACTATTTTGCAAATTAATATATCTCGTATTGTAAAACAAAGCAGAAATTCAAATGTCAAGCTTAAGTGGAAAAATTCTTGAGTGAACAGCGAGAAATACACTTAAAATTAATATTCTTGAAACTATTAAAATATTGAAATGTTGTATGTGTGTGTTAACTTAATACATAAAATTACTTAGTATACCATTCCAGAATATATTACGCAAGAATTAAAATTTTTAAAAATTTACGCCTGGATTACCTCAAAGATTTAAGACTTTCTAATGAATTAGCAACTTTACAACTATACTAGAGTGAACGTCTTAATACTTTCATTTCTTAAGTCCATTATAATAGATACTGACATTTGGAGAATTTTCTCTCTTTATTACTACGTTTTCGTAGCTTTGATCAAAACTGAAAATATTAACATACCTTATACTAAACAAAGCGAATTTACTTAATACTTTTGGTTTAGTTTAAATGTGAAGCGGATGTGTCTACTAAGTATTATCGAGGTTTCGTCAATATTTGCGCAAGCCAATTACCTATTATTCTATATGGGCCCACTTTGCAGCATCGAAGCAAGGATTCCAGGTTAGCAACCTCCAACATTGAAATTCTTGCTAGGGACACGCTGTCGAACTTAAACCAGGTATTGGCTGAAACTAAGGGTTAGTACAAATTCTTTAAAGAGCTATTGTTTATGTTTTCAGAAATCATGTTACGCAAGAATAACGTCTGTGTCTGCAGAAGGCTCTGTCTTGGCGCCATAAACAAAAATGGAAACATATTGCTGTGCTGACTGGTCCATCGTCAGAAGATCGGTGCCATCGCACTGCGATCTCGGGATCACATCTTCTGGTATATTTAAGATATTTCATTGTCCGGAGGTAAACGGCCCGTGGAATTTTATATAACGCTTGGAGCGGCTCATGACGCTATGCAAATTTTTCTGCATGGGAACGTGTCGCTCGCCCGCCCACACTATTTCGGCAAAAGCTTCTTCATTCACATTTTGTATTCATGAGGGTTTCTTATCTTGGCAGCACCCCTAAAATTTCACGGCTCAAAAATACAGCCTAAATAAACTTCTTTACCAAATGCAGCGCTGTAACATCTTTATTGCCTATTACTTATTTAAGAATACCCTGGTTAGCCCCGTTGGCTCATGATTTTTTTTATGCCAAGAGGTTTGACACTAGTTCCTCAGGCTAGCATGGGAGTGTCATTGCTGGAGAACGCTTGTGCTATAGGAGATTGTACTTTTAAGGAATAAAGCCTCTTTGACTAAAATAAAATAATATATTCTTCTTTCTCTTTAAGTAATTAATGTTGTAAGTGCCTACAATCTTATCAAAAATAAAAGTATTCACCTCTTTTGCGGTTTTATATCTTTTGATATCAGTGATTTGTGCAAATAGCATATTTCTGCTACTAAGCGCAATTTTTGGAGCTTAAAATGACTTAAAAATCTAAAGAGACCTGGTCATGGTATTTCGGATACTTCTGGGCGAATATTAAGAATGAAGGAAACCATCTAGCAATGAGTTTACAAACGGGGTGCTTAAATGCTGAGCGAATATTATTTTAAATAACGCACAATATAATGCATATATAATGATGTGTAATGTTATGTACTGCATCTGGAAGCTCGAGATGCATTCGCTGATGACATTGTCATGACATTTGGCTCAGGTATAAATTTGTTTCATAGCAATTTGTTTCAAAGTCTATGAAAACCAGTTTTGCTAGAGACAAGACGCGTATAGATAAGCTTTTTGTCCTTCGACAAATTTCATCAAGATAGCTGTTTTCGAAGTTCGGTGTACATTTAATAGTATAGGATGCAGACTTTCCATTAGAGAAAATAAATTTAAATATTCGATATGTAATGTGAAATAGTATGATGTTCCCACCAAAACTAACCATATCCGCGCCTATAACTTATGAAAAGGGACAATTCAAAATCAAGTGTTAATCTGTTGTCATATTGATGCTCGATTTTTTCATGTTATGTCTGTGCAAAAATAAAGAGCTTTAAAATGCTTTATAAAAACTCCACTATTTGCTGTGTTAGTTTGATCGCTTTCTGAAGAGAAAGAAAGATAACTTTGCCTGAATAAGCAGTTTTGACCTGAGAGCTTCCGTTCTTTCATAGAGCCCAGTTGTAGAATATAAACTGGAAAGGCAAACCAGGTTTGGAAAGTTCGATGTCGATGTTCGATGGTCGTTGACTTCAGATTTCACCTCCATGTCATATTCTGTAGTTGTGATTTAGTTTCCTATCTCATTTAGTTTTTCACATTCATGAATACATCTTCTACAGTTCTAATCTCATTCTGATCCCATTTTCTCCATTTCCGCCAAAAACCTGTTGTGATGTCTCCTCCGTGATGGCATTCCAATCCCTTTTCAAACATCATTGTGACAACCCGGTGTTTTCTAGTCTGTTGACTCTACGTCTCGTAATTCTCGCGTTCTTCTTTTTCAAGACTTCGGGACTCGAAGTAATACAATATTGTAGTTCGGCGAGTTTTCCGGGCTCGTAGGCCATGATCTAACAGGATAAACTCCTCCAGACCTTTCGGATGCAGCTGCAATATCCGTCTTCAGTTTGGCGTTCGCATGGTCCTTCTCAGGAGCCCAGAGGCTTCCGAAACTCTCTGTTCTCTGTTAGACCACGGCCCACAAACCCGGAAACAGCACCGTACTACATCAGAGGCGCCGGAACGAAGAAAATATTCGGAAGGCTCAATGACTGAGAATTGAAGTTACAAAATTATTATTGTAGTTATCGTCAAAAGCCACCAAAGCCTGTCCCAAGCCAGGTTGGAAAAGGTGATGGGGAGGAGCAATAACCTCGTTAAAAACAGGGTTCAGGTGGTCCGACTGATAGCACCCTGTGAGGACCCCTGTGTAGGGTTACAGACACTGCTGCTCTGTAGTTTGACAATGGTGTGACAAAGGCTGGAGGAAGAAAACTTGAGTAAAAATCACGCGGTTCTTCAGGTTGGTTGCTCATCTATAACACCCAACCGCCATATTGATGCATGAACAGCTTCCTGTTCATCGGAAAAGTAAATATTGCTAAAAATCCTAAAACATTAAAGCAGGATGGAAATAACTGAAGACGACAGAAGCAATGTAAGAGGACAATTCTTATTGAGATGTGGAATATAAACATAATAAGGAATGAGATGGTAGACATACTGGAGGAAATTAAAGATTAAATCAGACACGATATTCGTTTCTGTGGTAGAATATTTAAGATATAAACAATTAATCAGGAGAATGCCAGAGGAAAGAATAGCGGAAAAGTTTGGGAATGGTGATCACCTCGAGAAGAGGTGAAATACTTGGGATGCAGGAATTAAGGACGAGAATGAAGGTAAAAGGACTGAAGGACTGAATTGCAGAGATGAGTGAAGATTAAAAATAAAACTATAGGAACAGAAAGATGTGTAAACATTATAATTTTGTATATAAATACATAATCGTCAAAACACATTATACTTAATGCATTGTGTAGGATAATTCAGAATATTAGGCATTTTCATAAATAGATTAAAATTAGAACTAATGTTTATATGGTATATTAAATGTTTTGACAGTTAATATTTTAGCACTAACATGTTACATACCAGTAGGCTTACATATTATGTATCATAAATGCATTCATGCTACACGACTGATCGCGACCGAAACTAAATAATTGCATTCCCAATACACAATTATCCTATTTGCATAAGGGATAAGCCCTAGATTCCAGTGGCCCAGTATTGCATTGACAACGGCCGTGAAAGCTTCGCACTTAGATAGGACGATTTTCTCTCATTCCGCGTCTCTCACGCGCGGCTAAAAGCCCGCCTGCTACCGTTCGAAGTTTTCGAATCGCAACACCTCGCTAGATGCCGTCCTTGGACTGGAAGTGAAACATTAGGTTTCATGTTCCTCTTCTCAGACCTTTTATAAACCTGTAGCTTCGGACCTTCCTCTTCCCGCTGTGCCGTCCGCCGCAACAATGGGCTTGTCACAATAGATCAATCATTATCTTCTGTTTTCGGTACACCGAATAGAGAAAATGTGGAAAACTCGCGTGCTCACAGGCATAGGTTCCGGAATTCGTTGAGGTTAACAGCTGTTCGATGGGACTTGTAGAATTACTAAACAAGAGTACGAGTATATGACACCCCCACCCCAAAGAACAAAGACTTCAAGCGGTGAACCCATTAGATTCTATAAAAACCGTTGTACTGTAACTACTCCAACTACTATTGGAAAATCAATACTTTTAAATTTCCTCTCACTTTTACCTATATAGGTACATTACATCCGAAATGATTTTAAGGTATCTCTTAGGTTCTGAGAATAATATGGCGCAATACGTTGCTCCCATCATGTCGTTGAAGGTGTGGTGGTGGTGGTGGTGTGGAGTTTAAGGGCCCGTCGACGGCTAGGTCATTTGGGCCCAGTGTCGTTGAAGGACCACAGCAGATAAAGAGCGTCCACAAATAAAACTACTCAATTTTTCATATATATTCTAAAATCCACTAATGACTTCACTCAAAGAGAGTACTTTAATCAAAGTGAACTTTTCAAATAAAGTATTAACTGTCATTTCTCAAGTTTGAATGTGTTATTAGCGGTGCAAGGTACACAGTTACATCTTTTATCCACCCACTTGTAGGAGTTACGACTTTTCGCACAAACATAAAAATCAAAATCAAGAAATGCAAGAAACTTCTATCAGTTCAACAGAACTATATTTACTTGTTTCACAATGACTGCTGAGCTTTTTTGCGAGAAATCGTGCTTCCCATTAATATCTCCAATGCTTCTTCGCAATACATGAGCTAAATCTCCGTTAAAATAAGTCCTGATGAAATTATTGAATGTATTTTCTCTTGTTCTTTTCTGCAATGTCAGCAAATCACAAAAGTCTCGAAAATGTTGCGGCCAGTGGAATATTATTGCGTTACCGAACGTCCAAATTATTATTATAGTCATTACCCTTAGCTATATTGTATGGCTACAGGTTCCATGTTAATAAACTTCTTCTTCTTCTTTTTCTTCTTCTTCAAGATTCAAGCCAAAGTCTTTTCCACCTACACAGACTTTTGATTTATCCTACAAAAGGATTTGTAATTTAATATCTTTGGAAACATAATACTTGTAATTGGCATTCTCCCCATGCTTCCGTTTTTACCCGATTGCGTTTAATTCAGAATATCTTTAATTTCCTTCTTATGTGCTCTTCTTTTTGTTTCTTTAATGGATTACCCACCTTGTTGTAGGACTTACACCCCCAAGAACCTAGGGTCCTTGACAATGCCTTGGGTCAGTAGCCTGTCGAGGAGCAAGCAAAGTCTGGATCATTGCATATCCAGGATGCTTAGTATGAAGGAAACGAAATGTGGTGATTAAAGGGATGATAAAAAAATTTGCGGATCAAACGCAGCATTCGCCTAGTGACAGAAAAACCGCGAAAAATACTTCGGTCAGATTGGTCGGCCCCGGGGGTTTGAACCCAGGATCTCCCGAATGCGGGCCAAACACGTTATCGCCTGAGCCATTCCGCTCGGTTTTCTTAAGTCTTCACATCTAATTTGTTCCATTACATTACTTTGTCGACCTTAAAAATTTCATTTCAGAGGCCTGTATCTTTTTAATATGTTTATTTAGTGTCATCCATGATTCATTCTCGTATAACATAACAGGGGCAGCTAAAATTAACCAAATAGAAAGTAAAATATATTGAGATGATAATAACAATAATCATGACAAAAACTCTCCAAAATAACTGTCAAACATATGGAAAAGGCATGATAAAGAAGTGGTATCAGTGGATCCAAAGGAATGGTCATATACAACATCATATTAAAAAGTGCCTTTAGTACTTGTGTAATATCGAATGCTCACCCCCGTTTTCTCTCGAAAACAATTAACAATTTGACTACTGGAGCTGCAGTATTTACTACGTTTGGCTGAAAACTTTTTAAATGCGTTTGGAATGTATTTTACAAATAAATTGCATATTTTGACATTTCTTAATGTTAAATGGAAACGCTCTTCTCTTTACTTAACACGCGTATCCTTTTCAGTAGTTTTACGACAAGACGGTGAAGTCTAACGACAAGACGATACGATAGAATACTCCCAGTCTGACTGTAACGAATAATGAATCATGATATCAGAGCCAACTTTATGGTTTGCGCATAAATACAGTCATCACTCACGGCGCACTTAAAAACAAGCTATTTAAGAAAACATTTTGTTGCCGTTTAAAAACGTAATATAAACTCAGATAGAGACATGCACAATATAATAAGTTTCAATGATTATTGATTCACACAATGCATTTTCTAAAACGTCGGAAGTTTTCGCGTAGTTAAACATAGAACTACGCGTTTTCTTTTTGCGCACTTGTAAAGGAAATGGATAATAGATTCAAACATAAAACTGTCCTTAAAACATGAGACGACTGGTCATCGTATCTTAAATTCTTATCAATCCACAAACAATCTTTAGCGTCTAGCTGGTCCATTTTTAAACTGTCTTGAACTGTGACTGCTTAATTTTAACGGTTAATTGTCCTTCTTTTGCACTTTTGACACATTTCATAATGCTCCAAATGATTCTCTATGACCTTTTAAGATTTATCAAAAGAAACGAAAGCCGGTATTACAATACGTTATGGTTTCAAAAAGCCTCCCTTCCCACGAGAGTTTTCGAAAACTAATATCCGTATATCTTCAGGAAACGCACCGTATTGTTCCCTCATATCCATTTATACAGATTACCTTGTGATTTACAGTGATGCTGGTTCTCAATAGCTTCTACCAGAAGGGATGAATTTCAGCCATGCATTAAAGTCTTCAGTTTCATGAAATACGGCCCAATTATTTTCGTAAAATGTTTCGCTGCTGCAACTCCCTTACTCAGCACAAGTCGTTTCTCAACTGAATGAATGCTAGAGCTACATCTTCAGGCGTTACAACCTATAGTTATGTACTTGTAAATAATTTCACGTTCACTCATTTGCAAGAAGAATAACAGTTACTCATCCATATGAGCAACCTCAGTCATGACTGATTGCTTTATTTATTCCAGTATTTCCTTTACTCTAATATCAAGTTTTTCTTCCTTTATTTATCTTGAGCAATACATCGTACTTTGAGCACTCTTGTATACCTATACAATTTATTTTCTTCGTTTCTTTTTATTTTCTGCTAGAAAATTTATAGACTCAAACTGTCTTCCACGTTTAAGAACTTTATTTTCTATCACTCATTGACTTACTTCTTCCCTAATAGAACTATTATCCTATTTTATATACATTTTTCTTATTATTACAGAAGAGTGCCTTTCAACGAAAGAAGGAATACAGTATTACTCGTCTGACCACTGAGAATCGATAGCATTCTGCTTAAAAACTAATTAAGTGATTATTTTTTCCTCTTTCGTTGATTTGTTTTATTCACACAACGTCTATCACAATTCAATTAGCTAGCGAGAAAATATAGAGTTGTCTGAACTGTTGGTTTGTATGCTGCTATGATCTCTCATATTCAGCTTCTATAATGTATATTAATTTCAGATATCTGCCTGGTTCTGCATAGAATAAAAACTAAAAGAGTTGTTTTGTACAAGTATCTTTTGCTTGAATAGAAAGCACGCGCGTGCGTTTTTATCTAAGAAAGGTGAAATAATAAGTCGCTCACGTGATGATTATAATTGATAGGATTGCGAAGCAAAAATTGCACGTCCTAACATTTCAAGTATCTCAGCCTCTCGTAAAAACGTGCTAGTTTCTGTTTGGTAAGTAATGTTTCTTTTGAATTCGTGAATGTTGTCATAAGATAATCTCTGGATCTTCGGTCTCAAAGCAACGTTAACATGAAAACAAATACGCATTCAGTTCAATTAAAATTATCAGCACTCGTTGTGTGACTAAATACAATATTATTTGTGTTTTTCTTTTTTATCTATAATACTTACACCACAATTCATAACCTTTCTGCTCTGTAAGTTTCCAAAAGTGTCTAATTTTGTTAAATACACACAAAATAATTATAGCATTTGTTTTAATAATTTATTATGCTTTCATTTGTATAGCTCCCGGTCATAACGAGGATTGTAAGTTGATAAACAACTGATTGTATGTGTCTTTAACAGTTTTATTTATTTTGCCATGAAATATACACACGTTCACTCCCACATTCATACTTCCATATCCTTTAAAGGCAGGAAACAATTCTAATTGAAGAAACATTCCCCCACCCAATCGAAAAAGAGCCCGAAACCTCTGGTTTGAGAGACTATAAAGCTGATGATTCGACCACAGAAGAGGCAGTCTAAGAAATGTTGTTTCTATATAAACTTAAGATTTCAAAGTAATATACACTTAACCATTTTTAAGTTTCGCTCATTCGGTATTTTATGTTTCCATAACAGAAGATTAAAGAGAATCCACATAGAATAACACATTTCCTTAACAGTTTTGTATTATAACTATCGTTTGAACAAAAATAGGACTTTAGAAACCGCATTTTGTATTGGTTGGTCACGCTTAATTAGGTTTATATTATAGCAGTGATTTTTATGAACTATTGACAATAAATGTTTGTATTTTATGGTGTTCTCTTTAATATTTAAATATAAAGAATTAGAAGTATGCAAATATTTGTCCATCCCGTCCCTTACTGGAGATGTCTTATTTCAGTCACACCCAAAATTTAGCGGGATGTTTCATTTGCGCTATGTTTATAATTTTCCTTTTCTATAAAAACCAGGGATTTCATTTTCAATGAAAATATTAACCAAATTGTAACATTTACAAGTTATGTTTGTACAGAATTGGCGGCTTAACCGTAATGCGTGTATTTAACGTACTGTCTCTGTAGAATCTTCACACGATTTCTGTTTACTAAGGTTTTTGGCAGTCTTATAAAATTATCTCCCTAAATGAAGCTATAACACTGCTCAACAATGGTGGTGCAACAGGTACTTTCTATCCTACAGTATATGCCAATTTCCCTGCGTTTGCAAACAAAAACCCATCCAACAAATCTACAGCTCTGGGAGATTAGCGTCACAACCTCCGCCTACTTTTCTGCATGGGGGGCCGTGGAATTCCCCACTCTATTGTGGGATTTACAAGAAAGACGAGTGAACACAAAGTGCTGTGGAGCGTGGAACAACCCATTATCATAACATTTCTTTGTGGAAAAACAGTGCATCCATCAAAATTTGTGCACAGATTGAAAAAAAGGAACAACTGCATGGAAACGAGCGTCTCTCTGAGTGGTGTAAAGATAGCGGGAACAAACATTATAATAAAACCCATGTAAGGCTTTGCTATCGCAACATTATTGGCCTGCATTCTCCGGGAAATTATTAAGGGGAGAATAAAAGCACTATACTGTCAGTGTTATATCTGCTAAATTTATGATCCAATATCTCAAAAAAGATATCAGACTAATATTTTTACAGGATGTAGATGCATACCTGATAGATACACTGAATTTTTAACCAGCTGGGGGATGCGTGATGCTGGCCACATCCCCTCCCCGTATCGGTTGTATGATCGCCCACCTCTACCGTGCGTACGTGGGCGTGAGGCCGGCAGTTGGGTTGGCGGGCTGTATCGCCACAGGATTTATTTATTTAGGATTATTTTAATTAAACCATCTTTGGATTAAAATGTATCAGTAATTACTTTTTTTTAAATAACCAGTCATATTATTAACACCAAAGTGGATCTACAACAGTACTTAAGGGGTATTTTTTATCATCCTAAAGTTCAACTCAGCTATCTTCAATAGATTCTGAGAAAACAGGTCATTTATACTAGAAAATGTTCATTCACAGAAAAAGCTGTTCAAAGCAAAAATGGAGAAAACAGGCTCGCATATATCAGTAAAGAAAGAAATCACATAGCTGGATACAAAGAACTCGTCATATTTAATATTCATACAGATTTGTGGAGGAAAAACATCCTGAAAGTTGGGCTAAAATTTACCACTCTTTTACAAAGCATGTTGTAGTTATGATTTTATTTTTGTGAAGGGCTGTAGAATTCATAATTAAAATGGCAGGAGCAAAAAGTTTTTAAAATATATTTCATATGCGAGTATTGTACCTAAAGTAATAAAATATATCAAATTAAAGAGGAAATTACAATTAATAAGATTGCACAAAAAGCCAATGTAATCTCTTGTCAATTTTCGCCACTTAGTCTGCCCATAAGGGACCTGCAATAGGCAATAAAGGAAACACTGATGTGTCACATTCACATGACTTTCTCTACCCTCTGAGGCTTATTATTGGCTACACAAATTATGCTTACGAAAGTTTATTTTCATAATTATCTTCATTTTAAAGCAGACAAACATTTCCGAAAATGGCTGCATTTCCAGTTTGTTATGGATACAAAGGGAATAGTGATAGTCAAATGTTTTAGAAGTAGAGGCTATACCTGGCCTTAAAATCGCATAACGTTTTCCATGGCATCGCGAGAAGCAATTGAAAATTGATAGGACTAAAACAATGACTAAGTGTTGAACAATTTGAGCCATTAGTAAGATATCTCGGTAATGGCTCATGCCACCAAAAAGTTATTTGAAGTAAACTGGTGTTTTAAATATATCTAAAATAATACGTTTTGGTCTATGACTTAACGTTTACCGGTTATGATATGCAGTTTATTATATAAACATCTTTAATATATGTTATTTTAATCAAAATCGTTAGCCATTTTTTTAGAAAATCAAAATTTTCAAAAATGTTCTATGTGAAGGGTAGTTAGGATGGGGATTTCTTTTTTAAATCTTCGTGTCGCACATTTGGAAGGTATTGAATTTACAAATAAATACCAAATACTAAATACTTTTCGGTTTTTAGTTATGCTGTTCACACACATACAGACAGAAAGACAGACACTCATGAAAATTTTCCTAAAATGATTTTTTTATAGATTCAGGGGCCTTCAAAACTTGTATTTCCAGTGAAATCTCGATATCGAGGTTTTGAATGGAATGCAATACCTTCACTACCTACTGGGTACGTGGTAGAGAAAGTAAAAAGCAATAGATATGCTAATTCTTTTTATTTTCCCGTTATCTCTTATTGTTTGTTTTACCATAACGTTTCCTAAACTTCCCCAGTTTATAGCTCTGCATTTCCAATACGTTTCACGGTTATTTATACATATAACAAAACTGTAACTTGTAATTTTCGATGATGAATAATTGATACTAGCATTACAAAAGGCTACCTTGAAGCCAAAAATAGCATTCTTCGAATGTGTAAGAAGCCAAAATGGTTGTCATGAAACCTGGCACAAACGACTTCCTAACCAACTACAAAAACAAGGTATGGCATCTTATTTTCTCTAAATACTCTAAAACAGCAGAAAATAGAAATATCGAGTTATTTTGCCCTTTATTTTTAAATATCACAAAAGGAAAGTGCATAAAAATAATGATTCTGACAGGTTTTATAAATTTCTACAGGGTGAATATTTAAGAAATTGTTACAACCTTTCATTACTATTATTCGTGTACGTAAACTGGTATCACGAGAAAAGCTATGTTTCCAGCCCTTTGTTTATAGTTAAATGTTAGTTGAGCGATTTCAATGACGACTTTCAAGAGAGAGAGAGAGAAAGAGAGAGAGAGAGAAAGAGAGAAAGAGAGAGAGAGTGAAATGTAATCGGGGGGAAAGAGCGAGAGAAAAATAGAGATATAAACAGTGAGAAAGTGAGACAGGAAAATCTCCGCTTTTAACGCATAACGTGAGCAGAGTTGCGGGTACTGCTGGCTACAAAGATTTTTCACAGCTACGTTTATATTTGAGCAAAACGTAGAATAAATGCGAGGATTTAGAAATTCACAATACAATAGTAACTAACAAAAATTTATAGAAAATGAGTCTGAAAGAAGAACTATGTCAAAAATAATATCAACAAATGTCAGTATTAAGTTTTTGCTGTTTCAAATAGTAAATGTTGGCCTGAAGAGAAGTCTACATATAATGTAAATAATTCTTTATTAATTCACTATTATTTACATTCGTATTCAAATGCGCAGGACAATTCGTTTGACTCTTAGCAAATGTATTAATCGCTTTCTCTTAGAATAAAATACAATGAGGTAGACAAACCTTCAACATTTCCAGGCTTACAACACTTGGAGCAAATATAATTCCTATACTGGAGCCTTTAATACCAATGCAACCATTAGGAATCCTTGTGTTATTGTGGCACATCTTTTCAATAAATTGCCCACAAGCATAAAAACAGCACAAGAATTATATAAGCACTTAGCATTAATGTACATTTATAACGCAATTTAAAGTGGCTTATACAGACAATTTGTATCAGAAGAGGTAATTTATTATCATCATCACATATTGCGTTTATTTTGACCAAATTGTCTGTGCTCCTGCAGTTCTCTCACCCCTGCTCTAGGGTGTTTTCACTTAGAATTACTATTTTATCGGGAACATCCTGAATTCGCAGGTTAAAACCGATAAAATTTTGTCCGGTTCGGGCTTGAGAAAGGTTCAAAAAAGTAAATTATTACGTTATTTCGATCAGTGAAGTATAATTAATTTGAAAAACACGTGTATATAGACATTTCCAGAACAGCACTATCACGGCAGTTTCCATTAGAATGACGTCATTTTGCCAAACGGGTCTGGGTCGGATTTAAAACTCTTGGCTCTAACGACTCCTCCAGCATCAATCTGCAAAACAGCTGCAGTACCGATACAGTAATGTGAAAGTTCAGCAAGTAGCAACTTGGGTATATTCCAGAAGGGTAGTCGCATGTGCCTTTTGTTGCGCTCTTTTAAAGGAGCCAAACTGAGACCCAATGAAAAGCAATGCCAATACTTGCTTCTTCCAGTTTAGGTCATTATCGACCTCTTCCGAGCTAAAACGGCGCCTCCATCTTCATCTTTATCGGTTTCAATCTCGCCTGCTTTGAATATCTAAAACCGGACAATCTAAACATGTAATGTGGCCTCATTACTTACGATCTCGGACGCTGACACAAAGTAACGCTAATCTGTTGTTAGTTTCTCTACCTCATACGTATAATAAGTAGCGGAAGTATTGTATTCCACCCAAAACTTCTATGTCGAGATTTCGCTAGAAATGCATGTTTTGAGGCTTCGTGAATTAAAAAAACAGAAAAAAACAGTTTTATTTTCTTTACTACGCACTTGCAATAAGTAGAGAAAGTATTGTATTCCACTCAAAAATTCGATACCAAGATTTCACCGAAAATACAAGTTTTGAGAATCTTTGTGCGTGTATGTGTGTGTATCTGTGAACAGCATAACTGAAAAACGAAAAGGCAGTTAAATATAAATTGGTTTTTAAGATTTTTAACACGAAGATTTTGGAAAAATGATTCCCCACCCTAAACTACGCTTTACATCGAACATTTTTCGTTATTTTTTAATTTCTCAAAAATAGCTCTAACATTTTGATTAAAATACCATATGTTTAAGCTATTTTCATGAACAATAAAAATATTTTGAGTTTTCTGGGAACAGTCTCTGAAGTCCTCTTTCTTCTGAACCACTTTTGTGTAGTTGGTAAGCCGCAGGAGATATACAAAACATGTAGATCTAATTGAAACACGCAATTTATATAAAATAAAAAAAATTATGGCATTAACCATTTCCGACATATTCTTTCTTATTTGGTTAATGTTTTCAGATACTTTGTGCTTTTCCTCAACTGCAAATCGCTATTCTTTCTTCTTGTTTTTTCGTATTCATGCAAACAGAACAGAATTTCAAAACCATTACATAGCGACCAGGTTTCAAAATGTTTTGACTATCACTTTACTTTGTTGTATTCTTCTTATACCTACAACGAATGGGGTAAGTAATGAAGGTTTATCTTATTAACAAGAAGTAGATACAATAATAAACTTTTGTATTAATAGTTTCTAGAGGAGTGGGTAGAGAAAGTCATGTGAATGCAAAACATTAAGATTTTTTAATAAAAGCTCCACGCACCCCAAAACGAAAAATGCGACACGAAAGTTTTCAAGAAATTCTCCCAGCCTAAATGCGCTTTATATGGAAGAGGTTTAAAAAAATTTCAAATTTCCCCAAAATAGTTCTAACGATTTTGACTAAAATATCATATTTTAAGTTATTTACATAAAAATAAAATGCACATCTTGAATTTTCTGGACTGTGAAGTACTCTTTATTCGGAAGTAATGTATAAGGTATACTTTTGTTTACAAGGTAAATAAGAATAGAGAAAAATGTACTACACATAAATGTAGATGTCTTTAAAGCACACAATCTATTTCAAATAACTTTTCTGAAGACTGGCGTCGTAGCTCAGTCGGTAGAGAATCTGCCTGCTGTGCAAGGGGTCCCGGGTTCGATTCCAAGCTGGGTGGTAGTAGCTTTTTTTCTAACCAAGATTATTTCCTATCCTCCCTGGAGTCTGGAAGTATGAATGGGAGTGTGAATGTGTTTGAGGTCTAATGAATAAAACCCAAAACCAACAAGAGAATGCCATTGCTTATAGGCAATATGTTCCAAAGGAAAGGCTGTCGATAAGACCATTGCTGTTAAACACAGGGTATAAATGGAACTAAAAAAAATATTTTCTGTAGTATTAGCCATTTCGGAGATACAAGTTGTTGTTGTTGTTGGTAGGAATTCTTCAATATATAGCCGTTTTTAAAATGATGTGGCATTTCAGTTGTTTCTTGCGATGCCATGGAACGAGTATGGAATTTCAAAGCCAGCATATAGCACCCAGGTTGTTAAACATGTGCTGTTGTTTCGTTTCCTCTGTCCTTATATCTACAACGAAATGTGTAATGAAAACATTTCTGCAAAGGTTTATCTCTATTAACCTGATGTTAATATAAAAATAAGCTTTCGATAGAACCCTTTGTAGAAGCCATATAAAATTAAACAATAGTAGGTAGAGAAAGTCATGTGATTGTAACACACTACAAGTTTTATTAGGTTGTCAGCAATGAATGCCAAGGGAGTGCCCATCCATTGCAGATACAGAGAGAACCGCTCTCTCACCTTGGTTCGGTAGTCACTCAATAGTTCATATAGTTTTCGTCTTTAGGCTTCGATTTGCTGTGTGTAATAAGCCATTTTCTTTAAGGAAGCTATTACTTGTAATGCCACACAGCCACCATTACAAAAAAAACGAAAAACAAAATAAGCCAAAACAAAAAGAACTCTGTTTTGAAATGTATTTTGTGAAAATCAGATTGATAGAAATTGTTGGTACATTCTTTCAAGCATTCAAATATACTACAGCTTTATAAAAGCACTGAACCAGATCTATACAAAAGCTATGATAATGACTTACATATTAACAATTCGCGTAGCAATACTCGTAGGTTATGTTACAAGTAAAATCATAAATATATGCAAAATAAGAATGGAAAACGAAGCACCATTAAATATGCAACGCAATGTTTTTATGTTCCTCCTTGGAAGTAGTTTTAAATAAACATAAATGTTTGCTGGAAACCATTGATTCTGGTCCTGGCTAATTTTCTGCAGCCTCCCCTCTATGGAATATAATTTCAAGGTTTACATTCAGTCATTGTGTCCTTGTATTCAACCAAACCCTAAAACTAATTCACTTTAACCTTATTTATTCATCTTTGATTTATTTATTAACGAAAATTTTCGTTATTGCTAATGTTGTACCATTTATATGCAAATTAAACCACCCGACAATTATTGTAATTCTCACATTTGCCTCCGATTTTCTCGTGCTCCCGCTCCTCCGTCAAATCATTTTCCCTCTCAGCCACAAATCCTTGCCCATCGATCCACAATTACAAATTTCGTACGCATAACTTGTTGCCGTTTAGTCTTATTTCTTCATTTTTACTTTCGCTACTACTTACCTATACTAAGTACGGTAAGTATCTATTGCATTCCATCCAAAATCTCGATACTGAGATTTCACTGTAAATACATATTTTGAGACTCCGCGAATCCAAAAATTAGCAGTTTTAGAAAAAGGTCTGTAGATGTGGATGTGTGTCTGTGAACAGCAACTCAAAAAAAGCAGTTGGTTGTAAGTTCATCTTTCAAGGATGCTAGTGGAAGATTTTAAGAAAATCCTCCCCCTAAACTATGCTTCACATGAAAAGTTTTCGTTATTTTTTATTCTCTCAAAAATGGCTCTGACAATTTTTATCAAAATACCATATATATATATATATATATATATATTTAATACACATTCATGACAAATGAAATGCATAACTAAATTTTCTGGGAATATCTGGTGAAGATTTCTTCATTCGGAATGAGTTTTTTTTATAATTGGTAAACCGAAAGACATAGACAAAACCTTACTACGTAAAAAATCTAGATCTCGCCATAGCACACAATTTTTCAAATCAAATTTGTTTGTGGAGTTAACAATTTTGGGGATATTCCTGTTCTTTTGTTTGAATTTTCAAACGCTTATACCTTTATCAAACAGGAAGTCGTTTTTCTCGTGGTCATGCAAAGAGCATGGCACTTCAAAGCAATCACATGACGTTACGCTCTTTTAGAATCTCTGGTTCCCGAGACCGCGCGTTCAAACCCGGCGGAGAGCGATGGGTTTTTTTTTTGGGGGGGGGCGTAAAAATCCTCAGCACGGCTTCCTTCGGAAGGGAAGTAAAGCCAGTGTCCCGTGTCGTAGATTTACGGCACGTAAAAGAACCTCAAACCTGATAAAGGGGCCTCTGAGCAAACTTTTCTGTCTTTCGCGCCCAAAATACTTAAAATAGAACGCTAAGAATCATAGTAGTTAAACAGCGTCCATGAATAAAACTCAATTCAGTTTTGCTCTTTAAGAATCGTCTATCGCTTTACCAACTGTATCGTACAATGAAATGTGTAAATGTGAATTGCATCAACAAGAGTAGCTAGAATAATATGGTTTTGCAATAATATTTTGTGGAAGAATAAGTAGAGAAAGTAATGTGAATGCAACACATCAGTGCTTTCAATTATCCTTTGTTCATTAGAGAGGTCCTGGTTGACAAACTTAGCAACTTTCAGCTTTTTTTAATCTTCTTAAAATCGCGTAAACTACATCACTACATGCCAAGTTCATTATAGTCTTCTTCCATTTGGTTATCCAGCTTTAAAGGCTCCATCCCCCACACCTACAGTTCCATTTTCAACATCTCAAAAACGTTATGCACCTCTGCTGCAGGCCAAACAACGCTGCTTTCTGCCATTTCTTTGATCACCAGATTCAATCTTTCGTTTCATTCTTCGATTCTTTCAACCTTACACTTTATATCTTCCATCTACCTTTTGATTCCTTAAATTGCTGTTTTAATTCTTCAATTTCTCTAGTGTTCTCATTTATTCTATTCTTTATTACGTTCAGTTTATCATAATTCTCCCTTCCATCTCCATTTTGTTCACTTTAATGCCATTATTCTCAAGACCCAGGTTCATTTCGATTCCTCCAATCATTAATAGTTTTCCAATCATGAACCCTTATATTACTAGAATATTTTAAATCGTTTGAAAACCATTGATTAAAGCTTTCAAGCTTTATTAAAAAAAAATATGTACCTATACTGTGCACAAAAATATTTTCAACCTATATCAATATATTTAATTGAATTAAATCTTCCAGATTGCTCTTCTTTTTAAAATCTATTCTTATTCCCCAAAGAAACTCTACTTTTTATTATGTATGCTTCTACTTACATACTCATTGTACTTTATATCATTTTCAGTTTAGTACTGGAATTCACAAATCCCACGTGTATTGTCCTACTGCTAAGTTAACACTCCAGGAATATTAATTATGGTATAATAACATTTAGTACATTATATTTTGTATGTCTTGAACATAAGTAAATTTTGAAAGAGGCTATATTTTAAACACTTTCTGATGGTGGTCCAGGTCAATTTCTGTGTCCGAAAAGAGTTAATGAATAAATAGTAGGTGCACTTAAAACCCAGATTTAGAACTTTCGCTTAGGGGAAAATTGTGGTTCCGTGATTTGTGGAACCCTTGCGCTGTTAATCATTTAGATATTAAATTTACGTTTGTTTTATCGCCAAGTACGAACATCACAACAATAAATAGTTGGACACATTTCGTAATTTACTGCATTAATGCAGCGAATCTGCTACCACGTCGAAACCTATTTTTATGAGGCAATAAAATAGGCTTGTCTCCCAAACCTCTATCAGGCTCCAAAATGTGTTACTCTTGGCAGTTGAGAAATATATGTTTCTCGTTATGTATGGAAAGAGCGAACGTCAGCTCAGTTTGGAACGGGTGCGTGAACTGAAAAGTGATGGTAGGCAAGGCAACAGGCAATATAAACCCAGAGCAAATCCTCTGGGACTGGTTGCCGAGATTGATCCGACTGAGTTCACTGACTGCTACAGGTCGTTCGTTCGTCCAACTTGTCCTGCTCTACGCCTTGATGCATGGGCAAATTCAAATACACTGCTGCTGTGCGGGAAGTCCACGCTGCAGGCGCTTCATGTAAACAATAGGGAGCCGCATTCATTTTTATGACCTGGCAGCAGTTGGCAGAACTCTGTGGCAACAAGGTGATACATACCACAGTTGCTTGTATGTAGGACAACGGCAACACTACGTACCAACAACTATAAAACGAAACAGTAAAAGTCAAAATATACGTACCTATGTACAAATAGCACATAGATATGATTCAGTTGGTTCCACGAAAGTGTAACATTCACACACAGTTATCATGTTTACTTTCTCTGCCACCTACCTATAGTAAGTACGGGAAGATTGTATTCCACTCAAAAAATTCGATGTCGAGATTTCACCGGAAACACGTGTTTTCAAGCTCCTTGAATAAAAAAAATTAAAAAAAAAAGGTTCGCGTGAGTGTCAGTGAACAGCATAACCCAACAAGCAATGTTTGATGAGCGGCAATCTTAGTATTTGTGTTCAGGATCTTCCAAAGATGCGACATGAAGATTTTCAGGAAAATCCCAACCCAATCTACTTTTACTGAAACAGTTTTCGAAATTTTCGATTTTCTATAAAATGGCTCAATCGATATTGATTAAAATACCCTATGATTAAGATACTTAAATAACAAATAAAATGCATATCCTGAATTTTTTCGGAATAGCCCATGGAACTCTCTTCATTTGGAAGGAGTTTTCTATAATTTGTAAGCCATAAGAGATAGACAAAACTTAAGACAAAAAATGTGTGATCTCTTTAACACACACCGTTTATTTAAAATGTTTTTGTGACATTATATACTTCCGAGATATCGGTTATGTTTGTTTGAATTTGTCACCATTCCGTTGTTTCTCGCGATGTCATGGAAAGAGCATGAAATTCCTTGGCCAACATCTGACTAACGATTCAGGTTTCTTCTATCCGACTTGTACCTTCAACGAAATGTGTAATGAAACTATATCTGCAAAAATTTAACCGGATTATAATGAAGCAGATAGAAATAAATAAGCTTTCATAAGATTGGTTTGTGGAAGAAGACCAAAATAAATGATAGTACGTAGAGTGAAGTGAATGCGACACATCAGATTTTTAGTAGTGTTATTTCTCAAAACGTATTCTTTCTGCTATTGACAAATTTTCATATTTCATTCACCACATTTCACATGTAATGAATTCATCTTATGTGATGAAATAAACATCAGGATCATTTCAAAAATAATTTTATCTTCGACAAATTCGTTTCTTCTCAACCCACGCTTCAGTTAGACCTTTCCCATCTTATCCGATGCTATCGCATTTATTGGACTGGATTACAAAGCGCAGGCTAGCGAATTGTTCTAATGTCAAATGTCAAAACTCCTTCCCACTACAGAATGGCGTCTGCCAAGGTGTGTGGGAGTATCCTGGAAACGAACGAGGGCAACTGGGAAACGGGGGACGGGAAGAGAGAATCTTGCAGATCCCTAAATCTTTTTGTCGCTCCCTAGTGCTAACGAGGAACATTATAAGGGTCAGAGTCTCTCGTGCGGGGCTCTTGGAGTCTTACAAAGGCTTAGCGTTTTCTCGCAACTCTTGATTAGTTTTTCTTGCAAAGTCCACACTGCATACTTCTTCAAACACCCTGTTCATTCTTTAGGGCCATGACTGACGACCTGATTCAATCTCAGCCAGCTCCTTTATGGATAAAGTTGGTGCTCCCGCCAGCTCTTGCAGGTTTACCTAATGATGCTCTTCTTATAATAGTAATTATTATTATTATTATTATTATTATTATTGTTATTCATTTCACAGATTTATGAGGAAGTGGCATTCAAAAGCGGAGTAGTACACTGCTGGTCAAAATTTACTTTATTCCTGTTTTTATGGGCTTCTTGAACTGATAACTATTTTCAAAAGTCCAAAAACTTGTGTAAATATGAAAAGTTAAAGACAACTTATTGATTGAAAAGTCAATTGAGTTATTAATATACAGGGTGAATCACCTAAACCCAAGTTTGACACGCACCGCGAATGTTTCTGAAACGAGAGAGGTTGCTGCTGTCCTGTATTCACACAACTAAGATTTAGAGAAGCACCTTTAAATGCATTAATATTGAGCAATGTTCAAAAAAACATATTCCTAACACACAGAATGTTTGAAATGGAACGATATCTACTGATTTGAAGAAAATAAAGCTAGGCGTTTTATTCCCAGAATATTCTAATCCAATTGTACGATACTATATATTTGTAGTGAGGCAGAACCTGAATGGTGTCTGTGAGGCTCGCTCGCCTACCGCTGAGAAGTAGAGATACGTGTCTTCTCGGCTAGAAGCCAGACGGAGAGAGACACTTTTTTTTAGCGATTTAATGCACAGCTACATAGGTGTGAATAGTTCTTTCAGTCATACATACCAAACTTTCTTAAGGCTTAATATATGCTGGACTAATTTCGTCTTATTATGATAAAATTTGAAACCATCTGTTTTCACGCGCATTTGTAGTGCCTACATTCTCGAATTAATTGTTATTTTGGGGAATATCGGAGTGCCAGCTTACACACCATATTGTATGTATAGCAATGACCACGGCAGTACGTATTCTCTTTGTTTCTTGTAATCGTGTACGTCATTTTGGGCATTTAAGCCTGGACAGTCAATCATTCTGATTTATGTTACTGTCCATGTTGAATGCTAATTTATTAGGCCTTATAATAGGATAACTGATGTTATAATTTAACTCTGGCGCTAAACTTGTAAATGTTTCAAAGACATTTTAATGTTCCCTCACCCAAACTTTTTATTGTGATTCTATTCTATGTTTATTGTCAATACAACCAAGTTCAACTTTGTTATATGTATATGGTATTCTTCCACGGTCAAATATCTGTACGTGATTATTTGCAACAACCGGTTTTTTGGGTTGTGACTTCTTGAGATTTAATGTATAGGCGTACAGTATTACGTTTTATTGTGTTGGATTAACAATGTGAACAAGTTTCTTATCTAACTCATTGCCAGAATGCCATTATAACATAATATTTTTTTCACATAAAATGCATCGTTTTTTGCTGATTTATTTTCAAGAACTGAGGCATGCTTGTAGGAACTAGATCTATTAATTATTTATACTGAAGATATTGTATAGAAATGTCTTTCAATGTACATGTATTTTCTTTTAATAGGTAACCCTGGGGTTTCAGAAAGATTTTAACCTTGAATTTGAAACTGTAATGCCGACCCGAGTAATCTATATCTATATGCTTGTATGTCTTGTTTTAATTAGGATAAATATTTATATGTATTTAGGCTAAGAATGTAATTAAGGACATAACGTTTGAATATGCTTGTAGAATATTTTTCATCGCAACAGAAGAATGTCATACGAAGCAAAGTTGGAAGCTTAGAAGCTGCACAAACCGAGCATAAAGTGTAGTTTTATGATCCAGAGCTGCTTGCTTCTCTTGGAAATTTTCGTGAAGGGGAAGTATTTTGTCATACTGTCCGATAATAACCGTGAAGAAATGGTGGGGGGAGCCTTGCAGGAACGCATCTTTCGGGTAGCTCCTGTCGCCGAATTGAAATAGCATCTTGTGACGAAGTAGTTCAGCCAATCAAAATGTTATCTGAAATGACGTGGAATGAGGACGCGACCAGAGACTCGAAAATTTCCTCCATGAGACGACAGAGAATTTGGAGAGAAATAGTATAAATAGTGAAGGTAATGTTAAGATTTTTGCTTCCGCATTATAGTGAATCGTCACGTGAATACGTAAACCGCGTGCTAGAATTCGCCGGCATAGTGAAGTATGGAAATAATTGTCAGAAATATTGAATTATGCAGGAAAGTGAGTAGTGTGAAATTTGTAGTCAGAATCAAAGGAATATTACAAAGTTCAACAGATCGCGATGGTCAGTAATTCCGCGACAGAGGCTCCTTAAACGGTGACAGTTTTCTTCAGCATTCATTGCAATACTTATTTAAATTCAACAAACATGAATTCATTGTTAACTGCATCGTTCCGGTTCATCGCACCACCCGAGATCTACTTTAAACCCTTTACCAAGGAATTCACAGTCTATTTCTCTCCTAATCACAAAAACCCTGCGAACCGTCTTTTATTTTTGGAACTAAACATCTTGCTAGCCGTGGCAGACGAAAGAAATCGCCGATGCAGATTAACGATATGGTAAGCGAGACAGCCACAGATACGCCCATTGTTCAGGGTTGTATCTTCATCCCCATCACTGTGAGGCAGTACCAAGGATAAATAATACTAATAATCCCGAGGTGATACAGCCAATGAAGGGCCTGGACTGTCGGCCTCACGCCCATGTACACACGGCAGCGGTGGGCGATCTCCAACTATACGGGAAGATGATGTGGCCAGCATCACGCACCCCTCAACCAGAATGTTGGCCTCGGTGGCCGGGATCGCTGCCTATCACAGCTCCTCATTTTCCTCAGTGGGAATCCGGTACCGAAACTTCCGCACCCCAAAGGGTGGGATCGAACCGGGCGGATTCCATGGCCGGGAACCAGAACTCCACGCTCTAGCCCACAGCGCTACGGCGCAGGACAGTACCAGAAAGACTGCTTCAAATTAACTTTATGAAACAATCTGTGTCAAAATAGCTAGAAAGTGTTGATGCAAGATATCACAAAGAATCATAAATAATTGAGAATGTCATTACAGAAGATTTGTCTACAGTTTGGGATATTTGACCAGGTAATTCTAATGCCCTTAGATGCGAACAATATATTTGGACAAGAGTACTTACAATATATCGCATTTAAGCAACTGAAGTTTCAGAATCAGTGTAGGTTTCTCAAAAGCGTAAAACAAGAATTACCTTCTATCACCAAAAGAACGTAGGAATTTGGTGAAAACGCACATTATTGATGAACTAAATATGTTCTTTATGTGTGCTGAAAATACGGTTTAATAAATCCTCTTCACTAAAAATATATATCTTTAATTAATAGTCTTAGTGGGGGAGGGGGAATCAGAAACATTTACACCTTGTAGCTTGAATTTGCAATATGCTCTGTTTCATTAAGAATCGGGCGCGAGTACTATATCGTAGTTGGACTAACGACTGGGATACAAATTCCAAAATAAATTTGTGCTTAATAGAAGATTAAAAACGTTTTAATTTGATAGGAAGAGGAAATCCGTACATTATGTTTATTGCAGGAAGTACGGTTCTATTGCCTTTTTTTAGAGGGGGAGAGGGCTAATGGTGGAAGGCCTGCTATTGTTCAACATTTTAAAAGGGTTAACACAGAAAGCCAACATCGCAGATTGTAACAGATTACTGTATTTTTTTCAAATAATTTATTAGCTGCAAAATTCAGTGTTTCATATCACTATTTGTATAGCAAGCACAATGATTTGAAAATCATTCGGTTATAATAATTAATAATAATGCCTAACAATAGTTTCCCATATTTGTGTTATAAGAAAACGTCACCAAACTGTCAGAGCACAGCAATGGCTAACCGATCTTCTAATAAAAAAACATAAACGCCCTCTGTGGAGCCTTGGGCAAAAACTATGGAAGACATCAATAAACATCCTTTTAGCTGAGTGTAACTTAGCCGTTGCATTGAAGTGAGGGAAAATGATTGGAGACATAAAAATGTATGCAGAAAAATGAAGCATATTAAATCTGCAGACAAAATATGCCAAACAGAAAGTGTGAACGTAGAAAGTAAAATGCTGAAATTATCAGGAAGAGGTGAATAAATTGCATAAAAAGTGCTGGGCAAAACACATTCTAGATAATTGATAATATTAAGATAAACGGTTCATATGCGGAGACGATGAGGAAATTGTGTAGAAAGGTTGGAGAATGTAGGATGCGTGTTTGGAGTGATGGGCAGGAAACAATATCTGACACATTTAACAGAAACAATTTCTAAGTAGATATTTATCGCTATTCACATAGAATGGGTACAAAAACATTATTTTATATGAAAGTTAAGTGAAATCCTTTGATTTGGCTATGGGCTATGAAAATAATATAACGTATATAATCAGATTTTTTTGTTTAGTAGATGTGTAATCGATAATGACAAAGTAACACTATCTAGTGAGCCAGTGCATTACTTCCTTAGAGTTGTAAACGAAAGATATGCCCTTATTTTCCCGCTGCACTAAATAGAGTGCAAATTCCTAAAGACAGAGACAGCCAGTGGAACGGAAGGTTGTAGAGTTTGTAGTGCAGAATGTTTGTGTCTGAGAACAAAAGTTGTAAGTGAAATAAACCCGCCTTGCCTTCCTCTGCTGGGACCCCGGTTATTGATCCGGCACAAACACCCAACTCCACCAATATTTCCTCGTAGCCGTAGTGTAAACCTCACGTGACCTATTTCTAGAAAACAAGGTGTGGCACCAGGGCGCTCTCACACACAACCTGTCCCATGTCCTTCAGCGCAACAAAGACGCAAGGTAGTAACTCCATTGTTATCCAACACGATTCCTTTGTTAACGAGAAATCATCCGAGCAAGCCGTGGACTATGGCCATGACGTGAAACAGCCACCGTACAACCACACCGATTCAGCGCATAGCGTGCCTCATTTGTTTAACTTTTGAATTACTTCTCTTAAACCGCGGTGCCCATGGACCTACCTAAAATTTAATATATACAGCTAAAACCATTAAACCAATAACACTAATACAATCATATCTTTCATTGCAGCTCTATATATACGGTCCCTAGGTTTCTTTATAATTTTACCCTCTTATTTGTGCTTCCAAATCCTGTTTCTGTTTTATGAACCGGAAATGTGAAAAAACTCCGTATAAATTGTGAAAGCGCTAATGCTTCAAGAGTTTATACGTATTTACTTTAACTCATTAGTAGTGTTGAGAATATGCACCAAAAATCCGAAAATATGTAGGCAAATATGCACTCAGATATTATATCCAAAGATGCTCTATAGTGTGCCCTTTTGTGCAACCACTAAAAACACAACATTACATATTACTCAAAATTTTAATTATAAAGATGAACGCCTTTAACAATAATCCCTACCTACCCTTTCTTATTAAACAACCTCAACTTATAAAACTATGACATACTATAATTTGTCCTATACAGGGTTATTCTAAATTAGTTACCTGATAATAAAGCTAAATTATACATAGTTATCTTACGTAGTTTATTTCCATTTCCATTACATACATTGACATTAACATTAAGTTTTATTTGCAATGTTTACATATGTTCAAAGTGACTCCCTTTTGTCACTCGGTAGATATCCCACCTGTACGACAGTTCATCCCAGATACGCGTGATCATGTCCGCATCTACCCGAGCTACCGCTACGTTAATTCGTTGACGAAGCTCATCGAGATTGGTCGGCAGTGGAGGGTTATCTTTAATGTAACCCCACAGACTAAAATCCAGCGGTTTTAAATCGGGAGATCGTGGAGGCCAAGCTATGTTCCCGCTACATCCAATCCAAGCGGGAGTGGTGTGGGATAGGTACGTAGTGGCCTCATGGTGGTAATGAGGAGGTGTTCCATCTTGTTGAAAAATGAAATTATCTCTATCTTCTTGCAGCTGTGGCATCAGGTAGTTTTCTAACATATCTAGATATGTGATGCCAGTCACAGTCTTCTCATAAAAAAAGAATGGTCCATACACTTTCATGGAACTTAGCGCACAAAACACATTCAGTTTTGGTGAGTCACGTGTATGTTCCAGACATTCCGTAGGTTTCTGTGTACCCCATATCCTTACATTTGTGGCGATTAACTGTACCACTAAGGTGGAAAGTTGCCTTGTCACTGAACACAATCTTATTAAGAAAACTATCGTCTTCTTCCATCCTGTTCAGCATGTCCGCACAGAACTCATAACGTTTAAGCTTGTCATTAGCACTCAATGCCTGAACCAGTTGCAACTTGTACCCCTTACACTGCAGTCGTCGTCGTAAAATTCTCCATACCGTAGGTTGTGGAATGGTCAGCTCAAAACTTGCTCTAGTTGTAGACTTCTTTGGACTTCGTGCATAAGTTCTTCTCATGGCTTCCACAACGTGGCCTGCTACAGGAGGGCATCCCTGTCCTTTCTCTCGGTGTCCCACACAACCTGTTTGTATGAATCGATCATACCATGTTTTGTAAGTTTTCACATGCGGGGGAGTTTTTTGATACTTTGTACGAAAATGTCTTTGTGTGGTAATTTGCGATTTAGTTTCATGAAACCACAGACAACACTGCGCGCGCTCCGCACCGCTGTAAGACTCCATGGCGACTGCTTACTAGGTTCCAGGTGTTGCGAGTGCTTCACATTTTTCCCGCCAGACGAGTGAGCGAGTGCATGTAGCGAAGTCTGCCGACCATGTTTAAAACTTGATATGACATAAGGTTTGATGAACATCGGAATAAATTTCCCTCAACAGTTTCGAAATAATTCATTCATACTTTCAGGTAACTAATTTAGAATAACCCTGTATTTTCTGGATCTAGATTATTCCTCCTGTACGTTAAAATGTGCTTATGAGCAGAAAATGCCCTTTCAATTTCACACGCAATGATAGGAAGACTTAAAATCGGACAATAAACTAAAAGTGCCACATCGTCATTAGAACCTTGAAGGGCTCTGCTAATTTACCTTAGCTCTCCAAGTCCATCATTCTTTTCAAACACATTTACTATTTTCTATTTTACTTCATTGCCGCGTTCTCCGCTTGTTGTGTTTACACTTTCGGTGGCAGCATCAAGCATCTTCAAACTCTCTGACTCAACGACTTCTTGCTTGACCTTTCTTTTGGCATCCTAATTACCTGCTTGCACTATCTTGGACAAACGCTAAATAAATGACACAAAGAGAATAAATAAAGATGACATTCGCCTGTTTCTCGTACAACATTTTCAACATTACCACGGTAACGCACTGACAGTACTTCTAACTTTAAAGCGGTTTTATTGAAGTTCAGAAAACTCCAAATGGTATTCTGGTTAAACAATTTATGATAAATATGCACTAAATATGCTCTTATCGAATATGTACAAACGCCCAGAATATGCACACAAAAAACGCACGAACATATATCGTCTTACATTAATATGAAACATATAATTATAAGTTTTATTAAGATGTATATGGTTGTATTTCAAATATGCATTTGCGTACATTTATCAACAATATTGATTAATAAGAGACGCTCAACGCTTCAGTAAAGGCAATTTGTGTTTCAGAGCTTAACGAAGTTTCCTTTATCTCGAATAATTACCTGTGTATTGTAATATGACGTTGGGATTTAAGACCCTTGACGAGCGTATTATTGGAACTAAATTCCATTTTACTATACCTATACTATAAAATCGATTTTAGGTGATACTCCGATAATTCCTATAGAATTTTATTCTTTACGTTTTATGAAGTTTTGAGAATGTTTATTATCAAATTTGAAAATTAATGGCATGTTTTGCGAATTAATTTTTATTTTCTCTACCACGTACACAGTAGGTAGAGAAGGTATTGTATTCTACCCAAAAATTGGATACCGAGATTTCACCGGAAATACATGTTTTGAGGCTCCCTGAATAAAAGAAACATTTTTGGAAACATATCCGTGTGTGAACAGTATAACTCAAAAACGAAAAGTCGGGTAAATACCTAACTTGGTATTTGTACTTAACATCTTCCAGTATGCAACACCAACTTCCCCCACTTCAACTACCCTTTACGTGGAACATATTTCGAACATTTTGATATTATAAAAAGTGGCTCTAAGATTTTAATTAAAATACCATATATTAAAGATATTTACATGACAAATAAAATGTATATCTTAAATTTTCTGGGAATAGCCTAGTCCTCTTCCTTCGGGGGGAAGTTTGTATAATCGTGTATAACTGTTAAACGTTAAGCGATAGACGTAAACGTACCACAAAAAATGTAGATCCCTTTAAAACACAATTTATCTAAAATACGTTTTATTTAGCATAAGCCATTTCCGAGATGTCCGTTATTAAAGGTTCGAATAGTTTAGTAGTTACAAGTCCTATCGATTTTAAAATGTTTCTCGTGATTGTATGGTAATCGTATGAAATTTTAAGGCCAGCAAATAGCGTTCAGTTCTTACACATTTGGTTATCGTTGTTCCCTTTGTAACTAGGTGACGAAATAAGTAATATAGCCATTTATGCAAACGTATGTTTGAATTAAAATATAATAGATAGGAAAATAAGCTTTGGTAAGGATAGTTTGTAGACCCACTAATAAAGATAGAGGTCAGAGAAAGTAATGTGAGTGTATCACATCAGATTTTTAAGATTGTAGTTAACAATCTACCCATGCAAAGGATGTACTTCTTAATTTTAAATCAGTAAGTGGATTAGTGTGCTCTGCAATTACATGTCCTACTATATTACACACGTTATGCACTAATTGAACATACGACTTCGTTATACAGAATTGGATACCATCTGGGTATTCAATGTTTACTCAATATAATAGGCAAAACCACAAGATTGAATTCACTTGCTTGTACTCAGAAACATGGTTATCGAGCCAGTTGATGACAATTATTAGATTCATGTGCTAGGATACAAGTTTAAGCGACCAAACAGCAACAAGACATGGGGTCTTGTCTGGGGTCGCCGTCGTTGCTTACGTATTGGAGACGCTATTCTTGTCAATTTGGTTTACGAGAACTTTTAACATAAATAAAACTGAAATAATTACATTATTATTTTGTAATGAATAGCTAACATTAGCTATCAATAAGTCTTTAAAATTATTTCTTTGAAACTAAGTGATACATGTTAACACTAGAGCATACACATGGCACGGTTGCTGCGCTTTGTACAAGATTTCTCCCCATAAATACCAGGATGCGTTGGCCTGCCTCGCTTCGTCGCCCTTTCGCGGGATTCATCGCTTCTGCTGGTGAAGGTGGGTGTTTCAAACTGGAAATGATAAGGACTTCACTTCATCCCTACGTTCCGAGGATGTAGTCACAATAGATCTAGTTGGTTGCAGTGGTGAATTGATTAACCTCTACCTCTAGACTACAACATGAAAATATCATTACGAAAAAGAAAACCATGGCTGGAAACAAAAACCTTTTTCTAGTTTCTTTACGGGAAAACTTTATTTGAAATCAAACTAATAACAGAAACTTTATGCACAGTTTATTTTATCACATTCTGTCACACAGCGTGCTGCATATACATAGCGTGCATCGCGTTGGATTGGCAAAAACAGTAAGTGCTTTGAAAACGTGATTTTTCAACCGAAGCTGCTTCTATACAAGCAACTTCACCACTTTTCTGAGAATTCGGGAAACCGGGGAATTGATCACCAGGACAACCTCTCTAAGGGCGAAAGTTACAGCTGCACTCATCCAAGTAACGGAAGAAGGAAAACCATCACGCCGAGGTTTGGCTGGGATTCCACTTGCACTTATGCTGTTTACTTATATTTTCTAAGCACAAAGTGAATAATTTAGTAAATTTGAAATTCAGGATCTTTTTAATCACAACTGAGATAGATCCCTGTAATTTGTTGCTGTGCCGAAGTTTTGGCGTGGTTAATGTATAGATTAAAGAAAAAACAAAGATCCTTGAAATGCACGAATGGTGTGCCAAAACGGACGTTATATTATCCACAATTCATTGTAATTTCTGCAAGTCGCTCTGAAATTTTACTCGTTACAGTGCTCTAATGCTTGTAAACGAATCAAATTAAACTAGTAAAAATATTTGCTACAAAACTAAAGACATTCCATAACAAAATATTCATCGAAACCCAAATAAAAACATAACAGTGTAATACTACAGCTCAGCCTTGCTGTTTTTATGACACTTTCACTGACTATATGGCGACGTTGTGCTATACAATTGGAACCTAAGAATGAACCACGAGGATCATTCTAAGAAATCAACATAATTCTCTCCCTCCTCGTAGCAACAAGTCAGCAAAGAGCATAGACAGAGCACAGAGTGTAAATTAGGTCGATAATCCATGAAACGTTTCCAGATATCTCGAACATCTCTGATTTCAAGTGTCTCAGAACGACAACACATTTTTAGTGTGATTGTAGGGAACATCCATATGAGCATTCTAAAATAATGAAGCTTGGGACAGAAATTCATGGTTGCGGATGAAAACAGTGAAATGTATTACACATTGTTGAATACAATTTATTTTTACTTTCTCTACCACGTAGTGGAAGTATTGCATTCCACCCAAAAATTCGATACCGAGATTTCACCGGAAATACATGCTTTGAGGCTCCCTGAATCACAATAAAGCATTTTTGGGAACATGTTCGTGGTGTGTCTATCTGTCTGTGTGACTGTGAATAGCATAACTCAAAAAGGAAAAGTCGGATAAATGCCACACTTGATATTTAGGTTCAATACCTTCCAAATATGCGACACGAATATTTACAACAAAATCCCCCACCCCAACTTCCGTTTACATGGAAAAGTTCTAGAAATTTTTTATTTTCTAAAAAATGGTTCTAACGATTTTGATTAAAATACCAAAAGATATTTACATGACAAATAAAATGCATATCTAAAATTTTGGGGATACTGCACAAAAAATGTAGATGTCTTTAAAACACGTAATTTATTTTAAATAAGTTTTTTTTTGCAGTGTAAGCCGTTTCGAGGATATTCATTATTAAAGATTCGAATTGTTCATTTCTTGGTCCTTTCAACATTCAGTTGTTTCTCGCGATTGCAGGAAACAGCTTGGAATTTTAAGGTCAGCAAATAGCGTCCAGTTCTTAAACGTTTGACTGTCGTTGTTCCCTTTGTATCCATAGTGAAATGTGTAATGTAGCTATTTCTGCTACATTATTTGGATTAAAATGCATATATAGAAAAATAAGCTTGAGTAAGAATGCTTTATATACCCTAATAAACGATAGAGGGTAGAGAAAGTGATGTGAATGTATCACGTCATATTTTTAATGTTAATTAAGAAAATTAAAGGTATTATCTGTTGTTTTACAGCAATTAGAACTGTTGGCCATTGACCGGGTTGCAGAATTCCTCTCGTCTCAAAAATTGTTTGAGCCACAGTTATCGTGCTAGCAGATGCAGATCAGCAAGTTCCATGTTTTAAGAATAACAGCAGATACTTAATCGTATCCTACACGACGGCTGAGAACGAACTAAATGAAGAGGTTTTGAAGACAAATATAAGAGGGATCTTCTCTCCCCATTCAATTGTTTACTGCGAGCCATGTTAACGGAAGGGGGATGCCGAGATAAGTCAGAATTAAAACAAATGGTTAAAGTAGGATAATTTATCATACTAACAAGTTAACTGCAGACTCAAGTAGCTTATACAGTGTTACCATCACAAAAAAAACTGCACTCATTTTGTGGACAATGCGCATGAGGGACAGTCAAATAAAAACGTGTCATATGCCAAAAATGTTCATTTAGTGCTTATTTCCTCATAAATGATCCCCTTAACTGTCAACACATTTATGCTAATAACAAATAAGCCTTCAGTTTTTTTTCTGGAGGCTCTTAATACATTCACAGTGATACTGAAACACAAATGATCTGTATCAAGCTGATATCAAACAATGTATCTCTTCATGTCGCAAAACAGAGTAAAAATTCCAAACCTAAAACCATCAGTGGAAGCATATGAACTATTCAACGGGAACGAATTCAAACCCGTAAAAACGATTCCGGCAACCCAAGATGACAATTATGCAACACCCCAAAGCTTTTGATTATTTGGCTATAATCAATACGGATTTCAGCGGAAAACACACCATATGATTCCTGAAACATAGGCATTTGTAGACATTTGTTCGAACCGGGCGAAGGTAAGATTACGAATCCACTGGCGCCTCAAAGATTCTATAAAAATGGCTCTGACCTACTTATTTTGCAATTGGATAAATAATTACATTAATTTTTACGAAACTAATTTTGAGGTAGCAAATGTTCAAAGAAACTTTCTGATCCATTTTCACTGAGTGCCCTCATATCTACCGTTAAAATGCATTAGAAAGTATAAGTAGTAAATTTGTGAAGGTATGCCTTCTAGTAAGCGTTGTTTATTACTCTTAAACTGAGAGTGTACATGAATTAGAAACCATTTTACAAATTAGTTATACAGGATGGCCCATGGGAAATGGTACACTACAATTGGTTATTAAGAGACTTAGCGTATATTTACACCAATGGAACTTACAGATACACAAGTTTATTTCTTAACATACAAACACAAGTTTATGACTTCCGTCATTGGCAATGCATTATTCAAAACATTCACAGAATCTCCTCATAACGTTCTCAATCATTTCTTGAGGAATGACCTCAGCCTCTTCCCGTATTGTGGAGTCGCCGTGAAGAAACTTTGATCTTGAGATGACTCCACAGAAAAAAACCAGGAACTGAAAGATCAGGTGATCTCGCCGACCATGGGATAGCATCGAATCATGAGAGTAATCGATGTGAAAAGTGGCGCCTCAGTGTAGCCATTGAAATACGGGCAGTATGAGCTGTAGCCCCATCTTGCTGAAACCATATCGCGTTTAGACAGTCATATATCTGCAGATGTGGAATGAAGAAATTGTTAATCATGGCCGCGTACCGCTCGGAATTGACAATCACTGGCCGGCCGTTATCTTCAAAATAATATGGCTCAACGATTCCAATAGACTGTCCAATAGCATACCTACTAGAGGACGACATTTGGGCTACCCTGATCCTTTTCATGAATAAGCTGCGAGTTTGTGTTCGAATACAGGAACGGAAATAAAGCGCCTGAGCGATGAATGGCTCACTATGTGGGTCAGTTAAATGAGGTAAATGGCGCGAGAACATCTGCATGTTAGCAGAGGGCCAATTGAAAATGTACTATTTCCTGTGGCCACCTATAATCATAAACTGTGTCCAATATACTCAAACAACTCTTGTATTAAAACATTAATAAATGAAAGCTCTAACCTGATTTGATTAGTCGCTTTATTTTGTTTTAATTAAACAGTGCACACACACATTCAAGTAGATTCGAAATTATACGTTTTCTGCCAAATTACTGCTCAAAAAGCTCTGAGCCTAAAAAAAACACTTGTTATTGTGTTGAAACTTAATAAATATTCGGGCCATATCATCATTTATGCTTTGACTCGCGCATGATATAAACATTTAAAATGATTAGTTGCCATACAAATTGTGTTTTAATAGCGCTTAAATAGCTCATAAATGAATAACACAAGACAATAACGTGATGCAGTAATTTGTATCACAAATTACTTAAATGTAAATAACGATTGTAATATGAATATGCATTTTTATGTGACATTGATTTGAGATGTTTATTGATTGTAATTATTGTTGAGAAGTAAGTTTATACTGCCTTACTGAAACTGACAATAATAGCGCGCAATAATGCAGCGAGGGGGTGAGCTGTTTATCATTATTGGAAACGAGGAAGTTGCGTAATGTTGGCGCGTTTTTTCGTTTAGAACCTTCTGGAATATTTCCCTAGAGCATATGTATTCATAATTTTCATTGGATATTAAAATAGACGCTAATGTTGGCGCGTTTTATTAGCCAATTGCAGTTCAGTTATAATCTTTAGGCATATCGGGGAATGGGAGTATAAATAGAGGCTAGGTTAGAGGTAAAGTCCTTCAGTCGGTCAGTTCATCAAAAGTCTGTGTACACTACACGTCGTCTTCAGTCAGTCAATTCGTCGAAAGTATTTGTACGGAAACGTCGGGTATCGATTCACAAGTTACGCGCAGCAGAATTATGAATAATCTAAAGTGTTGTAAGGTTAATTATACAAAAGGTTGAAGTACGTGGATTAAAAGTGATCAGTAAGAAGTTATTATAACAGTTTCAGTTTGGCGAGTGTTAAGATCAATGTATAAATGTGATAGTTAACATGTTCGACAATAAATGTGTAAAACAAATTTCTTCATCAGTGTTATATTTGGATAAAAGATTCCTTTCCGTTTACACACCTTGATCAAGAGACATGTTCGACCGAGAAATAATAATTAGCCGGAGGACAGTAAACAAAAATTAAATCAAATAACAGTCGCATTCTTTCGAACACTAATACTGCCGCAAATTGCTAACACCAGATGGAGCTACAAACCGAACAAATGAATGACGTCACAAGATGGCTTCACATGAAGTAAACACACATACACAAACATCACAACTAATAACATTATAAGTAATACCGTTACAAATTGGCTACCACAACGTGGGGCTACAATAATGTTAAATAAATAACATTAAACCACTCACAAACGATATCTAGACTTCTAATTAAAATCTATTCACTTGCCAGTAAAATACAACATTTGTATATTTAACAAAGAACCTAAAAGACGCTTAATAATTTTCCTGTCTTTTTTCTTTCTTTCCCTAGTTTCATGCATGCGGTAAGCAAAGTGGATCCAGGGAGTATTATTCATATGAATGAGAAATGCAACAGTATTTTATTAAAAGCTATAGTAAAATATGGGCTTTTAAATTCCACAACCCAAACAATTTTTCATTTTGGTCGGCCACACTGTTCCCATCTGGTGTTTCAGCGGCAATAAAATACAGAACGCTGACCAGAAAGAATCCTCGTGCGTTTTGCAGTAGTGGAAACAAAATATTTTCAATACTTCAATTTTTAAAAAAGATGCTCTTAGTCGCTGAATCGCTATGGCAATTAATTTTATTTGCTTTCAAGTGCACTTAGCTCTTAGCGGAGACATTTTAGCGCCATAGAACATTGATAGTATTTTTCCATCATTTACCATGATAATGTAGGGATTCAATTCCATCTTTAATTGGATAGATGTTTCTGAAAAAGTTGTAGTATGTATACATTCACTTGTAGCAACGCATCGATTACTACTGATGCAGTTTTATCTATCTAATGAACAGTTAAGATATGAAAATAATAAAGACTAACCCTTGTGATAAATTAAACCATTCATGTTTTTAATACGTCTCTACACCGTTCGTGATCTTTTTATAATTTGTGAATAAGAAACAGCTTCACCAACAGCTAGGTATGTAGTGAGTTGAGGTACTGGACCGTAGGATTGGGTACTTAGGATAGAAAAAAGGGCTCAAGACATACGCAGAACGTTACCTGAAGTTTTCATTGCTACCGGAACCCGCACCCGCTTTCCGAGCTCTGCATGTTGCCCCCTAGACGTTACAATTTGGTGGAGACGCCAGATAACGTTTTTCCTTAATTCGCCGGATTATAGTTTTGGTTACATAACAAGCATAAGGAACAGAAATCTTTGGGCGCTAGGATTTACCTAGGCATAAAACAAAAAGTATTACCTAATTGATGATTTTGAAAACATCACACGCTCGTTGCACGGAAAGTGGGGTAAGAGAGGTACAAAGGTGGAAAGAATGAGTGGGAGAGTGAAGGTGCAGTAGGAGAAGAAGAAGCGGAAAAACTCCGCAGCAAATGCATTAACGGGGGCTTAGCTGTCGATTCTGCTAACATGAAAATAAAAACAAATCGGTTTTATTGTGAGCTTTATTTTATTCCCTATCTCAACGGACACGGAGAGTTGGTTATTTCAAACAAACTTAAATGACCAAATCATAGCATCGGAGTTTTAACTCCGAAAATATGGTCAGCGTAACTCTAATATACTTTTCGATTGCTACGGCCCTAATTTTTAAAACGTACGTAGCCGGACGGAGTTTCATTCTCCTGGCAAAAGCACTACATGACAGCGGTGTTTTTCCTGACTGAAATTAAAACGTACACTTCCGCTGAAGCGCGCATTTTCGCATCAGTTAACATGACGTGATGGTAATGCGTTTCTGCCTTAAAGATTTGTTTTATTCACTCTATCTTTCAAGGAGAATTTCTTTTTACCTGAAATTTTCTGCAAGATTAATCACTGTCTAAAGAGATTCACAGCGGAGCACATTCAGGGAATTGAGAAAAGTTTGAAACCATTACTGCCTATGTTCCCCTCCGGAGATTTACGACAGAAAGGTGCAAACGCTTAAATGTTCCAACAGCCCTTTGTGTATGCGGATTTTGCGGTAGCTGAACAGAGCAATTCAATAAATCATTACATTTTTGGTAACACCTGCTACTCCTCTCTACAAAGAATGTGACATTGACATCTCCCCGTGTCTGACACTTCTGTATCACCCTTTTAACAGGGGGTTATCCATCCATTGCAGTACTGGAAACCCAATGACGTCAGTTACCTCTGAAAGCGACAACTCTGGTAACTGATAAGGATTCAGCATTTAATTCTTAACAGAATTTGAAAGAATCAAACAAAGAAATGGTTGAAATGATGCTCGAATACACCCGGGGTACCTAGAGCAGACATTATACTTGGTTAAATAACATAGAACTCTACACCACAACAGAAAGCTTCCGAATGCTTTTGAGCAAGAATTGTAAACAAATGCTGTAACATGCCCTGATAAAATATAGACTTGAGCGATTAAGGTGTTTTCGGGAATCTGGGAGGATTAGAAACAGTTACCACTCTTCTTTCAGCTTCTAAATGAGTGTATTCTTCGGAAATTTAGGAAGAAATTAATAGGTATTCCGCATTTTGTTTTTAAGAAGTCTTCTTTCACTGTTGATTTGAAAGAGTTGAGATCGAGAAGTAGACAATAAATCGATTTTCTTTTCTTGAACTTCGCATTATAATTTTGAGAGTGGCAGATTTTAAATAATATTCCATATTATCTGCTATAATTAATACCAGAATACTATTTAGATAATTTGGAATATTTCCATTTTGTTTATTTATAATGAAGAAAATGGTTTCTTACGATAAATAAAATAACTGCATAACGATTAACTTATACATATTCAACGATGAACATCTACATACACAAATCCATTAAGTGTGCTTTCCAAATGGTTTGTATTACTAGGCAATTGAAAAAAAAACAAGAAAATACAAATAAAAAAACGCGTGTAACCAATGGCAGAACATAAACGGGTTTTAAAAACGCTCTGTTTAAAGGGCATTATGAATTCAGAGAAGGTTGCAGATACGGTGAGTACATTTAATGACGGTAGTCATTTGTTTTGATCAGTGAGTTAAGTATTTAATCAAAGGGATGCGTAAGCGCAGATAAGCACACATTCTAAATATCCCTTTAATACTTATAAATACGATCAAAGCCATATTAATAAATAATATGCTTTTAAAAGGTTCCTATTCAAACGTAATGATTAACAGCATCAGATATGGCGACAAAACGAATGATTCATACAGAGGATAGTGGAAATAGCATCTCTAAAGCGGAACAAAACTGTAATGAACACTCCGGCATTACCGATGTTTAAACAGAATATAGCCTTCTTTACTAATAGCTCCTGGCTTATTTACAATCTTTCTAGAATTCCTAAGCAAGGAATATTAACTATAATGTAGGCTATAAAAACATTTTTTGTTTTTATAAGGCCCTCGTTTGAAGATTTTTAATTCTTATAGCGCATAACTAGGAGACAAAACGTATAAACTGAAACCTTTTGCTGCTAGATCGCATGTTACAGAAATAAGTATTTTATACCTAATACCTGCTTAAAAGAAAGAATTATCTTGAGTTTCCCTTCTAAAGGTTTGAACTTTACATTCAGAGCAACCATTAAAGTGGCATATTTTACGCAACGAATAACTAATGTCCATATAAGCGTATAATATTTTTATAACTTATTATTCTATATACCGTCGATATTTCTGTGCTGTATGCTTAAAAACGTTTCCTAAGCGAATTTCTATCACAAAACGGGTTTATAAGTTTAACCCAAGCTTTACCAAGAATTTGGCAATTTAAAACTTTAACGTACATAGAAGAGTCTTTAAGGCACCCATTAGGGATGCAATAAAGCTACCTTAGCTCGCCCGTCTGGGAGCGGGAGACGAGGAAGGAAGAAAAAAGCATGTCGTTAATATCGAGGCCACGATCGATCCATCGCGACGCCGTTATCGACCTCAGCACATCCCGTGACGGCGACTTAGCATCAATCACCGACGCTAATGCCGACACCCTTATGTCTTGTTCACAAGCTGCAAGCTTCAGCTTGGTGCCAAATGGCTTTTCTGGTGCTCTTGACACCCGCAAAATGCGCCATTCGGTGGTAAATTCCCGAGAACTGCGATTATCTTGAAATAAAAGCAAGCATTATATCTGAAAGCCGCGCTGAAATGAGTACTTTACTCTTAGCCGTAGAAAACTGCATTATGTTGTCGACACCATTTGCAATATGCAAGTATCATCAAACATCGTGACGAAAAGTGGTGCTTCCTAAACCGTGTTCCGTAGAACTCTAGGCGAGCAAAACCTTTTGCACTGCGACCGCCCTGAAGCATTACTTTATTATGATCGACGTTACAATGCAAATAAAACATAAGGTTGAACATTTGCATTCAAATGTACATATTTAAATGTAATTATTCTGTATTCGCCGAAATTAGTTACATTATTAATTAAACATTTAAACATATTTTATGAACTGGAACTAATGTATAGGATGCTTCGAAAAAATTGTGTTATTTCTAATATCAAATTTGAGCTTAAGTCTTGGAAATCGCCCTCTCCATCTTTGTTCTATACTTGAAGTCGCCACTCTTAGGTAATCTTCTTTTTCATATTTATAATAGCGTTTGATTTTAATCGTGGCGAGAGCAGAAGTTTTAATTTCATATTAGCTATATTGACGCAAAAGGAAGTAAATGCAGCACTGTTGTTTTCACTAATAGGTAGACATCGGATTTGTATGTAAATGCATGTTTTGTTTGCTTTTACTTATGATACGGAATTAAATTTTGCAATATGTTTCACATCGTCTGTGATTCTATGTAAATTGGTATAGTGCATATTATTGTATATTTCCGATTTTGTTTCATATTTCGTCATTGTTTCATGCATCGGGCGTGTAGTACATGTGTTTTTAAATGTTTCATTTTAAAATTGCTTACTATGGAGACACCAATATTTCTCTTCAAAAAGGTTCAGAGTAAACTTGACTATGCAAGAAAATTAACGCGTAAATTGTGCAATGTTTTAGAGAGAAGCCCTGACAATTAAAGTTGTGTGTTAAGTGGATAACTATGTTCAAGATGAAAACGTACTGCTTCCTGAAGAAATTTCCCAGGAGTTAATCTGTTGCCCAGTATCATCTTTCTCAACAACACGTACTTGTGTTAAGCGATAACGCCATAAACTTACACCTGAGTATTTGGAGAAAATTATCATTGTATACTGTAAATCAAATTACAACAGCCGGAATGATCTCTAAGAAATAATATACCAAAACGAGAAGCCTAAAGTTAACAATTTTAAATGTTTCTAAATTATAGAGCACAGTTTAAGTACATGCGTATTTTATACATTTTTAGCGCATAGAAATTCTAATAGAGAGATTAACAAGATAGTAACTGGCAACCCAAAAGATTACGTACAGCAGCTAAGATCGCGAAACCAATATAAAACCCTTAAAGTAAAAGTCATTCGGACACAAATGAGTCACGCATTTCCAAAACCATAAGTTCATACCAAATTGAAATTCAACCGAGGTGTCATCTTGCAGAAGATACTGAGCTATAATTTCACGGTTTAAAACAGCTCCAAGCACCAATTTCAGTCGTAAGTAACTTCTTTTTTATCACAAAACAGATTGTTAAATAGATTTAACAAGTTATGGGCATGGACAGTTGAAATGTTTCTCTCCGCCGTTTAGTTTATGGGCATAGACGGCTGGAAATCGAAGCTAATGTGCATAAGAACGCTTGTAAACTTTAATGAAACTCTCGAAATCTCAGATTTAATAATTATTTCCCAGACGACAAGAATATAAAGTGGATGCAAAATTCACTTCAAACCGAAATAAACCTCGTTATTCGTGCTAAATGATGAAGATATTATGGAAATGTGATTTACAGTGAAAGAACCAAGCATGGATACAGGAAGCAAATCTAGTGTTTTGATTTCATTCATACGTTTCTTATTTGAAGTACTTGCTATTTATTTTAAAACGATGTGTCGCTGTATCACTTTCAGATAGGATTGATACGCTTTATCCGAAAAGGTTTTCAAAGAGTTACTTTCATGCATTAAAATATAAGTTTAAGTTACTTTTGATGTAAATTTAGTTTCATGCATTCGAAAAAGTGGGATAGCATACGTCACGACCAATTTTCTGGTCATCGGTATAAGCACGAACACCCATTAATTTATGAAATTTTTTCACCACACCTTACGTAACGGTGCGTGAAATACTTAACAGATGCTATGACCGTGTCAGTAGATAGAACAAATGAAACAGGAGCCGTTCAAAACTTAAATTTTCATTAACTGTAGTATAGAATTATTTAAATTTCGGAATTATAATATATGCAAAATTTTGAATAATTTTATAGACTCACAGGTATTGATGTTGAGAGATGATTATTAATTTGAAGTATTTTAATTTTGTAATCCTTACAATATTGTTACTGTTGAAATGTTGCATAATGTTGCAGTTTATAAGCTTTATAAGTTGTAGTCTGTAGATGTCAGTGGCTGTATGCACAGAATTTGTTTGGCCTATAAACATTATAACAGCAGGCAGAATTTTTAAAAGGCTATCTGGAATGCATTCAGTTCATTGCGAGAATACATTCAATTTTTGAGGACCATTACGAAAACGAGAAACCAAATGTAACTCAGTAGAACTCATACGGTGAAATGGAGAAGGTTGTAATGATGCTATTCCCCTAACATGTCTCTTGCGAAGGAACTTTTAGAACCCTCTGTGAGCAACCCCCTACTGTAGTAGAATAAAATGAACGCTCTGTATTTGCAAAGAAATCCTAAGATCCGTGAGCAAACACGAGTTATTTTTAACCAAACGAACTACCTCTTTCATGACTACCTATGTCTGCTGTAGCAGATCTTATGATATTGACCGCCTTTGCAATCTGGTGAGTATGCTCTTCCCCGAATTCAGAGGCGCTGGGCTCGATTCCCAGCTGGAGGGTACGAACTTTTCTTTAAACGAGGGTATTCCCTATTCTTCCTAGAGTCTTGAAGTGTGTGTGTGTGTGTGTGTGTGTGTGTGTGTGTGTGTGTGAGAGAGAGAGAGGGGGGGAGGGAGAGAGAGAAAGAGAGATTATTTAATGCTTACTTAAAATAAAAAAAAATTACATTAACAGAAAAATTCAATAATATCACAATATGCTAACATCAATGTTTCTAAGTCAATGCCGGCGATATGACCCCTGTTTCCAATCCTCCCATTATGGTCAATGACCTTCATGGAAACCTCTTCACTCCATGCAATAACTGAACCCATTTATTAGCTGGAGACGCCCAGCGGGCAGCGTCTATTGCCTCCGATGGTAAAATGACGATGGGGATGGCGATGTAACGAAGGGACCTACAGCTTTTACTGTGGACTACGAACCGCGTTGAGCCTTAGGAATACTTCATATGAGCTAGTCAGAGATGGCAGCCTGGATAGCCGGTACGAGAGGTGCGAACGAAACTACTGAGCTTCCCCGGCGTCCCGACATTTTAGATGTTGAAGGTGGCCTAAGATTATACATCAGCGTTGTAACCTTGTGTATTCTCTAGGCCGTATTTAGACCTTCTCAATTCTCTCATCACTGGTAGGCAGCATGAGTTAATGGTCCGAGCTCGCTGTAATGATCGCAGTACTTGACAAGTTACACACAGGGACTGTTGGTAATAATACCATATAAAGCGGGTATTAACACCCAGCTGCACTCGGATCCCTGCTTCACAGTTCCGAAACCATCATTTCGAGTATATACTAAATGCATTGCGGATTTGCGTCCTTCGAACTGCAGTTTGTGTTGCCAATATAGTGTAATTGTACCTTTTGCCTGGAACTGCAGAAGTGAAACTCTTACTTGTTTACTTTCTCTGGGGTGTATTAAGGTAGAGGAAGCATTGCATCCTGAGAAAATACACTTTTGAAAACGGCGCGCGTCAGTGTGCATGTCATTAAAAGGTCGAATAAATAGGATATTCTATAAAGTTAAGCAATCTTTAAACTAAAGAATTTTATGGAACTTACCCCATTCCAAAACGAGCCTTTATATTGTAAACCATATATTTTCTATTTTTTCAAATAAATAACTCCGGAATAATGCCATGGGAACTGAAACACAGCTATATCTGGAGTAATAGCCATACTCAATGGCTTTTATATAATTGTGATGCCAAGAGCTGCATAAAATCTTACTACAGGAGAAATGCAAATCTCATTAAAATATAGCAATTTGTGAAACAAAAAAACTTGTACCATTTCTGATAGAGTGATTGCTATTATTTTAATTTTTCAAAATTTACAGCACGATGCTTTGAAACATTGATTACTGTTATTTTATTTCCTATAACTCCTGCGAAGAGCTTATAATATAGTTGACAAGTTTCAGCCTACAAGACCTATAGTTCCGTGATATATAATTGAAATTGTTTCCTGCGCATATTTATCGCAAGGGAAATAGACAAAAAACGCAGTTTTATAACAAGAATCGGTAGAATAGCTGGCGATAATGGATACAGTAGTGAGATTGTTAGTGTTGTCTTCACATCCTGTATGTGACGAACTTCACTTTACCTGGATCGCATTAGAAAAACCCAATGCCATGACTAGAACTCGAATTTCCAGGGCTAGACCTTCGGCTTGCCATGCCAATGTTCTACTACTAAGCTACCGTGACCGTCTCTGAGAGCATATTGAGCTCTGATGATCTATCCCACTTTATTTTATTTGTGAACGTTTCTAGTCGTATATTTCTCATAGTGAAGTTTTTATATGAGTAGGTATATACCGTGTATTGGTAACGATAAATAAAGCTGTGTGACTATTACGAGTAAGAGTTTTACCCGTGCTTCCTAAAGTTCATACGTTTTGGTTTCGCTCTGAATCAAACGAGATGCAACAAACAACAGAATCTGAGATACAAACAAAACACTTTCACTGTTATCCTACCCTTAAAACTACACAATGCTTTGTTAGCATAGGCAGATACAACAAATGCAATCGTACAATTGTGAAAACATTGTAGGAAAGACCTCAGTGATATTTTGTATAGCCTGACCACAATCTCAGTTAAAATATTGACCATTTTCTTCAGGGACCCTGGGACTAATTTACCGTTATCTAATGCTTTAAAGTTGCTTAGTTTAAAAGTTGTACACTCGCTTCCATTTAAGCTTCACCGCAGCTATAGTAGACGTTTTACTGGCTTTCAAACATGAAGTATGTGATCAAAAGTATCCGGACACCCCCACAAACATACATTTTTCATCTTAGGTGCATTGTGCTGCCACCTACTGCCTGGTACTCATTATCCGCGACCTCTGCAGTCATTAGACATCGTGAAACAGCACAATGGAACGCACCGTGGAACTCACGGACTTCGAACGTGGTCAGGTGATTGGGTGTCACTTGTGTCAGAAGTTCTCTACGCGAGATTTCCACACTCCTAAACATCCCTAGGTCCACTATTTCTGATGTGATAGTGAAATGGAAACGAAGGGACATGTACAGCACAAAAGCGTACAGGCCGATCTCGTCTGTTAACCGACAGAGACCGCCGACATTTGAAGAGGGTCGTAAAGAGTAATAGGCAGACATCTATCCAGACCATCACACAGGATATCCAAACTGCATCAGGATCCACTCCAAGTACTATGACAGGCGTGAGGTGAGAAACCTTAGATTCCATGGTCGAGCGGCTGCTCATAAGTCACACATCACGCAGGAAAATGCCAAATGAAGCCTCTCTTGGTGTAAGAAGCGTCAACATTACACGATTGAACAGTGGCAAAACGTTGTGTGGAGTGGCGAATCACGGTACACAATGTGGCGATCTAATGGAAGGGTGTGGGTATGGCGAATGCCCGGTGAACGTCATCTGCCAGCGTGTGTAGTGCCAACAGTGAAATTCGGAGGTGGTGGTGTTATGGTATGGTCGTGTTTTTCCTGGAGGGGGCTTGCACTCCTTGTTGTTTTGCGTGGCACGATCACAGCGCAGACCTACATTGGTATTTTAAGCACATTTTTGCTTCCCACTGTTGAAGAGCAATTCGGGGATGGGGATTGCATCTTTCAACACGATCGAGCACCTGTTCATACTGCACGGACTGTGGCGGAGTGGTTACATGACAATAACATCCCTGTAATGCACTGGCCTGCACAGAGTCCTGACTTGAATCCTACAGAACACATTTGGGATGTTTTGGACGCCGACTTCGTGCCAGGCCTCACCGACCTACGTCGATATCTCTCCTCAGTTCCGCACTGCGTGAAGAAAGGCTGCATTCCCCAAGAACCCTTCCAGCAACTGATTGAAAGCATGCCTGTGAGAGTGAACGCTGTCATCAAGGCTAAGGGTGGGCCAACACCATATTCACTTCCAGCATTACCGATGGAGGGCGCCACGAACTTGTACGTCATTTTCAGCCAGGTGTCCGGATACTTTTGATCACGTAGTGTATGTGCAGGGTGGACCATTTAAGTTGAGACTATACAGTATCTCCAAAACTAAGCGTTGTAGAAATTTATTTTTTTTAAATGGGAACCTACAATTGGGGTCAAATTAAATTGACGCTAAAATGACCATCACAACGTCCTCCAAATAAAACACGACTAATGGCATTTACCTTCCCCCCCCATAATATCAAGTGATTTTTGCACAAGACATTTCTTTCTACAACGCTTAGTTTTGGAGATATTGTACACTCTCAACCTAAATGGTTCGCATAGCAAGAAAGTGGTGTATGTATCTATTTATCTACAGTGGCGACCTGTTTGCGTGCACAATTCTAGACTATTTACGTGCGAATATATAACTTTGAGCAATAGCTTTACTCGTCCTCACTTACAATAACCAAGTTTAAGAACTTAAATAAATAAAACCCTGTGTTTCACAGTCTCTCCATGAAAAAAATATTTTGTACGGCAGCATTGTGTAAAACTGAAATACATTATACCTTTTATTCTCAAAAAGGATACGTTTACTAGTTATTATAGGAATCATCTGTGCAATCCAAATAAGTATTTTTGATAACAATATAAAAGTTAAGTAAATTATACTTTTTACTCTCCAAGAAGATACATTTACTAGACATTATTTTAACAATCTGTCCAATCTCCATTCTTGTCCAATACCTCATTTAGCCGCCTCGGCACTGAATCACTCGTTGCCCTCTGAAAACATTTTAGTTTAGAGCCAGAGCTCTTCTTGCATCTAAGCGATTCAGTGCTCAGGCGGCTAAATCAGGTATTGGACAAGAAGGGAGATTGGACAGATTATTAAAACAATGCCTAGTAAATCTACCCTCTTTGGGAGTAAAACATATACTTTCTTCACTTTTACATTATATTGTCAAAACACTTTTTCAAAGAGAAATTCTACAAAACAGTGTTTTATTTGGTTGTATATTTAGATTGGACAGATTATTCCAATAATGTGTAGTAAATGTGTCCTCTTTGAGAGTAAAAAGTATAATGTATATCAGTTTTACATTATGTTGCCAATGAAAATATTTTTTTTCGTTAAGATATTGTGAAAAACAGGGTTTTATTTGCTTATATATTTAAACATGATCATTATAAGTGATGACGAGTAAACCAATTGTTTAAATTTATATGTTTGTATGTGAATAGTCTAGAATCGTGCGCGTAAAACTCGTCACTGGATGCGCAAAAGGTAAACAAATCACACACCTCCTCGCCGCTATACATCTCGACCTGTGAAGGTCAGTTGAATGCCTCCCGAAGTTGCGGTGACGGCATGAATAGAAACGAGTATACACATATTTTTATGATAAAGAACATAAGGTTCACTTTCAATTTGGTATAATAATTACTTTCTAAAACATTCAATTTTTTATAAAAACTTGATCCAAAATATTGATAGGACTTTGAAAACTTCTTGCAATAAAAGATTTGGAAATAGAGGAATAAATCGACTTAATTATTGGCTTTTAAATCATAACATTACTTCTTAAGATTTTTTTTTCCTATTTAAATTGAGTCGAATATTTGTTAGCCCCACGTTTGAGCGCCAATTTGAAGTAGAATACTTTTAGCCCCACGTTTGGGAGCCAAATTTGAAGTGGATTATATTTGTTGGTAGTTGGAAGATGCTTCATGTTTATATGCACAACGTATGGAAGCCAATTTGTCGCGGTCACTTCGTGTTATCTTTTTGCTGAGCGCCTGTTATTGTATTACTATTTTTAAATTTGGGTTCAATGTCCTCCGGCTAGCTATTATTTCTCGGTCGAGCACATCTCTTGAACAGGGTGTGTAAACGGAAAGGATTTGTTACTGAAAGATAACACTGATAAAAGAATTTGTTTTTACACCTTTATTGTCGTCACACATTATTCAATTTCACATATTGACTTTTGATACACGCCAGACTGAAACTGTTATATTTTCTAATGTTACTATAATAACATATTTGTTGCACCTTATTAATTCGTATATTTCACATTTATAACTAGCTTTACGACGCGAGAGATTCTGTGGAATTGCGTAACGTGTACTTTATGTATGCTTCCGTTGAACTACGCGACGTATAACTCACGAATATTTATGTTGAACTGATCGACGTATTACGCGCGAATGCTTCTTCTGGACTGAGCGACGTGTAATGCACAAATGTTTCTGTTGGACTGGACCATACTTGCCTCTGGCTTTAGCTTTTTATACTCCCACACCCTAATATGCCTAAAGATTATAACCGAGCTGCTATTGGTTAATAAAACGCGCCAACATTGGCGTCTATTTTTATATCCAATCAAAATTACGAACGCATATGCTCTAGGGAAGAAATTCCCGCCATTTCTAAGAAAACGCGCGCTACTCTGACGTCATTTGCTTGCCTCTTCTAATTAATAAACAACTCACCCCCTCGCTCACTGTTGCCCGCTCTTATTGTCAGTTTCAGTGAGGTCGTGTAAACTTATTTCCTAACAATGCTTATAATTAACAAACATCTCAAATCATTGTCATACAATAATGTTAATCACGAGAGTTGTGAAAATACTTATGAAGATACAGCATATTATTTTCCATTATAACTGAAGCACAAGTGATGCGCAAGAAACTTTTATACATAGAAAAACGCAGAGGTCATGGAATAAGTCTTTCAATTTATCTATACTTGCCGAACATTTCAACATTGTTAATATAACTTTAAAAATAATAAGTGTTGCATTCACGTGGCTTTCTCTACTCATTCTTCTACAAAATATATTTACAAAATTTTATTCTTCTGTGTACTTCTTGTTAATAAGTTAACATCCATTACACATTTAAAACTTCGTTGTAGTTATAAGAAGAGTACAGTAGGTTAAAGCGGTAGAGTTTTAAAAAGCTGGTCACTATGTGATAGCTTAGAAAATCCATGCTCTTTGGATGACCATGAGCAGAAATGAATAGTGAGCTGTCACTTGAAAAGTGTACAAAATACTTCAAAATTCAAACCAACAACAAAGATTCTTGGAAATGATTACCTCCACAAAAAAAAACATGCATTAATTTCTGCGCTTTAATGAGATATACATTTTCTGTTTAGTTCGATTTTGTCTATTTCTTACGATTTACCAGTTATAAAAATGTCATTCAGACTATTCGAAGAAAATTCAAAATTTACTTTTTATTTGTCATACAGATATTTTAAACGTATGGTATTTTAATCAAAATCGTTGGAGCCATTACTAAGAAAATAAAGTTTTGAAAAATATCCCCTGTAAAGAGTAGATTGGGGCAAGGGGATTTTCTTAGTGTCGCATCCTTGGAAGGTGTTGAAGATAAACACTAAGTTTGTATTTAACTAAGTTTTGTTTTTGAGTTATGCCCATTCTATATTGGGCGTAAAATACGGTAAGTTTGCTCAGAGGCCCCTCTTTATCAGGCTTGAGGTCATTTTACGTGCCGTAAATCTACGACACGGGACCACTGGCTTTACTACCCTTCCGAAAGAAGCCATACTAAGGATTTTTACGCCCGAAAAAATCCATCGTCCTCCGCCGGGTTTGAACCCGTGACTTCGGGAACCAGAGGCTAGCATGGTACTTCTAGACCACGGAGGACGACAAAATAACCTACATTATAAATACGTTAGACATAGGTAAGGAACATTGTAGTTAGTTAAGCGAGCTAGCAGCAGTACAAAAGTCCACCAACGAAGTACATTAATGAATACAGATATCGGCAAATTCGCGATGAATAGAGACAAGGATAGAGATAGAAGGAAACTCCAGAAAGAGTCACGACCGCGTGGGGAGTTATATAAACAGTCAAGAAATAGAGAGGAGCGAGAGTTGTGAGGGAAACACAGATACATGTGTTTCCCCAAAGAAGTCTGACTTACAAAAATTGAAAATTTATTTCTCAAAGAACGCTAAACAAGTAACCAATCAAAATCGAGATTAAGCAAATGGGCGCGAAAACTGGCGTCATAGCAGCACTGTATAAAAAGGAGATGGCCCCAGATTTCGACACTCTCTCACGTAAGTACTCTAGTAGCTAACTGGCGGCTTCCTTCGCTGGTATGTGTGGGTGAAACACAGCGCGTGACATATTTAACTAGGTCCACTGCAATATTCTAAGTAGGAGAAGATGGGAGCTAAATTTACAGATAGTCTTATTATTTCTCAAAGGGGGGACAAGTTGCTAGCCGTTTCGATAATTTTGTTTATTTGGAATAAAAATCCAATCGTAGAAACTCATCGTATTAATTTGCCTTCACCGAAATATCCTGAGATACAACAAAGCTAGGAAAAGGATTTATTTACACCTCTACCGACTGACAGCCAAGAAGAGAACTTCAAAGAACTTCCATCCCGAGTTGGTATCACGTGTAGACGTGAGAAGAGCTACAGCGCCTTCCGCCCACTACAAGGGCAAGATTGAAAGGTAGAATCAGACTCTTTGTGTGAAAGAGCAATTAATTATCGCTGATTGACTTAATGGATGTTGTCTATAAAGCTTAGGAATAAAAGTACTTACAACATTGTAAGTCGCCATTGGAGTGTGCTATCTTAAATATGATTTGAGATCTCCTTTAGGTTTACCGAGATAAATACGAGTCAGTTGGGGAATTTAATTCCTACCGGTATGTTGCGATGGCAGGTCAGTTGGTTAGAGCAATATAAACTGGAAGATCCTTGGTTCAAATCCCGGTTATGGTATTGCATTTTTCACTCTGATTGTACCTTTCATTAGAATCTTTAATCAAAATTCTTACAGACATTTCTAGAAAATAAAAAAACTACATTTTTTATATAATGAAATTAAGCATTTATCCAACTTTTTAATTTTTCAGTTTGCTGTTTACTGGCACAAACACTGACACACTGGTTGAAGTTGATACGGTTCAACTAGGCCCCGTATTTGATTTAATTGTATATAGATTAATCAAAGATGTAAAATATTGTATTTAATATTATAACTCGAGAGGAAAAAAACCTTCAGGCGGAAACATTGCAAATCGTCTGAGGAAGTAAGGTTCGACGACCCAACCGTTTTTCTTGGGACAGGAAAGGTTCGTCGGCAAATGAATACAAAGCGTAGAGCCATTAAAAAGGGTCTACGAGGAAAGTGCTTGTTTCTCTTCAAAGCGGAAGAAACATGAGATTTGTACCGAGAAAAGGTTTAAAGCCATAAACATATGTACGTGCTACAGCATAAATTAAACAAATTGAAAATAGTACCGTGGGAAGAGAAAGCTGTGCAGAACTGAAAATTTTAGCCAGTAAATGGAATGCCATAAATACAAACTGACGAATCCGAAAACAGAAGACCGTCACATGATTGAAAATCGAACGCGGAATAGGGATGAAATCAGACACGGCGAAATTCACAAAATGCTAGTAACGACACTCTTCGTTTAACCTTTCGACAAGTAACTCTCTTAGCTGAACTCCGCGCCGTGCAAGCTGAATAATATCAGACATGGCGAAATTCACAAAATACTAGTAACTTCACTTCTTGTTGAACTTTACAAGTAACACTCTTCACTCTTCATTGCTACCTGCTACATGTAACTTCACCTCTTCGCTGAACCTTACGACAAGTAACTCTTGGCTGAACTCTGCACCGTACAAGTTAGGCCGCGGCTATGAACGCAGGAAAAACTTATTCAATACATCTTAATACTGCTGACTACGAAGCATCACTATGTCAGTCGCGGTTAATGAATGAAGTGGTGGCTCACGTTCCTGAATGTGTAATATAACAGTATAATAAAGTCATCGATATAATTTCACCACAGCCTGTAGACTTTACAGAGTCGACACTGCTCAACGCTAACCGGAGAAAGAAGAGAAATACGCATCGAGGAAGCAAACAACTTCATATGGCGCCAATGTTCATAAACAACTTCAAAGTACAATACTTCCTATACCTATTACAATTAATCATTGGAAAAAACAAAAATAAACTGGGAAGGGGGAAGAGACTAAGGACGGCAATTTGCTACTTCCGGTGGAAGTACAGAGGACCATTTTTTACGTCAGAGGGTAAGATTAAAGACAAATCATCTTTGCAAAAAAGGATGATTGTGCTGTGCGTAGAATTCGCGAAATGAGACGGTGGAGGAAACTATCTTCCAAGATACAGCATAATTGGAAAGTATGACGACCTAAACTTCAGAAACAGATGCAGGTTTAGTAAAGCAAAAGTTAGAATTGGTTCGTCCTAACCTACACGACAAAGACGATGAGGCTTGAGTATCTCAATTGATACACAAATGCTAACAGCACTTCCGTATTATGCAAGAGGGGTGTATCAAGACAACCTTTAGTCAGGCGTCAGTAAGCCGCATTAGATCTGCCTCAGGTGCCATTGCTGGACTTGCACCTCGTTAAGCCGGGGTTACGATGAACTTGACTTAACATGACGGGACGTAACACGAAGTTAAGAAATGCCGCTAAAATAAAGGTATAATTAGGATGCACTTAGGTAACGAGAATGACTCTTGATTGGTTGCTCTTTTATTACTTCGTGCTACAGCTTCATGCCGATTGGTTCCAATTACCATGTAACACTAAACTTGATAACAGGAAGAAAAACTTTAACACTGCCAAATTCTTAATTTACATTGCGTTAAATTAAGTTACCTTGCGTCAACCCTAAAAAGCTCCATTTAATAAATGTGTAGTACCTTCAGGTTACGTCGCGTTGAGTTAAGTAACTTACGTTAAGTTCCTCGTAATTCAGGCTTTACTTACGTTTTCACGGAGAGGAGAGGAGGATTACAACTGCTCGGAAGCTTATGATATATCAGAATTTCCTCAGGTAATTGTTTCTGTATAATTAATATAGCACAACATTTAATTATTTGCTTAAGATCCAGGGTGAGATGCATTTTAATAAAAACAGCAAATGTTGCTTGCTATTTAAATTAAATTTCATTCTTCCTCTGTGATGTGGTGTTATCGTGTGTGCCTCACCCTCAAAGAGGTCTCGAGTTCGAATCTCAGTTAGGGCGAGTTACCCGGATAAGGGTTTTCCCGGGGGTTTTACTTTATCTTAAAAAGGTGAATTTCGGGTAACTAAGTTCTGTGGATCCCGGGCTAATTTGAGCATCATATCACCGATTTCATTCAGTCCGACTTGATCTAACTGGTTAAAGGACGTTAAACTTAAAAAAAAGAATCATTGTGTAATTTTAAAAGTTAATATTCCAGCAAGTTAAATTCTTATTGAAATGATTAACAATGCCATGAAAGTATGTATCTAGTGGATAACAACGTTTCCAAAAAGGAAGGGGGACAATAGGTTAGAATCATGTACATAACTGCCTATATATAATTACCTCCCTCCATGCTTTTGCATTTGTTGAAACCGATTTGCTTTTATTCATTTTTTGCTGAGGAGTGAGCACTCGTGGCTAACGAGATTAGACAGAGTACGGCGCGAACTGAAATCAGCTGATACTTTAGTCCAGTCATGGCCCGATTACGGATCCCTGTGAAATTACTTCAACTAATACATCCACATTCTAAACAAACAAATTGGTCGTTAAAAGTATGGAAAACGCACAGTTATATCATGAAACCATTCAATGTTAGCCATGTTTAAGACTATCATTACTACGCAATTCTGATTCGCGCCGTCCTATCTCGTTAGTCTTTAGCCACATGAACACTGAACTGGCGAAAAAGCAACTGTGAAACTACCATAGAGGTTTAAACAGTGGCTAAACTGCCCTATGGAAGCCGTGCATGCGCAGAAATACCCTTCTTCGTCGTGGAACATTTTTTCTTTGATGATCCACGGCCTTTCTTATTGGCTTTTAATCGTCTATGAATGTCAAAAATTTACCGTCCTTTGGTCCGGAGCAAATGAGTGTGGGGATAGTCCAGACCAACGTGAAATCTATGAATACGCCTCCAAGGGTCTTTGGAAAACAAATCAACTTAATCTTTTCTTCTTCATAGGGCCTAGATGCTTCCAGGCGGACGTTTGCAAACATACAAATGAAGTGCAGAACTATGGCCACAGTGAAGAACAGCATGTTCCAAACTACTTTTATTTATAGGGTAATATGTTTTGGCTTATCTACTTTATCGTGAAAACATTCACACACGGTGAACTTGCTGCTTTTAATTGGCCTTAAAGACAAACAAAAAAATTCTGATGTGTTAAACTCACATGACTTTCTCTACTCTTGTACAAACTATTTTTACAAACGCTTATTCTCCATATGCTTCATGTTAATCGAGATGTTAATCTTATTGCTAATTTTCTTGTATATGCAAGGGGAATAGCTAGGCTTTAAGCGATAGTGAAGTATTTTAAGAGCTGGTTGCTATGTGGAGTATTCCACTCTCTTTGCATTACCAGGACAAAAAAATCTGATGTGTTACACTCACATGACTTTCTCTACTCTTGTACAATCTATTTTTACAAACCCTATTCTCCATATGCTTCATGTTAATCGAGATATCGAGATGTCAATCTTATTGGTAATTTTCTTGTAGATGCAAGGGGAATATGCTAGCTTTTAAGCGATAGTCAAATATTTTAACGCTGGTTGCTATGTGGCGCATTCCATTCTCTTTGCATGTCCAGGACATAAAAAAATGAATAACGAATTTGAGAAAAAGTATAAGTATTGGAAAATTTAAGGAAATAACAAGCAATATCTCGAAAACGGTTCACTCAACAAAAGAAATGTATATGACATAAGTTGTGTATTTTAACGCGATCTACATTTTTTGTGTAGTAAAATTTTGTCTATCTCTTATGGTTTACCAGTTATGCAAAAGTCGTTCACAATGAAGAATACTTTTGGAGACATTCCCAGAAAATTCGAGATATACATTTCATTTCTCATGACATTATCTTAAACATATGTTATTTTAATCAAAATCGTTAGAGCCATTTTGGAGAAAATTAAAATTTTCGAAAAATGTTCCATGTAAAGGGTAGTCTGGGGTGGGGGGATTTTCTTGAAAACCTTCGTGTCGCATCTCTGGAAGATACTGAACCTAAATACCAAGTTTGGTGTTTATCCGACTGTTCGTTTTTGAGTTATGCTGTTCACACACACACAGACACACACACACAGACACACACACACACAGACACACACACACACAGACACACAGACACACACACGGACATGTTTCCAAAAATGCTTTTTTTGGATTCAGGAGGTCTCAAAACATGTATTTCCGGTGAAATCTCGGTATCGAATTTTTGGGTGGAATGCAATACTTCCCCTACTTACTATACGTAGTAGAGAAAGTAAAAATGAATAACGAATTTCCATTTGAGAAAATAAGTATTGGAAAATTTAAGGGAATAACAAGCAATATCTCGAAAATGGTTCACTCAACAACAAAAATGTATGACATAAATTGTGTATTTTAACGCGATCTACATTTTTGTGTAGTTAAATGTTGTCTATCTCTTATGGTTTACCAGTTATGCAAAAGTCGTTCACAATGAAGAATACTTTTGGAGACATTCCCAGAAAATTCGAGATATACATTTCATTTCTCATGACATTATATTAAACATATGATATTTTCATCAAAATCGTTAGAGCCATTTTTGAGAAAATTAAAATTTTCGAAAAATGTTCCATGTAAAGGGTAGTCTGGGGTGGGGGGATTTTCTTGAAAACCTTCGTGTCGCATCCCTGGAAGATACTGAACCTAAATACCAAGTTTGGTGTTTATCCGACTGTTCGTTTCTGAGTTATGCTGTTCACAGACAGACACACACACGGACATGTTTCCAAAAATGCTTTTTTTGGATTCAGTGAGTCTCAAAACATGTATTTCCGGTGAAATCTCGGTATCGAATTTTTGGGTGGAATGCAATACTTCCCCTACTTACTATACGTAGTAGAGAAAGTAATAAACTGCACGACTTTATGATTTCACAGTGCAATGTAGAGAGACTCCTAACTACCAAACGGAATGTTTCTGGAGATACATTACCATATAACGTTCATAATGATTTTCTCCATCATTCCAGGTATCTTATAAAGCAGTCGCAGTTACACTGTATATATTGGCCAATATGATCTAAGTTTCTGGGTTCCTGGGAAATAAAATATAAGTAGGAAAAAGAAAAAATGCCACTACAAGAATGAGCGTCACTTGGCCCATTTTGTATACCCGACTACTTAGCGATATTTTAAAGAATGCTAGTCGTTTGGCAAACTCTTACACCTACTTCTATAGTTAGTAGGCAACCGGAGGGGTACTAAAAGAGATAGGGGCTGTTTGGCGTTTCAGTACTAACTGAAAAAGTGACACTCCTATATCACATTATTTTTTGCAGCTCACTGTACAGATTATAACTTTTATAGATTGTGGAAAATTTATTCTTACATCCGAACTTTGGAACATTAAGCGTAATTTGTAACGACGGGCTCTAAAATTCACGATTTTTAGCGAGGATTTCAGGACAATAAAACACTATTATCTGCTTGTAGTAAATTATTTTATTATATTAGTGCATTTAAAGTACTTATTCTTTTACACAAAATATCCTCAGGATGTTTGTTCATATATGGTACAGCTACGTTTTATGCACTTATCTTTTGCATGAAGTTCAAAGTTTTCCTCTCAGTGGTTCAAGGAGCTTTTCGAAGTTACCTCTTGCCCTCAAGAGGTGAATATCAAGTACATTAAAGTGTAACGTACGCCAGACTCGTTATTATGCATTCATTTAATTGAAATTATTCATCATCTCTGTAAACTTTAGATTGTGTTTCTTAATTATTGGTCTGCGACCGCTACCTAGCCCTGATATAATTAATAGCTTCTCGCAAAACTTTAATTTTAAGCGCTTTTTGTGAACATATCACTTAATATGAAAACATTCTGAAAGAATAAATTCAGAATGTGTTGGAAATCTCACAATCAGACGATCCAACCAGCATCTCCAAACAGAAGTAATGCCGGCGGACATTTTTCAATGAGAGGTATGAGGGAAATTTCTGTAGTAAACTGCATTTTTAAAAATAATTTAAACTTAATTGTTCAGACTTTAATACAGTGGCGGCTGTGCGATTTCATTCGCTGGGTCAGGACTTATGAAATAACATTGCATAGACTCTATAAACATGAATATCACAATACACTGCAAAACTCCAACCCTCCTCCAAAACACTTCCTTTTCTTGGAAGTATATTTTAATTTTACGTAAAATATTCATTACATAGTTCACGTTTACTAAAATAAGTAATTCACCTTCACTTACTATGTTCCTCGTGCTTTTCACATCTTTGTTAACAGTTTCGCTGCGTGTTCGTGTTTAGAAACTACACGTAAGAATTAATGCCAGCAATCAACATAAATATTTAGGATGAAAGTCGTTAAAGAGTATAAAACGGTAGGAAAATCTAATGTTAAAGGATACAATAAACTCTAACCTCTCTATTTATAGATGCAGTCCATTCTGCAATCCTCCTCTCACTAACCATTCAAGTTAACTCTTACATAATACTGGTTCTATTTAAAACGTAATGTTACTTAAGGATGCATTAATTGAGTTGTCTTTATAGCTTCTTCTAGTTTAGATTCCTCGTAAGATTAGCACGAAAGAGCAAACAGCTGATGGAAATAATAACGTTGACCTTGTGGCATGTCGCTTAGGGAAGCTCCTCTTGCAGGGGTTCCAATAGTGAGGACAGACTTAGTGGACATCTCCGAGAAAAGTCCAGAGATTCTGCGTGCCCTTAGTGAGCCCTTCCTGCGTCACCCTTGTAATCTCTTTGTCCATCATAACTCAGTTTAAACGAAGTCATTCTGCCCAGCTAAACCTGCACACAAGGGGAATGTGCCCTGGCCCGTTTCCACACACCAACACACACACCACACGCACACGCACACACACACACACACACACACACACACACACACACACACACACACAAGTTGTCTGCATTTGTCTGAGAGGCGTTTAAACTGCGCGCTTCTCCTCTATTTTTGGCCCGCGATGTTAAGAATTCATGGAATAGCACAATTATCGCAGCACACACACACACACACACACACACACACACACACACACACACACACACAAGTTGTCTGCATTTGTCTGAGAGGCGTTTAAACTGCGCGCTTCTCCACTATTTTTGGTCCGCGATGTTAAGAATTCATGGAATAGCACAATTATCGCAGCACACACACACACACACACACACACACACACACACACACACACACACACACACAAGTTGTCTGCATTTGTCTGAGAGGCGTTTAAACTGCGCGCTTCTCCTCTATTTTTGGTCCGCGATGTTAAGAATTCATGGAATAGCACAATTATCGCAGCACACACACACACGCACGCACACACACACAGACGCACACACGCACACACACACGCGCACACACACACACACACAAGTTGTCTGCATTTGTCTGAGAGGCGTTTAAACTGCGCGCTTCTCCTCTATTTTTGATCCGCGATGTTAAGAATTCATGGAATAGCACAATTATCGCAGCACACACACACACACGCACGCACGCACACGCACACACACACGCGCACACACATACACACACACACACACACACACAAGTTGTCTGCATTTGTCTGAGAGGCGTTTAAACTGCGCGCTTCTCCTCTATTTTTGATCCGCGATGTTAAGAATTCATGGAATAGCACAATTATCGCAGCACACACACACACACGCACGCACGCACACGCACACGCACACGCACATACACACAAGTTGTCTGCATTTGTCTGAGAGGCGTTTAAACTGCGCGCTTCTCCTCTATTTTTGGTCCGCGATGTTAAGAATTCATGGAATAGCACAATTATCGCAGCACACATCCATCGCAGTGCTAGTAATAAATAAATGCTCGTTTCGGCTAATTGCGGATAACGTTACAACAGCACGGCAGTTGCAAACTCCACCTCCCTCCGTTCTTCCACATCCAGGTAGAGTGCAGTTATAGGGCCAGCATGTGGTTAATCAGGCAGCACGACCTTAAACGTGCCGCTTACTACATGTGGATCCTATGACCTCAGTCATCATTCTTTCTGTAAAATGGCTCCTCTATTGATCCCAAGGACCTGAGTGCGTTCTTTACCAGGCCCCAGTAGAGGAAAATATGTTCATATCGGTACCAGAAATCGAACCAGAGTCCCTTCGCACCGCATGCAGCAGCGCTTAGTGAACTGATGATGATGATGATAATAATAATAATAATAATAATAATAATAATAATAGTAGTAGTAGTAGTAGTAGTAGTAGTAGTAGTAGTAGTAGTAGTAGTAGTAGTAATAGTGAATAACTGCAAAATAATTTAATTTCAAACAAAATTAGACAATCGGGTCCGAGCCGGGTAGTACAGTATACTCTATTCTCGAACTCGGTTCAGATCGGCCGAACCTAGCAATTTCGGCCCGTGCAGACCTCTATTGTATACTAAAATGAGGTGCTGAAACATTTAGTATTTGAGTTTAAAATTCTATTGTCTTATTTTGAGTTGACAATTTATGCAGAAATTATTTAAAGGTATATATGGTTCAAAATTAAAGGAAGAGATCTGCCTTTTAATGCGAGCCGCCACTGCTTTATTCCATCCGATTAATGTTAGCTTTTAGAATCTACATGCTTATTTTCGGTTTCATATTATTACTACAAAACTCCTGCCGATACAGGTTGGTCCAGAAGCTTTCCCTCCTCCTTTTCTAATTACAAAAACGAAAGTAATCTGATTTCATCATATAAGTAACGCATCTTTTCTTCAACTCTTATAAGGTCATGCTATTTTGGAACTTCCAAGTGAGGCAGCCTATATGCACATTATTTACACCCAATTGCAGCAAATTTGCTGCATTTCTTCTTAACTTTTGTGACACTTGTTCCAGGAAATCCTATTATTGCTGCAAGAGCTTTTGTACTTCGCGTTGTTATGTACATTCCTCATCAACAAGTTACCTTGTTTGTTCCTATGAAAACTTTTAATGTATAAGTATCTTTTATTATTTTCCCAAGCTGACATAATTCAAGTTACTTTAATGTAACAGCAAACAAGCTTACATGAATTATATGAAGATTTTCTTTGATCACTGCAGAATATAATTAACAAGCTCGAGTAAAACTGTATTTAAATGCGGTCATTCCCATTACAAATATATATCACACGCCAAATGGAAGCAGCATGAGGAGCGACCGGATTAGCTTAGACATTCTTGGAATGCAGTTAGGTTATAAGTTCAGTACATTTGAACAGTCACGTAGGCAGAAATTCTGAAAAAGAGAAAGGTAATGAAATTCTGAGAGTCGGAGAGGTACCCCTAGCAATAGCGTCACATACACATACTTAAACGTTTTGAGATTGGAGCGCGTACGAAGGGATGTTGGTAGGGGAGTAATATGTAGGCGTAGCTTGAGTTAGAATGTGTCTAATCACAGACACATTCGTTCGTGCACACATTCGTGCATACATTCCTGATTTAATCTGGTGATTACTTGTGTGCTATTTTAAGCGCACAATGACACGCCTGTATGAGTACGATTTGGTGGCCAATGCGAGAGGTTTTGCCTGTAAGCGTTTTAGCGGCTCACGGTAAGTTGCGCTTCTAGTTTCTTTTATTGCGGAAACAGTTATTTCAGACTGTAAAAGTATTGTTGTAGTTTCGAGTGCTACAATTCATAATCAGTTTCATTCTTTATTTTCAAACGGTCGGCAACTCGGTTCAGTAGCTCAAGTATTAGATCACATTAAATTTCTCAGTCAAATTAAACTGGTGTTATCCTTTCACTACAGCTACGCATACCCTGAGAAAGTACTCATTCCTGTACCACTGGAGCAGATGGCGCACGAGATAACGACAACATCAAAAACAGGTAAAGTATATTGCCTCAAGATTGTCGCGTGACTTTAAAACTTCATAGTACGTTATCATTTGGCATATCTTAAGCTGCGTAGTGCTACTGCTAGTGGAATTTCCTACACGGGAATGTTATTAGGCACCTGTTATCGCTTCTTTAATGGGAATAGACAATGGGAATGCTATCCAGCGCCAGGATGGACTTCTGACATATCTCCATTTTCGTGTAACGGTTATAAACAGGACCTGAATTTTGAAGACCTAAAAATGTTTGAAAAATGAAGTGCAAGATGATCCTAAAATTAAATAATGGCGTAATAATTACAAAAATGATCTAAAACTGAAATTTATTTAATTTATTAAACTTAATGTATAGAAAGTTGTAAATCGATTTATGCATAGGTATAACTCCTACAAAAGTAGAAAAAGTAGTTATAAGAATAATGATGAAGTAACTTACAAATGTTTCATGTTCTTGTTTGAAAAATCTGAAAAAATTGTTTTTGAAGCAGGTCTTACAAAACTAATATTAACTCTTTTGAGTTCTCAGATTACACAAAATTAATTGCAAATGAAGAGGAGTTCACAGCCTTTAACACGACACAAAGGCAAGGAGCATACGAAAGGGAACATTGACCTGTCTCATAACTAGTTTGCGACACGAATCCATAACTGGAATTATTATACCTGCTCCCATGACTGCAGCTGCCCCTCCACCCGCAAGCAACCCTATCCACACTGACTATTAAATAGGAATGTGATTTGCTTCCAAGAATGCCAGTAATAGATGTATTCAGTTCTCGTATTTCTCAGTTGAATTCTAACATTTCTGATGCTTGAAAAGTTATCTTTATGTAAAATGTCAAAGTATACCTACTCAATGTAAGTGCAAGGAAATGAAAAGACAAGAAAATATCAAAATAAAGATGTAAAATAAAAATTTTAAAAAGTCATGTAAAAACTGAAGATGGCATATGAAAAAAATGACGTAATAAGTATGTATTTTTATAATCTGGGTTTCATGACAAGAATTTACGCACACGTGAGCAAAGTCTGATACAATAGTTAAAAAATCTGATGTGTTACACTCACATGACTTTCTCTACTCTTGTACAAACTATTTTTACAAACGCTTATTCTCCATATGCTTCATGTTAATCGAGATATCGAGATGTTAATCTTATTGGTAATTTTCTTGCAGAAGCAAGGGGAATATGGTACGCTTTAAGCGGTAGTCAAATCTTTTAAGATGGTTGCTATGTGGAGTATTCCACTCTTTGTATTACCAGGGCAAAAAAAAATGAATATCGAATTCCCATTTGAGAAAATAAGTATTGGAAAATTTAAGGGAATAACAAGCAATATCTCGAAAATGGTTCATTCAACAACAAAAATGTATATGACATAAATTGTGTATTTTAACGCGATCTACATTTTTGTATAGTAAGATTTTGTCTATCTCTTATGGTTTACCAGTTATGCAAAAGTCGTTCACAATGAAGAATACTTTTGGAGACATTCCCAGAAAATTAAAGATATACATTTTATTTGCCATAAAAATGTCTTAAACATGATACTTTAATCAAAATCGTTACAGCCATTTTTGAGAAAATTAAAATTTTCGAAAGCTGTTCCATTTAAGAGTAATTTGGGGGGAGGATTTTCTTGAAAACCTTCGTGTCGCATCTCTGGGAGATACTGAACCTAAATACCAAGTTTGGTGTTTATCCGACTGTTCGTTTCTGAGTTATGATGTTCACAAACACACACACAGACAGACACACAGACACGCACGGACATGTTTCCAAAACATTTCTTTTGGATTCAGGGGGCCTCAAAACAATTATTTCCGGTGAAATCTCGGTATCGAATTTTTGGTTGGAATACAATACTTCCCCGACTTACCATATGTAGTAGAGAAAGTAAAAATTACATGTTATTATAATCCGGGCCATGGTTATAAACTGTCGGAATTACTGGGTTAACAAAATATAAGCAGAACTCGGCAATTACCTTTTTTGTTCCTTTGTTTAGAATTGTGGGCTTTGTTTCATGCTTACTGGGGTAAAATATACTCATTTTATGGTGCCTATAATTGCTATTTTCATAGTGCGTGGTTTTGTAGCTTATAGATCTTGGCTTTTATTTGTAATAAGAAAAGGTTTCTGCCCATCGTAATTTCATTTTTTGTTATTAGCGGTTATTTATTAATATTATTTATTAATGTGATATTAATTTTAGTTTGCAATTGATATTTTGCGCTCTGAGCCAATGAACCGTTGTTAGCAACGTGCCTGGAGAAATTTGTAATACCGGCATTTCTTTCCTATCGTCAGCAATTACAATGTTTCATGTAATAATGAGATAGTGGCTACTTCAGTAAAGCGCACGGTAATGGTCAACTACAAAAAAGCTATTGGTTTACGACTGGGAAATCAATCATTTTAGTATTAACTCATCGCTTTGTTCATTAATACGATGGCTTTATTGTTTCCTACTTCCCAACTGGGCGAAAATGCAGTACTGACCTATAAAGATTAGACTTATTTCATTGCTAACGCAACAATAGCCTATTTAACAATAATGTATAACAGACTAAAATAATAATTACAATTCAGGATTGGAGTGCCGATCTCAAGTTAGAAATTACTTAAAAACTGATAATAGGGTTTACCATAAACACATGCATAGCAACTGAAAAGTGCAAATTTAAATAAATAATGTTTACAATTTACACTCCATTTAGAGAATAGTGGAATTTAGTAAATTTAATATATGATATATGCCAATTTGATAGTTCTATGTAGTTCTATCATGCCAAAGTGAGTTTTTAAATGGTAAATGAACAAATTATTGTGCCTACTTCAATGCTTATCATTACTGATAGCGCCTAGATGAATGCCTATTTTGAACTTCTCCCGTGCTAGCCTCTGGTTCCCAAGGTCGCGGGTTCAAACCCGGCGGAGGGCGATGAATTTTTTCGGGCGTAAAAATCCTTAGCACGGCTTCCTTCGGAAGGGAAGTAAAGCCGATGGTCCGTGTCATAGATTTACGGCACGTAAAAGAACCTCAAGCCTGATAAAGAGGCCTCTGAGCAAAATTACCGTCTTTCACGCCCAATATCGAATGTGACGCTAAAGACCATAGTAGTTAAAGAGCGTCCATAAATAAAACTCAGTTTCAATTTCAATTTTTTGAACTTCTTGTAGTTTCTATTTCCCTGCATATTTAAGGGTTTTAGCGCCTATTGCGCCAAGCTATAATTGTAAGTAACGGTTAAAATTAACGTCTAAGTTCATTACTCTTACTTTATAGTTAATCTTATCGACGGTAGTAACCGCTACTGTATTTGTGTTACAAGGAACTATTTACTCCGTAACGATAATTTCGATACATCATGTAACTTGGAAAACGTATAAACCGAGTAGTAATACAACCTTACAAGTTTTGAGTGTGACCCAAAGGAAGCGTTAAACTGCCCTTTCCCCAATAAAAATGCTGTAAAGACATAGTTTTTCAAACTTCAGAAATGGTGATAAACTCATGTCGAGTTTTACAAGGACAACTTCACTGCAATGTAATTTTCCGTGACCCACGACCTTTCTTCATTTGCAGTAAGGACTACGGACTACAACTATAGTAGAGGGCGTCACGTTGTCAAGCCTTGCCACAAGCTTTACGCAACAATGATTCGGGGGATTCCCACGTCAACTTGGGGCATTAGGAGGATTCCCAGTATATGAAGCAGTAATAACGTCTGCTATTATTAGCAGCACAAGAAGCCAAGCAGAGGAATTCCTCTGTTGATATTCTAGTGCAGTGGGTGTCGGGAAATTGCGCGGCATTCCGCTTAAATGAAAATATTTTGCAAAGCTGATGAATGTCACAAAGTACAGCAGAGCCCCCTTTTATTCTTTTTTGTTATTTCTCCACCATTGCTCGGCTTCCATTCTTCTTGGCTTTCCTTTACTTGCGCTTCTTTGTTCCTTTTTTCTTACCGCGCCTCGAGTCCTTAATCACTCTTTGCTATTCTTCTGGGTTTCCTTTCCTGTAATTTTGTTATTTTATTTTTTCTCTCTTTGGTCCTTTGTTTACGTACATCTTCCTTTTGCGCTTTTCCCTCGAAGGAGCTTCATTTATTTTTCTTTATGAGATTCCTCGTCGTTACTTCTTTTATTTCTTTCTCGTTCTGTTCTTCTATTCTCTTCCATTCCGAAAGTTCATTCTTTTTCTTGTTCTCCCCGGTGCCAGAGGGCCTCGGTCGATTTGAGGCTATTTAAAAATCGTAACATAAAAATAAGCAAGCCCATATCATTTTAAAATTTCGGTTTTAAGTATACAAGTTGCAATTAGATGATTGAAGCAAGTGAATATTCTTGGATCTAAAGCGCTGAAGTAACTAATACTCCTCCTAAAGAATAAGTAAAACCTCACCGAGGCAGTTTGACTTAACCAGGATTTAAACTTTGAATGTGACCTGTTAGACAGAAATGTTGCACATATCTCACAAGATGATTTTGTGTGCAGTGTTTATTCCCCTTAACATCAAGTTTTTTTCTTCTGATTCGCTACTTTACAAACCGCTTAGGCAGAGGTAGTAATGCATTCGAAAAATTCAGAATCTAAATTACCCGAAAAAAATGTGTGTGTTTAGATTCCTTGGGCTTTAATAAAAAAAAAACGAACCTTTTTAGGAAAACCTCCGTGTGTGTTTGAGGGTTGTAGTTTGTGCGCGCGCATGAACAGTGTAAATGACAAACGTCGAATAAGTAGCATATTTCTGATATTTCATACTTGAGTCGCACACAGTCTAAGATAACTAGAATTTTTTCAGGCAATTCCCCCAAAATAAGCTTTACATGTTTCGTTATTTATTTTGTCAGAATTAGATGCATTTAAATGATTAAAGCGCCATTATATTCAAGCATCCGCATGGCACATAAAAAGCAGAAGTGCTTTGAATTTTCTATGAATAGCCTGTAACTGCTCTTCACGGTCGTGTATTTGATATAATTTAAAACCATATGAGAATAATAGTACCTGAAAAAATAATTAAGAGCTCACTCTGTGTGAAATTACTCTTTACAATGTATTAGCTGTTTCTAAAACATCTTCCAAGGTTGAACTCTGATGTGACAAGTATAAATTACGATTGAAAATATGCAACCTCTTTTTCGTTCTCTCTGCAAATTAGTTGAATAAATATCCCTCACTTACCGGAATTCAACAAAGAAAAAAGTCCGCAATGTCTAAATTGATAGCTTTCTTAAACAAACATTCATAGGGATTATTGCAAATTGGATATAAGAATAGGCAATATTGAGGTAGGAAAAACGTAATCATAGGTTAAGATATGCAGTTCGGAAGTAACAGTTCTCCAACTTTTCACTGACGCTCTCACTCGAGTATTTTATAACCGGTTCCAAAAATTACATCCGATTTCTGATCGTCTGTAAGGGCGTTAATAGGGCGTTGTACCTTCTTCATCTTAGTGGGGGTGGGAGGAAGGGGGTTATACCTTACCTATTTTAAGAACATGTGATTCCATGCTTCTTTCTACTTCTGCCTGATCACAGATAGTCACACCTTTTTTTATTTTCCCCTGAAGTAATGCATTTTATTTGTATAGAAGAACGCTGTTTGTTTAATGAGTAGTATGGGATAGTTGTTCCCTATTATGAGAGTTCCTCACACTTAGACAATGAAGTGGTTATTTACAGTCACTCAATAAAATATTCGTCTCCACTTTAAACAATCCCAGCAGCTAAGTTAAAGGGCAAAAAGTTTTCTTTCTTAATATGCAGAAAGAAGAAACAACATAAATACTCACGTACTCTGGCGTTCTTTTATAGTTTACATCCCGTTAGATTTATAATTCTTGAAAATTTCATGAATCTTTCAACTTTTTGATGTGTGGCGCCCATAAACTGTCTTGTATTCGTCTCGTAGGGCAATCTATGGCATAACACTCATATCTGAAATACCAGCAAACATGGAAGTTGATCTAATGGAGGAACAATTTAATTAAGTCGTAAAAACTCGGGTATTAATAAAGAATTTCAAGCAAAATATTGATAATAACTGCCTACATTGACAATTTTTTCTCCATCAGATCAAACCACATTCTCGCCGCAACTTCAGGCATTATACAAAAAACATGCTCTACCAGAAGTACACAAAACAATTCTGCAAACACCAAAAAGTTGAAAAATCCGTGAAATTCACAAAATCATATAGGCTTAACAAAATGAAAAGTCTGTAAAAACACCAGTACACGCAAAGTGCAATATCCTCCCCTCCCTTTACACGTTAAAATGTTTACCTTCCCTTCATCGACCTAGCTGCTACAGTTTTCCAAAGTGGAGACGAATACTTCGAGTGCCTTACCTTACAAAGAGAGTCAATTGCTCAAAATCTTTTATACCCAAAACGCTTTAGTTATGCTGAAAGCATACATTTACATTATGAGGTATTAATTCTGTATATGGACATTAATTAATTCAATGAATTATTGGTAAATGATTGTATTATACCATTAGTATAAAGAATCAGAAAAAGGCTAGCTTTACATAAAAAAGCTACATTTCAATTTAATTTTATAATTATATTTATCTCCTAGTGTTTTTAACAGTGTGTGCACTGGACACTGTTTTCTATCGTAAGGCACTAGAACACGTAATTGTAAGTTACGACAAACGGTTGAATGTGCTAAATAGTGTCTCAAATAAAATAATGGTGTTCCTCGTAAAGATACGTGTCTACCGATTTATCTTCAATAATGTAGGGAAAGCTACTTTGACCCATTGTAAGGGTACTTTTTATGAAAAACACAAAGAGTATTCTCCTTTTAGTCTAGGAGTGTAAAGAAAGAATATAAAGGAAGCATAAACATACGAATCTATTTTAAACAGATGACATGTAGGGGAAGAAAGAGCAAAAAAGATTGTTGTCAGCGTCTTGTCCATAAGCTAGGAAATACTAACTTATATGACGACCCATAACTGATGTTTGAGGACTAAAATGCTAACTTCTCTAGAACAGACTCACATTCAAAAACTTTCTAAAGAGGCATTTGCTGTATATTTGCGATTAACCTCGCAAAACATCGACAAAATCTGTCTCCACCATATTAAAAACAGGCGCAAGTTACATCTCCTCTTTTCTAGTTGAGGGAGATTGCCATTCCTCACCTATACCTTTTCGTAATTAGCCAATGAGTTGACAGAACTAGCATAGGTATGCTTATTGGTCCGATACACAGCGGAAGGCTGATTAACTCTTACAAGATGACAGCTACAGCCAATAAAAGTAAGTGATGGCGTTACGAAGTACCCTAGAAAGGGTAAGAAATGCGTTGTGGTCAGAAAAAGCCGTATTGATTTCTTCCTATCGTTTCTGTACCACGTGAAGGGTTCAATAATCAGTATGAGTTTTTCATTATATTTAAAAACAGAGCGATAACTATTGCGTCGGTAGTTTTTCTTATTCCTAGAGTATATTAGCTAAGTTACAAACATCGCAAAATAAATAAAATCGTTTTCCATAACTGATTACAACGAAAACCCAAATCATGTAACATCAAACCAAAGAGTAGTTTGCTGATAGGATTATGATAATTTTTAAATACTGTGGCAAGGTGACTTATTTTTAAGGAATTATTCGGAACCTAGTATTTTTGGACTGCCGGAACTATTACTGAAAAGTTACAATTTTTTCTCAGTATTTTGCAATGCTGCTTTTCATTTATTTCTGTCTATTTTATTTCTAGATTCTCACATGTACTTCTCCTTATTGATTTATATTTTCTTGCTACGTTTCTATACCATTTGAAATGCCCCAGGAAGAAGGTTTTTCGGTCACAAAAATATGTGCTTCAGTCCTACTTACGAAATTATAATATTGTTATTTACTGGGGTGAGGCCAAAAGGTTTTCCACCTAAATGTTAAATTTTAGTTACCCCAGCATGCACATTGAGAGACGTGGCTGCAGAGGCAGCGAGAGGACCAGGCCAGAGCAGCCGTGGGATAATTATAACAAAATACACAGAATTTCACATTAATCATATTACCTGTGGTTTACTCAGTATAAGCACGGTGCCCCTACATCACACACAAAAGATAAAGAAGAAATTGAGGGGAGGTGCTACACACGCGAGGTTACATTCACACAACTTCACATACAACCATTCAGACTCAACACTCGTCCAAAAGTGACACTCAACACACAATACACAAAGGAGTAACGCTCACTTCCCCCACTCTCTCCAACTCTGGCTAGGATCTCCAGCCAAGGTGGCGAGTTGCCACGCCAGACGAACTTCAGTCCCAAAGCCGAAAGAATAATGTGTCTGGCGTAACAATACACACACATACACACCACAATACTTTAACGATGGATAGATTTTGAATCGATTTGTAATTATGTAAAATATTTAAGGTGGTCCGCTTAAGCAGCACATTCTGTTTGTTTTAGTTTTCTCAAAACCACGATCATAAACTGAAAGAAGCGATGTACGAGGGCGGACTAATAAGTCCATGAGTTTGACGAGAGATAGCGTGCTAATCACAGGTTTCTTGTTTGCACCCAAGTCTTACATCTATTCTGGGTATAATCGCAGAAATTCGTCGTCAATTGTTTCTAAAATAAGCAGATGTGTGTTGCTTCGTAGAAAATGGAGAAAAGTTAATTTCGTGTTCTGATAAAGCACTACTGTTTGCGTGGTAAGACGGTGAAGGAAACGGAAGAAAAGCTGAACAAGTATTATGGGGACTCTGCTCCATCTCATGGCATGGTTCACAAGTGGCTCACAGAATTTTGATGTGGCCGTTCGAGCAAAACAGATGCCGTGCGCACAGGACGGCCGGTTGACATCATAACAGAAGAAATGGTGAACAAAGTTCACGTTATTGTGCTGGAAGATCGCCGAGTGAAAATCCTGAGATAGCCAACACCGTAAACATCTCGAGTGAACGGGTGTAGAACATCTGCACTAATTTTTGGGTATGAGAAAGCTGTCAGCAAGATGGGTGCTACGACTGCTCACAGTTGAGAACAAGCGGAATCGTGTGACCAATTCACAGGGATGTCTGAACATGTTCCAACGCAACCCAATGAGCTTTTGCGGCGTTGTATCACGCTTGATGTAACTAGGATCCATTACTATCAACCTGAAATCAAGCAACAATCAAATCAGTGGATTTCCTTCGGTGAACCTGCTCCAAAGAAAGCGAAAATTATTCTGTCGGCAGAAAAAAATCATGGTAGCTGTCTTTTGGGATTCACAAGGGGTGATAGACATCCACTACCTGGAAAAGAGTAAAACGATCACAGGTTCATATTATGCCGCAATGCTGGATCAGTTTCACAAGGAATTGTTAAATAAACGACTCCGTTTGTGAAGAGCAGGTTCTCCTTCACCAGGATAATGCTCACGCAGACAAATCAGCCATTGCCATCGCAAAATTTGTAGAATTGGGATACGAACTGCTACCTCACTCACCATATTCCCCAGATTTGGCTCCGAGTGACTTATTCCTCTTTGCAATGAAAAATTGGTTCACTGGGAAGAAATTAACGTCCAATGAACACATCATGGCAGAAAGAACTCATATTTTGCAGACTTCGAAAAATCCTATTTTTTGGAAGGGTTAAAAAAGTTGGAGAAAAGTTGGTGAACGTGTATTGAATTAAAAGGAGACTATGTTGAGAAATAAAATTGATTTTTTGGAAAAAAAATGTTATTTCCTTAAAAAGTCACTGACTTATCAATCTGCCCTCGTATTTATATGTGCCGTCATTTATGCACAAATCTATATATTGTACTACTTACTTCATTATATTCGCTTAGTCTTTTGCTTTTTTATTTCTTTTGTTTTAACAACTTATTTCCTTTACCTTTTGTTCTTCTTCACTCCACCTTTTCCTACAGCTATTTTCTATGCACCTTTATTCTTAGTTTTCCCTCTGGCACAAATGCTAACATTTACTTTTCTCCACAAAGGAGAGGCACCTGATTGATGATTATGGTAGAATTTCGGAAGAAATATACTACGGGATTTTCAATTGATGCTATCCGAACTCGTTTCCGGAAGCGCCATGGAAACTGCATAAAATTCGCATAATGAGGTTCTGGAGCCACAAAGTCAGGAAAATTGCATTCCGCCATCACCTATCCATCACATGTATATAGAAAAGAGCTTCTAAAGTTTACTAGGTGCTTCCATTCTCCAAGGAAAAGCAGCATGTGTGTAATGCGCATTCAAAGCGCTTACATTCAATTCTAGAGGATCGAAGTACTTCAGTCGCGCAACTTGCTAAGGTCTAACATGGTACTACTCGTAGTAACAAGGAATGTTTTTCATCCTATGCTTTTATCTGTAGCAATATAACAAGGCTACAAGATTTATCTTGAGGTATATGGAGTTTGAGTTGTATTTATTTAGACTATGTCACGAATACAATGACAAAAATAAAATGTATACATGTAACGTGCTTATAAGATATTAATAATCATAAACATAGATTTAACAGTTATGAAATTTCAGTCCGGAATTTCAACTTCTGCTAACAAGTGAGCAGATGAAGTTCAGATGTACGGTAATGTTTCGCTCAGATAACGTAATGATATGTGGTATGGATGAATGAGGCACAGGGCCGCAGCGCAGATGACGACGACGATGACGATAAAAGTGAGGATTAATGGCACAACTAGAAATCATCCTAACGCCGCTTGCTAGAGAATGATAATCATATCCAAAGAAGTAATAACCAGAGCTAGGACAAATATCCTTTGGCTTACAATGTGTGCACGCTGCGAGTTTGTACCGACAGTACGGCGAGGGGAAGGGGGTTCCACAGGTAACCTGAAAGTGTAAACAGAAGCATCAGGGGTAGAACAGAACATACACAGAGGGCTTACAAAGAGCAACTCTACCATACCAGTAACGCAAGCAAACTACTGACTACACTGTGCAGCTCTGGGTAGGTGTATTCAGTATAACGTCACGTGTACTAGGAAGAAAATTGAAGTTGAGCTTTATTTATGGACGCTCTTTAACTACTTTGGTTCTTAGCGTTCCTTCTATATTGGGCGTGAAAGACCGGAAAGTTTGCTCAGAAGCCTCTTTATCAGGCTTGAGGGTCTTTTATGTGCCGTAAATCTACGACACGGGACCACCGGCTGTACTTCCCTTCCCTTCCCTTCCCTTCCGAAGGAAGCCATACTAAGGATTTTTACGCCGAAAAAAATCCATCGCCCTCCGCCGGGTTTGAACCTGCCACCTCGAGAACCAAGGGTTACACAGACGACGACGTGTACTAGAAAGGATGATAGTTACGTTGATTCCTCGCTCAAAGGATATTTGTCTAGTAATAACTATTCTACTTTGACCCCTGCTCCATTTTAATACAGCGAATATGTTCGTAATTAGTTTCTGATTGGGAGAGATTCAAAACACATGGCAACCTTAAGAGTTGATCAACAACATAAAAGTAATTATCTTACTTTAAAAAGAATAAATGTTCCTATCAAGGACTTGAATTTTTATTCTGTTAATTACTATTTTATACTGCCTTTGAGATTTCATATCAGGTATAAGAACATTGCAGTAAGCCAAAGCAAAAGTCAAATCTTTTCAAGGCCGGTCGCTGTGTGATGACTGCAATTCTGTTCTCTGTATGAACAAGAAAAAGAAAAAAAAAAAAGAATAGCGATTTCCAGTTGAAAAGAGTATCAAGTATCTAAACATTCAAACCAGCAACAAAGAATATTTCGGAAATGCTAACGCCACAAAAATTACTTGACATCAAGTGTGTGTGCTTCGACGAGATCTACACTTTTTTTCTATCTCATACGGTTTATCAACTATACAAAAGTGGTTTAGAAGAAGAGAACTTCTGAGGCTATTCCCAAAAAATAAGATATACTTTTTATTTGTCATGAAAATAGCTTAAACATACATATTTTAACCAAAATCGTTGGAACCATTTTTGAAAAAATTAAAATTTTCGAAAAATGTTCCATTAAAGGTTAGCTTGGGGTGGGGTATTGCATTGAAAAATTTCATGTCGCATCCTTAGAAGATAAACTTAAATACCACGTTTGGTATTTAAACGACTTTTCGTTTTTGAGTTATGCTGCTCAGATACTCAGGTAGACCGACAACACACGGATCTTTTTCTAAAAATTGCTTTTTGGGATCCAGAGGGCCTTAAAACACGTATTTTCGGTAAAATCTCGACATCGAATTTTTGGGTAGAATACAATACTTTCTCTACTTACTGCCAGTACGTAGTAGAGAAAGTAAAAGGTGTCACAAAAATGGGAATCTATAATCCCGCCGCCACATGATGCGAGTAAGACAAACAATTCACATAAGGGAGTTGACTTGACCTACTAGAGGTGATTGATGCAACTAAATTTTATATCCGCACGCTATGCATTTTGCTGCTGTCCAGTGAAGAGCTTCACCTTTAAAGTGAAGTAAGACTCAAATTCTCTTTTCGACTTTACCAGGTTTGGTCTCCGATACCCCCCCCCCTCCCAAACGCATACGTAGAACATGCGGAGGATGTTGAAGGACGGCTAGAACGAATTAAGATTTTGGATTCCATTTTTCAAATGCTTTTGAAATATATTAAAGATTAAATATAGCCTCACGAGTCCTTTGAAGGGCAAAGACCTACTTCAGCTTAGCTCTTCCTCTCTAATGCGGATAGCGCTTCCGCGTGACGGTCATGCAGAGTGTTTGCTGTATTTTGTCTACCTTCACACTCTGATATATTGTCTTATGTTACTCGCTAATATTGTCTGTACACACTTTGAAAACGTCTTTGTTTTCGCTTACTAATGTATTGACTATACGTTGATTCTTCAAACACTTTGAAGACGACTTTCTTTGGTTTTCCATGTTCCTCCGTTTATTGGTATTCTGAACCATTGCTAACCAGTTTGTGATGTGTAGAGTTTGGTCCATCTCTTTCTTGGTCAGCCTCTGTAACGGTTTCCTGTAAGCGGGTTCCACATGGTGACCTTGTAGGCCCCCTATCTACACCATCTTCGTGAAGAGACCTCCCCATTTCCACTTCCGTCTTATGACTTTGTGCGAGGTTTGTTGTTGATGAGTTTTGGGAGTGATACTTTGGAAATTTTATCACTTCAAGTGATTCTCTTAAGATCTTTTGTCCCATCTTCCTCTGGCATATTTGTACTGCGTTTGTCTGTCTGTTTATGGCAACCAAATATGATCGACAACAAAGTAGCGCTGGAAGAGATAGTGAAATTTACATCATTATGCACCATTCCTGAGGTACGAGTAGAAAAAATAAAGTGGAAGAGAGTATTAGCCTAACGCCTGGAAGAAAGAAGACTAATAAGAAGTGAATTTTGTAGAGGATAAGCGTTTCAAATGAGTCTGCGAAGTATTTCGCAAATTCTTCTTTTGAAATCACTATACAACATCACCCTAGAAATTCACTTTTTTGGTGATACACAATGGTTATCTCTCATGAGGCTCGAAAATATTTTATAATCCTCAGTTTTCTTTCTCATCGCCATCACATGATTTAATTCTTACTACATCCTTTACAAGAATTATTCGCTTTTACTGACCTTAAATCTCCATCAGGTTGAAATATTCCAATGATGTCCACAGTGACTAAGGCAGAGAATTCCTGATCTCATGGGTATGAATGTTAGATCATCGGCGCCAGCGGAACATGACCATTGTCGTAATCGTAACTTGCATCATATAAGGAGGTTACCAGTTTTCAGAGAGAGGAGAGGGAGGGGAGTGGGGTGTTCACCATCGGGCATAGAGGACTGCCTTGACGGCAGTTATACCGAGTGATTGACTGGAGCCAGCCCAGCTCATTCAAGTCAAGCGAATGCTGCACGATGAAACACGTGAAGGATTTGTGTCTTATGAACTGCACGGTGTTAAAGAGTGGCCTACGTTATAATTTAAGATTCGGTAACATCTCAAATACGCCAGTGCAACTAATTAGTATAGTTGTTAATCTGTAAATGTAAGTTTCAAATAGTAGATTAAAATGTTATCATGGTGAATTATTAAAAGGGACTTGCACAGTTAATACAGCTTTCAAACTTTTCATAGATTGACCCAATTCTTTCGAGATATCCGCCGATACACAAGCACAAAGTTTTCTCGAAATATTTATGCGATGAAGTTAATGAAAATGTGGAATGAATTCCTTTCTCACTGCCCTTACATTATCTTAGCAACCCCCCCCACGTCTTTTAAGCGCTCTAGCTTATAAACCATTATTCCCCTCTGTTAACTCAAATTTTGAATTTTCGTAATACAAACCGTTTCGTAGTTATCCCCACGTAACAATAAATTTAGAATCCTACAGTAACTTCAGGCAGCTTATGAAAATAGATGCTACGCCCCCGCGACACTTGTTATGCGACAAGAAGAGAATCTGACTATATGGGTTAGTACAGGACATCAAAGGTGCTGAGGCAAACTGTTCCTATCTTATATTTTATATTGCGTCGCTTTAGCGTATTTACTGGTTACTCTGAGAAACAGATATCTTAATTATAATGGCGTGTTATATTAGTTTGACGTAACACCATTTCTGGGATTCGTTGCCAAGGGATACGGAGGGGCGAGCTTTGTGATTTACAGCCATGTAAGTACAAAGCACAACACTAATTCCGCTTACCCCAGCAGTAACACCGCCTTTTCCTTGCCTCATTTGCCCAACACATCTTAGTTCTTACCTCATCGAACGAGACGGCACAGCGGTAACGCGCGAGGCTGGCATTCAGCAGCTCCTTGGTTCGATTCCTAAGGTTGTGGGTTTATCGTGGTTTTCCCTGGTTGACAAGGCGAATATTGGGTGCTTTCTCTTTTACCAGAATTTTCTTTCCCTCATTTCCTATAATTTCAGTTCCCCTTTCATGTTTCAGGTAGACTAAGGGGCTGTGCAGTGTCGGACAGATGGCGCTTGTTCATTGGAAAGATCTTCTCGGCCCTGCCAAATGACAGCCTTCTCCTAGTAGTCCGCCAGGTGATCGATCATCAAGCTTGGAGTCACTAGAGACCTCTGCGCGCCTCGGTAGGCCGGCCAACCTGCCTGCGGTTCCTTCACCTTATCCGTTTCTCCTTCGGGTGGTAAGCACAAAAGATCTGTGTTGGGTCGAGTTACGAGGTTCGCTGGTCATAGTTCCTAGCTCAGAACCAGCACAAGAAGACCCTTGCTCTCTGACGTCATATAGCATCAGATGGCTGACAATGGTCTAAAACTCAATAAGAAATGGACACAGGCTTATATTTATTACTTTCTCTACTACGTAGAGTAAGTAGGGGAAGTATTGCATTCACCCAAATATTCGATACCGAGATTTCACCGGAAATACATGTTTTGAGGTGCACTGAATCCAAAAAAAAGTATTTTTGGAAACATGTCCGTATGTGTGTGAACAGCATAACTCAAAACTGAACAGTCGGATCAACACCAAACTTGGTATTTAGGTTCAGTATCTTTCAGAGATGCGACACAAAGGTTTTCAATAAAATCCCCCACCCAGATTACCCTTTACATGGAACATTTTTCGAAAATTTTAATTTTCTCAAAAATAGCTAACGATTTTAATTAAAATATCATATATTTAAGATACTTTCATGACAAATAAAATGTATACCTAGAACTTTCTGGGAATATCTCCAAAAGTATTCTTCATTGTGAACGACTTTTGCATAACTGGTAAACCATAAGAGATCGAGAAAAGTTTACTACACAAAAAATGTGGATCGCGTTAATATACACAATTTATGTCCTATATATTTTTTGTTGTTGAGTGAACCATTTTCGAGATATTGCTTGTTATTCCCTTAAATTTTCCAATACTTATACTTTTTCTCAAATGGGAATTCGTTACTCGTTTTTTTTGTGCTGGTAATGCAAAGAGAATGGAATACTACACATAGTAAGCAGGTCTTAAAATATTTGACTATCGCTTAAAGCCTACCAATTCCCCTTGCATCTACAAGAAAATTAGCAATAAGATTACCATCTCGATATCTCGATTAACACGAAGCATATGGAGAATATGCGTTTGTAAAAATAGTTTGTACAAGAGTAGAGAAAGACATGTGAGTGTAACACATCAGAATTTTTTTATTATCACACCGCAAACAAATTTATTACTGTTTTTATAAACGTCATATGACAAGCACGTTGCACAGAAAGAGAGAGCGAAAAAGACAATTTTCCCAGTTAAATGCAGTAACGCGAGAGGCGATAACAATTTTTAAAACCATGTTATTAATTCACTGCAAGTACTAAATATATCCTAAATAAGGCTAACCATTCTCTTTAAAATATGTTGCCTTTTTATTATGCGTTATGTAGTAAAAATGCTCAATTAGCTTCAATTCCCAAAAATAAGGTTCTATCTTTTACTGGGGCCTTTTGTATAAGGTTAATGTGTTAAAACGCATTTATGCTATAACTGTTTTAACCTGTAAAAAAACCTAAGGTACAACAAGACAGAATTACACTAAAGCAGCAATATGCAAAATTTAACGCTGCAGAATCCAGTAAGGCCAGGGTTATTATAGAGAGCAAAGCAAACTGCACATGCAATCGACTTGCAGTCATGTCTCGGCGGTTCAATGGTCGCCAATTCAATATAAATGCAGTTATAAGAACTATAAAACGCAGTTCTGTAGCAGCAAATAATGCAGAATTGCAAGGTAGCAAGCCTTTAGCGGCATACTCTCGCAAAATTTAGCAAAGTTACAAACGATACGCTGTTTTGAAAGAAGTGAACAAGTGAATAAGGCTCCCATTCCTTTCTAATGACCTGAAAGCTTGACAAGGGTTGCAGTTGGGTGGTGGCAATGACCTTGTAGCTTGGGGAGAGTGACTGGTCACATGCCTACGTTACCAAATCATTTCAACACTATGGTACAGAACTTGGGCATATTTTATGTCGTATTTACTGAGGTTTCTCATCGTTTAGACCAGTGTCAGAGGCGGCGGCCAAGTGAAGTAGATGAAGAATTGTTCACATAACATTTTCTGCTTACTTAATTTCTTAATTTGCTTTAAACGCAGCATTTAATACAACAATCATACTTCTCATGTTTAGTACACGTAGTGTAGACTTAACAACCTTCTTTTCCTTTGTATTCAGACTTCGAAGACCTGCCCGGGACCGCTCTCCCAAAGGGAGGGGAAGCTGCAACAGCTTAACCCTCCAGCAAGAGGAATATTTCGGTTCTTCGGGTTCAGTATTTCTGTTGTTTGGGAAGGAGATCATGGTAACATGACGTCATTATTGCTTGTCTAGCTATGGAAGTGAAGAACTTCTGTCTCAGTGCTGAAGTATTTGTGTTGTACGCTCAGGTAGCAGCTTGTAAGTTGTAATGTTAAGAGCTTTAGATGAAAAGTCGAGCAGTGACAATATGTAAGCATGTGAACAATGAATGTCTTGGTTCCTTCCTTTTTCTGTTTATGTTTTCAACAAAATGGAATACGATGTCATGTGTACTTATGAGTAGTCAATAAGTAGTGTGAGGTATGAATACTGAATACAAGTCACTTTGTACCTCTTTTTATTATTATTATTATTATTATTATTATTATTATTATTCCAACAAATTATGTCGAGTGTATTTTGTTAGAAATTCCCTTTAATAGGTGGAATAAGGATAAGAACACCTATCAATTACTGAGCGGCCAATTAATTCATTGCAAACTTTCAGAAATAAATAAATTGAAAGCTGTGGGTAGCGTATAACATATAATTTAAGATATTTGGTTTTCTGAATTTTGTTGGTTATGCACTGCAAATATTAGATAACTTTATCTCCTTGAAGGGCAGAAGGATTAACTTAATCTACTAAAAGTAAGATGAGTAATATCAACAGTTCTTCCATTTTAGGGAGCATTTTATACAGCCTTTTTATCTGTTTTCTACTCCATGAGCTGTCACCAGTGTTGCTACTGGAGGGGACACGAGGTTTAACCCATACCCCTGTTTTGTTCTTTGGTTTGCCTAACGCCCAAGGAGCTTCTATTCTATTAGCATTGTGTAGCCATAAATTTCGACCACCCCCAACACACGAAGTTGGAGAGCGAAATGAGAATGACACCTAGCGTCACAAAACTTACAACTGATCAGACGCACATGACATGTTGTTATACTGGAAACTGGATGAATTAACAACACAGCGAAGTTTATTAGAAAAAGCAAGGAGAGAGAAAAAACAAGATTTTGCATAAATATGTGGCCACAATATCCTCAGTATACATCTTCGTTCTTAATTAAGTGTATTAGTGCTACAACTCTAGTTACACGAGAATCAACCAGAAACATCACACACGCAGCAGCCCATCGCAGGAGCGTCTTAATCGACGCGAATCGTCTGGACTCTGCACATTTAACCCAGGATACCCAGCATGAAGTATAATACTGTTTTTCCTAACCAAACGTTCAGCTATTCAAAAGTAGCAGAAAGTGGACCATCCAAAGATAAAGTTGTAGTAATGGAAGCACACAATGGCATTACTATAAAAGAGTACATATTCGCTATAGGCAAAATCACTGACCCCAGTAATATACGTTACGTGCCAGACATAGCAAATAACAGAATCTGCGTTTTCTTTGCTACCAAAAAGATAGCAGATGACATCAGTAATAGTCATCCATGAATCGTCATCAATGACGTATCTTTGGAGCTCCGTCCGCTAATAACTAAGAACAAAAGAGTAATCTTATCCAACTTTGCCTGGTTATCCCTAGCCAATCTGTTGAATGTGCTCTAGCCTCACTTAACATTCATCCCACTAGTTCAATTACTAACATTAGAGCTGGAATCAGTGTCCTGAATTTTCACATATACTGAATTTCAGGAGAAAATTGTTTGTAACAACATCAGACTTTGAAAAACTACCGGATAGTATTCAAATCCTCCATGAAGTCACCATTTACCTGCTGTATGTCCCTTCTGATACTCCCTCCTGTTTTCTTTACAAGACAGAAGGTCATCTGGTGCACCAATGTAAATCAGCTGTAGAAGACTCGCCGAAACACACTGATGCTTTGACCAATGAGTCTGAAATCTTTCCTCCTCTTCCTGCTATTGGCAGGGACATGGAAGATGCCAGTCTACTTCGTGAACTTAACCCCCAAGCTTCAACATCATCTCAAATATCTACATCTGCCGTCTCCACTCCGTGCCATCTACCAACACATGCGCAAGAAGCCGCACCAGGTATACCACTATGTACAAAACGTCCCTTGTCTTCAATAAGTAGTAATCCAATGTCTTATGCTACTAAACGTGAGAAACGTACTGTGACACCTCTACCAAGTACAAGACTCAACAGAAGACGAGGCTACCCCTAACCTTGTCGTTCAACCCTTACATAAAAAACCGAAGACCTCCTCTACTACACCAAATATGCCTGATTTACTTCTACCAATAAAATTCATTATGGAAAACAACCCTTACAAATATCACTCGATTTTGATCAGATGTCCAGCTTTTACGACAACACGATAGGAGCATCAGGTGTGACGCAAGTAGCTCTATCATACACATAGACCTCCAAGGCCTTCCTGAAACACTCCAGAATTTGCAGCGCTATCTTTGTGGACCTGGGTTAAAAACCGAACAACGCCACTGGAAAAAAAGGTTGATGGCTTCCATCAGTAAAGAAGAGAATACACAGAAAGAGTCTCAGAGCACACCGATGGGTTAAACTTACCTCATATCCATAATGGAAGATCTTTCAACAATACTTCAGTGGAACATAAACGGTTATGGAACCCAGATCGAATATTTACAACTTTTGTTGAGAACTCATTCTCATGTTATTTGCCTTCAAGAAACCAATTTTCGCAAAATATAACTGCCTTTATAATAAATTATACCGGCTATCATCGTACACGCGTGGACCCTAGCCATGCTAATGGCGGAGCTTCAATCTATGTAAAGGAAACTATATTACATAAAAAATACCTTTGATTACCCCATATGAAACTGTGGCAATCTCCATATATCTGACCTCAATTTTATTTGCAATCTATACCTACCCAACAGCATAGTCATTGACCTTCCCACCCTCGCTAATCTTATCCAACAATTACCCAAAACATTCATTTTACTTGGCAATTGCAACAGCCATAACATGTTCTGGAGTTTTCAAACTTCTAATCAACGAGGTAAAATTATCGAGTCTCTTATCAACTCATTCGGTTTGTAAATTTAAATTCATTATCCCCTACTCACATTCACGTAATTCATAGCACTTTCAGCAATATAGATCTAACCTTGTTTACCGCTGATGTTGCTCCTCTACCTCGCTGGTAGGCAAACCCACATCTCAGGGAAGTGACCACATTCCCATTATTATTAATTCTGAGTATACTCCTCCTCAGATTATAGGAGCGTTACACCGGAACCTGCGCAATGTAGACTGGTCTCAGTTCAGGGAGCTAGTTCAAGTTTCATTGGAGAAACTACCTCAACTTGATGAATTCTCCCAAAAAAATATCGATTCAATAGTTGCAGCATTCTCTGATGCCATCACTAACAGCACCAAGTTATGCATTCCCATTAGTCACTCATCCTTTCGACCGCGACCAGTTCCATGGTGGAATGAAAGCTGCCAAATAATAATTAAATAAATACTCAGAGCCTACTATCCATATAAACGACACCCTAATATGGGAACCAAACTGGAATACTAACGCCTCTGCGCAGCTGCTCCTACAGAAATTAAAAGAAGTAAGAATGAATAATGATTCACATACGTATCATCTCTCACTAACATGATTTCTCAGATAGAGATGTGGCACAAAATGCAAGCTAAATGTAGAATTCGTCGACCATTTTATAAGACATCTTCATTCTGCTGACTCCACCGCTCCTATAACTGATCCTCAGTAAATTGTTGATACCGTGGCTTCCACCTTCTCTGAAATATCTAGCGGCTCCAAATACTGCCCCCAGTATTTAGATAATCAACAGAAACGTGACTTAGAAAAGTTTGACTTGTCGTTATTCTTTGATAATGACCAAGTTTTCAACGGCAGAACTTTGGCAGAACTTCAAGTCGTACCTACTTAAACAGTGTAACAAAGAACCCTGGATTGGACCGAATCCCCTATGAATTCACCAAGATAATGCCAAAAATGTTTTCACGCATCTTCTATACATATACAACCACATGTGGGTCAATAAATGTTTACCAGATCGGTGGCATATATCAATCACTGCACCCATCCCTAAACCCAACAAAGATCATGCTTTACTCGAGAACTTTCGTCCCATTTCCCTAATTTGTACCGTGTGCAACCTTCTGGGAAAAAATGATCGATAAACGGCTCCGATGGTATCTAAAGAGTAATTTTTTTGACAAAGCTTAAAGCGATTCTGACAATGCCATTCAACTCTTGACAACCTTATCATTCTAGAATCTAAAATCCGCAATGCCTTTACCAACAACACCAAACTTCAACACCTAATTCTAATTAATCATGATATAAACAAGGCCTACGAACAGTGTGGTGATCCCATATCCTCTGCACATTACGGGACTGCCAAATGAGGAAAGATGTTAGCCTTCATACACGACTTCCTTCAAAACAGGCGCTTCAAAGTCCGAGCCAAGGGGCGTGTTTCTCTAAGTGTTATTCCCTGGAAAATAGAGTTCCTCAGGGTTCAATCCTAAGTGTAACGTTATTCCTTGCTGCCACCATTTCCTACACCAAATCACCAGCCAAAGGTCTACTATTTGCTGATGATCTCACTTTACTTTGCAAATGCAAGACCACTGAAATAACACAAAGATTAATTAATAACTGCTTACAACTACTCTTGAACTGGAACCACCTCACAGGTTTAAATTTCGCCCTCTCAAGAATTAAGTGCAGTGTCTTCTCCAAGGCTCGCAAACACTTACCGAATCTGAATCTTATCATCGATAAACTTCAAATCCCCGTAGTCAATGCAGTTCGCATCCTTGGTGTACTCTTCGACCGGAAACTCACCTGGATTCCTCATCTTAAACTCTTTAAAGCCGACTGCGGCCAACGACTCAATACCTTGAAAATTTTATCAGCAAGATCATGAGGAGATGACTTCAGTGTGTTACTACGCACTTACAAATCTGCCATACAACCTAAAATGCATTACGGTTCTATAGTATACAATTCAGTTTATACAACTCTTAAAATGCTATATTCAAACCAGCTTTCGGCATTAAGAATTGTTTTAAGAGCCTTTCACACCAGCTCCATAGAGAACCTACAAATTGAAGCAATCGTACCTCCACTGCAAATTAGAAGGAAACTCTCAAGTTTATCATATGCAACACGAACTGCAACGAGACCATGATCTCTAGTTCACTCTTACATATTTCCCAAATGCAATATTGGAAATGTCACAAAATTAGCCCTAGCCTCAGATTTCCCAACTCGTCTCTCAGCGTACCTCAAGGAATTTAGCATTACTCTGCCTAATATCTTCCCTTGTTTCATAGACTCAGATTATATACCCTGAAGTCTCACATACCCCTTAATTGAGACATCACTGGCTAGGCAAGGAAAATCTTCAATAGATAGTTTTTCATATTAACGCCTATTTAACGAATTATGTACGCTTTATTCAACATACACTCATATCTTCACTGATGGATCCAGACTTGGTCATAATGGATGTGCAGCGGTATTCCCTGATTACACCATACAATATAGTCTTCCCAACTATCTTTCGGTATGTTCTTGTGATTTGTTCGCAATTCAACTCTCATTGGAATACATACTTAAAAAAGATAACCTACACAATTACATAATATTATCCGAGTCCTTGAATGCTTCAACAGCCTTTCAACAAACCTCAACCCCCCAAAAAATAACCTTCAGAAACGGAACAACCAATCTCTGGTAAATCAGTATCATTCGCCTGGACTCACGTCGGAATTCTGGGAAATGAATCAGCTGATCAGGCAGCGAAAGAAGCCACCAAACATCCCCCTCAGGACATCACGGACTTCATAAACTTCATCAAAAATACTTGTATTAATCAATGGAGACAAACATGGAAAGCTACATCTAGAAGCAAGTTATACGATGTCTACATTTCCGAATCCAAATTTGAACACTAATATTTCAACCGCAAAGACAAGTTGTATTAACTTGATTACGCACTGGACATACTTCTATAACGCACAAACATCTCCTCAACCGTGACCTTCCTCCTATTTGCGACCTCTGCAGACCCAACCTCACGGTTCATCATTTCGTTACAGCCTGCCGTCGTTATATACAACACAGAGAAAGATGTGACATCCCCAACAGCCTACAACACGCCCTAAATTCAGCACAACAAATAACTTTAAACTTTATGTAAACGACAAAATTGTTTAACAATGTATAGCACACTTATCTAGAAAATGTTATGTTCTGTGTACTATTAATAGTAATTTTAAAATGGTGTATTTTTCATTGTAATAATATTTTGCATTCTAAAGTAGACTTTATAGTTGAAGAGACAATAAAGAAATAAAATAAAAAAGCTACCCTCAGATTGTTTGGACTGCAGGTTTCACCCCGTACAACAAAAACGCGTGACTTGAAAGTTTGCGTTAATAGCCTCTTACAAAGAAGCGGCGCTTATGACATATACAGGTTTAATACGATCCAAACTGAATTACGCCTCGATAGCTTACAGTTCTGCCTCAACTAATACGCTGAAATTACTGGTCACGATATAGACAACTCGCTGAGAATAATCCTTAGAGTCTTCAGGGCTAGCCTCGTTAGAAGCATGCAAATCGAAAATCAAGAACCACCTATAACTATCAGAAGAAAACGACTGAGTGTATCTCACGCAATTAAATTAGCAGTCAAATAAATGTATACATATGTTTTTCCAGAAACACTACAACCCACAAAAATCGTCGCACTAGAGACCTTTTCATATTAGAATGGTTTAATAATTTAAGGAAAGAAGGACTAGATATTCCAATAACGACTCTATAAACAACTTAGCCGTTGCTAAGTAGATCTGCCTGTATATAATATGCAAATGAAAACTATAACTAAAAACGCAACCCATTACAAAATTCACCAATCATATTTCAATGAAGTAAGAGTAAACTATACTAATGAGTAATCGCGTATAGATTTACACAGACGGTTCTGCTATTGAAGTACACAAAGGAGCTGCGATTTTACAATGCTCTATGGACTACCAGACTTCTATACCGTATTCACGTGTGAATTATTTGCCATAAAGCAAAGCCTTACGCAAATCCAGCAAGAACATAAATGCACGTACTTTATGATTTTCACATATTGTATGAGCGCAATACATGCCTTAAAAGCCAGATATTCACGCAACGCTATAGTACAGGAAATACACAGCTATTCCACCATATTAAGGGAAGAGGAAAATAAATCACAAATGCATGGATACTTTCTCATGTAGGTATTAAAGGCAACGAAGAAGCAGACTTCGCAGCGCGAGAAGCTACTAAACATCCCCAAAATGACCCTAACATAGCTACCACCTACCAGAATATCGTATCTCATGTGGAAAATAAAGTAAAAGAACTGGACTAACAGAAGGCTTAGTAATGGCCAAATCAAACTACATGACACAATACCTTCTAAGTTTGCATCTACCACTATATTAATAAATTTAAGATGCCATGATGAAATAAAAACAAGACTTCGCAATGGCCACACAAGACTCGCACGTACTGCCATTTTATGCAAGAAACCGCTACCTGAATATCAACAGTCATCAAACCGTAACCATTAAGCACATCTTCAAAGAAGTCGTCCTCCGTGGTGTAGTGGCTACCATAATAGCCTCTAGTCCCCGAGGTCGCAGGTTCAATGCCGGCGGAGGGCGATGGATTTTTTCGAGCGTAAAAATCCTTAGCATGGCTTCCTTCGGAAGGGAAGTAAAACCGGTGGTCTCGTGTCGTAGATTTACGCCACGTAAAAGAACCTCAAGCCTGATAGAGATTTCTTAGCAAAATTTCCGGTGTTTCACGCCAATATAGAATGTGACACTAAGGACCACAGCAGTTAAAGAGCGTCCATAAACAAAACTCAATTTAATTTTTATCTTTACAGAATGTCCAGGATACTAGAAAAAAGAAAACAGTACAGTATAAGAGCTCATCTTCCAACAGTATTCAATAACCGAAAATTATCCGAGCTATCCTTAAATTTCTTCACTCCGCATATTGTATAACCTCCTATGACTGTACAGCAACCGTATAGGATTTATTTTACAAAATCTCGTGCGTTGTAATATGCTCAAATAATTTGTTGCTATGCATATATTGCACCGTAATAACATTATTGCATTGTATTCACATTGTTGTATTGTTCAATAATTTGTATGTCGCAATATTACCACTTATATTAAGTGACAATAAATAAATTTAAAAAAAAACAGCATTTGTATCTTTTCTAAATTTTGCGAGAGCTAAATGTAGCGTTTTTAATATACCAGCCACATAAAAAATGAGGTAGGTCGCGTGTTGCAAGTTGTTACAATGGCTTCACTCCACCTTTAGGCTTGCGACTATTAAACTTTGATGTTTTTATTTTTTACTGTCGATAACGCGTTTAATGACTTAAATTTGAAAATAATAAATTCAAACAAGCGAAGTAGGCTTAGTCAATAGAATTAACTATTATTAATCATAATCCCATAATACTCTATTAATTTTCATGAACTACTTTAAGAGAATCCCGGAACAAATTAATCGCAGGTTACAATAAGCTGTGGATCATTATGCAGGCGATATGCATGTTCAATAAGGGCATTAGCAACTATTAACCTCTATTACTGATAAAGTCGGGCATTAAATTTCCGCATGCAGATTCCGAAATGGTGCCAGTACGGTTTAGAGTAGCTACTGTATAATCCCTTTCAAACTTCAGTAATAATTTACAATCCGCAATTTCAGTTTACAGGAACTCAGCTGTACGCTTGCAAATCTAACTTTTTTGGGACAAGGTGCAGACAGCTATATGTAACACAATTTTGTTATCCGTTAGAAGCAATTTACGGTAAATCCACCACTCATCATCCACTAACCATCACCGTATATTCTTAATTATATTCTTTAAGTGCATACCTACTTTCCTTCAGTCTAGAATTGAAACATTGATTATATTATTTATTTAAATTAACAGACATACGGGATTAATGCCAATAATAAACCATTATATGCAACCCATGAAACATTTCAATTATCGAAAGTTGTATCTAAAAATGGCCTCCATTTCTGCAACAATAACCTACCAACCTATATTCATACCGCCGAAAATGCTATAACTAAAGTCGAGAATTACATGCAAATGCATCTTTTTATAGGATCATTGGACATAGCTCAAACTTAGTACTTATCCATTTCATTACCTTCTGATTCTAAATATGTGTACTTTTTCTTTGCATATTTTGACCTTTTTGGGGGTAAAAACACGTATAATTCATATATAAGCATTTTTAGCTTAATTATCCATATAATATAAATAATTTTTAGCTTAAATGGATGAATGTGCATTATTTTCAGTTTAAATGCATTTTTAATGGTTTTGAGTAGACCCTCTCAGTTTTTCGATTTTAGATCCTTATTTTTGCTTCAGGAACCAGAATTGAAGGAAAGGGGCGGATAACAGAAATAGAAAGCTTGAGGCAGTATTTTTAACACTTAAATGATTTCAGTCTAATTATATAAACATAAATTCAATAATAGCCCGCCTTAAAGTAATATGTGTATTTAACAATATATAAAATGTATATTACAGCGATTGTATATGTTTGTATTATTGTATCCATGTGTAATAATGTTATGTGAACGTAATACGTAATTTAATAATGTAGGAGCTGTGAGAATAATAAGTTAATTGCTAACAATGAGGTAACAATGAGGTAACCTTGAGACAATAATGAATTTGAAAGTTTAAATGCTACTAGTTATTATTGGAGCAACAATAATGTAAATTTTGAAACAGTTTAAAAATAGTCAATCAACAACCAGAAAAAGTTTTGCTAAATGAAAGTATTCTATTGGAGTAGGATTAGCCAAACAGAGACTTGAAATACAGAAATTTACAAGTTTAGACGGTTGAAATCAAGTCAGTTGCTTGTAGACAGTGCTCATAACTGGACGCGTTGGTTGCAGACAGCGTTACTAACCAGACGCAAAAAGTGTCCTCAAGAAATTTAATACGTATTCGTGTGAGACGAAAAATAAGTTTACGTGTTAAAAAGTGCAAGTAATTAATTAAAGAACCTCACAGCTCTCTATATCAGTGAAGTGTTATTTAAATCGTATCAAGTATTAATAAAAGCAGTGAAGTAAAATTATAATCTATGTAAGCCTACATTCTTAAGTCGCAACACAACCCTGCCAAGACATCCATGTCTCTAACAATAATACTGACGCAGCCAAGGCAAACATAAATATATAATATTTAAAGAAACAGTTTAATTACAAAGTTAATTTTTTTTAAACTTTGGGCAAAAGCCACCAGAAATTACATTTGGGGCGAAGGCTACCGGAAACTGTTTACTATACGTGCGGTTGTAACTACTTCAAGTTCGACTCCCCAACAGTTCAAATATACTACAACTCCTTCAATATAACTTCTTCAAATAAGCATCCCAAAGCGTGTTGCAAACAAGTTACAACAAAATACTTAAGTTAAGATTCTCACAGTAGGATGACTTTCCCAGAATTTTACCGTCAGCCTCTGCAGACCGCCTGTCATAAACAGATATATTTATCCACAACAAACTATGGCAGCTTTTGATTTCAAGACAATGGAAATTTAGCCAAGTCCGGTACCGCGGCTGACGCGACAAATACCCAGCAGCAGAGTGGTCTTGTGGAATTTGAACAAACCTTATCAGCAGTTTTGATTCTTCTAAAATTGAAATCATACGCTAAACTGTCTCCGCAGTGTGTGTGTGTGTGTGTGTGAGTGTGTGTGTTGTGCGCGCGCGCACGCGCCAGAGTGTGAACCTCGTGTGTTAATGTGCTTCTAAAATGCCTCCAGTTAAAAGTTACAGAAGTGTACTCCTTGCACAATGGGTAAAAGGAAAGGATTTTATTAGATCAGATGGGGATGTTGTATTATTTGATTGTTGTAGTGAAGAAGTAAGCTATTCTTTTTCCAAAAATTTTCTACGACACTTGTTCTTTGTAAAACATTACAAAATTTATTTTAAATAATTAGTTAAAAAAGAATGACAGTTTTTAAAATCATATCCATATACGGAAGTGAATTAAAGAATTGGGAACAAAAATGATTTTTATGATATTTTAATGCATTTTTCACTTGATCGTGCATGTATTGTAATTTGATAGTGCATGAATGCATGTATATTTTGGGATTTTATAGTGCATGGAATTCTCGTCTTTAGTTATAATCCAGGTGGAATAGGTCAATTTCACTACATATATTGTCTTTAAGGTCCATAAGGGAACAGTCCCAATGCTTCCAGCAAGATGACATCACAGCACACACGGCAGTTGTGCATTGACTATTTGGGAATCAAGTCATCTCGACTTGATCACCAATGATTGATTCCCACATGACTTTCTGTACCCGATATCGTTTCTACAAACTATTCTTTCAAAAAGCCGAATCGATAGTAATATGGTGAAAATTGTTGGGTACTGGCCTTGAAATCCCATAATCTTTCGACATCGCTAGAAAATTGAATAGCGATAGATCCTAACAAACGAAGGAAAGAAAAAAAAAGGACAAGATATTGGAAAATTCAAACCAATAACAACGGATATCTCGAAAGTGGTTAAGGTACAAAAAGTTTTTTTTGAGATAAACAATGAATTTTAAAGAGATCTACAGTTTATGTGTAGTACGTTTTTGACTATCTCTTTTAGCTTATCCGTTAGGTATATAAAATTATACCAAATTCCTTTTAAATGAGAAGTTTACAGGATATTCCCAGAAAATCCAAGACGCCTATACACTTTATTTGTCATGTAAATGTGTTGGATATATGGCATTTTAATCAAAATCGTTAGAGCCACTTTTGAGAAATTAAAAAGTTCCGAAATTTTTTCCATGTATAGGTAGTTTGGAATCGAGGATATTTTCTTGAAAATCTTCGTGCTGCATCTTTTGAAGATACTGAACTTAAATAACAAGTTTGGTAATTATCGGACTTTTCGTTTTTTTAATTATACTGTTCACACACACACATCGGACCATTTTTAACAATTTTTGGGGGTCAGAGGGCCTCAAAACATCTAATTCTGTTGGAATATCGACATCAATTTTTTGACTAGAATGCTCTACTTACTCTACTTACTGTAAGTACATAGCAGACAAATTAAAAACTACAACATCGTGTTATGTTATTTGTGCAAGTTTGACGCGCTGTAACGTTACGCCCGGGTCTCGAATACAGTTCACCCAATACAGTTTTCTGCGACAACAGTTATAGAGGCATTGTACTGAGGCCTCAAATAAATTCAAAGGATGAAGCGAAAGTTGTCTCTCTGCCTTCCGATGATCTGTTTCTTAATTCAAGCCACATCATATCCAGCCACCAGCATTAATTTTATAGCAGATAGATGTGCAGAACCTATGTCTTTCGACTGAAATAGAGTTGTACTCAACAGTCGCTTTTAAGTCAGAAGCTCTGTTCTCGCAGCGAGATTGAGACGTAAAATATTAATTCTCTTCCCTAAAGTCTTCTCTTTGCCTTTTGTGCTTTCATGTTCCTTCTGTTCCCAGCGAGTTTCTTTTCTTTCTCTGTTCCCTCGCCCTCCCCTCGACTCTTCAAAAGAGCAATGGAACAAAAATACCCGGCTGGAAACTGAAAATGCAAAAGGGAAAAAGAATCCTGTCCATTTCCAAAGCCTGTAATCATTTTAACCCCTTCTACTCCCACGCACGTATTTCAACGGTTTTACGTTCTCAATATGCGTTTCAACATTAGTGTTATAGGAGCGTTTGAAAAGGCAACAGAATTTGCCAGTACTCAACAACGTTTTAGCTTAAAAAGTAGACATATTACTCGGGAAATCGGTTACAGTAAGTAAAAATAACATGCCCTTCGGTTATTTTCTTAAACTCCAAAATGTGTGTTGTATAAATAAACTCTTTTCTAGCCCAGTATAAAAACTCATTATTTAAAAGCTTTTCAAAATCTCTTTATCCATTTGGACCAGAAATTTACGGAAAGTGCCACTGGCATTCTGAATATCTCGAGGTTTACTTCCTCGTAGTCAACAGACATTTATATATTTTTTTTATTTTTGTGTTTGCTCTATTTATATGCCGTCTTTAACATCTCGGGTCATATCGGCGGTTTTTACCTTTGGAACAATTGCTCATCGGCAATGATGTTCACTCGTTTACAGTTGTAAACCATTGGGTTGGTGTTACTTTTGATAATTCACTTACACATTCACACTGGCATCATTCATACTTCCAGACATTAGGGGGGAGTAGGGAATAATCATGGCTAAAGAGAAATTCCCACCCTTCTGTCGGGAATCAAACCCGGGACCTTATGTATTTGGAAGGTAGCATGCTAACCACTAGACCAAAGAAACAGTCTGAAATCTTTGTATGGACTACATTTTGAGCACTTACCTGAACCTCATTTCTATGAAATCAGCGCATCAATGGCACATATCTCGGTTCAGGAATAATAATATGCCATCCTATGGGATTGTGTTTCTTCTTCCAAGATTAAACGGCTCCAATTGTTCCAAAATAAGCTATTGTGACCGCCCCATGGTACATCCAGAATTCACAACTTCACCGTGAATTGAGAACTGCCAACATGTGAGAGCACATCTCTACCACAATTCACAGATTCTTTGCTCATTCCTCCAGTACCTGGAGTGACTGGCATATGAGCATCCTCATTATTATGTATTCTTTAAGAGTTATATTCTATGTCGCAGTATAGCATTTAGCCATGCTCAGTAAAAAGGAATAATCGCTGTACCCGGTATACTGTCATGCAGCGTTCTTGAGGAGTTGCCTGCCCAAGCCCGTTTGCCGCTTTCGCACTACGAGCTCAACGACAGTCGTTAAGAATAACATCTTTTCTCTTAAAAATAGTTTTCCTACATCGGAGCTATCTTTGAGTAACAACTCATTTCACACGAACCATTTATTTACTCTTTAACAACAGGCATTTCTATCAAACGTTCACGCTAACCGGTTGTACGATAACTTCGGGAGATATAATCAGACCTTTAAAAATTTAGTACTGCCCCAGAGATAATATTGCAAGTCGCCCATTAAGATATAAGTAAAATTTGTAACAAATGAAGGAAATTTATATTTTTATGTTCGTATTTTGCTTATACTCTTTTTATAGTAACATAGTTTTACTTAATATCCTTCATTTTTAAATCTCCAAACCGGCAATCAAATAGCCTCATGCCATTTACGTAAAGTAGAAAGTCAATCTTCAAGTCCATTTTTATTTTTCCCTCCTCAAAACACTCTGCACATCATAGTTTGTAATTCACATGCTTGACGTTTTCAAGACAACTTCATATATTGGAATTAAAAAACTTGTTCTGAAATTATTAAGCAATTTTGTTTTTTTTTTTCATTTGGAGTTAATGCTTGTAATGGTCCATACTCAAGACTGAAAAATTCATTAACACGTAAGCAAACAATTTTGTTTTACTATACCAATAATAGTTATTAATCAATGCCTGCATAACAATTTCTTTACATTGAACTTTTAAATTCAAAGTAAAATTTTCGGGAAATGAAATAAACTGTTTGTAGCATGGAGCATTTTATGTTAGTACAACAAAAGAGATTAATTGCAAATAAAAAGAACCCTTCCATAAAGCTAATTAAAATAATGTAATCTCGGAGTAACTGAGCTCACCTTGGAGGTTTTCTGGGATACATAAACCAGATGAATAACCGATCATAGCATACTGGTATAGATCTGCAAGGAAAGCATAAGAACCCTGATTCGACTTTTTGAAACCCAATAAAACTCTCAGAATTAAATTTATTCTTGCGTTTAAAGCAGTCATTTTTATGAATTACTCCGCCTATGCATATCTTCTCGCATCGCATAAATCATGACTGTGCGTAATCGTCTTCCAAAATACCCACATGTCAAAATAATCCAAAGATGGGATCAAAGTAAATAATATCCCATCTTTGAACACCGTGAGTCCTATGTGTTAGTCAACCCTTGGTATATAGGAGAGTTTGATGTGAGGATCGGATCTCTTGCAGAGATAATGAACATCACAGCAAAGTTCTGCCTTTCTCAAACATATATACCCATCATCAAAAACTTTAAAAGAATCCCTGGGGGGTTATTCGATCTTCAAGGCAGGAGGGTTCCACTGATACTGATGCGACAGGCTCTACGCGATATCCATCGATCAGTTATGATAGCCTGTGTTGAACGTTACATGTGATCAGGGTGGGCTGAAGTCGTTTTATTCCTCAGTGTTTATATCTTCCATCATGCGTGCTACAGCACCATACCGCTGAACGCATTTTCTGTCTCTACGAACCGTGTGGGTGGTTTAAGTGGAATTAATAAAGGGCTAGCATGTGTGTATAGACTTTCATTTGGATTTCCGGTTACAGGCGTTAAGTAACGTGATAATTCAAGAGCGGTAGGGATGTATTTTGTCTGCTCATTCTTCCATTCATCGTCATTGCCAAGCTTGTATTAGGCAGCGAATTGAGCAAATTAATGTTGAAAGATGTTAATTTTTTCCCCGTTATGTGTTTCTTTGAACTGTAAAACCGAGCGACTGTCTTCCTTAATGAAAGACAATGTTCAGTAAAATTGTATTTTATAAACAATCCCTTTCATTAATTTCTGAGCCTAGAAAGAACATTTAAAAAAATCACTACCATTGTTCAGTTTCGAAAAATAAAAAAAATCTTCTGCGTCGCGCAACTTTAGAGAAGTGCTTAACTGCCAAAACAGTACTTTAAAGTAGACATTTCATATATTTCAGTCATTTAATATAATATTCCAATGTTTCACAAACGTAATAATTAATGCAAATTATATTTATACTCGAAATTTTAAAATTCCTTATAGTTCTGCATGAAAGATTTTCTAAAATAAAAATAAAATAAAAGCCTTGTGGAGCAGAGGATTAATTTATATGTGGATTTATTTTAACATTTTACAAACTTTAAACATAAAGCATTTCTGTCTTTGAGAAGTTTAAAAATGTAATGTAGAGCACACATTAAAATTTTCACTCAGTCGTATAAGGTAGTTCTGTATATAGCTCAAGATAAAACGATAGTTTGGAACGCACACTTTAACTTTCATTAGTGAAGCAGTGACATTTCCTTGCTGCAGGGGCACTTTATACGACTTCAAGGGTCAAATTATGATCAAGGGTCATAAATGAGTAATTTACATCTCAGAATTTTAAGGATGAAAACTGATGTTTTAGGCATCTAAATAGGTTTGAAAATGATCTAACTGGGCATTATAAATTTTTAATTTTAGGACGGAAAGAATGAATGCTTTGATATCTAATATGCGTCACAAAATGATAAAATTAGATACCATCTTTCAATCATGCAGGAAAATGAGTAGTTTTACATTTTTCTGAGAATGAGTATAAAGATTATATGTTGTTTGTTTTCATAATTAGCAGCACAGCACACTATCAACAATTTCTCCAAATTTTCAACAACTATGTAGACTGTCTTTTGTGTGTTAAAATATTTTTAAAAGCTGAAAATGATATTTCCACTGACACAGATGTTATAGAACCAACTTGTTACATTTTCCATGCCCAATTTTTCTGAAATTTCTCCAACTTTCCCGAACAAAATATTTACCATGTGGATCATTACAGCACACCCGCAATTTTTTCGCAATGCACTCTACCACTTGCACCTTACATTGCCCCAGCTTCTCCCTTAGCAGCACTAAGCTTCACATCATCTTCTTGCACCACTGATACCTGATCCGACAGTTTCCTTTATGTTCCAGCTTCACTACTGTTGAAGACAAGAAGAGCAAATTGTCTTTATGTAAACAGGATCTCGCTTCAATGCTGAATTTTTCAACAGTTCCTTTGCAGACAAAAACACAAGCTTTACTCTCAGTAGGAAGCTGTTTTACCATAGTAGCAATATCATTGCAGTGTTCCGCATAATATAGAGCTGGCTATATTCAGGTGCTCCAACGTGTTAGAACAGGTTAAAGAAGGTGTGTTTCTGGAAGTTTTTTCTTGAATACAATGCGGAAAGTTTTCTTCATATCGGAAATCATTGCGGAATTCATTTCGTTTGGTTTTTGAGATCCGCTGAAAGGCATTGGATAAACAGGAGAAATGTAGAATGTCAGGTTAGGTTAGAATATTTTTCGAGGCTGCATTACAGGAAGCAGCATTTGTACAGATAAGAAGAATCCTACTCTCTTCAACACCATTAGGAAACTGTCAAATTTTGTTTACGGTCACACAATGGACTGTTAGGCTGAATTCACAATGCAGCCGTAGGCGTAACGCAAGAAGTTTGAACGGGCTTCTAGATCCATAAACAAACTGCGGAAATGTTCCGAGTGCACTGTAAGTTTCAAATTGAATAATATAACCAACAATACCAAATAAGAAAGTTCACTCAATATTTTATAAATAAGTAGGTCACAAAAAAATACAAACGCCCAACAGCCGCCCGTAGCATTAGTGACAGCACGACTATTTGACCAAAACATTGATAGTAGTTGATATGGAAACAGGGTCATTATTCCGTATGTGGGTAATGAGTACTTTCGTTATCAACCTGAAACACATTACTTGTATCATTTTAGCGTTGCTGTCGTTGCCAACATTGTAACATCGAGGGCCCTAAGCCGCAAGGCGTAACCGAGGGATTGAGAACCCTCAGTCTCAGCGCGTAGTCGAGGGATGTTTTTAGAAGGAGAGGTGTGGAGCAGCTACGGAGCGTAGCCGTAGGATCTGCGCGTCTAAACTCGAATGATTCAGTTTAGCTACATTTTCCTTGCTTCGCGACATTCCGTTAGCCATATATTTTTTCATCTCGTTCGTAATATCTTCTGACAAGATTTCCGCAAAAGCTAAGAGGTCGCCAACAAGGGCCCAATATTTTCGATAAAGCAACAACTCCTACACAATTTAAGAACCCAGGATGCTACACAATCAACTCTGCGTATTAAAAAACCCGATTCCGTAAGTTTCTTAAAATTGCATACCTCCTTCCGCATACGGAATAATGTCCGAAAACTACAGCAAGTTATGTGTGCTGATACAGCTGCACAAGATATATTAATGCAATGTTCATTATCTCTTTGCGCCTTATGATTTGTGAGCCAAGAAATCTAGACACAGATGCCGGGTTCATCCACTAAATGAAAGAGGATTCAATAAGGAGACTACCATAACCGCTTGAGAGAAATGAGAGACGGTGACCCACAATATATGTGGCACGGCCTAATGGAAGAGTGCACGCATGTACATTAGACGGTTAAAGTCTCGCATGGCGATCATCTGCTGTTGAACAGCAGGCAATGCAAAGAGAAATAAATGCAGAATTCTTCCTCTATGCACGCAACGCAAGCATAAAGTTTGGAGTTTGCAAATTCTTGCGTTGCGTGACTCTATGCGAATGCTTCCATTAAATAACATGAATGCAAAGTCTTGCGCTTATGCTACGTCTGCGCTTACATTCCATTGTGAATGGGCCCTCATTGGCTTTGTGGAGCTCTCTGGTTGCCACAATATGTTGTTGGGAAAGCGTATTATGAAGTTTACATTTACATCTGCAATATATCTGTTGAGAGCATCCTTCGTTTCGGCGACACCTAACTAGATGCAGGAATCTCCTATATCCTCCCTAATTACAGGAAGTGTTTTCTGATACTCAGTAACTATATTTTTCTTCCTGAATATAGATTCATATGGAACGGGTTTTTGGCATTACTTTTACAAAATTTTACGGAATACCTTATTTTGCACCGTAGCATGGAATACTAGCTGCTATTAATCCCCTGCAAAGATCTGAACTGAAATAAGTTGTTGCCAAAATCGCGGAAGTTTAAGTCAGTAGCGTTTGTTTCGGCAAATCCTTTTCTCTAGCTCTTCCTGTGTGTCTTGCGCCATTTACTTGCTGTTTAATGTGATATTTTCTTTCGTGTAAAATCTGGAAGAATGGTTGGCTTTATTAAGTATGATTCGGAAGAAACCGTTTTAATTGACTTAATTTTCCTTCAAATTGATGTTCAAATGACTGTACAGCCTAATCTTTAAATAATAATAATAATAATAATAATAATAATAATAATAAATTTTATAACCGAAAAGAAGTACAGGCCTATTATGTATTAAAAATTAGTTACGGGCATGGCTACCCTAACAAATAAAATGCGCAATTCTCAGATGTTGGTTATATAAACGACATAAGATAACTTTCCCATGCTAAATAAACTCATTATCCACTACCCAGGAACGAATAAGATTTCGAATGATTGTATTTTGGCATTGTTTCTCCTCACACTGCTGTGCAGTACCTGACACAATGCAGGATTGCACCAAACCATACACACAAGAAGAAAACTATAGTAGGAGTGGCATTTAAATTATGTATTGCGCATTGTCACGCACGGTGTTTGAATCGTTAATCAGGAGCATGTCACTTTCAATAAATTTTGTTCTTTGACTGATGCTGTACGTTGGAAAAGTAGAACGACTGAAAAATCTAATGTCACAGCCGGGATTTGAACCACGGGTCTTCAGCTTACTAGCCGCTGCTCTAACCCACCAAGCTACCGCGAGAACATGCTAGCACAACCATGTGAAATCCCGACTATGACGTATTTTTCGAACTGATTCTACCTTTACAGCATGTCAATTATTGTTGGCGCGACCAGCCGTGAATGTTTAACTTTTCATTGTTGATATGAATTCGCTTGTAGACCTCGCATAACGAAGCAATGTCGTTCCGTACGACGTGAGACAAACTTAAAAATAAGTATTTCTAAGCAAAATATTTTAATTCTTAAAAATTACCTTGTTTAGGCAGTTTTACGCACAAAAAGGCGAAAATAGGCGCTGACCCCGTTTTAGGTCGTATATTTAGACACCATAAAAGCACTACAAATGAGTATAACACGTTTTGGTGGACAATTACTGTGAGTCAACAAAAATGAATAAAACTGCTTAGGCGATTTCAGCAAACTAGGGTGCTTTAATGTACTAAATCATGGATATAAATTCCAACCTGAATCCAGAATCCATGCTCACTGAGAAAACAGATGGAAACCAGCGTCAAAGAAAGTAAGAAGAGAATGCTTACATGTTTAGCCCTCGACCACAAGCCCAACCCGCCACCAAATCCTCAGTGTAAGAGTGCTGCCCAGATTAGGAGTTAAGAATAGTCAGACGGAGGGACTCCAGTGCGCTCGTAGGTCACAGTGGGCCCTTTGTGTTTCCAATGTGACCCCTGGAAGGAAGGGATGAACAGGAGACCCGAAGGGCGACAGATGCAGGCGACCATGTACGCTAGCGAAGACGGGGTCTCCAACGATTTCAAAACATACCAATCTGACACAGGCTACCCCTGGCTTAGCCCCCCGCTATCGGGGGTCCCAGGTGTAGACGGAAGGGAGCCCAGCAGTCCCACAAAGTGCCAGGGGGATATCTTTCCATATCACAAATGCCATCGTTTTGCCGCAACACACCAACCGCCGTCGACCGGCCCTACAACCATGAAACAGACGAAAGGAAATAATGGACAGAAAATTCGTCGTAGAAGAGGGACCACCAAAAGCATTTGCCTACCAACCAGGCAAATCATATAAAAATGCCCAGTCAGAGTAAACAGCCTCCCGACGGGAATCAAACCCGGGAACTCCTGAATGCGAGCCTCGCACGTTACCGCAGTCATCTCTCTCGGTTGTTATCCATGTAGAGTAAAGTCAAATTATTTAGGTATAAGTTTCCTTAGTGATTAGATCAGTTAATACGTCTTGGATTCCAGCTTTCTCGGCGAGAAAAGTTCTTGTAAAACCAAGCAGAAAATAAAGTATAGATGTGTAAGGTTATTCTCGTGTAACCTCACTTATTAATATTATTATAACTGAACTAAAATGAAAACTGCCCTTTACTGACCTACTTTTGAGACTTTGTCATTTTATCGCTTTCCATCATAAGCTGGTCTTATGCAATATCATTCCACACTACACAGACTTTTAGGCCGAGAACCTTTTGGCGCTTGTGATATTATTTCTTAATTTTACAGAAAGGGTTCTCTAAAAGCATGTGCACTGACTCTCCTCTCTCTAGCATACTCGGGAGCTCTGAAAGCAACTTGTGCTTATCTAAAGTCCGTGTCCCTTCATGTTTCCACCTCTAGTGGCAGAGTTAATCACTAGGACATGATACCGCTAATGGAGATAACAGAATCTTCAGTAGTTTGCTATCCAAGATGTGCAACATGTAATACTTGAAGCCGCAACATCTGCTTGCCATTGGGTAGTAGTGAATGCAACAGCTGCGGCATAGGAACAAGAGAAACCTCATCACATTCACCACCACTAGCGCCATCACAGTTAGGCCTTGCAAAACCCTACAGTCCCTTGCAGAAACAGCTTTCAGCTGGCACATTGCTTTTCTCATGAATTTTTGTGGTGTAGAGTTTCTTTTTTTTCTTCCTTTCACAATTTAGTCCACTGGGTCTGCCTGCTTTCTTGGCAATCTGCTTGCATTCGTTCTATTGATATGTTTCAATTTTTGTTATGTTCTATAATTTCTTCAAATGGCTAATCGGTAGGTCTCCTATTTCTGCACTAGTTAATCTATCCAATGCTGTTACTCCCTTAACAGATATAAAAAAATCTCATTTCTGCCGCCTGCATAAGAGGTCTCTCTCTCTCTCTCTCTCCCTCTGTTTTTTGTTTTGTTTTGAAATCCAACTTTCACTTCCATAAAGTATTACTGGACTGTCATTATCTTATAAAATTTCAGCTGTGTTTCCTTTGTAATGTTTTTCAAACTTCTTATTATCTGTACCACTGTACATTGCAGCCATGACAGTTGAAATGTTGTTGCTCAAGTATTTTATCTTGTATTACTATGTTTACTATTTTAGGCTTATTTTCTATGATGGTGTATGTGATTACTTATTTTACGAGTTTTACTTTATCTGCTGCTTTTCGAAGGTAGAATGTATAACCTACCTAACTCTCTGATAGAGCTTTCGCTGGAGAGGTACGTTTTGAGAATTTATAAATGAAAGCACATAAAAACATAAAACATCTTTAGAAACAGGTTGTGTGTGTGTGTGTGTGTGTGTGTGTGTGTGTGTGTGAGCGCGTGCGCGCATGAGAAAAGAAAAGGATAAGAGATAAGCATAAATAAAACATCTGATGTGTTACATTCACATTAATTTCTCTATCTATCGTTTGTTAGTGGGTATACAAACTATTCTTATAAAAGTCTTTTTTCTATCCACTTCATTTTAATCGGGATAAACCTTTGTAGAAATAGCTACATTACAAATTTCGTTATAGGTACCTACAAACGTAAACCGATAGTCAAATGTTTAAGAACTGAATGTGGTGTTAAAAATTCCACTGTTTCCATGCAGTCGCGAGAAATAACTGAACATCAACAAGGATTTTAAAAGAATGACAAGTATTGAACAATTCGAATCATTAATTACGGATATCTAGGAAATGCCTTATAGCACAGAAAAAGTTGTTTGGAGTAAATTGTGTATTTTAAAGAGGTCTACATATTTTGTGTAGTAAATTTTGGTCCGCCGCTTAACCTTTACCAGTTATACAAAATTCTGTAAAATTACTTCCGAATGAAGAGGACTACACAGGATACTCCCAGAAAATTGAAGATATACATTTTATTTTTATTTAAATAGCTTTAATATAAGGTGTTTTAATCAAAATCTTTAGAGCCGTTTTTTAAAAAATTCAACATTTCTAAAAATGTTCATGTAAAGGGTAGTTTGGGGTGGTGATTTTCTTGAAAATCTTCGTGTCGCATCTTTGGAAGGTACTGATCCTAAATGCCAACTCTTCATTTTTAAGCTATGCTGTCAGACACACATACACACACACATGGATGTTTTTCTAAAACTGTTTTTGGATTCGGGGGGCCTCAAAACGTTTAAGTATTTTCAGTGAAACCTCGGTATCGAACTTTTAGGTGAAATGCAATACCATCCTACTTATTATGCAAGTGGTAGGGAAAGTAAAACCAAAGGGTCCATTAAATATTCACACATATTCCAACGATCTTTAAAGAACGCAAGGCGAAGATTCACAGGAAATATCACAACCAAAAAAAAAAGTCTTTTCATTGTCAAAGATGGCTCTAAAGGCTGTAATTAAAATGTTTTATTTTCAATTATCTATATGTAGCCCATAAAGTCTCATTATTCTCACTCAATTTAAAATAACCGTAAAGTGTAAAAGACACAAAATTTTATTGCAGGCAAAATACAATTCATTAAAATGCAAAACAGATATCAAACAGCTTACCGAAGATTTACTGTACAAAGAAAAAGAATTCGTATCTTTTACGGACACAACGTTAAAGTCGAAGCATAATCATTCGTCGCTGAAGAGCGGCGTTTCAATATTGTTACTCCTATTTTCCGCCATAACTTGTAGCAATCATCCGTCTACTATCAGTGTAGGTTACCGATGTAAGCGATAGGGTCACGAAGATTCGGACTACAAGTAACAAAAATCAACTTGATTTAAACAGTGGAATTTTGTCTCCGGATCCTGCATTTAACAAAGCCGCATTACGTGATCTAAAAACACTCCAGCCATTTATTTATAGTGAATGAAGTACAATGGTCAGAAGAATCCTGCCCAGTTTGGTAAAACTTGAGGGATTTAAAGTGGAACACAGACTGCTTACTAAGAAGAAAAAAATATTCATGTGATCTGATAAACATTATTATTATTATTAATAATTCATTCATTCATTATCTGTTTATCCTCCTCTTATGTAGGACGTACACCCCCCAGGACTTACAAGCGGGTGCCTGGGGTCAGAGGCCCGTCGAGGAGCAGACACTCATGGATCAAACAGAGCATCCAGGATGGGTGATCAGCCCGATGCCTGGTATGGGATGAAGGAAGTAGATGAAACGAAATGTTGGTGAAATGGATGAAAGGAAAGGTGATGATGGAGCAGTTGGTGGAATGAATGGCGGGGGAAACCGGAGAACCCGGAGAAAACCCGCCCAGACGCCGCTTCGTCCACCACAAATCCCACATGCAGGTCCCGGGAATTGAACCCGGGCCGCCTCGATGGGAGGCGAGCGGTCTAACCACTCGGCCACAGCGCCGCCTTAATAATAATAATAATAATAATAATAATAATAATAAATCGCTGATAAAACTTATGCTATTGATCTATATATCACTTTAGTTTACATTATAAATAATATAAATTCTAATTTTGTATAATTCATCCAGGGAAATAGCTGAAAAGTCCTTTAAATTGTCTCTTAAAGTATTTGCTTTTGTATACTTGATTCTAATTTAACAGATGAGTCCTAATAACCTAAGGGTTGTTATTGTTATTAGTTGTCTTGCTGTTAAAGGCTTCAGTCGGATATGTTTATTCTTGGGTTATGAGCATGAATATTGTCACACCCCAAGAATAATTTAGGTGGTAGAGTTAAGGTCCTGGGTTACTTTTCTGTAACCAACAGCACAATCGAGGCGGACACGGAGCGAAGCCAGTTCCATTTTCATGCAATATCATTGCAAACTTCCTAACTTCTACATGAACAGGAAGGAAAGTGAAAATGCCTTAGGAAACTCAACAGAATTCAAAGATCAGTTAGGCACACTTACTATAAAGGAAAGTTATAAGCATTAGGTTATTACCTGGTTACCCTCCCGAGTTGACTAACTTGCTTTTCGCACAGAAAAGAGGAAGAGAGCTCCCTGTAGGTTAGTATATATCTGCTATCTCCTCCATCTAATCCCTATGTCGCTACAGGGAAATGCCACCAACCCCTGAATATATAATCCCTAAAAATATACTAACATAATCTTTTAATACCCCCTAAATGCTGCAATATTGCATCGTTTTTATTTACTTTAACGCTTCCTGATAACTGAATAAGATTCGGGGAAAAAGAGACCTTGCATCTCATTTCAAATTATTCCTAAAGTGATTTAGTTAAATTAATGTTAAGGAGATAATTAATTTACATATTTATTTAAACTTCTCTTCAGTCCAGCATTTTGGATTTGAAACTGTTGCAAAAGTATTCATTTATGGTTGATATTTTATATATTTTAGTGCACAGTCTTGTTTCAGCCACATTTTTTTAGTTTTTGTTAAAGTTCGTTACTGTGCTGTTGTGAAATTTGAAACCCTCTCATTTATTATACAGTATTTTCAAAGTTACATTCGTAAAATCTATAAAGGTGGATGGGCATTCCAAAGTGCATAGCTGTGAAAGTTTGGGAAGCAATAGATTAGACCGTTAGAAGGGTGAAGTTTTACACGAATAGTATACATGGAGTACGTATAAGCTGATAATAGCTACACAATGTAGTGCGACTATTATACTCCATACTTTTCATATTGTCTATTCTTCTACACCCCATTAACACCGTTAATAATATATTTACTTAAACCATTATAGGAGTTGTACAATGTAATGCTAAGGCTCGGTTTCACAATTTCAGCTTAAGCTTCGAATCGGGCTTAAGCGCCTTAAGCAACAATGGAGTTTTACAGTGCGTATGTGGAATGTAGGGTCACTCGAAAGTTCTGAGAATGGCGCAATAAAATATTAAGAATTTGGATCTGATCATTGCATTCAAAATATTCTTCATTGCATTCTATACACCACCTCAGCCTTTCAAACCATTCTCAAATGCTGAACGCCATTCTTCTTTGAAGAGAGTGCAAATGCATTCTTCGTAAACAGCTTCTGCGGCTTCAGGTGACTCAAATCGTTGACCTCCAATTTTTTCTTTCATTTTCGGAAATAGAAAAAAGTCGCATCTGGGCTGTAAGAAGTTTGGGACAAATATCTGACTCCTGCAGAAATTGGGTTGTTTCTTGTGCAATGTAGACAGCGGCATTGTCATGGTGCAACAAAAGTCCACTCAAGCCAGTCTTAGGACGTTTTTTTCTCACTTCATTGAATGTTTGTGGCAGCCATTTTGTGGTGTATCATCTGGCACTAACAGTCTTTTGTCCATCAAGGGGAATCGTCACAACGTGGCCACCTGTTGTGAAGAAGGAACAGATCATGCTCTTGCAACACTTCTTGTTCGCTTCACGTTTGTTGGAGGATCTTCTCCTGAGAAGACCCAGACCAACGACTGTCGCTTAGTTTCTGGATAATAATAGTAATTCCAGCTTTCTTCACCTATTACACTGTTAAATATGTTTTGGGAACTTCCTCCATTGAATTTTTCAATCATTTCCTGTCACCATTGCACGCGTGCTTGTTTCTGCTCATTTGTAAGGTGATAGGGGATCCAGCGACAGCAGAGTTTACTGACGTCAAGTTTTTCTTTTCGGATTGTTTTCACTAAGCTAAGAAACATTATTTATAAAGGCGCGAATCCTAGCGTCATAGTAGGAAGGTATAAAAAGGGGAGGAGACCCCAAGTTATACATTCTCTGATTTTACTCTCACGATGCAATACATACGAGTCCGGCGGAAGAGTCCCCGTGTATGTGAGTGTGAGAATGTCGTGTGACGCAGTTAAACATGTCCAAGTAAAGAATTCATAGTATCGGTAAGATTACATGTACACCTTTTGTATCATTTGTGTTCAACAAGGGAAAGTTGCTAGCCGCCTCAATGGACATTGTATTGTGAATAAATTAAGCTGTTTAAAGGAAAGTCAGTTTATTACTTGCCTTCACTGCATAAAATCCTGAGAAATATCAAGTTAGCCAGCTAGGATAGGAATTTCTCCTCAGCTCTACGACAAGCAGCCCGGCAGAGAACTTCAACAAACTTCAGAGATCCGAGACATCTACATGAGATACCACATGGTACTCACGTGCGAGCACTTCCCACGCTGCAGTTCCATCAAATTTTATTGCAATATCTTTATTGCCATCAATTGCTTCAACAGTTTCTGTTACAGCATCTTGCATTGTTTTTTCTGCCATCAATTTAACATACTCCCCAAGAATTTTAGTAATTTGAAATATTTGTAGGGGGCATGGCAAGATTTAAAGGTCCTGACAGAACTTTCCCAGCTTAAAAATCTTTTCCAAGGCACATTAACCCATAAAAATACCTAACGTTAGTTTCAAACAATTCACTATTCTTGCACTTTGCAGATATCCAGAAATCATGGTTCACTATACAGTTCACAAAATGAATGCTCAACGATGAAACCAAACCATTCCTTTTGTTAATATTCCCAGTCACTTTGATTTGGCCACCACATACATTACTCTAACAGTCAGATAAAATATTACTTAGAACACCTAAACTTATGACTATATTTACACTTTGTTCATAATTTAAGCTATTATATTTACTTTTAGAGCTCTCTAGTTTACTTTCTCTACTACGTATAGTAAGTAGGGGAAGTATTGCATTCCACCCAAAAATTCAATATCGAGATTTCACCGGAAATACATGTTTTGAGGTGCACTGAATGCATATAAAACATTTTTGGAGACATGTCTCTGTGTGTGTCTGTGAACAGCATAACTCAGAAACGAACAGTCGGATAAACACTAAACTTGGTATTTAGGTTCAGTATCTTCCAGAGATGCGACACGAAGGTTTTCAAGAAAATCCTCCCACCCCAGATTACCCTTTACATGGAACATTTTTCGAACAGTTTAATTTTTACAAAAATGGCTCTAACGATTTTGATTAAAATGTCGTATATTTAAGATACTTTCATGACAAATAAAATGTATATCTTGAATTTTCGAATGTCTCCAAAAGCATTCTTCATTGTGAACGACATGGATTTTTTCGGGCATAAAAATCCTTAGCATGGCTTCTTTCGGAACCGAAGGAATGCCGGTGGTCCCGTGTCGTAGATTTATGGCACATAGAAGAACCAAGTCTGATAAAGAGGCCTATGAGCAAAATTACTGTCTTTCACGCTCAATATAGAAGGGACGCTAAGGACCATAGCAGTTAAAGAGCATCCATAAATCAAAGAAAAAAAGCTAATTACTGTATGTAGGAACCGATTTGCATAATCTATACCAAGAGTTAGTAACAGTCAAGACCAAAGGTGTTTCTAAGTAAGGGCTGTGAGTAAAAATTCCAGTAATCTAGGTAAAGTGCCCTAACTCCCCCGAGAATTAGATTAAAAGTGGTGAAGTTGGTAATGTGAATAGAAAGAGATAGAAGAAAACTTCAGAAGTCGGAATAGGTGGAAATAATAATCTAACAAGAGCTTGCGGATAAATTACACAAATATGAGTTGTGGGAGCAATTCCCTAATAGGTGGGCCTAGCTTTAGCAATAAAAAGGGGTGCTGAAGCTTCTCCACGCTTCAGCTTCCTTTCAAAAGATATTCTTCTCCTACAAGACAACTTCTCAGTATCTCGCGTCTCAACAGTATTTATTAAGTACATCGCCAGCTGATTTATGTGCGTACAAAAACGGGATATCTCTCGAAAGCGTCGTAAGACCAATAAAGTGCACTGATTATGTCTTCGCGAAAAATAATATTACAGCACATTTGGGTGGATAACAAGAATTTGACTTAGGGTAAAGAGATAATTACGTAAATAAATAATGGACAATAACGGAATTAGGGTTATAAACTATACCGTATTTATCGGGAAAATCCGTATGTCAACCTTTATTTTCTTCAAAATCCCGTCTTCCTAATTTTGTAGCATTTAACCCGTATTTCTCACTTGAATTATTATTTCCACTTTTTAATTTCTCTACCATGTACCTAGTAGATAGAGAAGGAAATTGCATCCTACCCAGAAATTCGATACATATTTTGCCCCCCCCGGAACCAAAAACAGCATTGTTAGAAAAAGGACCGCGCGCGCGCGTCTCTCTGTGAATTTGTGTATGTGTGTCTGTATCTGTGAACAGTATAACTCAAAAACGAAAAGTCGGATAAACACCAAACATGAAATTTAGGTTCAGTATCTTTCAAAGATGCGACATGAGGATTTTCAAGAAAATTCCTCACCCCAAACTACCCTTTACATGGAACATTTTTAGAGATCTTTTATTTTCTAAAACATTGCTAACGATTTTGATTAAAATACCATGCATTAAAGATATTTACTTGGGAAATAAAATGCATATCTTGAATTTTTTGGGAACAGGCTTTGAAGTCCTATTCATTCGGAAGGAATTTTGTATAATCTTGTATAACTGGTACACGTTAAACGAAAGTCCTGTCGATTTTCAATTGTTTCTCGGGATGTCATAGAAGGAGTACCTATGAAATTTTAAGGCCAGCGTATAGCGTCCAGTTCTAAAACATTTGACTGTCGTCTATGTCGCTGACTTCACATCTATAACGAAATGTGTAATGCAATTATTTCAGCAAATATTTATCTCGATTAAAATGAAATAGATAGGAAAACAATACTTTAGTAAAAATAGTAATTAATTGTTCTTTCACACAAGCCGTGTGTAGGACAAGGTTAGAATACTAATTTATATGCTCACTAATAAACGATAGAGGGTAGAGAAAGCCATGTAAATGTAACACATCAGGTTATCTATTATTATTATCATCATATTGTTTGTTGCTGGCTCTGATTGTCAGCATGCTCTCTACTCTGAATCATTTAAACTTGCTGCGTTTCTCTCACTTCTCTTCCTTTTCGATATACGCAGGTGTGTAAGTGGCAGCATGTGTAATGGAAGTTTATTCATTCAGTTTCATTGCAATAGTAAACATTAATTAAACATGAACAGCGATAGTGGTAAATTTCGACAGCAGCAAGGAAGTAAATTTAAAACGTATTTATCGCACTAACTGGAAGGAGGCACGTCTATTCGTGGATTGCGCCAGAGAAAGTACATATTCACAAACAAAATTACTGCTTTGAAGAAAAAAAAAGTGTGCATGTGTAAATAATTTAAAGCAGTTGGATTTGCACTTAAGAATGCCAGAATCAAATCTAGAAACAGAAAAAATGCTTTCTCTAGTGAACAATAAGAGGAGTGCGACACGTAACAGATGCAATGTAGATATCACAAATCAGAGCTTCAGGTGACATTTTACATTTGTAAAAACAGATGAAGCTATACAAAAGGAGACACGCTCTGTCAATAAGCACAAACAGCGATGTAATGATGTTAAGTAACGTAATAAACTTGTGATTTATAAATAAATGTTTGCTAAAAATGTATTCTCACAGAATGCGTTAGACACAGAATTTTGTTTAGTATGTGTTATTTTTCTTGGTTCTGGCTTAAATTCATTTGCATATTGTTGGACTATCGATTACATAAAGGATTCCTCTAAATAGTTTGTAATGCTGTCAAATTCTTTAAGTTTCAATATCATAACTAAATGGGACATTTTGTTTAAAATCAACGTGTAATTCCCGTCACAAAGGACATTGAAGTTATTTCGTTTTCTATCTGCACTTTGTAATTCCATTGTTTTCTCAGTGTGGTTATGACATGGGTGACCCGAAGACGAAACGATTATATTCTATTTGGGTTAAAATACCTCCTAGGCAAGAGTATAAAAAACTAGGACGTTCATAGTTCCCTCTTCCTTGTGCAAAGTATTGGTGGCTACGCTACCTACTGAAATGTAGGTTTGCTATATTTCAGAAATGAAATTAAGGGATAGGTGGGTGTATGTCTAACACATTCTGTGAAAATAAAATTTTACCAAACATTTATTTATTGCTGTAAATGAACTGCATTATATTTTGCAATCTTAATATCAGTACATCACTGTTTGTACTTACTGAGAGAACATCTCTCTTTTTGTATAGCATCATCTTTCTTTACGAAAGTAAAAACTATTAAATGAATAAATAACATTTACAGTCGCCTGAAGCTCTACTTTTATGAGATCTACATTGCTTTTGTTACGTGTAGCAGTCCACTTATTGTTCATTAGAGAAAACATTGTTTCGGAATTTGATTCTGGCACTCTGTAAGTACAAATCCAACTGCCTAAAACAAATCTCTCTCTTTTACACACACACACACACACACACACACACACACACACACACACGCACGCACGCTCGCACGCACGCACACGCACACGGTTCCTGGTAAATACAGAATAGTTGGCAAATTTACTTAAATTCTTCACAACAACAACAACAGCAGCAGCAGCAGCGTGCTATATGCTTTATTAAAGTAGTCGAACGTTTATCTTTTGTTATCGTTGCAGCCCTGATGATCCAGGACAGCGAATAAAATTTCTGAACCAGTCTTTTCCACGGTTATGGTTGAAAGGAAACTTGAGAGCAGGTTCAGTTTCATTATTCGCTATTGAATTTCGCCCTTGTAAGGTAATTACACTTAGCGTGGATTTTATATTACAGCTAAATCAAACAACTTGGAACAAATTTAATTAACTGGGCTGCTTCCAAACAGTTCGCCATTGATTCGACCGGTACCTGCAGCGCTTTCAGAAGTTGCCGTGAAGGACTGACCACGGTTCGTGCAAAGGGAGGGGCGGGGAGATAGAAGAGAAGTGAAGAGAGGGATAATCAAAACGCCTCATTTCTGGGAAGGTCCAGCACAGCTCTTGAACAACATTCATTTGTGAAAGCTCAGGAATACAGAACAGGTAACTCTGGTGGCCTTTATTAACCCTTGGAGCACCCGTCGTTTTGCCCCATGGCACAGGAACCTAACATTTGTAGCTTGTTAAAGAGCCCCTTTCACTAAGCAAGTATTCCAGAATGTCATCCGCAGCATCGTGATTGATCACAGCGAGCCCCTGTTTAAGGTCACATTAGCAAACCCCACGCTACGTATCCTGTCATATGCTGATGTGTCTTGTTTCTTTTTTTTTTTTACTTCGTTCTACACCTTTTTCTGTCTCTGCATCTCATCTTTTTTAACAAAGCTCCTTTTTGGGATACCATAAGCATTTAAATATTATTTGCGATTTATATGCTGGGTTTTAAAAATGTACGTTTAGGATGGAATCATAGAGAGGTAAAGACGAAGCTGTCAAATGCTCTGGAAAAATGTTTCGAATGCCAAAGCTTTGTCGCATAAACAATACGTTTGTTTTATCTCTCCTACATTCTTTTAAACGCTCTAAGCGAGCATTTTTGACACCTCTATAGCACACAGACTGGAGAGAAACCGTGACATGAAATATTGCTTGTAACTTTATAACTTGGCCTTGCTTTATATTTACGATGGAAGGATGAAAAGCATCCTTTAACAGAATCTTGGAAATAGAAAATACTCTTCTTTGTCTTGCCTTTTCTAACAATTCCCCAATGCTGCCATATATTTCATACTCAAGCATTGCATGCTACTTTATGGACAACGAGCATTAATATTAATAGACATACAGTAATAACTAAATTAATAGCTATTTACACAACTTAATGGGTACCACAACAAAAGTCATAATAAACAATCAAAATGAAAATATACCTATTGTAAGATTTAGGTCTACGATCCTAATTGAACATAAGCAATTGAATGACATACACAGAGTTTCTTAAAGAAGTTCCTATCTAAGACACTGAATTCGAAAATTCTGCACTTCTCTCATTTGAAATTGTTTAGTTATGCTGTGTTTTTTTATGGCTGTAAATAAAATTAATACAAATGATTGCTATGAGAAAGGAACATTTGAAAATCGTCTGCCATGAGAAAGGAACAGTTTTAAAGTAATAACGTCTACTTAATCAGAAGTAAATAATTTGAGCATTTTTAAGTATTAACGCCCATTTTTACTGGTGATGCCACTGATGTATTAAATGAAATGGTAATTCAGAAAGGAAATACTGGAAGTGTTCCTCCACGGCAAACTGAGAAGAACCTGAAAATACCTCAGTCAATGAGGACCGTCTAGGCGGGAGTTGAACCCCACATCTCCCGTTCACGAGTCATTGCTGGTGATAATATGAGCACATTCAAACTGAAGAAAATGGATAACATTCAATAATTCTACAAATTGTACTTTTACATTCAATCTTTTAAAATAAATATGCAATTGTAACAGTTTCAATTACCGCGCACGTTCAGTTTTGTTCACACGAGTTGTAATTACATTTCCTCAAATGCCAGGGTAGCGCAGTGGTTTCGTTTCCGGCTCTCCTTCTGTGTGTCCGGGGTTCGATTCTCGGCTATGGGGTGACGATTTTAAGTCGTTCCTATCCACGCCTTCACCGCTGACTTGCTCGTGTGAAGTATCCCCAAGGCCCAATAGGTTTGGAGTCCACCGTAAAAGCTTTAGGTCCTCTCATTCCACCGTTATCCTCACCATCGGAGGTGACGGATTTCTCTCATTGGGAGCCTCCACTTCAGAAATGGGTCCAGTCATCGCTTGGTGGAATGAGGTAACCTGCGAAGGTCATAGGCCATATATGGGGAGCGTTAGAGACGACGACGTATTGTTTTCTTTTGTTTGTACCTATAGAAATCAGATTAGATGTGGGTTTTTCAATTTGCGATCTGACAACATTGGTAGGTACTATAAATTAGACTCATTATTTATTAAATGCTGTATTTGTAGATCATGTACACTGCCGTTTGTGAAAATTGCAACAACAAGAAAGAATTTCCCGAATAACTCCAAACTTGATGGAAGTGTAGAAGTGAATGATTAGATTTGCAGAGAGATGGGGTACAAGTAAGCCGAGCAGAGCCCTCTCGTATCGGTCCGACAAGGTCAGTGTTGCGCCCAGTTTAGCCAGTGCAGAGCTGACAGACAAGGTGAAAACAATAAACTGAGTGCCAGTATGCCTCGTCGACGTCAAAGGGAATCATATCGGCATGTGATCGAGTTCAAACGGGGCAGAATGATCGGTCTCCGGGAAGCGGGTTTGTCATACCATGACATTTCAACTCGTACAGGGCATGCTGCTACGACAGTGATGCGTGCGTGGAAGCAGTGGATAAATGAAGGTCGTACGCAGCGAAGAGTGGGTACTGGGCGGGATGACCGTCATTTTGTTCGCATGGCCATAACGGACTGTACAGCTTCATCCACAGTGTTGGCTCGACGCTGGAGCACTGCAACAGGTGTGAATTTGTGTGCATCAACGTTTCCTTGCCGTCTGCTGCAGGTTAGACTGGTTGCATGCATGCCATTACGTCGGCTTCCATTGTCCAGAAACCACAAGCTCCTCTGACTGCAATGGGAACGTGAATACCGTCACTGGGAGGCTGAGTGGAAAAATGTAGTCTTTTCGGGAGTCCCGCTTCAACGTGTCCTACAGTGACGGCCGCATAAATGTCCGGCGGTACGTGGTGAGCGTAACCTGGAGGGCTGCGTTGTTGAGCGGCGTAGCGAACAAACACCAGGCGTAATGGTTTGGGGCGCCATTGGTTACAACAACCGATCTCGCCTCCTACGAATTGAGGGAACTTTGAACAGCAACCGGTACCTAATGGTGGTTATGGAACCTGAGGTACGCCCCTTGCTTCAGGCATCTCCACAGGCCACATTTCAACAGGAGAATGCCCGGCCACATATTGTAAGGAATGTACAAGTCTTCTTCAAAGAACGACGGGTCCGTTGCTTCCCTGGCCTGCACGTAGCCTGACATGTCGCCCACCGTGTCTGAGATATAGTTGGTCGGCACCTGGTGCGTCACGGTCCTCCAGTAACCAGTGTCACGGATTTGTGGGCTCGAATACAAACTGCGTGGAGGAACTTATTCAGAACCTTTTTAATTCAATGCCACTGTGTATAGCGCTCTAATTGCAGCGCATGGAGGTCACACCAAATACTGAATGTTAGGACTCAAAAGTCATGTATAGATTTGAAAAGTTTATCATTTGTTACTTGTCATGTACCTAACCTGTGGTATTAAATTCATTGAATTCATGCATTTCCTTCTTGGTGTTGCAATTTTCACAAACGGCAGTGTATTTACTTATTCATTCGTAACGAATTCGAGTTCCTTATGTTCTGGATGATAATTTGTTGTTACATACGTACATGTCATATGTAGGCTAACGTTTAAAAGGGATGTTCTTAATATTTTTTCTATCCTCTCTTAAGCAAAACAGAGGTTAACATTCCTTGATCAACGTGCAAGTGTTTTTATTTAGTATTTTTGTTGTCTTTAGGAATAAACAGCAACATTGCTGTGCAAAAAAAAATGGCGGTGACAACTGGTACATTTTAAGTCTTAAAAACCAATGACACGCAGTTGAAATAAACAATATGGTCCTTTTCAATGAATTCAGTCATCATTTGACAAAGTATTTAAGTTTTGAGCTATACCATCATGATCCATACTAATCTTTACGACATCGCTAAGCTCTCTTTTCGGTTTAAAACATTATATGGCACGTTCTGAATATCCACAAAGATGAGACAATTGTTATAACCAAATTGAGAATATTCCTTGTCGGTGAATTTGAAGGAGGATCCGATACCATATGGAGCACTCTTTTAGATATTCATGCTAAGAGGCTAGGAGTGACAACGTAAGGCAAGTAGTCAGATTTACTCCCTAGAAAATATAAGTATCAGACGCAGTGGATTCTGCGGTCATATATCTCGCAAAATTTAGAAAAGGTACAAACGATACACCGCTTGAAAGAAGCAAGCAAATGAATAAGGCTCCTATTCTTCTATAATGGCCTCACAGCTTGAGGGGACTGCAGTTGGATGTATCAATGACCTTGTAGCCTGGGGAGTCACTGATAACGTGCCTAGGTTGCCGAATGTTTTTGCTGAACTCAGCGGTACAGAACTTGAGTACGTTTGATGCTGTATTTACTGCGGTTTCTCAATGTTTACATGCAATTGTCACACTGGTCTCCTGGAAACTAGATAAATTGACAACACAGCAATATTTATTAGAAAAAGCAAGGAAGAGAGAAAAAGGGACAGAGAAACGTTTTCCAGAAACATGTGGCCACAGTATCTTCAGTTCGTTTCGACTCCAGGACCCACTCCATACAGCAAAGATGTGGCTTGTTGAAAGTTTGCATTTATAGCTTCTTACAAAAAAGCGGCATTTCGTTTGTACCTTTTCTAAATTTTGCAACAAATATATCGGGCGAGTCTTCTCAGCCTGCGGATTGAGAAGTCATGTAGTTCCGGCGTTGTACAAGCTATGCTGTAAACACTGTCCACTGCGTCGCGTCGTATCAATTTCGGCCGAAATGATTACACCGCTGTGCATGCAGTGACTTGCACTCGTAGCGCAACAGTGTGCACATTGGCCTTCAGTGGTGAAGGTCCTAAGTTCAAATACTGCCACTTGAAGGGTACTTCTAATGTTTAGTAAATTTAACGAGAACTGATAGTTTGGCATGGAAATGTCGTTTCCCTTAATTAGTTTAATTATGTGAATTTCATTAAAACACAAATTGCTACTTGTAAGAATGTGCTTTAATGATCATAAATAAACGGCAGAAATGAATACGAAATTAATTTTTTCGCAAGCGTGATTTGAACCTCCTAACTTCACCATTACTTTCCAGCATGATACCCATTGCGCTACTAAACTACTTAACAACGAGCACCACCGTAGCCCTAATCACGGGCTGGTGAATGCAGTGTCAGCACCTGCATTTCACATCGTTTTTAAAATGAAGGGTTGCCTAGCCACCAATCCGCAGGATGAGAAGACTCGCGGGATAAATGCACATTTAGAAAATTCCTTCTTGACATAACTTCCAGCTTCTTGTAGAAGCCTACATTTATACAGAAAGTGTGTAATTGGAACATTGTGAGCATTATAGCGAAACAGCTTTACGCAATAATTTACCCTCTCTAAGAGAGGGTACGTGAACTGTCGCAAACATATAACGTGTCAGTATTTACTTTGTCTTGTAATGTGATTGAAACGGTGACAAAAATCATCTACCTATGCAAAACTGTACACCTGCATGCATACCATTTTATGAGGATCTAAAGCCATAAAAGGGTTCTATCGAAAGCCTCTCAACTTTTTATGAACAGCCATCAACGATTATTCCTGCGGGAGGAACAAAATTTTGTCATGCAGGCGTCTGTGTACCACGGAGACGAGACGAGGTAAAAGGAATGGGAAAAGAGCTCAGTGCTCCGGTTGTAGCTTATACTGGTTATATCGGTCTTTTGGGAAGTCTTCCTCTGCGACACAAGTCGTCCATCAACAAAACTGGAGCACTGAAAGTTACCTAAGGAAATTTACTTTTGTATATACACCTTAAAATGACGTCAGGGCAGCGTGCCTTTCTTTAAAAATGGAGGGAATATCTTCCCTAGAGCATATGTTTTAGTAATTATGATTGACTGACGAAACAGACGCTAATGTTGGCGCGATTTATTAAGCAATAGCAGCTCTATTATAATGTTTAGGCATATCGGGGTGAGGGAGTATAAATTCTGAGCCAAAGGCAAGTATCGCGCAGTTCTACAGAATCATTCACGAGGTAAACGTCGCGCAGTTCTAAGAAATCTCTCTCGCGAGTTACACGTTAGGCAGTTCTAAGGAAGCATTCATGAGGTACACATTACGCAATTCTACAGAATCTCTCGCGTCGTAAAGTTAGTTACAAAATGTGAAGTAAACGTGCGACAATAATTATATTCGGAAATATAACAGTTTCAGTCAGGCATGTATAAAGATTACAGGTGTGAACTATTAATTAAGTGTGACGGCAATAAAAGTGTTAAAACGAATTGTTTTATCACTGTTATCTTTTAGTAACAACTCCTTTCCGTTTACACGCCCTGATCAGAGGTATTTGCTCGACTGAGTAATAATAGCTAGCCGGAGGACAAAGAACCCAAAATTCAAAATAGTAAAACAATAACAGGCGCTCAGCAAAAGAAAAAATCTGATGTGTTACACTCACATGACTTTCTCTACTCTTGTACAATCTATTTTTACAAACGCCTATTCTCCATATGCTTCATGTTAATCGAGATATCGAGATGTCAATCTTATTGGTAATTTTCTTGTAGATGTAAGGGGAATATGGTAGCTTTTAAGCGATAGTCAAATATTTTAACGCTGGTTGCTATGTGGCGCATTCCATTCTCTTTGCATGTCCAGGACATAAAAAATGAATAACGAATTTGAGAAAAAGTATAAGTATTGGAAAATTTAAGGTAATAACAAGCAATATCTCGAAAACGGTTCACTCAACAAAACAAATGTATATGACATAAGTTGTGTATTTTAACGCGATCTACATTTTTTGTGTAGTAAAATTTTGTCTATCTCTTATGGTTTACCAGTTATGCAAAAGGCGTTCACAATGAAGAATACTTTTGGAGACATTCCCAGAAAATTCGAGATATACATTTCATTTCTCATGACATTATCTTAAACATATGATATTTTCATCAAAATCGTTAGCCATTTTTGAGAAAATTAAAATTTTCGAAAAATTTTCCATGTAAAGGGTAATCTGGAGTGGGGGGATTTTCTTGAAAACCTTCGTGTCGCATCTCTGGAAGATACTGAACCTAAATACCAAGTTTGGTGTTTATCAGGCTGTTCGTTTTTGAGTTATGCTGTTCACAGACACACACACAGACACACACACACACACACGGACATGTTTCCAAAAATGCCTTTTTTTGGATTCAGGAGGTCTCAAAACATGTATTTCCGGTGAAATCTCGGTATCGAATTTTTGGGTGGAATGCAATACTTCCCCTACTTACTATACGTAGTAGAGAAAGTAAAAAAACATCTGATGTGTTACACTCACATGGCTTTCTCTACTCTTGTACAAACTATTATTACAAACGCTTATTCTCCATATGCTTCATGTTAATCGAGATATCGAGATGTCAATCTTATTGGTAATTTTCTTGTAGATGCAAGGGAAACATGGTAGCTTTTAAGCGATAGTCAAATTTTAACGCTGGTTGCTATGTGGCGCATTCCATTCTCTTTGCATGTTCAGGACATAAAAAAAATCTGATGTGTTATACTCACATGACTTTCTCTACTCTTGTACAATCTAATTTTATAAACGCTTATTCTCCATGTGCTTCATGTTAATCGAGATATCGAGATGTCAATCTTATTGGTAATATTCATGTAGATGCAAGGGGAATATGGTAGCTTTTAAGCGATAGTCAAATATTTTAACGCTGGTTGCTATGTGGCGCATTCCATTCTCTTTGCATGTCCAGGACATAAAAAAAATCTGATGTCGTCCACTCACATGACTTTCTCTACTCTTGTACAATCTATTTTTACAAACGCCTATTCTCCATATGCTTCATATTAATCGAGATATCGAGATGTCAATCTTATTTGTAATTTTCTTGTAGATGCAAGGGGAATATGGTAGCTTTTAAGCGATAGTCAAATATTTTATCGCTGGTTGCTATGTGGCGCATTCCATTCTCTTTGCATGTCCAGGACATAAAAAAATGAATAACGAATTTGAGAAAAAGTATAAGTATTGGAAAATTTAAGGAAATAACAAGCAATATCTCGAAAACGGTTCACTCAACAAAAACAATGTATATGACATAAGTTGTGTATTTTAACGCGATCTACATTTTTCGTGTAGTATAATTTTGTCTATCTCTTATGGTTTATCAGTTATGCAAAAGTCGTTCACAATGAAGAATACTTTTGGAGACATTCCCAGAAAATTCGAGATATACATTTCATTACTCATGACATCTTAAACATATGATATTTTCATCAAAATCGTTAGAGCCATTTTTGAGAAAATTAAAATTTTCGAAAAATTTTCCATGTAAAGGGTAGTCTGGGGTGGGGGGATTTTCTTGAAAACCTTCGTGTCGCATCTCTGGAAGATACTGAACCTAAATACCAAGTTTGGTGCTTATCCGACTGTTCGTTTTTGAGTTATGCTGTTCACAGACACACAGACACACACACACAGACACACACACGGACATGTTTCCAAAAATCCTTTTTTTGGATTCAGGAGGTCTCAAAACATGTATTTCCGGTGAAATCTCGGTATCGAAATTTTGGGTGGAATACAATACTTCCCCTACTTACTATACGTAGTAGAGAAAGTAAAAAGGATAACACGACAGATTACTGCGACAGTTTTGACACTTCAGGATGGAGGACCAGTACCAGCAGAGGTTGTCATAAAAGCTCAATAATTGTTCTCAGCACTCCGTAAATTCATTCTGCCATACGTTAGTGCCAATCAACAAAGGCGTGAGCAATTCTTTTAAAATTGTCGAAAGACTTAAAATCTCCATGTACTTTACACTGTAAGCGATTTTTCCTATATAACGATTTTGTAATTACTTTATACACAGTGCTAAAAATCGGAACTTAATTCAAACATGTTCCTATAACAAGGAGGAAATACTTATTGAAAACTATTTCGTTGACTTTTACAATTTTTAAAACCTGTCCTTTGTGATCATTATTAGTTTGTCATTGTGACTAAATGACAAATTTTTTTACCTATCACGTATCCACTATGTACGAAAGGTATTGCATTCCACCAAAAATTCGATATCAACATTTCACCGCAAACACTGTTTTGAGGCCACACAAATAAAAAAAAGCTTTTTAGAAAAAGGTCCGCGGGTGCGCGAGTATATCTGTCTGTCTGAGTGTGTCTGTGAACAGCATAACTCAAAAACATGACGTCGGATAAATACTAAATTTGGTATTTAAGCTCAGTATCTTCCAAAGATGCGACACGAAGATTTTCAAGAGAATACCCGTACCCAAACTACACCTTACACGGAACATTTTTCGAATTTTTTTATTTTTTCAAAATGGCTAACGATTTTTATTGAAATATCATATATTTAAGATATTTACATTATATAAAATGCATATCTTGAATTTTCTGGATATAACCTATGAAGGGAAGGGTTTTATATAACCCTGTAAAAGTGGTACACGTTAATAGATAACATAGGTACGAAGTACTACACAAGAAAGGTAGATCTCTTTAAAACACAATATATTTCAAATAAGCATTAGCCATATCTAAGATATGCATTAATATTGGTTTCAATTGTTCAATATTTTGTAATTTTTTAAAAGCCCTGTAGCTATCCAGTTGCTTCTTGCGATGTCATGGAAAGCGTACGTAATTTTAAAACCATATCGAGCCGCTTTTAAGCATCAGATTATCGATTCGGTTTCCGCTATCCCTCTTGTACTTACAACGACATCTATAATGAAACTATGTGTGCAATAGCTTCATCTCGATGAAGCCGAAATATTTATAAAGATACGCTTGCATAAGAATAGTTTCTAGAAGCCATATAAGAATAAATGATAACGGGTAGAGAACATCTGGTGAATGTAACACATTAGAATTTGTTTTAATCGTACACACACAACACGTTGGATAGTTAGCGGAGATTAGAGATAATTCGTTTCTCAACTAGAAAGCCCTGCCCAAAAAGGCCATAAATCTAACTGGAATCACTTATCAGGTGATTTACACGACGGATCAGTTACAGAAAACATTCTTTAATATTCACCGTTGTGAGTTTACGGCATTTGCCAACAATTACTACTAAGGAGGCACTTCAAGACGGAGGAAGGGGATGAAAGAGTGAAAGTGCAACATCCCATAATGTTCACTCCAAAGGTTGCTGTCACTTTGCATTTAGAGGGGTAAGCTGAGAGTAGGTCAGGCTTTTCTCCTAGTGAAACCAACAGTAAGCGAAGTGGACACTATTTCTGAACTCATCAGGCTGTTCTTCGCGTGCTTTTAAACTCCGCTTTTTTATTACTGAGATAAAACTTCACCATAAATCATATCAACACCTTCCTCTGGGGAGAAGGCAGCATACGGCAGTTCATATCGATACACAGTGCTGTCGAAATATGACACTGAATGAAAGATTTACTTTTAGAACACCAAACTAAGCCTCACCGAACACTATATTGCAGCATTTTCTTTACTGTTTAGACCCTTTCCTGTATGCTGCAGTCCCACTGCTTCCAGTAGTGTTTTCATAAGGGTTATTTCGGTTGTTACACTAAGGGATATTACTTAGATAACTACCAGTGCTGGCCTCTGCTGTTGAAAGAGATATTTTGTTTCTTTCTGGCAAAATTTGTAAACATTTTCACGCAAAATAATAATCATAATAATAATAACAACGTACATTCAGGTATGAACACTCTGTCGTAAATTAAATTGAAAGGGCTGCTTCCGTTGTTTTAGTGGAATACATTTCCTCTATAAAGAAGAACCTATTTTTGTATTACTCAAGTTAAAAATGTCCTTTTTTTGTAAAAAACTTTAGATTTTCTTTATCTCTAATGCAGTTTGCAGTGGTATTAATGTTTGTAGTCGAAAATGCTATTGTTTATCTGCCGCACGTATGAAAGACAATTTGTCGCGGTCACTTCGTGTTATCTTTTACTGGGCGCCTGTTATTGTATTTAATTTTGGGTTCACTGTCCTCCGGCTAGCTATTATTTTTCGGTCAAGCACTTCTCTTATACATGGTGTGTAAACGGAAAGGAATTTTCATCCAAAGATAACACTGATAAAAGAATTTGTTTTACACTTTTATTGTCGTAACATATTATTCACTTTCACCTATTAATCTTGACACTCGCCAAACTGAAACTGTTATAATAACTTATTTACTGCACATTATTAATTCGCGTACTTCAACTTTTTGTGTAATTAACTTTACGACGCGAGAGATTTTTCATAAATTTGCTACGCGTAACCTTGATGAACTGCGTGCGACGCATACTCCATGAATGCCTCCGTTGAACTTCGCGAAACTCGATTCTGACATTGAATTTATACTACCTCGCCCGATATGCCTAAAGATTTATAACCGAGCTGCTATTGGCTAATAAAACGCGCCAACATTAGCGTCTATATTTATATCCAATGAAAATTTCGAAAACATATGCTCTAGGGAAAATGTTCCCGCAAATTCTAAGAAAAACACGCCACTCTGACGTCATTTGCTCGTCTCTAATAATGATAAACAGCTCACCCCCTCGCTACATTGTTACACGCTATTATTGTCAGTTTCAGTAAGGCTGTATAAACCCACTTCTCAACAATGATTACAATCAACAAACATCTCAAATCAATGTCACACAACAATGCATATTCACACTACAATCACTCTGACATTTACATTTTTGTGATACAAATTACTGCGCATTACTGTAAAAATTTTCACGCAAAATAATAATAATAATAATAATAATAATAATAATAATAATAATAATAATAATAATAATAATAATAACAACAACAACAACGTACATTCAGGTATGAACACTCTGTCGTAAATTAAATTGAAAGGGCTGCTTCCGTTGTTTTAGTGGAATACATTTCCTCTATAAAGAAGAACCTATTTTTGTTTTACTCAAGTTAAAAATGTCCTTTTTTGTAAAAAAACTTTAGATTTTCTTTATCTCTAATGCAGTTGGTGCCCTAAAACTTAAAGAAACCTGTTTGTCTTTAACAACGCTACCCGCCAGTTCTTTGCTTTTAAAACAGTGTGCTTATGGCATTTCCAAACTTTTATATAAACGCTTAATCCTTCTTTTTCTAAACTTCCTTAGAACCAAACCAATGGTGTTGGTCTTTTACTTTCTCTACTACGTAGTTACAGTAAGTAGGCGAAGTATTGTATTCCACCCAAAAATGCAATACCGAGATTTCACCGAAAATACATGTTTTGAGACACCTTGAACCGAAGAAACGCATTTTCAGAGAAATGTCTGCGCGCGACTATGAACAGCATAAGTTAAAAGTTCGACAAAATAACAACCTTTGTATTTACTTTCAGTATCTTTCAAAGATTATTTTTCATTTTCTCAAAAACAGCTCTAACGATTTTGATACAAATGCCGTATATTTAGGATATTTCACGACAAAATGCATATCTTGAATTTTCTGGAAATAGCTTGTGAAATCCCTGTCTTTTGTATAATTGGTAAATCATAGAGAAAGACAAAATCTTACTATAAAAAAGGAAGATCTCCTTAAAGCACAAAACATATGCCAAATAACATTTTTTTTTTGTGTTAATAACCACATCCAAGATGTCCTTTGTTTTTGGTTTAAATCTTCAAATACTTATACTTTTCTCGAGTAGAAAAAGCGCTATTGTTTTCCCCTCCTTTTTTCTCGTTGTCATGCAAAGAGAACGGCATTTCAAAGGTATCAAATAGCGCCGTCCTTTAAAGATTTGCCTATTCCTTAAGCTTACCGTATTCCCTATTCCCTTTGTACCTACATCGAAATGTGTAATAAAGCCATTTTTGCAAATGTTTATCTAAAGTAATATAAATGGAATAATAAGCTTTTGTAAGAATAGCTATTTGAAGCACGGTCGAGAAAGTCATATAAGATATTTAATATTTAGAATGTCATTACTGTGGTATTGAATTTTCCTGAATTAAAAAAGCAGTTATTTCAACACTAAGCCAAGACATAATTTGTTAAAATGACACAGAGCTTTCGGAGTTTTGCTAGCGCAGTATAATTACGGTATCCATTCCATCCTCTTTTCTTTTTTCATCACATATTTTGAAACGCAGATATAGTGCAAACATAAATAACATGTCATCAATTTGGAATGGACGTTATAATTGCATAATCTATCGTTGCAGAGCACATTTAAAAAAATGTTCTCCGGTCTTGTCGTCTTTTTAATTGACCAGCTATTGCAGATTCGGGGCTAAAATGCAGCCCGTATGTAAAAATAAATAAAACGCGACTGGTTGGTACAGTGAACAAATTAAAACAAAAAATGGATACGTACCGATTTATGCAGTACAATCCCCTCCCTTCCACATTCTCATTAGCACATTGAGCTTTAGACTGATTTTCGAAATTAATGCATCAGAGTGACAATTAATGCATTTTGCCTGATGCAGATGTATATATACATATAGGCAGCCTGAAACACAACTGTGGCAACCTTACGGCGACATTCCAGTTCCAAAATATTGAGGTTGTTGGATTTTTATCCATAAAATTTCAATTACGTTGCTTTCCTTGCATATTATCAATTTGCATGTAACAATTTTTATACTATAATATCCATATAAAACGTTTTTTTTTTACCATCACTATCTACTATTCTGTTTGTTGACTTTATATAAAACAATTAAAAGAAATTGGAGGAGGAAGAATTATGTAGACATATGCAATCAATTTAAAAGAATTGGCCTTGCTTGGATGCGCACCGGAGTACATTCCTAAAAAGTATACGGAATAATTGCGCCGAGAGATGTATTACGTGTGACAAATTGAGTAGTATTTTCTATTGGCTAACAGAATGTTGAAAGATGGAAAAATTATATTTGGAATAAAAAATGGGATTCGTTAAAGAAATGGTAGCAATCAAAACGTTGGCAGGCCCAAAAGAAGAAACGATTAAAATGGTAGGGACATTTTCAGGAAATCTAAGAGGTAAGTGGACAAGGAACCTAAGAAAGGAGCAACAGAATGGTTTCAGCTTGGAAAATGAAGAGATGGTACGATCATTTCATCCCATACATACGACCTAAGGGTTAAAATATGGGAAACTAGTTTGTAGAGTTTATAGCTGTAAGTTTCATTTGTAATATTGTAAAAGATGGAAATATTCATTCATCTACTATTCTTAATAATGATAAACGTTTGCTAAAATGATTCTAAATTAGTGGATATGGTTTGGTTACAGGTCATATGTCGAAATGACATTCAGCTGTTAATGTCACAAGGCAACCATTTTTACTTTCTCTACTACGTATAGTAAGTAGGGGAAGTATTGTATTCCACCCAAAATGCGATACCGAGATTTCACTGGAAATATATGTTTTGACACCCCCTGAATCCAAAAACAGCATTCTTGGAAACATGTCCGTGTGTGTGTGTGTGTGTGTGTGTGTGTGTGTGTGTGTGTGTGTGTGTGAACAGCATAACTCAGAAACGAACAGGCCGATAAACACCAAACTTGGTATTTAGGTTCAGTATCTTCCGGAGATGCGACACGAAGGTTTTCAAGAAAATCTCCCCACACAGATTACCCTTTACATGGAACATTTTTCGAAAATTTTAATTTTCTCAAAAATGGCTCTAAAGATTTTTTATTAAAATATCACATGTTTAAGAGATTTTTATGACAAATGAAATGTATATCTTGAATTTTCTGGGAATGTCTCCAAAAGTATTCTTCATTGTGAACGACTTTTGCATAACTGGTAAACCATAAGAAATAGTCAAAATGTTACTACACAAAAAATGTAGATCGCGTTAAAATACACAATTTATGTCATATACATTTTTTTGTTGAGTGAACGATTTTCGAGATATTGCTTGTTATTCCCTTAAATTTTTAATACTTATTTTCTCAAATGGGAATTCGTTATTCATTTTTTTTTTGTCTTGGATATGCAAGGAGCATTAATATGTGGCAAAGAGAATGGTGCTGCACCTAGAAACCAGCTATTAAGAGATATGTCTATGCTTAAAGGCCACTGTATTTTTATATTGCCCTTGCAAATACAAAACAAGGGGAACATAGTAGGCCTTAAGCGATAGTCAAATATTTTTAGAACTGGTCGCTATGTGTAAAATGTAATTCTCTTTGCATGTCAAAAGATCGTTTCTGCACATGTTTATCTCGAATAATATGAAATAGATGGAGAATAAGAGTTTGTAAAAATAGTTTGTACAAGAGTAGGGAAAGTCATGGGAGTGTAACACATCAGATTTTTATAAAAGAAATCAGCTCAAAAACGGAAAAAGAGAACATTTTCAAAGATAAACGGGGCACAAAAGCAAACTTCAATCAGAGGAAAACTAAACATAAAATAAGGGATATTTCGGAAAGGGCTTATGTTACATGTTTCTTTGCTAGACTTTAGTCCATCATTGCTTATGGACTTAACCTACGCGTTTGGATTAAGGTAATAATAATAATAATAATAATAATAATAATAATAATAATAATAAACTCAACCGTTTGGAATATAATTTCAGGCCCAGAATGTAATATTAACAGCAGACAAAGAACAAATAAGGATATGTTTGAATGTTTCGTCATTTTTGGTATGACGGGGTGTCTGCTGGATGGCAGTAGTATATACGAGTACAACTGACGGTGTAGTATGCCACATACGCTGGTAGCCCGCAGCAGCTTGCTAATTAATTAACGTGAGCCCCGTAAGTTAGATAGTACAGGTGGACAGATTTCTGAAAAGGGGATCAAAAGACAGGCTCAGAGTATCAATAATACAGACTAAATGTTGCCATTTTGAAATGTTAAAGGAAAACATTTAATTAAACTTAAAGATTAGGGATTATTATTGAATTATGAACGCTGACAGAGTAAGTAAATATGGAATTTTATAAGACAATTACTGATCAACATAGATATATTACATCGGTAATAGACAAACCATTTGGACAAAATATACGCATCTGATATGAGATTTTTAAGACTAAATGAAAAAGGATTTATTTTCTATAAATAACACAATTTTAAAGAATAGAGAGAAAATTGGGAAAAATCATATTCTGAGAATAACAGTAAATAAATCACCAAAATTCCCACCCAAAATGAATAAGCGATACTACGGGCAGTCCATGCAAATATGATCTGACGTCTAAGGCCGAAAAAGCCAAACTATGCTTATCCATGAAGAGGAAGTAAACTTAACTTGAATCTTCAGTTATATAAATTGTTGGGTGCTATTTAGCTAAGATAAAGTATATTACAGAATTCGCAAACTGTAAAAGATACAACAAAATAAACCTGCTTCTTTGTCAACTTCATTTAATTTAAAAATAAGAAATTTATCGTTGACAATCACCGAGTGTAAATAGTAATTGCCTGTTGTAAGACATGTATCGCCAATCGACAAAATAATGTCATGAAAATTAAGGAGGTGATGAAAAGTGGGTAAAGGGAGTTAAATCCGCCGATTGCAATTGGATGGCACAACGGATTTATTACACCAAGCATTGCAATGCCGCTCTAATTAATATTTAATTTTGAAAGAATGATGTACTGCCTATCCTGACATTTTTATTGAATGAATATAGAGTAAGCTAAATTCTGCAAAAATCTAAGTTTCTGTTAAACAGAAACCATCATAAATGCAAAGTATAGGAAGTAGTTAGTTTTCCCTTGAGATTATAAATTCTGTGCGCAAGTCTTAAGTAATGCACGATCTGTAATGCGGATCTCCATGCCGATTAGTTTTATGCTATTCTCGCGGTTCTAAAGACGTATCGTGGTTAGGAAAGCAAGAGCAAGGCGTATTACAGATGCTACACATAGTTTTAGAAGTATTTGGGAAATACCACGATACAAAACGTGGCATACTGCTAGTATAATGTGTTTTACTCCAAAGTGGCATGGAAAGTGTTTAAAATGTCCATTCCTTTTTGATCCCGTGTCAGTCACCAGTCAGCTCTCCTACGATGATTATCTGCAGCATCTGAAATTCTACATACCTAGTTCCCTACATTTCCTTGTCACAGTCACTGCTTCTCTCTTTCACACCTTAAAATGGATACCTATTTGTAGTATTTAATAAGTTATATATATATAAGTTATTTGATAAGTTGTTTTGGTTCATTCAACAAAGCTTGCACCATTTCAACATTTGGATGCCTTTTTTTTCTGCAGATACGCCAGAATTCCTTTAAATGTATGTGGACCACTTTATTATCGTCCAGGTTTTAAGCATGACTACATAAATCACATCGAATACCGGTTCCTCATTTGAGAGATGTAAAACTATGCATTTTAAGCTCACCCGCAATACGAGTATACCTTATGCATTACTCTTATCATTTCACTCGCCATGTGACGTTTTATAAGTGAACAGAGAAACGCTCCCTGCCAAAAGTGGAAAATTAAGTTTTGTATAATTTGCAGTCATGTACTAACAATATAATTACTTTTAATTTCGTGGTGAATATTTCTAAGACTATAGGTAGGATTTATTTGCGATCAACATAAAAGCTATCCATTGCTTACCAAACTAAACTAGACCTTAAATGTAAGTTAGACCAACAGATATAGGTACCCTTAAAGCACCTTCTACGATGTACGGGACCTTGAAGTACGTTTACTTAAACTCCTGCTGTTTTTAATGATTAGGTGTTGGAAGACGTTTAGCCTCGCATTATGGATCCACGGATGGGCAGTCGAATTATTTTGCAGCAGAGATGTTGTGTTCAAATTAAACCCGTTCGAAGCACGTTGTTGTGGGCTGGCGTCTCAATCTGCTATACATCTGATGAAATGAAGTTTAATGTGTGCTTATATGCCGATATCTGAAAATGTTTTGCAGCTTCATTTTTAGAAGTATGGAATTAAAATAAAATTGGCTGAGTGATTTAGAAATGTCTAAACTAGACCGTCAATAGTAATGCAGTTTTTAGTGCTGAGGGGTACAAAACAGAGGAAATTCATCGAAGAATGGTTATTGTGCATGACGAAAATCGTACTGAAAGGTCATGAAAGTTCCACGATGACTATGTGGATGTGAAGGATGACGGTCAGATCCGTGACATTTACCTGATTGCGAATACTCGTATTAACGATGCCATTAAGGCTCAACTTGGATGAAGCATTTACGCATTGCCGAATGTGTTTGCAATTTTTGTTGGTACTGTTTACAGAGCTGTATCCTGTAACCTGTATTTTGGGAAAATGTGTTGCCAATGGATACTTCACTTCAAGCTGAACGACGAATTCTTATCTTGCACTGTGTGATCCGTTGGAACGGGAATGTGGATGGTAGGAGAAGAAACATGGTGCTGCCATTACAGATGTGAAGAAACATTCGCTAGCATGTAGCGTAAGCATAGAGATTCGCCACAGTTAGAAACGCTATCAGCCGGAAAATCTACATTCTTCGAAATGAAGCGATTCATCTTAAGAGACGAAACTCCTAGTGCTTCAAGGAAACAGTAGATGAATGACATAAAACTGTAAAAACAAGCGACTTCATGCTTTCTTCGAGTCATCATTCTCCAAGAAAATGCACAGCCATGTGAGGCAATGTTGTTGCTGCACTAACAAAGAATCGAACTTCCTACATACAGGATAATGTAGCTTTCATTTTTACGAGTGGGTAAAGAAATGTCTAAAGGGGCAGAGAGTTCAATTTGACAAAGATCCAAGGTCGTAGTTAAGGAATGGTTCAAGCAGCAGCCAAATTCTTTCTTTGCAAGCAAATACATTGGCTACATAAACAATTGGACGCCTGTTTGAACGGCACGGGTGATTGCTTTTGAAAAACATGTGTGTATTAAGCTAAATATATGCTAATCTTTCTTTACTTTTCTGTTTCGCAATTTCCTTCACCCTCGTTGATGCCTAGAATTATCAAATGTCTTTGAATACGCCTCGCAAATATGGTCTTTATTCTTTTTTATTATTATTATTATTTATTCTATTTCTGTATACATGTAAATATTATGGATATTTTCCATTCCACTCTCTACCATCCACTTTCCGAACGATAGGTATTTAAAATGAGTGCCAGTTTCATGGTGCAGAAAGACATGAGCGAAAAGTAAGTTGTTTTAAGAAATGAAAATAAAATCGAAGTAAATTTAAATATACCTATTGGAATATAAAAGGAAAAGCCATGAGTTCAGTCCAGTCCAGGTTGTAATGGTTGGACTGTTAAAGCACCGTTACCTACATAAGAATATAAAACGCAAACGTTCCTTACATGTTAACACTTGCAAACACACAATTTGGAAACTTTCATACAAACAGAATTGCAATTAAACTTTCTTGGCGGATTATCTGCGATATTATCCAATTGTTTACACAAGCATTTAGTTCTATATTGGCGCGACAAATATGCACAACTTCATCAAACGTATAGTAATTATATTTTTGCACTTTATACAATTTCTTGTTTCGCCAAACTATATGTGATCTAAAGGTACCATGCTAGCCTCTAGTATCCGAGGTCGAGGGTTCTAACACGGCGAATGGCGATGGATTTTTTCGGGCGTAAAAATCCCTAGAGCTAAATTTCTGGTATTTCACACCAAATATAGAACGGAACGCTAAGGACCACAGCAGTTAAAGAGCGTCCATATATAAAACTCAGTTTAATTTAATTTTTCAAACTACATACAATATTAAGTAATAGATTAAAATTAAATATATACAATAAAATAAATGGACTGATAAAAAGAAAAAAATGGAAAGATTATGTCAAGAAGTGTAGAATTAAAATTGCATAAAATTATAGCAAAATCGACGATATTGTTGAGTTCTGAAACTTGGATTTTAAAAAGACAGGACAAGAAAAGGCTGGAAGTACAACAGACGACATTCTTGAGACCCTAAATGGGAGTCACTGTTAGAGATCCATTCCAAATCAAATGATAAGAGGAGAGTTGGGACTTCGAACGTAATCGAGGAAATAAAACAGTATAAACAAAATTGGAAAGAACACCGTTTTAAAATGGATGACCAGAAATACCAAAATCGGCATTTCAGTATAAAAATTAAATTGAGTTTTATTTATGGACACTCTTTAACTACTATGGTTCTTAGCGTGCCCTTCTATATTGGGCGTGAAAGACCTCTTTATCAGGCTTGAGGTTCTTTTACGTGCCGTAAATCTACGACAAGGGACCACCGGCTTTACTTCCCTTCCAAAGGAAGACATGTTAAGAATTTTTACGCCCGAAAAAAGTTCATCGCCCTTCGCCGGGTTTGAAACCGCGACCTCCGGAACTAGAGGATAGTATGGTAGTCGACCACGGAGGACTGACATTTCATTATAGGCCAGTAGGAAGGAGAGAAGCATTGGGATTGAGGTTCGGAACAGGCCCTGGAGGCCTAATCCTTGAAATTCTGAATAACATGAAGTCAATTAAGTTTTGACCATCAATAAAGGAAAATCAATGAAAAGGAACCTGCAAATGTTCATAAAACGACTGATGTTTTGATTTCATGCTCTCTTGCTAGGCAGAATTGTTCTGTACCTTCGTGGGAGTATCACCTGCGGTGTCTTGGCAATGGCATTGTCGAAATGAACTACAGTACACGCGGGAAGAAGAAAGGGAATGATTAATGGAATTTGCTACATTTGATGCTTGTTATCACAGTTATTTTTTCCCTTCCGATACAAAAATCAAGTTCATCTGGCTTCATTTTTTGAAACAGGCAATTAAAAATTTAAAAGAACAGCACAACATGCAAACGTTACCCGAATTGAGTTTTATTTATGGTCGCTCTCTAACTGCTGTAGTCCTTAGCGTCACATTTTATGTTGGGCGTGAAAGACCGGAAATTTTGCTCAGAGGCCTGTTTATCAGGCTTGCAAAAGGTTACTGCTAACCAATATAATCACACATTTAACTTGTGAATTGAATTAAGACGATGATTATTGAGATTTCTGCTGGAATTTCTTCTGATGTCAGAGCATCAGAACTACTCCAAACTCTGTGTATAAGTAAACGTTGCAGTTGTGTCAGGTGTTCAAATAAGGATAGAAAACTTCAACACCAGGAGGCAAAATAAACACTTCTGAGTAATTAGCATAAAGAATGTTACATGGCATGGAGATCTCTTCCTGAAGGTCAACCAGTATGTGTAAACCTGACAGAAGAATCCTGCTTGCATATACTAGGGCTTTTAGCTTAATCTCTTTGCCTTTCTTAGAAAACAGGTTGGATATACGATCTGTGCGTTTTACACTAAATGACTTTCGGTCCAGTGATTATAAGGCAAAGATCAGTGCTTATTTGGGACGCATTATAACCTGGAGTTGGTGCTTGTGGTCACAGCGAAAACATGCAAATTCTACTAAAACAAGCGAAGCATGAAATAATAACGCTGAAATTCAATTCTGCATCATGATTGTATCGGAAATTAGTAAAGCACCCAATTTCATGGGCTGTAATTGCTACATTTAAAACGATCAAACAGGGAATTTATTAAATGTATGCTTATATGGAAACTAATTTATCGATGCAATTCAGGAAAAAATAAAACCTTTATCTGTATGCATCAAAACAAGACGTGGACATATCGGTTTTGTTGAACATTCAGAGGTCATATTTGGTGATTAATAACTACAAATAAATTTCTTCCTACATAAAATAATAAACGTCTTTTCCGATGGAATAAGACTTATGAAAGGTCTTTGTGGTGCTAAGAAATTCCGCATCGCTGCGAAAGAAAACTAATGTGAAAAACACCAAAGAATAATGTTGATTCGGAATTATTTATGTATATTATATACAGGATGAATATATCCAAAACTAAGCGTTGTAGAATAAAATGTCTTTAATATTATGGGGGAAAGTAAATGTCATTAGTCATGTTTTGTTTGGAGGATGTTATGATCCCCATTTTAGGCTCAATTTAATTGTTTTAAATACAAACCTACATTTTGTATACTTTCTCATTAGAAAATGGTTTATAAAAATGTTTATTTTGTGATGAGGAATAAGGAAACCAAATAAAAAATGTTGGTTCCCAATTACGACGTAACTTGACCCTCAAAATACCATCCATGGATGGTCCATTGCGCTCTTCGTACATAGTCATTCAGAATTTTCGCTGTTATTTACGTTGGTGTATGAACAATTGCAAACTGCTTTATACAAATGTTGTTTAGTATTTTATGAGGAGTGAGAAAACAACATAAAAAGCTATCTCTCATTTTAAACCATTAAATTGATCCTAAAATGACCATCATAACATCCTCCAAATAAAATACGACTAATGGCATTTACTTTCCCCTATAATACCAAGCAAGTTTTATTCAAGACATTTCTTTCTACAACACTTAGTTTTGGAGATATTGTACAGTCTCAACTTAAATAGTCCACCCTATATACATAGTGTTTTCAGATATACAACATACAGTTATTATTACAATTAATTATTATGTCATTGCGGATTTTGAAAGACACATTTGTTCTACAACATTCTCAAATACAAACTATTGGGTTGAGAAGACTGTTTATAACAATTGCATTGTTGTCATATGTGGTGCAGAAAGGAAACTTTGGGAAGCAATGATCCATATACTGTGTCTTCGGTATAAAACCTGACCACTCGCAGGGGGTGCGCGTTAGAGGCCATCTACTCCCCACACTCAAGACAAGCTTTTGTACCACTGTCATTAGCGTCAGTGGTCCACTTTCAGTTGCGGAGATGGGAAGGCAGTTTATCTTTGGAACAACGTGTATTTGTATGTAAATGTTATTTTAAATACGAATCGGCCCGTCGCGTCCGTGAAGAATTCATCCTGATATTTTCTGCACAACTGCCTCCTTTCAGAACTTCAATTCACGATCTTGGTTCAGTGCAATGCAAGAAACACATACGAAGACCTACATTATTAACAAAAGAAACACTACACAGAATTGACGAAGATCTTGAACGTTCGCTATGAAAATCACTATCGAAGTTGGCTCAGCAAGTTGGGGTTTCAGTGAATTCTGTACATACAGCATTTGCTATGAAGTTGAAGTATGATATTTGTTAGCAGTAGTTGGAAGATGCTTCATGTTTATATGCACAATGTATGGGAGGCAATTTGTCGCGGTCACTTCGTGTTATCTTTTACTGAGCGCCTGTTATTGTATTTGATTTTGGGTTCACTGTCCTCCGGCTAGCTATGATTTCTCGGTCAAGCACTTCTCTTGTACAGGGTGTGTAAACGGAAAGGAGTTTTTATCCAAAGATAACACTGATGAAAGAATTTGTTTTACACTTTTATTGTCGTAACACATTATTCACTTACACCTATTAATCTTGACACTCGCCAAACTGAAACTGTTATAAGAACTTCTTTACTGCCCATTATTAATTCGCGTACTTCAACTTTTTGTGTAATTAACTTTACGACACGAGAGAGTTTTCATAAATTTGCTACGCGTAACCTGCAAATCGATAAACTGTGCGATGTATTCACCATGACTGCTTCTGTTGAACTCATCGATGTCTTATACGCGAATGCTTCTGTTGGACTCCGTGAAACTTGACTCTGACACGAATTTATACTCCTTCGCCCGATATGCCTAAAGATTTATAACCGAGCTGCTATTGGTTAATAAAACGCGCCAACATTAGCGTCTATATTTATATCCAATGAAAATTACGAAAACATATGCTCTAGGGAAAATGTTCCCGCAAATTCTAAGAAAAACACGCCACTCTGACGTCATTTGCTCGTCTCTAATAATGCTAAACAGCTCACCCCCTCGCTGCATTATTACACGCTATTATTGTCAGTTTCAGTAAGGCCGTATAAACCCACTTCTCAACAATGATTACAATCAACAAACATCTCAAATCAATGTCACACAACAATGCATATTCACACTACAATCACTCTGACATTTACATTTTTGTGATACAAATTACTGCGTCAAAGTAAGAATTAATTTTGTTATATTTTATGTACATGTTTACAGGAATACAAATTTAAGAAGCTAAGACAGAGTGATGGCACGATCGGCTGTGGCATGTGGTGTTACTCAGACGCAAAACCCGCGGTCAGGTTTTATACTGAAGGCCCCTATACATAACTACAACGAAGGAAACGTCCTCTTGCAGAATTTTACAAAAGTGTAATACAAATCATGAATTCAGCACGTAATTCAACTCCCTATCTCTCTGTCTCTGGCTGATGTAACGAGATGTACGAGATAACTACGAATCTCTGTTCATTACTAATTTGTAATTAAATAATTGTTTTTATAAACCTTCGGACCTTGTTGATGATATCGGTGTTTAGCGATGAACGCCTGCTAGGATATAGCTAAATGCAAGACATGAGCAGGGCTGGACTTCATGACCTAAAACTGCCTGAAAAATGGCCTATAAAATGATTCTAAAATGTTAAAAAAAATTACACAATAATTACAAAAATGTTATAACTGAGTTTTACTTAATGTATTAAAGTTGCTGCACAAAAAGTTATGAATTCATTTTATACATGGATATAATTACTATATAAGTAGAAAAACAAGGTATAAGAATGAGAATTTAGAAAATCAATTCAAAATATATTTGTGTGTATTTGTTTGAGTAACTTGGAAAGAAAATTAAGAACGTTGTTTTTGAAGCAGGTCTTAAAAATTTGTAACATTAAACCTTTTGAGTTCTCAGATTATACACAATTCATTGCGAGTGAAGAGAGCACAGCCTATGACATAAGATTAACGACAAAAGCAACCTGACTGTACGCGAAAAACGGAAAACTGACCTGCACCATCCCTATTAAAGTTTGGGACATTAATTCATAATAATGATAAGGATACCTGCTCCCCTGATAATGGCCACCCCTCCATCGCAATCAACCTTTTCCAGACTAAAATCAAATGGGAATGAATTTTTTCCCAAGAATGCGAGTAAAGGACTACAAAGTTACTCTTTTTTGTTTTAATTTATTTTAAGTTTCTTGAACTTGCAACTCCATAAGGTTACAAGCCACCATATAATAAAATTAAATTGTAAATGTGTATTAGTCAGATAACATAATTTGGCATATATCTTAGTTTGGTTAATATACCTATCATTTCTTTAAACACTGGATTGCTGATGGCGTCACACATGTTGCCCGCAACTTCTTGCATTCGTATGGTGATGAGAACCCAGAATCATACAGGGTACAGTAAAGTGGAGGAGGATCTTGAGATATAAGGTAGAAGTGAGTGATAGCTGTAGGTAATCGTGTGAAAGCAGCTGGACCTTGCGAGGAAGGAGAAATCACTGGGTATTTAGGAGAGCGAGAAGACTAGGTGTCATGCAGTTTACTTGTAGATAAGCTGTTCCAATGCTGTTTCCATATCTGAGAGATCTTCTTGTAGATATATCTGAGGAAGTCAAGTATGGTATCCTACAGTTCTTTGGTGGCCTCTTTAGCTGTAACGTCAGCTTCCTCTTTCCCTTGGAAGCCGACACGAGACAGAGTCCAGATACGTTTGATATACTTAACAGAGTGAATTGCTGTATTGTACAATGTTAATAATTCTGCAACCGATGGATGAGACGAAGAGTTTTTGTGTGATATAATGCTAACAAGGCACTCAGAGTCCGTGAATATATAAAGGAGTGATACGTTGTGTCGTCTAGGATGTATTCCAGAGCAAAGAAAATTGCATATACGAGCTCACACGTGTAGCGCTGAGGTAATTAGGTAGACTGTGTAGCAGCGTGTGATCAGGTAACACTACTGCGCAACCGCAGTTGTCAAGCTTAGAGTCATCAGTATGAATCGGAAATGAAGATGAATTTGATGTGGAGATCTTGAAACATGCCTTGCAAAGTAGATATCTCACTAGTGTATATGCTGTACATGGACATAGAGATATCAATTGACGGAGGCTTGAGTTTCCAGGGTGCTATTGGTGGACAGCAACAGGGAATTAGTTCAGGTAATATGAAGTTAAATTCCTCAAAATATTGAGAGAGGCGGTTAGCGAAGCTGACCTGTTGATTCATGGCAGAGCTTGCCTTTGTGTTAGTGGGAAACACGTAGGACTCAATTGCAGTTGTACTTTGTCTAGCCATTATATTGAGAAGGTTGTATGCCTCACGTATGGTATAAAGTTTCCGGTGGCCTTCGCCCCAAATTTACTTTTCCGGTGGCCTTCGCCCCAAGTTTAGGAATCAACTTTGTATTTTAATGTTTTCTTTAAATATTATATATATATATATTTATATTTGCCTCGGCTGCGTCAGTATTAATTTGTAGAAACATGTATCTCTGAACAAGGTGTGATGCGGCTGAAGAATGTAGGCTTACACAAATTATAATTTTTACTTCACTCCATTTATTAATCCTTCACACGATTATATGACACTTCACTGATAAAGAGAGCTGTGAGATTATTTATTAATTACCTGCACTTTTTAACACGTAAACTTCATATTCTCGCCGTAATGAATTTTTGTCTCACACTGAATACGTATTAAACTTCTCGAGGACGCGTCTCGCGTCCAGTTAGGAACGCTGTCGTACTCCAATAGAATACTTTTATGTAACTTTTAGCCTTTCTAGTTGCTGATTGTCTATTTATAAACTGTTTTAAAAATTACATTTTTCTTGCTCCAAGAGTTACTAGTAGCATTATTAAACTTTCCAATTCATTATTGCTTCAAGGTTCCTCATTGTTACCTCATTGTTAGCAACTTTTGACCTATATTCTCACAGCTCCTACATTATTAAATTACGTAATACATTCACATCACATTATTATACATGTATACAATAATATAAACATTAATACAATGACTGATACATACATTTTATGTTATTTATACACACAAATTGCTTTAAGGCGGGCTATTATTGAATTTATATACTATATAATTAGACTGAAATCATTTAAGTGTTAAAAATGCTGCCTCAATATGAGCAGGAAAAAATACACTCAACATTTTCCTTCTGATGGCTAATGGAGGTTCATTGGCTTCTATACAGAGACTATTTATAGGGCTGGTACAAAAGGCTGACGCAGCCACGCTAGGTCCTCCAACAATGAAGCAATACCTTTGCCTCACGATTGCTGCGTTTCTCCTCCTAGTTGTTTTTTTATACCTACTTTGCCACGGCTGTTCGAGCATGAGATTCTAATCACTGGGTATGCGTGAGTGTATGTATATAGAAACACGAACGCTTTCTTGGAACACTTTTATTTTCACCATTTAAAATAAAACTTAAGGTTTGCCGATCACTTTTAAATGCATACGATGCTACTGTGTCTTTACCAAGACCGAAGATTATTAACTGCAGCTGAACGTTCTACCCTCTTGCATGTTCGCCGCCAATGTTCACAACTCGACGAGAATGTCGTCCCGCTCTCCCCGATCGCTCAGGACAGAATGAATTTCACCACCGCGCTACAAAGAAGTAAAAACTCCTAACTTCCCCTCTCACCCCTCAAAACTTAGCGTCATGAAGCCTCTAATGACCTTCACATCCCGGCCAGTGCAACTGCACCCATGAATTCCAAGAGAAACTGGCTTCAGCTATTTTACCCTTTATACCTGGGGCTGGTCCCTAATTAGCTAAACTGTGCCTGTCTGGCCTTTCTGTCGCTTTTAACAGTCAACAATTTTCCAATGCTTCTCCTTTTTATACAAACACTGAAATTAAATATTTTATTATTTATTTTATATCACTATCCTTCTCAGATTAATATGATAATTATTGACTTCATAATTTCGGCTTCAAGGCTCCTAACGTTATTCGTAGAGCAGGTAACTGTAAAAGCACGGGAGTTAGCAGCTTGGTAGACGATACATCCATAATAAAGTTTGGAGTGGATAGAGGTCTTGTACGTGCGCAAAACACTGAGATCTGCTCTCCAATTTCATGCAGTTAATTTTTTTTCATTGAGAAGACGTGTGCAGCTGGCGTTAAGAAGTTAGAGTGTGGAATTCAGGTGAGTTTGCGGTCAAAAAATCATCCAAGAGTGCGAAATGTGTTTGTAACTGGCAGACGATGAACTCCAAATAGTAGTAGGGGCTCCTGATGATGATTACGTTTTTTGAAGAAAACAATGCAATGACTTTTATGAGCAGAAAGTTTGAACCCTATATTATAATTCCAACATTGAAATCCCTGTAGACATTGTTGTATAAGCATCTGGTAACTTTCATAGTCTTTCCGTTACAGAAGAACACTAGGTTATATGCAAATAAACATGCCTTGACAGGAGAACCAATACAAAATTGTTGATGGCCACTAGGGACAGCGTCACATTGAATACTGAACCCTGAGGTTGTCATTGTCCTGTGAGACGCTCTTTGGGAGTTGTCCATTCGCTCTTACATATAGCTGGAGGTTCTGGAGGAAGTTTTGTAGTAAAAATCAAGTATGTTTCTGCCTATGCCTTATTCTTTTAAGCGTGTTAGTCATGCCAGATCATACCATAGGCTCGTTCAGGCAAACAGCAATCAAGTGTTGTCTTTCAAGAAGACTGTATTAATTTCGGTTTCAAGCATTACTAAGCTGTCAAGTGTGGATCGATTTTAGCGTAAGTCATTTTGTGCATCGCTAAAGAAGTTGGTGTATTTTTAGGAACCATCGCAGTCGTTTGGTTATTACTGTTTCTAGCGGTTTGCGCATCATGCTCGTTACGGAGATAGGACGAAAGTTGTCTGGCAAAACAGTGATTATTTGGTTTGGATGTAGGAATTACTATGGAGGTACGTCACTGATCTGGGAAACGTTCGAAAGACCAGATGTAGTTAAAGGTATGCAAGAAATAAATCATTCTATTGATAGGTAAATGTTTGAGTAGCTTGTAGGGATTTTTGTCAGAGGCTGGACTCTTTTGCATTGATGTAAGAGTTCTTCAACCTCCGTTAAAGTCAAGGGTTCATTGTAAATGTCGTCCACATCCAAGCATATCACCGGGATGATTAGGGCAATAGAGTTTTGTTTGATTTCAGGATCCTCTGGCTGACATGTAGAATCATTCGAAATGTTTGAAAATGTGGTAGTTAATGTGTCAGCTTGAGCTTAGGGTCTGTGATGAGAGAAGAGAATCCCGAAGTTTGGAGATGGGATATTTGTAGTACGTCGGCTATCACAAATAGTGCGAAGTTTGTTCCACAACGACGTCTGTAGAGACTGTTTTTTTAGGGAAGATAGGAACGTCAGCAATGACGTTCGTTTGCTTCTTTTTTAATTTCTGTCGGCTACAGCTAGGAGTCTTGGAATGCTAGTTTGTTTTCTGAACTTAGATGTAGTAGGTTCTTTGCTTTAGTTTGATAAAATTTCCACAACTATCATTCCATCATGGGACGTGTTAAAGATATTCTTATTTCTCAGTTGAATAGTGAAATTTGTGATGTTTAAAAAGTTATCCTCGTGCAAAATGTCAATAATATAAAAATCGTTCTATCCTCAATCTAAATACAAGAAAATGGTTAAAGAAGCAAATGCCAAGAAAATGTAAAAATAATGGCAAACTGAACAAGTACCCTAAAAATGAAAATGGAAATTGCGTAAAATAACAAAAAAATGGCCTAATAAATAGCATTTCCATAATCTGAAATCCATGATAAGGATTTATGTATACGTACACGCATATGATACAACAATTAAAAAGACGTCATCAGAATCCGGGCCCTGCATACCTGTAATGAATAATTAATCCTATAGAAATTGAGGACTATGAGTAACATTTGCTCTACATTTCTAGAGTCTTGATACTGAAAGTAACTAAACATCTCTATCTAGCAGGTAGCAATTACTGGTTCACTGAACGTTAGCAGAGTGTGGAAGGAAGAGTTCTACTGGAGTTGCTGGAGCAAACTGAATGGACATGAAACAGCAGCAATTTCTGTGAGGACGGACCGCAGATTCCCTCTCCACCTGTTTCCGGTTTTGCGAACGTGCCATTAATGCTCCTGAACATTATAGGAAAAAGTAACCAGAGAAAAGAAGAAGTTTTCTCTTTCTCTCCACTCTCTCCATTTTCACCAATAGAGATTTTAGGCAGTTTTCAGTGGAACTTAGCCCAACTCCGGCATGAAAATGCAATTATATAGATGTTGCTACCTTTCATAGTAAGTAAAAATGCACTGAAATACTTGAGTTATTATTCCTTCTTTAATTCCTGTGTATATAGGATGGAAAATGGAAATGAATTAATACATTATAAGGTGTAATATTTGGTTTTCTTGATTCTGGAAGAGACAGTACTCCTTAAGGACGTATTTGCGCCTCTTGATTCGCTTTCCTGAGCGTAAATCTAAACCACATTCCGTAATTGGTAACGAATAATTTTGCAACTGAAGTTTGGATCTATTGAGGGATAGAATCTCTCGAGTAGTACAGCTATTCTTGATATACGGGGGCGGACTGATAAGTCCATGACTGACGAGAGTTAGCTTCTAATCACAGGTTTCTTGTTTGCACCCAAGTCTTACAACTATTCTGAGTATGATCGCAATAATTCGTCTTCATTTGTTTCTTAGAACACTGTTGAGAGCCTCTAAAATAAGCTTCGTGTGTTGCTTCGTAGAAAATGGAGCAAAGTGAATTTCATGCACTGATAAAGTACTACTTTTCGCGTGGTAAGACGGTGAAGGAAACGGAAGAAAAGCTGAACAAGTATCATGGGGACTGTGCTCCATCACATAGCATGGTTCACAGAATTTCGATGTGGCCGTTCGAGCACAAGAGATGCCGTGCGCACAGGACAGCCGGTTGAGGTCACAACAGAAGGAATGGCGAACAAAGTTCACGATATTGTGTCGGAAGACCGCCGAGTGAAAATCTGTGAGATAGCCAAGACCATAAACATATAGAGTGAACGGATGTATAACATTCTGCACAAATTTTTGGGTATGAGAAAGCTATCAGCAAGATGGGTGACGCGACTGCTCACAGTTGAGAACAGGCGGAATCGGGTGACCATTTCACAGGGATGTTTCAACATGTTCCAGCGCAATCCAAATGAGTTTTTGCAGTGTTACATCACGGTTGATGAAACTTGGAGCCATTATCATCAACCTGAAGCCAAACAACAATCAAAGCAGAGGATTTCCTTCGGCGAACCTGCTCCAAAGAAACGAAAACCATTCCGTCGGCAGGAAAAATCATGGCAGCTCTCTTTTGGGATTCCCAAGGGGTGATAGACATCCACTACCTGGAAACAGGTACAACGATCACAGGTTCATATTATGTCGCAATGCTGGATCAGTTTCACAAGGAATTGTAAACGAAACTACCCATTTGGTGAAGAAAAAGATTCTCTTTCACCGGGCTAATGCACCCGTACACGAGTCAGTCATTGCCATCGCAAAATTTGTGGAATTGGGCCACAAACTGCTACCTAACCCATCATATTCTCCAGATTTGGCTCCGAGCGACTTCTTCCTCTTCGCAAGCCTGAAAAATTGGCTCGCTGAGAAGAAATTCACGCCCAGTGAACACATCATGGCAGAAACAACCTCATATTTTGCAGACTTCGAAAAATCCTATTTTTGGAAGGGTTAAAAAATTGGAGAAACGTTGGATGTGTATTGAATTGAAAGTAGACTATGTTGAGAAACAAAATTAATTTTTTGGAAAAAAATTATTTTCTTTAAAAATTCACTGACTTATCAATCCGCCCTCGTATATATATTGGCTGGGAAGAAGCCCGTCAAAGAATGGTGAAATTTCGGTTCAGGGAAGACGCGACCTACATCGGAAGGCCAAGATCCAAAATACACTTTTATTCACCCATTTGCGACAATACGAAGAATCTATAGCTGAAATCGTCTATAGATTCGGAAAACTAGTCATTAATTCCATGATGTATTAGTTATCTTAGCCAGCATAGCACCGATGCATTCTGTAAGTAAATGGTTGAAAATAACGATATGGGGTGGTTTTCAGAAGTCGTGAGTGACGTAATTTTCACTCTACATTAAACATAAGTGTTCAAAGTTTCGTAGAGATTGGACAAATGGTGCACATATGTAAATAACTTATTGCAACTTTGAACTAGGGATAGTGTTTTGAAGTTGTAAGGTAGCCTATAACTTTCGCAAAGGTATAGCTCAAGTGAAGACATTTATACTTTATTGGTCAATCACTATAGTTTCGTCTACAAGGAATTACAAATAAGGGATAAGGATAGTTTTTTTAAAAGTTTCGAGGTACTATGTGATAGAAAATAAGGGTTGGATAGTTATTGGAAGTTGTAAGGCAACCTATGGGTAGGATTTAAGTGAACAAAATTCTGTGCAGAGAGATTTATACGAAAATATGAATTCAAAATAAGAGAACCGGTAGTTTTTGAAAGTTATGATGAAGGGAATCTCCAATAAATCAATTGTAATATATTTTAAGCGTTCCTTTACCCCACATTAGTGCTTTTCAGTAGTAGCTAAATTATAAAATCAAGTCGGTTTAGTGGTTTGCGAGCATTTAAGTATATTTTGATTGATGAAAAGCAGACAATATGAAACATTGAAGAATACGCTGACCTTTTGCCCCTAAATGTAGCGACCGTTCAAGATAGCTGATTTTGCCTTCTGCTTGATGCAGTAGGCAAAGCTTAAGGGAGAAGTAAACACGATCGTTTGCTGCCCCGTTAATTCGTCAGAGGTTATCCACAAATGGCTGGTAGTTCAGATTGTAGCTTGTGTGCATTGATCTTTTAGCATTTAATCCTCATGGGAACAGAAAGGCTTTTCCACTCATTGTATCATTGTTAAGTGCTTAATAAGTGATCCACCAGGCCTCGAATCAATGTGACCTTCGACAATACTCCTGCGGTAGTTGATGAAATTTGCCTTAGAGAATTTATTCACCACTATGGCATTTCTCTAGTTTTTACTTTCTTTAGAGAGTAAGTAGCAGATAGACAAGATATTGCATCCACCGAAAAATTAGATATCGGGATTTATTGAAATACACGTTTTGAGTAGTTATGCATTGTGATTTTGTCCAGTTTTCTAACTCACTTTTTTTCTCTGTTCTCACTGTCACTGTTTCGTTTTTATGTAGTTCATCTTCACTGGGAGTTCACTTCACTTTAGTGAAGTGACATTGGTGAACTAGTTCAATTCTTCATCACTTCACTTATTTCATGACGCAGCCCCTTCACGCCGGTCGGTTCACAATACTCGGGAGTCGAACACAAGATCTCTACAGCCGTCGCTCCGCGGTAGCACTCGTTGATATCACAGAAGCCGTCACCAAGAATCGCTGCTGATGTCGCACGGTAAACTCCAAGTCGACTCGCCTCGACACGCACCGACTTCACTCTGTCACACTCTACTCGCTTTCAACTCGCGAATGCCTGGCGACCCGCGAGGCCGCCAGCTTATATAGGCAATGGAACCTTTCACAGAAGCCGTCACCAAGAATCGCTACTGATGTCGCACGGGAAACTCCAAGTCGACTCGCCTCGACACGCACCGACTTCACTCTGTCACACTCTACTCGCTTTCAACTCGCGAATACCTGCCGACCCGCGAGGCCGCCAGCTTATATAGGCAATGGAACCTTTCACAGAAGCCGTCACCAAGAATCGCTGCTGATGTCGCACGGGAAACTCCAAGTCGACTCGCCTCGACACACTACTCGCTTTCAACTCGCAAATGCCTGCCGACCCGCGAGGCCGCCAGCTTATATAGGCAGTGGAACCTTTCACAGAAGGTTCTCGAACATTCTAGAACTACTTGTATTTTGATACAGAGGGGAGATGAAGCTTCCAGAAAGTTCTAGTTATCTCCGGATAGCGCGCCCGGTGTTTACGCTGGCAAGCGGCTTTATTGCTGTTTACTCGGACTGCTCGGCACCGACCTCCCGATAACCTTGGACCACAGCCGCTGCGTCACTGTATATGCGAAAACGCATAACTCAAAATGAAAACTCGGATAAATACTTATTATTTACGTTCAATATTTTCCAAAGATGCGACAAGAAAGTTTTAAACAATATCCCGCCATCTCAAACTACCTTTACATGGTAAATGTTTCAAAATGTCTTATTTTCTAAAACCTGGCGCAAACATTTTGATTAAAATGCCATTTAAGATACACGTACAATAAAATATCTTCAATTTTCTGGGAATAACCTGAGAAGTCCTCTTCATTCGGAATAAATTTGTATAATTTTGTATAGCTGGTAAACATTCAAAGCTAGAAAAAAAACGTACTACACCAGAAACGTAAATTTTAAAACACAATTTATTTCAAATAACCTATTTCAGGAACCAGACTTTTCGAGATATGTGCTGTTGTATGACTGAATTGTTCAATGCTATTGGTTTTCTGAAGTAATGTAGCTATTCAGTTGTTTCTCGGTATGTCATGGAAGGAGAATGGAATTTCAAGCAATAATAGCCACTCGTTTTTAAGCACGATTCGGTTTCCTGTATTCCCCTCATACCCACAACGAAATGTGTAATAAAGTGTTTCTACAAATGAAATAGGTAGAAAAAATAAATTTGCATAAGAATAGTTTGTAAAATATGTATTAAAATAAACGATAGTGGGCAGAGAAAGTCATGTGGATGTGACAGACACACATTATATATAACAGTAGATGGCTATTTAGTAAAGAGACGAGACAGGTTAAAGAAAAGTTTAAGGTTAGGGTTAGGTTGCAGTCATGTTTTCATACGAGTATTATCGAAGCGGCAGGATATTTAGCGTTTTCTAATAATACAGCATGTTACTGACGCATGTTTGAGCAGAGTATTGATTCACTTCGCCTTCTGCAGACACAGCCTTATTTTCTTGTTGCCACTCCACTTGTTCGACTAGACACCGGCGCGGCGCCGAGATTCCTCCTAATTCTTGAAGTCTCTCTTCCTTCCTTCCTTCCGAACGGCTACACAACTAGATAATTCGGGAAAGCTTCGTAGAAATGCAAATTTTATTACCACGGGACAGTCTGTTCCAGGCCACCTCAAGAATGAAAATTCTCTGTAGATAGGAAAATTGTTTCTAAACTACGGGAGTCGTTTTTCCAGTAGAACTGTGTCTCCAAGTTGGTTTGTGCACAAACTGGATGATCTTGCCAAACTATATTTTATCTAGTATGATGCCGAAGTTTATGTACCGCTTACTAGAATAATTTAAACTGCAAAGCTTGTGTCATTGATTAATGCGTCTTTATGATTTTGAATCGTAAACTTAATAGAATTCCCTCCATGCATGTAACTTTAAATTTTGCAGTGTGAGCCGGAGAATAATAATTACTATTATAATAATTAATGGGATGTCAATGTGTCTCTCTTCCTTTCACTACAAATATCATTTTCCTTCACTTTATCCACTACTACTCCTAATATTACTTTGTATCTATTAATTATTGTATTTTTTATTACATTTACAAATTCTGCCGAGATCTAGTCGCGAAATATCATTAATAGCGAGCACACGATTTTTCAGGTATAAGTTTGCTGCTTGCTTCTTCAATTTCTTACAAAATTTCAAAGGGTATTAAATCAATATACATTTCTTTAAAACAATAATACATATAGATTCAACTTTATAGTAAACAATTTAGTTTCGCATACACTTTCTTTTTTGCGTATTGAACTGTCAGTATTTTGTTTTCAACACATTGTTGCCATCCAAAAGAGCAGCAATTCCGCTATAATCCGCTCAATACGAATTAATCAAGAAGCACTTTAAATTAAATTGAGTTTTATTTATGGACGCTTTTTGCTGTGGTCCTTAGCGTCCCATTCTATATTGGGCGACTAGTGGTACCGTGCTAGCCTCTAGTTTCCAAGGTTGCGGGTTCAAACCCGGCGGAGGGCGATGGATTTTTTCGGGCGTAAAAATCCTTAGCATGGCTTCCTTCGGAAGGGAAGTAAAGCCGGTGGTCCCGTGTCGTATATTTACGGCACGTAAAAGAACTTCGAGCCTGATAAAGAGGCCTCTGAGCAAAATTACCGGTCTTTCACGCCCAGTATGGAATGGGACGCTAAGAGCAATAGTAGTTAAAGAGCGTCCATAAATAAAACTCAATTTAAATTTCTATATTGGGCATGAAAGACCGGTAAGTTTGCTCAGAGGCCTCTTTTATCAGGTATGAGGTTCTTTCACGTGCCGTAAATCTACGATACGGGATTTGTACGCCCCAAAAAATCCATCGTCCTACGCCGGGTTTGAACCCGCGACCTCGGAAACTAGAGGCACGAAGAACACACACACACACACACACATACACACATACACACACATACACACACACACACAAAGCGCTTTAATTACTATTCTAAGCACAGGCGTAATGCAATTTTCTTTTTAAAATTTACGATTCAAAATATCCTAAAACGCCCTATAACCTTCGGCCATTATAAACACAATATGCTGACACGATTTACTATGTTTGCTAGTGCTCTCTTAGTAAACTTCCGCGACCGCATGTAATGGTTTTATACAGGATGAATTTTAATTACACCGACAAACTGCAGGGAGTGTTTCCGCATTGCGAATGGAAGAAAAAAGGTCATATCAGCATGTGTCCGGAAATGCACCGTTGGCACGGTAGACGGCAGTGACGTACGACATCATTCTCTCGGACCACTTGCGGTGTGTTTTTGTGAGATTGGAGCAGAGTACTGTGGAAGCAGAATGGTCTATATTCATTCCAGAAACCACGAGATAGTCTTCGCATACGGTCAAGCAGATGGTAACGGTCGAGAGACAACACGGATGTGCTGAGCCAAGTACCCTGACAGACAGCACCAACGACATCACACAATATTTGGAGACATTTTTGTGCGTTTGTGTGCGCATGGTCCTTTCAGACAGACAAAACCGTAGAGTGGCCGCGGAATATGCATACACCAGATCTGGAGGAGCATGTTCTATAGCATATTGAGACCAAGCCTGGTACAAGCTCCAGCAAGTGACCCGCCAACATGGTGTAAGCCAAAGGACGGTTATATGTATCCTGCATGACAACCACTGTTATTACTATCAACAGCAACGCGTGCAGGAATTATCAATAGGGATTTCCGTCCATGGGAAAGATTTTGGCGCGGGTTTTTCCAGTAGGCTATCACCGTTATCAAATTTGTGTCGGCAGTCCTCTTCACCGATTAAGCGTCATCAATTTACATAATGTCATCTGTGGGCAACAGAAAATCCTTGGGGAATGGTTGAAGCGTCTCATTAACAGCAGTTCAGCATCAATGTCTGGACAGGGATTCTTGGCAACCACATACTTGGACCAGTTGTTCTTCCACAACGCCTCAACAGACAAACGTATCTGGGCTTCCTGCCTCTTTTGCTTGAGAATATGCCTTTGGCAATACAGATAATGTGGCTACTGCACGATGGAGCGCCACCCCACTTCTGCATTAATGTTCGTTAACATCTCAAAATCTTCCCCGGGCGTTGGATAGGACGCGAGGCCCTTTTGCATGACCTGCTCGATCACCGGATTTAAACTCCCTGGATTTTTACTTCTGGGGGCATCTGAAAAGTCTTGTGTATAATGAGCCAGTTCCGGATGTGCCGACCCTTCAACAGCGTATCCATGTAGCCCGTGAAGGTATGCGGATACAGGCCAGAACATTCGAAAGAGCGAGGCAATCCATGATACGACGTGTGAACGCTTGGGTTGCATATCATGGAGGCCACTTTGAACATCTGTTGTGACATGGATTCGATTCAGGCCATGTACTGTGTGCAGGAGATTTGCTGTCATACCGTCCATTTTTGGACACATGTTGATATGACCTTTTCCCTTCCATATCCAGTTAGGAAGCACTCCCTGCAAGTAAAATTCACTCTATATAACGATCTTACGTTTTACTTAAAATCCTAATTATGGTGAGTCAGGACAAGCGAAAAGTAAAATGGATTTAATCGAATATTGTTTTGTTCGTATTCACTAGGCGTACGCTAAAGGGTGGACCCAGATTTGAAAGAATTCTTGGCCGTGACCAGGGCTTGGATCTTCATTTTACCGAGATGACGTACTATCATTGTGCCACCGTGACGTTGCTACCAAACGCACCTGACATTCTCTCATTAGATTCGTATTTACGCAGGCGAATCCCAAAGCTAACATTTCGTGTCTTACGTGTCTTGCAACACTGAAAATATTTAAATGTCTCGAATTTTATTAAGTTGTTATTCACGCTATTAGGGTTATTACATAACGTAACACCTGTGCTTTCCACTATCCGTGTGTAGATTAAGGTTAGAGAATTTAGTCATATTTTAAGAATTCTAAGCTGCAATTGGGTCTCACACTCAATGGCTTACCGAATTACAGATGCTGCACGATCGTCTTCCTAATCCCCGAGTATTTCTCTTCTGAAGCTAGGTTCACAGTTAACAGGGAATGGAAAACAGGACGACAATGACATGTGCAATGTTAGAGTCCACAATTAAGAGGGAGCTTACCGGAACACGCGAACGGGAACCAGAACGAGAGAGTTGGTTAAGTTTCAACTTTTCCGTTCCTGTTCCCATTATATTTGCGTGTTGCGTTGCTTTATTCATAGAAACTATTCCAAGATGAACTATAAACGCCATTAAATTTTGGGAGTTAACATCCTTATCATAGCTTCCTTCGGAAGGGAAGTAAAGACGATGGTCTCATGTCGTAGAGTTATGGCATGTAAACGAACCTCAAGCCTGATAAAGAGGCCTCTGAGCAAAATTTCCGGTCTTTCACGCCCAATATGGAATGGGACGCTAAGGACCATAACAGTTAAAGACCGTCCATAAATAAAATTCAATTTCAATTTTTTCCTCCGTCGTGAAAAAACAAAACAGGAACGTGTAATGGAAATAATAAACCGTAAACTCAGGCTATTTATTATCAATAGACTAGGAATAAAAATAATAATAGCGAGGCTTTTAACACAATGTACTGTATAGAATTTTTGCATCAGTTGCTGAATTGGAAGCAGATGAAGAAAATTACCATTAGTCACTTCAAACGATAACGTCTTCTGAATGCAAAAATCGAACACCATGTTGTTACACAGACCAGTACCAACAGGCATTCTCGTTTCCCATATATTGAGAACCATACTCACTCATTCCAATTTCTTTGACTTTCTTTTTCCGGTTTGTTTTGGATCAGCTTAGAGGCATATTTACCAAGGTGTTTTCAAATTACCCTGATGTCGCAGCGGTGGCCTTGGATTTTTCATTTCTGAAATTCTATTTCCCATAAAGTGAAATTTCTATGGAAACAGAGTGATTCTAGCGGCAATATTTAATGTTATGCACTCCGCCATTCATGTACTTCCCGCGTAGCACTATACTAAGAGCAAGGAAGAAAGATATATGTGACATGAAGCGATATTGAGGTACATCCTGATGCCCTGTGTTTTGTCTTTCACTCTGGCTTAGGAGCATTTTCTGGTAGTCGTATTTCCACTGAGTACACTTTCAGGTACTGTTTTCAGTACCTCCAAATATGTACATATGTCGATATATTTCTGGAAATCTACCTGAAGAATGTCCACCAGAATTTTTTCTTCATATTTTACCAAATAATAATACTACTCGGAGTAATTATTACCTTTCTCGAACACTTGCTTCTTTCGTGTAAGTTCTGTATAAAACAAAGCTGGAAGCAAAATGTTACATCTAAAGAGAAGTACTAGGCTAAAATCTATAATTTCTATTTTCTGCACCCGTACACCAAAAATCTAACAGAATCATGCCTCGTATTTGATAGTATTAAAAGTAAAAATCTGATGTGTTACACTCACATGACTTTCTCTACTCTTGTACAAACTATTTTTACAAACGCTTATTCTCCATATGCTTCACGTTAATCTTATTGCTAATTTTCTAGTAGGTGCAAGGGGAATATGGTAGGCTTTAAGCGATAGTCAAATCTTTTAAGAGCTGGTTGCTATGTGGCGTATTCCATTTTTTTGTATGTCCAGGACATAAAAAAATGAATAATGAATTCCTATTTGAGAAAAAGTATTGGAAAATTTAAGGGAATAACAAGCAATATCTCGAAAATGGTTCACTCAACAAAAAAAAAGTCTATGACATAAATTGTGTATTTTAACGCGATCTACATTTTTTGTGTGGTAAAATGTTGTCTATCTCTTATGGTTTACCAGTTATGCAAAAGTCGTTCTCAATGAAGAATACTTTTGGAGACATTCCCAGAAAATTCAAGATATATATTTCACTGGTCATGAAAATATCTTAAACATATGATATTTTAATCAAAATCGTTAGAGCCATTTTTTAGAAAAATAAAATTTTCGAAAAGTGCTCCATGTAAAGGGTAATCTGGGGTGGGGGGATTTTCTTGAAAACCTTCGTGTCGCATCTCTGGAAGATACTGAACCTAAATACCAAGGTTGGTGTTTCTGAGTTATGCTATTCACAGACACACATACGGATATGTTTCCAAAAATGTTTTTTTTTGGATTCAGGGGTTCTCAAAACATATATTTCCGGTGAAATCTCGTTATAGATTTTTTGGGTGGAATACAATACTTCCCCTACTTACTCTACGTAGTAGAGAAAGTAAAAATTAAATCCAAATAAGCTTTTTAACCACAAACGCTATCGCATTGCGACAGTTGCAGGGAAAGTCATAAGCGACGTCTCTGATGGCCTTGTGGGTTCGATACAATAAAAGGTAATAATGCAATAAATTTAACTCAAACTGTCGCATGCTATATAGTGTTTAAGCATGCGACACTAACGAGCATGCTATAAAAGTGAACATTGGTGTAAACATTATGACTTTAAAACAGACTGTAAATAAGGCTCAAATTTGGAGACCTGTGAACTTTATTCAAGAATCGTTACAAAGCATAATTTTGCTTGTCTCATAAACAATTTCATATTATGCAACTAAAAAATTGGAAAACTTCGTTAGCATAATATTTTAAAATCAGTTTTGTTTAAAAAGTTTCGATAGGATATTTGAGAAGTTTTACCATTTTTTCGTTACTATTCCTATACCTAAACCAGTTATCACCAGAAACAGTATACCTACATACTTCCAATCACATCACAAGCACAAGGACAAGTCACAGGTTTGTGTACCGTTAAACTGTGTACTGTGTACTGTTGTGTACTGTTACTTATGCTTTAATTGTTATTAACACCTTAGAAAAAGCAGTTTTACTGCCAGTTTTCAAAATATTACTTAGGTAAGTTGCACAGAGAGGAGGAAGAGGCGGAGATGCAGGGCGAGTGAGAGGTGGGGGAATAAACATTGAGAAAGCGGAAGAAAGCAAACGTGCGAGTTCTGCTAGTTCTAAATAAAGTTTGCCACGGTGCATTTTAAAAATTACTAAATGCCTGGATAATGTAAACAATTAAATTTATCATTAGCTCTGTCATTTTAATGTAACCCTTTGAATCGCCATGTTGGCTACAACTTACGACTGCAAGAAATTATTAACTATGGAACATTCTCTTCTTCAGCACTACATAGGTTTAAGTATAGGTTATACAACGAGGGAAACACCTCCCACATAGATATGACTACCACTCCACAGAAGGAAGGGATGATTTGAAGGAACCACAGGAGGTTACAGGCCACAGAGATGCGCGGAATACCCTAGCGGTTCCTAGGCTCGGAGTTGCCTAGAGGACCTTCGAGAGGTCGACGACCCGTCGATCAAGCAGCCCTTATTTTCCATGGGGCCAACTATTTCCTTTGAGCAAGCATCCGCGCCATCTGTCCGTCACTGCCATATGCCACAAAACCTAGAATCACACCTGAAAGATGAGAAGGAAAGGGAATGAACGGGAAGTGATGGAGAAAAAATCGTGATAGATGAGAAACCACCCCAGCATTTGCCTAACGACCAGGGGAAACAACGAAAAAACCAAGGCCAGAGCAAGCGTCGTCGGGAATCGAATCCGGGACCTCCCGAATACGAGCCTCACACGCTGCCGCGGAGCCATCTCGCTCGGTTTCAGTGCTGCATATTCCGATAATTTGATTAAGTTTAAGGACAAGTAATAACTTGTGTCTCACTGACTCCTAGTTTGGTTAGCATGAAATCAGGAAAACAGCATGTATATTGCCATGGCATAAACTGAAAGAAAAAATCCTACGTGTTCCATTCACATGACTTTCTCTACCCTCTATAATTAATAGTGGGTATAACAACTATTCTTACAAATGTTTATTTTTCTATTTACTTCATTTTAATCGAGACAAATCTCTGCAGAAATAGCTACATTACATATTTCGTTATATATACAAAGGGATCAGTGATAGTCAAATGCTTAAGAGCTGGATGCTATATACTGGCCTTAAACTTTTACTCTTTCCATGCAACCACAAGAAATAACTGAATGCCCACAGGACTTAAAAAATGACAAAGAATTGAACAATTCAAACTATTAATAACCGATATCTCGGAAGTGGCTGATGGCACAATAAAAAAAGTTATTTGAAATGAATTGTGTGGGATCTACATCTTTTGTGTAGTGTGTTTTCGTCTGTAGTTTAGCGTTTACCAGCTATACAATATTGTACAAAATTCCTTCCCAATGAAGAGGACTTCACAGGCTATTTTCAGAAAATTCAACATATACATGTTATTTGTCATGCAAACATCTTTAATATAAGGCATTTTAATCAAAATCGTTAGAAAATGAAAATTTTTTAATATGTTCCATGTAAAGGGTAGCTGTGGTGGGGGATTTTCTTGAAAGCCTTCGTGCCACATTTTTGGAAGATACTGAACTTGAATACCAAGTGTGGTATCCATCCGACTTTTCGTTTTCGAGTTATGCTGTTCACAGACAACATGTGCAAACAGGACCTTTTTTATAAGAAGATTTTTGTTTTTGATTCGGGGATCTCCAAACATATATTTCCGATGAAATCTCGGTATCGAATTTTTGAGTGGAATGCAATACCTTCTCTATCTGTTATGTACATGTTAGAGAAAGTTAAAATACAATTTTTCGTTCGTACTTTCTTTTCTAGTTGACATTCAAAACGACTTTTACACGGAGGACCCTACAACGTCAACAGTGGCTCTTGGTAGTATATTAGTGGTTAGTATCCCCGCCTGTCATGTGGGAACCGGATTCGATTCCTCGCCGACAGGAGCTACCCCGTTAAAAGATGAAAACTATTTACCGCAGACTTGATAGCATCGTGGTGAATATTCCAAGCTAGCTACCTCCGATATTGCAATCCTGTCCAGTGATGTTCAGTGCATAAATATGCTTAAATAGAGATTATAAAAGTGCACACTACCGTTTATTTTTAAATGTTCGCATTTTGCACTGAATCTAAGGGTATTTTTGACTAATGATTTTGTTGAACGTTAGTCATTTTCTTGTTTTTGTAAGTTTCTGTTATGCATAAAAATATCATTATGACTTTATGAGATCTTTAGACGCACAATATTGGTAGAACCGGGATCAGAAAACACCTTAGCAGCTAGGACTCCCATTCCCAATTCTTTGATTTCAATGTTTGAGAATTTAGTAATTTTTTGCTTTGCTTATAATTGTGCAGTAAGTTAATCTGTTTTTCGGTTTTTTACATCAATTCCAAAAAGAGCCGCCTTTGATTACAGAAAGGAACACAGTTCTTTTAACCATTACATACAGCAAAAATAATTTTGAGGACACCCTTTTGTTCATTTCCTCAAAATTTCTATTTTATATAAATCTCGAGAACACTTGTAAAATTTTTTTTAATTATGTTATTCATTGCATTGCCTAAATACATACCAAATCTGATGAATGAATTATGGGTTCTTAAGGAAGTAAATGTCTAAACATAAATGCAAGGATGAACTTGGTCTAAGTTGGTGTCTGTAGTACCTTAGTTTATGCTTCAATAACAGCGAGCTGGAATATAAATGACTTAGAAATATAAGAACTGGATTTATAATGCTGTGTTGATACTGGAGACAGTCAATTAGCACCTACCTCATTTTTCAGTAAAGTACTCGATCAACAAAAACGATAAACCTTTTCTAGAACTTTCAGAGCTTTGAATTGCAGAAGAAATACATTTCCAATTACTATATAAAGAAAGTAACATTAAGAACACTAATAGGTAAACTTCGACTTTAGAATTTTGCATAAATTACTATGTTTTAAACTACCTACACAACGTGATTAAAAGTATCTGGACACCTGGCTGAAAATGACGTACAAGTTCGTGGTGCCCTCCATCGGTAATGCTGGAAGTCAATATGGTGTTGGCCCACCCTTAGCCTTAATGATAGCGTTCACTCTCGCAGGCATACTTTCAATCAGGTACCGGAAGGTTTCTTGGGGAATGACAGCCCATTCTTCACTGAGTGCGGAACTAAGGAAAGGTATCGATGTAGGTCGGTGAGGCCTGGCACGAAGTCGCCGTTCCAAAACTTCCCAAAGGTGTGCTATAGGATTCAAGTCAGGACTCTGTGCAGGCCAGTCCATTACAGGGATGTTATTGTCGTGTAACCACTCCGCCACAGCCCGCGCGGTAGGAACAGGTGCTCGATCGTGCTGAAAGATGCAATCGCCATCCCCGAATTGCTCTTCAAAAGTGGGAAGCAAGAAGGTGCTTAAAATATCAATGTAGGTCTGCGCTGTGATCGTGCCACGCAAAACAAGGGGTGCAAGCCCCCTCCAGGAAAAACACGTCCACACCATAACACCACCACCTCCGAATTTCACTTTTGGCACTACACACGTTCACCCGGCATTCGCCATACCCACAACCTACCATGGGATTGCCACATTGTGTACCGTGATACGTCACTCCACACAACGTTTTGCCACTGTTCAATCGTGTAATGTTGACGCTCCCTACACCAAGCTAGGCGTCGTTTGGCATTTCCTGCATGATGTGTGGCTTATGAGCGTCCGCTCTACCATGGAATCCAAGATTTCTCACCTCACACCTAACTGCCATAGTGCCTGGAGTGGATCCTGATGCAGTTTGGAATTCCTGTGTGATGGTCTGGATAGATGTCTGTCTATTACTCTTTACGCCCCTCTTCAAATGTCGGCGGTCTCTGTCAGTCAACAGACGAGGTCGGCCTGTACACTTTTGTGCTGTACATGTCCCTTCACGTTTCCACTTCACTATTACATCAGAAACAGTGGAACTAGGGATGTTTAGGAGTTTGGAAATCTCGCGTACAGACTTCTGACACAAGTGACACCCGATCACCTGATCACGTTGGAAGTCCGTGTGTTCCACGGAGAGTCCCATTTTGCTATTTCACGATGTCTAATGACTACTGAGGTCGCGGATAATAAGTACCAGGCTGTAGGTGGCAGCACAATGCACCTAAGATGAAAAACGTATGTTTGTGGGGGTGTCCAGATACTTTTGATCACATAGGGTAAGTATGACGACTTTTTTTTAATTATTAAAGGTCTTCCAATATCAGCTGATAATAGTATTAACATCACCGGCTGCTACACTATCACTTACTGCAGCAATTTTAATCCTAGAAAGGAAATGTTTGCCTACCCATTTGAATATTTTGCCTTCTGGTAAAGCCGTGGATCGGAATAGCGCTATCAGTTGCCAAAGTTTGCCCATCGCCGACCCTACGCCGATCTGTACAAGGCAGAGATGAACCACCACTCCATCGATTCGGGGAGACGTAGTCAGTATCACGCTTCCACCAGTCAAAGTATTGAATTTCGTGACAAATGCTATCTATCATAGCCCCTTTAAATTCCTCAGACATGGGTCATAAAATCACACTCCTATATGTTGGCTTGAATCCGTGAGCATTCCGTAACTGAGAACAGGAGCAACCGATCCAACCCATTATTCCATAGTTCAGGGGGGTCTTATACTTAGTAATATTAAATTTCATGGTTCTTTATTAGTAGTTATATTTCTAAAACATAATTGGATGGAAGAAAATGAGAATATTTCTCTCACACCACGTGATATAGAACATTATTTCTTATTGCACAAAACAATTTTAACTCATTTTTTAGTTCATTTAGTTTATTTTAGTTTGTAATAAGTTGTGCGTTTTAAAGAGATCTACATTTTTTTTGTGTAGTGCGTTTTTGTCTATTGCTTAATGTTTACCACTTATGCAAGATTATATCAAATTCCTTCCGAATGAACAGGCTATTCCAATAAAATATAAGATTTACGTTGTATTTGTCACGTAAATATATTTAATATATGGCATTTTAATCAAAACCGTTAGAGCCATTTTTCAGAAAAACAACAATTTCCGAAAATGTTCTTTACAAAGGGTAGTTTGGGGTGGGGAGATTTTCTTAAAATCCTTCGTCTCCTATCTTTGGAAGATACCGAATTAGTTTGGTATTTATCCGAAGTTAGTTTTTGGGTTGTGCTGTTCACAGACACACACAGACATAATACACAGACCTTTTTCTAAAACTTTTATGGGTGGATTGCAATATCTCTACTTACTGTGTACGTGGCAGAGAAAGTAAAAATGGAGTGGCGAGCCAAATGGGTTTTATTGTGCCCACTCAATCCAGACATACAGTTAATTAATTAACAGCGAATTTACTGTCCAACGTTAGAAATTACATGTTATTCAGTGTCACAGAAGTTCTTGATTTCAACTTTAGTGTCACACTTAAAATTCCAACGGAATATTTGTTCCCAAAAATAGATGTTCAACAAAAAGCTTAGAAATAATTTTATTTCGGATGCTGCTCGACTTTTCCTATACAAGTATTTGCACGGCAATGATCGGTTTGTGCCATATTTAAAAGTGAGTCACAAGTGACGTAAATAGGCACGCGTACGTAGCCGCTGTAAAAGCTATCACGTTCCATTTGCTGTACAGGCATGCAGTATACAGACACACGCGGTACTATTGCCTATTACTCCACGGCACAGTATCAGATTCATTTGCATATTCTGCACACTACAGCGCATAGCAAGAAATGGCAAACAGCAAACAAGTATTCTCCAAGGATGGCTTGAATATATGTTTCATAAATGCCACTTGTTTTTACAGTTTATGACATTCGGGGTAAAGGATACCAAAAAGAGCGAACATCGAGACTTTTAAATTCTGTGCAAAATATAAATGTCGTTGTTGCCAGTGCTCTGTGCACTCAGGCGAGAGCATCAACTTTCTGTTTAAATGGATAACATTTTTAAAATATAAGCATTGTTTCAATTGGGACACTTATTACACAATCTCCAGTTTTTAGAGCACCTTGATTTTCCCCTGGACAGGGTAACAAAGGATTTTACCTTAGATTATACTATGGACTAAAATACATGTTTGAGAATTTGTTAGAGCCACCACTTCTTGTTTGGTATTTGATGCTCCTTACCAGTTTTTACCTTTAACTATATAAAAGCACGCATTTTAAGTTAAGCTGCCCTTATATGGTGTTGTACATTGTTACCTATTTTTAAGTCGTTTAAATGTAAACGTCTTAGCTAGTTGTGCTATGTAGCTTAGTAGCAGAATGTACACGAATTCGCGCGCACTAAACTCCAGAACATATTCTATGGACAAAACTGGGACGAGAAAATGAAAAGCTGGACTCTTTCATGTCATAGTTCTCATTGTAGAAATGTAATATTCTCTGTGGCATTACACAACGTTGACATCTAGGACCGGCAAGCGCGTTTATGCCAACGCAGTCACATCGCATCAAGGGTAGCCTCTCTTGGTAGCCAAGAAGTATACATTTACTTAACATGAAATATTAGATGTCTTGAGGCAAACAGCTTGAGAACCGTCGTTCACAGTAAATTATTAAATTTACATTTGAATCTCAGATTCCTTTGCAGAATATCGTTCTGGAGAGTCAATTTCCTAATTTGTAGACACACCAAACATTAATTTCCTTCCTCATTTACATCCCATTTATGTAATTGAGACCTCTAGTTTTAATTCTCCGTTTAACTACCTTTGTCAATGTTTTCCTTTTGTTATTATTTACAATCCTTTGAAAGCTGTTTGTTATCAAATGTATTCTCTTACGGGCTGTTGTACTGTGGTTAAAGGTTGAATTCGTTACCGTATGTTTCCTGACTCCTGAGGTCAGCACCCTCGGTGATTATGAATGGTCTAAGTTACTTGTTATAAGTATTATACTTTGTAAAGATAGTTCGTCTGCGCATGTGCAGTAATAATGAGGGAGAATGGGTCCCCTTTTCTTCCTTACCATAAGGCAGTTGATTTGCGAATGTGTCCGTGTAAACGTGAACAACGCTTCCCTCCCATTATTATATGAATGCAGAAGAGGGTAGCGTGGGCAGAGGAGCCGAGATAGTGGAGGGGGAGGCGGCTTAGAAACGTATTTAGGCGACACCTGCTTATACCTTTCTTTTCAATGTGGTAAACCAATAGTAATAATTATAGTACACAAAAAAATAATGACAAATTCCAAAAGACTGAGAAGTAAAGCATATAAGGTATGTTTGAATATGGCCGAGTACGAATCCAAAGACCGCATCTATTGCCACATGTGAGTATGCAATTTAAATTGGCCCACTCCTTAAACGACATACTTTCTCTGGCATATTTGGCTCATATTCTCGCACCACTTTAAAACTAGAATATTTCTTTGTTTGGGAAACTACTCATATTTCCTTTATATTATTGTGCAATTTAGGGCTCTTGATGCTAAATTTTCAAAAAATAATTCGAAACAAATCCTAAAAAACCGCCAATTGCTGTTTTGCTTATCTATCCATTCAAATGCCCAAACGCGAGCTTTAAAGTGCAATCAGTGCGTGGGATTTCAAAAAATGATATTCTCGTTAATACTATTTTCTTGTTTTTTGTCATTTTAAAATGCTCTTCAAACACTGCAGTTTTTATTAAGTTTCTTTCAAATTTTCAGAATATATTCTTTAAAGCTTAATGAGATCTAAAGATCCATTTCTTAATATCAAACGTGGTTTTGGATTAATAATTTAATACAGATGTGATTGCATTTTAGAAAATTAAACATTTTACATGCTTTATTATTTTTTCAGCAGAAGTTTCAACTTTCCATATATTCATCACTTTGGGCATTTCACATTAGAGCCGTTTTCATTTTTTAAAATCATTTTCTTAGGACAATGAAAATTAATTTTGTATTATAATCATATTGAACAAATCTATGATGAAATGTCAGCTAAACAAGCTAAAAACTGTAGAAATTAACAATGTTAGTGTGATTGTGTAAAGTAATACGTTTTATTTAAAAACCATGTTATGTTGTTATTTAGACTACTTATATTATATTAAAACAATAGTAACAATTCTTAAATTAAAATAGTTTATATTATACAATTTAAAAATAATACCCTTGTTTATTGCAGTTTCAAAGGGAAAACATGCTTGCTACAACAAATACAGCAAGCATTAGTTTAACACTTATGGGTACAAAATAGTGATTAATTGCAGTTCCTTATGGTATGAACATAGTTTAAAATCTATTTTCTGCATTTCAACACACAATTTAATATCCTGTTGTTGAAAAAAGCTTTTTATACAAGGTATTAAAGATGCAAAAGAAAGGGAAAAAAACACGAATATTATTTGGTTTCGTGTTAGGTAAATTAGCATTTATTAGTATCATTAATGGTTTCAAATTTGTATTTGACATAGGAATGTAATCTGAACATTCCGTTTTGCTCAGATAATATTGTGTTTGTGTTCACAATAGCTTAAATAATTTATTTTAACAGGCATAAAAACGCAATTCTACTACTACAGTATTTGAATTCCCTTGTAAAACTAAAATAGTAGATTATGATACAATTGTTAAAAGTAGTGTTTTATTTTGCGAGTAGAATGTTTGCGAAACGAAGGGCGTAGACATAGTTTTGCAGTCTTACGAGCAAAATAAAACAACTTTTAACACGTGTGGCATATACTATTGTTTTAGACAGGACTCAAATTCTTAAAATATCAACAAAATAACATATTGATTCCTGAAACTAAGAGAAATCAACTCTCGTGAGCAGTGATATATCACATGTTTTGTTGATTCGCTAACAGTCCTTTTCAGTTAAATTATTTTCAGCATGTTTTGCCTTATACCAAGTAATGAAGCGATTAAATAGTGTATCATATTGCTTTCTGGCTTTTTTGAGTAAATAGTTCTAATATTATTCTTTCTGCTGCTTCTGTAATTTCACCAGGCTCTTCCATTTCAGTTTCTTCTGAATTCAGAATTCTGCCAGACTACATAAAAGAATAACATTTTAGATCAAAGAAAGTAAAAGGCTGCCAATATAAGGTGTAGGTTAACTCTACAACGAAATGCGATAAATTGAAGTGTGACGATTTGTATTGTGAACAGATAATACGACTGCCATGAGAAATAATCATGTAAACTAAAACCTAATCAAAACAAGTCGAGTTATTAAACATCTGCAAATACAAAGGGTAATTGCATATAATTTGACTTGAAACCACAGTTAGTCACAATGGAGTGGTATAAAAGTTTTATCGCACTAGTGCGATAATGTAAAGCTTTCAGTTCGTGTGCAATGTTAAAAGTTCTACTTTTAGGCCATGCTGTGTAAATATATCTTACCTATACTATTTCCCTCAAATAAGAGCCATCTTATATCAACTGCGATATGGATTCATTTGGCCGTGTAGCAGGACACTTGTTCTCTTATTCCTTCTTCCCGTTCCTTCAGACGTGGGTAAGCGAGCACCTTACCGAGCGGGATGGCTCAGGCGGTAAGTCTGTGGCCCGCATTTGGAAGATTGCGGGTTCGATCCCCGTCGACCGCCCACTCTGACCCATGGTTTTTTTCGGGGGTTTTCCCGGGTCGTCAGGCCAAAGTGGAGTGGTTTCTTTCATACCCGAATTTCTTGTCCCTTCATTTCGTTCCATTAATCATTTCATTAATGCTTCAGCTTGTTTGATCTGTTTCAGAGCTGGAAGTGTCGACGATGGTGTTTCGGTGCAGCGTGGCAGGGAAAAAGGATGTTCTCTGTGAACTTTCTCCGTCCCTCGATCGGTTTCCAGGGTATAAGGACCGTCCCTGGAGGGCGTTGGATCATGTCTGGGGCGGGGTCTCCGGTCTGCCTGTCCGACTGCCGGGGTGTCTCAATCTGGAAACTGTAGGGACTCTGTCATTGCTGTTCTTTACTCCTAGTTCCGGCCTCCCGGTGTCTCCCTTCACGTCATCCTCCCTCCCGGGGGAGCCCCCTCGTGGGGACGTCGGTACAATATCCTCATAGCTGGATCGGTGCCGAATCCCCTCCGCTTCACAACCCACTCCAAGCGAACATGTTTCATTGCTACTCTGCAGTACCTTACTGCTCAAATGCATAGTTAGTTGCGTATTTGCATTCTGTTATTGCACGACTCGGCTTTCAGCGGAATATTAAACACCCTTCATATGTCCTTGTTTTCTTTGACGCCAAGCAATAAATTTAAATTTATGAAACAGTTCTGCCAGCTTGACAGACGACAACTGGTTTCCTGTGGACCAGGTGTGTAAAACACATCAGGTATTCTGGTGGAGCATGTACTTCGTGCGGAGCTACATGTTTTTGCGAGTCTTCATAGCTTGATCTGAATACCAATAAGCTACTCAGCTAAGCTTTACATACCATCATTTGTTTCACAAATTAGGAGGAAATGATCGTTGCCTGGATACCGATACGGTTCAGGAAAGCTCGCTAATGCTTTCTATACCCGTAATTGACGAGACGGCGTCTGGAGTATCTGTTCTTATACTTGAATGCTTCTAATTCGACTACGCTTAACATGCGCTTACATTTTCCACGTCACTAATTTGCCTGTGTGGAAAGGCAACAAAGTTTCATGTCTTCTAAATACGTACCTTAAAATAAAACAAGAGAAGGAACTTGAAAACTAGAAAGGAACTAGAAAAATCTGATGTGTTACACTCACATGACTTTCTCTACTCTTATAAAACTATTTTTACAAACGCTTATTCTCCATCTACTTCATGTTAATCAGATAAACATTTGCAGACTCTATCTTATTGCTAATTTTCTTGTAGATGTAAGGGGAATATATATTTACAAGGGTAATATTGAAATTCAGTAGCCTTTAAGCACATACATATCTCTTAATATCTGGTTGCTAGGTGCAGCACCATTCCCTTTGCCACAGATTAATACTCTTTGCATATCCAAGACAAAAAAATGAATAACGAATTCCCATTTGAGAAAATAAGTATTGAAAAATTTAAGGGAATAACAAGCAATATCTCGAAAATGGTTCACTCAACAAAACAAATGTATATGACATAAATTGTGTATTTTAACGCGATCTACATGTTTTGTGTAGTAAGATTTTGTCTATCTCTTATGGTTTACCAGTTATGCAAAAGTCGTTCACAATGAAGAATACTTTTGGAGACATTCCCAGAAAATTCAAGATATACATTTTATTTGTAATGAAAATATCTTAAACATATGATATTTTAATCTAAATCGTTGTCATTTTTGAGAAAATTAAAATTTTCAAAAAATATTCCATGTAAAGGGTAATCTGGGGTGGGGAGATTTTCTTAAAAACCTTCGTGTTGCATCTCTGGAAGATACTGAATCTAAATACCAAGTTTGGTGTTTATCCGACTGTTCGTTTCTGAGTTATGCTGTTCACAGACAGACACACATACAGACAGACACACACACACGGACATGTTTCCAAAAATGCTTTTTTGGATTCAGGGGGTCTCAAAACATGTATTTCCGGTGAAATCTCGGTATCGAATTTTTGGGTGGAATACAATACTTCCCCTACTTACTATACGTAGTAGAGAAAGTAAAAAAGAGGAGAAACTGAGTAACGTAACCGAACCACCTGAAAGCTATACATTCAAAATGTTCATGTCCCATCTGCTCTAGGATTACCTGAAAACTGAGATCTGGGGATTCTGCAAGTATGTGCTCTTTTCCATTAATAAACTCGAGGTTTATCCGGCGTTGCTTGGGTGAATTACTAAATCTAAAATTGTATTCAATTATTCATTCCCCTTATATATTTCAGATCTGAGTTTTTATAAACAAAATACCCCAGACATATTTCTAATGAAATACCACCAAAGTAAACCGAAGAGCTTTGAGGAAAATTGTATTTTTCTATCCATTCTCATCGTTTATAAGATGTCATCAACCTAGAATAAAGAAAGGCCATGACATAAGAAGTAACACAAACCTACAATCAAAACTTATTTTCCTACATTTGTAGTACCAACTTTTATTAAGTTAAATTAAAGCTTCGATCAACCCATGGTTTTCACTTTAATTTAAATTTACACAGAAACTCATTAACGTTTTAAGCCGACCTATTCAAACATTTATATCTTAATTTCTTATTCACAGACCTTATTTCGAATTGATGCCATTTTGATTTTTTTTTTTTTAGTTTTGTTAAGTAATTAAACCTGAATTCTAGATTCTCCGAGTCAAAAATAGAATTTCCTCATATGAGTTAGAATGATGAAACAATGTGTTATGAGCCAATTACGAAAAACAGCGCCATCAAGGCTAACACAGATAACAGAATATTTGGAATGATTTATAAAAGAATGTGCCTCATATTTCAACTTAACTCCATGAGAAAACCCTACATATTATATTTCAAAACAACCTTCTTGTATTAAGGTACTAGTACACTATTTTGCAAATTCTGCAGGTGGACATTTAAACGCCCTTAATCACACAAAAATGAAAACGCATATATTTTAGAAACAACATAAAATGAATATTTTAATATACTAACGATCGATTTTCCCCAAATTTTTATGTAATTCACCATTTAAGTGTATACTAATATTTTAATCAGGCGACAATTTTGAAATAATTCTCAATGCCCTAAATTTTTCAGGCCTGTGTAAATAATCGACTTTGAATGTGCACTTTCTAGTTATACCCATGGAATGTTTAAGAATTTCTTATTGCCATTTGTAGCTGAATTTCGTAAACTAACAGTTATATTCGAAAACTTATAACATTCCTAAAAATGGAAAATGCCTAATTCCAGGTACTTCAATCCGTCTTTCCTTTTCTTAATTTTTAGAAGTGGCGTATTACTCCAGTTATTGGAAACAAATAACCTGCTCTACAATGAAATTATCCAGTACATAAAACAATTTATAGGTACGAAATTGAGTACTATAGCACACGTGAAAATTAATATCACAGAACATGTAACTTTGGGCTTTGAAATTGTGCAAGCTTCCGGGTAGGATTCTGCAACCGCGATAACAGGTTTTGGGTGGAATTTTGTAAAATTGCGTCCTTGAGGGATGCTGAATTTCAATGCACAGTTTGATATTTATCAGACTTTTCCTTCTTAAGTTTGCTGTTCACAGATACCTACATATGCACAGGGCTAAAACATTTTTGTTATCTCAATATCGAATTTTCGGTTGGACAGTATTTACTCTACATAAAGGGCAGAACAAGTAAGAACGCTAAAATGTTCATTTTAAATTGCAAGCAAAATCACACACAAAATAAAATAATTCACTCTAAATTGAAACACGGCATGCAACACGAATCGAAATAACGAAGTCATTTCCTACGAAGGGACAAGCTCTCCGCAGCTGCAGCATTATACAACGCCATCAGTTTTCTTTAACCGGATCAAGCAGGATAAAGAACGCTGCTTCCAAAGTAGACATGAAAAATTAAATACGAAGCGTTCTTTCGTTTCGATATTGTCAGATTAAACCGGTTTTCGACAGCTTCAGAAAGTGCATTTTATTGTTAGCAACTATCGTTTTGGTTTTACTCGAAACGACATCTTGAACCGTCATCGCTGTCGTAACCTTAGGGCAGAGAATTGAAGAAGGGTTAATGTAATATTTTTACACACTTCATATGACGTACTTAATGCGCTGATGTAAAATTTTCATTTTCTGGATTGTAGATATTTAACATCAACACAGCTTCCATCAAAATAAATATAGTATACACACGATACTACCAGCTTCCGGCTTAATCTCTGTTGTAGAAGTCCTTAGGCAAGTGTAGTTTATATTTGCTAAATTGCATTGAAATTACACCCAAAAAAATTAATGTCACAGTATTATGAAACTAAGGCAACTAAATTCATAGTAAATGATAGAAATCGAAAAGTTTGCACTGAGTAGAATGGATTATGCACCCTCAAATGTATCCCATACGATATTCAGCCGCCCTGGTGTTCATAATTAGACTAGCCATTATGAATACGTTGTAATATATATATTTATTTATTTATTCCTTTGCCTAAACAGCACTAACGATCATATTTATATATACTAGTATTATAAGGAGAAAATTTGTGTGTGGGCGTTTGTGTACAGAGTATTTTCGGAAACCATCAACCTATTTTTAGATTTTCTACTAGTATAGTAAGTAGGGGAAGTACTGCATTCCACCCAAAATTCGATATCGAGATTCCACATAAATACTTGTTTTGAGACTCTCCGAATCCAAACAAAGCATTTTTGGAAACATATCTGTGTGTATGTCTGTCTGTGAACACCATAACTAAAAAACGAAGAGTCGGGTAAATACCTAACTTGGTATTTAGGTTCAATATCTTCCAAAGATGCAACACGAAGATTTTCAAGAAAATACTCCCACCCCAAACTACCCTTTACATGGAACATTTTTCGAAACTTTTGATTTTCTAAAACTAGCTTTAACGATTTTGATCAAAATACCATATATGTAAGATATTTACATAACAAAAAATGTATAACTTGAGTTTTCGGGGAATAGCCTATGAAGTCCTCTTCATTCGGAAGGAATTTTGTATTATCTTGTGTAACTAGTAAACGTAAGCGGTAGATGACAACTACTTCACAAAAAATGTAGATCTCTTTAAAACACACAGTTTATTTAAAATAAGCTTCTTTCTGTGGCATAAGGCGTTTTTGAGATATTCGTTATTAAAGGTTCGAATTTTTCATTTCTTGGTCAAGTTCTTTCAACACTGAGTTGTTTCTCGCGATTGCATGGTAACAGTATGGAATTATAAGGCCAGCATATAGCGTCCAATTCTTAAACATTTGATTGTCGCTATTCTCTTTGTATCTATAACGAAATGTGTAATGAAGCTATTTCTACATTATTATTTATAAATTCTGCATTATATTTATTTGCATTAAAATGTATTAGATAGAAAAGTAGGTTTTAGTAAGAATACATAGTTTGTATACCCACTAATAAGCGATATGGGCAGAGGAAGTTATGTGAATGTATCACATCAGCTTTTTTTTGTCAATGGTTACATCCTATGTGTCATTTCCATGATCTGGTAGCCTGGAAGCGAGAAATGTTCAGCAGTTTTGCCCTATTTAGTTGTTTTTTGATGTCAAAAATGAGAAAAACCTGTAGTCTGTTTTTTGTTTTGTTTTTAAATAATTGCGGGACTAAAGAGAATGCAGAATGATTTTAAATGGCATCTACTGTGATTATTTATAAATTCCGATATCTCTTCCACTTTTAAAGTGTTCTTATAGGCAGTAAAACATTTCCAGAATTGGGAAGACTGTCGAAAGGATGTAAAATTAAATCAGAAATACAACATGCGCCCATATTTCATGTCAATTGTCAGATTTTTCCATACGTTATTTAGAAACACCAAAAGGCTTTATAAAATTACAATTCTTAGGAGTAAAGGGGAGGATTTACCATTAAAAGTTTCTAGATCATCGTGTAATACTGTAATAAAGAATATAGGGGACGTAAATGAAATTAAATCGCCATTCGAGGTTTAGAAAGTCACCCATGCAACGCTGCGTGAGCCAGCTTATGCTATAGAAACGAAAAGAAGTCCCTAAAAGTTTTTTGCTTTGCAAATGAGAGCAATCAGTTATTGCAAATTAACCTACTGAATATTATAAGCCACTTTTAAAGCTTTTCATATCCACGTTTATTATTCCATATATATATATATATACTATATACAACTTATTACATGCAAAAAAGACTATTCAAGCATTTAATTTGAAGTCCAGTGTCCTTGAATTTACACTCGTTATGGCAATGGTCTAAGACTTGATTCATGTAGTTTTTCAAACTCAAAAGCATTGTTATCATGGGCGTCAAAAGTTATACAACAGATCATTACACATAACTAGAAATCTTAAGAATGGGTCATTCAAATCACGTGTAAAAATAAAACCCCATGAGCACAATATCTACTCTGTGAATGAATATCGTGACATGATTTTATTTAATTACCTGTTTTGACTGCATATAAAGATAATTGTTATATTGTGACAAAAAAGGGTGTCCTCTTCGTTTTCATTATGTTTTCCATATTTGAATGATCACTTGAATATGAATATTTCTAGCAAAGGTATGTTCTTACTCAGGAAAGTGAAAGAAAGTAAACTGCTACTATACGGAGAAGGATATTTGCCAGAAAACAAAGACTGTAGTATAAAATAATAATGCTTATAATATTTATGATACAAGTGTTAAAAGTAGAATTTTATTTTGCGAGTAGCAATCTTACGAGCAGAGTAAACTTACTTTAACATGAGTTATATGCAGTCGTTTTAGACAACCTGAAATTTGTAAAATAACAATAACATAATAACAAATAATGTTTTACCTTACACCAGTCAATGAAGCGATTATATGGTGCATCACACTGTATATCTGGATTTTTTTCTCTTAGTAGCAATTCCAAAGTTGCCTTTTCGGCAGATTCCTGAATTTTGTCCGGCTCTTGGCAATTAATTTCATCCATATTCCTACTTGCCTCCATTTTATCGATTATTCAGTTCGTAGATAAAAGAATCACTCAGATCGAAGACGAAGTACAAGACTGCCAACACAAGGAACAGGTTAATTGAACATCGCATTGCGAAAAATTGAAGTATGACGATTTAAATCGTGAACAGATAATGCGACTGCTATTAGAAATTGATCATGTGAAAAGACGCAATGAAATGTAAAAGCTAAGCAAATCAAGTCGATTTATTTAACATGTGAAAATACAAAGCGTAATTGCCATGTGATTGAACTTGAAACCAAAGTTGGTTACAATGGAGTGGCAAAAAGTTTTATCGCACTTTTATAATTCGTGTATTTTGTGCTAAAAGTTCTAGTATTAGTTCCAGCTGTTTAAAAAAAGTCATTATCACCTTCGAGAATCAACAGGTAGGGGCAATGACCCACCTTGAAACACTTACTAATAAAATTCAAAAAAAAAAATTATTTTCTTGTGTATGCAATCCATATCCGGGAAACTATTCAACTGGAAACCAACGAAAAAAACAAACAAACAAACAGAAACTTCCAACAGGGAAAATATAGATCTGAGTAAAATATACACTTGCTGTCAAAAGTTTTTGTGGTATTAATCACTTGCAAAACACCAGCTGTTGATTGTTTGGAATTTTTGTCCAATTTAAGTGTACACTTCGAGACCACAGGTGGTCAATATTTTGCTTCTCATGAGCTCATTCAAAGACTATATGTTTAAAACTTAATTATCTACATGTTTTTGGTTTTTTTTTATTTTTTTTAAGCAGTTAAATCTTGTCTCAATCTACATGACCGGATACAAGCTCGAAAAGAAGCTGTAGAAGAGAGGGAAAGGCATACCTTCTTGTTCCGAAATACAGGGTAGAGTATGAGGAGTTTTGTTACATAAACGAGCGAGTGGCGAATTACAAACCATGAATCACACTTTTTGTCTTAGCGTTATAAGAGAGAATTGCTAACATATTTGCCTTATGACATTGTGTTCCAGTTCTGTATTCCTGCCTTAGTATTTCACAATTGAGAAACTAAAGATATTTGTCACAGTTAAAATAAAGTATGCAGGAAAAGGAGTTGTTATAGGAATAATTTGCTGAACAGGCAAAAATAAATAAATAAATGGTAGATAATGTGTAGCGAAAGTAATGTAATTATTATTCATTAGTTATGTTCCATTCTTTATTATTACTTTTTAAATTTGGCTTATTTTAAGTTTTCGGATAGGCAACATCACGAATATTTTACATATTTTGTTAGCTACATTCGTTGAAAACAGATGGCTTATGCCGGACAGATGACCTCAGAGTTGTCTATTGTACTATTTACCTTAGTTTGATTGGGTTTCTGCTTTGCTGGAGAATTTGGGAATAATGGGAAGCGTACACCAAACAGATATACATTTTCATTCTTAGGAAAAAGCAAGAATTACTAATCTTTTGGTTTGAAATAGGTTTTTAACCTCAACCTTCAGTAAGTCTCGCCTAGAATTTGCTACCAAGCTATCTCGCTCGGTATTAACGCATTTAATAAACATTAATTTCAATGGTTGGGAACCCGATACTCTCTCATGTGTTTTACCAATCAATATTGACGATATGAAAGTAAACAATAGCGCTGATTAACGCAACAGAATGGAGTGTAATTAATAAAGCTAAGTGCTTAACATCCCCGCTCCCTTTTTCGCTTTTGCTTACGAAAATATCCGGACAAGTCGCCTTCAGTAACGCCTCACCTGCTACAATCTCTTCTGTAGATAACAGTGGTTGCTCGTAATCGTTATATTCAATAGCATCCCCTGCTTTTCCATCATTTTTGTTTCTACCTGGCAGCGTGAAAATACGCGCACAGCGAATGTAAACATTTTACCTGAATATGTAAACAAACGAAAAGCAGCCATGCATGTCAATGGGCATTAATACAGAAAGGACATTTATTTTGAATTGCATTCGTCGAGTATAAAATATACTCTCTGCCTCTAGGCAATTTATTTATTTAATAGTTTAAAATGCAAGCGCTGGATAAAATGGATGAATCCAGTTTTAGTCACTTGCGTTATTTGTATCTTATAATACGCTGACGTATTTTATTTGCAGTTCTTAGACACATACTTTCAGTTAGCTCTGTCGCACTTTAAATCAGCCTGCGTGGCATTTAATCCACATCCTGTCGATATTTATGGCGGGAAACAGTACATTTATATTCATCATCTAGCAATTAATAACGAGAACGTCTGTTAATTGTTTTACCCAAATACGAGAACGCAGAGGGCTGCAGATTTGTTGACTAGGAGTCATTGGTCACAGGAGATCTGTGTACACGCAGTGGAAGGTAAAAGGTTATTTTCGTGTTTCGGTTGTGAAGTAACAGTTGCAAGAAAGATTAAGACGTTAGACAACCCATCGGTGAAATATTGTCCAAAAGTGGTCAAAAAGTCCGTTTTAAGATTTAGATTTTTATTTTGTTTGCACTCGTATTTCATTCCAATAGCTGTGATATTTATGAAGTAAATCAGAAATTTAAAAGTTGGTGCGCACATACTTTTTCCCATGATCGGAACTAAATGTCGGTTTATAGGTTATCAAAATGGGAGAGCAGTATCACGTTTTCTTTCTGGGGAGATATTGTAATACTTCTCTCCCCAAAGGAGAAGAATATTAACAACTCTACTTCTGCATGTTTTACAGCGATCTAACCTCAAGGGATAAAATACTAATTACCTTATAGGCAAGATATTAACATAGAGTATTGAGGCCATATCGTAGAAGACTTGCATTCCTTCCCTATTCGGAATACATTTGTTTATTCTTCAGTAAATACCATTTTTAAAACGAGTGTACACTCTTTCTATGATCTTCTGTTGTTGTTTTTTCGGTAACAAACTACTAACTACCTCACTAGCTGCACATGTATATCTTTTGGTTCTTCGAAATTGTCCATTTTGCAATTAAATTCAGAATGTCAACAATGCAATGTATATAAATAATAACAACGTTGCTACGCATATCCTTTCAATCATTCCAAAGCCCCTCAATGAAATAGTTCTAGCGAAATTCAATAAAAATTGATAAAATGCAACAGTTTAACTCCGGACGTGGAAAAAATAGTATACATTTATATGGGATCGAAACAGATTTTCCCCTCAATACATTTGTAGCCCTCGGGATAAAATCCTTCGGGCTCCAATTATTATATACCTCGTGGAAAACCACGTGTTTCTCTCCCTTAGCGTACAATATACCTACTATTCTTTGCACTCCAATTTTAAAATGCCTTTTTCTCTAATACCTTTTTCAACATTCAACATTTTTTGCTATATTCAAATTGCTCCACTGATGCAAATCTCAACCAATTTTTCTGAAATTTTCAGCATTTGTGGAGAATTGTTGAAGAAAGGAGATGACTTGGCTTTTTTCTTTATATAATGCATATGGACTGTGCAATTAAATATTTTATATGATACTTAATGCAAAAAAAAAATAGCAAAAGCATGACACCAATAATTGAGAATTGTTTATAGCCAAACTGAAGAATATTTCACAATAAACCCCAAATCAGATTTTTTATTATGGCTTAATGATGCAGAAATTAAATTTTAAGCCGGTAATCTGCAATCGCTCATCGCGAGGAGTACTTTGAAAAAGTGCAAAATTAGAACCTAATTTTAGTAAATAATTAAATTATCAGTGCACATACCCATTATCACACAGAGTTTTGAAATTGATAGGTCACGGATTACTCATTTTAGTATTTCCATCTTAACGTCTCAATTTCTGGTTGCTGTTATGTGTAGCAGGTAGTGCAGGATCGGAGTTAAAATAAATCAGGTGTTATCTTGGACACATTGGACTATACGGATGTAATAATGATCGCAAGAAACATTATGCATAAGTGTTGTAACGTAACATTGTTTCACTCAAAATTCAACTTATATGTAAGCACCAGCTCTCTCCAAAACTCCCTGTTCTACTTAGTGAATGGTTTGCAACATGGCGCATCTCTGTCAATATTAGTTAAACGAAAGCTAAAATATTCTCAATAAGACGTTTTCATTACCCCTCTCTATTATACCTCTTCATTGAACAATTAGAACGATTATCTCCTCAGAAACCAGTTAAATACCTTGAGAGCGCTCTTCAACATGAAACTAACTTGCAAAGCTCACATTGGATATATTACAACCCTTGCAATCTCCAGAAAATACCCTCTAATAAACAAACGTTCCCAACTAGCTTTGGAATACTCTGCTCTTTATAAATCTTCTAACAAAAGCTCCTACATGGGGAGCAGTAAGCAACACACACACATTCATAGTCAAGTTATTCGGAACAGATTTCTCAGAACGGCTACAAGAGCTCCTTGGTTCGTAAGGAAACGTCAACTGCACTAAGAACTTGGCATTCCTACAGTTAAACGGTACAGCAGATCTTTATCTAAACCCTTCTATTCCAATGTAACGTCCGAGGAACGCAGGTGCACAAACTAGGATCAAGAATTATTAATATTATACAATACAGCAATTCAATTTGGTAAATATATCAAACTGCGTCTCACTTCGGCATCCAAGGGAATGAGGAAGCTGACGTTGCAGCTAAAGAGGTCACCAAGCATCCCCCAAAGAACTGTAGAATACCGTACTGTGACTTCCTCAGATATATCCACAAGAATATCACTCAGATATGGAAGCAACATTGGAACAGCTCATCTACAAGTAAACTGTATGACATCTACTCCCCTCGTTCTCCTAAATATCCAATGATTTCCCTTCCTCGCAAGGACCAAGTTGTTCTCACACGATTACTCATAGGATATACAGCAGTCACTCACTCCTACCTGTATCTCATGATCCTCCTCCACTTTGTAATTCTGCAGTTCTCCATTTACTGTACCTCATATGATTCTGGATTGTCTTCACCACACGAGTGTAAGACGAGATTGTGAAGTTCCGGACAACATCTGTTGACGCCATCAGCAATCCACTGTTTAAAGAATGATACTTAAGTATATTAAGCAAACTAAGATATACGCAAAATTATGTTGTTGTCTGACTAATGTACATTTACATGTAATTTATTATATGGTGGTTTGTATCCTTATGGAGTCGCGATATGACCAGAGAGTTCAATTAACTTAAAATAAAAAAGAAAGAAGAATAAAGAACACACCCAAGAACAAGCTAAAGAGAAAATTACCCCAGAACATTCTACTGACACTGAAGAAGGCGACTCGTAAAACATTGTATTAATTGTTATGACTTCACAATGTTATCTTATTGAATTGTTATCTTTTTCAGGCATGTCTATATTTCAAACACATTCTTTTGTGGAGTTAATTTGACCAACTACATACATTATTTCTTTGTTACGTAGGTTTATTGTTACCAATGGCTTGTATAGTGTATTTGGAAATCAACCAAAATAAATTAGAAAACAAAAACCTAAGAATTATAATAACTAAACTTCAAGAAGACTATTATGAAGAAGTGGGACAAGAGGTGCATCAAATGGAATAAATTCCAAAGGTATCCAATAGTTGTTAACGTAAAATTGTAAATTTTAACGCCTAAATAAGCACTCCGTTTAGGGCAATAAAGATTAAAGCTATTAAAATATAACCAACTCATGCATTTACTTTCTCTGTCACTTGCGTATAATAAGTAAGGACTATAGCATTCCACCCAAAAATTTATGTCGGGGTTTCACCGGAAATCCATGTTTTATGAACACCTGAATTAAAGAAAAAATAGTTTTACAAAAAAGCCTGTGTAGGTATATCTGTGGACAGCACAATTCTAAAACTAAATGTTCAATAGATACCAAATTTGGTCCAGTATCTTCCAAAGATACGGCACAAAACCTTTAAGCACGGATTCTTTTTCAAAAATGGCTAACGATTTTTATTAAAATTCGATAAATTCAAGTTATTTATATGACAAATAAAATGTATATCGTGAAGTCGTCTTCATTCAGAAGGAATGTTGTATAACGGGAAAATCATAAAAGACAGAAAAACAGACTGCACAAAAAATGAACACCTCTTTAAAACACACCACTCATTTCAAATTAATTTTTTTTGTGGTGCCAGGCATTTCCGAGATATCCGTTACTGTTAGTTTGAACCTTTTAAATACTTTGTCATTGTTTTTAAAGCGCATCCCTACTCATTTGTTGCTCGCGATGTCATGGAAAGATATATAACGTCCAGCTTTTAAACACCTGACTATAGATACAGTTTACTCTAACCTTATCGTACCTTCAACGAAACGCGCAATGAAACAATTTCTGTCAAGGATTATCTCGGTTAACAATGCAGTACATAGAAAAATAAGCCTTCGTAACTGATACTGGGCAGAGAAAATCATGTGAATGTAGCAAGACATTTTCGTAGTGTTTTATTAACGGAATTACTATATGAATATATTTTCTTACTGTATAAATAATACGTATAGTAATTAACTACAGATGTGAAATAATTTCAGTGTAACTAGTTTTCATGCGTTTACTCATTTTTGGATTTTATGATAGATTAATCGGTTGGATTGCAACACAGACAGAAGACAAGCTGCAACACATACGAGGTGTTCCAAGGGAAAGAACAGCACTGACAGTAACTAAGGATAAACAATTTTGTACAGGATTAAATTAACCATGTAATGACATTTTTAAAAGAAGCTACTACTAGCAGTAAACATTTACTGGGAAAAATATTCATATGGAATAGGGCCTAATGTTATAAAAGATCGCATAATAGTAGTTGCATGACTCAAACTAACCATTTCTCGCCAGATTGTATAACAAAACGATAGTTCCACGCTATCTTAATGAACAATATAATACTATATAATTTTCACCTGTTTCCAGTCAGCAATAATAATTATGCTCTTTGCATACGCAGTCCTTTATTATGGAGTAACTAATTAGGTTCTGCCTCCTTTACTTTCGTAATTGGCTCTGAGTAATCAATTCTTTTCTGTCACCATTACTTTTGTAATCGGTTCTGAGTAACTAGATGTTTTCTGTAGCCGTTAGTTTTGTAATTGGTTTGAGTAACTAGTTGTTTTCTGTCCCCCTTACTTTTATAATCCGTTCTGGCTAATTGTTTTTGTCTCCGTAACTTCGTAATCGGTTTGAACAAATAGTTGCTTTCTGTTCCGGTTACTTCTGTAAACGGTTCTGAGTAACTCTGTCCCCATTACTTTTGTAATCGGTTCTGAATAACTAGTTGCTTTCTGTCATCGTAACTTTTTGTAATCGGTTCTGAATAACTAGTTGTTTTCTGTTCCCGTTACTTTTGTAATCGGTTTGAATAACTAGTTGCTTACTGCCATCGTTACCTTTGTAATCGGTTTGAATAACTAGTTGTTTTCTGTCTCCATTACTTTTGTAATCGGTTCTGAGTAACTAGCTGTTTTCTATCCCCGTTACTTTTGTAATCGGTTCTGAGTAACTAGCTGTTTTCTATCCCCGTTACTTTTGTAATCGGTTCTGAGTAACTAGTTGTTTTCTGTGATCGGTTCTGGATAATTGTTTTTTTTGTCCCTGTAACTTCGTAATCGGTTTGAACACATAGTTTCTTTCTGTTCCCGTTACTTCTGTAATTGGTTCTGAGTAACTAGCCGTTTTCTGTTCCCGTTACTTCTGAAATTGGATTTGAGTAACTATTTGTTTTCTTTCCCCAATACTTTTGTAATCTGTTCTCGGTAACCAGTTGTTTTTTGTTCCCGTAACTTCGTAATCGGCTTGAGCAACTAGTTGCTTTCTGTTCGCGTTAATTCTGTAATCGGTGCTGAGTAAGTAGCTGTTTTTGTGCCTATTAATTCTATAAGCGTCACTATTAATTAGTTTTTGTCTCCGCTATGTCAGTAATTTTTACAATAATGGAGCCATTACAAAAACTAATCTATGTTGCAACTATAAGCTGAGACTTGGAGAGAATCAGTATTGTCATATTTAAGAGAACTACGATATTCTTCTGGGGAAGAAACGGCTTTGTAGTAAATAAGCAACATATGGAATTGAAGAAACCTGTTCGTCTGCTTGAAAATGTTCAACGAGTCCGAGTGACTCTGCAACAAAGTCTGCAGCGATCTGCAGGTTGTCATCAGCAGTAACATTACGCATGCCTTCCACTCGGCATGGTGAAATTGACTAATTATGGAATTTCAAGTCACGTGTCAGTTATATATAGAATAGCTACACTTCTGCACAGCATTCCTTGAAAGAAAGAATACACTTTTTTCTGGCTTGGCAATTTTAGATGAAGCTAATTTTCACCTTAATGAGTTTGCGAATAAAAATAATATACTATTTGATGCTATGAAGACAAGAATGCAGAATTTCACAAGAAAAACCTCTACACAGCAGAAAAAAAGTAATGAAAAAAAAGTCTTCTGTTTCACAATTGGAGTTTTCATCGACAATGTGGAATTCGCTAAACATAAACGCCAAACGAAATAAGAAAAAGATGGAAAACGTTTTATTCCTGAACTTTGGAGATTTAATTATCTGAACGCGACATTTTTCAAGCAATTCTAAGTCCACACAGCCTGAACACAAAAGAACTACACTAGTCCAATAATTCTTTCCTAAATGACTAGTTAGAACACCATGGACAGACAGATCTCTAGATCGAAAATCCTATTTTGCTTTTCTTGGGGCTGTCTCAAAGAAACGTTTTGTCCCGGGAATTTTTTGGGAACTTCAATAGGTATTTCAGGCCATTAGCATTGGAAATACTCAACTTGTCATGAGAAACTTTCGTGGGCGCCTGCAGCCATGCGTCAAACTAATGGAAGCGGTGTTTTATATTCTGGAAATAAGACTACAACAGTGATGGCAGTTGATGCACAAGTCATAAATAAAATGTTTATAGCTAAGTTTATATTCTGATGTTCGTCTTTTTGTTTTTATTATCTCCAAAGGACTGCCTGATATTGCAAACATCCCTCTTTGCAATTAGATGAAGGCTGCAAACGACCACTTTCGTAATTAGTTCCTGTGATTGCATTTGTTAATGATCGTTCAATGAATTATAGCCTTTAGCTAATATTGACGGATTTTCTTATCCATTGCATGCACTTCAATTATGCACACATGATCCTTATGATACATTGCTATTAAATCACAGGATTCTCCGTGTCGCATAAAGGACATACCTCTGGTCCATAGTTTTCAAGATGTAGTTTTGCAACATAGGGGATGATAGTGGAATTGTTTTTATTTTGTACTTCATACCAAGATAAAAAGCACAGTTAAGTATGATAGTGAAAGGACTTACATGTGCATAATATATTATCTAAAGTTACTAACTGAAACCGTAGAACCTACCATTTTAACAGAGAGTAGTTTATGTTCAGGTTTGTTTTTGAATCATATGGTAATCTTCATTGACATGAGGAGAGACACGATATGTGAACTGTTTCTATTTACAGCTGAATACTTCTATGATGTACAGGGTGTTTTACGAAGAACTGACACATTTATTTCTTTAATTATTCTGTTCGAAATTCACTCAATGCCCCAATTTTAGCACCAAGTTAAGCAGAATGTTCTGGAGTTTCGATTGCCTGTCACTAGATGCGCAGATGTTCATGTTTTATTCGTAATTGTTAGTTTTATTTTCGGCAACTGTTTTTGAGATTTTGATCTAGTCAACGTGAAAATGGTGTACACATTAAATGAACGACTCTTCCTTGTAAATCAGTACTGGATTACGAATTCCATTACAGCTACTCAAAGGGCATACCAGAGATAATTTAGTATTTGGAATCCTCCCCAAAGAAACACAATACTGCGACTGGTAAACAAATTGGAAACGACATCTAGACTTCCCACGGTTGTTGACGTAAGAGCACGGCTGGATCAGTCACTCAATGTGTCAGAGAGCTGTGAAAAGTGAAAGCCTAAAGCCGTATAGGATTACGGTTGTCCATCAGTTACAGGAACCAGATAAGGATAGATTGAATTACGTTCATTGTGCAAAATCCTGCCATATTGTCCATCACATGGTTCACAGATGAAGCATGTTTCCATTTATGCGAACTTAAATAACTTACGCTACTGGGCCAGCGAAAATCCACATGTTATTCATGAAGCACCTATGCACCCGGTTAAAATCGGAGTTTGGTGTGCAATACCCGCACAGAGAATAGTGGGACCAATTTTTTTTAAAACAATGTGAACACTGCAGAGTACCGACGGATTTTCATGGAGTTTGCTGAGGAACTAGACGATGTAGAGCCAAGTTAAGGATATTGTTACGCTACATCCCATACATCAAATGAATCTATGGCACTAATTGCAAGTTTCTTTGACGACCGGATAATTTTCAAGAACCTGTGGCCATCGAGATCTCCAGATTTAACATCGCCGGACTTCTTTCTATGGGTTTACTTAAAAGATAGGGTTTATGCCACATGTCCCCAGGCATTGGGCGATCTGAAGCACAACATTACACAGAAGATTCAAGCTATTTGACAACAGAGTCCTCTAACGAGTGGCCAGTAATATGGGAAGACGTGTTGAGTTGTGCCTTATGCAGGATGGAGGACATTTTCAACATTTGCCATAGAGGTAAATCATCTCCCAAAATTCCTCTGCATTTCATGTATAATAAGTTGTCGCTAGCATAAATCGTTTTGAAACAATTAAAGAAATAAATGTGTTGTTCTTCATAAATCACCCTGTACGTTAGGTTGCAGTATATTTACTGCTGTTATTCTTGATTTTCTTTTAAATTACATCATGAGTCTTAATGAGAAAGTGACGGTTGCTTTAAAGTGTTTCATTTAAAACATTTTTATACAACTTTACCTGAATAATTAGAATTAGTTGTATTCTGGTTATTTCCAGCAACCGATATCGTTTTTAGTCCTAAAAACAACGTTGTGTGAGGGCTAAAATTGAAAGTTCGAACTCTCCAGGTATTTACTTTCCAGAAAGGCTGTAAAATTACGCAGTGATAGGAAGCGCTGGTAGGCGTATTTGCCCAATGCTACTGGTGACTTAAGAGCTCGGAATTGTAATTACCTACCCAAGTGAAATAGTGACAAATATATAGCCGGTAGATTAAAGTCAAAGATCTTTCTAAATCAACTTATGATTTTGTAACCTTCTTGAATGAAAATGTTTTTGGTGCGAATAAGGAATCCAAACAATTATTTTGTCATGTCCAAGCCTATTCCTAGTAGCAAATAGAAAAATGTTTGAATCTTGTAAACAAATTAACAGCCGAGCGTTAATTCGAAAGTTTGTGTTACTAGATTTTCAAGGGATAACGCGAGAAAGCAATATAATTAGGGAGACAACGTTAAATTAGAAAAAAAAAAAAAAAACAAGATACATGCTCACATACTGGTTAAGATAAGATTTCATTATTTAATAGAAATAAACAAAAAAACAATGTAAAATAAGAAGGGTATATTATTAAACCTGCTATCGAGAGAAAGAACGAGAGCTAGGAAGTTTCTACGATCGAATTCGGAACCTCAAGATACGAACCTTGTTGCCAGCCAATTTGCTTTAAGTGGTATTCTTCTTAGTGGAATGTTAGTCTTATCTTTCTTTTCTCGTCTTCTTTTATTATCCCTCAAGAAAATTGCTTAAATTATCTCTACGGTTGAGTGGCCGTCGCCCTGGCTTCTCAACCCAGAGATCCCGGGTTCGGTTCCCGGTTGGGATGGAATTTTTCTTTCACCAGAACCATTCTCTATCCCACACAGAGTCTGGAAGTATGCATGTAGGAGTGAATGCGAGTGTGTTTGATAGTTAGAAACAAATAAAACCTACTTTAAGCAAATCTACAATCAGCGAAATGTAACACCATGAATTGCCTCTTAAGTTAAAGATGTTAAAGGGGTGTACACAATTAAAAAACAAAGAAATTAAATGGATCTCAAGCAGTATTTGTACACTCATTTAAGATTCAGATGTCAAAACTAATAAACACACAGAGGTCAAGGAACTGAAACAACAAACATAGTGATTTAAAAAGTAATAATTGTTATTACTAGAATTAAGCCATTTTAAGTTTAAGAAAATAATAGCAATTAAGAAGAACAAAACGCGTGAAAAGAAAGGAAAGCATATGTTTTAAAATTATCTTATGTATATATTCATATTACTTATTCTAGTTATTATCGTTTATTATTTCCAAAGTATTCTTAAAAATGTATTACTCAATTTACTTTGAGTTAATCAAGACAAATGTATGCAGAAATAGTTTCATTACATACTTCTGTAGGTACAAGGACAGGTGAATGAAGCGACAAGTAGTCAAATTTTTTAAAAGCGGATCGGTATATGCTCGCTTTGAAATTTCCGCACCCTTTCCGTGACATCGCGAGAAACAAATGAAAGATGATATTGATAACACTTAAGGAAGCATTGGAAAGTTAAACCCCAAAATAAACACACCATTTTGTAACGTCTGGTTAAAGTTTAGCAACCTGTTAAAGCCTAAGCAGTTGCTGCTCGGTATTTGGAATTTTTAACATCCCAAAAGCAACATCTTTGTGAAACGCAGAAATTTATGGTTAACGATACCAAGAACCGAGATCGTGTTGTTGACGCTAGCAATATTACTACTACTGGTTGAAAATGGATGCACTTTTAGTACTCCTTGATCTTGAAGAGTAACGCTAACAACCTTAACAAGAAAGCTACAGAATAGCTCTGAACATCTCACAAAATAGCCCAGAGTATCTCGGAAATGGCTAAGGACACAACAGTCGTTTGACATAAATTGTCTGCTTTAACGAGTCCACATTTTTCGTGTAGTGGGTTTTTATCTGTCTGTTATGGTTTATCACTTATTCAAAGTTATACAAAATTCATTCAGAAAGAAGGGGAATTTAACCTTCACGAACATCTAGAAATTTAAATTTAACAAACATCTTCCATTATGAAGGGAGAATGCAAGCTGTGTTGATTGGATTGGTCTCGGAAAGGGAGTGCTGCCGGATACTCGTACCCAAAAATCGTCGCAACGGAATTGCGAATGGCCTTCAGACTAGATTACTAGTGCTAGATGTGCTCTAATAATAAGTATACTGGTAGTCTTCGCCATCACACATTATCGTAACTAGTGGAGCAATGGTAATCCAGCCAGCGCAAGTAAAGCGGTTTAAGGAAAGCCAAAATTCACTGCTCTGGCAACGTGAAATTGAGTTTCACGGCTGATAGTAGGCTCTACTGAAGGTAATCAACTAATTTTGCATGCCGCACTGATAGACATTATTTCATGCAATCAATTGAAAGCAAAGAATTATGCCTACAATATTTTAGAATTTGTATTAAATTAATTGTTATACACTTATAAACAGTTGCTAAATACGTATGCTCACGTATGCCGTTTTCCAGAAATTGCAGCTAACACAAAACAGCATATTAAAACGCGAGACTACACAATTTTTCAATACGTTTTCTTTTAAAAAAAGTCCAGTTGGAATTACTTACTTACTAGTCGGCTTACCCTCCTCGTATGTAGGGTTTACACCCCCTAGGACTTGCAACCATGTCTAGATTCAGAGGGCTGTAGAGGAGCAGATGGACATTGGTTCAGAGAATGAAGAACCGGAACGGGGGATCGGCCCATAGCTAAGTATGAGAGTGAGAGAAGAAGATGTAATGAAATGAGGGCGAAATGGGTGAAAGAAAAAAGGTGGTGATGGTGCAATTGGTGGAATTAACGGCGGGGAAACCAGAGAAAACCCGGTCAGACGCCGCTTCATCCATCACATATCCCATATGCGAAGCCTTGGTTGGAAGGCGAGCGGTTAGTTGGAATTATCATAGTGATTTAAAACACGTAACAAAAGGCGGTGAAACTCATCTCGGTCCCGTTTTCTACTATCGAATCCTAAATCCGTCCCGTATCCCAGAAAGGAGACAGCCTAATCGATACCTTCTTCCAAGATGTAAACAAACGTAGAAATTTATCTCATCTAGGTTATAATACATAATTTCTCTTCCCGTTTTAAAAGACCTAGAACTTTCAGCAGACCTACAGTGACTGTAAACGCTATTGCAATTTCATGTTTCACTAAAACAGAATTTATTCACAAAATCAGATGCTATATAAACATTTTGCTCGACTGAACACATGTAACAATTTTGTAAGCTCCATACACAAAATAGTTGAAAAATCGATGTATTATTAAAAAACTTATAATTCTAATCAAATGCAAGATTTTGAAAAACGCCAAAATACATGATCTATAATAGCATTTGTTTATTTGTGAACAGCTAGCAGTAATGTCGCGGTCACAACCAACTAATTGTGCTCAGTGCCACTATAGATTTTCCGTATTAGGAATGCCAAAACCACTTTATATTTCACTATGTTCAGAGTATTATTACTAAGCCCCGAATTTTTAGGTTTTAAAAAGTTAAAATTAGGTTCTATGTATCAGTGTATTAGGATTTTATAGGATCTTATATATTGAATTTAGGAATTTATAGGATCTTTGGCATATATATAGATATATATATATCTATATATATGTACACATATATTCATGCAAATCACTGGGCACTTTGTTTAAAACATTAACTTTAAATTATAAAAAGTTAAACTAACTTAACTTTGTATGTATTTGAAAGTACCAAATTAAAAAATGTGTTAGAAACTCTCTATAACGGAAGAAGCAATAATGCATACTACTAAACAGCACTATTAAAATGTTTGCCTCCGTTTTCACCTATTGTTGCGGCATGTAAACATCACACGTTTCAGAAATGCCGCGTGCCACTGAACACCTCTTTTGACTATAGCTAGAAAATGATAACTGAAGGCGGCGAACGTTTTAATTACTTTATTATTGTGGCGGACGGTTTAATTAAAGTTTATTATAGTAAGGTATTGCGCAAGATTTCATAATCTAATTATTTAATAATTTCCTTATTCGAACGGTCTCCCTTCGTTTTAAAAATACTTTTATTCATAAATCTACTCTTATTTGCTTAAATAATTGAATTAGGCACTTTTAGGTTCTATCACGAAAAATAGGTTTTATTAGGTAAAATTAGGTCAATTTAGGCTCTATAAAATTGAAGTATATTACTCGTTGGTAACTAAAACATTAAAATAAACCGAAGTTTGGAGTGTATGAGGTCAGGAATAAAGTAGGTCAGAACCTAAGAATCCGGGGCTTAATTATTACGGTATCATACTACATGCTACGGGACCGAATTGGGTTGTTGACATATATACTACGAGCTGATTGTTCACATTTTACACACGAAAATAACGGGACCAGCTAGATGCGTCACAAAAGATAACGAAAATCAAAACACCCAATTATATCAAAACCTAAAACTGTATTATAAACATAAAGATCCCCATTTTGACTTCCCCTGATAATCACTGTGTTGTGCACCTTTAATGCAGCAACAGTGGCTCTGTGGCAGATATTTTAAAAACATTATCCACACAATATAGGAGCACTAACAGATAGAAGTATATGTATACTCTGGCCGAGCAGTATATACGCGGAGGTATGTATTGTATCGAATTCACTTCTGTGATTGCAGGTAGTGCCTCAGTGTAATCCGCACAGAATTTCAAGTTATTAATTATTTATTACCCTCTTAGCGGTGTAGAGTGCTTTTATGCGTTATTAATGTGCGTGATTTCGCGTACACTTCTCTTTAGTAAACACTTGAAAATAGCTTCTTCAAAAGTAGAGTTCCGAAAAGGAACCTTAAATCCGAGTAGCTATAACTATACTGTTTATTGCTTTCTCTTAAAGTTGAATCTATTCCAACTTTTTATTAAATGCTCTATTTCACGACAAAGCTAGTACTGTATGTGCTGTAGATCCCCTTTTATCTTAAGTCCTTGTGAAGTAATTACGCCACCAGAACACACTTGAAATTATGAGTTGATTTTATCATCTCAGCGGTTACTGTTATTCAGAACGTCAATTTATATTTTACGCTTCAGAACTGATCTTCACAAATTTCGCTTCTGAGAGTAGCAGACAACTTAATAACTTTTTCCTCTTATTGTTATCTTGTTAAGACTGTAATAAAAAGTTTCATCAGTTAAAAAGAGCTCTCTCTCTCTCTCCCCAAACAAACAAAATAAAGATTCATCGTGGCTGAGGGATTCTCTTCTGTAATAACTTCACTCAAATGCAGGGGCGTCCAACTAAAGCTGCATCCATAGTGAGAATGTTTATTAACTCGCAACTAAAATATCCCACAATTCTACTATTTTTCCAACCGCATAAATATACATTAGAAAGTCATCACTTATCCTATACCATTATTAAAATGAGTGGAATAAAAGCCTGGAATAATGTTTTAAACAAATACGTGTATAAATATTCGTATATCTTTATATGACGCTGACACAGCTTAGCTAAGTAATGATCAAATAAGATGTAAAAAATCTGATGTGTTACACTCACATGACTTTCTCTACTCTTGTACAAACTATTTTTAGAAACGCTTAATCTCCATATGCTTCATGTTAATCGAGATATCGAGATGTCAATCTTATTGGTAATTTTCTTGTAGATGCAAGGGGAATATGGTAAATTTTAAGCGATAGTCAAATATTTTAACGCTGGTTGCTATGTGGCGCATTCCATTCTCTTTGCATGTCCAGGACATAAAAAAATGAATAACGAATTTGAGAAAAAGTATAAGTATTGGAAAATTTAAGGTAGTAACAAGCAATATCTCGCAAACGGTTCACTCAACAAAAGAAATGTATATGACATAAATTGTGTATTTTAACGCGATCTACATTTTTCGTGTAGTAAACTTTTGTCTATCTCTTATAGTTTACCAGTTATGAAAAAGTTGTTCATAATGAAGAACACTTTTGGAGACATTGCCAGAAAATTCGAGATATACATTTTATTTGGCATGACAATATCTTAAACATATGATAGTTTAATCAAAATCGTTAGAGCCGTTTTTGAGAAAATTAAAATTTTCGAAAAATGTTCCATGTAAAGGATAGTCTGGGGTGGGGGGATTTTCTTGAAAACCTTCGTGTCGCATCTCTGGAAGATACTGAACCTAAATACCAAGTTTGGCGTTTATCCGACTCTTCGTTTTTGAGTTATGCTGTTCACAGACACACAGACACACACACGGACATGTTTCCAAAAATGCTTTTTTTTGGATTCAGGGAGTCTCAAAACATGTATTTCCGGTGAAATCTCGGTATCGAATTTTTGGGTGGAATGCAATACTTCCCCTACTTACTATACGTAGTAGAGAAAGCAAAAAACGTTAAGCGATGAATTATCAGCACAGGAATACCTACTCAAAAAATATGATGTGTTACACTCACATGACTTTCTCTACTCTTGTACAATCTATTTTTACAAACGCCTATTCTCCATATGCTTTATGTTAATCGAGATATCGAGATGTCAATCTTATTGGTAATTTTCTTGTAGATGCAAGGGGAATATGGTAGCTTTTAAGCGATGCTCAAATATTTTAACGCTGGTTGCTATGCGGCGCATTCCATTCTCTTTGCAAGTCCAGGACATAAAAAAAAGCATAACGAATTTGAGAAAAAGTACAAGTATTGGAAAATTTAAGCGAATAACAAGCAATATCTCGAAAACGGTTCACTCAACAAAAGAAATGTATATGACATAAGTTGTGTATTTTAACGAGATCTACATTTTTTGTGTAGTACAATTTTGTCTATCTCTTATGGTTTACCAGTTATGCAAAAGTCGTTCACAATGAAGAAATCTTTTGGAGACATTCCCAGAAAATTCGAGATATACATTTCATTTCCCATGACATTATCTTAAGCATATGATATTTTAATCAAAATCGTTAGAGCCATTTTTGAGAAAATTAAAATTTTCGAAAAATGTTCCATATAAAGGGTAGTCTGGGGTGGGGGGATTTTCTTGAAAAGCTTCGTGTCGCATCTCTGGAAGATACTGAACCTAAATACCAAGTTTGGTGTTTATCCGACTGTTCGTTTTTGAGTTATGCTGTTCACAGACACACACACAGACACACACACACACACAGACACACACACGGACATGTTTCCAAAAATGCTTTTTTTGGATTCAGGAGGTCTCAAAACATGTATTTCCGGTGAAATCTCGGTATCGAATTTTTGGGTGGAATGCAATACTTCCCCTACTTACTATACGTAGTAGAGAAAGTAAAAATATGTCCAACTTCAACTTGACTGTTTATATAGAGACTGTAAGTAAGTTGAGAGTGTACAATATCTCCAAAACTAAGCGTTGTGGAAAGAAATGTCTTTAATAAAAGTTGCTTGATGTTATGGGGGAAAATAAATGCCATTAGTCGTGTTTTATTTGAAGGACGTTGGAATGGTCATTTTAGGGTCAATTTAAATTGACCCTAATTGTAGGTTCCCATTAAAACAATTAAATTGACCATGATAACATGCTCTAAACAAAACACGACTAATGTCACTTACTTTCCCCTATAATATCAATCAAATTTAATTAAAGACATTTCTTTCTACAACGCTTAATTTTGGAGATATTGTACAGTCTCAACTTAAACGTTCCATCCTGTGTACTACGGAGACGCTTTTCAACTTGGAAATTTTGTGGCTTAATCTCGAGAAAACACAGTCAACACACCGAGCAAGTTGGTGAGATAATTTTGAAACCTCCACGTACAAATTTGGATATTTTTAAAAAATGTATAAAACTGATAAAATGAACGATCTGAAAAACCGTCAAAACACGTAAACTGTGTTAACAATTTATCTTTATGTAAAAACAATAGATTTTTGCCCTATTAATTTGGCTGCTAGAATTTTTTTAAAGTGCAGACGAACACTTTGACGTAGTGTACCTAATTATCAAAACAGGCTTTTTAGTTAAGTAAATATTGCAATGGCATGTAATGCGTAGTTACGGAAAATTGTTTGAGGCAAAACGTCTTTATATTCTTAGACATATATAACTTGCATAATGCAAACATTTGACATTACAAAATAAATGTATGTAGGTACAGCGAGACGCCCATGCTATGCACTGAGAAAAGACCTGATTTTTTCTGGCACACAGCACTTTGTTTTTCCTTGCGCGTTTATGAATTGCTATTATTTTATACGCAGATAGATAACTGTGAATTTAACAACATGCACCGGCTACGGTTGCTTCTTCTGTCCGCCATTTTGCTTCAGGACTTGTCTTCTGGTAGGCTAATAGGCTACATTTCCGACAACTCTTCAAACCTCTCTCATAGGTAATGAATACTCTGTTCTGTAGGCCTAAAGAAAGGCAAATTTTAGAACACACTTTGCAATTTGATGACAAAAATTATAATAATTCGGCCTTACCTAAGTAATAAAACGGAGATTCTGCCACCGGGGAATGGAAAACCTGCGTCCACTTACCTGAAAACAAATAAGCTGTTATTATTTTTAGCTCCATAAATTCTATTTACAAAGAGAAACACTTTGAAAAAATTAACCTCTGACAGCTCCTGCATTACAAATTTACGTTCATTTCACAAATTTATAACAGAAATTTATCATAATTGCATTTGCGTACGGGAAGAGCCATAAACAAGATGCATTACTGGTAACATCTGCTCAATCTGTTAAACAGTAGTCATTATTTTAGCAAACTCTTTAGATAGGCAGTACATTACACTAGAGGCTGTTAACCTAAATTATTTACAAAACTTTCCTTTTACTAAATGAAGAGTAATTCCACAAATCATTTTCATTACAAACGATAATAAATGGAAATGACTTTGGCTATTAAACAAATCGGATATCCACGCGCACACTTTTTTAATTGCGTTGTGTGTCTTCTGGTGGAAATATGGAAACGAAAATTGGATGGATTCCAGCAACACTAAATTCAATGGCGATAATTGACAGTTTGGCTAGAAAGGCAGCATAAATTGTGGCTGGCTATTCTGAACCAACACGTCAAAATAGCACCAGAGAGAATTTTTATGAATCGTCGCATTGCTGCAAACTGTCGAGTGTTAAACTGTCACATGTAAGAAAACCGTTATTTAGTAACCAAACATGTTAGAAAGCTATGTTTGAATTGAAACAGAACAATTTAGTGCAGTCAAAGTTAACATTGTTATAAATGATTCATATGGAAACCCTTTTACTTTCTCTACAACAGTAAAAACTGCCTAAAACCGAACCCGATCGTTCTGGTAATAGTTCCATGACCAGTTTTCACAGGTTTCTTGATACAAAGGTTGTATTTTAATAAAACAAACTACAAAATTTGTGATCGCATAGAATTAGGATGAAGGAATAATTTAAAATAGAAGTCTGTAAATAAAAAATAGGTTTAAATGTATGTTTTGCTACATTTTCAACTTACATATAATAACTGTAGTTTCTCTGCTAATTTCTCTGTTCTCACATAACTTTTATCACCTTAAATCTCTCACAGGTTCCTAAAGTTCAGTGCAAGTATGTATAGTCGCGCTCAAAATTAATGGCTCTCACTTTAAACATTTAGCACGTATTATGCATATAATAATCCGTCTTAGGTTATTTACGCAAACGGTTCCAGAACATTATTCCGTTTCGCCGATAAGCAGTTTACGACTTACGGTGTTATTTAACTTAGAAAATAGCTACTTCTGAGATCTATTTTTCGTTTTTCCAGGTTTCCGGTATATACAGGGTGCGGTTTAGGCAAGCTTTACTGCACTTACCTACAGTAAGTAGAGGAAGAATTGCATTGCACCCAAAAATTCGATACCGAGATTGATTTCAGCCCGAAATACGGGTTTTGAGACTACCTGAATAACTAAAAAAGAAAGAGAGAAATCATTTTAGAAAAAGGTTGGTGCTTTTTTTTTGTCTGTATGTCTGTGAAGAGTGTAAGTCAAAAACGAAAAGTCGGTTAAACACTTGGTATTTAAGTTCAACACATTTCAAGGATGCAACATGAAGATTTTCAAGATAATTCCCCACCTCAAAGTACCCTTTATATGGAAAACATTTTTTATATTTTCTCCAAAATGCCTCTAACGATTTGATTAAATTACATGTTTAAAATATTTGCATGACAAATAAAATGTATAGCTTGAATTTTCTGGGAATAGCCTTTGAAGTTCTTTTCATTCTCAGTGACGTGTGTAACTAGTAAACGTGAGAAGAATGAATGTTGTGGCTTTGATCATTTCCGAGATATTCTTTGTTATTGCGTTGCATTTTCAAATACTTACTTTTTTCAAGTGGCACGTCGCTATTCGTTTTGTTTCTTCCTTTCTTTTCTCGTGCTCGCAAGAGCATGGAATTCCAAAGCCATCACAAGCGACACGCTTTTTAAAAATCTCATTACCGTTTTAGCCTACTGTATCCTTGTTAGGGCTGGTTCTACAATCTGCCGATAAATTGCCGATAAAGCTATTTACAGGATTTCTTAGCGATTGGCGAACTACAATATCTAGATAGCACTACTCAGATGATATCTTTGCCAAGTTTTCGGCTAGTTAGAGTAGCCGATAGTCCATTATCCGACTAATAACAGTTTTCAGTTCAGGACTGACACAACTCTTATCACTAGCAATAGTATCATGGCAGAATATTGTATTTATCGGACGACGAGGAGATAATTATGATCCTGCACAACAGGAGAAAATCTAAGGTCATAAGAGAGAAATAAAATTATGTCCAAGCATTGACTAAAGACGAAATTTATAAGCTTGCTTTTATAAAAGACTAACTGGTTTACCCGATGTTTCACGAATAACTTTTTAAACTCGAATGACGATTTAATTAATTTCGCATGGCTACCACCGTTCTTTATAAAATCATTGTACAACCATGTAGAGGATTTTATGGTTAATCCTCCCCTTTACCCCTTATAACGGTAATTTCATACAGCCCGGCTATTTATCCTCCTCGTATGTAGGGTTTACAACCCCTACAACCGTGCATAGGGTCAGAGACTTCTAGAGGAGCAGACGAACATTGAATCAGAGAATGAAGAACGCGGAGAAGAGGGATTGGCCGTAGCCAGCTATGAGATTGAGAGAAGATGATATAAAGTGAAGGCGGAGTGGGTGAAAGTGAAGGTGATGATGGAGCAACTGGAATGAACGGCGTCGGAAACCGGAGCGCTTCGTCCAGCACAAATCCCATGCGCGTCCCTGGGATCGAACCCGGACCGCCTTCTATTCCTAGTAATGGATGAAAAATTCCGATATTCACACAAGCGGAACGTCCGACTTCCTTAACCTCTCCCCCGACTTTCTTCGCAAGTATGTTCTTCTACCAGTACAATGTGTTACACAACTACAATAATATCAGTCTAATACATTTGCTTTGCAAGCCCGTGTTAGTATTTTAAAAAATTATGAATTGAAATTATAAGAATGCTTTATAGTCCATATCTGTCAACAAAGACCTGGGTTTTTCAGTAGGAAAGAATTATCAAAATCGGTTGGGTGATTTTTAAGATTAATCCACGTATACATACATACTAATTTTCTCTCGTTATAGAAGAGGCTTCGGCTTAGCAGAGAAGGTATAAGGAAATTAGTTATTCATCAACAAAATAGTTACCAACACAGAGACAAGTTATACGAACTCTGACGCGATTGTCTCTCAGCATCCCCCCCTTCCAGGTTACTTTTTATTCTCATGGAATCTTATATGCTTCTATGAGGTTTAACATCTTTCGCGGTCGTCATGAATGAAGTTTTGAGCCCTACTTTTCTTCTGCACTTTCATTTACTCTAAAACGAAGGGGGGGGGGGGGGAAACTCGTGATAAACACTTAACTTTCATTTTGTTTGATGTCTTCGCAGGGCAATTCTATTTTGTTCATGTTCTTTTTTGTTTACGAATTCTACATTGGTGGCGTTTCCGTTCGAATTCAGAATGGAAAACTTAACACATCACAAGTTATCGTATAGAATTGCTATCCAAAGGAAACCGTGTGATGTAGAACAAGAGCATTGTTTATCGACCAGAAAAGTTTATTTTGAGACTAACCTATCGGCGCATTGTAGAACCGGCCCATATACTTACAACGATATGCAATTGAAGTTTATCTTGATTAACAAGGAGTGTTTAACTTTTACAAGAATAGTTTGTAGACGAGTGAGTAAAGTATGTCATGTGAATGCAACACATCAGCCTTTCTTCCGCCCCCCCCCCAAGCCCTTCCTCGTGTGATAAATGCATTTTCTTGAGGTCTTTCATTAAAAGTTGAAATGTTTTCCCCTTCTTCTTAGTCTCTCTCTCATGTACAGCGCACATGAGCGCGTATAAATGTCCTACAAATATTTTGGAGATCACAGGATCTTACAATTGCATTTGATTGAAACGGCAGTATCGAATTTTTGGATAATACTCTTATACCTACCGTAACATACTCCTAAATACAAGAATTTGTTTTAGCTTCCTAAGCGGGCAGAGAAGAATTAAGCTTTTAACTAACTTCAGACATGACTCATTTACCAGTTTAATAACTTTATATCGTTATTTGTTTTTCTTTGCATTCTCTCCTACTTCAGGAGCTATCCAAAGAAAGCAATCAAATGAAACTATGACAGTTAAAGTCCACGTAATAGTATAGTAATATTTATTTGCTCTTGCGTAAGTCAAGTGCTTCAGAAAGTTAGGTGTTGTAAAGGCTCTATATTAGCCAGAAAAGGGCTAAGAAACTCCCCTAACGTCGGAGGGTAAGAGTGAAATTATTCGCGTTGGGGAATGCCGAACAATAGAGATTAAATCTACGCAGTATATTTTCCTGCTCCCACATTCATTTGAAACCGAAAAACGCAGTCGGAAATTGGGTAAGCAATTCCTTTGGGAGAGCAGATAGGCAAACAGAACAAAGGGGATTGTTTCCAGGAATCGATTTCACCGAGACCCTGAAGCAAGAAAAGGGAACCAATACTGCATCAAAGGATAGAATGCACTAAACGTGGACGGTTTCGATTAAACGCTATGTCAATAACAAGGCGATTGACTTACTCCTCAACTAGTAATTTCTTGATTCTCGCTCAGAACAGACGACAATAGTTCAGATCAACTATTACACAATGGTTACAAACAGGAATACTTCAGAGACATCTGCTGAAAGGAGAATTCCTAAATCAGCCCCTTAGAATGAGGCGAACAACTTTCAAAGAGGTACAGCTTGAGTAGGATCATAAGAGTGTATCTATGTGCATTCAAGAATACCCATTCTTGATGATACTTCTATATGTGGAATGAGTACAGTGGGAGAACCAGGGAACTTTAAACTAAAAGAAAAATTCTTAAGTCCTGCTAGAAGGAGATTGGCATTTTGGGATTACTGGATGACCAGAGGAAGTCCAAAACAGGAAATTTCCTGGATAAAGTGTGCAAAGCCAGATAAAATTTGTTTAGGTAGTCAGAGGAAATTTATCCTCCATTTTTCTTTCTGTTTTACATAGTAGGTAGAGAAGGTATTGCATTCCACCCAAAAATTCAATACCGAAATTTCGCCGGAAATATACGTTTTGAGACCCCCTGAATAAAAAAAAAGAAGTTTTAGAAAAAGGTCCGTGTGTGTGTGTGTGTGTGTGTGTGTGTGTGTGTGTGTCTTTGAACAGCATAACTCAAAAACGAAAAGTTGCGGCGGTATTATTGTTGTTCGCCCCACATTGGGGAAACAATATGTAGTGGTATTAATGTTTGTGTTCGAAAGATGCTACTGTTTATTTGCCGCACGTATAAAAGACAACTTATCGCGGTCACTTCGTGTTATCTTTTGCTGAGCGCCTGTTATTGTATTTAATTTTGGGTTCACTGTTCTCCGGCTAGCTATGATTTCTCGGTCAAGCACTTATCTTGTACAGGTGTGTAAACGGAAAGGAGTTTTTATCCAAAGATAACACTGATAAAAGAATTTGTTTTTACACTTTTATTGTCGTAACACATTATTCACTTACACCTATTAATCTTGACACTCGCCAAACTGAAACTGTTATAACTTCTTTACTGCCCATTATTAATTTGCGTACTTCAACTTTTTGTGTAATTAACTTTACGACACGAGAGATTTTTCATAAATTTGCTACGCGTAACCTTGAACTGCGTGCGACGCATACTCCATGAATGCCTCCGTTGAACTACGTGAAACTTGACCCTGACACTGAATTTATACTTCCTCGCCCCAATATGCCTAAAGATTATAACCGAGCTGCTATTGGTTAATAAAACGCGCCAACATTAGCGTCTATATTTATATCCAATGAAAATTACGAAAACATATGCTCTGGGGAAAAATGTTCCAGCAAATTCTAAGAAAAACGCGCCACTCTGACGTCATTTGCTCGTCTCTAATAATGATAAATAGCTCACCCCCTCGCTACATTATTGCACGCTATTATTGTCAGTTTCAGTAAGGCCGTATAAACCCACTTCTCGACAATGCTTACAATCAACAAACATCTCAAATCAATGTCACACAACAATGCATATTCACACTACAATCACTCTGACATTTACATTTTTGTGGTACAAATTACTGCGTCATATGCCCCACTAGAAACATAGTTATAAATATTTACAACTTGTTTGGAAATTTTATAATTGGGTTTTTAGTCTCCTAAATCTTGGAACACACGCTATTTATCACTTTCACTTAACACTTCACACGCATTTAACAAACGACATATGTTTTGCCTTTATCTCGCCACTATTTAATGGCTCTGGTCTAATGTGTTATATATATACATCTAACATTACAATTCTTTTATAGCAAACATTGTACCCTGAATTATTTAGTTACTGTTACAAAATGGTTTACTGTCTTAGGTTGTTGACAAAAATTTATACATTCAAGAATTTTAACCTGTTTCACATTTACCAAAATATTTATCCTCTACACAAATATATTTACAACACTTAAATCTAGACACAATTTCACATATCTGTGTACTACATAAGTATTTGTTTTAATTATCTTTACGCCTTTTTTTTATTAAACATTTATTTTTGTCCTGAATTTATTTCTCCTTTCTTATGACATATATAAATAGTTAACCCTCTTACATTCCAATACTTTATTTTGCAGTTCAGCTTTAACTATCCTGGATTTGTTTACTTTTTTTTAGCGGTCATTGCTATTCCCCCTCCTGGATCAAATTGTCTGTGGCTAAACATTACTTGTAACTGTATCGTAACCTTCCAAAATGTTTATGAATAGCCTCTTAAAAGATTCATATGAAATTTCACCCCCTGATACCATTTGAAACCAATCTAAAGTTTTCTGAACAACACATCTTTTAACAACTATCATTCTCAATGCTTCCGGTATCTTTTTAATTTGAGAGTATTCTGACAAATCTGTAATAAACCGTACTGGATTGGAGTTTTTAAGTCAGATAAATAGCAAACTTGGTATTTAGGTTCAGTACCTTCCAAAGATGCGACACCAAGATTTCAAAGAAAATCTTCCCGTACCAAACTACACTTTACATGGAAGATTTTTCGAAATCTCTGATTTTCTAAAAAAAATACCAAAAACGATTTTGAATAAAATGTCGTGTTGAGGATATATTCATGACAGGTAAAATGTATACTTTAAATTTTCTGAGAATAGTCTGCGAAGTCCTCTTCATTCACCGGGCCCTAATGACCTAGTTGTCGACGGGCCCTTAAACCCCACTCACTCACTCACTCTTCATTCACGACTTTTGTATAACTATTAAACCGCAAGAGATAGACAAACTTTTAGATCTCATTAAAGCACTTAACCATTTCCAGATGGTCCTTGTTATTGGTTTGAATTTTCAAATAATTTTCTCAAATGATAAATCTATGTACTTTTCTTTCCCTCGTGATCATGCAAAGAGCATGAATTTCTAAGCCACCGCATAAAGACACGCTCTTTAAAATCTTACTATCGCTTCATCTACTGTATTCTACAACGAATAAAATGTGTAAATGTGTGATGAAATCTTATTTGGTTTAACATGAAGTAGATAAAATAATAAGCTTTCGTTAGAATAGTTTGTGGAAGAGAGTAGAGAGTCATGTGAGCACAACATAGATTTTTATTTCAAGTGGTAAGTCGCTATGTTATTGTCATTCAAAGAGCTTGGCATTTCAAAGCCATTACATAGCAATCCGATTTTTAAAAATCTGACTATCGCTTTAGCTTTCTACATACTTCTTATATCTACAACGGAATGTGTAAATGGGAATTAACAAGAAGTAGACAGAGAGACAGCACTTTGTAAGAATAGTTTACATATAAGAGTTGTAGAGAAAGGCATATAATACTACATATACGATTTTTTTTCTTTCAAAATTTTCGGGTAATTCCTAATGATATTCACCATGTAGAAATTCTACTATAGCCAAAACGCGTAAAAAGGCTTAAATAAGAACGTTGGAGATGTTCGTTTTATTGACGAGGATGCCGACAAGTATATTCATGTTTAGTAATAGTGTACTAAGAGTATCTTGCTGTTATGGTTTAACGCATACTCCGTCAATTTAAAACTAACCGGCGTTTGAGACACGGAGCTCGAATCCGGTAGAGCCAGGTTTTGTTCACAAGACTGTGTAGATTCTTGAGTAATAACAATGGGAACACAACTATAATAAAAAAAGTCTTCCGAGAAAGTAGTCAAATGACGAAATGGGGGAGCAATATTCCTTCTACCATAATTATGTGGCGTTTACTTAGTAGTCCTTCTTACCGGTAGATGGCAACCGTGACATTAATTTATCGGAGAGTGGAAAAAATTAAATTGAGTTTTATTTATGGGCACTCTGCTTTGGTTCTTAGCGTCCCATTCTATATTGAACGTGAAAGACTGGTAATTTTGCTCAGAGGCCTCTTTATCAGGCCTGAGGTTCTTTTAAATGCCGTAAATATACTGCACGGTACCACTGGCTTTACCTCCCTTCCGAAGGAAACATGCTAGGGATTTTGCGCCCGAAAAAATCCATCGCCCTTCGCTGGGTTTGAACCCGCGACCTCGGGAACTAGAGGCAGATAGTTGGGTGGAGTTGGGAGGTTGGGTGGAGGTGTCATACTCAGTCCATTTAATTTCGTAATCACAAATTTCACTATCACTGTAATTATATGGATGGATGGAGAGATACACAGACAGACATACAGACAGAGACAGATAAACAGACAGACATAGGCGGGCAGATAGAGACAAACAGACAGACATACATAGCCAGGCAGATAGACAGACAAAGGCAGGCAGATAGAGACAGACAGATATACATAGGCAAGCAGATAGACAGACAGACATAGGCAGGCAGATAGAGACAGACATACATAGGCAGGCAGATAGAGACAGACATACATAGGCAGGCAGATAGAGACAGACAGACATACATAGGCAAGCAGATAGACAGACATACATAGGCAAGCAGATACGACAGACAGACATAGGCAGGCAGATAGAGACAGACAGACAGACATAGGCAGGCAGATAGAGACAGACAGACAGACATAGGCAGGCAGATAGAGACAGACAGACAGACATAGGCAGGCAGATAGAGACAGACAGACATAGGTAGGCAGATAGAGACAGACAGACAGACATAGGCAGGCAGATAGAGACAGACAGACAGACATAGGCAGGCAGATAGAGACAGATAGACAGACATAGGCAGGCAGATAGAGACAGATAGACAGACATAGGCAGATAGAGACAGACAGACATAGGCAAGCATATAGACAGACAGACATAGGCAAGCAGATAGACAGACAGACAGACATAGGCAGGCAGACAGATAGACAAACAGATAGACAGACAGATAGAGACAGAGGCAGACAGACAGACAGACAGACAGACTGATAGATAACTTTATTTGTACATTTTTTCATACACAATCTTTTTTACAATATTTCACTTATAAACTAACTTAACCTATTGTACAAATTTTTGCCTGGCACCCTGCCCTTCTGGCTCATATAAATATCCCTTGCTGGCTTTAATCCCTATTACCCATCCACTCCCTCCTCCGTATGCCCTTCTGCCTTTCTTATCTCTCTTACTTTTCTAATCCATTTCCCTTTTACTTTCTTTAGAAACTTATTTTTCTTTTCTTCTTTTCTTGTTAACATTTTAATTAAGTAAAATGAAGTAACGTAAGCAATAATATTTAACTATATTACAGTAAAACGAGTTCTAAGAAATAAAAGACAACAATCCACTATGAAGAATCGAGCTGCTTGCGCAGAAGTTAAGTAGCTTAACCACTACTCCAAGCCAAGCTCAGTGTGGAGGTAGCCCCGACCAGTGCCTTGTGGCTTATATTATAGTGTTAGCCAAACCAGCGCACAGAAGTTGATGTTGTGAACCACGCGCTCACTAGAAGAAACTTCAAACAAATTTAACTGCTCAAGAGAGCGGTGACTTTTAGTTAGACCGAGTGTACATACCCATGGCCGTATTTTACTATTATTCTGGAACGGGTATTTGGAACCGGAACGGTAGGAACCGTTACTGAAAAATAACCATTTTTCTCCACCTTTAATTCGAACTGAAGCGATTCCACTTTAAATATACTTAATGTCTCGCTCAGGCAAGACACTTTCAGCATCTGTATATGCAGTGAGACACACATACCTCCGCAAAATTATTTACAAAGTAGTATTTCATGCGTATAATGGGAGACAGCGCTCTCTCACTGGATAATTTCCTGCTGCTGCAGTGGTGCACACAAAGCCCGTCATTTGTTCTGTTGCAGTCTGCAAACTATTTACAACATATTGTAGTGCCAAGATTGATCTGGTGGCATGCATACGTGATCCTAAATGGATGGTTGAGTAATAAAGTGACATGGGCAATGAATATTTACTGGTTAAGCTACAATAGCGTTAAAATTGTGTATCTTATACTAAATTACCGTAAATATAATTTTCAACACTGCAATGCAAGCTGGGATAGTAAAATAGCAAACTCGATTTACTATTTATGTAGGTTTCAGCCACTAGATGGTAAGTGTAAGATGTAAGAAGGTATTCAAATTATATCGCGTCTCACGCTTAAAAGAAAGACATTACAAGTTAAATGGGGCGCACTGTTGTCGCATTATGTACATACTATATGTGTGCTCGCGAATTTGGCGCCTAATTGCGATCGATGTACCAATTTAATGTCATCTTGTGAATTTTCACCTGCACTTTATGCCCTCTCTTTGTAATTTTATACTTCGAAATATGATTTTACAAGCATAAAAAGATATATTATCAAAGAAATATGGGAATATAAAATGATAAAAGATAATTTGGTAGGGTTATCATCACTGCTTACCCCTGGCAAAACTGCATTCAACTTCCTAGAAGTTCTAGCACATGCAATGAGTGTATGTAATGAGTTTGCGTAACCATTACTTTCTTCTCGCTTCTTGGTAGCTAGTGCAATAATGTAACTGTAACAAAGAAACCGTTCTGCTATTTTTGGCCATCCTGTACATCATCCTCCATGTGAACTGGCATTGTTCTCAACCATTAAGAGGAAAATACGCGGATTATTTTTCAGCTTCACTGAAATTGCGATCGATGCTGTAAGAGTGGAAGGGGCAGAGGAGAGGTTCCGACCCTTTCAGATGAGGCGTTGTGAGCGCTGTAGACCCGCTGGTACTCGTGGCCTGTGTGATACGACCCATCAGGAGGAAATGCGAACCAGGGGCGTCTTCGTGATCGGTACTACCAAACCAAAACGCAGAACACGTGACTCATATAACAGTTGATGGAATTAGAATTTTCATGTGCGTTGAATGGGGAAACGTAGTTAAAACAATGTACAAACAGAATAATAAAAGGTGAAATGGTGATGACCGCACTTGGTAAGATGAACTTATCCTGGTATTTACGTATTTATCAGATCTATTTACTTCAGCCAAACTTGAACGTACCTAACGCATATATTAGGTTGACTCATTAGTAAGAATTGATTTTCTTTGGTTCGCCAATGCTATCTATAGGATGCCATCGCTAGTATTGCGTATATTGCGAGAATGTGTCCGTCGTCAGTTGTTAATACACAATCACAAAATGGCAGCTACAAAGTTTGAGATTAAAGTCCTTCTAAAGCACTACTGGAAACAAGATTATAAAGCTGCTGCAGCGGCTCAAAAAGTATGTGAAGGGAAGGAGAAGGTACCGTTAGTGAGCGTGTGGCACAACGATGGTTCCAACGTTTCAACACTGGAGAAGAGAACACTAAAGATTTACCACGTTCTGGAAGACCTAAATTATGGGATATTGAGAATACACGCAAAGTTTTGGAAGAAAGTATTCGTAGGCTGTGCGAAGAACTTGCTCCATTATAAGATATCGTCAAATTAAGAAACTTGGAAAATCAAACAGAAGCTGTGGATCTGTACCTGATGAATTAACACCTCAACAGGCTCAACATAGAGTGCATATATGCCGTGAGCTTATCGTTAATCCCATGAATGATAGATTTATCAGGAGAATTGCCACATGTGATGAAAAATGGTCTATTACCGCAACCCTGACGCCTCGAAACAGTGGCTCAGTCCCCGTCAACCTGCCAAAGTCAGCATTAAAAAAATCAGTTCAACCCTAAAGTAATGTGTGTCTGGTGGAATTTCGAAGCAGTGGTTCACTGGGAGTTTGTTCCAAATGGGCATGCAATCAGTGCGGATCTTTATTCTCAACAACTGGAACGAGTTCATGAAATTTTGAGACGGAGATACCCCAGCATTAGTTAACCGAAATAGAGTTCTCTTGCAGCAGGTCAATGCAACACCTCATATTGCACGAACAACCATGACAAGAATTCAGGAATTGGAAGGAGTCGAATTGCTACCACACTCAGCGTACAGCTCTGATCTTGCGCTTAGATTACCATCTGTTTCGATCCATGACCCGTTTCTTTCGCGGAAGAAATTTCAAAAGCATTGAAGCTAAGGAAGTGGGTCTCACCGAATTCTTCAATCAAAAACCAGGGACTTGTACCATCACGGGATAATACTGTAGCTGAAAGATGTCTAAAGACCATAGAATCTAATGGTCTCTATTTTGAAGTGTAGTTTAATTTCTTGTCAGAAATCGTTCCAAATAAAGTTTTGCTTAAAAACCGACAATACCTATGACACACCATTTATATTTAAGTGTCATTTGAGTGAAATGTAGCATTATAAGTATATTCTAACAATTATACATGCAAGATGGATAGATCTGTGGAAATATAAAGGCCAGTTCTTGTGAGCTCACATGTACAGACTTTCTCAGCAGTAGAATGGCCTATCCGTGCATCCTTCAGGTGCTTCAATTACGGTATGCTGAAAACTCATATAAGATACTCAAATTAGCTGCTGCTGCTCTGTACACAACGCGACTTTCCTCATTAGCCCTTCCTGCAGCCTTCGCAACACTGCATGTGCTGTTGTACTTGCTACACAGACTCAGTTTTATGTGATCGTCTCTGTCATTAAGTAGACCTGGTCTCTTGTTAAACTCCAATGAAAACACGAGATTATTTATTCCAAGTGTTTCTAAGTAAGAAAACGTTTCTGATGTTCATTTGCATGACTTTCTCTATCCACTATCGTTTATTTTATATAGCGTCAACTTCAAGTAGACGCTCATTCTATTTCAAGTTGAGATAAACGTTTGCATAAATAGTTTCTTTATACATTTCGTTATGGGTGCAAAGTGAATAGCGGCTCAAGCATTTAAAAACTGGCCGCTATATAGGTATCTACTGACTTTAAAACTACATATGCGTTCCATGTCATCGCGGGAAACAACTGAATAGTGACAGCACTTTAAAACATGACGAATTATTGAAAAATTCAAACTTAAACTAGCGGATATCTTGGAAATTGCTGCTTCCACAAAACAAGTTTTTAAAAAATAAATTGTGTGTTTTAAAGACATCTACATGTTTTTTGTAGTACGCTTTTGTCTATCTCTTTTATTGTTTACCAGTTACACAAAATTATACAAAATTCTTTCCGAATAAAGAGGCATTTGTAGGCTATTACCAGAAAATTCAAGATATACATTTTATTAGCCATGTAAATATGTTACGTATGTCGTATTTTAACCAAAACCGTTAGTGCCATTTTTTAGAAAATAAAAGAAATGACGAAAATGTTTCTATATAACGAATAATTTGTGGTGGCGGATTTCTTAAAGATCTTTTTGTCACACAGTTGGAAGATGCTGCACTTATATACCTACTAACTTCCAGATATTGAAACCCGTAAAACCTTTCCTCCTCCAGCAACGCGTAATAATTTTCCGATTACATGAAATTTAGAATGCATAAAATTTTCCGTTCGGATAAGTGTACAATTACATGCAAAATAATTAATGGAATACCACAATAAACACGCATTCAAGCAAAGAACACCACTTCGTAGTCCATATTTTACGCTTCATAACATGAACTATAAACAAACACTGTTACAAAAAATGGGAAACTTGTATCTCGCACCCATTGAATGTGAATACGATAAACGGTTTACGCGAGGGGGTTGACTTTGCAACATTACTGAATGTTCGCGCCCATTTACTTGCTAGTTACTAGGGGTTACTAGTGATGCAATCAAATTTTAAATCTGCAAGCTATGTATTTTGTTTTAACCCAGTGAAGCAGTACCATGGTTGTTATGAAAGATAGACACACATATAAGCTCTCGTCTATCATAGCACTGTATACCAACTAGTGTGGTACATTCAGTCTGTAATATTAAGTTATACTACAATACAGTAGAACTTAAGGGTTCGCCATGTATGTGGTGAAAATCTGTAAGATTTTAAATCTTCCCAATCCCGTAAAAATGCCTTCTTTGCCGTAAACATTTTACGACAGTAATATTGACAATATATTATTCTATTTTTTTGAAAAATGTATGGCGAAAGCTTAAATAGTTCGTACCAAATTTTATTATTCAGTGATTTAAAACAGACTAAAATAATAGCTGTAACTTATTTTAGTTTAACGGTTACTTCCGAAAATATGTAGCAAAATTAATCTCCCTTTAGAGAACCCCTGCCGGTTTCACGAGTAGGCCACACTTTCTACGCTCAGCCGAAATAACCTGTGTACATTTGTTAGTGCTTATTGCGCCTTTTTCACTCTTTGTCAGAAGTTCATAATGTTTGTTTTAGCTAGAAGTTAGTATATATATATATATATATATATATATATATATATTACTCTAATTTATGACGGCGTAGCGTGAAAAGTAAAAGTAAACTATTGTCTTACAAGACTTTCTTCTAATTATCCTTAAAGGACGCGTGTAAATTGTGCAATGAAATGAAATATAAAGTGTAGTTATTTAAACCCTTAGTTCCTACCGTCGCATATTCGCGTACTACCAGTTTAACTTCTTTGTGGAAGCTTGTAGACGTCGGAGTCCCGTTAATGGCTGATACACGCTTTGTACAACCAAGAACAAATTCAAATACTGAATAACACAAGTCTCTATAAGCAAGAAAATGCTAAAAGAAGAAAAAGGAGCAACCTTCTGGAAGTAATGACATGAACTAGACTAACAAATCCTTTACCTCAACATATAGAGTGAATCGTTCACACTCTGCAAATGAAGTAGAGAAAACTCTTAAAAGATTAAGCAGTTTAACAAGAAAAAGTTACGGTTATTACACTTAATACATCTTACTCCAAATAGGATGAGATTTCTTACTTCTGATGTTATGTATGTATGTCCAAAGTTCGCATTACTACGTTCATTATCTGCATTTTGGCTTGTTCCTTTAAGCGGAACTTAATTCAGGTATTGAGGGGTTAACTGACGCATTCTGGTATAATTCGTTTAATTATACCATCTCAATTTTGACAGTATCACTGTCTATAAAATTAAATTGAGTTTTATTTATGGACACTCTTTAACTGCTGTGGTCCCTAGCGTCCCATTCTATATTGGGCGTGAAAAATCGAGAATTTTGCTCACAGGCCTCTTTATCAGGCTTGAGCTTCTTTTACGTACCGTAAATTTACGATACGGGATCACCGGCTTTACTTCCCTTCCGAAGGAAGCCATGCTAAGGATTTTTATGCCCGAAAAAAAGCCATTGCCCTCTGTCGGGTTTGAACCCCGCGAACTCGGAAACTAGAGGCTAGCATGGTACCCCTAGACCACGGAGGACATCACTGTCTATACGTGCAATAGTTATATATAACTGTAAGATGACTGCAATCTATAACGGCAATTTTTTACCAGTGAAAGAAGCATACTGCTGAATCAACCGAAGGAACTTAAGATAAATTCCTTCGCCCTCTTTTGTGTTCTAGAAGGGCAATTAAACGAAAAACAGTTATTTTACTATATCCCAAAATTCCCCTTTTTAGGTAAGATAAAAAGCCGTTTTTCTAATTGAATGTAATCACGTTTAAGTTAATTTCTTAGGTAAATATTTATTTCACAACCCCTGAAACGGTATTTTAAGCAATTGTCTGTATAATATAGATTTCCATTTGTTAATCCAGCTAAACGTTTGTCAAGTAATGCACTAAAATATTTCACCCAAGCATTATTATACAGGTATGACAAATTTACATCAATGTGTGACGTTTCGATTTCGCATTCGCGTCCTTGAAGGCAGCGTTCGAGTCTCGCCACTTCATCTCTCTCCAGATTGGGTTGGTCTCGGCAAGATATTAGCTTATTAGGATGGTAGTTTGTGGATGTCGCCAGAGTTTGTGAGGTAGATTAAGATCTCTGAAAACCAATACAAATAACAGGGAGGGATATGCTAAATTAGGCTGGCCCCAAGTAGGATGTACGATAGTTTGCTGGATAGTTTCATGTACATATGTGGCATATTAATCCACGCACGAACCAGGAGCCCCTAGATAACAGCATAGTGCCGCGGAAATTTAGATGAAAGCCCTCCGTTAGTTTTAAGAGCTTTTAGAAAGCTGGGTTCAATGTCTTGGGCAAACGCAGGTGCCAAGTATTTACTTTGAAAGTAAACATTCGCACCATTTTTCAATATAGTGGGTTTATTTGGTAACGGAGTTTCAAGCCTTTGAGAATGCTTCAGTTTACTAACTCTGTAATGCTGCAAAGCACGTTTGTTAAATGAGGAATCTGAAGGCGGAAACAGTTAAGTGCTTAATTCATTCCTCATCACTGACAGAACACCGTCGATTGCACACAAGGTTTACCTTTTCTAGTGCAACACACACTTCCTTTTTGCTGGCATCAAAGAAACATCAGATCTTTATTAAATTTACGGGGAAAATCCTATTTTAACAGGCTTACAGAAATTCAACTAATTTTCATTTCTCAGGGCTCTGTGCAGTGAATTGGAAATCCTTTGCTGCTGTGTATAGAAATGTGACTGTAGGCAGTTAACAAAGGAAAGAGATGCGACGCAGATTTCCACCTTAGTTAGCCGGAGGAACAGCTCGACTTCAGAGGACTTTTTATTATTAATTAACAGCACAGAAACAAAGCCCTGGTCCAGACAACCTACACCGAAAGAAAGAAAAAAATAAAGTTACACAGCCACTTCACGTTAAGGTCAGAGCACACCTTACCTACCTTACCAACAGAAATTTGATATACAACAAGGCGTTATTAAAAAGTAATGAGCTCACATTCCAAGAAGCAACGGACAGAATTGTAAAACACAAAGCTTCTGAAGGGTATTTTAATGTTGCTGCATGCTTTTATCTTGAATGTCTTTCATCTTTCCAGCATCTGATAATGTATTTAATCATCTGAAGTACGGAATTATTAAAATGAAATGGATTTTAGAACTGTTTTATATCATAAATCTGAATTGAAACATATCTCATAGTACCAAGGTCTTAATTGAAGCACAGACGCAATATAGGACCCAAAATTCTCCGTTTTCATGCAATATACTTATTGTTAAATAAATTATATATGTAATACACATAGTAAACGCTTAAATAGAGTCTTTGATGAAGAGAAAAGAAATCCTAAGTTTAAAATTATATACGCTTTCAATTCACTTATGGAGATTTCATGAAATTTTGTTCTATCTTTCATAGATTTAGAGATACATTTGGCAATAGTGCCGTTTCTTTAGCAGATGGGTGAGAAAATCACACTTAAGGGGTAAGGTCAAGCTCGTCCCAAGTTTCCGAGCAGTGCGAGTTGCATTGCAAAAACTATATAAACTTTACTAATGGTGCTTAATTACAAAGACGTGTTTTTTGTGTGTTTTTAGCAAAATTCTTAATGTTTAAGATAAGCAGATGAAATAGAAACACACCTGTTTAATTTTAAATGAAAATGAATGTTGAAACTTAAAAGTTTACTTCTTATGCATTTATTGGAAACAGGTACAGGATGTATCACGGAGGGGCCCCCGGAACCGGGGCACTGCACCGCACGCATTCGGTTCTTTATGCTTCCAACGTGACCCCTGGAGGGAAGGATGAGGGGAGAGACCCGAAGGGCGACCAGGGAAAAAACCTTTACAGAATACAACCACCGCCCAGCCGCAACCCGTCGAACACCGTTGATTGGTCTTACAACCGTGAAACAGATGACAAGGAAGATGATGGGTACTTTCATCTGACGACCCGGGAAAACCACGAAAACCCCATGGGCCAGAGTGGGCGTCGCTGTGGATCGATTCCGGGACCTCCCGAATGCGGGTCACAGATGAAACCGCCTGAAACATTTGCAGGTTATTTACTGTAAAACTCAGGTAGATATATTACAGGTATTTTATAACTATACCATAGATACAAAACTGTTCAGCTACTTATCGGAAGTACTATTTCTTGAAAATAAAGTCGAATTGTTATTTTTACTGAACAGTTTAAGAAGATATAATAAAAAGCAAATTATATTACTGAAACGTTTAACAAACGATACTAAGAACTGTCCTCACTCCAGCGTAGATTAGGATTTTGTACAAAACAAAAATGTTAAATTGTAGCGAAACGAGGCGCTTAATAAAGAAGGCTCATTTTCTATTTCATACTTCAATACAACGCCTTAAATGTTCCGTATGTGAATTATAATGCACTGAAAGTGCGGAAGTCCTGCGTCATGGCGAAGTGGGTTGGGAGTGGTGTTCCAATAACCAGTCACGTGCGGGTGCATATAGCGGCCCATGTATACGACCGGGTGCCCTCAGCATCCTGATGCATTTGAGCAACGATGAGTATTGGTCTGTAGGTCACGAAAACCAACATTCCGCCTGCGGGAAGCATGGTGCTGATAACATTATCTCCCCGTTTCCGCTGGATATTCGCCCACCTCTGCTATGTGCATATGGGAGTGAGGTCGGCAGCTAGGTTGGCAGGCCTAGACCCAGAGGTTTGCCGCACCACAGAAAAATGTGGAATACTTTTTGTGTGTGTGTGTGTGTGTGTATGTGTGCGTGTGTGTGTGTGTGTTCACAAAGTGTGGACACTAAAGGCGTATTATAACTGTTTTTTCCTCTCTGTACATAGAGTCACTACCTAGGAGCTACATAGTAACTTGCTCTTCTTTTTCTTCTCCACCAAACATTAAACCTTTCCAACGTCATGTGGAGCTGATCAGTAATTGAATAATCCCCTGGTCGCGGTACGTACGCTGCGCAGGTTAAGCTTATGATGGGGCTGCCATCTTCCATCCGTAGTAACTTACTCTACGGTTAATATTTAAGTTTAGCCCATCGGCAGTCAGCGCAAGGCTGCCCTTAAATTCCTGGATTTGTTATGGTGGTACAGACAGACAGACTAGGCAGGCAGATGGATGGTGACGATTCGCGTAAGTCTTGAGGTGACTTTACCCGAGAGGTGAAGATTTTTCTTTTTTGTGGTTTCCAATAACATATTAAACCCAATAAATTTGCGGGCCCCCTAGTCCCCCGAAAAGTATTTTCCCTGTCCTCATGTGCAGTTCAGCCAACAAATATGTTACAAATGCAATATGAGTTATCAGAATAACAAAAACTTAAATACGGTTATGATGCAAGTCCATATTCAGTACACAGTGCAGGGAATAATAATAATAATGGTGGTAATGAAGTTGATAGTAGTGAATGTTATGATAAACATTATTATAATGGTGAAAATATCTCCGAAGGACTTTTTTCAGATAATTTAGAGGCAATACAGGAGATAATACAAACCGCTTCAGAACACTAACTCTTTTTATTCTGTATTTTTGGTCGTTTATTGCCCATTTGTAATCTTTGACGCAACAATCTGCTTCCTGTTGCAATGTTCCCATGTTTTACGTTTGAGCCAACCCTTTTACGGCGAGTCTATTCGGGAATCTACTGCGCATTGCTTACAAGTACTTGTTTCAATTATTTTACACAAAAGGGTTACAGTAATATGGCTGGCTCATGCCCTTCACAGGAGTTGTGAACTACTGCTTGAAAACAGTTCACAATTCAACAACCTTGTGCCAAAACAAACCAAAATGTCTCCAAAATTAAATTGAGTTTTATTTTTGGACGCTCTTTAACTACAATGACCCTTAGTGCCCCATTTTCTATTGGGTGTGAAAGACCGGAAATTTTGTTCAGAGGCCTCTTTATCAGGCTTGAGGTTCTTTTACGTGCCGTAAATCTACGACACGGGACCACCGACTTTACTTCCCTTCCGAAGGAAGCCATGCTAGGATTTTTACGCTCAAAAAAATCATCGCCCACCACCGGGTTTGAACCCGCGAACTAGAGGCTAGCATGGTAACCACTACGCCACGGAGAACTACTAAATAGTCTCCGAAATATTTTTTCACAGAAATTAATTTCTCTGAGTGTCCGCTTTACCTTCAGAACAGAACCAATAGTAACAAGGCTTTGGGGCATGTGCACCTTAAAAACAAATAGTGTGATTTTTAGCAACTGAAGGTCATTTGTACGTCTTTTTTCACAAACTTTAGATCATAGCTTCCTGATGTAAATAGTTTGGAAGAGAATACAAAAGTTTGTTTAAAGTTCGTGTTCTACCTAGGAATGAAATACGATACATGCTGCAAACAAGTACGAGAACTAAACCCTATTTCTTATAACCTTGCCCCGCAGACATGTATTCTTTCGTGCTGCGTTTCCTTCCACTGGCTAATGTACACCTTTGATTGATGACAAACAAGGCGTGTGCAGTGCCAGGATAGGGATAAAAGCCATATAAATACATTATCGTGATAGATGCATGCGCTTTCGTCATTCTGAAAGGCATGTTTAAACCGAAGAATCCACCCATGTATTTGTTGATCGAATTTACATCATTTTAGATGCATTGACTGTGTTACGTAATATATTTAATCCATACGGTTATGAAAATGTAAATTTGAAAATTATCTTCGAAAGGTAAATGATCGCGTTAAATAAGAAACTATTTTGTATCTCATAACAACCTATTCCACGATAGCAACCAATGATACGTTATTAATGCATGTGACCGTTAAGAGATACGGGGCAAAGCTGTATGGAACAACCTTAGTGAATGAGCTTTCAGGGTCGCTAAACATCTACACGGGCAGGAAGAACCCTGCACAATGCACACTTTCTGTGAAGTTCCTATATTCGTTGTAACAGAGCAGTGCAACTAGAGTTACGGACGTTGATTAAAGGGATTTTCCTTGTAGCCAACATTGTGCGCGCACAAATGCACAATCAAACGCTTTAACGAAGTTAAGCTTTCGGTATAACCGTGTTAAAGCTAATTGCTAAGTCCATCTCCAGGCATAATTACTGATTACACCACCAACCACAACTGCATATGTTCGGCCGTATCCCGCTGAGTGCTAACCAAGACACAGGCAAACTTCATATCAGCACAGTTAACGAGTATTGGCTTATTAAACCCGGCCATTAAAGTATACATGTGGTTCAAAATCTACAGGCACTTGATTATAACAAGAATATGCTGCTGCTTGAACAACCCATCTAGCAATTTATTATGCAAACAATGATGGCATACAATGATAGCAGTAATACTGCTCAATAAATTAGAAGTTTTATTTTAGACGCTTAATATTAGGAAAATTCTAAAAATTGAAAATTAAAACATTCCAGTGTTGCCGATTTTGGACTCTTGCGTTTGTTAATGTTACTAAAATCTCTTTAAGTGGGCATAAATTATAAACTGTAGCACATTAACAACTTCTAAACTATTCATTGGGGTCTGGAGTTCAGGAAGTAAAATGCCTACTATGTATATACCGTTTTAGTTTAATACTACGCCTAAGTACACATTAATCTGTAGTTCTGACTTAATAATAAATAATAATGATATAATATAGAATGCCACTTAAGAATATACAATCAGGTATTGGAAATTTGTTTCATTGATCAAGTGCCGTTGCACAATGTACACATATTCCTTACAATATTGGTTTTAACCTCTTTGAGTCGTCGCACTCTTATCCAGCAACTGCAGCACAGAGAGATTATTATATAAAGTTCATCCTTCTTCGCTACATTTCTTATTTCATCAAACCTGTAAAATAACCTCCACTCTATTCTAGAATGTGAAGAGACTAGCTATGGAGGGACCAATTTGTACCACCGAAATGGCTACTATTGAGAGACGTAATTAAAATAAACTTTGAAGTTTAGGAATATAGTGGAGATTAGAAAGATAGGTGAATTATTACAAAAATGGAGAAGTAGTAATTTAAAACTTTAAAATTATGAAATCATTAAGGACAGCTATCTAAAACTTTACGTAGTTAATATAAGCTGGGTATGGTAAGTGGTTAGGTAGTGAATCTGGAGTATACTGTATCAACAACCAAGGTAAGATATATTTGTGACAAAGGCAACTCATATGTAAACAATCTGTTTATGCAAACGAAAAGACCTTGCTTATGGTTATATTTATTGTGATGAAAACTTATTTATATAAAATTGTATATCATAGAAGCTATATAAATAAATAAAATATTTAAAAAAGCATATACGGTAGCCACTTTAAGATCTTCATGAATATGTTTATTGCGAACATATCAAGTTGTATTGATAATTCCTCTCAATACCTTATTTTGAAAGGTGTGAATAATTTTGATATTCGACCTCTTGGTGAATCTCTAAAGCTTCGCCGATACCCACAAGGGTTTAACTATATGTTATAGATATATAATTAGAGTTTCTCTCAAAAACCGGGACATGTTTCTGTGCTTTATTTCCAGTTTCGATTTCTTCATTTTGACATGTGACTTCCATTTCAATTTAGCATCTAAATGCCATCCTATCTATATACTTTGCCTGATTAGCATCCTGGAGGATTTTTATCATTACTACTATCACAACCATTTTATCCTCTTTGTTCGTAAAGATCAATATATATACTTTGTTTCATTTAGTTTAATACGTCATAACTACATTTTTCAGTTCTCTCTTGTTTCTTTAGCTGCATTTCTCATGGCTATAATGCCAGTGTCGTCAGCTAAGGTGGCGTTTCATTAACTTGTGGTACATCTCGTCTATTGAACAAGTGTAGAATCGGCCCCTTGTGGGACTGCTGCCGTTATATTCTTCAATTCTGAACTGTAATTTCCATTGTGCAACCCGAAAGAGCTAGTCCGACAAGTAGGATTCTAGGATCTGGCAATATTATCTTGGGAGACACTAAATTTATATAATTTTGTTATCAACAACTGGCAAAAATTCTTTGGTTTGAACAGTTGCTTGCCTCCCCTTGGGTTGCACCATGATTCGTTTATCTTCTTGGATTGAACTGATCTTTGACTTCGTATGGAAGCCGTTATGAATTTTTATTTCATAGCCTCGATATTAAGAGAAACATTTAACTTTAGTAAATCATGTCAAAACCGAGCGGGATGGCTAGGCGGTTACGTCTGTGACCCGCATTTGGGAGGTCACGGAATCGATCCCCGGCGACCGCCCACTCTAGCCCATGGGTTTTTCGCGGTTTGCCCGGGTCGCCAGGTGAATGCTGGGGTGGTTCCTCTTCTACCATGACTCTCCTTCCTCTCATTTCCTGTACCCATCATCTTTCTTGTCATCTGTTTCAGAGTTGTAGGACCAGCCGACGGTGTTCGGCGGGTTGCAGCTGGACGGTGGCTTGCGCTCTGTAAAGATTTCTTCCCTGGCGTCGCTGCGGTACGCTCAGTTAGGTCTCTCCTCAGCATGGAGCTCCGCTCCGGATGTCCCTGGGGATTGGTAGCTTGTGGGCAGGGACCGTGCGGCGTCGGATGCGTTCTATCTGGAAACGTTAGGAACCCCGCCAATGCTTGCACCCTTCGGGTCTTTCCTCTCATCCTTCCCTCCGAGGGATCACATTAGAAGCACAATGGGCCGATTGACCTGCATGGGTGCTCTGCCCCGGTTCCGGAGGCCCCTACGTGACACATACCTTTACCTTTAAATCATGCCAAAGGTATTCTTTGATTTTTTTGTGCTATAGTGCACTAATGACTTGCAAGTCAATGCTTTCATGTAGCTCACCATGAAAGTTGTGAAGTTGCCAAAAAGGAAAGTTTGTACAGTTCTGTACAGTTCACGGAAATTCCTAAATTAATCGAATTTCGAGGTTATTCATAAAGAACGGATACCTATAACTGGCGCAACAGTTCTAGACCTGTTAAAAGTCTTAATGACAGCTATGATGCGAGTTACTTACCAGATCAGGTTTCTGTCGGTCGTCTGCATGCTGCAGGAGTGCCTGGGACAGTCATTGTCAAATATACGCACAGCGGCTATGCACTGCACTGCACTGCACTGCACTACACTACACTGCGCTGCACTGATAAACTTGGTTATATACAGTATATTTAAATCCACGCTGTAAAAAGTGCTTAATATAAAAACACTGTCAATCATCTACCTCCAATTCTTCCACACCTGACAGCCCTTCCTCATCTGCGGAATCGCTCATATTATTGCCGTCATCACTGCTGTCGCTACTTTCTGCACCATTATCCTGGATGAGAATTCTTTCTATTTGATTTTCTACAATTCCATCTTTTTCGAAATAATGATTCTCAATTTGTTCCACATGTCGACATACATTTTCTCATTCTGGTCTTCCAATTTCAGCAAATCGCTGGCGACATAACTGCTCCACATCTTTTAATTTAAAAGTGATATTTCTGCATGCCACCCATTTTTTGACATCAGCCCAGATTAATTCTATTGGGTTTAGATCTGGGTGATATGGTGGCAGTCTAAGTACATTATGGCCATGTTGTATTAATATCTTGTCAAGTATATAGGACTTCTGAAGCGGTCTGTTGGCTTTAATTAAGTTATATAGCTTTGTTTTACTCATGCTTTCATGAAAAGCTATATTATGCCTAAGTAACCAAGCTCTCATTTCTTATTTCAAGGAATTTGAGGTAGGTGGTTTGTCAATTTGTGTGTTATGGTAAGAAGCATTGTCGATAACCAGAACAGACCCAGCAGGTAGGTATATTAGGTATCAACATGGTGTTGATCCACTTCATGTAATTTTCTGTATTCATTTCTTGATGAAAATCTCCTGTTTTTTGTTGCGACTTGTAAATGAGTAGGGCATTTGGAATGAAGCTAATTTTTCCACCAGCATGAACGATGATAAGTCTTTGTCCTTTGGCAACAGGAGCCCGCAAACCTAATTTTCTATCGTCACTCCAACTTTTAGGCGTTGTATGATTGCTGTGTATGTATGATTCATCTTCATATACTATAGTTCGACCCTCTGATTTGTACCTCTGGAGAAGAGTAAGGTACTCTTCCCGCTGAGATCGTATGTCATGCTTTTCTATTAGAACTCTTCTATTTGATTTGGTTTTCTTCCACTTAAACCCTAAATCTTTTATAACTTTTCTGAGACTTGTAGCACCACCTTGAAAATTTATGCTGTCTTTCAGCTTGATGAGAAATCTGCTTATTGTTGGCACAGTTTTTTCTTCCACGTAGAAATTGTGAATCGTGCGCCGAATGACGCATTTGTCGTAATCGTCTATTTCTATAACACGTTTAGGAACCTTATGTGTCTTCCCAGGTATGTCAAATGGTACTCCTTCATCCATGTGTTTTTTCTTAACTTTGAGAACTCTGGAAACGGAACTCGGTGAAACACCAGTTGCTTTGGCTACTCTTTCTTTCACTTTCTTAAGGCGTTTGTGGAGCTCGGATGAACATATTTTTTTCCTTCATCTCTGCTTCTTGCTCCATGAAGTCGAGGACATTTGCAATTATTTCCCTGCTTTGACAATGTAATACCTTACCATTTAACTTCGAAAATGTAGGAGCCTTGGTTATAAATATCACAAATAAGCACTATTTAGGCACTGCTCTCTTTGAAATTACAACCAGACGTGGACACTTTCTATGCAGACTGTATGCGTTACGCACTGTGAGTAAGCAAAGGTATTATATCGCTTTCGTTGATTAAGCTAAACATACACCATTCCTAGGCTCGGCAGCTGGGGTGGCAGTCAAGGTCACGATTCCAGAAGTTTTGCGCCAGTTATACCACTGCTTTTGGTAACTTGTTCAACTGAGATGATTCAAGATGGCACTTAGCCCCATGTGTCGTTATTTTCCGGTGTGGACTTTACTGTCAGCCTGGCTTCCGATGTGCATCAATAAACCTGGGATAAATAATGAATTGCAGCAGTGAAACAGTTTGGAAAACTTCAATAATAAATTTTAAGTCGATTTTGAAATTTTAATGAATTGTTTTAGGTCGCTTTAAAACAGGCTTATCGCGAACATAAGCATTTAAGAACCTTATTATAACATAGCATTATAATACAGTGCATCATAAGACATTTACATTTTAAATGGGTGAATATAAAATTTGCTGTACTCAAAGTTACAGTTTTCGTTACATTTTGTTATACGAGTATAAGTTTGTGATGTGTAGATAGCGTAATGTGCTTGTAATACTTACTGATAGCATTGGGTAGATCGGTAATTCTAGCTTGTGTCCATTTTGTATATAAGTGACAGTCCAGTAGAATATGTTTCACAGTAAGTTGTATCTTGCAGAAGGTACACAACAAGGATGGGTCATGAGCAGGCAGAGGGGTTTTAGTAAGTCAACAGGGAAATGGTGTTACTGCACGGAGTATAGGTGACGTTAGGTATTGTGACGGGCACTCTTCTCCCCAACCCGAAGACGGTTTCGTTGCAACTGTTCCATAGACCAGTGGAGAATTGTGGTACTATGTCTAAAGTAAAGTGTAGTTTATACATTAAAAAATACGCTTCACTTGTAGCGGAATTTAGCAAGGAACACTTTAGCAGAAATGACAAATCCATCAGATGTAATATTAAAGCTCAAAGGACGTTCAAAACATAATATTAAACAGCCTGTAAATCAATGAAACACAAGGAGCATGTGCCATTATTAGAAAGGAACAAAGGAAAATGGAGTTTCTGCCTCCTCAGCTCCAAACTATGGATCCGAACTTCTTGAAGATCTGTTGCCATATGCTGATAGCAGCGGATATCGCTTTAAATGTGAAATGTTTCGATGTAAAAGAAAAGACAATGTAACTTAGATGTCTGTATAATAATGCTTTAATTAAATCATGAGGTAACTTTATTGCATATTATCATATATTGGTTTTCTTTCCTCTAACACTCTTTAATTCTGGTCTACCTGCTATCGAAGTAGGGTGTACTGCCGCCAAACTGTCATATTCCTTACAGAGAAGACTGCAATGTCACGAGCACCACCAACACCCGCTGCGTTCCTAACTTGATGGTTTGCCTTCTAAAACCCCCTCTGTGTGGTAATGAGTAAGGAGATAGGAATGGGTTAGTTTACAATGGCGAATGCTGAGTTCAGAAAGAATCAGTTGCTTTCTTTGTTGGATTGTATGTTGTAACATCTTGATGTGTGATGATATTCAGAGATCGTTAGGTGTGTGGCCGGATGGCTTCTTAGCAGCCTCATCTGCCTTTCCATTCTCTTTGATGCCAACATGTGCCGGGACCCATATTAAGGAGACCTACTTTCCAGAAATTCTGATGCTGGTATACAGAGTAAGAGTATCCTGAACCATAGGTCGGTTGGGATTATCATTTTGGGCAGTCTGTAGAACACGTATAGACGTGAATATCACAAATTTAGATTCCGTACTCCGCCTATCTTGAGAGCAAGTATTTCACAAGAGAATACTAAAATATTGCGAAGGGCATATAGTGTAGTATAATCAGTGTAGACTACTGAAAAACCTCGACCTCAGTAACAGCTGTTCCATCAGTAAAAATGTGAACAGCGTCGAAGTAACCAAATATTGTTATTGTATTAATCTACACTATTCTCTGGTCCACCTGTAATCTGCTGAACCTTGCTTCTAGTGACCTGTTAAGATTCCCTGTAATTTTTGTCGATTTTTCACAGCTAGAATCTTAGCATTACAGTTGACATTAGGCGGTGGTAGTAATAATTATTACAGAAATATAAATTTATAGATAATATAATATATTCCCGCAATCACAGTTTAATATCAGGTTGATAACCCTGTACAAATGAAGGCGCTTCAATAGCCAATTTCGTGCATGTTTACCTATTGCGTTCTAAAGATTTGCTTATAAAGTTGAAAGTATTTTAAAGCCACTGGTTCAATACAAATTCGGAAAGGCACCAGTTTGAAACTGCTTCAGGATTAATATTTGCGCGGATCTGCTCTGCACCATTACCCTACCCTACGGTAAGGAGTGTGTTTAAATTTCTTCTAGAATCTAACAAGTTCACTTAACGAGGCAAGCTGTTCTTCAAGTCAGTCTGCGGAGGTAGTGAACTCCATAAAGTTTTCCTTCGTCATGCAAACATGGTAACCTGGTTTGCTTCTAACCCTTACCTCTGCAACTAAGCATACAACGCTGACGGGCATGAGGCTTCTCTTACATCCAAAATAATTAGATCGTCATTAAAATCACGACAAAGACATATCAAGTACTCCATCGTCAAGACTCAAGATTACATAGGATGCACGCTTGAGTTCAGCGTTACCAAGTTTGTTGAAGCTCAATTAATCATCTACTTCTGAGTTATACTTGTGTTTGTACAAGGAAAGTTGTTAGAAACGCGTATCATTAGTGAACCTCAGTCGACGTTTTTAAACATTATTTCCATAAAAGTTACATTCACCGTAAACGTAGCAAATAAATAGCTTCTTATGGAAAGAGACCCAAATTTCTTAAAGTTGGATTATTTTTACTTTCTCTACGATGTACATAGAGGAAGTATTGCATTCCGCCCAAAAATTCGATACCGAGATTTCACCGGAAATACGTTTTGATACCCCTGAAACCGAAAAAAGCATTTTTAGAAAAAGGTATCTGTGTATGTGTGTGTCTGCGCGTGTACCTGTGAACAGCATAACTAAAAAACAAATAGTCGGATTAACACCAAACTTGGCATTTAAGTTCAATATCTTACAAAGATACGACACGAAGATTTTCAAGAAAATAGCCCACCTCAAACTACCTTTTACAAGGAAGATTTTTCGAAAATGTTTATTTTCTAAACAATGGCTGTAACGATTTTGATTAAAATGCCATATATTACAGATATTTACACAACAAATACAATTTATATCTTGAATTTTCTGAGAATAGCCTGGTAAGCACTCTTCATTCGAAAGGAATATTGTATAATCTTGTAAAATTGGTAAACATTAAGCGATAGACGAAAAAGCACTCCATAAAAATGTAGATCTATTTAAAACACATTATTTCAAATAAGTTTTTTTGGTGACATAAGGCATTTCTGAGATATCCGTTATTAATGGTTCGAAAATTGTTTTTTTCCTGATCATCACTTAAATTCCTGTCAACATTCAGCTGTTTCTCACGATGGCATGGAAACAGTATGGAATTTTAAGGCAGCATATAGCGTCCAGTTCTAAGACATTTGATTATCGCTGTTCTCTTCGTATATATAATGAAATGTGTAATGTAGCTATTTCTGCAACGGTTTCTTTGGATTAAAACGTAGTAAACAGAAAAATAAGCTTAGTAAGAATAGTTTGTATACACACTAATAAGCGATAGAGGGTAGGAAGGTCATGTGAATTATCACATAAGATTTTTTTGTCTTAAGCTGTACACATTCGTTTCCTTTGAGTAACTATTTCATATAATATGGAGCACTTCAGAAGAGGCATTCTAAGTTTATCAAGGGGCTTTGATAATATCTCATTTGTTATAAACTGAAATATGCAATATCTTAATTGATTTTATACAACAATGAGTGTACTAATTATGTTAAATATCTTATTTTATACGATTATGATATAATTGGTAATTACAGCATTGATTGAGATTGCATATAAAGTCTATTAAGTTAAATAAATTAAAATGACCAATTAATTATGGGACCACAAAACTAAAGATGATACTCCGAAATAAGTGAAGCTTTAAATATAAAAAGTGGAAATCCAATAAATTACTTTAACGCCAACACTAAGTATTATCAAATTTCCTATGTATAATGGTTCCCTTGAAACAAATCTCATGAGTTCAACCATACAGCAGACCATCTACACCGGTAGCTATTGATTCGCATTTTCGCCATGCATACCAGTTAAACAGTTGCCGAATATAAAGATGTGATGATTCCCCTTAATTGATTTTCAATTATATAGCGACAGTATAATTTATATTACCCCTTCAACATAGGAAAGTCTTCGTGATTTCTCCTGTTTGAAAGGCTGTTTATATTTGCTTTCCTGCCGACACTAATGGGCCACTTTGTTTATAATGCAGAAACCCACGATACATTAGAACCAAATTCAAGTCATTATCCAGATATTTGTTTATAGTAGCATATAGAATATTGCCATTTACGCTCAAGAGCTTACTGTAATATAAAACATATTAGAATAAAAATTTTGTTTGCATTCTAACATATTTCCACCAAAAACGGATTAAATATATTTTAATGTCCATAAAAACGTAAATTTACTTTTAAGAACTATAAAATATATAAACTATGCTAATAAATCCCTTTACCCTTGTGTAAATAAATGATACTTTTAGGATACTTCTGCGTTTTCCCTTAATAGAGTTATTTTACCGAGGAATTACTTATGCAAAGCTATTTTTAAAACAATCCTCCACAAAACTGAAAACTTAGGTTCTAAAAACCTACCAGTTTGCTTCATAAATGTGCTTAATAAAATCTCTTTTAGCCAGATATATAATACAAACTACGCAAATGCATGTGTGGTTCTTCTGCTTGGCAGTGTATATTTTTAAACAAAGTTGTTAGATTGCCCCTTAAAGAACATATTTGTGAAAGACTCGTGAAAATACGATCTGAAAAATGGGTAATTTGTTATAAATCTAGGATATAGGTGCAGTCTTAAGTTACAAAAGGGTTTAGTGTCATAATTATGCAATGTTGGAGAATTGTGAAAAATTACACTGGTTTTAAATTATCCTTTTAAAGGAGCCTTGCATTTTGAGGCTTCTAATTACTTTTAACATGTACTTTACAACAACTTACAGCAGAATTAATGTTACTTTCCACATAAAAACCAAGAGACGTAGGTTCATGAATAATAAAATATTTAAATAAGGTTAACTCATTTCACACAAAACACACACACACACACACACACACACACACACACACACACACAAAAACACGATCACTCAGGCAGAGAAACTCTCAGTAATGAAGTCTGAATTGATTTCTAATTTTTTCTGACATGGTTTGCTACAGAAGGGCGAGGGGGGGGGGGAGAAACATAGTGAACATCGCCCATGGAATCCTTCGGTGTAAAGTTACTTGTTTGACGTTAGTTTTAGATTGAAGCGCTGTTCTAAATCCCTGGGAACTGCCCGAAATTACGTCCATTGCTAAAAGGGGGAGGAGGAGGGAGGACGAGGAGGAGGAGAGGTATAGAAGCTAGTATTTTATGACACCCAATAAAGAGATTTCTGAATTCAAAACAAGTTTTGCGTATAAAGTACCTACACCTATCTATAGTATACTATTAAAATTGCGCTTAAAGCATACATAGCAGATTTCATATGATAGCGGATTGGGATCAGTTTGCAATGGGAAAGTTAAACTTCCTCAATATTATAGTTGTATTTTGTCGATTGGTAATGCTTCTACGTCAGTAGTTATAGGCTAAGAGGCAATTCAGTGAATGTGGAAAATTGGTCCATCTCATTACAGGAAACTGAGTATAATCTCTAAGGATTATTCTTGCTGCAAGAAGCGCCTTCTGTAAAATTGTAAGACATACGAGTTCTTGTGGGTTGAAGCGAACTCGATCCATTTGAAATAAGGAGACTATAATGTGCCGGGGTCACTTTTGCGGGCCACTGGCGGACTGTATCATGGCAGACAAATGATACAGAAAGCTGAGGAATGATGAAGCCAGATGCTATGGTAGGATGTTTTCTTTAGCTGGAACCCTGAGAAATTACGCGATTGCTACCAGGCTTATATCTACATTAGAGAAAAAAAAACTATTAATAACTGCATTTAGTCACAATATGCAATGAACTCATTTCAGGTCATAAATGGAACCACCAGAACTAATAGGAAGTATGTGTACTTGTGAGGAGAGCACACGATTTTAAGGTGGATGGGTCATTTTGTCGGCGATGAGCTATCGCACATTTTAATGCACAGGACAATGAAATTTTAGTAACACAGTACTTTACACAAAGAACGCTCTGAATACTCGTACAACTAGGGCTGGATCCGTAGTCCAGTCTGTAGAACACCTGTCTACCGTGCTGCGAGTCCCGTGTCCGATTCCAGGCTGGGGGATGGAAATTTTTCTCTGGTCGAGATTATTCCCTTTCCTTTTACAGGGTCTGCAAGCATGAGTGAGAGGTGAACGTGTGTGATTCCAGCGTATACAATAAAAGAAAAACCAGAATTCAAATGGCAGCTGTATACAAATTGGAGGATTTGTGGTTAGTTTAATATATTTACGTTAAGTAGATAAAATAGCATTAATTGCTTATTCATCTGTAGCTCATATAGGATTAGTTGTAGGAGGAATAATAACATTAAATGTTTCAGGATTTTATATAACTTTTGTTTTAATAATTGCACATGGTTTATATTTTAACACTACTATCGCCAGGCAATGTGTTCCAAAGGTAAAAAAGGCTGTCGAAATGACCATTGTAGTTAAAGACGGGTATAAATGGAATTAAAAAAATATGATGTGTTACACTCACATGACTTTCTCTACTCTTATACAAACTATTTTTACAAACGCTTATTCTCTATATGCTTCATGTTAATCGAGATATCGAGATGTTAATCTTATTGCTAATTTTCTTGTAGATGCAAGGGAATTGGTAGGCTTTAAGCGATACTCAAATATTTTAAGAGCTGGTACCTGTGTGGAGTATTCCATTCTCTTTGCATTACCAGGACAAAAAAAGAATAACGAATTCCTATTTGAGAAAAAGTATAAGTATTGGAATATTTAAGGGAATAACAAGCAATATCTCGAAAATAGTTCACTCAACAAAAAAAACTATAAGACATAAATTGTGTATTTTAACGCGATCTACATTTTTTGTGTAGTAAAATTTTGTCCATCTCTTATGGTTTACCAGTTATGCAAAAGTCGTTCACACTGAAGAATACTTTAGGAGACATTCCCAGAAAATTCGAGATATACAGTTCATTTGTCATGAAAATATCTTAAACATATGATATTTTAACCAAAGTCGTTAGAGCCATTTTTGAGAAAATTAAAATTTTCGAAAAATGTTCCATGTAAAGGGTAATCTGGGCTGGGGGAATTTTCTTGAAAACCTTCGTGTGTCGCATCTCTGGAAGATACTGAACCTAAATACCAAGTTTGGTGTTTATCCTACTGTTCGTTTCTGAGTTATGCGTTCACAGACACAGACACACACACGGACATGTTTCTAAAAATGCTTTTTTTTTGGATTCAGGGGACCTGAAAGCATACTTCCGGTGAAATCTCGCTATCGAATTTTTGGATGGAATACAATACTTCCTACTTACTATATGTAATAGAGAAAGTAAAAATGTGCAAAAAAAAAAAAAAAAAAAAAAAAAAAAGACATACAATTACCGATAATAAGGCGAGGTATTTCTGAGCTCGCACGTCATGTTCTAGAGGGTCTCGAAGATCCCGATGTATTTCAAAGGTAGATGCTATGACACCGGTCATGAAAGCTAGGCTGGTACATACAATTACCGATATTTTGTCAGCATAATTTGTTGTACTAAACTTAAAAAACAGCTATGGAATTAGTACTATTTTTGTATTACTTTCATGAATATAATATTTTCTTATTCTTTTGCCTCCGGTACCATAAAAGTTTGACGTGCAGTAGGTAATTTAAAACATTAGGCCTCATTCTAACGTTTCAGTCGTCATTTTGACCTATAAGAACCACTTTAGAATATTGTTAAGATGGAAGTCTCAAGTCCGCACCAGTATTCAAGTAAAAACTAAAAGATAACTATTCCGCGTAAGCAGTTGAAATAACAAAAGCATATAATTTTCTGAATACAAAATATATGGTTATTCTGCAGATGTTTCCTGTTTCCTTCTACAGCAATTAAATGGTGTGCACCAAAGTGGTTCACAAGTCAGCATCCACTTACATCCACTTCATATTTATAGAGAAGACAATAATTCTCTTCACTCCTCAAATTTCACACCCTCCCATATACTCGTAAGGGTACACGTATACAGCATTTCTTGCTAACTTACAATTGCATTTAACTAGACATGTAAACTGGTCTTAAGTTCTAATCCGCTGCTCACAACAGGAGCTGTACCTGAATCACTAGCCCGTTTTATGCACGGCAACACAATGCAAGTTAGTTTAGAATGAGAGTAATACAACGTTGTTGGTTTTATCGACGTCACAGCATTATACGAGTTTACCGCCTAACTGCGTTAAAGCGATATGCAACGAGTAGTGATTTATGTGAACAACGCGCTCTGTCAAAGCAACTTTGGCTGTAGTTGACTTGCATTATTTACATTCAAGGTATCTCCTAATAGAACATAGCATTTTTACTTTCTCTACTACGTATATTAAGTAGGGGAAGTATTGCATTCCACCCAAAAATTCGATACCGAGATTTCACCGGAAATACATGTTTTGAGGCCCCCTGAATCCAAAAAAAGTATTTTTGGAAACATGTCCGTGTTCGAATTTTCTGGGATGTCTCCAAAAGTATTCTTCATTGTGAACGACTTTTGCATAACTGGTAAACCATAAGAGATAGACAAAAGTTTACTACACAAAACATGCAGATCGCGTTAAAATACACAATTTATGTCATATACATTTTTTGTTGTTGAGTGAACCATTTTCGAGATATTGCTTGTTATTCCCTTAAATTTTCCAATACTTATATTTTTCTCAAATTCGTTATTCAATTTTTTTTTGCCCGGTAATGTAAAGAAAATGGAATACTCCACATAGCAAGCCGCTCTTAAAATATTTGACTATAGCTTAAAGCCTACCAATTCCCCTTGGATCTACAAGAAAATTAGCAATAAGATTAACATCTCGATATCTCGATTAACATGAAGCATATGAAGAATAAGCGTTTGTAAAAATAGTTTGTACAAGAGTAGAGAAAGTCATGCGAGTATAACACATCAGATTTTTCTTAAAGTAAAGTCAGTGCACAACATTAAGATTAATACTAATTGATATTGTTTATTTTGCTTTCTTAATGTTACTTTGAACACTGTTACCAGTAACTTAGAGCGCGTACTGCTTAGCACTTCAGAAAGAAACATTATGATCATGTATGAGGAATGAATTTATTCTCCGCGTCCTGTATATACTGGTATTGAGTTCGGGAATTGGATAATGGTCAGCACCCATTACCAATAATTCTATTCTGCAATACGTCATTGTTTCTAATTAAGCACAGTCGTACGTGCCGTGACAGAATTCTATTGGAAAAAAGTTGAAATTACGTCCCCGCTTGTTTCACTCTGGGAAAAAGGCGAAAAATCCGAATTACCTATCTGAAAGTATAAACTTTACTGCTCAAAAGCAGAACATATCTAACAATTCTCCTGCCATTTTTTATATCACATCATGGAGACACACTTCATGAATTACTTTTCTTCTCCATTGGTTATTTTTGAATATGCATGGATCTAAACATGGAAATCAAGTCTGTTATAGAAAAGAACTGGTTGTCATTGCACAGAATGTTTTTTACAGACCATCCTCAAAATTCTTTGTGCTTTCGGGGAAACCATACCATGCTTGTCTAACCGTTTTTATTCCTGACATTTTAACTTAGACTGTGCTTTATAACTGAAAACGAAAGAAATATTTCAAGAGAAACTTTAGGGTAACGGCAGTCTATACTGAGGAAATGCTCATTTTGATCAATATTTGCTCTCTTTAAAGCTAAATTTATACAGCTTATTTACAGTATCAGAAGTGACAGTAATTTGATTTTTCTGTCCGCTTACTTCCAAAATTTCAGATTCATTAACTTTTTCAGGAGAAGAAAAACATTGTAAGGATGAATTGTGATTCTGTTATTCCAGTATCTTTCCACAGGGAGAGCCAAAGAACTACGACTGCGTAGTGTTTTTCCTGTCCGCGTCCTCGGCGATCGTTGCCGTCTGCCGCTATCATAAAAAGGCACGAACGAAAACATACTACATTTTTAAAACTACTTTTAAAGGCTTTACTTAACAGCTTTATGAAAGTGTGTTTGAGGCAGAATTATTATTAGAACTTTGTGGCCCCCTCGGTCCCCCGACCTAACCCCCTGCGATTTCTATCTCTGGGGTAACTTAAAACAAAATGTACAAGCCAAACCCACACAACCTGGAAGAATTAAAACAAAATATCCGCCAGGAAATTGCCTGCATTTCTCAACGTAAACTATGGCGAGTGATGAATAGTTTCCTAAAGAGGTGCCAAAAATGTATAGACAACGACGGTGGCCAGTTTCAGTATCTCCTTTCATAAAGTTGGTAAGTAAAGCCTTTAAAAGTAGTTTTAAAAATGTTGTATGGTTTCATCCGCGTCTTTCTATGATAGCGCTAGACGGCTACGAGCGCCGAGGACGCGGACAGAAAAAGACCGCGCAGCCAGTTCGTAGTTTTTTGGTTGTCTCTGTATATTTACGAAGCTTTAGTTAGATTTTACTTCTGTATTAAACTGGTATACTATCTTGTATACAAATAAAAGAGTATACGTTAAGTAGGTATCTGGTTAAGCTAGTACCAAATTAAGAGCTTTTTTTCTCGGATATATATTATACATTTGTATCACAGAAAATGTTTCAGTTCCAACACGTTTTAAGTCACAAGCCGGATTTTTACTTTCTCTGCCACATACATAGTAGATAGAGAAGCTATTGCATTCCACCCAAACATTCGATACCGAGATTCCACCGGAAATACATGTTTTGAGGCACCCAGAAGCAAAAAAAAATAAAAATAAAGCAGTTTAGAAAAAAGTCTATGAATGTATGTCTCTATCTGTGAACAGTATAACTCAAAAACAAAAGTCAGATAAGGGCAAAAATTGGTATTTAAGTTCAGTATATTCCAAGAATACGACAAAAAAAATTCAAGAATGCCCCCAACCCCTACTACCCTTTACATGGAACATTTTTGGAATATTTTAATGTTCTAAAACAATGGCTCTAAAGATTTTGATTAAAATACCATATAGTAAAGGTATTTATATGAAAAATAAAATGTTTATCTTGAATTTTTGGGGAATAGCCTCCGATTCCTCTTCATTCGGAAGGAATTTTGTATAATCTTGAATAACTGGTAAACGTTAAGAGGTAGATGAAAACGTAGTACACAGAAACTGTAGATCTCTTTAAAACACACAATTTATTTCAAATGTTTTTTGTGGCATAAGCCATCTCTGAGATATCCGTTATTAATGTTCAAATTGTTCATTACTTGGTCATTTTTTAAAGTCCCTTCAACATTTAGCTGTTTCTCGTGATTGCACGGAAACAGTACGGAATGTTAAGGAGCGTACAGCGTCCAGTTCCTAAACATTTGACAATCCCATTTCTCTTTGTATCTATAACGACATTAATGTGCAATGGAGCTATTTCTGCGAAGGTTTATTTGGGTTATTAGTAGATATAAAAATAAGCTTTGGTAAGAATAGCTTGTATACACACTAATATACGACACACTAATATACATTCACACTTTCTGTGCATGTTTTGAAAGCCATAAGTATACTTTTCTACTAAAAGTAACTGAGTTAAGCTCGAAAAAATATAATTAGAAATTTAAAAAAAGATTACATTTCTTAGTCCTTATGATACCCAGCGATATGAGGCTCGCATTCGAGAGGTCCCGGCTTCTATTCCTGCCGAACACCCACTCTTCCTCATTTCCTGTATCCACCATTTCCATCATCATCATCATCATCATCTATTTCAGGTGACGGTGTTCGGCATGTTGCGGCTGGACGGTGGTAGTGCGCTTTGTAGAAGTTTCTTCCTGGAGCCGGTAGACTGCTCTGCTACGTTCTGCCTCCGGTGCTCTCGGGCGGGATACCCTTCAGAGGACTCAAGAGGGTGCAGGGGCTTGTGGGTGTCTGTGGGCGGAGCCGGATGCATTCGAATTGGAAATGTTAGGCATTCCGCTTATGCTTGCGCAGCCATCGCCCGGATCTGGTCGCCTTTCGTGTCTCTCCCTCCCAGGAGTCACTGTTAGCACAAAGGGTACATAAGTCTACGTGCGGTGCTCTGTTATGGTTGCAGGGCCCCCTCGTAGTGTCTACTTTTACGTGTAGACCTTATGATTTTGAGGATTCTATTTTGGAAGAAGGCTAGAAAGACAAGCCCTTTCTACCTACTTAAATGATCACAAGTGAGTAATGAACTTGAAGGATAAGTGTGTTGACAGCAAGCTGCTGTCTTATTACCGGAGAGAAGGAAATTTATCTCTCAGTTGTTACTTTCACAGAACTTAGTTATCTTCTGTTCCACGGAGATGGACAGGGGAATTTAGCTGTTAATTAATGAGATTGCCTTTGCTCAAGGCGATGCTAGTCTAAGCAAACTATAATAGATAAATATTTTATCTTAGTTCGGTGTTTAGAAAGCGAGAATAAGGTAATGAAACATTAATTTACGTGATTCATTTTCGTAAATAGAACCATTGTGATGTAGTTAAGCCCCACGTATGGTAGCCAAACTTGACGGGTTTTTTTAGACCACGCACGTAATGGATGCCAATTTTGCGGGAGATTGTTTCTTGGAGTGTTCGCCCCACGTAAGGTACAAACTTTCCGGTGGCCTTCGCCCAACGTTTAGAAACCAACTTTGTATTTTAATGTTTATTTAAATATTATATGTGTATGTAGTAATTTGCAGAACACGTATCTCTTAGCAGAACTGGTACGGCTAAATAATTAAGGCTTACATAAATTATAATGGTATTTAACTTTGTTTTATTAATCTTTCACTCGATTAAATAGCACTTCACTGATGTATCCTGCTGTAGAGCTGTGAGATTATTGTTAATTGTACTTTTTAACATGTAAACTTTATATTATCTTCTCCGCAATGAATTTTTTATGTCTTACACTGAACCCGTACAAAATCTGACTGCTTAGGTACGCTTCCTTGTAGCGTTTCCCGCCTGAATCTGTACATTTCCTCTATTTCAAATCTCTGATTGGCTAAGCTTACTCCAATAGAATTCTTTTATTTAACTTAAGCTTTTTCTAGTCTTTGACTGGCTATTTATAAACTGTTTTAAATATTACATTATTATTGCTCCAAGAATTATTAGTAGCCTTATTAAACTTTCTAATTTATTGTTGTCCCAAGGTTACCTCATTATTAGCAACTTTCGAATCCTGCTTTGTAATTCTGTTTGCTACGGAAGGCAGCTTGCTTCTATTCTCACAGCTCCTACATTGTTAAACTACATAATACATTCATATAACAGCTCCTGTTTTTACTCCTTGTTTGCAGAAATGGAGAGATGAAACTGCTTGATGTGACATGCCCCACCAAACCATCACTGATGCCCTCTCTGGACACGGGGGACTGATATTTTAGCTTCCTTTGAGCTTCGTGCACATATTTTATCGTTTTGCTTATTGTACTTCTCCACTGTGAAAATTTTCTCATCTGTGAAGACGATATTTTCATGACCATTCTGAGCATGCCACTGTAAGAGCCTCTTTGACCTTTCGTACCTGATCTTCTTTAGGTTCGAGGTTAACAAACGTCCACTGACCGTTGATAAGCTCTCATACGAAAGTCCTCTCTGATAATCCGAGACATGGATTTGGCGGATACTTTTAACTCTCGGGCCATTAATTTTTTGCTTCCGGAGTGGGTTTTGACGTATTGGTTCTCTTACTGTATTGACCACTCCTGAAGTCCTTATGGTACGTGGCCTGCCAGTTCTTGGCAAGTTTTCAATGGTGGAAGATTCAACTAATCTCTTGACAGTTCGATAAACAAATTTCAATAGGTTTCCTACACTTATAAAGAGCAATCACTGAAATTTCTTTTCATTTACACCCCATTCCATATTTGTTTGATGTAGGAAACTACACAAACCAAATGTGTTTAGAATAATAACTCTGCTACCATGGAAACTTGTAACAATACCATTAAATAATTTATTTTTAAGTTGTAGAGCTACAAATCAACTTTGTACAAACAGGACAGAACTTATGACTGGGCAGTGTGTGTGTGTGTGTGTGTGTGTGTGTGTGTGTGTGTGTGTGTACCCTTTTTCGTGTATTAGCCGTTATACAAATTGTTATTACAAAAGTTAATTTTTTATCCACTTTGTTTTAATCCAGATAAACCTTTGCAGAAACAGCTACATTACACATTTCATTAGATACAAAGTGAACAGCGATAGTCAAATGTTTAAGAACCGGGCGAATATGCTGGTCTTAAAATTCCATATTGTTTCCATGCACGCGAGAAATAACTGAAAATCGATGGGACTTAAAAAGAATTACAAAATATTAACCAAATCGAACCATTAATAACGGATACCTCGGAAATGGTTGATGCTACAAAAAAGTCATCTGAAACAAATTGTGTGTTTTAAAGGTTTTTTTATTCTTCTGGAACGTCTTCGTCTATCGCTTAACGTTTACCAGTTATATAAGACTATACAAAATTCCTTCCGAATAAAGGCTATTCCCAACATTTTAGTTGTCATGTAAATATCTATGTTTTCCACTGAAATCTCGGTATCGAATTTTTCTGGGAATAGAATACATTCTCTACCTACTAGGTAAGTGGTAGAGAAAGCAAAAATAGGTGTAGTAAATGAAGTGATGCAAAATTAATAAAGAAAAGGTTAATTCATCTTTTCAAACCATTTACTAACGGAGAAACGGATTTTTTAGTGGCGTCTTAATTCTGCACAGTCGATTACTTTATACAAAGCGGTTTATTTTCCATAATTCCGTTTAGCTTTTCTTTGTGACATTTCGTATACGAGGTACCAGCCGTGTATTCCGTGATTTTGCAACATTTACATTCACCTTTCAGGTCTATGAATAATAACTACCAGTGTCAAACGACTGCACTCTTTCGCATTTCAGTTATACCAGAGGTGGGTCCAAGGGAACATAGGTTCCCTCATTATGATGGGCCAAGTTAACTCCTCCCTCATTCACAGTACTAGAGTTTTTTGCAAGAACACGCTTAGAGGAGGCTCGATAAGTTCTATAAACGCGTCTATGGTGTTGACTAGCGTTGCAAAACAGACCTATGAGCTTATCATTTCGATAAGCCATACCGTAACCTACAGGTATAATCGGACCTAGAAAACGCTAACCGCTGTATATCGCTAACTCAGATAGCATCCACCAAGTTATCGTCAGATATTTCTGCTAAGCGAGTTTAAGGTATATAGGTATGCCGCGATATTGTTACATTCAAATTGACCTCAGTTACAAATACATTATTGTCTAGAACCATATAATCATTAGAGAATCCGTTGGTAAGGATATTTTTATGTTCTGCATGCGCAAAGTCTGTTGCTTTCATGGCGCAACCTTAGCAGCTGCCTACCTATATTGTAATTTGCTGAATTTAACAAGCTTATTTAAACATTTTCTGAAAATAAAACTATAAATGTGGTTGCCAGCAAAGTAAGCTACTGGTAGATAATTTGGCTTGGATTCTCGACTGTATATAACGTTCATTTTCTCGTTCAGAACTTATTTTGACAAGTTCAGAATATATCGTGTGCGCGCATGCGTGCACGTGCATTCTTGCTATGGAATGAACCAATTAGCGCGTCTGAGAACTGCGGACGAAAAGCGTTTCATAGCCATTCTGCCACTAATTTTACTTATATAAAAGAAAAGGAATAAAATAGTACGGATGCCAGAATCTTGATAAGATCTTAAACTACACGACGCTTATTTTGCTGGTAGCTTCATCCATAACTTTATTTTCAGAAAATATGCTTGTAATTAAATTCAGCAAAATCCTTTCCCCTCTCCAGAGAAATGTTTACCTCCTCCTGTACGTTTTACTTAAGTATAAATCAAACCCCTTTACCACAGGTGTATGATAATATTACTGGCAACTGTTTTCGTGATATTGTACAGCGTTTCAAGAAAAAACGCTTATACGGGTTCCATATTTTGCATCTGTCCTTGTTGTCCTTGCAGCTACCTATTGGCATTTTAAAGACGGCATAAGCTTAATCCAAGCAGGGCAGAATAAGAATTTAGAGAAAAGTTTTCTTGCAACCTGGTGTTAGCGTATATACCTACAGTTTCATGTGTATCCAAACACTTGTACACCTGTGCTTAGGAATGCGTAATTTTGATAGAGTTCTTTGAATAAATAATGTAATTATCATTTCTATGAGAACATGTAGTGTTGATACCAGATTAACGTAAAGGTAAGCGGAATTGAGATAAGATTTTAGTTGCTGTTTCGAAACAAAGAAAAAGCTCCGAATCTAAGAGGAAGAGGAGGAGGAGGAGGAAGAGGAGGAGGAGGAGGAGGAGGAGGAGGAGGAGGAGGAGGAGGAAGAAGAATCGCATAGCAAAAAGGTAAAAACATAAAGTAGTCCCTGTTCTCAAATTTCTTAATCAGTTTATTACAGGTATTGGGAGCTTGTCTCATTTGCAGAGAGGGAATGTGTCACTTACTAATAATTTTATAGCAGAAAGGATTTTGCGCTTCAGCTTATGAAAGTCCTGTATTAAAGTTCTTATAAGAATGGTTTTTACCAAAATAAATAATGCCAAAAAAAGGAACTCGAGTACAGTGTTAACGCAAACCAGCTTTCAGTATATATAATGGCGTGGCTTGGTGATTCCGACTGTGCACTTTCATAAGTATTATCGTGTCTCTTTATGTCGTCCTCCGTGGTGTAGTGGTTACCATGCTAGCTTCTAGTTTCCAAGATTCAAACCCGGCGGAGCGCGATGGATTTTTTCGGGCGTAAAAATCCTTAGCATGGCTTCCTTCGTAAGGGAAATACTGTTGGACAACGAGAAGGCGAGCGGGGCCTGAGGGGCGAGCGGGGGTTCTGTAACTGTTTATCTGCTCACGTACTGTAGATTGTTTACTACGTTTACTACGAAATGTGTTTATGTGTGCAAATGGACCGCCCATGCTGCCAGATCTGATACTAGTAGAACAGCAACCGCCGTAATAGGTGTTAACGCATTGGCTCTTGCCATGGGTGAGTAATTGACAACACTGTGTAGTAGTTTATAACCTCCTTAACATGCTTATCGTATCCACACGGCGAGCGTAAATATGATACGGACGCAGGAAAGTGTTGATGTTACACATTCCTCTCGCTTGCCTTCTTCTCGTGGTCTATCAGTAAAGCCGGTGGTCCCGTGTCGTAGATTTACGGCATGTAAAAGAACCTCAAACCTGATAAAAAGGTCTCTAAGCAAAATTACGGTATTTCACGCCCACTATAAAATGGGATGCTAAGAACCACTGCAGCTGAAGAGGGGCCTCTTTCTTGGTTAACATGCGTGGCAACAAAGACCACGATAAGATAAGGTTATCTCGATCCACGTGTAGTTACAACTGTGTGTCAATTATTGTTTATTTGCATTCATTGGCTGAAGAGGCACGCTCATTGGTGCAATGTGAAACTCGCTTACTTAAAATAGTAATCAATGCCTACGGAGTATGTTATCTAAGAGGATTCTTATAAACAAAGATAAAGCGCATGTTATCCATAAAGAGGCATGATAATACAGGGTGAGTAAAAATGGACGCAATTTCAGTTTGCTATACTTCCTGAACTATATGTTGTATTTTAATTCTGTGAGTACATTTGAAAGAGGATATTATAAAGTTGAATGTTCCCCGTTTCCTGAATGAATCTCTACCTCAATTATGGATAGATCGCATGGGGAATGAAGACTTGGCACTTCAGTTCTGTCCACCGAGACCTCCAGATCTCACACCCTGGGACTTTTTCTTGTGGGGAGTCGTGAAAGAAGCAGTTTACTACCGCCTCTTATGAACTAAGAAACCGTATCACAGCTGCGGTGAATTCAGTGACGCAACGCATTCTTCATGAAGTTTGGGATGAATTCAGCTACCGTCCAGATGTTATCCGTGCAGCCGTGGGGGGAGGGGACATTCAACATCTGTAAACATCCATGTATGTATAATCAAATGTAACTTACAGAATTAAAGTTCAGAAATATAGCAAACTGAAACTGTATCCATCTTTTTTAATCATCCTGTACTTTGTCATATGGCCATGACGTATCCCTTTGCCTGAGAAGACATTTCACTTAGGACTGGTTTCACCAACCTGTGTAATGGTTATCGAGGCCTCAAACCCCGTAAAAGCACTACCGGCAGTTTTTCACCTTTGCGGTTCGAAATGCAAGTTAGCGAAACAAAAAGAAAAAATCTGATGTGTTACACTCACATGACTTTCTCTACTCTTGTACAATCTATTTTTACAAACGCCTATTCTCCATATGCTTCATGTTAATCAAGATATCGAGATGTCAATCTTATTGGTAATTTTCTTGTAGATGCAAGGGGAATATGGTAGGTTATAAGCGATAGTCAAATATTTTAACGCTGGTTGCTATGTGGCGCATTTCATTCTCTTTGCATGTCCAGGACATAAAAAAAATGAATAACGAATTTGAGAAAAAGTATAAGTATTGAAATATTTAAGGAAATAACAAGCAATATCTCGAAAACGGTTCACTCAACAAAAGAAATGTATATGACATAAGTTGTGTATTTTAACGCGATCTACATTTTTTGTGTAGTAAAATTCTGTCTATCTCTTACGGTTTACCAGTTATGCAAAAGTCGTTCACAGTGAAGAATACTTTTGGAGACATTCCCAGAAAATTCGAGATATACATTTCATTTCTCATGACATTATATTAAACATATGATATTTTCATCAAAATCGTTAGAGCCATTTTTGAGAAAATTAAAATTTTCGAAAAATGTTCCATGTAAAGGGTAGTCTGGGGTGGGGGGATTTTCTTGAAAACCTTCGTGTCGCATCCCTGGAAGATACTGAACCTAAATACCAAGTTTGGTGTTTATCCGACTGTTCGTTTTTGAGTTATGCTGTTCACAGACACACACACACACAGACACACAGACACACACACACACACACACACACACACACAGACACACACACGGACATGTTTCCAAAAATGCTTTTTTTGGATTCAGGAGGTCTCAAAACATGTATTTCCGGTGAAATCTCGGTATCGAATTTTTGGGTGGAATGCAATACTTCCCCTACTTACTATACGTAGTAGAGAAAGTAAAAAGGCGCGACAACGGGCAATGGATTTGGTTGTGGAGAAGGATGAATATAAATGTAGTGAATTGTCACGTATGTCATCAGCGAAAGCATTTAACTTATATTATTTTGATAATTGATTTTAAGATATTCAGAATTTAGTCGAAACTTAATTTCTATATTTTCTTAACATATAGAAGCTTTGTTAAGTTGCATAAGTGACGGGATGTAAGTAGCTACCACTCCCTATGGTAGAACCAGGGATGTTCTAGTAACGCAATTTCCTGATGGAAAGCTCTGAAACAATGTTACATCTACAACTTGCAATGTAGTGCGTCCGGTAGGAATTTTCCTACCAACCCACGTAAATCCTGGGAACCGGCACACCATATATGGTAAAGCCGCCATGACAATTTGACGTCATTCCACAGGATATTAATTTATTTAAATGAGTCCGGGAGTCCTCTCGGGGGCTTTTATTTGTCTGATCTCCAAGTCTCAAGATTCGCAAACATTCCTACCAGTAAAATAAAACTCTACTTTTACCCCTTGTATCATAATCTACTATTATGAGACATCCTGTGTGACCATTGTAGTTTTTTGGAATAAAAAAATTAGGTGTATCTTAATTATCTCATATATAAGATACATTTCACCCAAAGTTACCTTTTTATTCATGCGTAGTTTCCAAACTTCAGAATTTTAGAAGCAGAACACGTTTGACTGTCTTTAATCAAAGCTGTTTTGATTTTCAACAAGCACAGGAAAAGGCACCAATCGAAATCAGCGGAGAGCGTTTCTGGCTTGTTACATATGGGAAACTGCTAACTCGAATAACACGCATAAACAAAAGCTACGATTTCTTTACCTGGGTTTGCAACCTCGTGGTGAAACATGTTTCTATTTTCTTGTGATAAAAATATATATTTAGGTTAACATAAACAAAAATGGCAGGAAAAATTATCATCACTATTGGTGAAACCGGCCCTAAGAATTATTGAACCCTGGCTGAGCGAAACATAAATGGTATTAATTAATGGCTGTAAAATTTTTAATATCAATGGAATTATCCTGGTAATACTGTATACATCATACGTTACTGTCGGGACATTTAGTAATAGCGCCGGTTTAGTGTAGCGCCGGAATTCAGTTGTTCTTGTTCAAAAATGGCGTAGGGTGAAGGGAAGGAATGACACAATCCGTCCAGAGACAGTAAAGAACTACCACTCGAAGTTATGACCATAGGTTCGGTTAAGGATGCCAGAAGTGCCATGCATCCACATCCCATACTGAGGGAAATACATGATCGCAGCCTGGATAAACCAACAGTTAGGCAGGTTGTGAAAGCGAATTTACAAGAAACGTAATGCGGAAGGTATTGAAAAAAGGCTTGCATTACTGCCCATGGAAATCCCATTACGTGCAGCATCTGACACCAGAAGACTGCGACCTTTGAATGCAGAGTTGGTGATGGGTTGGCATGAGAATTGGCTTCAGCTGTTACAGAACATCTGATCATTAGGAGTGACGAGGCCATATTCCAGGTGGGAGGCTTCGTTAATCGTCATTTGTCATTCTGGGTGGAACACAATCCGGTTATGACAATGGAAAAGTTGTAGAGTCGTCCAAAAGTAGTCGTGTGATGTCACAAGTCCCATCGGGCCATATCTCCTGCGTGACACTATGGATGCGATACACTATGTTGCGATGCTTGAAGATTACGTATGGTCCATAGTGTCTGGATGGGAAACCATTAACGACATGGTTTTATTGCAGGATAGTGCATTTCCTCAGTTGAAAGTGATAGCTGGGGCGACGCGAACCTCACAAATGACTTACTTCAAGTCCAGATCTCACACATTGTTGCTTTTCCCAGTGGGGTTGGGCAAATATGAAGTCTACCGGACAAAACTTCGTACGCTGGAAGAACTGGAAGTATGAATCCGGGACTCATCACCAATGGTCCATGTGACCTCCTCCAAAAAGCTATGTACTCAATTTCTGGCCGTTTTGAGGAAATTAGTAGAAGCCACAGGTGCCTCCATTTAAGCTTGAGATATGAATGGTGTTGCCATGTAATACTGTACTACACATAAATTAGCATTACACGTACAGAATTTCTACTCGTTTTTCAATACTTTCCGCGCATCCTGTAATATCTTTGCGACTTTTACCTATTTACCTATCAACAGCTGAAACATTATCTATAATAAGTTATACGAAGTATGCCTGCAGTAACGTCAACTTTCTCAACCTGTGAGCGATTAGCCTTCCCCGAACAAATTTGTGTATAAATAACTTGTTTTCGTCGGAAACAATATGCTAAACTGTAAATGGTATATTAATTTCATACACTTTGTTGTATATTTTATAAACAATTTAATCACTTTGTTGAATTAATGTGCAAGTTTCAACTAAGGATGCCGATTTTATGTACCTGGAGATGTGTTCATGTCATGGAGATGGAGCGTTCTCTTTAGCCCTAGGGGACAGCTGTCGAAGCGAAACAAAAAGAGCGCTAACGAACGAATCCTCTACTAATCACATTTCCTCTTTCCATGGGATTTGCGATCATAGCAAAAAGGTCATGTGAACGGGTCGTTCCCTTCACAACGGTCCGACTTAATCTGTTTACGAAACAGCTTCATCAAAAAATGTTCCATGCCTGAAACAACAAACTCATCGAGATCAACCCCAACCACACGAACCCTCCCTCGCTGCGATACTCGATAAACAAATACACGTGGGTACGATAAATTGCCGTCGAGAACATAGGATCCACAGCATTTTCTACTAAATACGCTTTAAATATTCATGAGAAACAACCGGCTCTCTATTAATCTGTGCATTCTAAACTCTATTGATTTGCAGTGTGTTGGTCACAGCATAAAGAAAAAGAACGACACAACCACAATAAATCGATTTTTACTATTACTACTAATGCTTTATTCGGTTTGGTAACATTACGTTCCAATAAAGGATATTGCATTATCTCTATTTTTGAATGGAACATTTAGATTTAAGCAAACATATGCAGGACGTTAGCAAATAACAACCACATATTTCCACTGTATTTAATCGAGCAATTTAAGAAGACAACCTAAGATCACAGAAATGCCTAAAAATATTGGTTAATGAAATGAATGTTATTTTATACCTACTCAAATCAATATTAAAGATGTATGGAATTACAACATTGTTTATGCAATCCTACCATTATAAACAGGTTGTTGCTGTATTCAATATTATGCATATTTGGCTTATTATGGCACGCGTGCCAATAATAACAATAAAGTATTTCCTAAAGCAATGAGGTAATACCGGTTTTCCAAGTTGTCGTGTGGCTTATAGAGAGAATATCAACAAAATTGTGACATTCTTTTCTCTGAGCAACGAAGATAAAAAAAAATATGTGTACATGATTAAATAAAAGTATAATTAAGATCTGAATTTATAATTACTTACCATGCTATGCTGATAATAGGCTACATCACAGTAGAGTGTAGCTCACTTAGTAGCTCACTTCTCTCCCAGGAAGGAAATGCATGTGTGAGTGGCTTCGCTGTTGCTTATCGGTTCAACACGCCAGATAACAAATGAAATACACAGAGAGAAGCAAACGTCTCATAACATATGAAGACACTTTCACTTATGACATTTATTTAGTGATTTATTTCCTATAATTTATAATGTGAAGATTGCACAAATTGTTGTATGACGCGTCGTTCGCGGGACAAACACTTACTCGTGCCATTTTATACCAAACCTACACTAAAGGAAAATGAGATTAAACGTTCATTATGTCTTCACGCCTCTTAATCTAAATATGCAGATTAATAATAATAATAATAATAATAATAATAATAATAATAATAATAATAATAATAATTTCGCAACTCACTTTAAAATCGGGGGTTTTCAAACGCTTTACTGTTGAGATCCTCCTGAGCTGCCAAAATAGATCTGTGATCATAAAACAGAAATATCTCCCTTTCATGTGCTTACTTACTGCTAATACGCATACATGTATTGAAAATGTTTGTGCTATTAAGTAAAGTGAAATATTAATGTTCTTAATTTTGATTTGTTACTATTTACTCGCTCAGTAATTATATATTAATGAGAAATGGATACATTTATACGCTGCAGAAAACATTGGATAGCAGATGTTAATGACAGGCATAATGTTCAAACAGGTCAATGGGTTGTACGAGCTTGCTTAGCTCACAGTTATGGAATTTCGGTTTATATATGGAAACAGCAAGGTGCAAGTCATTCTTCAGGAGATTTAGTATTGATGCTTATTTGGACTAAACCCTATAATAGTGGAAAGTGCGTGAGGCTTTATTTAAATCTTTATATCTACTATTTATGGAGTCTAAAACTTCAGGTAGTTTTAAAAAGAAGCATTTGTTCATTTTGTTTTTCGAGGAAAAATCACTAAGCTGCTCCTCTTCTGCTGTGATAAAGTTTTGAATTTTGGAGGGTCTGAGCTGTAGAAATTATAAAATTAAGATGAAATTGGAGGTGTTGGTGGTATTATCCTTAATCACAAATGCTTAACATTCTAGTATTTAAGGAACAGATTAGCGCGTAGGAGAAAATTTTATAGATCATATTATACCTCTACATCGTCTTGTTTCAGCACAAAACTTTTATATATTTTTGCACACCAAAATTAAGAGTTTCCTATGGTCTTATTCATTTAACTTTAATATTTTAAATTTGTATCGAAATTTAAAACTTAGAAAAAAAGCCCTTGGGTACACATCCAGATTAAGGTGTAAACAATCCTGCAAAGAATACACTAACTATATAAAAGCATGAACTATTATTATTTTATAATAATTAGAATTATAGTTGGAATACCATAAGCAAAAATATTTTACAAATAGAGTGAACAAAAAATTAAGTGAAAACTTGTGACCGCATACCCCCTCGCCTATCTTTCGGCATGCTCAGTAGCCTCTCTTTCTAGAGCATTTCGCTTTGTATGCGAGGGTTATATAAGGGGCTGCTCTTGCTCGTGTGGCAGTTCAGTCATGGTTTAAGAAGTTACGAAACGAAGTGCTTCAAGAAGTTAAAGATTTAGGACAGTGCCCAGTGCAGTTCAGTTGTGAGTTGTGACTCAGCAGTTCAGTTGTGATTCGATTCGACGGATCAGTAATTCTGATGCCAATGACTTCCTTCAAAATTGAAGTTGGAGTCAGGAAAAAGGAACATAATTATTGTAAGGTTTATAATCAGCCATAAACTTCCGAATACACAAATAACAATTCTTTCGAGATTTAAGGGAGACTGCATCAGATCTACAAGGGCACTCAGGAGTTCTGTCTGAGTGCACGTCAAAAGTGTTCCAAGAGTAAAGTTTATGCTACACTGAGCACTTAAGTGAGAAATAGACTACGTTTAGCTATAACTAGTGTTCTCATGTTATAACATTGTATAGTAACGAAATCATTCGGTACAATAAACCGCCATTCGCTTGCTGCTGGAAGATTTAGGAAATCACTGAATAATATTTAATCAATGAACACGATATAGCTTTCAGAAATATTAGTAAAAATGTACATTTTATTACAATATATGACAATTTTTGTGTAACCATTACTATTTAGATTACACTGTGATGCTATTTGAAGTTGCACTCACTGATTTCATTTGTATACCTTTCGTTTGCTTGTAACAAGCAATATACGGAATCAAAATACATTAAAGTTACACATTGTAACTGTCGAGAAATATTAACCCATGCCCTTCATTTTTACTTCCTCTACTACTTACCTAAAGGAAGTACATAATAATTAACGTCCTTTAACCGGGTAGGTCATATCAGACTGTGAATGAACGAAATGGTTGAAATGATGCTCAAATGGGCCTGGACCCCTAGAGCTTAGAGTTACCCGACATTCGTCTTCTCAGAATAAGGGAAAGCCCCCGGAAAAAACCTCATCCAGGTAACTGACCCTAACCGAGATTCGAACTCGGGGACTCTTGAATGCGAGGCAGACATGTTATCCCCACACCACACAGGTAGACGTATTGAATGTAGTAAGTAAAGAAATATTGCATTCCAGTAAAGAATCTCGATATCGAGATTTCAACGGAAATACGCATTTTGAGGCTCCCTGAATAAATAAACAAAGTACAAAAAGGTATTTTTAGAAGAACGTCTGTGTATATTTTTGTACCTCTGTGTGTATGTCCGTGGACAGCGTAACTCAAAAACGAAAAGTCGATTAAATATCAAACTTGGTATTCGAGTTCAGCGTATTCCAAAGACACGAAGATTTTCAGTAAAATCCCCCCCATCCCAAACTACCCTTTATATGAAAAAATTATCGTTATTTTATTTTTTCAAAAATGGCTGTAACCATTTTGAGTAAAACGGCATATGTATAAGTTGTTTTTATTACAAATAAAATGTATATTTTGAGTTTTCTGTGAATAGCTGTGAAGTCGTCTTCACTCTGAATGACTTTTGTGTAATCAGTAAACCGCAAGAGATAGACAAAATCTTACTGCACAAGACCTTATCAAAGCGCACAGCTTATATCAAATCAATTTTTTATAGCTTGAATCATTTCCGATACATTCTTATTGGTTTGAATTTTCAAATACTTCCTACTGTACCCTTCTTATACCTATAACGAAATGTGTAAGTATGTAAAGAAAGATTATACCGATTATCAAGAAACAGACAGCCTTTATAAGAATAGTTTGTAGAATAGTGAGCAGAGAAACTCATGTGAATACAACATAGATTTCTGGTATCAGTGAAATGAAAAAACTAACCGTTTACTGCGCAACCTGTTTACACCCGACATCCTATAAAATTATTTTGTTTTACCGTCACCGATTATGAGGCAGTATTTTTAACATTTAAATGATTTCAGTCAAATTGTATAATATCTAAATTCAATAACAGCCCGCCTTGAAGCAATATGTGTACGTAATAATTTGTAAAATGTATGTAACAGTCATTGCATATGCTTATATTATTGTAAACATGTTCAATAATTTTATGTGAATGCATTACGTAATTTAATAATGTAGGAGCTGTGAGAAATAGGTTAAAAGTTGCTAACAATGAGGTAACCTTGAGGCAATAATGAGTTTGAGAGTTTAAATGTTACTTGTGATTCTTGGAGTAACAATAATGTGATTTTAGTGACAGTTTATAAAATAGCCAATCAACAACCAGAAAAAGCTTTAGTTAAATGAAGGTATTCTATTGGAGTAGGATTAGCCAATCAGAGACTTGAAATATAGAAATTTACAAGTTTAGACGGTTGAAATCAATTCAGTTGCCTCCAAACAGTGCTCATAACGCGTGTTGCTTCTAGACAGTGATCATAACCACAAGCGAGATGTGACCTCGAGAAATTAATTACGTATTCGTGTGAGACGAAAATAGTATACGTGTTAAAACGTGCATGTATTAAATAAAAGAATCTCACACCTCTCGATATCAGTGAAGTGCTATTTAATTTGTGTCAAGGATTAATAACAAGGAGTGAATTAAAACTTAAAATCGTGTAACATTCTTAGTCGTATCACAACCCTGCCAAGACTTCCATGTCTCTAACAATAATACTGACGCAGCCGAGGCAAACATAAATATTTAATACTTAAAAAAACAAACAAATTACAAAGTTAATTTTTTTTAAACTTGGGGCAAAGGCCACCAGAAAGTACATTTGGGGCGAAGGCTACCGGAAGCGGATACTATACCTACGTGTGGTTGCAACTACTACAAGTTCGGCTCCCCAACAGTTGAGATATAATATAACTCCTTCAATACAAACTACTTCGAATTGACGCCCAAAGCGTGGTAAAAAGATAATGTAACAAACCACCTACTTCAAATCGGCTTTTCCATACGTGAAACAATACCTTTCTCAATTATAAGACCGGCGGATCCATGTTTGCTTCTCGCACAGGTTTCTGTTGCTCCATGAACACAACTACGTAATGTGGTACATTAAGAACTGTGAGAAGAGAGACCAGAAACGAAATAACAGAAGTGAGAGACAGCGTTGAATGCGTGAGGCCACATTAAAGCTTGATGGAGTTTCGTCTTCTCACACATACACGCTGAAGCTGATGGTTTTCTTCATCCCTTAAGACTACATTTTCACTTTCTTGGTGATGACGTGCGTTAAAATACATAAATATGAAATAAAGGAGAAAAGGGACTTGAAAATGTTGTTAGACTCGAGCTGTCACTTGTTATGCAGCGCATCTCTAGAGAGAGAGAGCTCCCTTTACTTTATGGAATCATAACCTGCTATGGGAATGTGGAAGGAAATGCAATAATGTACGTGTATGTATAAGTGACTAAGTATATACCTGCTCATATACACCATCTCCCTTCCTGTGTAGCAAGTTTTCCTCTTCCACATGGAGTTTTTGAAAAGGTGTACCCTCCGGGGAAATTTACCGAACAAAATGCTTGTCAATCTCCCTTAAAGCTGCTTGAGAATGGGGCGTGGAGGAAAGTGCTGAGGTGCTCAAACCTTGACAAAAAAGAAAACGGCCCACAAAGGAAACATAGTCGTCGTGGAAATGTTTGGAGGTAGCAAGTGAATGAATGGGCTCGTGCTAACGCAAACTAAAGTCCTCGTTGTACTGTTGTCCGACTCAGTAAACGAACACAAGATACACCTGTTGTAGAAACTATCAGCCTGCACCCCCCCCCCAAAATTGATCTGTAGCAACCATAATTTGTCTTCCAGTTATCGTTTATTGTGTCGAAGTTGTAATTACGTCATGTAATAACGTATCAATAATGATTGAATGATGCAACTGGTGATTTCATTGATGGCAAGTAATAACTTTCTAGACTATTAATAAACCTAAAGGGAATTGCAATAAATAACTACTAAAACTAACAACATAAAATTCACAATGTATACATAATTGTAAATAGAGTCAAAATAAGAACACAGCGCCAGAAAAAGACCTGCTGTGGCACACGCACATCACTTTCTCTGCCCTCTATTGATACAAACTAATCTGACTAAAGCTTATTTTTCTATCTACTTCATTTTAATTCAAATAAATCTTTGCAGAAATAGCTACATTACACATTTCGTTATAGATACAAAGAGAACAGCGACAGTCAGATATTTAAGAACTGGACGTCATAACCTGGCCTTAAAATTCCATACTTTTTCCTTATAATCGCGAGAAACAACTGAATGTTGACAGGACTTACAAAGAGCGACTAAGTAATGAACAATTGGAACCATTAATAACGGATATATCAGAAATGGCTTATGCCAGAAAAAAGTTATTTGACATAAATTGTGTGTTTTAAAGAGATGTAGAATTCTTGTGTGGTACGTTTTCATCTATCGCTTGACGTTCAGCATTTATACAAGATTATACAAAATTCCTCCCGAATGAAGAGGACTTCATAGACTATTGCCAGAGAATTTAAGATATACAGTTTATTTGTCATGTAAATATCTTTGATATGTGGCATTTTAATCAAAACCGATAGATCCATTTTTTAGAAAATAAAAAATTTCGAAAAACTATTCCTATAAAGGGTAGTTTGGGGTGGGGGATTTTCTTTACAATCTTCGTGTCGCATTTTTGGAAGGTATTGAACCTAAATACCAAGTTTGGTGTTCATCCAACTTTTCGTTTCTGAGTTATGCTGTTCACAGACACATGCGCGCGCGTACTATTTTTTTAATTCAGGGGTTTTAAAACATGCATTTCCAGTGAAATATCGGTATCGAATGTTTGGGTAGAGAAAGTAATAACATATAACACATCCATGGGTGGGAGGTCTGGGATAGTGTGTTGCTAACTGTTTATTAATATGCTCTGATGTCTATAAATAAATGGCTGTTACCATTTACGGCGCGCACATATGCGGTGGATAATGGAAAGACCTAAAATGGTTTAAGGGTGATTCCTCTACCCACGAATCTAAACTGGCATTGTTATTTGATGTAAACGTTTTCAGAATGCTACAATTATTTCAACCCACCAATTTTTGAATGTAGTATTATAGCATACAATAAAGATGGATAGTTTATACTACTTCTACTACTCGTACAATGTACAGGACGAGTAATAGAGCTGTTAAAATAATAATAATAATAATTAATTACTCGTAAATTGCGCCTAAAAGTAGGGTAGAGTTAACCAGGATGAGGATAGGGGAGGGGCCGTTGCGTGAACCAGTGCAACACGCTGCACACGCCTTCCATTATACTCCTCCATTTTGGGAAATTCCAGAAGCAAAATTGTTTACAAAGGAAAAATATTAAATACAAAGTTGTGATTTCACGAACTTTTCTATATACAGCCTCCTGAAATTACTCTGCCTGGGGTCAGAGGTCTGTCGAGGAGCAAACATTTTGCATCAGACAGAATATCCAGAATGGGTGAGATCGAGGAAGTAGGTGATATGAAATTATGGTAAAAATGACAAAGTAAATATGATAATAGAGCAGTTGGTGGAATGAATGGCGCGGGAAGCCGGAGAACCCGCCAAGACGCCGCTTTGTCCACCACAAATCCCATATGCGGTTCCCTGGGATAGAACCAGGGCCGCATTGGTGAAAGGTGAGCGATCTAACCACTCGGCCACGGCGCCTCTGTACAACATAATGTTAGGTATAAGAATGTGCCGAAACGGAGATGTGATTGTTCCCGTTAAAGCTTGTAAGGGCGGGTTTAAGGAAGCTAATGGGATAAGTAGCGGGGGGAAATCCGGTGACGTCTGATAGATTATACCTCTAAATGGGTAATAACTATTGCTAAACAACTGAGCTATTTGAAAATATTCCTTCCGACATTTTCCCTTCATTGACTGGGTTAACGGTTCACCAGTTAAACAAAGGACACTCAGAATGTAGATGATTATTTCCAGAAAATTCAAGATATACGCATTGTTATTTTTGATGCAAATATCTTAAGCATGTGGTATTTTAATTAAAATCATTAAAGCCATTTTTGAGAAAAACAAAAATAACAGATGAATTCCATATCTTCGTGTCTCATGCCCAAGATGCTGAATTTTAAAACACCAAGTTTGGCACAGACAGACGTTTTTCCGATGACATTCCGGTGTCGAATTTTTAGACGGAATGCAACGCTTCCTCTACTCACTATAGGTAGGATAGGTTATACTACAGAAGGAAACACTTCGCGCTCTGCTGCTTATAGAGATCGACTGTGCATAACACCCCCAGAAGGAAGAAATGAAGTGAAAGAACCACAGGAGGCTACAGGCAGACAGGTCACAGAGACGCGCGGAAGTCCCTAACAGTTCCAAGCTCGAAGACCCGTCCTACTGCCGGAGCTGCCTAGATGAAGGACTCGTCGACCAAGCAGTCCACGGGGAGTACTTTGTTCTTTGAGCAAGCATCCGCGGCATATGTCCGGCACTGCCACACTCCACGAAATCTAGAAGCACACTGAAACATGAGAACGAAGCAGAATGAAAGGGAAAGCTGGAAAGGAAATCGTGATAGATGAGAACACCCCAAATTTCGCCTACCAACCGAGGAAAACCACGAAAGGCCCAAGTCAAAGTGGGCAATCAAAGAGAATCGAACCCGGGGCCTCCCGAATGCAAACCTCTCACGTTACCGTGGAGCCATCTCGCTCGATAAATAAATAAGTTTTATATTTATGGATGCGCTCTAACTACTATGGTACTTAGCGTCCCACTCTATGTTGGGCGTGAAAGACCGGAAATGCAGGCTTGAACTTCTTTTATGTGCCATAAATCTACGACATGGGACCACCGGCTTTACTTCCCTTCTTAAGGAAGCAATGCTAAGGATTTTTACAGTCGAAAACATCTATCTCCCTCCGCCGGGTTTGAAACCCGCGACCTTGGTAGCTAGAAGCTAGCATGGTATCCTTAGACCACGGAAAACGATCGGTCACTATAGGTAAGTAGTAGAGAAAGTAAAACAAGATGGAACACTTTCTGTATTAGTTCTGTAACCAACTATTATTTAACAATCTAATGTGTTACACTCACATGACCTTCTCTACTGTTGTACAAACTATTTATCCATATGCTTCATGTTAATCGAGATATAGAGATGTTAATCTTATTGCTAATTTTCTTGTAGATGCAAGGGGAATTGGTGGGCTTTAAGCGATAGTCAAATATTTTAAGAGCTGGTTGCTATGGGGAGTATTCCAATCTCTTTACATTACCACGACAAAAAAATTAATAACGAATTTCCATTTGAGAAAAAGTATAAATATTGGAAAATTTAAGGGAATAACAAGCAATATCTCGAAAATGGTTCACTCAACAAAAAAATTGCAATGACAAATTGTGTATTTTAACGCGATATACATTTTTTGTGTAGTAAAATTTTGACTATCTCTTATGGTTTACCAGTTATGCAAAAGTCGTTCACACTGAAGAATATTTTTGGAGACATTCCCAGAAAATTCAAGATATACATTTCATTTGTCATGAAAATATCTTAAACATATGATGTTTTAATCAAAATCGTTAGCCCTTTTGAGAAAATTAAAATTTTCGAAAAATGTTCCATGTAAAGGGAAATCGGGGTTGGTAGGGGATTTTCTTGAAAACCTTCGTGTCGCAACTCTGGAAGATAATGAACCTAATACCAAACTGTTCGTTTCTCAGTTATGCTGTTCACAGACACACACACGGACATGTTTCCAAAAATGCTTTTTTTGGATTCAGGGGGCCTCAAAACATATATTTCCGCTGAAATCTCTGTATCGAATTTTTGGGTGTAATACAATACTTCCCCTACTTACTATACCTAGTAGAGAAAGTAAAAATGGCATTGATGAATTGAGGGATTTATGCCAACTACATCAAAAATAAATTATTCCTCTACGACACAGAAAGCGCAATGGCAAACAACTAGTAATTCTGTGATGCGCCAGGAACATCAAAGCATTACATGGTTTAACTCATCACTTGCGTCTACGGATCATATGCCCCTGAGAGCATTGAAACACAAAGTTTCTTACAGTCGCAGAGTTGTTCATAGCGTTGGAAAGTGCGCTATTATGATAATTATTATAAAGGCCTTTGTGTTTGGAGCACAATGAAGACTGTGTGGTGGTGAAACAAAGGAATTTTTCGGTTAATGAAGCAGCACTGGAAAGTGACCATTAGCTGATACCGGAAGGTTTCCCTCTGAACCCATTATCTGCAGTTTCCGTGCACTCTTCCCATTCGAGTTTTATGAGTCCCACTACTGTGACAAACCACGCACACACCGTATAAGGAAATTACCTAACCAAAGTACACTCCATGCAACAAGTGCACGGAAATCAAATGCTATCGTTTGTATCAACGCACAGAGTTTGCAACAGCGTGAACTCCCGTTAAAATATATACGATGGCTGCAGAGGAAAACGTAGTGTTGATGTCTTGTATAACAGATTAATATATGTGACTGTTACACAAATATTGTTACGTTGGATGACGAATAGTTAGATTTCTTATAATTTTTCAAAACAGTTGTTTATTTGTATTACTGCTACTGGTTAGTAATATTGTAAATCGTATCTGTGTGTTGGCTTCGTAATTATGAAATTGCATTTGATTTCAATCCTGTTTAATTTAATGTTGAATACGTTATCGTGGCCTTCATATACATACAAATTAGCTACCATGAAAAACATATTTGAAATATTTTATATCTATGCAGAATAATCTTGATTCGATTAATTTGTGTCAAGGTAACAAATAAGAAACTAGGAGGACTGCCCCTGTGGCCTGGTAATTAGCATGCTAACCTCAGAATCCAGAGGTCCCGGATTCGATTCCTACTGGAGGGTAGGAATTTTTCTTTAGTCAGGATTACGTCCTATCCTCCCTAAAGTCTGGAGGTATGAATGAAAGTGTGAATTTAAAGTAATAACTGTAATACTAACCCAAAGGTTAACACTGTTGTAAAGCGAGTGAACATTATTGCCGGTGAGCAATTGTTCCTAAGGTAAAAAGCTGTCGATATGATCAAAAATGTTAAAGGCGGCATATAAATGGAGCTCCCCCGAACTTTGAGATATAGACTCATCCCTAAATATTACGTCGGTATAATAATAATAATAATAATAATAATAATAATACATTCAATTAACACTTCAAAGTCATACAGCATCTTACTTCCGCTTGGTATGCGAGGACACTGTACTCCACCCTCATGATAGGAGGTCTGGTATGAGATGCACTCAGTCTCGTGAGTTCCTTGGGAACTAATAGAGAAGCTATTGGAGGGGCACCAGGTAAAATGATCCTGCTAATAGCGAGTGATCACTGAAATTTCAAACTGCAATCGAAAATTCTAAAAATGTATCCACATTATGCGAACTATACGTAAAGTTATTTTAGGAATATCTATCCTAATTAAATAGCTTTTCGATTAATTAAAAATGATTTAAGTAATTTATTGATCTCTAAAATCGTTATTTTGATCAACTATTCTCAACAAAGTAAGCAAATAGATTGAAATAAATTCCTCGAGTACTCATTTAAAAGTAACTCATGGTTTTCAAATTCTTATTGCTTATTCCTGGTTAAAAATTTGTAATAATTGAAAACATTTATTTTAATTTTGCAAGACTGTGCATATGTTTAAGAAATGAGAAAGACACACAAAGGGTAGGTAAAAAAGTATACGTCGAAATTTAATTGCACTTTTAGAAAGATCTGTAAGAAATTTAAAATCGGTTGTTCCATGGAGATGACATACATATTGTAAACGTGTTGTCAGCTTGTTATTAAGAGAGGGTTAGAAGTGAAGCAATTCGAAGCGAATGACAGTAGTCATCGACTCGTTGATACAATTCAGTCTAATAAAATTAAGGCGGCACGGACATTGTCAGTAAGCGCTATCGATACGAGAAACGACTGTAAAGCTGTAAAATAATCGCAGATATAACGTATGCTCCTCAACTTCTGGCATGATAGTGTTTCAATGAATGCAAAGTGTCGACATTTTGAAATATTAAAAGCAGACACAGAAATATACGGCGCTAAGTACAGTATATGCAGCTTGAAATAGTTGGAGGAAAAATGTTATCTTTTTAAAGCTAACATCTAAATTGGTTACATAGCCAAAATGACATAGAAGGTAATTTTTCCTAACTTTTTTTTTATTAACTTCTCTCAGCGATCACACCCCTAACCTTAAGCGGGTGAGTAACTTGCAATGCCGAAGACTTTCCCGATGGTGTCCTGTGTGGTTGGAGGAGTGAACGCAACAGTCGTATTGTACATAAGCCTTAGCCTACTGAATGCCTTGTAATAGAGTTTACGGTTTTTATCTGACGACGAATCTCAGGTTTTGTACGAGCTAGGATTTAAATATTGAAATTTCCAGAGACTGGGTGCGAAAAAACAATGTACGGAAAATTGTAGAGTAGAATAGTAGTGCCAAAATAAGCATTTTGAGGATAGGAACAATGAGTCACAGAAGCTTTTTTACTGCGCTACACGCGCCAACATTAAATCCCCCATGTTAGTGTCTCCGGGTGTGAAACCTATATGCGTCAGATGTAAAAACTCAAACCCAACAAACACAGTGCTAATCACTCTCGCTAGCTGTGCCTGATGTTGAAGAAGGCGGTTTGTTACGTTATTTGCACCACGCTTTGGGCGTCAATTTGAAGAAAGGAGTATTTTAGAAGGACTTGTATCGTATTTCGACTGTTGGGGAGCCGAACTTGTAGTAGTAGCAACCGCACGTATGGTAAACAGTTTCCGGTAGCCTTCTCCCCAAATGTACTTTCAGGTGGCCTTTGCCACAAGTTTAAAAATATTATTAACTTTGTAATTTGCCTGTTTCTTTAAGTATTATATTTATGTTTGCCTCGGCTGCGTCAGTATTTGTTAGAGACACGAATGTCTTGGCAGGGTTGTGGTGCGACAAGAACGTAGGCTTACACAGATTATAATTTTACTTCACTCCTTTTATTAATACTTGATACGATTTTAAATAATACTTCACTGATATAGAGCTGTGAGATTCTTTTTATTAATTAATTACCTTTTTAACACCTAAACTTATTTTTCGTCTCACACGAATACGTATTAAATTTCTTGAGGGCACTTTTTGCGTCTGGTTACAATCACTGTCCTCAGGCAACTGACTTCTAAGTTTGTAAAATTTTCTCCTTTTCAGTTTCTGATTGGCTAATCCTACTCCAATAAAATACCTTCATTTAACTAAAGCTTTTTACTGGTTGTTGATTGGTTATTTTATAAACTGTCACTAAAATTACATTATTGCTTCGAAGAATCACAAGTAGTATTGTTAAACTCTCAAACTCATTATTACCTCATTGTTAGCCACGTTTAACTTATTATTCTCACAGCTCCAACATTATTAAATTACGTAATACATTCATATAACATTATTTCACATGGATACAATAATATAAACATATACAATGACTGTAATATACACTCCTTATATATTGTTACATACACATATTGCTTTAAGGCGGGCTGTTGTTGAATTTATATGTTATACAATTAGACTGAAATTATTTAAGTGTTAAAAACACTGCCTCAATGTTCAACACCGCATTTGTGTTGCGAAGGCCACTGGATGGCATGGTAATACTGAAAGATCGTCTTCTTTAGTATGAAGTACATAGGTAATGTTAGTTTCTCAACACTCATTAGTCGAGTCAGTACGTACAGACTTGCCGCGAGAGTTACATTTCCTTTTGACTGGCAAATGAATGTTTCATAAAGTCAGATTTAAATTATATTCAAGCAGCTCTTTGTTGTTATACGGCGTCTGTGACCCATTGTCCGTATCCTACAAAATGTTTTCATGTTTGCCTTTCTACCCCACAATTTTCTGCACATTGGTTTTCCGCACCCTAAAATATGAAAGACAAACATTTATTTCATCGTGATTTGCCACGAGTGGCAAATACTAGAATTATTGTCACAGAAATAATTACTATTCCCTAATACGTATGCTAATGCTATTAGTTCATGTTTTAAGTTAATGTAGCAACTAATTAGCTCCAAATGGAAATGAGCAGCAGATAAACTTACGCGTTGAATGTTTCGTTTGGGTACGTTAAGTTGGCTTACGCCAATTGCTAAAACACGATGCATCTTTAAAGTTTGATGATTCATTACTTGCAGGAATGCATGTGTATCGGGCAGTAATTGACGTAATAGGCGGAACGATATCGTGCTCCTCCCAACAAGGTAATAAATCATTATTAGCATCAAAGGCATCATCATTACCAGTATCCATAACGTCGTATAGGATTGCTTTGTCACCAGTGCCAAATTCAAACCTCTGACCAACGTTTATACACCGATTTTCACTCTTTGTTTCCTCAGCAAGGGAGCTCACATTTAATGAACCTATGAGCTTTAATGAGTAGCAGAACTTAGTGGCTCGTTAGGATATTAAACTGTCATGTCTTCAGACGTGTGCCTCAACAAGCACACTTACTTGCTTAGTCATGCATGTTGCTGGTTGCCTATGGAATTAGGATACTTAATTCTGTCTTGACTTTCTCTCTCATGTTGCAACAGTGCATGATGCTAAAGCCAATGTTTAATTTTAAGTTGAGACGGTTGTATTTTTTATATGATGTAATATACTAGCATAATAATACTAAATAATAGTTAATAATAAATGATTATCATCATTCTCAAACTAGGTACTTCATTGCAAACACAGGACACTTCTTTACTTACTCTTTTCTTTTTCCTCCATGTTTGCAAACATAAGCCACATATCTTACGGTAGAATTTAAATAACATGAGACTTGTGACACTACTTGGAGGGTCATGTTTCCAATGGCAACGTCCCCTCCGCTGTTGCTCTAGCCAGTAAGATGACGCCATCCTCCTTTCTCTTCGCCTACAAGCTGAACTTTGAGGTGTAACACGTTGCCATGTTGGCGTGGTTTAATAATGCTCACTAGCGTTACGTCCGAGTGAGCTGTTTGCTATTCGGTGCCCTGCTAAACAGTTGACACATGCTCTATTACAACACAGCAACGCAGCTCTCCCACTTCTCCGCTTAGAGTGAAATGTCAGGAGCCTGTCGTCATCCGTAGTGTAGTGGTTACCATGCTAGCGTCTGTTTCCCAAGGTAGCAGGTTCAAACCCGGTCGAGGGCGATGGATTGTTTTCGGGCGTAAAAATCCTTAGCATGGCTTCCTTCGAAAGGGAAGCAAAGCGGATGGTTCCATGTCGCGCAACTGCGAAGCGACAACAGGGCGTAGCCAAGGAATCTGTGCGTCTAAAACCTCGAATGATTCACGTTCGCAGAAATTCCTTGGTTTTTTTATATGTATATATGCACTCTTACCCTGAATGCGTTGCGTTTTTGTCAGCGGCAACAATAAACGAAGAAGAATAAATAGTAGTAACAACACATTGCATATTTAGCGGATTTCACATTTTATTTAGGTTGGCAGTTCCCATTTTGCATGTGCTTTAGCGAAAAAATGGCTACGTTTGTTGTGTTCATAACACGATTTTCCTATAAAAGTAATACACCTAAAAGGGGCGGGCAGGTGAACATCAGATATTGAAGAGATTACATCTACTTCTAAACTCACTCTTAAGGTAATTTATTCACTTTCCTTTTACTTTTATAAGCATTTTTCAATTACGACCGTCTAAGTGCAGAATAACCAAACAAGATGTTATGTTAAACAGCCAATATTTTCTGAGATGGCAGCATTAACAAGAAGAAAAACAATAAAGTTTATTTCTTTATCCCCAGTTTTGAAAGCGAAAAGCATGTAAGTAGTACCATTATGAGACACATTTCACCTGAAGTCCTAGGAAAGATGAACAAAATTAGACATTTTGTTAACGCAAGGACGTCGTGTTTTCACTATCATTTCTAAGAACCAACGGATCAAAGTAGGTATTGTAGAAAATCTTTCTTTTTCTTGAATGTTGAAGAAGTTCTAACTTTTCACATATTTATCGTAGTCGTATCACCGTCGCCGTATTTCTCACTTTGAGCGATGAAACCAGGAAGTGAAACTCTTGAAACTGGCGACTTTTACAATCCAGGAGATCTGCGCAAAATTTCTGTGTCAAGAATTTCATCACTAGTTCGTAATTTCATCAGCAGAGATAGCCTCTGTCTCAAATATAACTTGAGATGTATCCATAAGAAAACATCAAATGGGTGACATAAGTGCAGGTGGCCAAACTTCTATTCTATTTTTAGATCAGAAACGCTTTGTGAAGTCAGTGTCGCACGTTTATGTCGATATGAGAAGTTATATAATTTCATATTTTATGTTTTTTGTTCTTCACTATTAAGGTTTAGACTTGCAGCCTGTTCTGCCTTCACTCCAGTAATGTCTTTCTTGATGGTCCTATTTCTGGTCTTCCTTCACTATTTTATTTCCCATTATTTTAATATGATGTATCTATATTATTTATTTTCTTGTATACGTTAATTAATGGAACGTATTTTTAATTTTATAAGAGAAATTAAAAATATTAATTTCAATCGTGTGAGATGTGAAAATGTGTTAGAAAAAATTAGTGGAGGTATACGACCTCTCGAACAAAATGTGTTGGGATCGTAAAATCAACACCAGGAGACTGCACTAAATGTGATTTGAGTGAACTGCGCTTGTTTAACGGCCAAAATTACGCCACATTGTTATCAGTGGCCTGTGTTCCCTTAATGGAAGCAAGGATTTATCAAAATGCAATGTCTACGTATAGAACAATTGCTCATAATGTTCTTGAGGGAACAAAATTGAGGAATATGGCAGAAAACTTTAGTATTATACTTTGCTGCAATGCTTACTTATCAAATAAGTGCTCAAATTTTTAATTTTTACATATCTTCGAACTTCAGCCCTTAAGAGATTAAGTTCCGTCTTTCAAATCATTTGCTATATTCCCTGAGCCACACTCAGAATTTGTGTGGCTGAATTTGGTAACACTCTATAGACTCGTTCTACTTTTCCCATTAAGAGGGAGTGACTGCCGACGGTATCGTTAACTTCCAAAGCCCTTCTTTCCACAGCATCATGCTTACATTGTGTGTATGGGCTGATCTAGATAAAACCCTGTGGACCCAGAGAGCTTGTATCGTTCATCCGTTTTCCCCACTCCTCTTCCTTTCATTAACTCTTAACAGACATTATCTTCTTTGGCATTCCTTCCAGGTATCCATGTGGAATACTTGCTCAGCCACAGTGGTTTGCTATCTTCGTTGTTCCAAAATGCAGAGAAAAATTGTAGTATGTGTTTTCTCATACTAAAAATGTATAAGATTATTTAAACACTAATAGTACCCATCTATGGTAAATATATAAATTTATGAAGTTCTAGAGAAATAAAGCTTTCTAAAACAAGTCCCTTCTTAAATTAAATCTAGTTTTATTTATGGACGCTCTTTAACTACTATGGTCCTTAGCGCTCCATTCTATATTGGGCGTGAAAGATCGGACATTTTGCTCAGATGCCTCTATCAGGCTTGAGGTTCTTTTACGTGCCGTAAATCTACGACACGGGACCACCGGCTTTACTGCCTTACTGAAGGAAGCTGCTAAGGATTTTTACGCCCGAAAAATCTATTCCCTCCGCGAGTTTGAACCCACGGCCTGGGGAACTAGAGGCTAGCATGGTAACCCCTACATATTTCAATGCGTCAGTAAGTTTTAATTTGACGAACCCAGGAAGTCGAACTAAAATATTTCATACCACTTTCATCGATCTTCATATTATTATAGAAAGTCAACAGCAGTCAATACATCCGGTGACATCGATCTGTAGCGACGGAAGTCGCATTCCAGAATGCGAAGAAATAGCGCTGTCAAACGATTTGTGATGAAACCACTTATAATCTCAATTGAACAGGGATTAATATTCGACAACAAACTAGAAATATGTATGTAGTAAATGTCAGCATGCTGGATTCTAAAAAAAGAGGATACATATTCGATTACTATCGGTTTGAAATATAATCAATGTTTATCCTCCTTTGGAAGATAGATATACACCACTGTGTTACAGTATTAAAAAGAGAATAAAATCCAGCAATAATATTATGAAGTAAATATATAGACATGCCTCTATGGTGTGGGGGTAGCGTGTCTCGAACAACTCTCATCCTCATATGCAAGAAAGAGGTCCCGAATGCGAATCTCGGTTAGGACGAGGTATCCGTTTGAGGGTTTTTTTCGGAGTTTTCCCTATCCTGAACACATGAATGTCGACTAATTTTAAACTATATGGTCTCCGGGATCATTTGAGCATAATTTCGCCCATATCGTTCATTCATCGTCCGATATGACCTAACCGAAGGCGTCAAAAAAAAAAAAAGAATGGAGCATTATGCTTGTTTGGTTAGAGAATCGGTGAAACGGTGAACACCTTTCAACCAAGTGGTGGCGCTGATTACTCCATTTTAATTATATTGCTTTCAATTTGTATTATGGCGGCTAAAGGAATAACAGATAAAGGTGCAGAGGATAGGGATTATGGAGCAATAAATTATGAACTTGCTGTAGGAAAACAACATTATGGTAGATAATTCCTAAATAAAAAAATCTGATGTGTTACACTCACATGACTTTCTCTACTCTTGTAAAACTATTTTTACAAATGCTTATTTTCCATTTGCTTCATGTTAATCGAGAGTCAAATATTTTAAGAGCTGGTTGCTATGTGGAGTATTCCATTCTTTTTGCATTACCAGAACAAAAAAAAAAGAGGAAAACAAATTCCTTGAAAAAAAAGTATAAGTATTGGAAAATTTAAGGGAATAACAAGCAATATCTCGAAAATGGTTCACTCAACAATAAAAAAAATGTATATGACATAAACTGTGTATTTTAACGCGAACTACATTTTTTGTCTAGCAACATTTTGTGTATCTCTGGTTTACCAGTTATGCAAAAGTCGTTCACAATGAAGAATACTTCTGGAGACATTCCCAGAAAATTCAAGATATACATTTCATTTGTCATAAAAAAATCTTGAACATATGATATTTTAATCAAAATCGTTAGAGCCATTTTTTATAAAATTAACATTTTCGAAAATGTTCCATGTAAAGCGTAATCTGGGGTGGGGGGATTTTCTTCAAAACCTTCGTGTCGCATCTCTGAAAGATACTGAACCTAAATACAAGTTTGGTGTTTATCCTACTGTTCGTTTCTGAGTTATGCTGTTCACAGACACACACACGAACATGTTTCCAAAAATGTTTTTTGTTTTTGATTCAGGGGCCCTCAAAGCATTTATTTCCGGTGAAATCTCGGTATCGAATTTTTGGGTGGAATACAATGCTTCCCCTACTTACTATACGTAGTAGAGAAAGTAAAAATGAATAACGAATTTGAGAAAAAGTATAAGTATTGGAAAATTTAAGGGAATAACAAGCAATATCTCGAAAATAGTTCACTCAACAACAAAAATGTATATGACATAAATTGTGTATTTTAACGCAATCTATATTTTTGTGTACTAAAATGTTGTCTATCTCTTATGGTTTACCAGTTATGTAAAAGTCGATCACAATGAAAAATACTTTTGGAGACACTCCCAGAAAATTCGAGATATACATTTCATTTGTCATGAAAATATCTTAAACATATGATATTTTAATCAAAATCGTTAGAGCCATTTTTGAGAAAATTAAAATTTTCGAACAATGTTTCATGTAAAGGGTAATCTGGGGTGGGGAAATTTTCTTGAAAACCTTCGTGTCGCATCTCTGGAGGATACTGAACCTAAATACCAAGTTTGGTGTTCATCCGACTGTTCGTTTCTGAGTTATGCTGTTCACATTCACACACACACAGACACACACAGACACGGACATATTTCCAAAAATTCTTTTTTTTTGGATTCAGGGGTCTCAAAACATATATTTCCGGTGAAATCTCGGTATCGAATTTTTGGGTGGAATGCAATCCTTCCCCTACTTACTATAGGTAGTAGAGAAAGTAAAAAATCGTATCCTGGCAACTATAAGGGTTACATGTCCTCGTTCATTGCACAACAACATAAACAATTATGGTGCTTTAAGACATCAGTCAGAACACAGGAAAGGCTATCAAGGGATAAACTTATGTTACTTCGCTTCTAATTGGAAATAAAGCCTTACATTTCTCCAACAATAAGACATCAGTTGCTTTACAAACTGTGCTTACAAGGTGTTAACAAAAGACATTACGTCCAACAAGCGGAAGTACAATGTATTGCAAATAATGGCAATGCCATTCTCGTTTCAAGGATTTAGCACAATTGGTCCCTTCTGTTAGTTTATGTTAGTTGAAAACGAGTTGCCAACAACAGAAATTGTTTCTATGTCAAAACCGCTGATATGACCATAGAAGAACAACGTCCTTAACCGGGCAGGTTATTGTATGATGAATGTATATGCTGAATTAAATCCACAATCCGTACATATAAAGGTAAGAGAAGTATACAGGTGGGTACTCGAACATGGTTTGCAATGTACTTCTGAGTTAACTAAATGTACCTTTGTATGCCATATGTAACAGAAAAAAGAGGTCTTACTTTTGTAAGCACTTAGCGACGAATTTCTGAATACATAACATTTACATTTTAAATTTAGTTTAAGCACAACACAACTTACTTTGATATGTCCCATAGCAGTAATTACGGTGAGATTTTAGTGAGCTTTTCCACTTAATTTTATACTTCTTTTGGGTAGGTCAGCTTATTAGGGACAAGAGGTTTTTGAAAATGTATAGAATTAGCAAATTTCTTACTTTTTCTCTCTCTCTTTTCTTTTAGGACACTTCAAATCGGGCAAGTCAAGTTCCGCACAAAAGATTGGTCCAATTGGTCTAAACACAAAGGTAAATACCGTATAAATATTTCCAGACATGTTATTCACACACGTTAATTGCGTACAAGATGTTATCAATAATTCTTGTGCCACAGGTAAATTCCGCATCAAGTTGATACCCCCTATTCTGTGGTAGTCGTCGTCGTCTTGTCATGGAAGTGAAACACTGTGTGTTTGTAAAGGTAAAGGAGTTGCTAATGCTCTATGGTTATTGTTTTTGCAAGGGTAACACTTTAAAAAGTGGTGAAACATATTGGAGATGTAGTAGGCACAGTAAAAACATGTAATGCTAACGTGTATATAGTTTCTGAGTAGTGTGCTGTAAAATGAAAAGCGAGAGAAAATACATTGCAACATTCATAAAAAATAATTGACGCAACGATTGATGGAAGTGGTGTCACTTTTGATAATTTGACGTGTACGAAATAATATATGACTAAAGAAACAGCCTGCATTAGCTGAGAACGCTGTAAATGTATTACAAGGTACGGATTGGAAAACGTTAAAAGAACACTCTTTTATTATGTGCTGAAATATAATTTGGAGTTGTGTTTTCTTGCAAGATGTCTGAACAAAGTGGGAAGGAAACTGTTACCACTTTCACTTTTCTGTTTAACCTTATGCGGAACTTGCCTATGGGTATTGACATTGAACTTTTTGTTTTGCGGAAATTACCTATATTATTATGGAGATGTCCATCTTTTATGCCTAACCTGCCTATGTAAATGCGGGTTTTGCCAACGCCCCTTCATATTCCGTTCCAATTTATTAATTCAGCTCATATAATACATTTAGCAAGAACGGGTAATGCGCTTTCTCCTAAGCAGCTTATATTTCAGCAGTGCAGAAGATTTAGAAATTCTAACTTCAATTTTTTATGTTGAAAGTGTATGAATGCACATCCTAGAAAGAAAATCAGGTGCAATAGACAATAGTTAGTGAATGAAAAACTCCAATGCGGATAGTCACACGACTTTCTCTAACATGAAGCATGCACGCATATCAGTTATATATTACAGTACCCATTTAAAGATCACCCATTATTATATTTTTGCGTATGAATGCTTTCACAGAAAGTGCTTAGTTACATATAACATGTGGAAACAGCATTCGAATGTTTAGCTGTGGGGTGGGCTCTTGAGATGGAAAGAATAAAGAGGAATCGGAATTTTCAAGCATGTGCGTCAGATGAGAATTTCAGAAGGTTTAAACATGGACTATTTAAAAAAAAAAAGAAGAAAGCTTAACGCTGCGAAAAAAATTATGCAAATTTAGTATTTTAGTGAGCTCTAAAGTTTTCCTATAGTAAGTTTTTGTTCTCCTATGGTTTCCTAGTTATACAAAATTTGGTCAGTATGAAGAAAACTAAATAGGACACTCGCAGAAAATTGAAAATATTTATTGATTTTACGTTTTGTTCAATTAACCTCAAAATTTGTATTTACAATGAAATTTCGATATAAAAACCCGCGTTTTTAGGCATAAACGAAGACAGATATATACTTACGCATACAGAACATGATCTTCTGTTAGCAGTATACACCCTTAGCCTTCGTGCAGCTAAGTGTAACTTAAAGATGTCTGATACAAAAGCAAAAGTAATGTCCTTTGAAAGGAAACACGTAAAAAAAGCTTCAAATAATAAAGCAATAAAACAAGAGAACAATTTTACTATCTGAAGTGCAATGTAACTGATCTACAATATCTAGGCACTCAAAATAAATTTAATCGATTTAGATATATAAATGGCACTATATTAATATATTGTAGTATTAAACCAAGAAAATAATCATTAATTAAATTATACAAAACAGTAGTCCAACATTAACATACAGTAGTGAAACTTAGGCTCTTAACAAAAAGATTGACACAACAAATATAATCAGCGGCTAAGATATTCCTAAGAAAAGAGCCGGATACTACAGAACAGATCTTAAAAAAATCTGATGTGTTACACTCACATGACTTTCTCTACTCTTGTACAAACTATTTTTACAAACGCTTATTCTCCATCTACTTTATGTTAATCGAGATAAACATTTGCAGACTCTATCTTATTGCTAATTTTCTTGTAGATGTAAGGGGAATATACATTTACGAGGGCAATATAGAAATACAGTAGCCTTTGAGCACATACATATCTCTTAATAGCTGGTTGCTAGGTGCAGCACCATTCCCTTTCCCACAGATTAAAACTCTTTGCATATCCAAGACAAAAAAATGAATAACGAATTCCCATTTGAGAAAATAAGTATTGAAAAATTTAAGGGAATAACAACCAATATCACGAAAATGGTTCACTCAACAAAAAAAAATGTATATGACATAAATTATGTATTTTAACGCGATCTACATTTTTTGTGTAGTAAAATTTTGTCTATCTCTTATGGTTATGCAAAAGTCGTTCACAATGAAGAATGCTTTTGGAGACATTCCCAGGAAATTCAAGATATACATTTTATTTGTCATAAAAATATCTTAAACATATGATATTTTAATCAAAATCGTTAAGAGGCATTTTTGAGAAAATTAAAATTTTCGAAAAATCTTCCATGTAAAGGGTAATCTGGGGTGGGGGGATTTTCTTGAATACCTTCGTGTCGCATTCTTGGAAGATACAGAACCTAAATACCAAGTTTTGTGTTTATCCGACTGTTCGTTTCTGAGTTATGCTGTTCACAGACAGACAGACAGACACACACACGGACATGTTTCCAAAAATGCTTTTTTTTGGATTCAGGGGGTCTCAAAACATGTATTTCCGGTGAAATCTCGGTATCGAATTTTTGGGTGTTATACAATACTTCCCCTACTTACTATACGTAGTAGAGAAAGTAAAAATCTGATGTGTTACATTCATATGACTTTCTCTACACACTACCACTTATTAGTGGGTATACAAATTATTCTCACGAAGTTTATTTTCCTATCGAGATAAACCTTTCCAGAAATAGCGCCATTACACATTTCGTTATAGATGCAAAGGGACCAGAGATAGTCAAATGTTTTAGAATTTGACGCCATGAGCTAGCCTTAAAATTTCAAACTCTTTCCACGACATCGTGAGAAACGATTGAAAATCGACAGAGCTTTAAAAGAATGACTAAATTTTGAATAATTCGAACCACTAATAAGGAATATATCGGAAATAGTTGATGCCACAAAGAAAGTTATTTGAAATATATTATTTGTTTTACAGAGATCTACATTTTTTATGCAGTAGTTTTCGCCTATAGCTTAACGTTTATCAGTTATACATGAATATACAAAATTATTTTCGAATGAAGAGCACTTCACACGCTATTCCTAGAAAATTCAAGATATACATCTTATTTGTCATGTAAATATGTTTAATATATGGTATTTTAATCAAACTCGTTAGAGCCATTTTTTAGAAAATAAAAAATTTCGAAAAGTGGTTCATGTAAAGGGTACCTTGGGGGGATTTCTTTTAAATCATCGTGTTGCATCTTTGGAAGGTACTGAACCTAAATACCATGTTTGGTATTTATTCGAGATTTCGTTTTTGAGTTATGGTGTTCACAAACACACACACACGAAAGTTTTTTCTAAAAACGATTATTTTGGATCTTCGGTAAAATCTCGTTATCGAAGTTTTGGGTGGAATGCAATACCTTAGGTAAGTAAAAGTAAATATTCAATGTAACTGAGCGTATAATATGTAGGTTAAACTGGAGGCAACATGTAGATAGAGTGGAACTTATAGCATATAGACCATCAAGAGGACACTCAAAAGCATAAGAGGGAGATTAAGAATTCTTTGAAGTCCGAATAGGATAATACTGAAGCCTTGTAAATTGATGTTGTTGTTGTTTTGATGATGATGATGAGTTTAACATATCTGCATCAAACAGCAATTGTGAATACTATATATAACAGTTTAGTTTTAGGCTTTCGATATCAGTGAACGTTTATAAGCTAAAAGCTTGGATTACTCAACAAAGCCATTAAACAGATAAGTAAACCACCTGCTCCGTCCATGACAGAAACTCTTAATTCAAATCTTCTTCTTTCTCGCTTTACCCTCCCCGTTTGGAGGACTTACATCCTTAGGACTTACAAGCCGATGCCTGGATTGGATAGAAGAACCAGGATGGGTGATCAGCCCGAAGCCTGGTATGAGAGCGAGGACTTAATTGAAATCTCACGTAAAATGAACCTTGTGTAACAATCCAAAATACGCACGATGATCGCAAAGTCAGATTTCACTCCTTCTGACATTTGAGCCTTATACCTTATCTTGTATGCCTAAGAGACCAAATCTTCTTTACAAATGCCAAGAGAAAAATGTCCCTTAAAACTCGGGATATCATGTTTTATCGCCCTGACAGGGCTTGCTACAATCTCTTCTAACAAAAGAACTAGGTGAACAGGCAAAGAGCATCTGCAATTTCCAAACTTTTTCTCTGTTTACTAAGGAAAGGCTGCTGAGTCAGTGCGATCAATCTTTGTCACGAAGTGGAATGGGCAACAGAGTAAAGCGAATTTAGAAACAACAGAAAGAGATCTGACTTGCAGTGGAATAAAGTGGCAGAAAAGCTCCAACACGTGTGTTCATTATTGCTCTCCACCACTTCTACTTTCCGTACATCTGAAAGTGGCATGCCTCACTAGTCAAGTGCTTTTTTGTTGTATTTGTTGCATGTCTAGGACTAGGAATAGCACTAACTGCGGAGGGGGACATGGCAAGAGGAGACAGAGGTCGGCCGAACCAGGAGGTATGACAGGGCAGAGGACAGGGTCCTTAACTTTTACGGGTTGAAAATCCCCGTACGGCAGCTGGTGCAGCCGGTCCATTTCCCTCCTGGGGCCCGGGACAAGGAGACCGCTCCCATTCAGGGAATGAAGGGTTGGTTATATAGAGCATCCTTTTCCCCTGTCGAAATCCACGCTGATACTTTCAACCAGGAAACAGACCAAGCAGATAAACGTGAAGGGAAATGAGAATTAAATTAAAATTAAATTGAATTTTATTTATGGACGCTCTTTTAACTACTATGTTCCTTAGCGTTTCATTCTATATTAGGCGTGAAAGACCGGGAAGTTTGCTCAGAGACCTCTTTATCAGGTTTGAGTTTCTTTTACGTGCCGTAAATCTACGATACGGGAACAACCGGCTTTACTTCGCCTCTGAAGGAAGCCATGCTATAGCTACCTTTTACGCCCAATAAAATCCATCGCCCTCCGCCGGTTTGAAGAAGGTGAAATGGACGGACATAAATTTGGAGAATGTGATGAACCTTACCAGCATTCGCCCAGCGACCCGGGGAAAACCTCGAAAAAAATCATGTGTCAGGTAGGTCGGCCGTGGGAATCGCACTCACGACCTCCAGAATGTGGGCAACAGGCGTTACAGCCTGAGTCATCCCGCTCGGGTGTTGCATGCTTAAATGAGTATGCTGTGAAAAATAGTGAAATATTTTCTAAAGATCCTTACTTTTTAGCAAACAAGCTGTACCCGGAGTCGAAGCTCCTCTCTTTTGCCAGGGGGAAAGAGTCAACTGAGTGACTTTGTCTCCCGCGTAGTTTTCATTAGGCCACTACCTGAAAATTAAAAAGGTCCCCAGCTTACGTAGGGACGGAAGTGGACACGCCGTCTGGGCATTACCGCTCGGACATACCGAATCTGCCATGGTTATAAGGAACACTGTCCCTTCGAGACCAACCCATTCCGAACAGCTCCCTTTCGGGAGAAGCTCAAATGTTCGGCCCGACATACTTCTAGTAACTCAGAAGTACCACTAGTGCCAGGGGTACGCAGCGCTCGCACCACGGCAGCTGAAGGGGTCGGAAACCCTACCCTACGGGGAGATCCTTGCTTAGTAGGCAACTACTTAGACAGTTGGCTCCGCGGTAACGTGTGAACTTCGCATTCGGGAGGTCGCGTTTCGTTACCTTTGACCTTGGTTTTTTTTTTTTTTTTTTGATTTTCCCTAGTTAGTAAGCGAGTAATAGGGTGGTTATTACGATTTCCGTTTCATTCTCATCTTTCAGGTGCGCTTCTAAATTTCGTGGTGTGAGGAGTTGCCGGACAGATAGCGCGGATGCTTGCTCCAAGGAAAGAGTATTTCCCGTGAACACTAGGGGGGCTGCTTGGTTGAACGGGTAAATCATACCCTCTCTGGGCAGCTCCAGTAATGGGACGGGTCTTCGAGCCAGGAACTGTTAGGCACGTCTGCGCGTCTCTTTTACCTGTCTGTTTTCGGCCTGTGACCTGTGGTTCCTTCACTTCACTCCTTCCTGTGGTTGGTAGCCGCAATAGATATCCCGCAGTGCTCAAGGTTCCCCCTTCATAGTATACATTATACCCTATTAGGCAGCTAGCTGGTTTACCCGACGTTTCCTGGATAGCCTTTGAAAATCGAATGATGAGTAAGTTAATTAATTTAATTTACGTCCCTACGTTTTTTATGAAATTAATATTGACAAATATCTAGAAGATTTTTAAGTTAATCTTCCCCTTTACTCCTTATACTTATAATTTAGTAGAGTCTCGGTTATTCCTTATAACGAATGAAAAATCCTCCGACATTCATTTAAAAGAATATGAAACAAGGGCGGAACGTCTGACTTCCTGAATCTACCCCCAACAGTCTTTCAAGATCTGAAAATGCTGCATAGCCTGTATGTGCCCTTTGGCAGTAGAACAATAATCGAATACCTTTTTAAATAATTACACTAGATGCAATTTTAAACCTTTGTACCTTCTCTTTGGTCTCATAGTTATTTAATAACATAAAACCGACGTAGTTTTCACAGTGCAGATGCCCTAAACAAATACAACGAAATAGAGGGAGACTCCGCATCCCCAGGCCACCAAGTTAACCTCTTTGGAAATGACACACAGTCTGCGACCATTGAGAAAAATAGTCTATATAATTTTCTCACCTGTTAAGTCCAAAACATAGGCTGAATGATTTATAACGTTAGCAATTTTCTCTTATTAGAAAATTACTTAGCATATCCTGCTATCGAAGTTGATTAAACATAAATACAAAAGGCATAAACTGCATGTGTATGCCTAATTTTGATTTACTGCAATGACCTTTTAATCTTTCTTTTTCTTCTCATTAGGGACAGCAGAATCTTTTATGCACGTTTGAACTTCTAACTTTCTAGGTTAAAAGCTTTTAGAACTAATGCAATTTGCAGTATCCATACGGCAATTAATTTAGAGCTCGGAATATTGTCACCGTCCTGGCAAATTTCCGATTACGTTATTCATAATGGCAGCGAGTAACACCAATTATTCGCCATTGTTGAGCGAAGCCATTATTTACAGGAATAAATTTATGTTAAGGAGAGGGGCGCTTTAACTCACTCAAGAATACCTTTTATATGTTGCAGTTGTCATTTCAACCAACGCCTAACAGCTGAACCACAAGTTTCGGTAACAATAAATCTTATCCGACTTTTGTTTTCTGATGAAATTGTTTTTAAAGAACCGTGCTCCTTTTCGTTATTAAAAGTATTTTATTGCTATAGAACACACATTCAATTCGTTGGTTTCGCCTCCTCTTCTTTTATTCCTCTACCTATGCGTTTTATTTCGCTTCCCTTACGTTATGATTAAATCTTACAATACCATTAGCAAGCTGGTTATGTTTTATGGATAGAACTATGAACTGGAGGTATGTATATATAATTACCGTTTCGTAATAAGCATAGTTTATTTCATGATTTGCTTAACAGCCTATTCCAATGCCCTCAGATTAAATTAAATTAAGTTTTATTTATGAACGCTCTTTAACTGCTGTGGTCCTTAGCGTGAAAGACCAGTAATTTTGCTCAGAGAGCTCTTTATCAGGCTTGGAGTTATTTAAGTGCCGTAAATCTACGTCACGGGACAACCGGTTTTACTTTCCTCCCGAAGGAAGCCATGCTAAGGAATTTTACGCCCGAAAAATTTCATCGCCCTCTACCAGGTTTGAACACGCGACCTCGTTAAATAGAGGCTAGCATGTAAACCACTACACCACAGAGGACGACTACCGATGCCCATCGGGCTCTGGGCTATGTAGTCGAACCGAATGTAGTGACTGATATTACTTTGGAAAGTTTGAATTAATGCTACAATTGGGATTTGAACGACGGATCTTCCGTTTATCGTGTCGCTCCTCTAACCAACTGAGCTACCATGGCAACATGTGGGACGACACTTAATTTTCCAACTGACTCGCATTTTTACTTTCTCTACTACTATAGTAAGTAGGGGAAGTATTGCATTCCAGCCAAAAATTCGATACCGAGATTTCAACAGAAATACAGTTTTTGAGGCCTCCTAAATCCAAAAAAGCATTTTTGGAAACATGTCCGCGCGTGCGCGCGCGCGCGCGTGTGTGTGTGTGTGGTGTGTGTGGGTGTGTGTGTGTGTGTGTGTGTGTGTGTGTGTCTGTGAACAGCATAACTCAGAAAAGAACAGTCGGATAAACACCAAACTTGGTATTTAGGTTCAGCATCTTCCAGAGATGTGACACGAAGGTTTTCAAGAAAATCCCCCACCCCAGATTACCCTTTACATGGAAAATGTTTCGAAAATTTTAATTTTCTCAAAAATGGCTCAAACCATTTTGATTAAAATATCATTCGTTATTCATTTTTTTTCTGGTAATGCAAAGTGAATGGAATGCCCCACATAGCCACCAGCTCTTAAAATATTTGACGATCGCTTAAGGTCTACCAATTCCCCTTGCACCTACAAGAAAATTAGCAATAAGATTAACATCTCGATATCTCGATTAACATGAAGCATATGGAGAATAAGCGTTTGTAAAAATAGTTTGTACAAGAGTAGAGAAAGTCATATGAGTGTAACACATCAGATTTTTAATTAAGTCTACAAACGGCATGTGCGGAAGAACAATATCGTTGCTGTTACTTCGTTTGATAATCAAAATCCCAAGTTAACTCCCGAAGAGTAGATATGCTAAACGCAACGTATAAAACACACCACAAATTGTAAAAGAGTGCCTAAGAACTGAAGTAGAATCTGTGCCAGAAAAATGTTAAGTGTTTTAGAAAAGCAAAGATTTTCTGAACTCAATATTTTTACTGTAAAACAAGCACAGAAGATTATAAAAGTAACCAGGTTTGCTTGTAAAGTAATGAAATGTTCTTAGCAACTGCTTCATGCCGGCAGTGAATTTGTTAATGCTGTTAGGCTTTTGAAACACCAAATACAATTGTTGAACCTTTAGAGAAGTAAACCCTCAAACATTTCCTAAGCACAACTTACAAGAAAACTTTTTGTACCAAACGAAGATTTTAAATGCATATCTACAAATAACTAATAAAACAACTGAATGCGAAGTAATAATAAAGGCAAACTTAAGGTATGTAACGGATATTAAATTTGTTTCAAACTTGGAGGGGGAGGACGCAGATAAAAGTAGGTCAGAGTTGGAAAGAAATGATTTCCAGTTGTGTTGAGTTTGGGGAGTAGTTGACCTTATTTCATTTCCAGGCGTGAATCGAAAAGGACACAAAGTGTGGTTCGTATGGCGAAAGGATTATAAAATATGCTATGATTCCTGACAACGAGGATAAGCGGATGACGTGAACAGAGACAGAGTGGTAGGTAGCTACTGGAACTTACCACGTAGGCAACGTGTGTCGCACTGCTGGAACATCTGCATAATAATGGATTCTATCTTTAAAATTCCGATGAAACGGATGAATGCTGACATTGCGTATGCAAGGGAATCATACGAATTTGGCTGTAAATACAACCTCGGAGTTCCACAAGGCCTACGAAGATCGCGTGATTTATACTAAAAAATCCTTCTGTTTGCATATTCACATTACTTTCTCTACCTATGATCGTTTATTTTTATATAGCTTCTCCAAACAATTCTTACGAACATTTATTTTTCACGTCAGTCAATAAACTTGAGGCAGTATTTTTGACACATAAATAATATCAGGCTAATTATATAATACAAAATATAATAACAGCCCGCCTTAAAACCAATGTGTGTATAAATAATGTATAAAGAGTGTATATAACAGTCATTGCATTATGTTTATATTATTATGTACATGTATAATAATATTATGTGAATGTATTAAATAATTTAACAATGTAGGAGCTGTGAGAATAGAAGCCAAAAGTTGCTAACAACGAGTAACCTTGAGACAACAATAGATTAGAAAGCTTAATCATGCTACTAATAATTCTTGGAACAATAATGTAATGCTTAAGATAGTTTATAAATAGCCAATCAGCAACTAGAAAAAGCTTAAGTTAAATAAAAGTATTCTATTGGAGTAGGATTGGCCAATCAGAGACTGAAATATAGTAAAATGTACAAATTTAACTGATTCAGGCGGCAGACGCTAGAAGACAGCGTATCCAACGAGACGCTACTAGGCAGCGTTCCCGAGCATTTCGATACGGTACAGGTTAAGTGTGAGACATAAAACTTCATTAAAGTTTACGTGTTAAAAAGTGCAATTAATAAATAATCTCACAGCTCTACAGTATGATATATCATTGAAGTGTTATTTAATCATGTGGACGATTAATAAAAAGCAGTGGAGTAAAAATAACAATTTGTGTAAGCCTTCATTCTTTTAGCCACACCACCCCTGCTAAGAGATACGTGTTTCTGCAAATTACTACTGACGCAGCCGAGGCAAACATACATGTATAATATTTAAATAAACATTAAAATACAAAGTTGATTTTTAAACGTGGGGGCGAAGGCCACCGGAAAAGTGGACGTTGAGGCAAAGGCCACAGGAAAGTAAAATTGGGGCGAGGGCCACCGGAAACTTTGTACCATACGTGGGGCTGTAGCTACTTCAAGTTTGGCTCTCCAATAATGGAACTACAATACTTTCTTCAACGTTTGCAGAAATAGATTCATTACACATTTTGTTGAAGGTACAAAGGGTATAGGGGAGATCGAATCGAGTCAGGTGTATGAAAACGGGTCGATATATGCTGGCCTGTAAATTGCATAGATACTCTTTTCTCAAAAGCAACATTACTTTAAAAAAGGACAAAAGTATTGAACATAAACTAATAGCAATGAATATCTCGGAAATAGCTGAGCCAAAAACGTTATTTGAAATAAATTGTGTTTTTTTGTATTTTATACAACATCTCTTCTTAATGAGGAGCGCTTTGCAGAAAATTCAAGATATACATTTTACTTATCACGTAAATATCTTACACATTGGGTATTTTAATCAAAATCGTTAAAGCCATTTTTGGGAAAATACAAATGTTCCAAAAAATTTTCCATATAAAGGGTAGTCTGTGATGCGGATTTTGTTGTGAAATTTTGGGTGGAATACAATACTTTCTTTACTTATTTTAAATACGTACTAGAGAAAGTAAAAACTGTTTTATATGTTTACCGGACGTTTTTAAACGACATTCTATAGTTTAAAGAATGCAAGCATGGATAAAACATATCAAGAGACTAATTATTGAGTAGGGGAATAAAGAAAGACTTACCTAAGGAAACTTAACTCTGCTAGACCATCAAGCTGCAATCTGGTACACTCGCTTCCATTTATGCCGTCACCGCAGCTTTGGGAGGCATTCTACTGGCCTTCTCAGTGGAGTGAGTATGTGCATCTATTTACCTTTTCGCGCATACAATGGCGACGTGCGGAATTCTAGATTATTCGCATATAAATATATAACCTTAAGCAATAGCTTTACTCGTCATCATTTATAATGATGATATATAGCTGAATAAAACCATGTTTTGGACAATATCTCCACGAAAAAATATTTTTAATGGCAACATAATGTAAAACTGAAATACATTATACTTTTTATCTCAAATAGAAGATATTTAATAGACATTATTGGAATCATTTGTTCAATCTAAATACGCATTTAAATAAAATATTGTTTTGTACAATTTCTTCATCAAAAATATTTTTAATGACAATATAATGTAAAACTAAAGTAAATTATACTTTTTCTCTCAAACATGGCACAATTACTAGACATTATTTTAACAATTCGTCCAATTTCCTAGCCGCTTAGGTGCTGGGAGAACGCATAAATGGAGGCAAGTGTATCATGTGCTTGATTCCCGAAGGAAGGAAACAGGTTCCATGTTGAATTGAGCTATTAAATGCCATCTAAGCCAAAAGAGGGAAGAAAATTCCCTCTAAAACTGAAAATTTCGGACATATACCTCTAAAAGAAAGTGCGTTACAGAGTTTAAACGTTTTCGATTTTTTCCTTTGGTTTACTGTCCTTTTGACAGATACCGCATATTTTTAAAAATATGTCAAATTTCAAAGAACAAAAATGAATTAAAAACTAATTTTAAAACTTTTTACACGAATTTTGAAACTTTAATGACCATCCTTGACGCATGCGTATTATATACTATTTTTTCGACGATAGTGAATAATAGAAACATTACTAAAGCGAAAATAAAGGGAATTGACTCACAGCTGTTGAAAAAGATGTTCCAGTAGCAAGACTACCTTGATGGGGAACTAGGGGTCGATTATCCTAGCCGATTGTTGACCCTAAAGGATCAATAACTTGCAGCTCATACTTACCTGCTATATGGATTAAATGATAACTAATATTATAGTGTTTTCATTTTTGTCAGTCCATTGAGAGTCATTTTATCCGCTTTGCAACCGTCCCCTCCCCACGCAATTCAGCTCCCTCTTGCAGTAGCAGTAGTAGTATTGTTGCGTGGCATTAGAGTATTGCTGTAACTCTGGTCTCGCTGTGAGGAACGGGACTGGATGAGAAAGTGTAGAAAGATATAGATAATTATAGAGTGAGAGTGGGGATTACCATGCCTGACCCTGACTAGATTGTCTATAGTGAAACTAGTATAACAATTAATAAAAAGAAAGATAATGTCCAGCTAAGATTTAAATGATAAAATTCAACTTCAAATATGATTATATTCTATGTCTGCAATAATAAACATATCAAGAGTTGAATGATTTAGTATACAAAGTGTTGTTTGCAATCTATGGTAAGAAACTTATGATCTCCTTTCCTTATAAAAAAACTACGCCTCCACCAACAGCGATGGTAGCCTTTAGCTTGAGCCATCAATCTGCAGCACAGCTTCCACTGGAGCAAACTGCTACGAAATACAGAGATGTCCCGTTTATTCCATTCCTCCTGGCAGCTTTCCAGAGACCATCCAAAGTTCGCGGCCGTCTGCTTCCAAGGGCTCTTTTCAGTAACCCAAATGCACAAAACTTTATCAGTGATGCATCAGAATACTTAACACGGATGTCGCTGAAAGGTATGGAATGTATTTTATGATAAACCAGAAGTATAATTTATAGTGATGTTATGTAGTATTTAAACTTTTTGAGTTGGAAAATGTTGATTCACATCACATACATGCGCTAGTTGTTATCGCAGGAGCGCTTTCGAGAGATATTTCACCCATCTTCAGCTGAGAATCCAACTCCATTCCCATTTCTCACTCTCCACTCTCCTCACTCTATTCTCCAAAAATTTGTAGTTGAAGCAGACGTATGGCTTGATGTCTTATCCTGATGCAACCAGACTTTATTTACATCTGCACTATAAAGAGCAGGGATTTCTGTATGGAAAATTGTTATCAGGACGTTAGTCTGATAATATGCCGAGTTGATTTTTACATTTTAATGTACACGACGAAGGTTAATTTGCCATTGTAACTGTACCTTGTTATTTCCATGAAACCATTGGGGAAATGTTCATCATTTCTTAAACCAACCTTCTCCCTTTCTCCCCTTGGTCGATAATCTATGGCCCAGGGTTTGTTGCAGCCACTTAGATAAACATATGCCTCATCTAAAAAGTCAACAAACATCACTTTTCACCAGCTAGGTTCATACAGCTTTCTTTTGTTAGTGGCACGTTCTGCAAAGTGTTCAGGCAACAGTTTGTTTCTCGGCTTTTATGACACTTTTCTAGATTCAAATCCTGGTTGGTTAAGGTGTTCACAGTAGTAAGAGATTCCTAATTACAGTGCAATGGCCCTCTTGAGTTGCAGGATTTGGCCCAGAAGCATCGGCCTTCACCTTCCAAATTATCTCTGGGTGCGACTAGTGGCCGGTCATGGATTTCCCTGTTTCTTGCCTTTGGAATAACTCCTGATGTGGCCTTACCTTTTTTGTTGAGTACACATGAAATATGGTAAAACAACACCTCTTGCACTGCTTAATAATCTTAGAATACAAGTATTTTGCATCGGAAAGGGCAATAATGTACCCTTACCAGAATGGTTCTATTTTTGATGCCATTTTGATGCAGCAAGAACAAGAGCACACAACTGAGCAAACAGACTGATACACTCATACTGCTGGACTTTCGTTCAGTCCCATGTGTTTCAGCGCGGAGCTATTGTGCTCATCTGATATTGTTACCATAGTTCGTGAAAAAAAACCTTCGTACGTAGTTCATGGACATACGTGCTGTAAAATATAAAAAACACCAGCTAGGCCCTTTTCTTTAAAAGTTCCCTTATTGTACCCAGTTTATGCTGCTGCGTTTTACTGTTTCCATACCGCTTATTTCCGCAACACACACACACACATCCACCCATGCCAGTGGCGGGACTCGAACCCGCGACCCTCAGCTTGGCGAAGCGCCGGAGCGACCACTCCAGCGACCACGGCTACGATGGCCGGGGGCCTTTAAATCGTTTTCATTTTCGTGGCATTTTACAATATTGGGAAGCGATATAAGATACATAAAGCGTGCCACAGAATAAAAGTAAATCTGGGTAAAATAGAATTTATCTTAAGGGATAATTTTTTACTTTCCCTACTACGTATAGTAAGTAGGGGAAGTATTGTATTCCACCCAAAAATTCGATACTGAGATTTCACCGGAAATACATGTTTTAAATACATGTTTTGAGACCCCCTGAATCCAAAAAAGCATTTTTAGAAACATGTCCGTGTGTGTGTCTGTGAACAGCATAACTCAGAAACCAACAGTCGGAAAAACACCAAACTTGGTATTTAGGTTCAGTATCTTCCAGAGATGCGACACGAAGGTTTTCAAGAAAATCCCCCACCCCAGATTACCCTTTACATGGAACATTTTTCGAAAATTTTAATTTTCTCAAAAATGGTTCTAACGATTTTGATTATGTATCATATGTTTAAGATATTTTCATGACAAATGAAATGTATACCTCGAATTTTCTGGAAATGTCTCCAAAAGTATTCTTCATTGTGAACGACTTTTGCATAACTGGTAAACCATAAGGGACACACAAAATTTTACCACACAAAAAATGTAGATTGCGTTAAAATACACAATTTGTCATATACATTTTTTTGTTGAGTGAACCATTTTCGAGATATTACTTGTTATTGTCTTAAATTTTCCAATACTTATACTTTTTTCTCAAATTCGTTATTCATTTTTTTATGTTCTGGACATGCAAAGAGAATGGAATGCGCCACATAGCAACCAGCGCTTAAAGATTTGACTATCGCTTATAACCTACTATATTCCCCTTGCATCTACAAGAAAATTAGCAATAAGATTGACATCTCGATATCTCGATTAACATGAAGCATATAGAGATAAGCGTTTGTAAAAATAGTTTGTATAAGAGTAGAGAAAGTCATATGAGTATAACACATCAGATGTTTTCACAAATTATTTCCAAAATATTCACTGCTTCCTTGTTAAGTATTCCCCATTTTAAACAGTGTGCTCTGAAATGTTAAAAGAAATTGTGAAATCATTATTTCATTTTAGTGCCGTTTTTAATGTCTGAGCTCTCGACTGATTAATTTACTTCATGTGATAATTTAAATGGTCCTATGAGTATTATCTTTCAGTTAATCTTTTGACCTTGAAGAATCCATGAGATTAAAAATAATTAAAAGGCATTCCAACAACTTGTCATAGTATATTTATTGAATACCTAAAGGATTTTGGGATTTGAACATTTTCAAAATTTAATCTGATGCTCTGAAACAGCTACTATTTGTATATATTTACATTTATCGCAAATCTTGTGTCTAGATAAAACACACACACACACACCCTTCAAGTATACTGTACTTGCATTCACTGTTGTTTTAGCCAGGGAAGAGGCTTACTGCCAGGGCCAGAGTCACCCAAACATAACGAAATGTCGCAATCCAAATGTAGCAACATGTTTTATCGACAGGGAGTCAGGTTTTACTTTAGGCATCACGTACCATCCAGTCCATGGCTATATACATACCTGAAACTGCCTAGAACACCAGTGACTAGACAAAGTGTGCCTACATTTTCGCAATAACTTTAAACCTACAAAAGCAAAGAATCTAAAAAATGTCTCACTTACAACTCACGGTCTCTCTTGGGTCCACGTGTAGCAAAATAGCTACTATTTCAATGACAGTCAACTAAAAAGATTTTGTGGGAATATTCACTTTGATTAACATGGAAAAATAAACCTTTGTACGAATAACTTATCGATTTGACATTAAATGAAAATGGGTGGAGAAAATCGTGTGTATTGCAATTCGGGACCTTTGTAACCCTCGAGTTTTACTGAATTTATAGTACATAATTTGAAAAGCTTAATCTCCTATGATCTTGAAACCTTCAGTGTGTGTGGTAGAAACAAAGGTTACTATCTACACACATTTTACACTTGGGAATGTAACAATGATACGCCAAACGCTCCTTATCTATAACCCTTCTTCTTTTACGTTGTTTGTCAGGATTTCCCCAAAGTATAACGATTCTCAAGAGCCATTCAAGTTTGGGTGGAACGCATAAAGTTGCTGTTTTATTGAAACCGTCACTTTACCATAAAGTTTGGCAATGAATCTGTCTTGAGCGGCTGTTATGTACTTTCTCAATATTGCAGGAATTCCCTGGTTCCTGTATGGCTGAATATGTAGGAACCAAACACGAAGATAAACTCGACATCCTCTCCCCACTGAATTGGAGAATTTAACAACTTTCCCAATGATCCTTGAACAAGGATGGCCCTTACGATACCCAAGTGGTTTACAACGCTGGTAGGTACTAGTTCAAGTGTTCTTCAGATAAAAGGGGGCGGGTGACAAGCGCGTTCCCAAATCAAACTTTTACTTTCTCCTATCATCTCACAGAATTCATTAGCGGCTCCTAGGTGCGTTCGCAAATCCCTGCTTAAGTGAATTTGTGAACACAGTTGACTGTAGTAAAACACTGTTTTTTTTAAGATAAAAATGATATTTTTATGAAATTTACAAAATCTACTACAGCACATATTGGTGTGCTATTTGGCTGACTTAGACCAATAACATTTAGTTAAACTTGAGGCTTCCAGCTTAGAATGTTTATTTAAATATTAACTTTTATTATTAAATTAAAAATCCCATATTAAGGATATTTCGAAATATTTTGACCAAACTATTATTTTTATAGTTAATATGTTACAATAACATAACTAAATGTTCTTTCTATATATTCCAAAAGTAAAATAGACAAGAGAAAGGTTTTAGTTTAGATGGCTATGCATTACAAATCAAATAGAACAAAATGATCAGACGAACAAAGGTAAAATCCTAGTGAATGTTAAAATAACTGTTCTTGCCTATACGTATGTTAACCTTATAACAGTAAGGAGGTATTCAACTCTGTACAAAATTACACTTGATTTGTTTCATTTTGTATATAATATGTCTTTATTTTATTTTAAATGTTCTGTATACTATGTAATATTTATGTATATATGTAACTTTATTGTACATTTCGTTAACACGCATATAGTATTTGTATTTTATTTCAAATGTTCCATATTCTATGTAATATTTATGTTTATATATAATTTTTGTACATTTCCTTGACATGTTCTATGTTCACAAGCCTTTATGGCTGCTAGTGAACTCACAGAATACAATCTAATCTAATCTAATCTATTTAAAAGATCACTTGGGTGGGGCTTGAATGCTGCTAATGCAAAAACAACATTATCCTCTAAAGTTTTAAATCCATGACATTTTATTATGAAATTAATTTTTATGTATTGAGTTTAGCTTTTTGGTCATATTTCACAGACCACTTTAATCATCTAGCGGCATTAGCGGTTTTTATTTATCGGTTAATCACATTATCAGAATAAAGAAAAGTTTCTTTATTTGTTTATTTATTGTCGCTTGAAATTATGTATCCTATAGCGACAACTTCACAGTTAAGTCACATTTCTGTGTTACATTCTACTGTAGATTTATTTACAGAGTTCAATAATGTTACAGAAATATAAAATTGTTCTACATCATACATGATTCCCAAAGTGCTTCCGTAATTTTAAGTGGAATGCGCTTTATGCGCTGCTATTGGTTGTTTTTTTTTCTTTTTTGCATTCTCCTATATGTTTGAGAGCTATGATGATACCGTTGCATGTCCTGAGACAACAAATGGAGTCTTGCTAAGCAAATAAGCTGTAGGTAAGTTAGTGTATCCGATACGAAGACGGCTGAGGAGAACCAGTTCTCGGCAGGTAAAATTAGCTACTGGAAATGCCCAATTCAATTCGATTTAAAGTTTTTTTTTAAAACATTGGTCAATGATTTCGCTACCTTTGCACAGTCAATATACTGCGGCCCTTCAAATTATATTCAGTGGGCTAGAATCTGCTGTTGCTATCGTTCAATCATATGTTTTTGCAGTACTAAGTACTTTATATTCTAGAGATGGAAAGATCCCTGGAATGATTATTTAATTTCTTGAAGCGTGTTTGTGGATATCTATACCCAAGTGGAGTGCCACTGCTTTAAATGCATTCGCATCACCAAAAAATATCAACCATAGGAGATTTCGACAAAACGTCAACCAATTTCTAATTCTGTTTTAACTTTGTAATGTTTTAATTGATGCGGCAGCTCCCGAAAGCCCTTTGTAACATAACAGCAATAACGAAACATAGCTTAGTTTAAAGTTTGGTGTATGTATAGCTCATACAGCCTACGACAAAATAAATGAGCAACAGCCAAAACGTCGGATATTCTCTGATGCTACGTTCACAATACATGAATTAATATCACCCACAATTATTTAACAATAATTGCAACAACTTGGGTTCAGTCCTTGGGATAAATGTTTTTTCTTATTTACATTTTAATTTGTTAAATATATGGTAATGCGGCATGTCTTCAATGTAAAAGATATCTATTAATTTTAAGACATGCATGCATAAAAACACAAAAAGCAAATTACTGTTTTCGTTTTCAAAATAAGTGCCATATTAATAAGAATTCTAAAGTGCATTTCCACAAAAACAATATGGAATTTCAAGGCCAGCATATAGCGTCCAGTTCTTAAACATTTGACTATTGCTATTCCCTTTGTATCTATAACGAAGTGTGTAATGTAGATATTACTCCAAAGGTTTATTTGGATTAAAATGTAATAGTGAAATAAGATTTAGTAACAATAATTTGTATACACGCTAATAAAGATAGAGGGCAGAGAAAGTTACGTAAATGTGTAACATCGGATTTTTCATTCAGGACTATAATATTTACTTATTTCTGATTCAGTTTGAAAACGAAAAGGATAGAGTTTCAGTTTTTATGTGTGATCATAAAATGAAATAAGCCTTAGCAATTGGAAATTATATTATAGTGTGCATAATAAACATTGCGTTTATACTGGGGATACGAACCAGGGTAAGTCTCTTTACTATGTAATCTTATAACCGCTCGGCTGCCAGCGCCTACTTAGTGGCTGGCACTCAATATCAAACGTGACAATAGCACGAAGCTAAGAGTACGCGTCCCGAGACACCATTGTGAAGCGGCCGTGGAAACGATTTGGACTTACAATTAAATGCTTCGAGAGAGCTCTTTTTTTTGTGTGTGTGTGTGTGTGTGTGTGTGTGTGTGTGTGTGTCTTACGATGTATAACGGAGAGGGACCACGGCCTAGGTATATCTAGGTATCGTATTGTAGCTACAACTCCCCAGGAGGAAGAGATGAAGTGGAGTAACTACGGGAGGCTATAGGCCACAGAGACGCACACAAGTCCTTTCCTAATTCTCTACTGAAGCTACCCAGAGAGAAAATGAACGATCCTTGCAACCAGGCAGCCCTCTGGTGTCCGCGGGGAATACTCTTTTCTTAGAGTAAGCATCCGCGCCATCTACCCGGCACCGCCACACACTGCGAGAACTGAAAGTACACCTGAAACATGAGAAGGGAATGGAATGAAAAGAAAATTAGAGAAAGTCTATCGTGGTAGATGAGAAACCACCCCAAGTATTCCTCTCACGACCAGGAAAAAACCACGAAAAACCCAAGGTCAGAGAAATATTGAACCCAGGACCTCCCGAATGCGAGGCTCATATTACCGTGGAGCCATCTCGTTCGGTTTAAAGTTTGCATAAAAAAAATGCAAAGAACAAGAAACAGAACATCATTTTGATCTAAAGGGATGAGTGCCGAGCAATGAAGCAATAACCAATCCCAAATCATTATATTCTGTTAGGCATCCTTCGCCATGCCTCCTCTAGGTATTAAAACACCTTACGTCACGTGTCACGTCACGTAAGCGCATCGTAATTCTTGTGTTAGCTGTGACTGGACACCCGCATTTGAGAATATATTTAACACTATAACACCTGAGATGATTTATTCGTGAAAAAAGACACATTCTTACGGCGATCTGCCTATTTACCGTAATAACTTTCATCTGTATTGTTTCCATGTTATATGAACTTTGATAACATTTTAAAGAACTTACTAGCTATTCACAGAAGATCCATAACATAGATTGGAGTTATAATGCTATTATTAAATAAAAACAATGAAATCCAGTTTTGACAAATCAAAAAATATCTAAGTAAAGTTGAATTAATTGTTCTTCCACGCAAACCGTGTGTTGGACAAGGTTGGAAAGGTAGAATCAGATGACTGAAAAATTCAATGACATCGCTGGAATTTGAACCACTGATCTCCCGGTTTCCGTCGGATTGCTCTAACCACTGAGCTACTATGGATAAATGCCGGTACGAACATTAAATTCCGCAACTAATTTGCATTTTGCCCGCTAAACCACAAGGACATTTCAAATTTGTTTGAGATGACATACCCCAATGGCAACTTACAATTCTCTAAGTATTTAAGTCCCGGACTTCATAGTTTCGACCACTCTTAGGTCAATTAATCGTATTAATTCTTAAATCTTTAATTATTCTTAACTCAAATTAATATGTTACTGGCATGTTGCCATGGTAGCTAAGTGGTTAGAGCAATCGGACGGTATCGGGAGACCCGTGGTTCAAATCCCGACGATGCCACTGAGTTTTTCAGTCATCTGATTCTACCTACCTAAGTAAAGTGTTACATCTCCACTTTGAATCCTTAGAAGATATTGGACCTGAACAGAAAATTTGACACAACTTTACTATTTGAGAGTGTACACACAACCACCTTGATTTAGACACCTAAAAAGCTTATTTCTGATGAGACCTTGATATTGAACCTTTAGACTGCATGTTACATTTCGTCTATCTGGGGCGTACCACTCCCTTGCTCCCAGATTCAGCTGAAACACTCCCTACTGCTACTCTGGTAGCAGACAACAAACTTGTATACCAGACAATAACCAACGTGCGTTTTCAGACGATCGTTTGTCTTTCCAGACAGGTAGTTGGCTGTAGTAATCCAGTCGCTTGACAACCAGGTTATCCTGACCTCGCCTGCTGGACTGCTAGTGTACTCGCCCCGCATTCACCACCTTTTGCAACTTTTGAGGTTAGAAATTCAATTTTGGCTCCGAATCTTAGGGATAGCCAACAGGACACTAAAATTCAAAATCATAAATATGGATTTTTGTGCTATTACCTAAACACTAAAAACTTTCTATTTAACTTTTCTAAGCTTTTAAAGCATGCCATATAGCGATTTAAATATCTGTCTGGAAGCCTTGCTTCCTATAAAGTTGTAGTAAAAAAAGAACGGTTTTGCTTGCAATAAAATGAACAAACTATTCAAGAGAGGTTTCTGGAACCTTCAAACACTAAATTAGCCGCAGAGAGGCAGAAAAAGACGAAGTAGGGCTTATATATGTACTAAATGATACTGCTTAAACAGCATAAAGTTCTAAAACAGTGTTATTTTAGGGTTGTAATTTTTAAACCCCCCTTTCTCGGGTTTTCATTTGTTGGCACATTCTCATTTTCAAATTATGCCGCACGATGCATCTACCTTTCGGAAGATATAAATTAATGAAATGATTTTATAACGGGTTAAAATATGAGAATTGTTTGTAACATGCTTAGTTGTGATGTTATTACACAAAAATACTTGTACTGCAAATTTTTAAGCAAAAAATTGAAGTATAATAGTAACACTTATTTTCACCCAAACTAGTAGGATAATTGAAAATTTATTTCAACAATTTATCAATGTATTATTAGAGTTATAAAATATCAACGTTTTCAAAAAATAATAATTTGTATCGTGTGGAGGAGTTTTTCAAAACAGTAAAAATAATTAAAACATAAATATATCCGCAATTAATTTAAAAATCTGATGTGTTACACTCACATGACTTTCTCTACTCTTGTACAAAATATTTTTACAAACGGTTATTCTCCATATGCTTCATGTTAATCGAGATGTTAATCTTACTGCTAATTTTCTGTAGGTGCAAGGTGAGTATGGTAGGCTTTAAGCGATAGTCAAATCCTTTAAGAGCTGATTGCTATGCGGCGCATTCCATTCCCATTTCAGAAAAGTATAAGTATTGGAAAATTTAAGGGAATAACTAGCAATATCTCGAAAATCGTTCACTCAACAAAAAAAATGTATATGACATAAATTGTGTATTTTAACGCGATCTACATTTTTGGTGTAGTAAAAGTTTGTCTATCTCTTATCGTTTACCAGTTATGCAAAAGTCGTTCACAATGAAGAATACTTTTGGAGACATTCCCGGAAAATTCGAGATATACATTTCATTTGTCATGAAAACATCTTAAACGTATGATATTTTAATCAAAATCGTTAGAGCCATTTTTGAGAAAATTAAAATTTTCGAAAAATTTTCCATGTAAAGGGTAATCTGGGGTGGGGGGTTTCTTGAAAACCTTCGTGTCTAATCTCTGGAAGATACTGAACCTAAATACCAAGTTTGGTGTTTATCCGACTATTCGTTTCTGAGTTATGCTGTTCACAGACTCACACATACAGACACACAGACTCACACACGGACATGTTTCCAAAAGTGCTTTTTATGGATTCAGGGAGCCTCAAAAGATATATTTCCAGTGAAATCTCGGTATCGAATTTTTGGGTGGAATACAATACTTCCCCTACTTACTATACGTAGTAGAGAAAGTAAAAATATGCATGACATTTTGTGTACATGTTCAACATTAAACCCTTATTGCTGTATTAATATGCCAAACGAATCGGACTGAAATTGTGCATTTTAGAAACTTCAAGAGCTTTCTTATAATTCTAATAGGCACTTGTTCAACATTAGTGAAATCATTTTTATAATCACTTATCCAAATGTACACAAGGTTCCATAAATCTACTCATTGGAAATTATAATCGCTTTAGGTGTATTCTGTGACGTAATGCTTTTGCTTTAACTAAGTGAGACACAGAATATTCGTTTTATAGGAAATTTATCAGGGGTGAGACAAACACTTTTAGAAATTGGATTAAATTCAATTAAATACGAGAGGTTGAAAAGAGTATTTTGGAGCACAAAATTCACAATTACAAACACACGATGATTATAATATTGTCCTATTAATCAATTTATATTTGATCTGTGGGCGAACCTCGCTTCCCTACTCGTTCCTTCTTGGCCAATGAATGTAAAAGTCATGTTCGATGCGGAGTTGAGAGAGTGGTTGCTATTCTATCAGTGTACTTACAAAAGTAGTGGAGCGAATGTACTTAGCGTCTAGGCCACATAATTGTGTATTCAGGTGGCTGCCTTAAATATTAAATTTAAGTTGAGTCATGTCTGTGATCTTTAAATGATGTATAGGGATGGAGAAATGAGCAGCCCTAATTAGAAGAATCAATATTACATTATTTCTTATTTCCCTAAATAAAGGGCAGAATGGTGACCTTTCATTAAAACAAATGTGTCTTGTGAAAAAAATTAAACCCAACACTTCTTTAAGTATGCCGATTTTAATTACCTTCATTATTAGATTTTTAGTTTATGGGTTTACCTTTCCTCTTTTTACTTTCTGTACTACGCATAGTAAGTAGGGGAAGTATTGCATTCCACAGAAAATTCGATACCGAGATTTCACCGGAAATACATGTTTTGAGACCTCCCGAATAAAAAAAAACGCCTTTTTAGAAAAAGGTCCGTGTGCGTGTCTGTGAAAAGCATAACTCAAAAAACGAAAAAGTCGGATAAATACCAAACTTGGTATTTAGGCTCAGTATTTTTGAAATATGCGACACGAAGATTTTGAAGAAAATCCCCCATCCCAGACTTCCCTCTACATGGAACATGTTTCCAAAATTTTTATTTTCCCAAAAATGGCTGTAACGGTTTTGATTAAAATATATATCTAAGACATTTTAATAAAAAAAATGTATAGGAATTATCGTATCTTGAATTTTCTGGAAATGTCCACAAAAGTCCTCTCTTTTCTGAATGGCTTCTGTATAACTGGTAAAACGTAAGAGATAGACAATTTGTTTTTCTACACAAGAAATGTAGAGCTCGTTAAAACACACAATTTATGTCATATACATTTTTCTTCTTCTTTTTTTTGTGATACTCCCAGATACTCCTTGTTATTTGTTTGAATTTTCCAATACTTATTCTTTTCCTCAAATGGGAATTCCTTATTCTTTTTTATGTCCTGGACATGCAAGAAAATGGAATGCTGCACATAGCAACCAGCTCTTAAAAGATTTGACTATCGCTTAAAGACTACCATATTCCCCTTGCACCTATAAGAAAATTAGCAATACGATAGTTTCTGCAAATTTTTATATTGATTAACATGAAGTAGTTGGAGAATAAGCGTTTATGAAAGTAGTTTGTACAAGAGTAGAGAAACTCAAGTGAGTGTAAAACATCAGATTTTTCCTTATGCTTTTTAGTTCACCGTCATCTTGCGTACCTTATCATCGGTCGTCCTATTTAAATGGTCTTGAACTATAAATGGTGCATAGAAAACGAGGTGGGATGTTCATATCTTAAATGAGGAAGTGTAAATTGCTTTCACCTTGACTTCAATATATTTTGGGCACAGTTAAGAACAGGCATAGAAATTCTTAAGCAATTGGCTTCAAGCAATCACTAGTCGGTCAGGATATGAGTGTGCTTGGAGGAGGGCGCCAGATTTTTTTGTTGACAATGCCGGGTAGGGATCAGAGGGAGTGAGAGGTAAGGCGATGGGGAAATGTATACATTGCACAACGAAAACAGTACTACATTTTGCAGGCCTCAGCCTCACTAGTAAATGCAACTCAGAACTGCGGATGTTTTCCTTACTCGACTGTCCTTCCGATGCCCCGCCCAGTTGTTCCGTAACGGTTTAGTTCCTCTTCCCCACTCATGCCGTGGCCGATTAGTACACTCAAACTGTTATCAATACAAAGAATGCAAACAGCAGTCCTGAGTTACTGACGCAGGTAAACACGGTCTGGTGGGTGTTGTCTGCAAACAACAACAGACTGAACGAGGAATAGCCTGCGATGTCCCTGCATGAATTCCAGCAGTTAAACTTCATTTCCTTTCATTCTGGCTTTGATGCTGTTCATGCCGGACTACACTGATTATGAACACCGTTCCATGTGACCACATGTAACAATGCAGAAGTATTAATATTATTAGTGTGGTTTTTTTAAATAATTAAATGATTAGGGTACAAATATGACAGAATTCCTTCGCATTTCTAAACCCACAAGTCTTATGTTGGATTCCCGGCTGGAGGAGGGAGATTTTCTCTAATGCTTTGAGTCCCTGTCTTCTCTTGAATATGTATGAATGTCTGTAATTCTAAGCATGCAAACGAAAGTAATAGAAACCAATGTTAAGAAATATATCACAATATTGTATATCTTGTTGATGTGCAATTGTTCGCAAGCCAAAGTTGCCGATATTATCTTAGATATTAAATGCAACAAACCGAAGACATATTAAAATATAAAAGACCGTTGTGTTAATTCACCAACAGAGCCCGATTTTACACAATCTGTGTTCACAACACAAGAGATCATGTAATTAATAACGCATATGAAGCGACGCCTAAAATGTTTCCTCAGACATAACAAGGTTTAAACGAGGCTTTCATTTTACATTTCATGATCTCGCAATTTTTACTTTCTCTACTACGTATAGTAAGTAGGGGAAGTATTGTATTCCACCCAAAATTTCGATACCGAGATTTCACCGGAAATACATGTTTTGAGACTCACTGAATCCAAAAAAAGCATTTCTGGAAACATGTCCGTGTGTGTGTCTGTGTCTGTGTGTCTGTGTGTCTGTGAACAGCATAACTCAAAAACGAAGAGTCGGATAAACACCAAACTTGGTATTTAGGTTCAGTATCTTTCAGAGATGCGACACGAAGGTTTTCAAGAAAATCCCCCCCACCCCAGACTACCCTTTACATGGAAATTTTTCGAAAATTTTAATTTTCTCAAAAACGGCTCTAACGATTTTGATTAAAATATCATATGTTTAAGATATTGTCATGACAAATAAAATGTATATCTCGAATTTTCTGGGAATGTCTCCAAAAGTATTCTTCATTATGAACGACTTTTTCATAACTGGTAAACCATAAGAGATAGACAAAGTTTACTACACGAAAAATGTAGATCGCGTTAAAATACACAATTTATGTCATACATTTCTTTTGTTGAGTGAACCGTTTGCGAGATATTGCTTGTTATTCCCTTAAATTTTCCAATACTTATACTTTTTCTCAAATTCGTTATTCATTTTTTTTATGTCCTGGACATGCAAAGAGATTGGAATGCGCCACATAGCAACCAGCGTTAAAATATTTGACTATCGCTTAAAAGCTACCATATTCCCCTTGCATCTACAAGAAAATTACCAATAAGATTGACATCTCGATATCTCCATTAACATGAAGCATATGGAGAATAAGCGTTTGTAAAAATAGTTTGTACAAGAGTAGAGAAAGTCATGTGAGTGTAACACATCAGATTTTTTTATGCAATTCCCTTCCGACGCTTTTGGAGGAAACCGACGCGAAGGCGGGAGGCGCCGTTCTGTCCGCATCGAATTCCTGGGTCTCCGTTCAGCGCGGCGACAAAGTGTGTGCAATTCTTTATGTTGTATATAACCAGCCAGTACAGCTGACTAATGTTTTAATTCCTAAAGAAGTATTCAATTAACTACAAAGAGATCTCGCAGTAAGGGAATGACTCTGCTCTTATTAAAGAGACATTCTTTTGGAGAATTTGTAGCTGCTGAATCAAATTTAAAGAATAGGGGTGCTGTTAAGTACTTGTGTGAGTAGTCATCCACGCTCTAATTGCTTAAGAACAAAAACAAAAAGTTTAACTAATTGAAACAAACAAATCAAACGTTAGCTTGATCTGTGGAAATCTCAAAATTAGATGGACATTATAAATATTATACAGTGAAATAGTGCTTGGTAAGAAACCATTATTTTACTTGTGAATAATAAATAATTTCTCTCTGTTTTAAAGTATCTGCTAATCTGTAGAAAAAGTCCATAGGATATTACAAAATAATCTTAACTCGTGAATAATGTTATCACTGAACCAGTGAATCGTGTAATCTTTATGAGCTTATAATTCATTTGAAAAACATATGATGCGTTAATTTACAGGACTTTCTCTAGCCGCTACCGTTTATTTTTATACAGCTTCTAGAAAGTATTCTTGACAAATCTTAATTTTCTATCTACTTTGTGTTACTCGAAATAAACGTGGGCAGAAATAGTTTCGTTACACACTTCTTTGTAGGTACTATGGGGTATACAAGAGGCTGAGCGATAGTCAAAATCTTTAAAAAGCAGGTCGCTGTATGCTGGCTTTGAAATTCCATACTCTTTCCATGAGACGAGGAACAACTGAATAATGACTGCTCTCCTAAAAGTTTTGAAACATTAAAACCAATAATAACAAATATCTCGGAAATGGTTGATGCCACAAAACTTTATTTAAGGATAACGAGATGTAGTTCTATTGTACAGTTACATCTCATATGGTTCACCAGTTACATAACAGTATGCAAAATTCATTCATAATGAAGAGGACTTAACGGACTATTCGCAGAGAATTTAAGATACACATTTTAGTAGTCAATTAAATATCTTAAATATTTGATAATTTGATAAAATTCATTATAACCGTTTATGAGAAAATCAAAAACAAAGAAAATTTTGCCATGTAAAGGGTGGGTTGGGATGAGAGGTTTTCTTGAAAATCTTCGTGTTTCACTCTTGGAAGATGCTGAACTTAAACACAAATGGCCGTGTGCACCATTCTCGATCAAGATTTTACCGTGGTAAAATATGGACTTTACCGCGGTGAACGGTGCATCGACGCCGGTAAAAGTTTATCGAGAATTTTACCGCGGTTAAATCTGACGAATAGATACACTCCATTTTCGTCAATGAATACATTCTGATAAAGTTAAATTAATGTACTTTGTAATGCTTTAAGGCCTTTTTGTGACAGGTGCCTTAAATATCCTGACCCAAGACGTAACGAAAATCCACACAATCACGGTGTTACACATCATAAATATATCAGTTGAAGCATAGTTCCAAGAACAAGGCAGAAATAAGGAGAGTCACCAATGGATTTACTGTAATTACTACATTTAAAGAATATTAAGTACGTTGATTGCATAGGTATATGAATCCAGTAACCTAAGACATCAGTATCGAAATCTAAAATCTGAAATCGTCATTGTGGTGCAGGGGTAGCGTGTGCGCCACTCATTCGGGTTCAAACCTTTTTGGGAATTATGCATTTTTCCCCTTTCTTTTTTCTGCCTGTCTTTCAGTGAATATCGTCTAAGCTAACTGGAATATAATCAGTGTGGAAAGAAAGAAAAAACGTCTATAATAGTTCAGCATATTTTTCTTTTCAATTGTAAGGCCAGCTTTTCCCACGTGTCCATCTTAAAGTTATTGATTCTGTCTCTGTCGTACTTTCTATCTTTTATTAAGAATTGATGTTAAATTTAATAACATAGTGGAGAAACTTGGGTCTGTTTTTGCTTTCCTCCATTCCACGCTGAACTACATGCATGCGTTTCAGCAAAGAGGTAGAACAAGTGAAAAACAGACGACATGATGCACATCCGGGTGCGTTCAGTTGAGTTTACCTGCAATGAACGATGCGTTCAACCAAGGGGAGCGCCTGCCAGTAACCACGGTCACCTAAACAGTGAACATTGGTGCACCGCTGTGTGATGATTACTCCGGTGAAATTCTTACCGCGGTAAGCTGAAGGTCCCTGAAGGGTTTGTTTAACGAGAATGGTGCACACGGCCGTAAGTTCGGCATTTATTCGACGTTTTGTCTTTGAGTTGTGTCATTCACACACACACACACACACACACATACACAGTGCGCACGGACCTTTAGTTTGATTTATTTTTATTTAGGATCTCGAAACATGCATTTCCGGTGAAATCTCGATATAGAGTTTTGGGTGAAATAGAATACTTCCTCTACCTACTATAAGTATATTCTACAGAAATTAAAAATACATGCTCGAAGCAAAAGTTTTAGCTATAGGTATTTAACAGCGCAAGGTTTTAAATGGTCTCTGAATGAATTCATTTAAAGAACTGAAGTGAAACTTCCGGGAGGGCTAAATACCTTGACTTCTCAATATAAAACAAATTACGCCCTCCAAAGGTCACCCTGTTTTGACCAGTGCAATGCAATGAGAAATCATTACTGTTTTATATCCGCTTCGGGGAAAACATATTTTTATTTCGGTTATCTAAAGCAGTGATGTCAGGAGAAATACTTTTTAGAGTCAGTTTATTAAATAAAACACACATGTTTGTCTGTATAAAACTACAGTATATGGCGAGATTCCTACACATCCTATAATTTTCAACTAAAACTCCAGCTCTCCCTTCTTAGCCGTACCATCAGCATTAGAGTCCATGAACAAAGCCAACTAATTTTAATACCCACTGCAAGATTTATAAGGTTGCTAATTCACACACATTAATTCATTTCTCTTTGTTCGCATTTGCCTTATAATGCTTCCCTGTGGATAGAATTAGCTCGAGTATGTTACAAAAGCATTAACAAAGCCTGTCAATAGCGGACATAAAATATTCGTGCTGCAAGCCGTTGACATGTTGTCAATAACGTTACTTATTGTTGAGCTCAGCTATTAATCTCTTGGGCTCAATACATCAAATATCCATTTTTTACCTGCTTTTTGCCAGTCCCTTGGGACTGATTTAAAACTGAAACGGTTAATCGTTTAGTATTACAGGGTCTAAAATCACCCAACAAATCCCTGTTAGGCTGACATATGAAACTCTTCTGTAAATTATCTAGTTTACATTATGTTTTTTATTTAAAAAAAGTGATTATTGCAACTTATATTCCTTTAAACTATAGTTGAATGTATTGCAACAGACTGCAGAAAATTTAGATGTAATGGAAATATAGAATCGGACTGAAAAATTCAATACCATAGCCAGAATTTCAACCACGGATCTTCCGGTTCCCGTCCGGTTGCTCTAACCAACCGAGCTACATACATGGCGACATGTCGATATGACATTAAATTCCCCAACTGAGTGGCATTTTTTTCCGGTAAACCACAAGGAGATCTCAAATGCTTTTGAGATGACATACCCCAATGGCGACTTACAATGTCGTACCTTACTTTAAGTCCCGGGCTTCATAGTTTAACCAACTATTAGGTCAATTAATGACAGTTAATTGTTCTTCCACATAAGTCGTGTGTAGGACAAGGTTGGAAAGGTGGAATCAGACAAACAAATCTGTGATACATTCACATGACTATCTCTACCCTCTATCGTTTATTAGTGGGTACATAAACTATTCTTAGTAAAGCTTATTTTTCTATCTACTGTACTTTAAACCAAATAAACCTTTGCAGAAATAGCTACATTACACATTTCGTTATAGATACAAAGGGAACAGCGATAGTCAAATGTTTAAGAATTGGACGCTATATGTTGCCTTGAAATTTCATACTATTTCCATGCAATCGCGAGAAACAACTGAATGTTGACAGGACTTAAGAGAATTACTTACAAATGAACAATTCGAACCTGTAATAACGGATATCTCGGAAATGGCTTATGCCACAAAAACATAATTGAAATAAATTGTGTGTTTTAAACGGATATGCATTTGCTTCTTTCTTTTTCGGCTATCGCTTAACGTTTACCAGTTATACAAAATTCCTTCAGAATGAAGAGGACTTCTTAGGCTATTTCCAGCAAATTCAAGGTTTAAATTTTATTTCTCACGTAAATATCTTTCGTATATCGCATTGAAGTCAAAATCTTAGAGCCATCTTTTAGAAAATAAAACATGTAGAAAAATGTTCCACGTAAAGGTAGTTTAGGGGGGGGATTTTCTTGAAAATCTTCGTGTGGAATCTTGGTATTTATCCGACTTTACTTTTCGTTTTTGCGTTCACAGACAACACACACACGGACATTTTACTGAAATTGCTTTATTTGGATTCAGGGGGCATAAAAACATGTATTTCCGGTGAAATCTCTAAATCAAATTTGGGTGGAATGGAATACCTTCTCTACCTACTATGTACATGGTAAAGAAAGTAAAAATGCGAGTTAGTTGGGGAATTTAATGTAATGCGGTTGGTTAGAGCAGCCAGACGGAAATCGGAAGTCCGTGATTCAAATCCCGGCTATGACATTGAATTTTTCAGTCTGATTCTACCTTTATAACTTTGTCCTACACAAGATTTGTGTGGAAGAACAATTACTAACTATTGATTGAACTAATAGTTAAACTTTGAAGCCTGGGACCTAAAATACTTACAACATTGTAGTCATCATTGGGGTATGTCCTCTCAAAATTATTTGAGATCTCCTTGTGGTTAAGCGGGAACAAATGGGGGTCAGTTGGGGAATCTAATGTCATGACGCTGTTGCCGTGGTAGCTCTGTTGGTTAGAGCAACCGGACGAAGCTGGAAGATCTATGGTTCGAATCCCAGCTATAGCATTGTATTCTATAGTCTGATTCTACCTTTCCAACCTTGTCCTACACGCAGCTTTGTGAAAGAACAATTACCATCTAGATGTAATGCTTATACTCTGATAAAGAGTGCACTCAACTGAAATATGTCACGTGTTTAAGAATGCTATCATCGCCATCATCTCCTTATCAAATACATCAAGACTCAAACCGGTCTGAAAGTAGGCGCGTGGATGAACTGGAGTGTGTTTCATGTTAAGAGATTTCAATAAAAAAAAAAAAAAACCATTAAAGAAACTACAGTCAACGAGTTGTTTACCACGTCAGAGTTCCCAAAAGGACCATAGGGAACTTTAGAAACGAAACAATTTAAAAAGTCTTGTGTGTTACATTCACATGTCTTTCTTTACCCACCCACTTTAGCTTCTGCAAACCATTCTTAGGCAAACTTATTTTTCTATCTGTTTCAGGTTAATCAAGATAAAAATTTTCAGATATAGCTCCATTACAAATTTCTTTGTAGGTACAAGAGGGTAGAGAAAATCGAATCGATAGTCAGGTGTTTAAAAGCGACTCGCTATGGCTTTAAAATTCGATTATATTTCTATGACATCGCGAAAGTGAATAGTGACAGGATTTTATTGAACAACTGAAAACGACATCAACGGATATTCGAAAATGACATATAAAAAATATTTGAAATAAACTGTGTGTCTTAAAGATATCCTCATCTTTGTGGCATGTTTTTGACTATCTTAGCGTTTAGTAGTTATACAAAATTACATTAATTTCCTTCTGAATGAAGCGGAGTTCACAGATCCACATAGTTTCGTATACGTTTTATTTTTCATCTTACGTATACCTATGGTATTTTAATCAAAACCATTAAAACCATTTTTGAGAAAATTAAGAAATTTTCAATAGGATTTTTTGTTTTTGAGTTATGCTGTTGACACACACACACACACACACACACACACACACACACACACACACACGGATTTTTTCTTCTTTTTTTTCTTTTGAGAATGTGCTTTTCAGGTTCAGTGAACCTCAACCTCGGGTGAAATATCCATATTGATTTTTTTTATAGAATAGCGAGAAAGTAAGCTTTACAGAAGCTAAGGATAACATTAATGGTGAAATATTATTAGAATCAAATATTGGAATTAACTTATTAGAAATTATTCCTGCTAATAATTGTTATGCGGCGTCCTCTGGGAAGGGTAACATTTTAAGGAGATCTGCTTACAACCGGAACATTTTAATGCATGTATATTTCTAAATAGTGCAGAACAAAACTTCTCTTCTATATTTTGTAGAGTGACTATGAAAATAAATGACAATGGATGGAGAAAGCGGTGTGCTAAGGTGCATACGATTTTAGACACTAAATGGTCAAAGGTTTAAGCACAAAAAGAGCTATTATGCTGTTAATTTTAGAATTCGTACTCGCTTTTAGTGAACGAAGCAAGAAAGAATGTAATGTGACATTTTAAGTGAAAGTGCAGAAGCGAATCTGAAAGCAAAGGAAGTGGTTTGGTGTAACAACGTTAAAATGTCCATTATATCACTAATTCGTGGGTGACGTCATTGGAATCTCGCGAGTGGATTGAGACGCGAGCGGGCGCCGGCAGTTCGGCGCGGTGTTCGGATCAATACCGGCCATACAGCGCTCTACACTGCAGGATAGCCACTCGCAGAACTCGCCTAGATGCGTCTCCATAGAAACTATATTTACTGTTTCCAAGATTCCACCAACTAACTACTTTTGTTTTCACAAAAAGGCATGATTTCACCTCCAATCGTAAAGTGAGCTAATGTCCGAGGGGCCTCTCATTTTCCACACACTTTCATTGAAAACAAATGGTCGACTTGACATCGAACATTGTCAGCAATGAGGTCACGATGAACGATACAATGAGTACTTAACATTTCAATATACCATTTCACTGCGAAAAATGTTAGAGATGCAACAAAGAATATTCTGGAACTAGTACAGTCCACAAGAATTTATATTAGTGACATTTTGACGAAATGCAAATACCGGTGGCCCACACAAGCCGTCCTTATTTGAAGTTAGTTTACAGCGAATAGCACGGATACTAAAGGTTAGCCTAAGCAGAACTGCAAAGGGGACTCCACACCGACAGAGAGGAGACCGCTAAATGAAATACCAATGCTTGAAAACGAAGACTTTAGCTCAATTACTGCTCCCAAAGCTCATTCGGTAGAGAAACTGCATCTGTACGAGGCGTTCCAGGTTCGATTCCCAGTTGGCTCCAGAAAGTTGTCTTTAAACAAAAACATTTCTCGGCTTGTTCAGGAGCTAGTGCTTAAATATGAGAATACCCATGTGTATGAGTGTTTGTGTGTGTGTGTGTGTGTGTTTGTGTGTGTAGCGGGTGTGTTATTGGTCATTTAATAACATATTCACCCATTAAGAAGAATTCAGGATAGCCGCTTGACGTAAACCTGAGCACACGTGTTAAGTCATTTAGTTCTATGACTTATCTACAATAAGTACAACTATATGGCGCCAATTGGTGTCGCAGAGTTAACAAAATTTCTATTTTTATTATAATGATATAAAGGTGCGTTAGAATTAGATTTTAATATTTGTGTATTATTCATAATAAACATGTGCAAAAACATGTCCGTCTTGGTGGACGAATTGATCTAAGGGCCTCTCAGGCCCACGTTCTACCTGGAATTATCCTGCACTTCTTAAGATCATCTCTGTACGTCAACAAAACAAAACAAAACAGAGAAAGAGAGAGAGAGAGAGAGAGAGAGAGAGAGAGAGAGAGAAATGGTGCGTTGGAGACAGATGCCGCATCTGAAAATGTTCAGAATACAGTCTTCGACCCTCAGCTGCATTTTGGTGATCTCCGCAAACATCGTAACCATATCCGTGTGTTCGTTATTGTTATTGGTGAACATTACCTTTTTGTCTGAATGACCTGGTTCGAACTGCAAGCAGACGACTACACGATACTTATCAGTACGAAACTATTACGTAAACACATGCAGACATAAGCACTACCTATGTGACTTCGCTTCGTACCTGCACTGCCCCTTTGAATATCAGTAATGCGGCAACATCTCTTGCACCTATATATTGCGAGAAACTAAAACTGCAAAGGACAGCTTGTTTGGGCCAGCTGGTACAATTGGTAAAATAAAAAATAAAATAAAAATTATATTTATTTATTACTACAGTAATTTTGAGAAAACTAATAATTATGTGCTGAAGCTTTCCTGGCGGTGTGAATGCTCTAGATTTTCGCAAGCTTCTAATCAACTCTAGAGCATAATTATATACACAATTTGAACTGAAGTGGGATTTTTCTCGAGTGGAAAGATTTTCATCACGAGCTTAAGAGTGATGAAAATTCCACGAGTATAAAAAATCCCACATTCCATAAGTCACGTACATGTGTTTATTTAAAAACCATAAACAAATTCACAATTACAGTTTTACGAAATAAAAGTCAAAATATATTTTGGAATTTAATTTTAGAACCTGTATTCAGCATAAACAATTAAAGTCTACAAAGCGTGTTCTCAAGAGGAATTTCCCGTTTAAAAACTGAATTTGAAAAATCTGTACCTCTCGCATTTGAAACTGTTTTGCTATAATTTTTATTTCGCTTTGAATTTTTGAAAATTACAGAAAGCTGAACTTTCCAAAGATGAAGTAGTAAGTTTCTGCTCCAAGTATGGAAACCAATTTGAAGTAGTTATTTTATTGTAGGTGTTGTATTGTAGTTCAACTGTTGGGGAGCCGAACTTGAAGTAGTTGCAACCGCACGTATGGTAAAAAGTTTCCGGTAGCCTTCGTCCCAAATTTAAAAATATTAACTTTGTAATTTCTCTGTTTCTTTAAATACTATATATTTATGTTTGCCTCGGCTACGTCAGTATTATTGTTAGAGAAATGGATTTCTTAGCAAGGAGGTGGTGCGACTGAAGAATGTAGGCTTACAAAAATTATAATTTTTAATTCACTCCTTTTTATTAATTCTTGACACGATTTTAATAACACTTCACTGATATAGAGAGCTGTAAGATTCTTTTATTAAATACTTGCACTTTTTAAACACGTAAACTATTTTTCTCACACAAAATACGTATTAAATTTCTCCAGGACACATCTCGCGTCTGATTAGTAACGCTGTCTGCTTGCAACGCGTCCAGTTATGAGCGCTGTCTACAAGCAACTGACTTGATTTCAACCGCTTAAATTTGTAAATTTCTGTATTTCAAAACTCTGATTGGTTATTCTTAATCCAATAGAATACTTGTATTTAACTTAAGCTTTTTTCTGATTGTTGATTGGCTATTTTATTAACTGTCACAAAAAATTACATTATTGTTGCTCCAAGAATGACTAGTAACATTATTACACTTTCTTACTCATTATTGCCTCAAGGTTACCTCATTGTTAGCAACTTTTAACCTATTATTCTCATAGCTCCTACATTATTTAATTGCGTAATACATTCACATAACATTGTTACACATGTATACAATAATATAAATATATACAATGACTGTAATATACACGTTTTATATATTGTTACGTACATATATTGCTTTAAGGCAATATATGTACGTAATATTTTGTATTACATAATTTGATTGAAACCATTTAAGTGTTAAAAATACTGCCTCAAAGATGACCAATCGTGCACGGGTGTTTTAACTGCTTCAAATGCAAACAGCAATATATATATATATATATATATATATATATATATATTCCTAAAGTTTAAAACTTTGAATAGAAAGTTTGTGATTTTTCATTTTAATTGTCCATGTCGTACAAAATTGCTATGTAGCTGTTTTGTGTTGTACCGCAGTGTTTGACTTATTTACAGAAAATAATGAGTGTTTGTAAATTTTGCAAGCAAAACGGAGAAACATCCAAGAAATCAGAAAACGGAAACAGAGGGGGGAATGAATGGAGGACTTTAAAAGAACTGAATTTAATTCAAAAATATTTAATTGTAATTTTTTTAAAGAAGACGCTATTTAAAAAAGTACGAAAAAGGTTCCTGCATTTGTTGTCCTCTATAGTTTCCACCTCTATATTTGCTAACTTTTTCCTTGCTTGGTGGCACCTAATATGTAATTTTTATATTCCTGCCACTGATGAAGGCTGTCGGTGTGCTGAATGTTACTGGTAGTTAGTAATGCGGCCAAAGTCGCAAGAAGAAACTCTATGTACCAGAAGTTTCGCATTTGGAGAATTCCAGCAATATATTACCTAATTTTCATAGCGCGATAGAGAAAAACCATTCGAATAGATGTATAAACTTTCTTTTTTCCAAGGGAATCAAAAGTATGCTTCCAAGACATCAATCCGGGTTGAGGCGTGGTTGACCCGAAAATGTTCTATTCCTTTTTTGTTTTTATTATTTATTAAATAATTGACGAATAGCCTCGTATGAATTTTTGCATTTAATTGCAATTCTGTAAAAGAATTTCTAAAAAATAAAGTATTGCCCTATTGCAGAATGTTTATTTTTACAAACCGTGCATGGAAGAGAAAGGTTATTTTAGTGTAATTTGAGTTAAATACACCAAGTTTGATTGGTGTAGTATTTCCAGTGATTTTAAAGATTCATTTCATGATTTATGCAGTAATTTCAGTTACAAATTATTTCATGTAGAAGGGAAAAAAGGTGTAGTAGCTAGTCCTCTCATACCTAACTCGTTGATGTCAAGTGCATTACTTTTCCGCGCTCTGCTTATAACACAGAAATAACACTGAATTTCAACTTTAATATACATTTCATGCCCTGAAAGGACTTTCAAGCGATGGCCATTTGCTTTCTCGAGTATCTGAACGTTTGTTTATTAACTAGCTTTGTCAGACTTCAAGATTTTAAATTATATAGGAGTGTTGTTAATAGTAAATAGAGCAAGTATGAAAACAAAATAAATTGATATAGAGATTTCATCATAATGCACGTTTTAAGGTATCCTAAATAAAAAATTCTAGAAAAAACTGCGTGTGTGTGTCAATAGCATACCAAACTTGTATTTAAGTTCAGCGTCTTCTAAGGATCCCCTTACCCCAAAACTTCCCATTACATGGAAAAACTTTTGTATATTTTATTTTCTCAAAAATGGCTCTAACGGTTTTGATTAAAATACTAAAGGTTTAAGGTATCTTCATGACAAATAAAATGTCCTGAATATTGAATTTTCTGAGAATAGCTTGAAGTTTGCTCCATTCAGAATGGATTTTAAACCATAAAACCATAAGAGATGGGCAAAAAGTTACTATACAAAAATGTAGACTAATTAAAACATAAATCTATGTGAAATTAATTTTTTGTGGCACTTAGCATTTAGAAATGTTACATAATTGGATAATAAAAAATGTATACACTTTTGCTCTCGCCGGAATTAAAATAGTTGACTTTTCTAAACTAGTAGTTATGCAAAATTTAATACATGTTCAGAGGGTCCCTCAAAGCTCTGGCCGGGAATTGCAAGCAGTCTTGTGCGAATGAACTCAAGGCCACGGGCTCTTCCACTTATCGGACATGTGGCAGCGGACTTCAGTCAGCTGTTATTGCTTCTTGTGTATAGTCGCGAGACGCGTGTGTATTTGTTGCGATTGAATTATCGGATTATTACAACACAGAAATGGTACTCAAATTTTCGCTTGAACAAAGACTTTTTATGTATGACACGTATATGAAAACCGACTCGTGTTGACTGGTGTGTAGGCAAATTCACGATAAATTTCCTAGTTTTCCAGTTCCGCGTAGAGAAACAGTTAGGTATCTAGTGAATAAAGTGAAGAGAACGGGATCCTTTAATGTTGTAAGTTGTAAAAAGAAACGAAAGGTTCTAACGGAAGAAAAATTAAAGGATTATGGCGGCTCGATCGCCTGATCTTACTGTGTGTGACTTTTATCTGCGGGGAACTCTCAAAAATAGAGTCTATAGGAATAATCCTCGCATCATAGACGATCTTAACAACAATACAAGAACAGAAATTAAGGAAATTAGGCAACAAGCAGGAACTTATGCGTGTGAATGGTAATTTCATCAGAAGGTGCCAAGAATGTTTATCTGCCAAGGGAAACCACTTTCAGCACCGACTGTGAAAAAGGTTAGTACTGATAAAACAAAACGTAATTATGTTTAATAGGTAATCAATATATCGTAATAATCATCACAAAATCAGTAATAATATGGTATCAGTATCAATAATGAGAATAATAAACAGATGCACTGAATATAGCGCGCGGAACACGCATCGCGATTACCGGCAAGATAGCTGAGGGATCGCGCGCGAAACAAGCATCGCGACTGCCGGCCACATGGCTGAGGGACCGCTCTGTATTTCTCTTTCAAAAATACCTTGTCGGACCGATGTTCATGATCGCTCGTTTATGTTCTACATAAATGCAAATCAAAACAAACTTGAACAAATTTAGGAATTTTGTACCACATGGTCTTTATCGGCACAATATGTATGTATGTATGTATATAACACAAGTTCAGTCAGGCTATTTTCCCTTGTACTCATAAAGATATGGTACTTGTGACAGATGCGGCAATATAGCCTTGAAGAAAAACGTTTGTACAAAAGCGAAATGGTAAGTTGGGACTGCCAGTAATTGTATGGACTTTGAATAAAGCTGCTTTTTCAACCTAAGTTTCTGACGTCTTCCCTGCTTTATCTGCATATTTCGATGACTGAGTCGGCGGGAATCCAAATAACGGTTCAAATTTTATGTTACGATTATGTGTCCCCTCTTGCTTCTAAATGCGAAATATCACACTCAGCGCTTAACGATCCAATTTGTTTACTCAATTGGTGCCATGTGCTGGCAGAACCAGCACACGTTTCCGCCATTTTACCTCGCACTAGATATCGAATGACACTTGCGCAAATCTCAGATTTAAAATTGCTTTATAAGATACAATTTACGCTTGATTTAGCTCATGGACGTTAATAGTATTGAGTAATGAAATTTTCCTAAGGTAAGTTTGCTATCGTTTGTCTCCAAAGTGTCTCTCTTGAAGGGACTATTTTCTGTAGCAGCAAGGGAAAGTTATATAGCACGTGGTTATGTTTACGTCGGGACAAAGGTAAGAGGGAACGTGTAATAAGTCGTATGTATCTGCCTGGGGCTTTCGCCTGACGAATAGACCGCTCCGTTGCAAAGCTAAGCTGCGAGCTCATTGGAGATAAGGGGCAGCTAGGAATGGCGAAGGGAAAATGTCTTCATGTGTGGAGGGTTTGAAAGCAACAAAACATGAAATAAAGAACGCCCTAAAAGTAATATATTCGAATATATGAACAAATGTTTAGCATTACTGTAAAATAAACACACATTGTGGCTTTTTGACAAGAAATAAATGAAGCAATGCATCCTTTTGTCACTACTATGAAAAGGACGCATAATCCAAATCCATAAACTCCCACTGCAGTGTTGCTGTACGCTATGCTGAATCTGAGCTGGTGTTGTAGGAACAGACTTTGCTTTATTTTTATTTTAAGCGATTTAATTTTTCTATCTACAGTATAAGCACATGATTTATAGCATTATACCCCATATACACACACGAAATATTTCATGAGATTTGCTGTTATAGGCTTCATAAAGAAAAGCAAACTTTAATTTCGTGTGTACATGCATTCAAAAGATACGATGCGTACTCACTGCACTGCTTATTCCTTTTTTACTTTCTCTACTACATAGAGTAAGTAGGGGAAGTATTGTATTCCACCCTAAAATTCGATACCGAGATTTCACCGGAAATACTTGTTTTGAGAACCCCTGAATAAAAAGAAACATTTTTGGAAACATGTTCTGTGAACAGCATAACTCAGAAACGAACAGTCGGATAAACATCAAACTTGGTATTTAGGTTCAGTATCTTCCAGGGATGCGAAACGAAGGTTTTCAAAAAATTCCCCCACCCCAGATTACCCTTTACATGAAACATTTTTCAAAATTTTTAATTTTCTCAAAAATGGCTCTAACGATTTTGATTAAAATATCATATGTTTAAAATATTTTTATGACAAATGAAATGTATATCTCGAATTTTCTGGGAATGTCTCCAAAAGTATTCTTCATTGTGAACGAATTTTGAACAACTGGTAAACCATAAGAGATAGACAAAATTTTACTCCACAAAAAATGTAGATCGCGTTAAAATACACAATTTATGTCATATACATTTTTTTTGTTGGGTAAACCATTTTCGAGATATTGCTTGTTATTCGTTTAAATTTTCCAATACTTATACTTTTTCTCAAATTCGTTATTCATTTTTTTTTTGTTCCTGGTAATGTAAAGAGAATGGAAATACTCCACATAGAACCACTTCTTAAAATATTTGACTATCGCTTATAACCTACCATATTCCCCTTGCATCTACAAGAAAATTAGCAATAAGATTAACATCTCGATATCTCGATTAACATGAAGAATATGGAGAATAAGCGTTTGTAAAAATAGTTTGTACAGGAGTAGAGAAAGTCATGCGAGTGTAACAGATCAGATTTTTTTTGTAATATCTGCTGTTTCAACAATACGCATATGGTTAACTACCTTCGGGGAAACCTCGTTCCAACAAGTGATGGCTGAACCCAGCGGGCTAATATTAATTACTAATTAGGAATATGTACAATGGAAGGAGAGGAACTACATCTTTTATCGTGAAATTCGAAGCACGTTCATTCTTAGGAATAGTTCACACGAACTACCCAAAGGTGAAGACTTAGAAAGGGCCGAATTAAAATCGTCAACTCATAGCTGGGAATCACACCGCAGACCCTCAGCACAAGAGCCACAACTAAAACCACTGAGCTACCCCCCACCTTTTGTTTGTCATATCTTCATTATGGAAGATATGTTGCTTAAACTGATGGCAAACATTTGCTCGTGCCTCCGAAGATATTAATGTTAGGATTTATGTTTATAGGAAATGTTTGTGTTTTGCTGCATGTTAACTCCTTTCCTAATATTGGAACCTTTGTTAAACATTCTTTATACACATTCTGTTCATATATGCACAAAAGCTTGTCTAATCTAGCTAATTGCAATATCTACCTTAAACTTGGTACCTCAAACGCCTAAACCTTTCCGTTACCTAACTTCATAATGTCCTATTGCCTAAGTTTTCTTCTACACTAAAGAAAGAAAATGAACCAGGCATGAAGAAGCACAGGGAAAAGAATTCCATCGGCGTGCTCCAATGAACTAATAAGACTCAGCCCTAAACGCAAGCAATTACTGGCTAAGGGAAACATTTCATTACAGAGTTCACTGCAGTAACAGGCCACGGAACAAAGCCATTTTTGCAATAACGCCCTTTTCGGATGCGGTATAGTCTTTCGCCGCATTATCTAGTACCGTAAATACCATAACGTATTTTATTATGACACAGTTTTTGGCCCCATCACTGAACATACACTGGTGTGCAAAACCTAAGAACGAAAGTAATCTTCGCATGCTGTGACACTGCCAAGTAACATGGCTCGATGAAACTTGAATTATACACAGAGGGAACTGCTACGGTATGCTACAGTAGGCAACTAAACGAAATATGCAATGAGACGAACAGAAATGCCACTTTTATTCATAGACCACAAGCTACACTAAAGTCAATACGACATATAATGGCTCTATAGATTTACATGCTGCTTAAAAGGGCGTATGATCACCACGGACAGCAATCTGTGCTCTGCATCGTCCTCCCATGCTGGCCACAAGGTTGATAAGCAGTTCTTGTGGTAGGGCGTTCCATTCCTCCACCAGCGCCTTTGAAAACTGTTGGATGGTATTGGGGCATGTGGATGTGCTGCAATGCGTCTCCCCAAAGCATCCCACACGTGTTCAATGGAATTTAAATCGGGGGAACGGGCAGGCCAGTCCATTCGCCGAATATCCTCTCTTACTAAGAAATCCTCCACCTGCGCTGTTCGATGCGGTCGCGCATTTTCATCCGTAAAATGAAGTCAGGGCCGACTGCACCAGATGAGGGTATGTCGAGAATCACCACTTAGAGTGAACCTGCTCTCATTCGAGAAGAACACGCGACCCCATTCCTCGTTGGTCCAATTTTGATGCCCATGGGACCATCGTAAACGGTGCTGACGATGTGCGGATGTCAATGGAACACAGCGTACCGGCTGTCAGGCAAAGAGACCACCTCTGTGTAGTCGCCGTGCCACTGTGTATCGTGAGAATGCGTGCCTAGCTGTCCTGTTAAATGTGGTTGCAATTGTACCTGCTGTTTGGCGTGGATCCCTCATTGCCTGTTGCACAATATAGCGGTCATCTGCTGCTGTAGTTGAGCGTGGTCGATCACCATCTCTCCTTGGGACAGCAGTGCCTGTGGTTTGGAAGGTTCCCCATGCACATGAAACAATACTGTGAGCAATTCCAAACTTCTGAGCAACACTCGTCACACTTCGCCCTTCTTCCAGTTTCCCGATGATTCTTCCCCGTGTGAAGTCATCCAAATGGTATCTACGGGCCATGTTGCAATGAAGAACACCACTACAGTGTACCGTAACAACTCGCTAATTGCCACACACCGTCTTGTCCTGTTTCGTCAACTGCCTCGTGTTGCGGGACCAGACCCATTTGACACTATAGGCTCGCTACACTCCCGCCATGTGACGTCCAGCTTTCTGTGTATGTGTGAGAGAGACCCCTGTCAACATGCTCTCGCACCTTCATCTACTTCCATCAAGTAGTTATATTTGTTATGTTACTTTATCATTTCGTCCTTAGCTTTTGCACACCGGTGTAGTAACATCAACACAATGGAGAACATACTTCAAATCGCCACATTTGAAGGCATTAGAAATGGTTTATTAAAGGCTATGATTAATTACTGTTATATTAATAGACAAGAGTAATTCAGGAACCAGGCTTGGGAAATCCTAAATTGAATTTAAATAATTAAAGCGACCCGGATTGCCGACTGTATTCGCATCTATAGAGATCTGATGCTTTGAGATTTTGGTCGCACGAACTCTTGGCATATGTATTGAAGTTTCCATAAAGTTCCTTCCTAAACTTATATCCTCGTAAGTGTATGGGCAATAAGCTCTTGAAGGAGCATTAGATTATTGTTTATTTTGAAATGAAGCCTTTCTGAAATTATCTTGTGTCTAAGATATTTATTGTAAAATTAGTCGTGTTACGTTACCACAAAGTGACGCATACGCAGAACAATGCGTGGTTTTAGCACTTGCGGTAATTCCTACTGGACTGTCCAACAGCCCTCCAATATTTGCTGCCTGTTTATGCATTATCGGTTGTACTGTGACGGCATAAATTAAGAAGGGTGTGCTATCTGCATACTTCCACATGTCCTAAAATGGATTTGTTGTCTTACCTCTTATGTATTTTTTCTCTGTCTGTGTTCTTTATCCTATAGGTTCTCAGGAATGTTTTCTCTGGTATATCTTCTTACACTCCATAAAGCCATGCCTTCTTGGATTTGCCTGTATTTTCTGCTTGGAGGATTCCATTTGAAGATGATCTTTGGCAATCTTTGCTCCCCTATCCTTTTCACATGATCATACCATACAAGTTGTTTTTTTTTTCTTTAATTGTTGTGTGTTGCACTTCCATTTATGCAGGAATTATTTCATTTCTAACTATTTCCATCTCAGTACTATTTACTCTTCTCCAAAAATCCATTTCTGTTGCTAATAATTTCCTTTACTTTTTATTAGTCAGATTTCTGAATAATTTACTTAACTACTGAATAATAAATAAACCACGATTTCCTTTTCGTGATATGTCTGGCCAATAGTATCCCAATTCTCATTTTAACAAATTTCCGCCATAAGTTTAAAAATTCCATAAATAGGATTAGGTGCAATTTTCCCGTGTGGAAAAGTGTGATCAAAATGCGTGTGAAAGGAATATTAGTGTTTTGAGGTAAAATTAACCCTTTGATACGTAACAATCGCTCGAATGGGAATAGGAGAACGAATTAGCACAATAATCCCCAGGCTGAAGTACGTCCGGAGCAATGGTGAAAATCTTAATCGTATAAAAGACAAGACAACGAGGAACGACATAGGTGTTCAATTAAATCTATTTTTACTTACCTATAATAAGTAGAGGAAGTATTGCAGTCCACTCAAATATTCAATATCGAAATTTCACCGGAAATACATATTTTGAGATTCTCTGAATAAAAGAAAGCACTTTTAGATAAAAGTGTGTGTGTGAACTAAAAATAAAAAAGTCGGTTAAATACCAAAATTGGTATAAATTTAAGCATCCTTCAAGGATGCGACACTGCGATTTTCAAGATAATCCCCCATCCCAAAATACCCTTTACATGGAAAATTGTTATTTTCGATTTTCTGAAAAATGGCTGTGACGATTTTAATTAAAATGTATGTAAGATATTTGCAGGGCAAATAATTTTCTGGCAGTACCCTGTGAAGTTCTGTTCATTCTAAATGACTTTCGTATAATTGGTAAACGTAAGAGATAAACAAAATCTTACTACATATAACCACAAAGGCTTCTGGAAGAGTATTAGAAGAAGAGTTGACATCGAGATACAACAATTATTTAATCAAATAGCTAAGAAGAGATCTTTGGTTTTTTATGTTAATATAAAAAAATATTGGGAAAGAGAGAAATATGTAGACAGCACAATAAAGAAGAAAGAGGGGGTATAGTATGGTTAAGAGCAGGAGTATGGAGGCTAAAAGGGAAGCAAAATAGCTATGCACAAGGTGAATGTCCATTATGCAGGGGAAGGGGATATATACAACATATTATATTTGAATGCAAAGAAACAGAGATTTGGAGAAAAGAAAGTTTATGGTATGAATAGGAATAAAGAGATACATAAAATTTTAGACAAAAACTGTAAAAATATGGGTAAATACTTAGAGAAAATAAAAAATAAATGGATATGAACGGTTAAAAGAAGAAAAATTATGTAAATATAAATAGATAAATAAATATAAGAACTACTAATTGTACTAACATGTAATTGTAATTCACATGACTGCCTATCTTAGTGGCAAGGCCCAAATAGAGAAAGGAGTCTAACATGTAATACCTTAGTGCTCAATAAACTATTACTATTACTACATATAGCACACAAACTGTGTTAGATACACTTTTTTGTAACGTTAACCATTCCGAAATATTGTTTGTTATTGGTTTGAACTTTCATAGGTATACTTTTCAAGTTGTGAGCCGCTCCCCCTTTCTTCTTTTCTTTCTTTCTTTCACCGTGGTCCTTCAAGGAGCATGGAATTTCAACGCCATCATAGCGATCCGCTATTTAAAAATATGACTATCGCTTTAGCCTACTGTGTCTTTGTTATACCTGCAACAAAACGCGTAATGAAAGTTTATCTCTATTTACAAGAAGTACACAGAAGAATAAGATTGTGTAAGAATAGTATGTAAAGAGTGGGTAGAAAAGCCATGTGCTACATCACATAAGATTTTTTTTTTTTCAAATTAATGTTCGAAGACATGCTCTCTTTGCACGTATGACACTGACACTTCCGGATTTTTATAATGTGATAGGTATGACTCACTCTGGTATCCGGATACTGTCGCCTTGCATTATCCGATAACCGCTGATATTGATGAGTCTCTGCTGGGAGCTCCCATTTGGCTTTCGATCCTCGACTAATTACAAATCATTGGCAACGGTTTCAATTCGCGCTGGGATGGAGGAAATTTTTCTACTCCCCCTTAACTGCTGCAGTGCATTTGGTGCTTGGTCAGTGTTGAAAGAAATAGCTCTCATGGGATAAAACCGCCTGAATGGAAAAGGCATTAATTGCACTTCCATTTCCTTGTAGTAAATCACCGTTTTTCTACTTCCTTTTTTGTGCGTGTTTCTACAACTAACAAATTATCTTCAATTAAAGCTGGTAAAGGTACACACTTCAGAATGATCTGTTAAAAGCTACTTTTTTGAACCTGTGAACGTTATATATAGGTATATATATGTATATATATATATATATATATATATATATATAAACCTTAATACTTGATTTCTTATTCAGGTTTTTGTTAATGGGTTTATTTCCTTGTTTTAAAAAATATTAAATTAAACCAGATTTCTGCACAATGATATTCCAGTAAAATCGCAAAAATGTTGGGTAATATTGCATGGAAAATATCTCGGTATTATTTTTTAATGTGGTACTTTCACACTTTAACAGCCATTTCACTGGCTTTTTTTTCGGAAGCTCCTTTCATACTTTGAGGGAACAAACGAACAAAACGGTATTTACAATAAAATTAAGGACTGGTATTATAAAGGATAAACTGAATGCTATCTTCGAAGGCCGGACGTAATAGATAAAGTTAGAAAAGACGTAAATAAGATAGAAACTAATAGTTATCTTGTATCGCATATGTCAAATGTGGCAAGCATTATTTTGGGAAATAAAATCAGACTTGCTCCCATTTGTCCTCGTCTAACATCTCACACTTCTAAATTCTCTTTCGTCACGCCGTACCGCGCATGCGGTATTACAGCTGAACGCCGGACAACGCAGAGTCGCGTATCACACTGAAAAATAGAAACCCGCTTTGCGCAAATTCAATATCTAATTCTTATATTGCTTCACAATTCGAAACATGTATGTATTTTAACTTCAGTTTGGACTTAAAAATTGCACAGAGAACTTAATACTTCCTCTACCTGCCCTATCCGTCCAATGCTAAATCTGCTAAATTCACGACCCATGATTTCAGTAACTCGGACTGAAATGTTTACAGGATATAGACACATGCCTTCTAAGTTCCTGATAGACTTTCATACAATAAGTTTGTTTATTATGGAAGATAGGATTATTTTCTTAGTTATATCATCTTTTGCTTAAATTTTTATGAGCAATTATTTTTTTTAAAAATAACAAAACGTGTTATCACAAACGTATATCCACAAAAGGACAGAGGTTGTATTTATCGTCCTAAAATTGAATTTAGTTGTTCAATATTTACTGGAAAAGGAGTCATTTATACCAGAAAATCTGATAAACAAAAAAAGCTATTCAAACTAAAATTGGAGAAAACAAACTCGCAGATATTTCCAAAGAAAGAAACCACATTACATGAGCACACAGAAGCTGCCATATTTAAAAGTAGTACCAATTTATAGGGCAAAACTTCCTGACAAAGATGGGCTAAAGTTTGCCTCTAAATTTCAAAGTGTATAGAGTTAGGATTTTTTTTTGTGAAGTGTTACAGAATTCAGAGTATAAAACTGTAGGTATAGTACAATTTTTAAAAATATATTTAAAGTGTGAGTTTTGTGCCTACAATTATAAAATGCGTATATATCAAATTAAGGAGGAATTTTAAATTCCTGCCCAAAAAACTAAAAATGTAATTTTGGGAAATTTTTTGTGATTTAGTTTCCCCTTACAAGCACGGTGCTTGAATACAAGACAACAAATGTTGAGTGGTTATTTTCCTCGCAGTATTACATGTATGAGATTATCAAACATTTCACAGACAAGTACACATCAGATCGTTGGCGTTTTCTTGAAATATTACGCCAATTCCTAAGCACTTGGATCAAAGTACTACTTCTTTGATATCTGAAAAACTATCTAGCTTTCTGTAATTAAATAATACCATGAATATTTCTGTATCGCGTTTCATCCCTACATTATCTTTCATCCTGACTTTTTCTTTTGTCGTGTCCTAGTTTCGAAGACGCCATTTAATGCTAATCTTGTTTGATGCTATAATCATTTAATGCTAATCTGGATGCAAGAAGTAAGAATGTGCTAATTTCAAGGTCTAATTCTTCGCGATAAAATGAATAAATTCTGTATTACTTCATAGTATTAACGTTAAAATGTAATATGCACGCTTTCTGTTGATATTGTAAAAAGAGCAATGATTACATTATGGCTCGACAACACTCTGTTAGTCCAACTACAGTTTCCTTCTTATAAACTTTTCTTTCATACTTTTGATTTCCTCAGAAGTAAATGTTGAAAGTGTGGTGATTTCAGAGTGCTGTATAGCACTGCTCTTGGCAACACTATACGTATCACAAGGTGTTTCTTGCGACATGTAGACGTGTTGTAGGTCGCAATGCCAAACTTTTAGATTTGAGCGACTTTCAACTTGGTGCTGTATGATTAAAACTCCAAAAGTATCAAAATACAACAAAATAGATAAACAGTCTTTAACATACACACCTTGCTTTAAACAAAAATAATATAAAAACATTGGTAACCTTGTGGCATATAGGTATTATGTTCGAAGGGAGAGCTTTAATAGTAATCTCATAAACTGTTTAGTAAGTATAGACAAATTCCATCGTAATTCTAGGTTTATTAGTTTGAATTTTGCTGCAATATTGCCAATGTTCTATTTATAAAACAGTTATTTTGGTGACTATTTAAGATACTAAACTACAATATTTGCTTCTTCTCTAACTTGCCTATTTCGACTTCGGAATATCTCTTACCCTGTATCTCTTCTTCCTTTTTGTTCCTTTTGGAGAGTTATTTTAGCATTTTCAAGTTGGATATCCATTCCCTTTGTATAATGCTGTCAACCAAAATTTCAACTAATTAACACTGTTTATTGCTAGCAATTTATAGTTAATAAATTGATTTGGGATAATTACATCCATAAATTTTGCTATATGAATGTTTTTTTCAAAAGAACGATTAGTCTTAGCTCTGAAGGTTAGACCTTTGTTTCAATAATAGTATGATTTTCCTTCCTTTCGTTTAAAAGTTGCTTTTTTGTTTCTGTATATTTTTTAAATGTCTGTTGGTTTCTTTTACTTTTGAGGGTAGGTATACTTTCTGCTGTCTGTATTAACTCGTTTGCTGTGATTTGGTTTCACACAACAGAATGTCTATTTGGAAGTGAGTAAACAATTTTATTGGTTTAGCTACTACAGTTTATACAGTATTACATTAAATTCGCGAAACAGTCTAATTAAACCTCATTCGAGATTAGATTTCCTCCAGATAAAATTTTTCCTCAATTCCTACTCGTAAAATTTACTGATGAAATCAAAACATCTACCGTGATTATTACTGAAAATGATATTCTCTCCATTCAGTGTAAATTCATTATAAGTAAACTTGTAAAGTGTTGTATATTTCAGTAATAGTTTACTGATATGCTTTAAGGCGCTAGTTGTAGGTGCTTCGCACTACATCAAAACTTGGTTGTATTCGACTGTACCGATGGTGCAGAAACGCTCCATTATTAATATTATGGAAGGCTGTCAGAGAGCTAAACTATGCCAGGAATTTGGAAGCGTGAGATGAGCAGGGAAATCTATTCAGGCAGGTAAATTGTGAGCATTCTATTGCACCATAACTTTCCCCGGCGAAGTATTAAGAATTGCCTGGAAATTCTGCCCGTCACTTAAGACACGAACGAAAGTTATCCATCAGGAAATAACAAGGCATTGCGAACAGCTTTTTGACGTTAGCTCGGTCATTCCATTAGCACTCTCTTTCTATTTTTGTGTTTAATGGAGCACAATAGATGAGCGACTGAAGCATTAATTTCAAAGCTAAGTAATGCCACATTGCGCACGTCACGTGTGGAATCATTTTTCCGATGCTTGAAGATTAAAGGGAGTACGTTAAGCACTTGATCGACTTTGGCGTTCGCCAGTGACGGTTCTGTTTAATGCGGCGTAGGGATACACTTCATATTTCCCCCGCCAGTACACAGCCTACGGAGTTAGTTGCTACTGAGCTACCATAAGCTAGAAAATATAAAATGCGTTGAAAAGGTTTCTGGGGATTACCGCATCCAAGTATTAACAATTGACTTGCGTTTCGCGCAGAACGTCGGCTGCACACCATAGCTGACCCAAGTTAGTGTGAATAAAATTGAGTATGTGCCTTGCTCATCATATTTGAAGTTTATACTACGAGTCATACGAATAAAAGTTTGGAGTATAAATTTAGTTGAGCTTAACTCTGGAGTATATACTCGAAAGGGAGAATGAACTCAGAAAATTGTATGAATAAAAGAGAATATGTACTTTTGTTGTTGAGTTTATACTTCTCTTAGGCAGAGCTTGGTCGTAGCAGACTCAACCTCGCGTTGTTCACAAGTTTTAGACATAATAGACGAATTTATGGATAACTCATGTACTAGAAAAATATATTCAGTGGATCGCGATGGACATGACCAGATTGTACAGATTGACAGAGCATTAGGTGGTTGGCAGAACATTTTATGAGTGATAGCAGGTAAACCAGGGGAGGAACCCTCCCAACTGAACAACATAAACTGAGATATGTGGATGACCCAGGAATTCAAAAGGGTGTTGGAAAAGATTGAGGTGTACACCAATCCACTGTATGCAAAACCATTTCTATTGTAATGAACAGTATCATTGCCAGGGCTAACGTGTGCATTAAATTTTCAAATAAATGCCAAATTGGAGTGGCAAAGGAATTGCACGCAGATTTCTATCAGAAAGCGATCAAACCACGGGGATGAATATACAATCTGGAAGAATTTTTGAGCATCAACATAATGGCTACTTCTAACAAAGATATGTTTATAAATTCTGATGTCTCTTGGTCGGGATCAGTGCACAATTCTCGAATTTGGAAGAATTCAAAAGTGTGTGATTATTGCTTAGTGCAGTTTTCTATTTTTCCCTTGCGGCTGGGTTTGTGATTTGGAAAATACCACAGGATATTTTTTAAGTATGCTCACATAAACTTCATCTGTTCATTTATGTTCATGGACACCTTTTTTGGGTGAAACCAGGTCGATGTATCGGGCATATTAACACCAATTTGTTTGTTTACACATAAATCCAATGCAACCGTGGTAAATCAGTGTGCAATAATAACAAAGCCGCAGCGGTAGCATGGATGCACGACAATGTATTTTCTAGCCCACAATGCAAGTTTAAACTATGTTAATTAGTTAATTAAGAAGTACCTATAAACTGCAAGAGTGAATTTATATTTGGGTAGCCCTTATTCATACATTTCTGAGCTTAAACCTAAATAAAATGCTTAGACTCAGAGTTTACACTCCACAATATAAACTTATTTTTACACACAACTCATTTGAGTTGAAAGATATGGAAATTTTTAATCTTACAGTGCCACTACACATTTAGGTTATGAGCGTCTTGGAACGCTACAATTGGTAATATATGTGTTCAATGTAAAATGCCGCTCACTAAAGCCTTCCGTTTCGGTGTTTCATGGCGTGGGAGGCAGTCATATATAATTTAAATATAACTAAGTGGATTTCAATGAGATAAAAGAACGACAATTCGTTGTCTAAAAATTGGTACTAGTACGTCTAAAGATAAAGCACCATGGTGTAGTGGGTTGGAGCGTGATGTTCCGGTTTCCAGGTATGGAATCCGCGTGGGTTCGAGCCCACCCAGGCGGGTGCTGTTTTTTCGGCCCAGGTATGCGACCTATGCCTATTGTGCTATGATAGGTAGCGAAGGTGAAGCATGAGCTACCATGGCATAGGCAATGTCCTACACACATGTCAATGTGGAACAACAATTAATTAATTTACCTGATAGAGGTTGAATTAATGAAGCCCGGAACTTAAGACTTACGGCATCTTAACTCACCGTTGGGGCATGCCGTCTCGAAACAATGAGACCTCCTTGTGGTTTACCAGGGAAAAATGCGAATCAGCTGGAGAATTAACGTCCTACCGGCATGTTACCATGTTAGAGCAACTGTACGGAAACCGGGAGATCCTTGGTTCAAATCGTAGCTATGGCATTGAATTTTTCATTCTTTTGATTCTACCTTCCCAAACTTGTCCTAAACACATGGAAGAACAGATAATAGATTAATGCATGTTACTTATACTCATCTGGATAGTAGATAGTGATTACGAAAAATTACACACAGACTAAGGTGCACTTTCTCAGGATACTATTGACAGTTGTTCTTATGGCCCAGCTTGAATCTTCGACGAAAGTTTCACAAATTTGGAGCTTGCACTCCTTGCAGGAACTTTATTAGCATTCCTAATACATACAGATATGTCAGTTCCTAATGAGACACCTAAAATTCCGATTGGGATTGGGTTCCTATAGAAGAAATAAATGTTATAACGACTCATTAATGCCCTAGTATACATCCCATATGCTTTATAAAGTGATCAAACTTTTTAGGACCTTCCGCGAGCCATTTGAGATAAATGATATTGCTGCTGGTTGGCACACCTTTTCTTTTAGAGCTGCTGTGAAGGAAATTATATCTTAGAGGAGGTTGCAACCCGGAGGATGATTCCAGCGCTACCAGATATTACCTTAACCCTTGAACCGCATAGCTGCATAGTGTTTAATCTATTTATTATCAATGGTGTGGAAACAGCGGCCGAGTACCACATTTTCATTTAGAGGGCGGAGACCCAAATCAAGGATTGCCGCAGTACGATAATAATCGGCCGCTGTGTAAATGACTCTGTCCTGATAGAAACAACGAATTTGAGAAAAATGAGTAGATTATTTGCGTATACAGCAAACACATTTCATTTATGTATTCTATTTTATTTCACGTTTAATTACAACAGAATCCAATTACAATTGGATCTGCAGAGTTTGCACACAGCAGGAGGGTCACGGTTGAGGAGATATTTGTGCGTTATAGAAGTATGTCCAATACGTAGTCGAGTTAATACAACTTGGTCTTTGCGGTTGAAATGATAGTGTTGAAGCTTGGACTCGGAAATGTAGACATCGTGTAACGTGCTTCTAGATGTGGCTCTCCATGTTTATCTCCATTGATTAATGCAAGTCTTTTTGATTGATGAAGTCGTTGTGTGGGATCTTGATGTCCTGAGGGGGATGTTTGGTGGCTTCTTTGGCTGCCTGATCAGCTTATTCATTTCTCAGAATTCCGTGCTGAGACGGAGTCCAGGCGAATGATACTGATTTACCAGAGATTGGTATTTGGTTGTACAGCTTCTTTAAGTTCTTTAACAATAATTTGTGATTTGAGGTTTGTTGAAGGGATGTTAAAGCACACAATGAGTGGGAGAATATTATATAATTGTGTTGGTTATCTTTTTTTAAGTATATATTCCAGTAAGAGTTGAATAGCGAACAATTCACAAGAATATACAGAAAAATATTTGGGAAGATTATATTGTATAGTGTAATCAGGGAATACCGCTGCACATCCATTATGGCCATCAAGTCTGGATCCATCAGTGAAGATGAGTGCATGTTGAATACAGTGTACACAGAGTTTGTAAGAAACACCATCTGTTGGAAATTTTCCTTGTTTAGCCAGTGATGTGTCAATAAAGGGGTATGTGAGTCTCCATAGTATATAATCTGAATCTATGAAACAAGGGAACATATTAGTTAGAGTAATGTTAAATTCCTCGAGGTACGCCGAGAGACGAGTTGAAAAATCTGAGGGTTGTGTTGATTCTGTAGCATTTTCTATGTTGTTGATTGGAAACATGTAATAGTGGACCAGAGATGATGGTCTTGTTGCAAGGGTGTTGCAAGTCTATGATGATAGACTTGAGATTTTCTTTCTAATTTGTAGCGGAAGTACGTTAGCTTCAATATGTAGGCTCTCTATGGGACTGGTGTGAAAGGCTCCTAAAGCAATTCTTAATGGTGAAGACTGGATTGAATCTAGCATTTTAAGATCTGTGGTACTTGCTGAATTGTAAACTATAGATCCGTAGTCCAGTTTAGGTTGTATAGTAGATTTGTGTGTAGTAACACACTTAAGTCGGCTCCCCATGATCTTGCTGATATTCTTGCTCTGGTTCTCTTCAACTGTTCCTCAGTACCCAATGATTGCCAGAGCATCTACACTGACGTGCATGAAAGCGCTCCATTCCCTTAGATCGCAAGCAAGGTTTCCACCTTTAGATAACCAGCATTTTAACCCCACTCAGCCGGTAGTATCATTCTTTATATGACTGGCTCGGAAAATAATTCAGGGAAATAAAAACCAATGAAGGAAGTTACAATCGATGTGAAATAAAGAGCTGCTTCGGATACCCTCTATGAAATAGTTCATAGTTTCCTACGATTGGTACTCAAAGAAAGACTAAAACAATAGAACATAATTCGATTTCTGGAGCAGGTATGGGTATTCCTGTCACGCGTGTCAGATGACCTCCACCCTTTCCCGTTTGCTGTTTGCAACACACAAGACATTTTCTAACCTAGTTCCATAAGAGTTGGTCGGACATTTAGGAGAGAAAGGGCTCTTTTATATCTTGTAACATATAAAGATGCTGCAATGTCCAACTACTGTAGAAGCTGTAAATATCGATACTGTTTGTTAATATTTCCTGCAAGTTTTTAAGCGATTTGATAAGAAATATGAGATATTTCCAGTTTTAATACATAGGTTTTTTCAGCTTTTCAAAACTAACAATCAGCATTATGCCACTGTTCCGATAGAGGGGTAGCTACGTTACGTCACAGTACTCTCCACAGCCCTCCCACCTGAGTGTGACACGCGGCTCGCCTATACCTGTTCTAGAGCAAGGGGTGAAGAATTATTTACATGTATCATAAATTGGACGATAGCTACAACATTTATATGAGAGCCTTCCTCAGCAACATGAAGATGAAGGTTAAGTTATTGCCGCCATCGAACGGCAATAAGAAAACCGACATTAAGAAAACGGTAGTGCATCATGAAAATATAGTATTTAAGTGTATTAAAAGTAAAAAAAAAGTCATTGGTTTTGGTTTTAATTCTTACGTTTTTATTATACAACATGTTTTATTTTTACGCCAAAATTCAATGAAATAAAATGAAAATTCTTTAACGATACTCCACTAGTGAGAACATGGACAACTAGATTTTACTGTTACCCTTAGGCAGTTCGGCCATATTTTTGGAGGTAATGTCCTGCCAATCCAGTGGCTAGAATTATGTTCGAGGAACAGAGGTGGTCAAGCTGTCAGAGGGTATATCTAGCTTTGTCAGTACAAACATAAACACCTCAGTTCCATTGTGGGCCGCTTTTTGTGCATGTCAATATATGAGAAAAAAGTCTTTTATAATTCGGTCGAGAGGACTCGAATAAATTTTATCGCATTATATATTTTTAAATTCGCATAATAACCTATTATTCAACGCTCTTCTGTATAGTTTGAAATACTTAAGCAGAGTACGTCATCATCGTTTGCATGAACAGCATGGCAATGTTTTCAGTCAAATAAATCTCCAGTCTTTCAAAATACGTCCCACACTATATAAGCGGCGCCTAGTCCACAGTCTTTGTAAATTTTTAAATTTCCTGTAGGAAAGTTATTTAATTTTCCTACCTTGATTCTACTCCACAGAGTCTGTTCCAATGTGTAGGCGGACAAAGAGAACTAAAGTTTGAGTATGAATTCTGTGTACTCGATGTAATTGAATCAGTGCACGTAATTCTCATCTTCTGCGTGCTCACGGGCATCTCCGGTATTCAAAAGCACGTCATTATTCACAAACCAATAAAGCTCTGGAACAAACTTCAATTTCCGGTTCCGTCTATCGCTCCACCTGTCGTTAGGAGCCATTACAGTGTGGAATGGTCAGACCTTCGACAACAAATTTCAATTTCCGTTACTGCAAGGAAACTGCGACATCTGCAATAAACAAATCGATATTCTTCGGTCGGTGCAGTTTATTTTTATACCTGCTCGTGGTTACGCCAGCATTCTGTGGTTAGATTAATGTGTTTCCTATACGGCAGATCTGGATATATTTCACCTGCAGAGGCAAGATATCTCCGCATAAACATATCTCAGTTTTGATGTCCAACACCGGAACTGTTTCACATTGTTTCGACCCTTTTTATCCGGCCAATACCGCAAACCTAGACTGAAGTCGTTTTTCTTCATTTAAAACAAGCTGTGAGAATATTAAACCAGAGTAAATCTATTCAAAAGTGAAACCTTTTGACTGAAATTAATTTTAGTTTGGGGGTACGATGTTAGCAATTTTAAGAGTCAGATTGACAGTAGACAATTTCACCTATTAATGTATTGCTCTGAAGTCTTCTAGTACCCACTACGGCAATACCTTCCGTGTTAGTGACAATCAACACTCCACTCGTACAAAACTTAGATTTCGGTTGTAAGGTTAGCTGGTTGAGGTGGTATGCTATACGTGTTTGGCCCAAAATAAGGACTGTTTTGAAGCAACAAAGCGTCGTGCTTGTACGTAAGGTATGACCGTATGGAAGAGAGATAAGAATAGAAGCTGGCGACATCAAAGAAAGCGAAACACTAGCACGAGTGCAAAGACCTCAGCCCTTGAAAACGGTCCTAAATACAACTTTGGGCTAAGATCATTTCAGGTTATCTTACAAAATAATTGAAACACCAGTTTAGAAAAAGCGCAGTGTTCCTTGATATTTATGGATAATTCACCTGTGTTTATGAAAACAGCAGATTCATTAATAATTAATTATTCTTTCATATGGGCCGTGTGTAGGCTAAAGCTGGTAAGGTAGAATCAGGCTGAAAAATTCAATGTTATAGCCGGAAGTTTTCAGTCTGGTTCCACCTTTCCAGTATACCGTAAGCGTAAGCTTATACATAAATGTTTAATTTAAAAAAAATCCCTTCTCTCAAAGTCTTATTTCAGCGAAATTCTGATTTTAATAAAGGTGGATTTAGTAACCAATAATTAACACACTCAGAAGATGCTCAAGTTAAAGAGACATAAATTACGAAAAAGCATAGCTTAGATCAGTGGTGGCGAAAGCGCGACTCGCGGGACACTGCGACTCGCAGGCGCAACTCCTTTTCTAGTCGTCTATTCATTTGTTTTCCATGTGCTGCTGAGTGGTGTAGTGCGTGTTGCATATTTGATGACTCAAGAGAGAAAGGCATTTTCGCCACCCTTGGCTTAGATCATCATAAGTAATATTCAAATGCTAACGTCACAAGTAGTAGTAACAAGTTCGAGGAGTGGGAAAGAAAGAGAATCGCAAACTGTAAAGCATGTTCTCTTAGATGACACACTTGTACTTTGAAAAGGACATTGTGGGAAACGGCTAAAGTAACAAATAAATATTTGTAACAGTCTGATGTGGTCTGTGTTGTGGCGCAGTGGGCTGCAGCGTCCTGCTCTGGAGATCAACCACGAATGCGTCCCGTTTCCATCCCATCGTGGGGGTTGCTGATTTTAACTTCCGGGTATAGGCCCGGTGCTCACTCAGTATCGTGAGGAAAGTGAGGAGCTACGATAGGCTCGAGAGCCAAAATTCCTGCTGGGGGATGCTTGATGCTGGCCTTATCTCCTGCCCATATCGGTTGGATGATGGCTCACCTCCGCCGTGCATATGTGGGCGTGAGGCCGGCAGGGTGGTTGGCACGCCAAGGCCCTGCATGGGTCGTAGTACCTCGGGTTTTAGTAATTTAACAGACTGATGTATTTTAATAAGCAATGTATATTTTTTGTAGTAAGTTTTTATCTACCTCATACGGCTTAAGTTATAGAAAATTCAATGAGAATGGAGAGGACAAACAATTCAAGCTTTTTGTAATGGTAATATTTAAAAAGATGTATCCACTAGAGTCGTTTTAAGAAAATAGAAAGTAAAGACAAATTTTTCATATAAGGGGTTGTTTGGGGTAGACGAATATTTCCTCTACCTCCAAGGTTTGCCAGGAACATAATACCTTAGATTTCTACGAGTACTTTATGCTCCTCTTATCTATAATAATGTAATACAATGTATATATAATATTGTATTACCTACTGCGATGAATACCAAAACATTAGAGATTTTTATTACAATGCATGAAAGGTTATAATCACTAGACCATTTATGTACTTTTAAATTGCAGGATTCTGTGGGCATTTGAAACGCTGTGTTTGCAACATAAATTATTTTGGAAAATAGCTATGGGGTATTTCATTATAGATAAAACAATGTTGTTCTGTGGCTGATTGAAGAACGTGTACCTTTGCCTCCGTTGCAAAAATAATTTTGGTATTATAACCCTTGTTCCAAAAAACAGTCGAATTATACACCCCGCCCCACCCAGAAAAATCCGCTTCAGCTTTTTGACTTGAAATTCAGTGCTGCTTTTCATACAAATCAAATATTTTACTTAACCACAAACCTATTTTGAGGCTTATTCAAGAGATGTTTAATTTCATTCGTGATATAGGCCAATGCCCTCAAGTTGTGAATGTGGGATATAGGATCTAGATCTTCCGATCGATAGCAGCTACAATTTCTATTCTACGGTTGCTTCGAGTCAGCAGCGTACTTCTTCGTGGACTTCCAACCCTGAGCTACGCAGTGCATTCCAAGCATTGTACCTAAGGTATAATGACGTTTCATCCTGAGAACATTCCCGAGCACTGAGGCAAGGTTTCTATCTTACAGCAGTGGTATGCCCATGGAACGTCCAGAAGAGAATGCGCCGGAACCACCATTGTTGTCATCTTCAGTGTGTCACGCCAAAATAATCCATCCCGTTTTAAGACCTAGGAATTAGTGAATGTAATTTCAGCAAGAGGCGCCACTTCTCTTCCTTTGTGCGGAAAAGCTCACCAGACTTTAAATTCTTGGTGCCTCATTTTTTTCCTAAGTTATAAACAATTAAGCTCTAGGGCAGAGGGTTCTGATGGCTGCAACGTTAGTGACTGCTAGTCAAGTTTCAAGTTTTGGTAGCTACCAAGCTGTCGCTTCCCAGTTACAGGTCATTGATACCACTTAGATTTTATGGTTTAGAAGTTCTATAATTCCTTTCACAGCGCTTTCGATAAGTATCATATACATTTAGGAGGCATTATTTTGGAAATTTGTCTACTGGAGCTAAATGGAAAGGGTAGATGGAAGTTGCTCAAAGCTTTTGACTTGGCTGAAGCAACTGAGTCAAAATTTAACTTCAATTATTTAAGATGCTTTATTAAATAAAAGAGAATGCTTAAATGTTGCAGTAGATATTTATCTCTCCATCTGCGTAATGGTCGTACCTACTCATATCTCCCGCTAATGGTTTTCATACGACAATCTAGTTGACAACTTCTTGTATTTGATAGACAGCACTGACAATAAAATTGATAACAAGAGCATATTCTGTTTACATAATTTTTTTCTTTCTGTACCATATACCTATAGTAGTTAGAGGTAAGATGTAGTATTGCACTTAAACCTAAAATTCCATATCAAGATTACCTGAAAATCGTGAACAATACACACTATGTGATCAAAAGTATCCGGACACCCCCACAAACATACGTTTATCATCTTAGGTTCATTGAGCTGCCACCTACTGCCTGCTACTCATCATCCGCGACCTCAGTAGTCATTACATATCGCGAAACAGCAGAATGGGATGTTCCGTGGAACTCACGGACTTCGAACGTGGTCAGGTCATTGGGTGTCACTTGTGTCAGAAGTCTGTACGCGAGATTTCCACACTCCTAAACATCCCTAGGTCCACTGTTTCTGACGCGATAGTGAAGTGGAAACGTGAAGGGACATGTACAGCACAAAAGCGTACAGGCCGACCTCGTCTGTTGACCGACAGAGAAGGTCGACATTTGAAGAGGGTCGTAAAGAGTAATAGACATCTATCCAGACCATCACACAGAAATTCCAAACTGCATCAGGGTCCACTCCAAATACTATGGCAATTAGGCGTGAGGTGAGAAACCTTGGATTCCATGGTCGACCGGCTGCTCATAAGCCACACATCAGGCAGGAAAATGCAAAACGACGCCTCGCTTGGTGTAAGGAGCGTCAACATGATACGATTGAACAGTGGTAAAACGTTGTGTGGAGCGACGAATGAAGGAACACAATGTGGCGATCCGATGGCAGGGTGTGGGTTGGCGAATGTCCGGTGAACGTCATCTGCCAGCTTGTGTAGTGCCAACAGTGAAATTCGGAGGTGGTGGTGGTGTAATGGTGTGGTCGTGTTTTTCCTAGAGGGGGCTTGCACCCCTTGTTGTTTTGCGTGGCACGATCACAGCGCAGACCTACATTGATATTTTAAGCACCTTTTTGCTTCCCACTGTTGTAGAGCAATTCGAGGATGGCGATTGTATCTTTCAACATGATCGAGCACCTGTTCATATTGCACGGGCTGTGGCGGAGTGGTTACACGACAATAACATCCCTGTAATGGACTGGCCTGCACAGAGTCCTGACTTGAATCCTATAGAACACCTTTGAGATGTTTTGGAACGCCGAATTCGTGCCAAACCTCACCGACCTACATCGATACCTCTCCTCAGTTCCGCACTCCGTGAAGAATGAGCTGCCATTCCCCAAGAAACCTTCCAGCACCTGATTGAAAGTATGTCTGCGAGAGTGAACGCTGTCATCAAGGCTAAGGGTGGGCCAACACCATATTGACTTCCAGCATTACCGATGGAGGGCGCCACGAACTTGTACGTCATTTACAGCCAGGTGTCCGGATACTTTTGATCACGTAGTGTATTACATAAAGCGTAGCACACCTGCGTGTGTGTGAACAGCATGATTCAGACACGAAATGTCAACACATTCCAAAGATGCGCCACAAAGATTTAAGAAAATACCTGTTAACTATCCTTTAGATCGAACAATTTTCGTTATTTTCTATTTAGTGAAAAATATTCCTGACGATTAGCATTAAAATACCAAATTTTAAGATCAATAAAATGCATATCTTACATTTTCAGCGAATAGCTATAAAGTCCTGAATGAATTTGTGTAACTAGCAAGCAATGAGATAACGACAAATAGCACGACGTGAAACAGCATCTCTTAAAACACAATTTATACCCAATAATTTTTTGTGGTATTAACCATTTGCGAGCTATTCGTTGCTACTGGTTTTGAATTTTTCAATATTTTAATATCTTTGAAGCGCTTGACACTATTCTTTGGCTTTTCGCGATATCATACAAAAAGCATGGAGTTTCAACGTCTATATATAGTGACCGCTTGCTACATATTTTAATGTTGCTTCAATCTCCTGTTCCCTCTTACATCTTCAAAGAAATGTTGCGGGTACAAGATGAAGAATGTTAGAAAAATATGCCTTTGTAAGAATGTTTGGAAGCAAGACATAAAAATAAACGACAGATGGTGGATAAAGTTATGTGAATGTAACCACCAGCTTTATAACGTGCGTAATAGGCTAATGAATATATACTTAATCAAATTAACAATTTACTGTGATCTGTGTACTGGATATATACTAATTAAATAGAGAATTAGTAAAGTCTCGGTTATCAAAGTTGAACGAAGAGGATCACTTTTCATAAATTATTCTATGAATACTAAAAAATATCTGTGTTACACTCATATGACTTTCTCTAATCTTGTACAAACTATTTTTACAAACGCTTATTCTCCATCTACTTCATATTAATCCATATAAAAGATTGCAGAAACGGTCGTATTGCTAATTTCTTATAGCTGCAAGAAGAATGTGATAGGCTTTAAGCGATAGTCAACTGTTTTAAGAGCTGGTTGCTATGTGGAGCATTTCATTCTCTTTGTATGTCAAGGACAAAAAATAATGAATAACGAATTTCTATTTGATAAAAAGTATAAGTATTGGAAAATTCAAACAAATAACAAGGAATATCACTGAAATCGTTTGCTCGGCAAAAAAACATGATATAAATTGTGTGTTTCAACGAGGTCTACATTTTTGTGGAGTAAAATTTCGTCTATCTGTTACGGTTTGACAGTTATGCAAAATTCATTCAGAATGAAGACGACTTTTGGGGACATTCCTAGAAAGCTCAAGATATACATTTCATTTGCCATGAAAGTATGTTAAACATATGATATTTTAATCAAAATCGTTAGCCATTTTTTTGGTAAATCAAAATTATCTAAAAGTGTTCCATGTAAAGTGTAGTCTAGGGTGGAGAGGTTTCTTGAAAATCTTCGTGTCGCATCTTTGAAAGATACTGAACACAAATACCAAGTTTGGTGTTTATCCTACTTTTCGTTTTTGAGTTATGCTGTTCAGACACATTCACAGAATTTTTTCTAAAAATGCTTTTTGGATTCAGGGGGCCTCGAAACATGCATTTCCGGTGAAATCTCGATATCGAAGTTTTAAGTGGAGTGCAATACTTCCCCTACTTACTATACGTGGCAGAGAAAGTGAAAAGTGATGCATGAAAATAAAGTGTGAGTACAGACAGCTGTGATTTGTCGAAACTCGGGGCATTTCTATCTCAGATAGTCAATTGATAAACAAGAGGAACAGTTATTATAAATGCTAATTTCAACAGCTGTATGTTTTTGTAACGCAATTTATGCTTCCTGTGCCAATCCAACTCAAAGCAGAGAGCAGCTATTGTGTTCTATCGTGTTTCGGTCACTGGCATTACGGATGCTGTCGGGACCACTTAGGAAATGAATCGTAGTAGTGAAGCGGGTTTAAATGTACAAATATTTACTCTGAGCAGAAGAGAAAGCGCTACGCGCACGGATGCTGTGATCCGGAAAAATAAATACTGCGTTTAATTCAGTCCACCACTGAAAGGGAGAGTCTACGCATAAGACAAGAGCTTTATTAAGTCCTTCCACCCTACCGTTGTTTTCCTGCATTTTGTGTCCACGTTGAGCACATTTTTAAATACGTTGACTTAGAAACCTCTAAAACTGAAGATAAAATAGAGGAAAACTCAGTATACCTTTCAACACTTTGCAAAGAGATAATAAAATGATATGCGACTGGGTGAAATTTGTAATCCCCTAAAAACTTAGAAAACGATTGCAATAATTACTTTCTCTATTACGTATAGTAAGTAGGGGAAGTATTGTATTCCACCCAAAAATTCGATACCGAGATTTTACCGGAAATACATGTTTTGAGACCCCCTGAATCCAAAAAAAGCATTTTTAGAAACATCTCCGTGTGTGTCTGTGAACAGCATAACTCAGAAACGAACAGTCGGATAAACACCAAACTTGGTATTTAGGTTCAGTATCTTCCAGAGATGCGACACAAAGGTTTTCAAGAAAATCCCGCCACCCCAGATGACCCTTTATATGGAACATTTTTCGAAAATTTTAATTTCCCCAAAAATGGGTCTAACGATTTTGATTAAAATATCACATGTTTAAGATATTTTCATGACAAATAAAATGTATATTTTGAATTTTCTTGAGAATGTCTCCAAAAGTATTCTTCATTGTGAACGACTTTTGCATAACTGGTAAACCATAAGAGATAGACAAAATTTTACTACACAAAAAATGTAGATCGCGTTAAAATACACAATTTATGTCATATACATTCTTTTGTTGAGTGAACCATTTTCGAGATATTGCTTGTTATTCCCTTAAATTTTTCAATACTTATTTCCTCAAATGGGAATTCGTTATTCATTTTTTGTCTTGGATATGCAAAGAGTATTAATCTGTGGCAAAGAGAATGGTGCTGCACCTAGCAACCAGCTATTAAGATATATATCGATGCTTAAAGGCTACTATGTTTCTATATTGCCCTTGCAATTACAAAACAAGGGGAACATAGTACGCCTTAAGGATAGTAAAATATTTTTAGAACTGGTCGCTATGTGTAAAATGTAATTCTCTTTTTGCATCTCAAAAGATCGTTTCTGCAAATGTTTATCTCAATTAATATGAAATACATGGAGAATAAGAGTTTGTAAAAATAGTTTTACAAGAGAAGAGAAAGTCATGTGAATGTAACACATCAGATTTTTTTATTGCATTCCACCCAAACATTCGATACCGAAATTCACCGGAAATACATGCTTTGAGACCCCAGTGAATTAAAAAAAGAAGCATTTTTAGAAAAAGTTCCGTGTGTGTATGTAAACAGCATAACTGAAAAACGTAAAGTTGGATAAATACCAAACTTGGTATTTAGGTTCAGTATCTTCCAAAGATGCGACACGAAGATTTTCAAGAAATTCTCGCATCCCAAACTACCCTTTAAATGGAATATTTTCTTTAAAATTTTGTTCTTTATAAAATGGCTCTATCAGTTTTTATTAAAATACCACATATTAAAGATATTTACATTACAAATAAAATGTATTTATTGAATTTTCTGGGAACAGCCTGTTAAGTCTTCATTCGGAAGAATTTTGTATAATCTTGTGTAACTGATAAACGTAAAGCGATAGACGAAAACGTACCCCATAATAATGTAGATCTCTTTAAAACACACAAATTATTTAAAATAACTATTTTGTGGCATCAGCCATTTTCAAGATATCCGTTATTCATGTTTCGATTTGTTCAATACTTTTGTCATTATCAAGTCCGGTCGGTTTTCAGTTGTTTCTCGCGATTGCATGGGAATGGTATAGAATTTTAAGTCCAGCGTATAGCGTCCAGCTCTTAAACATTTGACTACCGCTGTTTCTTTTTTTTATTATCTGTAAGAAATGTGTAATGCAGCTAATGTCTAATGTGTAATTAAGTAGATAGGAAAATAAACTTTCGTAAGAATAGCTTATATATCCACTAGTGAACGACAGAGGGTAGAGAAATTTATGTGTATGTAACGCATCAGATTGTTTTTACTTTCTCTTGAACCTACTTATATTAGGTAAAGTATTGCATGCCATGCACAAATTCGATATAATACATTCACCGGAAATAACGTTTTTCGATTCCTGAACTTAAAATAACACTTTTAGAACAAAAAAAGGCCATGTCTGTGTGTGTGTCGCCCTATGTTTGTTCTATGATCAGCATTAACTCAAAAACGAAAAGTCGGATAAATGCCAAAAGTATTTAAGTTCAAATCTTCCAAAGATGCGACACTAAGATTTTCAACAAAATCTCCCCATCCAAAATTACCATTTACATAGAAACAATTTTCTTATTTTTTATTTTATAAAAATGGCTAACTATTTTGAATAAAATACCATATGCTTAAAATATTTACATGTATATCTGAATTTTCTGGGAATAGCTTGTGGTATCCACTTCATTTGAAATGAATTTTGTAAATTTTTATGTAACTGGTAAATCATAAGAGCTACACAAAATTTACTACGCAAAAAATATAAACCTCATTCAAATATAAATATTTTTCAAAAATATTTTCTATTTCCGATAATTTCATGTTATTTGTATTGAACTTTTACTTTCTCTACCACTTACAAGTAAGTAGGGGAAGCATCGCGTTCCACCCAAAACTTCGATTGCGAGATTTTATCGCAAATATATATTTTGAGGTTACGTTAGCAAAAAATAAGTTTAAGTGCTATGGTGGTTAGCAGAGTTTCCTAGTGCGATTCCTGGCTGGAGGGTAAGAAATTTTCTTTAACCAAGATTACTTCGTATCCTCCCTTGAGTCTGGAAGAACCGGTTTATCTGAGTGACGCGATCGGCGAATGTGACTCGTATAATGCATCATGATCGCATGACTCGCTCTGCATTAGCCTACCTCACACGCCTACTCAGGCTAACTCTATCTGCAGTCTAACGTTGTTTGGCAGGTATATAATGGAAAACATTTTATGCAAAGGCGTCTGTTGGTCGTTTTTACTACATGTTTTGTGTATATTACTAAACAGCGTGTATTTATTGCGTTAAGTTTTGCTAGAACGGAGCCACGGAGCCTAAATTTATGCAGAAACCCCTGATGTCATGTTTGTATAACATTAATTTTTAATTTTGGGATTATTTGGGTGCTTTAGTACTTACACAAAATTCATATTAACTATGTATGTCGTATGTCTGCCGTTAACTACAGGTTTTGCAAACATGTAAACAAAGCTTTTGTTCCGCTAATCCTTGTCTTACTTAACCTAAATAAGTAAGAATGTTCCAAATAGGAATTCCTTCTTCGTTTGTAACCATATAAGTAAACGGAATACCACTGTAACGATCTTTTTGTGGTTTTCGGTTTTGATTTCAGATACTCCTGAAATATACTTATCTGAATACCTTAAGATGTTTGGAGGTGGATGACGATTTCTTCGTGACAAATAACATGCACACTGTTTTGGCAGGAATGTGTTGCATCTTATGAAACCAGCATAAAAACAAAGTCTAATGTTTCGCACTCGCACAGCATCCTCAGTCCATTACAGCTTCGCATAATCCACGATATGTTATAGTATTCGTTTACAATTTGAGTCTTCTATTTACATTATGTTACTCATGATACCTTTCTTGCCTACCAAATTAAGCAACACGGTTTAGTTTTATGCACAATATGGTAAATAAAACAAGCTATTTGTATTTTGTATGTGAATATTTGTTACTAACACACCGATTAGAAAAAAGAAAAATTAAATAACTTTAAATATGCATTAATCATCAGTTAATGACAGTTCAACCTGGGAAAATTTTAAATACGCAACATCAAGTATTTCCAAACAGCTGATACACAGAATTAATGGACTTTAAAAGCATACTTCAATAAGTCCAACCTTTTGGAGGTGGTGAGTTTTTATTTATCTGTTATGGTTCTCAGGTAAGTCAAAACTGTACACAACTAATTTAGAATGAAGAGGATTGAAAGGACACTGGAAAATATTCAAGATATACATTTTATTCCACGTGCAAATATCTTAACATATGGCGTTTTAAACAAAACCTTAAGGCAATTTTAGAGAAAGTTAAAGGCGAGTAATGATTTTTCATTTAAAGTGCAGATTGGGTAGAAGAAATTTCGTGCAAACCTCTGCGTTGCATCCTTGAAAAATGATAAGACTTAAATACGAAGTTCGTATTCATCCGACCATTTGTTTATGATTTGCATTTTTTTTCCGGTTCAGTGTACTTCATTGTAGATATATTGTGAAATGTCGTTATCGATTTTTTTGGTGAAATACAACACTGTCTTCATCTACCGACTGAAGTCAAGTGGTACAGAAACTAAAAATATGGGCCCACTGTGTTATAAAGCTAACAATATATGTAGTTTTATTACTCAGCTATTACAAGTAGCTTTCCCAGTCAACGCAGGTTGGTATTTTAATTTTCAAACATCCATCTAAGACCAAGATACAGGTATAGCTAGTTTATCACAAGATCCATAGATGTCTGGAGCAGCAATGTAATTATACTGGAATCTCAACTGCCGTGGGCCCCTAGAGACCTAAAAGCGCTCAGTAGCTTAAGAACTAAGAATCAGTTATGATCCTAGAGGTTAAAAGTGGCTAAATAATAATAAATTGAATACATTCTGCCCAAATGTACAGTTCTCTTGTAGACCGCAGGTTTATTCTCATTCACCTGAATTTATTGCTTTAGGTAAATTCTCAATATAATTGCCTTTTTCTTTTGTTTTCTTTCATCTCGCTGTAACTCTCTTTCCAAATACAGCCACGTTTATTCAGTTAGACTGGACGCTTTTCGCGAAATTGGGAACTGAGGCCAGGAGTTTGTGTTAACAGACAGTCCACCTGCAGTTGTAAATGTAGCCATCTCGCATTTTTAATATCTTCAGTTTAGCACTGACATGTCTTTGTGTTGGCAGCATGCTGCTGCTACAGCAGTCTGTATTTTCACTGTATTATCTCCATCCATCTCCCTCTGGCACAAGAATTTAATTTAGAATACGTCAGTCATGGGTTAGCTAACATAGAAACAAAACACATCATGTCTGCAAGATGTTTCCTCTTTTTCCACCAGAATGTGTTTTACTTCTGTGATCTAAGCAGGAGGAATGTTACACAAGACGTCTTGTCTATTTTTATTTCTTTGTTTTGCAGACGTAAAGATTAAGTAAACCGTCTTTTGTTGTTTCAGTAGTACGATTTGAAAACTGGAGATTGGCCAGAATTTCGTCACGAAACTGGAAAGAAACGGAACAAACCTTTTCTGAAGAAGCTTAACTTTGAAAGTTTATTATTATGAAAATAAGTATGTTGCTTGAAAATAGTTTTATTTCATGCATATTTCTAGTATTAATCATAATTATCCTTCAAGACATAGAATCCCAACTTCTTCCAATTTCTCGATCTTCCAAGATTAAGTTTCAGTTAAAGCAAAGCAAATCCTACTGTTTGCACGCTATTAGGGACCTTGTAGTTGACAGGTTGAAAGCTACTCCTATCTATATCGTCCGACACGATGACGAAGAGGTGGTCAGCCAGTCGCTTCGACCGGGTTTTGTCACCCTCTCCCGCCGTCTGCACCAAGAGTAACTTCCATGGTGCGGAACGGAAGTTGAAAATTCTCACCCAACGCACTAGTAATTGAACCCCAGATCTTCCTTTGTAAATGGATGCCTTAACCGCCACTGCTATTACGCGCCCCTCCATTTTCAAGTAATCTACATATAACTAAATGCTGGTTTACAAAATGTTTTATCTTTACAACCAAAGTTTTCTGGTAATGTTGTACATATTATGCATACTGCCATTTCAAAGCGTGCCATGACATGTTGCATGCCCTCATTTGTCTAGCCGTTGAGCCTAGAATTCAATCCACCCAGTACTTCCGCAGAGGAATATGAGAAGTCGGAGAAGTTGCCTAGCAAGCAAGGCTTCAGTCCGAACGTGAGAACCTTACTCATTGTAGCAACAGACGGCGGTCTGTACGGTATGTGTCCTACCAAATGCTCTTTTGCACTGCGTTTTGTTTGGTCGACATCGAAGGTCCGTGAAAGCCGTAAGCGAGGTACTTGTACTCACCGCTAGCGTAAGGCAACAAGAATTTGTCAACAGTGTGTGTTGCGGCTCCCTTCTACTAATATAAATAAAACATGATCTGTGGGGAAAGAATGGACGTTGGTAAGAGTTATCCAAGAAAGATTAACCTTTTTGATTGTTTATTTTATTTTAACCTTGTGCGTTTGACATTGAGGCACGTTATTTGGTCTAAATTTAAGATAAATGTCGTCACCGCATTAGTAAGTAATCTTCGGATAGAGTGCGTGCTTGCTAGGCACATCTCCGCCACGCTACGGCCTTCCCCTTTGAGTTGACACTCGCTCAAAAAATTGACACAAAACAATGACGCCATGACACACTTCGAAATGAGCACGTAGTATATACAAAATTTGATTGGGTTACTATCCAGAAGATTTTTCTTTTTTACTAGTGCACGTAAACCGGCTGCCACAAGAAACAATGTAGACCAGATTGCTCTGCAAGCACAAGGAAGAAGCACAATTTGGATGTTTTAATCTTGATTAACAAACCGGGAAAGAATTTTATCACCAGTTTTCAAAACATCAAATGACATACGTGCCTCACAGAGAGAAGATAGAGGGGTGACGGCGATAAGTGATAAAAGTGCGAGAGAGAGTGGAAAAGGAGAGAAGGCGTAGAGGCGAGAGAGTAGAAGATGGAGAGAAAGGCGAATTTGGAGAGAGAGAAACAGAGAAGAATCTTCTCACTTAAAACAATAACGTGAGTAGAGTCGTAGGTTCTGCTACTTAATCATACTTATTATCGATTGCTCCACAGCCTTGACATGTCATAGCCGAGCAATCCAAATGCCTGTTTCACTCCCGCATGTGCGTGACAGAGATAGGTAACTATTCAACTGAAACGGGAAGATGTCAGCATCACACTTCCCACTGCCGGAATATTAGTATAATGAACTGAACTGTTCGCCACATATCGTAGCACTAGTGCTGAGTGGGCACCCACAGGTAAAATCCTCGCCTTCATGGATGGGTTTCAACCCAGGTGCATTACTCCGATCGAAAAGTAATTATAGATACTTGATAATTACTGTAGAAGGTAATTATAGACACAGTACTAATGGAGCATGAGACATAAGCATTTGGAAGTATATTATAGTAGAAACTACTATTTCGCTCGCATACATTAAAGACTATTACGACAATTTCTTTGCATTTTGCCTCTCTTGCGATTAATCTACTACAAAATCACCAGCATTATGTAATGGAATGAAACTGCCTCAAAGAGGCCGCAAACACCCATCACTGTCCTCGCAGCAATTTACAGTTATCCGCTTATTACAGAAAAGTATATATTCGTGCATATGGGCCCCTACAGCCTTGCAGGGATTTCGAGGAAATTTGACATACATATTCTTTAGGAAAAGAATAAAAATACTTTGGGATGGTATCACAAAACTGGAAGAGGGGTAAAAATATTCGGCGAGAGGCAATTTTTGAGGATTCTGAGCACAGATGGCACGGACCCATCATACTAGGGGGCTAAAATATAGAAAAAACTTATGGGAGATGGGGTTTGATGACAGATTTGTTGATAAATTTTCAATACAAATGGGAAATTTGACACGCATTCTTCAGGACAAAAGCAAAAACAACGTGGGGCGCTGTCACAAGATAGCACGAAGAGAGCGGAAAGTGTTCGGTGGAAAGCAATGTTGAGCTTTTCCAGCAGGAAAGGACCTTATTTCTCAATGCTTTTGTGAAATAAAAATATAAATAATGTTGTCTTTATTCTTTTAGGGATAGTAAAACAAAAACAACCCCAACGGGAGGCATGAAAAGTATTCAGAGAGGTACATTTTGAGGATATTTAGCACAAATGGACAATTTTTAAAACAATAAAAGATTAATGCTACTCTCTTCATTGGATTTGTAATGCGAAAATCCACCTCTAATGGAGAAATGCGATTGAAAAATGTTGGATGGGAGGCAATTTGAAGCATTTTCATAAGGAATAGGAAATTTGGCACAATGAAGGTAAGGTGCTCAAATTAAAAGAAGTGAATAGCAACAATTATTCATTTAAATGTAAATAAATATATTCGGAAAATTTATGTTTTACCAAAACCGTCAAGCACCTGGCATTGCCGGGTATTTCTGCTGGTTGATTTATAAATGAAAACTATGCATTAATTACATCCTTTCTGTTACTTTTACGTTACCTATAATTACCATACTAGAAGCAAGGCGATTTGGGATCAATGCACGGACCTTGGCCGGAAATAGTGGTGGGCAAGGATTCTTGGACAAGCATTCTCTTGCAGTTCCAATGCCTATATTATTCCTTGGTAAGAATAGTGTCAATGCCATTGTATAACTTAACGAAAGGGAGCAAGTCAAACAACTCGAATCCAAAATTACACTGCTGACCACTGACACAAAAGTAAAGCTCGCAGTATCTAATAAAATTTGCATTTAACAAGCTGTAAGTATTCGTTTTACTAGCAGAAGCAAACTTAAAATCTATTCTAATATTAGATAGATAGGCAGGACCGGACCGAACCGATAGATAGAGATATAGATAGGCAGGACCGGACCGAACAGATAGATAGATAGATAGATAGATAGATAGATAGATAGATAGAGATAGATAGATAGATAGAGATAGATAGATAGATAGATAGATAGGTATAGATATAGATAGATAGATAGAGATAGATAGATAGAGATAGATAGATAGATAGATAGATAGATAGATAGATAGATAGATAGATAGATATATAGATAGGCAGGACCGGCCGATAGATAGGATAGATGCGATCGATTGGATGGATGGATGGATGGATGGATGGATGGATGGATGGATGGATGAATGGATGGAGTGTGAGCGCGTGTGTGTGTTTTAATCTCGGAAATCACTCAACGTATTTTTATATTTTTTCCCTGCTTCTCACACACATATAACATTTCCAAAACATTTTAAACTGGGAGAAGGACTTAGGAGGGGATTTTCATATATTTTGTGTCACCCAATCTCAATGCCATTTGGTTGAATATATGTATCACAGGCTATGTCTGACTTTATGTAAACATGACGGATTTTTAGCGTTAAAATGGGAGGCTTAAAATCTTTAAACCTGGATTAATGGTGGGGAGGAATAGAATATCGTGTTCATGTCACCAAATTTCCCCCCCCCAGTTCGATGACCATTATCTAACAGTACTTCTCGTGTGATTTTGACAAATGTTGGTTTTATACTGTGATACAAATACGCTACCTATGACACTCTAAAACTTCCTCTGCACCAGGGTGCTTACTGCTTGAAGGATTAAAATTCCAGTATATTTCCAGTGTAAGCTTTAAAAATACCTAATAATTCCTTAGAAAGTCCAAGAGATGACACTCGTAGCATCGAAAAAAGTTTGCATTTAGTAAGCGTCATCTCTTATTAGACGTCAGTTAAAGTTTCAGCTATATCATCACGTGGTGTCGTCATAGGCGATTGAATCAATAAACTTGTGTTTATTTAGAAAGATGGGAAAAACGAGATTTGTGCGATGATTAAACACTTATATTTAAAAGGCTTAACACTGAAAGAGATCAGAGCCGAGTTGAAGTTCATGGTATATCTGTTCCTGTATTTGCAACAATTTACAATTGGGTAAATAAGTCTAAATGTGGCCGTACGTCCACAATGAACATCGTTCAGGACGTCCAGTGGAAGTTACTTTTTCCAAATGTCGTCCTCCGTGATGTAGTGGTTACCTATAGTTCCCAAGGTCGCGGGTTCAAACCCGGGGAAGGACGATGGATTTTTTCGGGCGTAAAAATCCTTAGCATGGCTTCCTTCGGAAGGGAAGTAAAGCCGGTGGTTCCATGTCGTAGATTTACGGCACGTAAAAGAACTTGATAAAGAGGCCTCTGAGCAAAATTACCGGTCTTTCACGCCCAATATAGAATGGGACGCTAAGGACCGCAGTAGTTAAAGAGCGTCCATAAATAAAATTCTATTTCAAGTTTTTCCTCCGAAATGATTGACAAAATCCACGATATGGTTTTGAGTGATCGACGAATCGAAGTTTGCGAAATTCTCGACAAGGTGGTTGCCGCGTTTGCTCTCAATGGAGAAAAAACGCAATCGTGTGATCGATTCAGAAGCTGATTTGGCACTTTTCCGTCGCAGTCCTGATGAGTTTCTGCGTCAATACATAACTGTGGACGAAACATGGATGCACTACTACACTCCAGACACAAAAGTGCAGTCGAAACAGCGGTTTTCTAAAAGCGAACCGGTTCCGAAGAAGGCAAAAGTGGTGAAATCGGACGACAGGGCGATGGCCTCGGTTTTTTTGCGATGCACGCGGAATCATCTACATCAATTACTTGCAGAAAGGCAGAATGATAAATGGAGAGTATTATGCATATTTATTGTAATGGTTGAGCGAATAAGTTAAGAAAAAACGCCCTCATCTGGCAAAGAAAAAGATTCTCTTCCATAAAGACAATGCACAGATGCACACCTGCGCAGTTAAGATGGCGAAATGTGGAACTAAGGTTTGAATTACTACAACATTCACAGTATTCACCATATTTGACCCCCGGTGACGCTTTTTTATTTCCAAACTTGAAAAAGTGGCTCGACGCAAAACGATTCACGGCTAACGAGGAGGTCATCTCCCAAACAGACGCCTATTTTGAGGACCCGCCGAAATCCTACTTTTTGGATGGCTTAAAACAGTTGGAGCAACGCTGGAAAAAAAGTTATCGAGTTAAAAGGAGATTATTTTGAAAAAAAAACTACCCAAAATAAGTTGCTTTTCTATCTTTTTCTAAGGACTTATTGAACGTCCCTTGTATCTAGAGAATTTAATGTTGTATGTACTGTTAGTGTTTTAAAATATTGGATTTTTCATTGTAATCGTGTTTGTATTCTAAAGTAGTCGAGATATGACTTTATATCAAACGACAATAAAGAATCTAAAAAGAAAAAGAAATTCAGTATTGCATCGGGTCATATTGCAGTAAAAATGTAGTGGTATTCAAATGTGGCTAGTTCAATAACTGTATTGTTTTATTTATTTTCACAATATGAAGTTATGTTTATTATAGCTACAATACCCGATTTTGAACAGGTGGCATTTTAAATCTCAAATAAATATTTCATTAAATTTACTCTCTGTACTCCTTATGAAATTATAGTACAATGATCTAGAATATTTTTGCATGCCGATTTCTCTCCACTAGCTATTAGAACTTTAATTGCATGAAACTCCCATACTAATCGTAGTAATAGATCAAAATTTCACTCATATTCACAGAAATGAGAATGAAATACCAGCAGATTTTGTATTTATCTTAGCCTCCCCTATGCCCTCACCCGCAACAATCTTCAAAGTTCTGGAAATGTTGTATAGCCTGTAAAAAGTAAAGGGATTATCAAAATCTTCATCGAGTGAGTCATTTTTACATAAAATGGAAAGTTATGGACCAATAGATATCATGCAAAATAAAAACAATCAAAATATTTATTTAATTAATGTCTTCCAAGAACCAATCACCTGAAAATTTAATCTGAAATAAATCAACACTATATGGATATTTCCTCCAGTTTTTGCAGTATGTAATCACCAATTCCAGTATACTTTCAGTAGGTATATCCAGTATGTAAAAAAAGTATATTTTCAGAATTTCCAGTATCAGTGGAACTCTGTCTATACCAATATACCCTTCAACTCCTTACATACATATTTGTATTCCGACCTATTGTGGCGTACTAATAATTTGGGGGTTTTCATTGTCATTACCAGACATGTTGTTGACGCTACTCCTGGCTGCTAGCCACGAGGGGTGGGGATATAGCATTTATTTTACTGAGTAATCCGAGAAAAGCGGATCGCGCGTGCAAGCCGGCTTTTAGATCGGTAGATATCTACCCTTACCTTTCATATTTAATAATGTAGGAACTGCAAACGGTTGAGAAATAAATATAGTAGATTTATGTTATGGACTTTGTACAGTGAAAAACCCACGCCTTCCTCTTAACCTCCGCACTTCATTTCGGTCCTCCGCAGCCAAGTGAGTATACTTCCCCTCAGTGTACGTGCTGGGTACTAAAAATTAATTTAATTTTTCATGTGAACTTTTAGGCCTCTACCCACCATGTAACACTATCTATATAAAACGGTATACACGTTTTAGGTTCCAACGAAATTTTTTGAGTGCCTTGTAACTAGGAAAGGCAAATTAAGAACAAAATTTTGCCAAAGTATGAAAATGTGCCAAACTTTGCCAAAATAAGAAATATATAAGCCAAAACATCTTATGCTTTAACGGTTCAGAGCAGGTTGCCTTTATTAGCGTAGAACAATAGGCCTTGTATATTCCTGTCCATATTAATTAATAATTACATAGAGTTTATAGGTTATAATCATTGTGAAACCCTTAAATTTAGGAAAAAGAAAAAATGAAAATTAAGTCACTGGTTGCTTTGGCCTTGCTTACTATTAATTAAAATATATGGCTAAAAGCACCACTTTGCGAGAAAAAAAAACTTTCATGAACAGAGAACGCGTGACGTCACAGAGGAAACTTTACGTTTTCTCAACTGCACCTGACTTGTCGGAAAAAAGTGAGTTTGGCTTTCTATGCGTTTTACATAAAAATTTCCGAATAGAATATCTGGAAGGCCCAGTTCATTGCAAACGAAAATTTTTTAAAAGTGGAAAATCATAATGTTACAAAATATGAACAAACATAAAACAATGGGATATTACGAAAATGTTATTAAATATTTGTCATGCAGACTGACATCTACACACTACAAAACGTGAAAATGTTTGTGCCCAAAATGATAGCAAACACGGTTTAGAATATTAAATTTCATATTTTTCCTTTCTCTACTGACAATTCTCCAAAGTCACCCCTAAGCACATTTTAAACCCCTTATTTAAAAATCTGTTTTACCCACGCAGTCAAAATGCGCTATACACAACTTCTAAAATCACCCCAACCTTGTTTTGAATCCTATATACCTTGAAGTGTTTAAAACTATCCTGTATTTTATTTTCAATGCCCTACAAGCAAAACCCACCGCTTGGCCAATTGAGACATAAATTTGCGTAACTGAACTATAGGACCCAGCAAAAATTATCTTACTGCTTTCATAAATTACCTTACGGATATTTTCAAATCCTTTTACACTTACGTTTTAGGTCCTAATAGGCTATGTATAGCTTTCAAAGGATATACCATATCCATAGTTTCAGGTCTTTGCGTGCAGATTTTTACTGTGTGACCTTTATGGACAGAACTATGTACACTTACTCTGTAAGACCCGGCAAAAGTTAAGTTACCCTAGAATTTCCAAACATTGCCTTCAACCATATGTTTAACCCTTTGCAGAAACCTACTCTATTTAACAAAAAGTGTACACTTAAGATTAGGACTTTACTAAATTCATATATTACTTTACGATTTCCAAAAATTACATTATTTTCAATTCTGTATCTTGAACGTTTCAAAATTACCCTTATTGTTATTTTGACCCCCTTATATATAAAACTGCACCACTAGGACGCGAATTTGTGCACTTGCACTATAGAACTCGGAAAACTTATATTATAGACTACCTTAAACACATCTACATTTTTCAACCTCTTACGTTCAAATCTGCACCATTGACAAATGTGTACAAACCCCTGGGCGCTTAGCAAAACTAATACGCTACTCATGACTTTCCAAAACTATCCCTACCTTATTTTCAAGCACTTGCTAACAGAATTCAGCCACGCAATGCAGGTTAACAGCTAATATGTTATAATTGAGAAAATAAAAGAACCTCTGAAAGTTTAAACTACAAACAAATACCAGCATCAACTGAAAGTATTATTGAGTCGTTTTATTTATTATACGAGTTCAGGGATTAAGTACTAGGGCCTCTTCTGATTCAAGAGAGGTCATCAGTCCGTCTCCGAAGAGAGTTCCAAAATTCCATGTCTTTGTGGTTCGTAATTGATTCTTTGGAAAGCATACATGAAAATCTATATCTGCCATCCCTGACAGGTATTTCTATCGCTCGTTCTCTCTTTATGTCTTTTCTTTAAAGTATTATACATATTCTCATATTGTTTCTAACGCCTACATGATATTCTGAGAGTATAACCGGCTATTGATCTGCAGTTTCCATTTGTCTCTTGTTCCGGTCTATTCACTGTCGAGTTTCCACATTTATTTTGTTTTAATTATGCGCTTTTATTTGTAATTTGTCACATTAGACTCTCTTTAGAATACCACATTCTTGTACCCAACAAGGTCAAAAGTCTCACTTGGGTTTCCTAATTTGGGTTAATTAACTTAAGTTAATGCTATAAGCAAGATCAAGCAGTTAACTAAAGAAAGGCTGTAACAAAGCCGGTTGTGGCTGACCTAGTTTCGCGTTTTGTATTTCTACGTGCCAAAAACTATCGCCATGGGAACACAAAGATACGTTTATTGGAGTACTCGTAGTGGGCTGCAATTTTCAAAAGTGACAAGCGCAAAACTTCATATTTTAGTTGCACAAAAACGATTTAATGGAGTTAACACCAATGATCCCTACATGATATTAACTTTATCACTGAAAAATTTAAGAACAACTTGGCGCCTTTGAGAGGAAAATGACTGCGGTTTAAAGCACCTTTGTGATAAAACACTTCAATTTTGAAAACATTGACGCTTAGCACCTATGAGAATTCCAATATCCAGTTAGGTTCAAGTGAAGTTAGGAGGAGAGCCATTCTGATATTTAAAAGTATTATGCGTCATACTCTAACAACTTTCTCTACCCATTAATTCATATAAAGGGTGATTCTTCTATATGTATCTATCACTTTACTCGGAATAAAATTTTGATTAGAAATAATCTGAAATTAAGTAATACGAACTTGGTAGCATACCTGGCATGGAAACCAAACAAAGCTGTTTACATTGTCACATTTTTTATTCATGCGGGGAAAATAAGAATAGCTTACGATGTTTTTTGGTCGAACACACTAGAATACGCTGACTACATGTAACTGAGCTGTTATGGCATCCATAATACTTCAGCAACTCATTATGATCTTACTCGGCGGCGCCCGCAGCCTCCCTATCACCCATACCTTTTAACACCTTCAAAGCAGCAGTCCACTGGGTTCCATTCCCGAGATAAACAATGAAATATGTGAATTTAAAATAGAATAAATTTTGGTCAAATTGCAACTTTAATATTCGATTAAACAGAGTTCATTTCCTTTACTTCAATATTTGGTGCGTTTACGTTACCTGCAAAAACTCAATAAATACGGCGTGGACTCAAGAGTACTGCCATCTATTGCACTACTTGCAAACACGCCCAAGGCCCTGCCATCAGTGCTGCCATCCGATCAGTATTTAATTACATACAATTAACAAGGTGAGTTTTGAAATTATAGTGTGGTGGACCAAATTATAGATATCACATTCAGATTGAGAACACTTGAATGATGATGATGAGATGCGGTTTAAGGGCGCTAAACAGCTAAGGTCATCAGCGCCCTTACAAAGTATAAAATGTACTGTCAAACAATAAAAGTCCTATAAAAAACCGCATAATTAAAAACGGGACACAAGCCCACGAGTCCAAAAGGTAAAAAACCAAACACCAAATACCAAAAACGAACACACTAAAAACATGGGCAATAAAAGAGTAAAAACAACGTGTCAAGAACTGTAGAATGTCAGGGACACGAGCGCCAATGTCCATTTGGGAGGAGATGCCCCATTAAAAAACAAGAGAAAATTACATAGTCAAAAGACGCTCAGCGCATCAAATGCGTCTGGTAAATCCAATGTCATTGATAAAACGTAAAAGACACTCTACAGCACGCGCGTCGTCTGCCAGAACGTTGGCTAGGCCAACAGGCAGACCAACACGGACGCGCAAAGGAGCTAAAACTTGACACTCTGCTAAAATGTGACGCACCGTTAAGGGCGCATCACACTGCCCACAGAGTGGTGCGGGGTCACCACTCAGCAAATACTTATGACTAAAAATGCAATGTCCGATACGAAGCGTGTTAAAATTACCTCTTCCCGACGAGAAGCACGGAAAGAGGTAGCCCAGACAAACGGGAGAGGTTTAACCTCCCGCAACTTGTTCCCCCGGAGGGCCGTCCACTCTTCGCTCCAAAGCGAGAGGATGCGACGACGTAAAACAATAAACAAATCTGACGAGGGAACAACAGAGGTAAAACGTCTGGGTGATAAAATCGCCGACTTGGCAGCGACATCGGCAGACTCATTACCTGAGATGCCCACATGACCTGGAATCCACATGAAGGAGACGCTGATGCCAGAGACACCAAGCGAGTGGAGCAGGTCATGAATGCGCTGTACGAGCGGGTGGTAACTGTACAGGGAGCTAATACTTTGAAGAGCACTCAGGGAGTCGGAACAAATAAAACAGTGCCGTAAGTCGTGCCGCTGAATATATAAAAGAGACTGATAAATGCTAAAAAGTTCGGCGGTAAAAATCGAACATTGCTCTGGTAAACGAAAGGTAAAACTATTTCCATCACAAAAAAGGCACATCCTACTCCAGTATCAGTCTTAGATCCATCAATAAAGATAAAAGGGCGTTTCCCCCCTTGGAAGAGCCGGCGCTGGCGTAGCGTCCAAATGCCGAAGTAGCAGTCGAAATCGAACCCCTGGAGGGAGCAATGCAGAGGAGCTAACTAAATATTGCCGGTCAAGTGAATCCTCGAAAAATGCCGCGAAAGACGGGTGGTCAGGCAAGCTGGAGAGTCGACAGGCATAGCTGCACAAGAGCATCTCACGCCTGGAGGACAGCGGAGGCTCTGCAGCTTCAGCGTAAAGACTGGGCACAGGGCTAGTTGGAAAGGCCCCTGTAGCGACTCTAATACCACGATGATGAATGGGATCCAAGCGACGTAACACAGATGGACGTGCCGATGAAAAGACAATATACCCGTAATCAAGTTTGGATCGGACCAAAGAGCGATATAGACGCAGAAGGATGGTCCGATCAGCTCCCCAGGATGTGTCACCTAAAACACGTAAAAGATTAAGAGAACGGTCACACTTTGCTTTTAAAAAAGAAATGTGCGAGGTCCAACACAACTTTCTATCAAAGATCAACCCCAAAAATTTCGCCTCGTCTGCAAACGGAAGCATCCCTGGCCCTAGATGGAGAGAGGGCGGAGGGAAATACTTCCGGCGCCAGAAGTTGATGCAGACGGATTTCTCGGCGGAGAAATTAAAGCCGTTGGCGTTACTCCAGAGGTAGAGACGGTCGATACAGCTCTGGAGACGGCGTTCGAGTAGACAGGTCCACCGCGAACTGCAATAAATGGCAAAATCATCAACAAAAAGGGACGATGAAATGCCAGGTGGAATACAATCAACAATGGGGTTGATAGCAATCGCAAAAAGTGTGACACTGAGTACAGAGCCCTGCGGTACTCCGTTCTCTTGAATAAAACGACTAGATAAAACCGAGCCCACACGTACACAAAAGACGCGGTCCGTCATAAACTCCCGAAGAAATATGGGAAGACGACCGCGGATATTCCATGCGTGAAGTGTACGTAAAATTCCGCCCCTCCAACAAGTGTCATAAGCTTTCTCCAGGTCAAAAAATACAGCCACGGTTTGACACTTTCTCAGAAATCCATTCAGAATATGCGTCGACAAGGACACCAGATGGTCGACGGTAGAGCGATAGCGACGAAATCCGCACTAAGCGTTCGCTAAAAGTTTCTGAGACTCAAGTCACCATGTCAAGCGCCCGTTGATCATGCGCTCCATCACCTTGCAAATGCAACTGGTGAGGGAGATAGGGCGGTAGCTGGAAGGTAGTTGGCGATCCTTCCCAGGCTTAAGAATAGGGACAATGGTGGCTTCGCGCCAAACGGAAGGAAATACCGTCTTGCCAAATACGGTTATAGACCTGTAAGAGAAAGCGTTTACTGTCGGCTGAAAGGTGCTTTAACATCAGTACATGAATGCCGTCCGGCCCAGGAGCGGAGTGCCTAGAGCAATGAAGAGCGTGCTCCAGCTCCCGCATTGTGAAAAATTCATTATAACACTCAATATCAGCAGACCGAAAATTAATGGTGTCGGAATCCAGCCGGGCTTTGATAGAGCGAAAGCCGGAGGAATAATGGTCTGAACTGGATACCGCCTCAAATGCAGCACCCAAAGTGTTAGCGATGGCAGCCGGATCCACTATAGTGGCATTGGAAACCTGAAGGCCAGAAACAGTACAATGCGACACTTTACCTGAGAAGCGACGAAGTTTATCCCAAACAACAGATGAAGGCGTAAAGCGATTAAAAGACTCGACAAAACGAGTCCATGACGCCTTCTTGCTATCCTGAATAATGCGACGAGCCCTGGCGCACGATTGTTTAAAAGTCACCAAATTATCAATTGTAGGGTGTCGCCGAAACACCCTAAGCGCAGTTCTACGGGCACGAACGACGTCCCGACAATCCTCGTTCCACCACGGAACAGGTGGCCGCCGAGGTTGAGAGGATGAACGGGGTATAGCGCGTTCGGCGGCAGCGAAAATAATAGACGTAAGGTGCTGCACTAGGTGGTTAATATCGGAGAAGGGCTGGTCGTCAAAATGCACGAGGCTGGAATACAAGCTCCAGTCGGCTTTTGCGAATATCCAGGTAGGTACTCTGGAATGCTGTACGTGGTGCGACAAAAGAGAGACGATGCAGGGGTAATGGTCGCTGGAGTAGGTGTCAGCGACGACGTTCCACTGAAGACGATGAGCAAGCTGGAGGGAACAAATGGCAAGGTCCAGGTGAGAGAATGTACCAGAAGAATCAGAAATAAAAGTAGGTGCACCGGTATTGAGGATGGAAGGATTGAACTGATAAAAAATGTCGGAAAGAAGAGTTCCCCTCGCACAAGCCCTTGGGGAACCCCATAGTGGGTGATGGGCATTAAAATCTCCCAACAGAAGAAAGGGTGTTGGGAGAGCGGACAGGAGAGCTCGAATGTCCGCGAGGGGAGACGATGGAGGTGAATACACAGAGCAAACAGAAAACAAAAAGCCGGGTAAGTGAAGGCGAACGGCAACAGCTTGCAAGTCGGATGTAAGTGTGACAGGTTTAAAATGAACGTCGTTACGCACTAACAACATGACACCTCCATGAGCAGGAGTACCCTTCTCCGGTTCAAGGTCGTAGCGAACCGGAGTGTACCCTCGGAGATCGAAAGGGTCGTGAGGGCGAAGCTTGGTCTCCTGCAAACACACGACCATAGGTGAATGGGAACGCAATAAAAGTTGCAGTTCCGCCCTATGCGATCGTACACCACGTACATTCCAGGTCAGGATAGCCATGAATAAAAGCGATAAACTGTCTACTTAGAAGGGCGGCTTAAAAGAATCTTTTGCTTAACCTTTGGGCTTGGAGAACACTTGAAGGTGTAAGAAAAACTGACATAAGTTATATATTTTAACAAACCTCTACATTTTGGATTCAGTAAGTGCTTTGACTATGCCCTGTGATTTACCAGTTAAGCAAAAAATATAATTTATTCAGATGGAAGAGGAGTTAACAGGCTACTCACAGAAAATTTTCGATTGAACCTAAACCAAAAGCATTGGATTTCGGTCATTTTATCTTGATTCTGTTATTTGCCTCATTTCAAAGAACTTTAAGCATGATTTATTGTACTTAAGAAAGTATAAATAATATACCGGTACTATTTTACCTGGTTCTCAATGAATGCCCTCTGTATATTTTGTTTGTTTACGACATACAAGTCTTAGGTATGTCAGCATGGGGATTTCAAAGGCAAAGTCCCCGTAAAAGGCTTTCAGGGTGCGTGTTTGTTTCGGGTGGTTCTGCAGACATCACTGTGATAAAACTACCCATGCTTCTCAGCAACTTGTACTTCTACTTGAGATTCAACTCAATTAATTGTTAGCACTGTCTGTATCTGTCTCTAAAGTAAAAGATACTATTGCCAGTAATTCTTCAAGGTCTAGAAAAAGGCAGCACGAACTTTTGTCACTACTGTAACATCTCTCTCTCTCTCTCTCTCTCTCTCTCTCTCTCTCTCACTCACCTCGGATTAGCTATTGTACTATCTATGTTTACTGCCTAAATTTCCGCGGTATTTTACGCTTAAGCGTATTTTTTATTTAATCGGTGAACATTTCATTCGGACTTTAATCTAAGAGCAATTGCGCTCATTATTGAGTTATAAATGCCTTTATCCTTCATGTTGGTTTATCCATTACCTATATTTACTTTTGGAAAGAGACAATTTATAAAACAATTTATGTGTTGCATTCACGTGTCTTTCTCTACCCTCTAGCGCTTATTAATGGGTATATAAATTATTCTTACCAAAGCTTATTTTCCTATCTATTTCAATTTAATTGAGATATACCTTTCCGGAAATAGCTGCAATTACACATTTCGTTATAGATACAACGGGAAAAGCGATAGTCAAATGTTTTAGAACTGGACGCATACGCTGGCTTTAAAATTCCACACTCTTTCCATGCAATAGAGAGAAACAGTTGAAAATCGACGGAAAAGAATGGCAAGTATTGAACAGTTCGAACCATTAATAACCGAAATCTCGGTATTGACTGATACTACAAAAACGTTATTTGAAATAAATTGTGCATTTTAAAGAGATCTACATCTTTTGTGTAGTACGTTTTCGTCGTTCGCTTAACATTTACCAATTACACAAAATTATACAAAATTCTTTCTGAATGAAGAGGACTTCACAGGCTAATCCCAGAAAATTCAAGATATACATTTATCATCAGCCATTTTTCAGAAGATCAAAATTTTCGAAAAATGTTCCATGTAAAAGGTAGGGAATTTTGTTGAAAATCTTCGTGTCGCATCTTTGGAAGATGCTGAACTTAAATACCAAGTTTGTTATTTATCCGATTTTTCGTTTTTTAGTTATGCTGTTTACACACACAGAAATGTATGATTTGTATCTTGTTTAGCTGAAACAAATCTTAGTCCTTTTGATTTTGCTGGGAATTACTCCCTTTAATGCTCTTCAAGTTCCTCCAGACACACACACACACACACACACACACACACACACACACACACACACACACGGACCTTTCTCTAAAATGCTTTTCTTGGATTCAGGGGCCCTCAAAACATATATTTACGGTGAAATCTCGGTATCAAATTTCCTGCTAGAATGCAATAAATTCTCTACCTACTATGTACGTGGTAAAGAAAGTGATCAACATTTGTGTTTATTTGTGCTGCTTTAATTATTACTCAGTGTTATAGTCCTCTTCCCTTAAGTATTGTAAAGTGATGGTTAGTAAGACCAGCTTTATGGCTCAGCTTTCTGAGCGAAGAAACGTGTCCCAGATCTTGATTTTGTGAATTTCGTCACCATACGCTAAAGTAACACAAAACTACCTATACAATTTTCTTCTGGCGTAGGTTTCGTAAATAAAATAACATATAAAAATTGCAGCTAATTGCATATTTGAACATATAGTGTCTTAATTCAGTAGGTCTTAAAAAAATAAAAGATTTTGTCCAAGATTCGAAACTTCACAAGCTGTACAGTAGGGAGTGGTTAGGTTCTTCTGACAGTTCCCTTCCTTTGCCCGTGTGTTGAAGCAACAGTTCGCCTACAACAGCACTGTGGTTCTCAGCGTCCCATTCTGTATTGGGCGTGAAAGTCTGGAAATTTTGTTGAGGGGTCTCTGCCAGGCTTTACTTCCCTTCCGAAGGAAGCGATGCTAAGGATTTTAACGCCCGAAACAATCCATCGCTCTCCGCCGGGTTTGAACCTGCGACCTCGGGAAATAGACGTATCCCAAGACCACGGAGGACAACTAAATGTGAATGTGATATATTGATTGCGAAGATAAAAGTGGCCAAGTACGTAAAGAGGGAATATAGATACTGAAAAGGACTAACCATTTATAGAAGATGTTGAAAATCATCCCATGCAGTGTCCCGTAGGTGTCACTTTTTAACCAAATATATATTGTTCTCTTTGCCAGCTAACCTCTATCCAGAAAGCTGTTACTGAACATTTTGCGGGTTTCCTAAATTGAACCTGGTTTTACATACGCTTCCACATTTTCCAGTCTTTGTAGTATCCAGTAAATCATTTTACAGAATGAGAACAGTCACGACTGATGATATACACTGAAATGCTGACAGAAGAATGCAACAAAAAACAAATCTGGAACCGCTTTTGGTACTAGTCGGCCACGATATGAGTGCGCTCGGAGGAGGGCGCCAGTATTTTTGTTGACAATGCGAACCCCACCAAACCTGGGCAGTGAGGGCAGTGAGGGGTAAGGCGATAGGGAATGTAAATGCGCACATTGAAAACAGTACTACATGTACAGCCTAAATCTCGCTAGTAATTGCAACTCGGAACTGCGGATGTTTTCTTTACCTGAGTGTCCTTCCGCAACTATTTATTTCCTCTTTCCACTCACGCACTCATATCGTGGCCGACTAGTACTGCTCTCTCTCCGAAAACTGTTCCCCGAAAATTCCACGCATCTCCTTAATCCAACTTGGTTTTACATACGATTCTATAATTTCAACTCTCTCTTGTTTCCAGTAAGCCATTTTGCAGAATGAGAACAGTCACGACTGATGATATACACTGAAATGCTGACAGAAGAATGCAACAAAAAACAAATCTGGAACTGCTTTTGGTACTAGTCGGCCACGATATGAGTGCGCTCGGAGGAGGGCGCCAGTATTTTTGTTGACAATGCGAACCCCACCAAACCTGGGCAGTGAGGGCAGTGAGGGGTAAGGCGATAGGGAATGTAAATGCGCACATTGAAAACAGTACTACATGTACAGCCTAAATCTCGCTAGTAATTGCAACTCGGAACTACGGATGTTTTCTTTACCTGAGTGTCCTTCCGCAACTATTTATTTCCTCTTTCCACTCACGCACTCATATCGTGGCCGACTAGTACTGCTCTCTCTCCGAAAACTGTTCCCCGAAAATTCCACGCATCTCTTTAATCGAACTTGGTTTTACATACGATTCTATAATTTCAACTCTCTTGTTTCCAGTAAGCCATTTTGCAGAATGAGAATAGACACGACTGTTGAAATAAATTTAAATGCTGACAGAAGAATGAACAAAGAACAAAACTGGGACAGCCTTTGGTCACAAAGAGAAACGCATGTAGGTTTATAAACAATTTAGTCAATAGCGGCTCGTTTCCCGCAAACGGCATATTTGCAGATCTATGTTTATAGGGGCGAGGCGCTTCTATTATTGTATATCTTCAATGGTTTCAATTTGTGTTATATATGTTTGTACTTCTTTAGCTTTATATACAATAATGTTTTTTTTTTTTTTTTTGTAGTCTTGTAATGCATAGAATATTTTTGGGAATAGATTTTAGTTAATTGCTAAGATCTGCATTTTTCTGTGCAGATCCAACTTCTCTGTTATTAAATACAGTGTGTTCGTATTTATGCAAATAAAAGTTAAAGATTTTTATAACAATAAAGCGTATTCAATTTTAATTTCCGTGGTATTGCGCATGGTCAACTTTCCTCGGGGTTCTGGAATTGCTGACGTCTTTTATTGCACGTAGTTCGTTTATAAAACTTTATGATTACACTTTATTTGTGGCTAGTTTTAATTTTATGGCTAAAACTTAATTGCAACTTATGATTACGAACTTCCCTGCAAAAATTTACATTATCGTGTTTTACTTATAATGTTGTACATACTAGGGGTATTACTTGTATTACTGTTAATTTTGCACCAGAGATTTGCTCTCATTTTACTTAACACATCAAATTTGAAAGCTCCCAGAAGAATTTCTAAGTGGAGCTCCACTCAGTAGAAAAGAGAGCGCAGTTTCTTCGTTAGCATTTCCAGCACGGCACTGGTCAGTCGCACCAAGTGGATATAAGTTCGGAAGTGGCACTTAAAATCTGTTGAAGTCGTGAAAACTCACTCCAGCAGCTAAGCAGAAAAGTGACCTAGACATCCACTTCACTTCAAGTGCAACGTCCGCACTTTTCTCAACGAGCTATTTCCAATTCAAATAGCACGCTGGAATCGATACCGAAATTTCGCAATCTTACATCATCTAGATTGTAACAAATACGGGCTGCGGATCGATAGCTGCTGCCAATATACCCCAGCCTTCCACGATACACGGCACACCAGGTTCCTTCAACGTGAATAGCGTATCTTTCCAACACATCTAATGTAAGCGGAATTCAGAATAGCTTACAATATACTCTAAAAATGATTTTACGTCATTTGCCATTCGCTTCTTAGGTTCTAAGACGCGCATGTATCGACTTTTATAAAGAACGACATGGGCATGTCGATATCTGGCGAGATTAACATGAAAAATGAGACTTTTGATGGCTTTTCAACCAGCATGCTGTACACAGCATAAACTGAAGCTGCAGGGCATTTATACGTTCTATTATTATACCCAAGTTACTTTTACTTTTAAAGGCGTCTCCAGACCCAGCTGTTGTAATACCTGTCTCCAATTGCGACGGTCTTCCCATCATCACTTGTGCATTCCTCTGAATCTCATTGCTTGTAATAGTCTCCTCTCCAGGTAAACTGTGGACGTCCCTTTTTCTTACGTCCAGGAGAGGACCAATTAATAACTTTCTTGGGCCACCTCTCCTGCGACATATGCTATATATGTCCATACCACTGCAGAGATTTACTCCTTAACCTATCTATCACACTTTCTTCAATGTTTAACCTTTCCAAAATGGTACTATTCCTAATTTTTTTCCATACGCGAGATGCTTTCTGTAATCCGTCGTCCAACGTGGTCTGATGACACGATGCTGGCCTCTAGTTCCCAAGGTCGCGGATTCAAACCTAATGGAGGATGATGGATTTTTTCGGGCGTAAAAATTCTTAGCATTGTTTTCTTCGGAAAGAAAGTAAAGCCGGTGGTCCCATGTCGTAAATTTACGGCACATAAAAGAACCTCAAGCCTGATAAAAGGCCTCTGAGAAAAATTTTCGTCTTTCACGCCCAGTGTAGAACGGGGTGCTAAGAACCATAGCAGTTAAAGAGGGCCCATAAATAACACTCAAATGTTTTTTTCTCCGTAACCCATCCATCTCAACAGCCCTTATCCGGCTTTTCTGTCGTTCAGTTAGCGTCTAGGTTTCTGTGCCATAGAACAAAATGCTCCCAACAATCAGTTTGAGAACCATCTGTTTTGTTTCTTGTCAAATGTCTCGACTTCACAAAACCCCATTTAATTGTTTAACCGCTAAACGAGCCTGGATTATTCGACTGTCCACCTCCATCTCACTGTTGTCAGATATATGGATGAATGACCCTTCATATTTAAACTGGCCAACTGCTCTTATTATACCACCCAAAAGAAGTAAATCTTGAATTTTCTCATCAAGTCAGTATTATCTCGATCTTGGCATACTATAATTTGATCACCAACGAACAGAAGCGAATGAATGACACTTAATTCCCATCGGTGCACAGCTCACATTCCAAGTTTCTAACACTGAATTGAATAGGAGACATCCCGCATCCGCTATTTACTTTCTTATACGTTACCAGACTAAATGTTTTAAGTGTACAGAAACTATCAACCAATTGATTCTGCCCAATTCTATCCAAGAGAAGGCCCTTCACTGCAATTCCAGCCTTCTCCATTATCTCCTCCTTTCCTTTTCGTCTCTTGTATTTTAACCATTTATCTCTAGTAGATTACTCATAGTCTGGCCTATATCTTTCTGCATCGAACTTCTTTCTCTTTTAGCATTTATTTCTATGTATCTCCTAGCAAAAGGTTTATTTTTTCACTGCTTTTGTTCAATTACTTATTTCCTCTGTCCATTTCAAACGATCCAGTCTGTTTAAATCAACATTCAAAATGCTTCATTTTGTTGTTCCTCGCTTTATCGAGCTTCATTATTATCTTTATCAATTCCTTTTTCAAGGGTACACAGAAAATGTTTCTGTTTCAGTAACAGCTTCCTTTTCCACTGCTATCCTCAAACAGGACAAAGGATACCTAAAAGCAGCTTAAAATGTGCGTACTCCATGCTATATTTGCTGGGAAGTATAAGAAGGGACCGAAAGCAGGATGTTCGAGATCATTTGGGGAACATAAAGGTAGTGTTTGAAATACTCCGCTATCAGACAATAGTAGGAAGGCCAGGTAAAGAGGATGCCAGGTTGTAGATATCCAAAATTAGCATAGAGGAACAAGAGATTTGGGAGGACTTCGAGAACAATGGAGAAACATAACGGGAAGACCAAATATTAGCCTCGAAGAGGTCCTAAACCATCATTTAGAAGTGTTTAACACCCGCTCTTACTGCGTACGGCACGCAGGCGGTGGACACTGATGTCACATGAAATGAAATGGTAATTGGGGAAGGAAATTTGTGAAGGAAGCTTTTCAGGCCTAAGTTTAAGGTACCTCCCCGGTATTTGCCATTTATGAGGACTGAGGAAAAAAACTCTGCCAGGGAGGACTGTCCTGGCGAGATTTGAATCGCAGATCACCTGTTCATGAGTCCGGAGAATGATGATGCTCTGTGTTCTAGATAACACTCCGGGAGATTTGAGTAATATGCTAAGACACAATTCGCTTTAAAGCTTCGGAGATACTTCAGTGTACATAAAAATGGAACTGTTCAATCCCTGTATTGTTAAATACGTAGCAGTACACTCTAATGGTTACTTACGAGACGCTTACAAATAAGCCGCAGAAGCCCAAGAGTAATTAATGCTCGGAGTGGCAGCTTGGCAAGGGCACCGCCCTGCCGACCCAGTAGTGTGCCAGATATAGTTAACTACTCAGTCTGATTTCTGTGGGAACGGCCCTTAAAACATCCAAGAAACTGCCTCTCCATTCCCCGCTCCCCAATAAATGTTATATAAAGGTATTTCTGAATCCAAAATCCCATAAATATCAAACTAAAAATTATGACTAACCTTTAAATAGTGAAAGCTATGAACATTTGTTGACAAACCATTTGGAATTTTGCATGCCCGGGTAGTGAAAGAAATCCACTTCGAAAATAAGTGTATTTTTTAAATCCCTTTCGTTTATAGACGAATTTCCTTTGATAAATCCCTCGTTTCTTGGCGTCCGCACACTTGATAACTCAATCTCATGCGCTATTTTGCTTGAAGGGTAGAACATAGTATTGCCTGTGTTGAGTTGTTTTACATTTTATAAATTAAAATGAAATAATAGGAGTAGAGACAGCCAAAATATGAAGAAAATTTTGACAATATATGAAAATATGAAATATTGTAGCGGACCAGGTTGCACATATTTCGTATACCAGGAAGTGTGAAGTTCAGGTTAGCAGAATTCGTCCACGCTGCCTACGCCGAGTCAGCGCTTATGTATGTATTTATACTACAGGGCTTTGACTCGGTCGGGAGTTGCTGTGGAAGTTGCTATCAGGAAGTTGCTACGCGAGAGTTGCTACGAGAAAGTAATCAGAGATCAGTTATCACATTCGCCAACAGTTAACCAGGTAAGCATGCGACTCATCTAAGTTCTCTTGACTTGTCGGGGCTTCACCCCTAACTTCTATTGACTTGTCGGGGCTTCACTCCGATCTAATTGTTCGCACATTTAAAGCAACAATATAATTTATTGGGACAATGCATCCCCTGTGCTTTATTTAAATACCCCTATCCTAGAACGCTACCCTGGCCTGCCTACCATTCCAGTACCAACGCATCCCCTACCTCTGAGCTACCAACCCCCCTGTGTAATCACCTACTGCGGGGGTAACCACCCCCGTGGGGTGTTACAATATATATTTTAAAATCAAAACATCTTATACTTTAAGGGTTTCGAGCATGTTCACTTCATTAATTTAAAAACAATAGCTTTTAGATTTTTTTTCATATTAATATTAAAATGTAAAATAAAATACCACAAATTACATTTTAATTGATTTTAGTCATTATGAAACTTTTAAACGTAGAAAAAGAAAGAAAAATAAGTTACTGGTTGCTTTGTTCTTGCTGAATGCTAATTACAATATACCACTAAAAGTACCAATTCGCGAAAACAAACTCTTAAAGAGTAGAGTACGTTTAATTTTGCACGTGAGTAACATAGAAGAAGTGCTACATTTTATCAACTGTATCTGACTATTAGAAAGCGCGGTGTCGGTTCCTCCACACGCGTTTCCCGAAAAGAGTGGTTTCACAGAAAACTGCCCAAATAGAATATCTGTAAAACCCGTTCATTGGTAACGGAAATTATTTTAAAAGGAAATATCGTAAACCTCACAAATATGCAAAAATATGAAGATTTTACCAAAATATTATGAAATATAATTTTTTGCCACGAGCACTGAATTCCACATATGCAAAACGTAAAATACTTGTTGCTATAAGCATGGATTAGAATACAAAATTTCATATTTTGTCGATATCTAATTATGAGGCAAGAGAAAACTCTTTATTGCAGCTGGTAATAGGCAGTGCCAATAGTTATTTCCTTAGGTATACTTTGTTCACACAGCTTTGGGTCATAGAAAAAACTAAATTGTCTTCATATTAGTGCCAAGTTACGTTGCCATTTGGTAATCGACTGCTCGTGGAGGGAAGCCCTATCTTCTTTCAATTTTTGAATAAATAACAATTGACAGAAGGTGAAAATTAAAAATCCATATAATCCATTTGTCAAACGCGATCGTGCGACTTTTTCATTAAGGGTTGCATGAATTCTCGCAGTAATCTCCAGGATTGTACCCTAGGGACAAATCCGAAAAATGTAACTGTAGCAGTTCTCGTATTATAGTCGCATAGATTTAACAAATTAAAAGGTACACGCTCATCGCAATTTCGCGCAACGCATTATCGCTTACTACTGTTTGTACTCATTCCATTCCCGTCGTACCGGTTGAAGCTTCACTTGCAATTCTGCCAGTTAGTTCACACTGCACACCAGCAATTTCACGTAATCTCATGTTTAAAATTAGAACAAGATATCGAACTTGTGAAGCGAGTGTTACTGCGTGTTTTAACATACAGGCTCAGATTATGTTTCTACTGTATGTAAAACTTAATTCTGGTTTTAATACATGCAATGTAATTCCATTTTTTACGCCACACAATACATCGATATTTTTTGCACAGGTGCGTTAGGTATGTTGACAAGCAGTTTTACTCCTGTTACACTCTCATTGGCATAATGTGCAGTAGTGAAGTTACGTTTGGGAAGTCAGATTATGTATGATAAGCACATAACATATGTAGAAGCGTGTTTCTCTAGGGAACAGCATATTTGACCATATATGGCTGCGTTTAAACTCAAATTTTGGGTTTAGTATCAGTGATGTCTGGTGTACTTCAGCAGGAGAAACCATTTCAAACCATCAAAAGCAGAGGGTACAAATTTCTACTTCACTAGCACTTTGAATTCCTGATTACTTACCGAGTGGTGTGAGTTTGCCTGACCACCTGTAGATCCTTTAATTCAACGTTATAATTCAATAACATCAAAAGCCATATTAACCTTTTCCTTTGCAGATTGGCATATGCCAGTTTCCGAAATATTTCTATCCAAACAGTAAACATATTGTTCTCAACTCATTCGTAATCTGAACGTCTGGACTGGAGAGGGAGTATTTTCAAGTACTTCTGCCAAAAACTGATCCGTGAGGTGCTCTTATCTGAATTTATTTATTAAACTAAAACAAAGTTTGGTTGCTCTAGAAGAGTGAATTTCTTTCCTCACAATCGACAATCTATTTTCGTACTCGACAAGATGACAGCTCAAATAAACAAAGATCCATTTTTCATGCCTGTTCTCCAAATTTCCGTGCACGCAGTAGCTTCTGAAATGTTTACCAAGCCCGTGAGAGTGACGTAAAGGGGCTTAACTAGGCATCTGTTATTTTTCGTGACTGCCTGAAGAATACCAGTCGGCATTGCGCCTACTCCACTTCTCCCGCAGCAGTTGGATCCTTGCCACAATCAATACTTGATTCGCAACCCAGTCCATCTCAAGTCTGACTTAACTTTCGCTGCAAGAACTCTTTTCAGCCTTTTCTGAGAAAAGATTCTTCGTCATCACCACATCCTTCAACGTCTTTAACAGGTGCTGATTGTGAGCGTGTATTCCGTTTTGCGGTTCAACGCCTCAGATGTTTCATCGATGTCTTTGTCACATCAACGTTTGTTTCGGGCCCTGAAATACAAAATCCAACCGTCCTTTTCCTTAAAGATTATTCCCGCAGTCGTCTACGCGCTCAGTTCATTTATTGAGGTTTTATGCAATAGAAATGTTTTGCTGCATTTTCATAGTTTTAACTCGGATTTTATTTGAGCTGGAAAATTGGAATGATTTAACGAAAATGCATTTTATTTTTCAAAATAACGGCATGTTTCAAAATTAATGAATAGCAATCACACTTCTCAGTTGAAGAGGTTTTAATTTCGAAAAGCAAATGTCAAATATTCTATCAACAAATTGCCAGCTAATTAAATACTACTCGAACACTGCATCCAAGTATTTAAAGTTATCTTTCTCTTTGGTTTATTTATAAGACTGTTATTAAATGCTATATTATATTTGTTGATACAACATTTTTGAAATATTTATATAACTACACTTGTTTATGCATATTTAGACTTAATGACATTTACCCTACATATGTTTCACACAAACCCGGCGGAGGGCAATGAATTTTTTTCGGGCGTAAAAATCCTTAGCATGGCTTCCTTCGGAAGGGAAGTAAAACGGGTGGTCCCGTGTCGTGGATTTACGACACTAAAAGAACCTCAAGCCTGAAAAAGAGGCCTCTAAGTAAAATTACCAGTCTTTCACGACCAATATAGAATGGGACGCTAAGGACCACGGCAGTTAAAGAGCGTTCATAAATAAAACTGAATTTAATTTTAACATAACACAAAAAGTCTGAAAAAAGGGAAACCAAAAAGAACTCTGAAATATCAGAGTCTAAAAAGCATGTTCGATAGATATGTTAATACTCCACTTCTGACAGTTTGGTTAATTTTTATTTACTAAAACAGCAGAAACTGCATAGTAAAGTGTGAAATGATTTTTACCATAATAAGTTCTCATTCTTATTGTTTTAATAACTAGTGATGCAGTAATTTGTATCATAAATTATTTAAATGTAAAGAATGATTATAGTATGAACATTCATTTTTATGTGACATTGATTTGAGATGTTTATTGATTGTAATTATTGTTGAGAAGTAAGTTTATACCGCCTTACTGAAACTGACAATAATAGCGTGCAATAATGCAGCGAGGGGGTGAGCTGTTTATCATTATTAGAGACGAGGAAATTACGTAATGTTGGCGCGTTTTTCTTTAGAATTTGCTGGAACATTTTCCCTAGAGCATATGTGTTCCTAATTTTCATTAGATATAAAAATAGACGCTAATGTTGGCGCATTTTATTAGCCAATAGCAGCTCAGTTATAATCTTTAGGCATATCGGGGTGTAGGAGTATAAAAAGGGCTAGGTTAGAGGTAAAGTCCTTCAGTCAGTCAGTTCGTCGAAAACATTTGTACGTTTCACGTCGCCTTCAGTCCAGCAGAAATATTTGTAAAGTACACGTCGGCTATCGATTCGCAGGTTACGCGTAGCAGAGTTATGAAAAATCTAAAGTGTTGTAAAGTTAATTATACAAAAAGTTGAAGTACGCGAATTAAGAATGATCAGTAATGAAGTTATTATAACAGTTTCAGTTTGGCGAGTGTCAAGATCAAAGTGTAAATGTGATAGTGAAAGTGTTCGACAATAAAAGTATAAAAAAAATTCTTTCATCAGAGTTATCTTTGGATAAAAGACTCCTTTCCGTTTACACAACCTGTATAAAGAGAAGTTTTTTTAAAAATTGAGTTTTATTTATGGACGCTCTTTAACTACTATGGTTCTTAGCGTCCCATTCTATATTGGGCGTAAAACACCGGTAATTTTGCTCAGAGGCCTCTTTATCAGGCTTGAGGTTCTTTTACGTGCCGTAAATCTACGACACGGGACCACCGGCTTTACTTCCCTTCCGAAGGAAGCCGTGCTAACGATTTTTACGCCCGAAAAAATCCATCGCCCTCCGCCGGGTTTGAACCCGCGACCTTGGGAACTAGAGGCTAGCACGGTACCACTAGTCCACGGAGGACGACTTATAAAGAGAAGTGCTCTACCAAAAAGATCATAGCTAGCCGGAGGACAGTGAACCAAAATTAAATAAAATAAAAGTAGCATTCTTTCAAGCAAACACTAATACTGCCGCAAATTGCTAACACCAGATGGAGCTAACAAACCTAACAAAGAATCACGTCACAAAATGGCTTCACCACGTGGAGTAAACACAAATACACAAACATTATAAGTAATACCGCCGCAAATTGGCTCCCAAACGTGGGGCTCAACAAATTAAATATAACTTTACAAGTATACCGCCGCACTAGGTACTTCAGGAGTAGAGCTTAATCCCCTCACATAAAAGGATTTTTATAGCTGCTGTAAGTTACAAGCTTGTAAGAATATATACTCCGTAATGAAGAAACAGAACGCTAACATTTTATTAATCTGAAAGTGTCTGAATAAATTCATAATATTACTATCTGCTAAGCTTAGGAGCTGATTATATTAAAATGTATTTGACTTGTTTTAAATTATATAAAGTTGGCTTCTTCGTATTTATGCCAAGCCATGACAGGAGACCGCAAATCAACGTTCAGTATGACACTGGCACATTCACGTGTGGATTTTCCAAAATATTCGAAGCCGCTTACTGCACTGTCTCCGAAATTGTGGATGCGTGTAGAAACGCAGGTGTTATTTCTTTTTGACAGGAAAGTAGCTATTCCAATGACCAGCGTTTCAATTAAACGGTTAATTTCAGTAATGATTAGTTTGGTACACCTAGCATTTTTCTCACTGACTAAGTTTTTTTCCAGGCTTTCTTCAACTGACAAATGCCGGGGAACTACTCTTAAACTTACACCTGAAACGTTTCCTTTCCAAATTTCCTTTCCCAATAATCGTTTTATTTCATGTAATATCAGTGTCCACCGCCTGTGGTGCCGTATCCAGTGAGAACGGACATTAAAAACTACTACCCCCACCTCTCTCTCTCTCTCTCTCTCTCTCTCCCACGCGCAGTAATAAAGTAACTTAGTCACTAATCAGGTAGCAGCTCATTAACATATTATTATGAGTAGTAAATCAACGTTTGAATTCTTGTGAATTTTAGATATGGCCCTCAACATATTATTATGAGTAGTAAATCAACGCTTTAATTCTTGTGACTTTTAGATATGGCCCTCAACAATGTCCGTGCAACGAATACATGGAATATCAGTTTGTACGAATAGTAACAAAATGAAAAAAGCTAATCATAGCATTATGTATAGCCCCGTAGGTACCTTTGAGAAACAAATGAAGGTGTCAGTAGCTCGCAGAAGAGTTTTTTTTCTTCTTTTTTGTCCGGCGGGTGGCGGGGCATACATTTATTTTCATGTTCATACTTCCGGACTCTGTTGTGGATTTGGAAGGAATCTTATTAAAGATAAATACCTCCGCCTCCAACCGGAATCTTGCACAGTAACGGCTGATGGTGTTCTGAGTTGGCAACTCATATAGCTGTGGGTCATCACCTCCTTTGTTTTAAATTTAAATATATGTTATAATAATGTTCCCCATCTAGTACTGACCACGCCCATTGGTGCTTAACTTCGATGTGAATCGGGAGATCGGAAGAGAACCGATGTTTTCAGCAAGGTATGGCCTTTGCATATTAAAAAGTAACATTCCCTTACATATATCTTTAAGTTTATTAATATTTTATTAAACCGAGTTTTGCACTATAGCATAGTTGAATTGTAATTGCTGCCAGCAACACGCTTCAGAAATGGTTTTGTTAATAGTTGCTTTTTTGTTTCAACGTCTGTTTTGGTCAACATTTTTGCATTCACCACATTTTTACTCTCTCCACTATTGCATTCCACCCATAAATCCATCGAAATTTCACCGTAAATATACATTTTGAAGCTGCCATAATAAAAAAAGACCATTTTTAGAAAAAGGTCCGTGTGTATGTGAGGACAAATTAAATTTAAATGAGTGTTATTTATGGACGCACCTTAATTACTACCTGTGATCCTTAGCGTCCCACTCTGGGGATCAAAGAAGGGGAATTTTGCTCAGCGGCCTCTCTATCAGGCTTGAGGTTCTTTTATGTGCGGTAAATCTACGACACGGAAACACCGGCTTTACCTCCTTCCCGAAGGAAGCCATGCTAAGGATTTTTACGCCCGAAAAAAATCCATCGCCCTCCGCCGGGCTTGAACACGCGACCTCGGGAACTAGAGGCTAGCATGAATGTGTGAGAGTGAACAGCATAATTCAGAAATGAAAAGTAGATCATATACTAAACTTGGTGCTTTAGTTCACCGTCTTCCAAATATACGACACGATTAAAAAGGAAAAACGAGCAAGCAAAGAAACAAAAAAATCCCCAACCATAAAATGTATATCTTCCATTATCTCCGAATTGTTGAGGCAGGAACTCTTTAGTTACCTTGGCTGAATCGGTCACGGGCTAGCTCGGCGCGTCGGGGTCTCTGTTTCGCAGCCCGCTGGTCCCAGAAGTTCCCTCTTTCTCGACGTGGCGTCTCCGTTGTATTAGTGTGTTATCATTAAAATAAAGATTTTCCTTGGTTATTATCTATAACACATGTATAATATGAATTTAAATTGTAATCGAACTTTTGTTAACACACTGTACAAATCAGTGTAATGTTTCCTTTTCACACTTTCACCGAACTCGTGCCACTGTCAACAATTTCCCTGGTACGTGAACTTTGTCTTTTTATCGTGCAATGAATTTCACTATAATTAGTTTGCACGTAACCTGCTGATATACACAACAATACGAATTCAGTATAATGTGTGATTATATTCAGCACCTTCGCGATATTTACACTAATTTCGCCGGAACATATGCGTCGCACTTCTATTATCCGCGGAACATTGCGCGTGAACATTTTATCACTTACAAAGTAGCGTGGATTCGATGTGTGTTGCATGACGAAACTATGGTACTGACAACAATTTCTCCCTGTATTTATACAAGATTACCACACGTAACTAAATTAATTTCTGATTGGTTACATTTTTCACGGCTTTGGTAGCGCCAGTTTTCAATGGCGTAATTTTGCTATATTCTTATTGGCTTAAGTGCTTAATCACGTGACTACTTACATTACGTAAACGGGACTTTCTCTTCTTCACTCAGCATCTCGCCTTCTCTGCCGTCAACTCTATCGTTTCTATGTTAACAATAGAAGAAACGACTTTTCCCCCTTCGCCTAAATACAGTCGCTAAAAAGTTTCACTTCCACATATAAAAACACGCTTTTAAGACATCCTAATGTTGAAAAACCAGAAACATTTTAACATGGGCGACTATTTGCAATGAGAAAGCACGGTCTCATAGTCTAAGAAGTCCTCTGCATTATGAGTGACTTTAGTATAGCTGTTAAGTGTAAGAGATAAACAAAATTTTATTACACAAAAAATGTAGATCTCGTTAAAACACAAAATTAATTAATTCAAGTGCTGAGTCCCCATTCTTTCTTTTACTTCCTCTACTACGTATAGTAAGTAGGGGAAGTATTGTATTCCACCAAAAAATTCGATACCGAAACTTCACCGGAAATACATGTTTTGAGACCCCCTGAATCAAAAAAAAACATTTTTGGAAACATGTCCATGTGTATGGCTGTGTCTGTGAACAGCATAACTCAGAAACGAACAGTCGGATAAACACCAAACTTGGTATTTAGGTTCAGCATCTTCCAGAAATGCGACACGAAGGTTTTCAAGAAAATCCCCCCACCCCAGAGTACCCTTTACATGAAACGTTTTTCGAAAATTGAAATTTTCTCAAAAATGGCTCTAACGATTATGATTAAAATATATGTTTAACGTATTTTCATTACAAATGAAATTATATCTCGAATTTTCTGGGAATGTCTCCAAAAGTGTTCTTCATTCTGAACGACTTTTGCAAAACTGGTAAACTATAAGAGATAGACAAAATTTTACTATACAAAAAATGTAGATCCCGTTAAAATACACAATTTATGTCATATACATTTTTTTTGTTGGGTGAACCATTTTCGAGATATTGCTTGTTATTCCCTTAAATTTTCCAATACTTATACATTTTCTCAAATTCATTACTCATTTTTTTTGTCGTGGTAATGCAAAGAGAATGGAATGCGCCACATAGCAACCAGCGCTTAAAAGATTTGATTATCGTTTAAAACCTACCATATTCCCCTTGCGTCTACAAGAAAATTAGCAATAAGATTAACATCTCGATTAACATGAAGCATATGGAGAATAAGCGTTTGTAAAAATAGTTTGTACAAGAGTAGAGAAAGTCATGTGAGTGTAATACATCAGATTTTTTTCTGTAATCATACAAAGGGAACCGACATCCAATAACGATTCGCTTATTAAAAATTTGACTCTATTTAGCCTACTGTATCCTCCTTATACCACAATGCATTTGTAAATGTGTAATGAAAGTTTATCTTGTTAAGAAGGTGTAGATAGAAGAACAAGCTTTTGTAAGAATAGTTTGTAGAAGAGTGACTAGAGAAAGTCGTGTGAATGCAACACATAAGATTTGTTTATAACTCATGCTTAAATGCAATTGCCTTCTTTTAAAAAAGTTGTGGAAATGAAACATTAAACAATAATCCGTTAGCACTATTAGAGCTGTTAATGTTTGTTTAGCTGTGTGCTTTTGTAGGAGTTTTATTTTAGAACTTGAGTTTAAAGCATGCATTCCCATTAAAGCTGGGACTTATTGTCGACTCCAGTGCTGTTAAGTGCACCTAGAGCAACGTGAGTGCGGTTGATGCATTCCCAGGTGTAGTGGAAAGATGCAGAAAGCCACTGGCTGAGTACCGTTCACTGCAAAGTAGGATCGCGTTTGTTGACAACTATAAGTGGATTGCCAGTCTGGTGCTTTGAACACAGAGCAACGAACAGCAGTACTAGCAGCGCGATGGGGAAAACTTTTATTCTAAAGGTCAAACGGTAAGTTTCCACTCGGGAACCAACATATTGGCCTTTACAGAGGTACAGCAACACCTACCAAAGTGCTGCAAAGCGCTCTTTATAACAGGCCAGACCTATTAAAAGAAGATCTGAGGCAAAGTGAAGTTTCGAGATATCGAGAAGTCTTGTTCTGCTTGTTGACTAAAACCATCCGAGAGCACATTTCTCTGTCTCTCCCCCAACCGATGATTGTTCCACCGCCAAAGAGTAAGGAAATCAGGCGTTCCCTATGTATTCACCATAAAAGTATTCTAGACAATTGTAAAATAATTTCATAAAGAACGGGGAAAGGTAAACGTAATTAATTAATTCGTCATTCGAGTTTAAAAAGCTAACCGTGTAACTTCGGGCAGCCAGCTAGTATCTTTATAAGCCCATAAACTCCTTCCTTAGATACAACAATATTATCGCTAGAAAAAAGGTGCAATGGAAAAATAAATTCTCTCTCTGCACTTAAAAAGTCATCATTATCACGCTTTAATTTTCAATTCTCATTTAAACAATAGCGATACAGACATATGAAACTCTTGTTTTATGGCTTAGTAATCCCCATAAGGGGGGAGCTCCGACCCCTTCAGCTGCCGTGGTGCGGGCGCTGCGGTCCCTGAAAGCTCGTAGTACTTCTGGCGTTACTAGAAATACGTTGGGCAAACATCCGAGCCCCTCTCGTTAGAAAGTTGTTTCGATTAGGTTGGACTCGGCGGGGCAGTGGTTCCTGTTAACCATGGGAGACTGAGTACGTCTGGGCGGACAACATCCAGGTGGGGTTGTGAGACGCCTCAAGGTCTTCGGTACCGCCCTCGATAGCCGATAGAAAATCCTCTCCGAACAACCTCGGTAGTCTTCCCCTTCTGGTGTTGATGCGCGTAAGTAGCGTATTCACCTCCACCCTGTAATGGGGAGCTGAATTAAAATTTTCAGGTGCCGGCCTACAGGAAAGGTTCTCGGAGGTGGGAGAGTCACCGGGTTGACGCCCCCCCCCGGGTCACCTGGGGATGGCTTAGTAATGCTATTTTTCAATTAAAATCCTTCATTAATGATAATAAAGTCCCCAGTCATCTCTAAACAGAGGAAGCCTTCGTAAACTCAAATGGTAACTAATTATACATATAATTGACAGCACATTTTATTCCTATTTTGGTTGCTATGGCATAAGGAAAGAGTAAAACTGGCACTCATGTCAAACACTAGATCCAGTCCTGGGATTCGGCCACATTCAACCATGTATAGCCAGCATGACTATATTCTTGTCTCTTATTATATGCTTGCTAATCCAAACATGTAAGATTCTTTAACACTTACCGTTAGGACGCCTTCATAAGACGGAAAATGACATTACAATGAGATGCACGCCAGACTAATACAAGTTTGTGGGCTCAATTTCTACACGAAACGGACACCAATCCTGTTGTCACCCCATACAATGCAGGTTATCTACGTATACAAAACAAACCAGGGGTAAATATTTCTACTACTCAATCTTTAGTTGCACGTTTTCTTCCCCCTCTGCACATTTCATTTGCTCTAGAATGGACCTATGTACGTTTCAATGGATTTGCCGAAATTAGATTAAATGTGCCACTGTAAGAACTATAATTAATAACTATAATTAATAATAACTTAATTAATTTGCCGTTAAGACCCCACAGATACTGATGAAGTGAGATCTTTCAGGAAACTGCTTAGTCTTTTGTAGGATAGCATCTACCCAGGGGGTGAAATACTGGCAATTTAGGTTTATCCACAAACACAAGAAAAGCAAAATAATAGCTTGCTTCTCCTAAGCTACATACTATAAGCCAACACATAAAGGGAAAAGAATAATAATTCGGCAGAAATGTTATTGGCTTATTCCTTCTACTGTTACGTATAACGTAATTTTCTGATAATTTTCAATTTTGGATAAATAACTAATGTTAACCTGTATAATGAGTTTTTGTGAACCTAAATCGTATTTTTTAAAGTTTTGTGCTCGTTTATGCTGTATTATAACAAACGATAAAATCTATTACTAAAAAACTTGGTATATACGTTAGGTCCCACCCAGAGAAAGTATTTTACCCAGCATCTTAATTACTTTCCGCAACGAGGGATTATAATGTGGTACCAGGGCAAGAAATCTAAACATCTCGTGCATTTTTGTGAAACCATTACACTGACATTTCATAAACATAAAAATGATGGTAACATTAACCTCTCTCCTAATATTTCGATAGGATGCATACTTAAGGAGTTACGCAAAGTTTTTTATTGTTGTTTGCCTACAAGTTGTAAGAATGTCGTCATTTCTGGTCGCCATATAAAGCAGGGCATTGAATTCCTGGTCATATCGCTACTGCATAAGGATACAAACCACCATATAATAAATTACATTGTAAATGCACATTACTCATACATTATAATTTGGCGTGTTCTTAGATTGTTTGTTTTCTCATTTTATATCCGCTTTATTGTTCAATGAAAATGTTTATAACATCGCGTAAAACGTTAAAGTCTTGGGATATTCCGGTTTCAAGAGCTTTGGCCCCTTACTTTCACAAACTTTTATTTATATTATTCTTCACATCAAATGACAAAATATTTTCTATATTTTATGGCAATAGTTTTTTCTCCCGCTTTGTGAGTGTTAAATACGCTATTAAACCAACTATGCACAGTCGAGTATGCCATCACCGCAGAAAAACCAATTTTGTTACTGAATTTGGAGATGTTGCAGATAAAATAACGAGAGAGAGAGACAAAAAGAGAAAGTGAAGGGGGGAGATAATGCTAGTAAAACTGCGGCTTCTGCCAACATATACTTAAAATTCTGTAACTTTAGCTGTAGGCTAATCCCAGAGGAATAATATGATAAACTAGGCAAAATAGTCTCTGACAATAGCAGGATGATAGGCAAGCTTAAATAGAATCCTGGAAATATATAACACTGTACTGTGTATAGGAAAAAAACAAAGCCTACTGGAGAGCAAGACAAACTTGAAGGCAGATAAAAGTTGCCAATAAATATGAATGTAGATATAGAAGAAAATATTGTGTAACAGACGGAGTGGAATAATTTAATTAAATTTGGAAATGAAAACACTGACAACAAGAAAAGGCGATGAAAATGGGGTGGGGGCCGCAGAGATGAAATCTGCTTGACAGTTGTAGGAGTGACAACAAGAGACAGGCAATTAAAGCGAAAATGAAGAATATAGTGGAAGAAATTAGAGAATCAAAACAAATGCAGAGAAGAAATAGAATGAACCCCGAGGGATTACCACAAAATAACTCTGCAGCTACAGACCCCAAGGGACAAGAGATCCGGGTACGTCAACATCAAGATGGATAGATCAGTTCTGAACGAGTGTCTTTCTTATGTCTTGAAGATAAAGAAGAAGAATGCCCATATCTGGAACACTGCTGCTGTAAACTAAAAATAAGAATCTCGCTTCAATAAAATTCGTCAATTTAACAAGGTATGTCGATCACTTCTGTCAGTGAATTTCAGGCCAGGAGTCAGTTTGAACTGCAATGCTTGTGAGGGGAAGAGTATGTCTTGAAACAGTCATGCAAGCCCGAGTAAGCGGTACAAATTAACAGATAAATAGAGTATAATAATTCAAGTGGTTAGGCTGCAGCATGGTTGAATGGGCCTTACATTACTAGTCGTGTACTGCGGAGGAGTTTGCAACTGTGAGAGAGTCTGCAAAATAGCATACTGTGTTGCCGAGCGTTACGTGGATCCCACCATTGAAGGGATTCAAACATGGCAATGGTTGCTGTGAACTAGAACAGGAAATAAAATTGTAATTGTAAGCTGCCAGTAGCAACAGATCCGCAATTGTTTATGTTTATAATATTCTGGCAGGTGCTGTAAGCTTTATCTACCTCTTTTCATCTCTCTCAGTTAAAATTGTTCTACTCTAAAGGTTGTGGCTTGCCTTTGCTTCTCGGAAGCCTTTTATTGTTAACTTCACGTGGAGTGAAACGATTTCTTTGCTTTCATTGGCTGAAATGACACGCCCAATGGTGCAAGGCGATGCATTGTTTATTCTGGGAAGTCGCTGTTATTTTACATAACATCAATGAACTTGTCTTTTAGCCAAAGGAAGCAAAGGAATCGCTTCGCTCGTCTTAAGAGTTAACAATACCTGAAAGACTTCCGAGGGGCAAAACAAGCCGCATGTTAGGCGTTAGAGTATCATAATTATGTGACATCTCTACTCTACACTAAACCAGCGTCCTCAAAGCCTTGCAGGTGATACGGCTGCTATGGCCTAGTTCTAATGTTTTGACCGAATACGTAGTTGTAAGTTTGCCTTCCTCCTTACGAGATAACAGCAAAACCGGACATAAACGCTACAACTTGATTAAATTTTCTAATCAACTGAAGAAGGAAACATTTTATACGTATTATTATTATTATTATTATTATTAAACTGAACTCAATGGCGTGGCAGCTCATAACGGTCACTACCTACCTACCATCCATACAGGACATCATGAGCAGAGAACAGTAATGGGGTGACGTGCTCCCAGTCGCCAAGTGCGTTTCGCTAGATCATTAGCCACTATTTTTTCAATCAAATGTGTAATTCCTCCACTGGTCCCCAAAGACAAAGCTGAGGATTCAATGCGCTGAAGTCTAATTAATATTCAAATACACATTTTATTGCACATTACTACTGTCAATTTCTTTTCCTTTAGTAGTACGTAAAAAGGTAAAGGTAAAGGTACGTATCACGGAACCGGAGCAGAGCACCGCCGCAGGCCAGTCGGCCCTTTATGCTTCCAACATGGCCCCGGGGAGAGAACCGACGGGCGACCATGCGCAAGCATGGAGGGGTCCCTAATGTTTCCAGATAGAACGCATCCGAACCCGCACGATCCCTGCCCACAAGCCACCAACCTCCAGGATCCCCCAGAGCGGAGCCCCACGCTGAGGAGAGACCTAATTGAGCGATACCGCAGCGACGCCAGGGATCCCTTTACACAGCGCAAGCCACCGCCCAGTCGCAACCTGCCGAACACCGTCTACTGCTCCTGTAACCCTGAAACCAATAACAAGGAAGATGCTGGGCAGGAGAGTCGTGCTAGAAGATGAACTATCCCAGCATTCGCCGGCTGACCAAGGGAAACCACGTAAAACCACGAGTGTGCGGTCGCCTGGAATCGATCCCGGGACCTCCCGAATGTGGACCACGGATTAACCGCATGAGCCATCCCATTCGGTACTATAGTAATAGGTAATATAGCAGCAACTCCTTAATAAAAGAGGAGTGTGTGTGTTAGGCGAGCATGATCTAACCGGTTCTTAGGAAAACTGGGCAACACTGCTTACTCGATTGAGCCATTTTACTTACCAAACGGAGTGGATATAAGTATCATTCCTCAAACCAGACACAAATGTGTACGAATACATTGACAAAATTATGGAGGACTATTCTCTCGTTCTAGATTTATAGAAAAACATTCGAAATACAGATACGTTTTGAAACAGCACACTTTCCCTTGCAAATGGTTCCAACAGTGCAGTGGCATGAACGCTCTTTTTCCGATGCCGCTGCGAAATTATTACTGCATTATAGGAACGATATTAATTTAGCTAGAGGCGTTTAATCCCCAGGAAATATGCAGCTCCTGTAGAACCACATCCTTACAGAATGTATCACATACACTACATTTAGGAAGAACGCATAATATCAGAAATTACCACTGTTATTTTAAAGTATTCCTATGCAGTTATAAATCAATTTTAATTTGAACACTCTACTTTTTATTCCTTAATGATTTGCCACGCTGTTGTTAATTACCTGTGTAATATTCTAATATGTTTTAGCAATAATCTTTATTGTTCCGTCGTCCTCCGTGGTGTGGTGATTACCAATGCTAGCCTCTAGTTCCCGAGGTCGCGGGTTCAAACCCGGTGGAGGCGATGGATTTTTTCGGGCATAAAAATCCTTACCATGGCTTCCTTCGGAAGGGAAGTAAAGCCGGTGGTCCCGTGTCGTAGATTTACGGCACGTAAAAGATAAAGAGGCCTCTGAGCAAAACTTCCGGTTTTTCACGCCCCAATATACACTGGGACGCTAAGGACCGCATCGAACTCGATTTAATTGTCTTGTTCCATTTCACTCTCTCTCTCTCTCTCTCTCTCTCTCTCTCCCTTTTACTTTTTTAATTTTTTTTTTTAGTTTAACGACCTAGTAAGATCATGACGGGCGTTGAATGAACGAAATGGTCAAAATTATACTCAAATGAGCCCAGGGTCCATAAAGCTTAGTGTTACTCGACATTCACCTTCTCAGGATAAGGGAAAATCCCGAGAAAAAAAACCTTATCCGGATAACTCACGCTGGCCGAGTTTCGAACTCAATACCTCTTGAATATGAGCAGACACGCTACTCCTACACCACAGAGAGTTCCATTGTTGCTCTGTATAATGGATTTATTATTGTAATATTGTTGGCGCGAAAAATCCTCTGAGTTTTGAGACCTTAAATAAATACCTTAAAAAATCCCCAGAAAATTTATTTCTAGTAGTTAAATGTTTATTCAAAGCAAATAAAACCGAGAAAAACTTGTTTAAACTTCAATGAAACAATAAAATAAATGTTTTAAATTATACGCCTACTTATCGTAAAAACAGATAGGTGCAATAGTTTATAATTATCAGGTACAAAAGACATCAGATGCTTAGTATTCAGTGAGAAAACGTGGAATTAATTGTTCTTCCAAACAAGTCGCGTGTAGGATAAGGCTGGAAAGGTAGAATCAAGTGAGTGAAAAAATCATAGCCTTAGCCGGGACTTGAACCACTAATCTTCCGGTTGTTCTAACTGAGATACCATGGCAATATGCCGACACGACATTAAATTTCCCAACTGACTCGTGCATTTCCCGGTAAACCAAAAGTCTAAAATTGTTTTTTTGTGATGACATACCGCCAATAGCGGCTTACATTGCCGCAAACACTTTAAGACCCGGGCTTCATAATTGAACTATTATTAGGTCAATTAATGAAACTAATTGTTCTTCCACACAAATCGCATGTAGGACAAGGTTGGAAAGATAGAATGAAACGACTGAAATATTCATGAAAAATGCGAGTCAGTTGGAGAATTTAATGTTGTGCCGGCATGTTGCCATGGTAGCTCAGTTGGTTAGAGCAACCGGAAGATCCGTGGTTCAAATCCCGGCTATGGCATTGAATTTTTCAGACGCCATGGTTTTATTTTAACATTCAATAGATAAATCTAACAATTTACTATATTATTTTTATTTAAGCATTCAATAAAACGTAATAAAACTCTTTGTCATACTATGTGGAGTATATGTTTTTATTTTTTCCAAATCAGTACGTCAAATTGAATTTTTTCAATTTTCGTTCTCCAACACCAACATCTCTTCAACTGTTTAATCAATAATTTTAACTGTTGGCCTTGCAATAGCGTGTGAAACACGTGATTACGCCCATGCCCAACATAATACGGACCAATATACGAGATAATGTATTTCGACATAGCATGAAACCAAGTACTGTAAGTAACTGCAGGGAAGTTTTTTTTCAGGACTTGTTTCGATCTCTTCCTGAAAAAAACCTCACTTCCGTATATATGTACGTAAATAACTATTTCAACGTTCATAACGGTGTTTATACGGAAGATATTACACGCTTGGTAGCGATGAGCACAGATGACCACAGTTGTGGAAAGCGTGTGGGGGTTCGGCGTTGTTCCATGGTCTTAATTTCAGCGTAAAATACGATTTACGCAAAATAGAAATCCTGAATTGTGGCAAAACTAGGAGCTTAAGGAAAACAAAAGCTGTTCTATTATACATTTCAACAATGCTCTTCTTAATTGTTCCCTATGAGAATTACCTATAATTGGGCGAAAACTGCTGAAATGTTTTTTACTTTCTCGACTGCTTACCTATAGTAATCACAGGAAATATTGCATTCTGTCCAAAAATTAGATACTGAGGTTTCACTGAAAATACACGTTTTGAGGTCCCTGAACCCAAAAAGTATTTTTAAAAAATCCTTTTAATAAGTCCCTGTGTGCCCATATGTCTGTGAACAGAATAACTCAAAAACGAAAATTTGGTTAAAATTCAGCGTCCTCTAAGGATGCGACACGAAGGTTTTCCAGAGTTACCCAACCCAAACTACTCTTTACATGGAACATTTTTCGTTATTTTTTATTTTTTCAAAAATGATTGCCAAAATAATTTGTAAACCGTACCACATAAAAAATGTAATACTCGTTAAAAGCACACAACTTATGCCAAATAAGAATGCTTGTGGCGTTAAGCATTTTCGAGATATACTCTCGCTTTAGCTATTGCATTCCTTTTATATCTACAATGAAAAGCGTAAATGTGTAATGAAAGTTTATATCTAACAAAAACTAGACAGAAGATTAAGCCTATGTAAGAACAGTTTAGAGTGAATAGTTGAAGTCATGTGAATGTAACAAAACCTGCTTTTTTCTGTTGAAATAAGAATTTTAAGATTAAAATAGTAATACAGTTTTTCTTTCGTCTTTGTACATACTCACCTCATAAGATTATATCTACAACCCTTCAACCTCGTATCGAGGCACTGTGCTCAGTTTTTCCTACAAAGTCACGGGCGAGCCATGACGAGTCCTGCAGCAATAAGGTGGATTTCTACATAGCCTACGTGTTCTGACTGTACACCGACCATGTCGAGTCCCTCTTATTTACATTTAAAAGCATTGGTAAAGTCATAATCAAAATATTTCTATTAAATGTATTTAAACCAGATAATACCTACTCATTCACAGTCAGTGAGTGAATTTACCATACTGGTGGACTATATTTCAAAAGATGTTCCACTAGAAGAGAAACACATAGGCCGAATCAAATAGCTTTACATTACTATTAAATAATGTCTGAATAAGAGTTAGGGTCTCACTACAATGAGGATGACTTACAGTAAAACTGATAAACTACTAAAATGTTACGTTTAAAAGGCATCTTTATTTAACAAATAATATTATACGTTTTCTCAAAATTTAAATTAAACCTTGCATTTAAAGAATAATTCGTGGATTATTTATATGATGTTTGAACGTTTAGCAATTAAAATTCTCTATTGCTGACTGCATTTTACTCGTTGTAAGGTATCTTTCAAAATATGTTAGCTCCTTCCTAAAGAAATGCTGATCCGCCTCTGATTTGATCTGATCGTTTTCTCATGTCTGCTTCAATAAGCTATGTATCACAAAGAAGAAGAATGTTATACTCTGTGGTGCTTATTTGGTTTTACAGAGGTTTTACAGCCTTTCGCTATGACCTTTCAGATGTTATGTTTAATCAGTGTTGTCATAATCTTTGTGACAGATCGTATATATCCGAATATTACTGAACCAGCGAATGGCTTTTCAGAACAATGTGCGTAAAAGGTATTCTACCATTACGGAAAATGCCGGAAATAAACGAAGTGCAAGAAGCTGCCAAACGGTAACCGGCACATACGAGTAGCCTACTGTGCACTTACAGTGCCGCTACCCTGTCCAGGTCATTTTCATAAAATCATTCTCATGACTGATTGCCGACACCATGGTCGGTGCACAGTAGGGACACGGTAGGTCATGTGGTAATGAACAAAAAGCCCTCTTCGTTAATTATATGGAAGGTATAGCGATTCCAAAACACAGCACATGACAGTTGTTGCGTGGTAGGCTATGTGGAAATCCACCTTTAAGGTACATCAGTAATACGATTATTTTACCCTACCTTCTCCTATCATACCCCGTCCTATCTTAAGCTTACCCAAATAGTGTCAGCCACTTAACGTTGAGATGAACCTCCGGTGGATGTACATGCCAGTAAGTCAGGGCACGTGCCAGATGAGCTTTGCCCTCTCTATCAGCTCTGCATAAGCAAGGGCTTACAGAACTTCATTTACACCTCCCCTTCGTCGGGAAGCATATAACCCATCCCTGTCTAGAGAGTACGTATCATTAGGTAATATCATCTGCTTTAGTGATAATGAAATGATAACTTCACACTTTTCACAATAGCTCCCTAACAATGAATGAGTCATTTGACTTCCCCAAGAAGCGCCATAAAATATACAAGCAATGGGGGAATCAACCCTCCATGTTGCGATAGGCTTGGGGTGAACGTCTAGAAGTCTCCCCCAAAACTTCCAAAACATGACACACAAATTGTGCAGTGTATGCTCGACGTATTTAATAAATGAAAGCTGTGCAATGTGTGTGTATGTTAAACGGCAGCCAAGTATTTCTGGTGAAGAAATGTTTTATATATATATATATAATTTAAGGAGTGCTCATTTTAAGGAGGAAACAGTCCGATGGCATTAGAAAAATTCATTAATGTAACCCTACGTTTAAACGTGAAAACTAAATTTTTTAGGAAGTTTTCCATATAAATTATCTTCAATTTTGTACTGATTTCAGTGAATATTGCCATTTACCGATAATTGTTCTTTAAAATCTTTGTATACAGCAGAAATTTCAATTATATTTAAAACGCATTTTTTTCAAAATATGAGCTGAAGCTTTCCTGACGGCATAATTACCGAAGACGAAGATGAACATCTTCGAAGCGTCTGCTTCAAATCGACCATTTGCCTGGCTTCTTTCAAACTCTCTGCATAATTTTAGTTCTGTAACTTCATGCCTACAGACGGACAGACTGACAGGTGGATAGAAAATGGGAAAATCGGAGTTAATGAGTACTCTGCAATTTATAAAACTATTAAAATCCAGGCTTTTTGGGCTTGATAGATTGATCACGTAGTTATTTTGACTTGCGTTCCGTCACGCGCTTGGCGAACGTTTACTAAAGAATAACGCCATCTTATTCTCGAGTTCCTAAAATCGTGAATAAGACACTGTTACCCCTATGATGATTCCAGCGTAACGTCAGGTCAAAATTACTACATGACCAACAGACCACCGTCAAAAAGCTTGAAATTTAACAGTTTTGGCAATGAAGAACTACGACCGAGCAAGCTTAGGCAATTATTTGATGTTGAAACTTACCTACTACTACCAAGCTATCCGTCGCCCGCATTCCAAAATAGTATATTGTGATAAAAGTGGATCATTGGAGAGCGAGGAAGAGTTTGAAAATACGAGACAAAGGCGAGTATTTTCTAATTCACTTAACGCATGCTTATTACACAACATTCTTTCGCCTAAAGTGTATAATAGAAATAATACACCAAAATAAAATTAATTACCAAAACCTATTGAACATGTGATTCCAGTAGCAAGGTCAGCAACATTAACGTTGGTGGCGAACTAGCGATCGATTATCCACGCACGATTATCGACCTTAAAAAATCAATAACTTCCAGCCCATACTTACGTGTTGCATAAATTAAATATGAACAAATAAGGTTTAAGATTTGAGATTTAAATTGTAAAATTAAGCCATCAAATATGATTATATTCCAATCGACAATAATATATATATATATATATATATATATATATATGTACAAAAAGTTAGAGGATTTAATATAGTAAATGCACATACGTGCAATCAAATGGAAAAAAACACGCAGGTAGGTTAGGTTAGCAGCACTGAATGCAAGAAATCAACTTTCCACCATGACAACATGATAGGTAAGTGGATCAAAAAAACAATAAAGACTCGCATTTTCATATTATCTCCACCAACACTTACATATTGATCTCAAAACGCTCGAGATAATGTGTGAAAATATAAAGCAAAGCACTAACACTATGAAAAAAATTACAATCCCGAAGCAATTAAGTAGACCTTGCAAATTAACGTTAAGTAGGTGCGAAGCGCTAAAATTACAGTATGCTGAGCGAGGACAATTATTACGTAATAACTACCCCGAAAATTACAGTATTTCAAAGCCCCTGTAATTTAAGTGAGACTGAATAGAAACGTTTATCTTCAGATGTAGTAGATACTTAGCAGTATATTCATTCTCTCACAATAGCTTTTCTTTTTCTCTGCTTTTCATTCTAGCAGTGCAATATTGTTGACTTGAATGAAGCATGAAAGACTGTTTTAAATTTTCACCCTACCTCATGCATTTTCTATTTGACAAACGTTCTTAAGAGACAAATAAGATCGTTTGTAATGACAGTGCTTTCGAGAAAGAACTGAAGAACTTAGCCGTTAAATGTGAATTTAAGTCACAACGAAAACGGAGCGAACACTTAACAGCATTGCCATCTGGCACACAGAACTGAACGAATAATAGGAACGTATTGAAATGTTTTTGTGAAAATGAAATAAGGTCATAGTATTCTTTAAGTACAAATGTCAAATTATGACTTAACGAAATGTGCAACTCTGCCCAAAATAACATGATGATAATTAGACTTCGGAGATTTAGGTTTTCACCTATTGTTTTCCTTTACAGCCTATTGAGCCTAACACAGATAATTACCTACATATATAATTGACTTAAAAAACTATTAACCAACTTTTATAGTGCCTAGGCACCTATTTCAGCATAAAAGCCTATTTCTGGCTTTTGGTGTCTATAAATGCCTTTTTTTAAAATTCCAATGATTTTATTCACTACAGTGTTGCATTCAATAAATAATTATTTAATCAACAACAAACCTTTCATTGACTGGATACTTATTTGATTTCTGTTTCATAAAATGCGGCGTGGTGTTGTTTTAAAAGGCTTAGCGCAATAATAAATAAAGCAACAATTAGTGAATTGGTGCCGCATGCGGAATGGGAACTTCGGCAATAACAATTGGCTCACGCCTGGTTCTTAGAAACAGTTGTTTGAAAATAAGGCAAAGTGTCGGTTCGTGTTCATAATATAACCAATATTAAAGTCTTTGGTTGTTGTGATATTTTTCTGCTAGTGCTGCCAAAATGAATTAATAAGAACCTGGATGTCGGATTTCCAGTGTTATACAACAGATGGGAAAATAATCTTCTGTCAGGTCGGCAATAAAGAGGTAAGTGACCGAGTGGGATGGCTCAGGCGGTAAAGTCTGTGGCCCGCATTCGGGGGCTCCCGGGTACAAATCCCGTGGGCCGATCAATCTGTGTGAAGTTTTTTCGTAGTTTTCCTCAGTCGCCAAGGTAAATGCCGGATTGGATATTTAATACCACGACCCAAAGTTCCATCTTAAGTTTAAAACAATAGTAAAATGAAAAATAAGTGGTAATAGCGAATGCTATGCCATCTATCTACAGACAATGTAAGCAGTTAGACTGGACGGCACCCTAATGCCATCTGCACGGCATGAAGCAGGGGTTACAGGGATGAGACCTTGAAGGCTAACTGTCGGCCTTTCTGTGTGAGGGCGGCGGTTAGACTGGACGGCACCCTAATGCCATCTGCACAGCATGAAGCAGGGGTTACACGGATGAGACCTAGAAGGCTAACTGTCCATCACATATCGTTCAAAGAGATATCCACCAACAGATCCGTCGCGATATGACCAAGGAGTTAAAGCGGCATAGAATAAAAAGAAAAGAGGTAAGGCTTTTTACTGTATTTTCTGTCATTTTTATTATTCACAGGAGACCATGTATGTTAAATACCGTATGACTTTCTCTTCTATCTGAAAATAATCTCAGATTGGTTTGATGCATTTTATTAAGTCCAATACTGGGGTCTTAACATACAACAGATCCTGGATATACGGTTCTGAAAGGAGTATCAGATATATTAAGCGGACGTGAGCAGATATGGATCCGCATATGGTTTCTCTTTCAAATATGTTCCAGTGACCACCGCAGACGTTGAGAGATCTTTTGCAGCATTTAAGCTAAATCTGACCGACAAAAGACATAAGCCTACCCCACATCATCTGGAAATGCTTCTTGTTATTTATTGTCGACAAAATTACGGCCAAAAGTGAAACTAAAGAATCTGTCATTTAAAAATCAACAATGTAGCATTAACTTTTAAAATTTGTGCAAGACATAATTCCATCCTTTATGTTTTAATTAACTGACAGTGACACAGAATTTTTCTACAATGATTCTTCAATTACTGTATTGTCTATCCTACTGTGTTTAAGCGTGCTTTGAAATAACACATTAATCACTGTGTTTTGCATGCCGTGATGCATAAAATGTGTTCATTTATTATGACTATTAAAGACCTATTTCCCTACTTTTTAGGACCTAAAGATCCGAAGTCTAATGATAATACTTATTGACCGGCATAGGAATTCTTAAGCAATTGACTTCAAGTTATCTACACTCAAATCACATGTCAATACAAAACGTAAACGACGCAGTCAAAGGTCACTGACGCCAGTTAAACACGGCCGTTGAGTGCTGTCCATAAACGCCAACGCCAAATTCAGCAACATCCCACTGTATTTCCTTTCGTCCCTGCTTTAATGCTTAGAAATTCCTATGCCAGGTTATAACGTATACATTTTAACAAAGCTAAAAAACTGCTAGTATCGTATCAACTTCGACGATGTACCAGAATTTGGTCCCACAGACAACACTTAAATGCCAGAATAATGCAACCTGCAATCTTGGGCACAGAAAGTCAGCTTCAACCAACTGCGGCACACAGGACCATAAACAGACGAATGTCTTCTGCAAGACTTTGTTGTCTGCTTACAGTTGCAGCTTGCTATAGTTAAAGATACACATTTTTAATTAAAAAATATTCTAAAATGAAAACTGAACTGTCAGTTGCTGAAAAGCAAATATTATTACGACAGTGTCAGTCAGTCATCTACTTGCAATTTTAACACAATGAGAAAGAAAGCTGAGAAGCAGCTTAAGGTTTTGACAAACTAATTGTTAAAGTGTCGCTTTTAAATGCATTTATTTTCTAGAGAAGCTTTCTTTAACTTAGCGTTCGTATTCCATTAATAATGTTGTCTCTCATAAGCTTTTCATCTGAATCAGCTTTAAACTCTTTTATGTACTACATAAGAAATGACTGTGTCTTTCAATATATATCTTAATAAAAATTAGATTAAATAAGTTAATAAGCGTCATTCAGATTATTCATACAGAGCTTTTGCTTTGAAAAAGAGAAAATAACTTACAATACTTTCCAATTTATAATTGCTGCATTTATAAATATACTTAATTTGTACTTTTACTTTCTCTAATACGCATAGTAAGTAGGGGAAGTATTGTATTCCACCCAAAAATTCGATGCCAAGATTTCACCGGAAATACATGTTTAGAGACCCCCTGGATAAAAAAAAAGCATTTTTGGCAACATGTCCGTGTGTATATCTGCGCGCGCGCGCGCGCGTGTGTGTGTGTGTGAACAGCATAACTCAGAAACGAGCAGTCGGATAAACACCAAACTTGGTATTTAGGTTCAGTATCTTCCAGAGATGCGACAGGAAGGTTTTCAAGAAAATACCCCCACCCCAGATTACCCTTTACGTGGAATATTTTTCGAAAATTTTAATTTTCTCAAAAATGGCTCTAACGATTTTGATTAAAATATCATATGTTTAAGATATTTTCATGAAAAATGCAATGTATATCTCGAATTTTCTGGGAATGCCTCCAAAAGTATTCTTCATTGTGAACGATTTTTGCATAACTGGTAAACCATAAGAGATAAGACACAATTTTACTACACAAAGATGTAGATCGCGTTAAAATACACAATTTATGTCATACATTTTGTTGTTGTTCAGTGAACCATTTTCGAGATATTGCTTGTTATTCCCTTAAATTTTCCAATACTTATACTTTTTCTCAAATCGAAATTCATTATTCATTTTTTTTGTCCTGGTAACGCAAAGAGAATGGAATACTCCACATAGCAACCAGCTCTTAAAATATTTGACTATCGCTTAAAGCCTAGCAATTCCCTTGCATCTACAAAAAATTAGCAATAAGACTAACATCCCGATTAAAATGAAGCATATGGAGAATAAGCGTTTGTAAAAATAGTTTGTACAAGAGTAGGGAAAGTCATGTGAGTGTAACATCAGATTTGTTCATTATTCGCACCTTCTCTTGGATTTTAGATTTAACTTCGTACATGCAACAAAAAAAGTGTTCTAGAATCCTTCGCTCAATCCAACCAGTTAGCTGGAAATGACAAGCGAAAATGAGCAATATTTATTACAACACGTATTTTTACTTTTTCTACCTAATACATGTTTTGAGGCACCCTGAATACAAAAAGGCTACTTTTAGAAAAAGGTCCGTATGTGTGTGTGTGTGTGTGTGTGTGTGTGTGTGTGTGTGTGTGTATTTCTGTGAACAGCATAACTTAAAAACGCAAAGTCGGAAGGAACTTTGTATAACTAGTAAAAGCTAAGCGATACTACATAAAAATGTAGATCTCTTTAAAACACACAATTTATTTTAAATAACTTTTTTTGTGGTATCAGCCATTTCCGAGATATACGTCATTAATGTTTCTATTTGTTCGATACTTTTGTCATTCTTCTCAAGTCCCGTGGATTTTAGTTATCTCGCGATTGCATAGAACTATGGAATTTTAGCGCCCAGTTCTTAAACATTTGACTCGCTGTTTGTTTTGTATCGATAAGAAATGTTTAATATAGTTCTCTCGATTAAAACGAAGTAGAAAAATAAACTTTGGTAAGAATAATTTGTATACCCCCAATAAGCGAAATAAGGTCGAGAAAGTTATGTGAATGTGATACATCACATTTTTAAATTAATTTTTTCCCCATAACATCTCAGGTCATAATGATGTTCACTTGTTTTACAGTTGGGTGGTATTACTTTGGGTAATTACATTAAATTCGCACACACATTCACACTTTCATTCATACTCCCAGACTCTAGGGAGGCTGGGGAATAATTCTGGCTAAAGAAAAATTTCCACCCTCCAGCCGGGAATCAAACCCGGTATCTTCGGATTTGAAGGCTAGCATGCTAACCATCAGATCACAGAAGCTGTCATTAGGTATTTTTAAAACTGAGATTATGATTTTTCTGCTCCCCCTGCTGTTATATTATCCAAGCGCAATCCTCGGCGACAGACTTAAAATTGGCGCGAAATGATCAGTTTTGCTTTTCATATTAGTAACCGAACACTTTGTATTAGACCATAACAGAAATTAATACTCGAACACATTGACAAGCATGGTAACATGTGTTTTACCAAATGGAGTGGTATTTTTATGGTTTGGATTTAAGCAGTCTAATTATTCATGAAACGGGCCTAAGAAGCGAATTTTGCCATAAATCTGAAGAGCCCGCCTGTCGCCAAGGAAGGTTGTCAGTAATAAAATTATTTTGCTTCGCTGTGAATTAATCACAGTCTGTCTGTAACTATTTTCTAGTTAATGTGTACTTCGTAGACACACATCTTGCAGTATCAATACTCTGTTTAAATTAACGATACTAGTACTGCCCCATAACTCAATTTGTAACTAAGATGGCGATTTGTTACATCATAATATACCATTTTTAGAACACAGATGCATTTTGATAAATTTGTCAATAAATAAAACCACTACCAATTTTATTACATAGATGTTCAATTTGTCCACGAAATTTCAGATTTTGTCCAGTTCTATACCATGAAAATTTGTTGATTCTATCTATTCAATCTCTGTACTATCAATCGATAAATTTAAGATTTCAAACTATGTCTAAATTCAGAATGAATTATTTTACATTTTTTTATATTTAACATTTAAATCCTTGCCTTTAAGAATTTATAGTAGGTATTATTAAAGTTTGGTCTACCAATTTTTGGTGCAGTTGTTCCTCTGTTTTAAGAAAACGTAAATAAACAAATACATGAGCTTTAAACTATTGTTCAAAAACTTGAAATACACATTATTTTGGCTTATTAATACTGTGAAGCGTTGTTTAGCAACCTTATACTTCCCCCCCCTGTTCCAGAAATATTTCAAACTCGCCTATTATACACCAACAACAGCATACATGTGTTATGCATGTTCCTCGTCTACATGTGAAATCGAGAGCATCATTCTACCCAGCTCTGAACAAAGGCTTGATGTTTAGCACTATCTGTTCTTTGTTGTCAACACGGAGTTTATGGGATCTATAAGAACATTTATGCCCGAATTTGGAATTTAAAAAGCGTAGCTGCTAATTTACAATATAAACACTCCAACATCAGAAAAGGATGTATTTTATTTGGTGGAGGTGGAATTAGGGAGACGAGCACGCAGCTAAATTTTTCACTGAAAACAGACTTTTAACACTAACTTGATCGTACTGGCAAGTTTAGGATGAAAATATGCCAAAAATAATGTTACACAGCCCAAGGCCTAGTTCTGCAGAAAATAAATATCAACCTTTTCGGTGCTGCATAACTACGCAGAAAGAGCAACACGGTCACTACATTTCTTTTGTCCCTATACTGAATGCTTGAGACTACACGCTTACATTATTTGTAACAGCAATCAATACGATCCACTTCAACATGCAGCAGAACTAGCAGGTTTATCCGCGAACATAAACGAGACTAGTAGTATACATATGAAGTGCCGGTAAAAACATGAAATATACTATGTAAACAGCGAAATTCAGAAAGTATCATATCCAAATAAAAAGACAAAAATAGTGCCAGAGATCTTTCCAAGGGCAATGCACATTCCAGAGCACACAGATGTCGAAGAAACCAGGCCGAACTGCAGATAATGAAAGAAGACAATGCTCCGCCATTAGCAGTAAAGAGCTTGACTAAAGCTTTTTATTGCACGATTTTGATAGACATGATGCAACAGAGAGAAATGCAGATAGAAGAGGAACTTTATAAGTTTATAACTTTATAGTTCATCTATAATAAACTATTGCATGTCCGATTTTTACATAATTAATTTACAATGTTTACGTTTCTTAATTGTATAGTAAGTAGGGGAAGTATTGTATTCCACCCAAAAATTGGATACCGAGATTTCACCGGAAATACATGTTTGGAGACCCCCTGAATCCAAAAAATTTGATGTGTTACACTCACATGACTTTCTCTACTCTTGTACAAACTATTTTTACAAACGCTTATTCTCCATATGCTTCATGTTAATCGAGATAAACATTTGCAGAAACGATCTTTTGACATGCAAAGAGAATTACATTTTACAACTAGCGACCAGTTCTAAAAATATTTGACTATCGCTTAAGGCGTACTATGTTCCCCTTGTTTTGTATTTGCAAGGGCAATATAGAAATACAGTAGCCTTTAAACATAGACATATCTATTAATAGCTGGTTGTTATGTGCAGCACCATTCTCTTTGCCAACAGATTAATACTCTTTGCATATCCAAGACAAAAAAAATGAATAACGAATTCCCATTTGAGAAAATAAGTATTGAAAAATTTAAGGGAATAACAAGCAATATCTGAAAATGGTTCACTCAGCAAAAAAAAATGTGTATGACATAAATTGTGTACTTTAACGCGATCTACATTTTTATGTAAAAGTCGTTCACAATAAAGAATACTTTTGGAGACATTCCCAGAAAATTCAAGATATACATTTTATTTGTCATGAAAATATCTTAATCATATGCTATTTTAATCAAAATCGTTAGAGCCATTTTTGAGAAAATTAAAATTTTCGAAAAATGTTCCATGTAAAGGGTAATCTGAGGTGGGGGGATTTTCTTGAAAACCTTCGTGTCACATCCACAAGATACTGAACCTAAATACCAAGTTTGGTGTTTATCCGACTGTTCGTTTCTGAGTTATGCTGTTCACAGACACACACACACACACACACACACGGACATGTTTCCAAAAATGCTATTTTTGGATTCAGGGGGCCTCAAAACCTATATTTCCGGTAAAATCTCGGTATCGATTTTTTGGGTGGAATACAATACTTCAATACAATACTACAATACGTAGTAGAGAAAGTAAAAAGCATTTTTGGAAACATGTCCTTGTATGTGTGTCTGTCGGTGAACAGCATAACTCAGAAACGAACAGTCGGATAAACACCAAACTTGGTATTTAGGTTCAGATGCGACACGAAGGTTTCCAAGAAAATCCCCCCACCCCAGAGTACCCTTTACATAGAACATTTTTCGAAAATTTTAATTTTCTCAAAAATGGTTCTAATGATTTTGAATAAAATACCATACGTTTAAGACATTTTTATTGCAAATGAATTGTATATCTCGAATTTTCTGGGAATGTCTCCAAAAGTATTCCTCCTTGTGAACGACTTTTGCATAATTGGTAAACCATGAGAGACAGACAACATTTTACTACACAAAAAAATGTACATCGCTTTATGTTATACAGAATTTATTCATACATGTTTTTGTTGAGTGAACCATTTTCGAGATATTGCTTGTTATTCTCTTAAATTTTCCAATACTTATACTTTTTCTCAAATGGAATTCGTTATTCATTTTGTTTGTTCCGGTAATGCAAAGAGAATGGAATACTCCACATAGTCACCAGCTCTTAAAATATTTGACTATCGCTTAAAGCCTACAAATTCCCCTTGCATCTACAAGAAAATTAGTAATAAGATTAACATCTCGATAGCTCGATTAACATGAAGCATATGGAGAATAAGCGTTTGTAAAAATAGTTTGCACAAGAGTAGAGAAAGTCATGTGAGTGTAACACATCAGATTTTTTGTAATGGATACAAACATTCCTGCTCTCCAATGTGGAGTTCATAAAAATCTCCGATATAGACATTGACTACTTGCTACTAAATGACTCTCACTCATGAGGTGATGATTAAACAGTGTCCCTGAAAGCTGCAACGTGGTGGTGCTATAGAGGTTTGCAAGGGCCGAAATATTGAGCCCGGCCTGAACCGGTACCGGTCAGAATCGAACCCGAGAATAGGTTTATACTCTTATCACCCGGTCCGACCCAGCCCGATTATCTAATTTTGCTTTAAATACAATTACTTTGGAGTTATTATTATTATTATTATTATTATTATTATTATTATTATTATTACTGTAAATTTTATATCACTCCACGAATCCCTGCTGCCTGCGATGTGAAGAGATTCGGGTTCGATTTCTGGTACTGGCATGGGAATTTCTTCACTTGGTGCGAGGCCTGGTAAAGGATGCACTTCGGTTCAATTACAGGAATATGGCGGCTGAGGTCCTGGATCCGCATGTAGTAAGCGACATGAAGTAGATGGCAGAGGATAGGATAGAATTAGAAGAGGACACCTAGCACCTCGACCACCAATAGAGCTTTTGTGCACATCCTCGGCAGGAACGATGAGCCGAGGGAACCGCAGCATACGTGTGGGTTGCAGAGCGATACTGGCGCAAGTCGACAGAGACGCTCAGAGTTCCCTAATAGTTGCAGGCTTCACCACCCGGCCATGGGAGGGTCGCTCGGAGACGTCCCTCTAGCGTAGATGGCATACTATCTTACTCACCACAAGCTGCCCCTATTATTGCAGTCTGTCCAGGATGCTCTGCGTATGGGTGGACTTAGGGAGGCAGAGTTTGCAGCTGCCGTGCAGTTGTAAAGCTATTCGCAATTAACCAAAACGAGCATTTATTTATTATTACTAGAATTACTACTGCATTGGATGTGTGCATGCTACTATAAATTGTGCTATTCCGGGAACGTCAGCATCGCCAACCCAAAAAAAAATTATGATAAATTAAGTTTTTTCGTCTTTATTTTTCTTTTAAAAGAAAACCCGTTTTCATTATTCTCTTTCACAAGTGGCAATAAACGTTTTTGATTAAAATACATGTTTAAAGATATTTACATGACAAAATGCATATGCTGAATGTGATAAATTAATTTTTAATGTCCTTGTTTTCAATCCCGAACCCGCCAAACGGGCCGAGACTAGCCCGAGCCCGTGCACCTCTATGGAGTAGCAGCAGCAGAAGTGGTAGTATCTAATATGGAAGAGAATCTCTATCCAATCTTTCCTTCTCAAGGCTACTGTTTATGCCAATATATAATTTCGTTTTGCCACTAAAGGTATTTTTTAGTAATACCTAAGTAGTATTAGTCCCGGATGAGCCAATTGGTTTAACGATAATCCTGCCGCTAGGGGCGCTCGTGTCGCTAGTGTCGCTGCGTGCGACGGCGGCGGCGGTATGTTTGAAAAGCGCACTGAGCGGTAGGATTATCGTTATTGCAATTGGTTCATCTGGGACGAGTTAAAAGAATTGAGGATTAGGGTAAGGTGAAGGAAGAAGAGGAAGTGACGTGGAGTGTTTTGATTGGTTCGTTAATTTGGGTGGAAGATGAAGGAAGGAAGATGGAAGAGAATGGAGGTCGCGTGATGGAGAGGAGCTGGGTGGCGAGGTGTTGTCTGTGCGGAGGTCGGGACTGAAAGAGGGAAAAGATGGGGGAGCGAGGGATAAAAAGTGTAACAGAAAGTGACGTGTGAAGTTGTGATTGGTGGGAATAAGAAGTGATGTTATTGGTGGAAAGGAACAAATGAAAGTTGTTGATTGGTAAGAATAAGAGAGATTATGATTGGTGGAAAGAAAAAGGTGTGGGAGTGGGGTATGTTGGAGGTGATGGGAAAGGTAAGTTTTGCTAGCAACAAGATTTGCAAAAGCCTGTTGAGAACTGATCAGCAATTTTTTTGAACGTTGGATGGTAGTTTTCTTGAGTGGATAGAGAGATGGGGCGATATGAGATGCGGTGGCGAAAATGGGAACTAAATAAGATGGTTGAGACAAGAGGTTTAAGGACGAGGAAATTTGGAGGGTAGTGGTGAACATGGCGGTCGCAAGAGGTGGGAGTAAGGAGACGCGGTGGTGAGAATGGGAACTAAAAGAAGATGGCGGTAGCAAGAGCTTAGAAGAGTAGATTTTGAGGTTAAAATAGTGGGAACTAAAAATGGCGGAGGGTCTGCGACAAGGAGATGCGGTGAGAACTAAACAAGATGGCGGACGCAAGAGGAGGGTAAGGAGATTTGAGGTTACAGTACCAAAACACGAAAGGATATATTCCTACGCCAAGCAGGTCCGAAAAATAATTATGCGTGTGGTACTTACCTGTTACTGGTGTGGATGCGTCACCAAAAGCGCGGCACGCGACGCGAAAAAATAAAAGCAAACTGTTTTTGAAAATGCTTAACCAGCTTTAAGATCAACCAACATCACTACGCACTGATATACCTAGGTTTTTAAAGCGGTACAGACACCCTTTGCAGAGGCGTAATTTAACTATACCAAAAACCTGGTACTGGACCATCGTGATGGTCGCTAGCGTACGTAGGAGCAGGGTTCTCATAGCCGGTCGAAAGCGGTCAAAAACGTGTACGACGTAGGTGTTCACAGTAGCTGCTGTCGAGTCAACCGTCGAGGTGTGAATGAACGAGATCTGTTCTTGCCGGCAATCTGGTTGGGAGATGAGAGGCGTGGTGGTAAAAATGGGAACTAAATAAGATGGCGGAGGCATGAAGTTGAGGTTAAGGAGCGGTGAGGTGTTGTCTGTGCGGAGGTTGGGGCTGAAAGAGGGGAAAGATGGCGAACGAGGGATAAAAAGTATAACAGAAAGTGACGTGTGAAGTTGTGATTGGTGGGAATAAGAAGTGATGTTATTGGTGGAAAGGAACAAATGAAAGTTGTTGATTGGTAAGAATAAGAGAGATTATGATTGGTGGAAAGAAAAAAGGTGTGGGAGTGGGGTATGTTGGAGGTGATGGAAAAGGTAAGTTTTGCTAACAATAACATTTGCAAAGGCCTATCCAGAACTCATCAGCAATTTTAAATAACTAGTGTTTCGGGGTTTTCTCTGGTTGGTAGACGAATGCAAGCTGTTTCTGCCATACTTATATTATTCGTCTTTTCCTTTTTTTCTTTTTTCTTTTTGTTTTTTCGTTTTTTTTAAAAATAACTAGTTTTTTGGGGTTTTCTGCGGATGGTAAACGAATGCAAGCTCTTTCTGCTTTTACATAGGTTTTCCCTGGTTGGTAGGCGTTTTCTGTAGTGGTTGACGAAGCCGTTTCTAATTTTCGAGGTTTTCTCAGGTTTTTTAGCGGTTGTCCCTGCCCGGTAGGCAAATGATGAAGTTTTACCTTGTCGGCGCACGGATAATAGGCACATACTCGCACACACACACACAGACAGACACACAGACAGACAAACACACGGACATGTTTTCAAAAATGCTTTTTTTGGATTCAGGAGGTCTCAAAACGTGTATTTCCGGTGAAATCTCCGTATCGAATTTTTGGGTGGAATGCAATACTTCCCCTACTTACTATACGTAGTAGAGAAAGTAAAAAAGTATAAGTATTGGAAAATTTAAGGAAATAACAAGCAATATCTCGAAAACGGTTCACTCGACAAAAGAAATGTATATGGCATAAGTTGTGTATTTTAACGCGATCTACATTTTTTGTGTAGTAAAATTTTGTCTATCTCTTATGGTTTACCAGTTATGCAAAAGCCGTTCACAATGAAGAATACTTTTGGAGACATTCCCAGAAAATTTGAGATATACATTTTATTTCTCATGACATTATCTTAAACATATGATATTTTCATCAAAATCGTTATAGCCATTTTTGAGAAAATTAAAAAAAAGTGTACTATCTTGTTTTCATGGGTTTTCCAGATCGGTAAGCGTTAGAATACTCTTAGAGCTTTTTTCAGGTTTTTCGCGGTTATCCCTGTCCGGTAGGCAAATGATAGTTTTTCTATAATGTCGTCGTTTTGGCTTGTGGCGCACGGATACTAGGCACATACTCGCACACACACACACACAGACACACACACGGACATGTTTCCAAAAATGCTTTTTTTGGATTCAGGAGGTCTCAAAACGTGTATTTCCGGTGAAATCTCGGTATCGAATTTTTGGGTGGAATGCAATACTTCCCCTACTTACTATACGTAGTACAGAAAGTAAAAAAGTATAAGTATTGGAAAATTTAAGGAAATAACAAGCAATATCTCGAAAACGGTTCACTCAACAAAGGAAATGTATATGGCATAAGTTGTGTATTTTAACGCGATCTACATTTTTTGTGTAGTAAAATTTTGTCTATCTCATGACATTATCTTAAACATGATATTTTCATCAAAAGCGTTATAGCCATTTTTGAGAAAATTAAAAAAAGTGTACTATCTTGTTTTCATGGGCTTTCCAGATCGGTAAGCGTTAGAATACTCTTAGAGCTTTTTTCAGGTTTTTCGCGGTTATCCCTGTCCGGTAGGCAGATGATAAAGTTTTTCTATAATGTCGTCGTTTTGGCTTGTGGCGCACGGATACTAGGCACATACTCGCACACACACACACAGACAGACACACACACACAGACAGACACACACACGGACATGTTTCCAAAAATGCTTTTTTTGGATTCAGGTCTCAAAACGTGTATTTCCGGTGAAATCTCGGTATCGAATTTTTGGGTGGAATGCAATACTTTCCCTACTTACTATACGTAGTAGAGAAAGTAAAAAAGTTGCTTGCTCAATATGGTTTTTGTTTTATTGCCCGGCATGACGCATTGCGCGGCGCGCGTTTGCCGTAAACCGTTACAGTTGCCATACTTATATTATCCTTTTTTTTTTAAAAAAATTCTTCGCCATCTTAGTTCACAAATTCACCGCTAATTCCTTCTCGTCATTTTTCATCCAATCACCTTTGATTTTATTTCGCCTATCACATCACGTTATTTCAATTTGTCCACCTATCAGAGATCGTCTTATTTTCACCAATCACAACGCTCCACGTCACTACTTGTTCTGCTTTTTAACCCTCGGTCGTGCATGTTTTGCGTCCTTGAGTTTCCATACCTCGCACACGCAACACCACAGCGCGATAACATGTCCACGTGGTAGCTGGTGTACCGGTACGATCGCCTCCTGGGCCTGCTCAACGCCGAGGAAGTGGTAGTGCAGACCTGCGTACTCGTGACGAACCAGGTCATGTACGTGGTGTTGAGGTAATTCCGAGGAGAGCCCCAAGGAGATCCGCGCTACCAATGCCGTGATTGCGGCTTACACCACGGCACACAAGTGCCTAGTGTTATTTTGTCACCTGAAACGAAAGGTCTCCGTGGACACGTATCGAAGCTGCAATCTGCCGTTCACGTATAGAAACAGAGGTACAGTTGCCTAGCACTAAGGTCTCCGTGGACACGTATTGAAGCTGCAATCTGCCGTTCACGTATAGAAACAGAGGTGCAGTTGCCTAGCACTAAGGTCTCCGTGGATACGTATCGAAGCTTCTATTATGTGTTTATTTTAAACTATTTTTCGTCAAATAGAACGATTTTATAGGAAAATCCACTATCGCTCCCGTTTCTCACTACGGCCGGTTGCTCTTGGCACCGGGTTTTTATAAGCTCGCTTATCGCAACCGCAGTTTCAGCATACGCGTCGAGTTAAATGCCTTATTTCGCCACAAATTGTCAAATTGTAAACGCAGTCACGATCCGCCACTGCACGATCCCTACCATCGACAATAACAGATTTTACGCTGACGAACATCCGTTTCTCACGCTCGTTTTACACACATCAGCACACGGTTTGTGCACGCAGTGCTGTCCATGAGAATGATTCTTTTTTTTTACTGTTTTCTCGGATACTAAAGTGAGCAGAACTAACGCTTGCTACCTGTTGTTAATAGTGGTTCAGCTGGCACCCCCACTAGTGCAATATTTAAAATTATGAGTGTCGTGTGTAGTGTTTTTGTGTTGTGCCGTGCATACGTGTTACGTTCGTATGACCTCTACCCTCTATCTCTTATAGGTGAGTACGAAAAAAAACTCAGTATTTTTGGTATATAAAGGCTTATTATGACGTGAAACAACCATTTATATGATTTTTTCGAAGTTTGAAAGAAGTGAAGTAAACGCGATTTTACACTCGCTAGGGGCTAGAAAATCGATTTTCTTGACTTTTTAAAAACTCAGTATTCTTGGTATATAGAGGCTTATTATGAGGTGATACATCCATTTATATGAATTTTAAGCAGTTTGAAAGAAGTGAAGTAAACGCGATTTTACACTCACTAGCAGCTAGAAAATCGAATTTCTTGACTTTTAAGAACTCAGTATTCTTGGAATATATAGGCTTATTATAACGTGAAACAACCATTTATATGATTTTTAAGCAGTTTGAAAGAAGTGAAGTAAACACGATTTTACACTCGCTAGGGGCTAGAAAATCGATTTTCTTAACTTTTTGAATACTCAGTATTTTTGGTATATAGAGACTTATTATGAGGTGATACATTCATTTATATGATTTTTAAGCAGTTTGAAAGAAGTGAAGTAAACGCGATTTTACACTCGCTAGGGGCTAGAAAATCGATTTTCTTGACTTTTTAAAAACTCAATATTCTTGGTATATAGAGGCTTATTATGAGGTGATACATTCATTTATATAAATTTTAAGCAGTTTGAAAGAAGTGGAGTAAACGCGATTTTACACTCACTAGCAGCTAGAAAATCGAATTTCTTGACTTTTTAAGAACTCAGTATTCTTGGTATATATAGGCTTATTATAACGTGAAACAACCATTTATATGATTTTTAAGCAGTTTGAAAGAAGTGAAGTAAACACGATTTTACACTCGCTAGGGGCTAGAAAATCGATTTTCTTGACTTTTTTGAATACTCAGTATTTTTGGTATATAGAGGCTTATTATGAGGTGATACATTCATTTATATGATTTTTAACCAGTTTGAAAGAAGTGAAGTAAACGTGATTTTACTCTCGCTAGGGGCTAGAAAATCGATTTTCTTGGTATATAGAGGCTTATTATGAGGTGATACATCCATTTATACGAATTTTAAGCAGTTTGAAAGAAGTGAAGTAAACGCGATTTTACACTCACTAGGAGCTAGAAAATCCAATTTCTTGACTTTTTAAAAACTGAGTATTCTTGGTATATATAGGCTTATTATGACGTGAAACAACCATTTATATGATTTTTTCGAAGTTTGAAAGAAGTGAAGTAAACGCGATTTAACACTCACTAGGGGCTAGAAAATCCGTTTTATTGACCTTTTAAAAACTCAGTATTTTTGGTATATATAGGCTTATTATGACGTGAAACAACCATTTATATGATTTTTTCGAAGTTTGAAAGAAGTGAAGTAAACGCGATTTAACACTCACTAGGGGCTAGAAAATCGATTTTCTTTACTTGTTAAAAATTCAATATTCTTGGTATATAGAGGCTTATTATGAGGTGATACATCCATTTATATGAATTTTAAGCAGTTTGAAAGAAGTGAAGTAAACGCGATTTTACACTCACTAGGAGCTAGAAAATCCAATTTCTTGACTTTTTAAAAACTCAGTATTCTTGGTATATATAGGCTTATTATGACGTGAAACAACCATTTATATGATTTTAAGCAGTTTGAAAGAAGTGAAGTAAACGCAATTTTACACTCACTAGGGGTAGAAAATCGTTTGCACTGCACACTTTTGTGTTAAAATATATATACATTTTCAATTTTGTCATTGTGTAGATTTTGTTTGTTAAATTTTTATACGCTACTACTATAGTGTGTGTGTGTGTTTGTGTGTGTGTGCGAGTATGTGCCTAGTATCCGTGCGCCACAAGCCAAAACGACGACATTATAGAAAAACTTTATCATCTGCCTACCGGACAGGGATAACCGCGAAAAACCTGAAAAAAGCTCTAAGAGTATTCTAACGCTTACCGATCTGGAAAACCCATGAAAACAAGATAGTACACTTTTTTTAATTTTCTCAAAAATGGCTATAACGATTTTGATGAAAATATCATATGTTTAAGATAATGTCATGAGATAGACAAAATTTTACTACACAAAAAATGTAGATCGCGTTAAAATACACAACTTATGCCATATACATTTCTTTTGTTGAGTGAACCGTTTTCGAGATATTGCTTGTTATTTCCTTAAATCTTCCAATACTTATACTTTTTTACTTTCTCTACTACGTATAGTAAGTAGGGGAAGTATTGCATTCCACCCAAAAATTCGATACCGAGATTTCACCGGAAATACACGTTTTGAGACCTCCTGAATCCAAAAAAAGCATTTTTGGAAACATGTCCGTGTGTGTGTCTGTCTGTGTGTGTGTGTGTGCGCGCGAGTATGTGCCTAGTATCCGTGCGCCACAAGCCAAAACGACGACATTATAGAAAAACTTTATCATCTGCCTACCGGACAGGGATAACCGCGAAATACCTGAAAAAAGCTCTAAGAGTATTCTAACGCTTACCGATCTGGAAAGCCCATGAAAACAAGATAGTACACTTTTTTTAATTTTCTCAAAAATGGCTATAACGATTTTGATGAAAATATCATATGTTTAAGATAATGTCATGAGATAGACAAAATTTTACTACACAAAAAATGTAGATCACGTTAAAATACACAACTTATGCCATATACATTTCTTTTGTTGAGTGAACCGTTTTCGAGATATTGCTTGGTATTTCCTTAAATTTTCCAATACTTATACTTTTTTACTTTCTCTACTGCGTATAGTAAGTAGGGGAAGTATTGCATTCCACCCAAAAATTCGATACCGAGATTTCACCGGAAATACACGTTTTGAGACCTACTGAATCCAAAAAAAGCATTTTTGGTAACATGTCCGTGTGGGTGTCTGTCTGTCTGTGTGTGTGTGTGTGTGCGCGAGTATGTGCCTAGTATCCGTGCGCCACAAGCCAAAACGACGACATTATAGAAAAACTTTATCATTTGCCTACCGGACAGGGATAACCGCGAAAAACCTGAAAAAAGCTCTAAGAGTATTCTTACGCTTACCGATCTGGAAAACCCATGAAAACAAGATAGTACACTTTTTTTTAATTTTCTCAAAAATGGCTATAACGATTTTGATGAAAATATCATATGTTTAAGATAATCTCATGAGAAATAAAATGTATATCACAAATTTTCTGGGAATGTCTCCAAAATTATTCTTCATTGTGAACGCCTTTTGCATAACTGGTAAACCATAAGAGATAGACAAAATTTTACTACACAAAAAATGTAGATCGCGTTAAAATACACAACTTATGACATATACATTTCTTTTGTCGAGTGAACCGTTTTCGAGATATTGCTTGTTATTTCCTTAAATTTTCCAATACTTATACTTTTTTACTTTCTCTACTACGTATAGTAAGTAGGGGAAGTATTGCATTCCACCCAAAAATTCGATACCGAGATTTCACCGGAAATACACGTTTTGAGACCTCCTGAATCCAAAAAAAGCATTTTTGGAAACATGTCCGTGTGTTTGTCTGTCTGTGTGTGTGTGCGAGTATGTGCCTAGTATCCGTGCGCCGACAAGGTAAAACTTCATCATTTGCCTACCGGGCAGGGACAACCGCTAAAAAACCTGAGAAAACCTCGAAAATTAGAAACGGATTCGTCAACCACTACAGAAAACACCTACCAACCAGGGAAAACCTATGAAAAAGCAGAAGGAGCTTGCATTCGTTTACCATCCGCAGAAAACCCCAAAAAACTAGTTATTTTTAAAAAAAACGAAAAAACAAAAAGAAAAAAGAAAAAAAGGAAAAGACGAATAATATAAGTATGGCAGAAACAGCTTGCATTCGTCTACCAACCAGAGAAAACCCCGAAACACTAGTTATTTAAAATTGCTGATGAGTTCTGGATAGGCTTTTGCAAATGTTATTGTTAGCAAAACTTACCTTTTCCATCACCTCCAACATACCCCACTCCCACACCTTTTTTCTTTCCACCAATCATAATCTCTCTTATTCTTACCAATCAACAACTTTCATTTGTTCCTTTCCACCAATAACATCACTTCTTATTCCCACCAATCACAACTTCACACGTCACTTTCTGTTATACTTTTTATCCCTCGTTCGCCATCTTTCCCCTCTTTCAGCCCCAACCTCCGCACAGACAACACCTCACCGCTCCTTAACCTCAACTTCATGCCTCCGCCATCTTATTTAGTTCCCATTTTTACCACCGCGCCTCTCATCTCCCAACCAGATTGCCGGCAAGAACAGATCTCGTTCATTCACACCTCGACGGTTGACTCGACAGCAGCTACTGTGAACACCTACGTCGTACACGTTTTTGACCGCTTTCGACCGGCTATGAGAACCCTGCTCCTACGTACGCTAGCGACCATCACGATGGTCCAGTACCAGGTTTTTGGTATAGTTAAATTACGCCTCTGCAAAGGGTGTCTGTACCGCTTTAAAAACCTAGGTATATCAGTGCGTAGTGATGTTGGTTGATCTTAAAGCTGGTTAAGCATTTTCAAAAACAGTTTGCTTTTATTTTTTCGCGTCGCGTGCCGCGCTTTTGGTGACGCATCCACACCAGTAACAGGTAAGTACCACACGCATAATTATTTTTCGGACCTGCTTGGCGTAGGAATATATCCTTTCGTGTTTTGGTACTGTAACCTCAAATCTCCTTACCCTCCTCTTGCGTCCGCCATCTTGTTTAGTTCTCACCGCATCTCCTTGTCGCAGACCCTCCGCCATTTTTAGTTCCCACTATTTTAACCTCAAAATCTACTCTTCTAAGCTCTTGCTACCGCCATCTTCTTTTAGTTCCCATTCTCACCACCGCGTCTCCTTACCCCCACCTCTTGCGACCGCCATGTTCACCACTAACCTCCAAATTTCCTCGTCCTTAAACCTCTTGTCTCAACCATCTTATTTAGTTCCCATTTTCGCCACCGCATCTCATATCGCCCCATCTCTCTATCCACTCAAGAAAACTACCATCCAACGTTCAAAAAAATTGCTGATCAGTTCTCAACAGGCTTTTGCAAATCTTGTTGCTAGCAAAACTTACCTTTCCCATCACCTCCAACATACCCCACTCCCACACCTTTTTCTTTCCACCAATCATAATCTCTCTTATTCTTACCAATCAACAACTTTCATTTGTTCCTTTCCACCAATAACATCACTTCTTATTCCCACCAATCACAACTTCACACGTCACTTTCTGTTACACTTTTTATCCCTCGCTCCCCCATCTTTTCCCTCTTTCAGTCCCGACCTCCGCACAGACAACACCTCACCACCCAGCTCCTCTCCATCACGCGACCTCCATACTCTTCCATCTTCCTTCCTTCATCTTCCACCCAAATTAACGAACCAATCAAAACACTCCACGTCACTTCCTCTTCTTCCTTCACCTTACCCTAATCCTCAATTCTTTTAACTCGTCCCAGATGAACCAATTGCAATAACGATAATCCTACCGCTCAGGGCGCTTTTCAAACTTACCGCCGCCGCCGTCGCACGCAGCGACACTAGCGACACGAGCGCCCCTAGCGGCAGGATTATCGTTAAACCAATTGGCTCATCCGGGACTAATACTACTTACCTAACATGAACATTTATTTTGCTTTAAGCATACTTCCGGCGTAGAACTCTTTCAGCCATTCCTGATTAAAGATTTAAACGTAAACACTTATTACACGCTACCTTTTCCTTCGACCGAGAGCGGTCTTTACTTCATTCATACGACAGCTGACCTGTCACGACAGGCTATGTTACCAAATACTGCAATACAAATTATTCATTTTGTCCAAATTAAAAGATGGACCAAAGGCTATAAAGACTCTTTTGATCCCTTCGTGAGTTTTACTCCCAGTTTAAAGACGGACATCTGTACCCCTACCAAATTTCACAGAAATCATTTCAGTTATAATAAGTGAAAAGGCACCATGCATACATAGTATGTACATACATACATACCTATACATATGAGGGGTGTTCTAAAAGATCACAGCCTGACCCAGAGATGTCGTGAAGAGGCCAAATTACCGTGATGGCCGTAGATGCAAATGTACTCATTTGTTTGTTTTCTATAATATGAATAAATCTGAAACACGAACTGTTATAAGAATTTGTTTTAAAGGGTTTAACACCAATAGAAATACAAAAGGAGTTAGATTTGGAATTACAGTATTACTACAGTATCGTTTTCGACCGTTAACAAGTGGGCTGCTGAATTTAGACCTGGTCATATCCATTCAAAATAGAAGCACTCAGCTGGTTCTAAAACCTCTACGACCGACGAAATTGTGACAAAAATTCGCAATAACGTACTCAATGATCGCCGATTGAAGGTACGCGAGATGATAGAATGCAAAGACCTCGATAGGTCATATCGGCTATATTTTACACAAATTTTGGGCATGAGAAAGTCTTTCGTTCAATGGATACCGCGTTTATTAACAATAGACCAACAACGCATTCCAATTAACATTTCTCAAGTATTTAGACCTGTTTAAAAGCAATTCAGTCAGTTTCTCAGGCATTTTATGGCAATACATGAAACATGTATTCATCATTACACACCAGAAACGAAGGAAAAGACCCAACAATGGGTCATGACTGGTGAAAGTGCTCTAAAGAAAGCAAAAGGGTTCCATCCACAGGAAAAGTCCTAGCTACGGTTTTCTGGGATTCTTATGGTATGATGCTCATAGACTACCACCGGAAGGACAGAACCATCACCGAGGAATATTACGCCTCACTACTGGAACAATTGAAGGTGGTTGTTCGGGCCTAACGTCTACACCCTCCGAAAAAGAAAGCTCTCTTTCATTATGAAAATGTGACTTCACACACAACTGGGATTGTTCCTGCAAAACTGTATCACCTTCGATTCCACCATATTCACCATATTTGGCTTCCAGTAATTACATTTTGTTCCCAAACCTGAAGAAATGGCTGGGTGGACGAATATTCACATCAAATCATAAAGTCGAAATGAGACAAGCGCTTATTTTCAAAGTTGGATAACCCTTGTTTTATTTAGGGTACTAAAGGAGTCAAGAGTCGTAGGAGTAAATATACTGATTTAAAATGTGACTAATGTGGGGGGAAAGGCCATTTCTCTTAAACATTGGGTTTTCTTGGCGAGACGAATAGTTTTGGAAAGTTTCTCGCAAATTAACGCACATGCAAATAAAAAGTTAAATGTTTAATTCTAGAATTCACCCCATTATACCTAGGTTACTCACTTATCTAAAATAGGTTACTAGCTGGTTATATTTTACAACATATATAAATTACAGAAAGAATTTTCGAACTTTTATTTCTTGCACATTACATGTATATTCCATGCAAAATTAAAAGTTTATCCATTAAGGAAGCCGTGTTTATGTGACGCGTTTTAAATTCGTTCACAACTGACAACCATTTTGATGTGATTCTCATTCTTTCATAGACGTCGATTGATAGCTTGAATAAAACATCACCTATAACTTATTAAATCGCTTTCTATATATCATTGGAATTAAAGCAGCAATTCGTTGTTAAAACTGGCCCACTCTACAAAATGCACGTGCCTATTTACCAAAATAAATTTATGAACGCTAATAACACTTCGGCCTGCCCCATCTGCGTGAACATATGCAGGGCATAAAAGATGAAAACTGTTGAAATCCTTCCTCCAATAACATGTACATGAATTATTTCCTGTAATTGCATTTACACTGATTGTTTTTTCAAGCTTATTTGGGTTTTGTATCGGCCATTATCAAAGCTTTCTGAAGAGTGGCGCAATAAAAATATTCCGATTGGTTAGATGCGGGGAAAAGCCCTTCCAAAGTTCATTATTTTGTAGTATATTGATACATGTTTCAATTATTGCGTTTTTCAATTCCAGTAATCACATAGCTTTCGCATTTTATTCCCAGAAAATGTATTTATTTTATAACTAGTCATTATACTAAAAATAGCAAAGGAGATGACTTGCAAAAAAGCATGTTGTGCCACATTCACACGAATTTCTCTACCTATTACACAATCACGTCTATCTCTCATATACTTCGTGCTTCTTACCTTCGAGTTAGCTAGGTCGGTTGGTTGTGTTATAGAATGTTCACACATATACCGACCGATTAGCCAACTCGTACCCGAGACGCACTGTAAAAAATAAAACTGAATTTTCTATCCAGGTTATTTATAACTGCTTCCCTAAAAATGATTTTAAGCTATGTAATACGATAATATTTACATCAACAGGCTCAAACAATCATCTATTTCTTTCTCTACCTGCACATAGTAGGTAGAGAAGGTATTGCATTCCACCCAAAAATTTGATAACGAGATTTCACCGGAAATGCGTGATTTGAATAAGAAAAATAATTTTTAGAAAAATTTCCGTGTATGTCTGTGATGAGCATAACTAAAAACGAAAAGTGGGATAAACACAAGCTTGGGTTTTAGGTTTAGTACCTTGCAAAGATGATACACGAAGGTTTTTTTAAGAAAATCCTCCACCCCAAACTACCCAATATATTGAACATTTCTCGAAGTTTTGATTTTCTAAAAAATGACTAACGAGTTTGATTAAAAGACCATATATTAAAGATATTTACATGACAAAATATCTATGTTGAATTTTCTAGGAATAGCCTGTGAAATTCTTTTCATTCGGAAGGAATTTTGAATAACCTTGGATAACTGGTAAACGTTAAGCAACAGACGAAAACGTACTACTACATAAAAATGTAGGTCTCTTTAAAACACACAATTTATTTCAAATCATTTTTTTTGTGGCACAAGCCATTTCCGAGACATCCGTTATTAATGGTTCGAATTGTTCAATACTCAGTCGTTCGTTAAAGTTCTATCGATTTTCAGTTGTTTCTCGTGATGTCATGGAGCAAATAGAAGTTATAGGCTAGTGTATAGCGTTCAGTTCTAAAACATTTACTATCGCTATTTGCTTTTTGTCTATAACGAAAAGTGTAATACAGTTATTTCCGGAAAGGTTTATCTCGATTACAGTGAAGTAGATAGAAAAATAAACTTTCGTAAGAATAATTTGTATACCCACTGTGAATGTAATACATCAGAATTTTTTTTTGGTTAGTAAATGACTCAGGGATTCAGAGTGAAGGAAAATAAAACAGGACGTAAATCTTCAAAATGTTCCTCCAGATGACACGCTTCAGCACCGGAAGATGTAATAATATAGGAGGGAATATCTCGAAAACCACATTCTATGGAATTGAAGAAAGAAAGAAAGAAAGAAAGAAAGAAAGAAAGAAAGAAAGAAAGAAAGAAAGAAAGGGCTTGCAAAGCTGGATATTTAACAAAATTAAAATCGAATGGAGAGGACTTCACAGCCTGCTCACAGAAAATGCATGATGTGCAGTGTGTTCTTCACGTCATTACCTCAAATGTGTAAGATTTTAATAAAAATGATTAAGAGCCACTTAGGAGAAAAAAATATAACAATTTTTCCTGGTAAACGGCACAATGGGGCGTGGGAATTGCGTAAAAATCCTGTATTTCATTCTAGCAAAATGCTGGATTAAAATACTGAGTTGTGTATTCATCCAAGTTTTCGCTGTGAGTTACGTTGTTCGCCTCCGTGAAGTCGGGTAGTGCATGTGCCTGCTAACCCCAGAGCCCGAGTTCGAATCTCGTTTGGGGCGAGTTACCTAGATAAACCTTTTTCCTTAATCCGTTTAAGACCAATGTTGGGTAATGCTCAATTCACTGAACCTGGGCATTTGGACATCATTCCACCCAGTGCATTCAGCGCTTTTACAGACTTGAGTTGCTAATGACAGGAAAAAAACATCCCAAAAAAAGCGTTGGTTCAAATCCCGGCTATGGCATTGAATTTTTCAGTCATCTGATTCTACCTTTCCAAAAAAAATAGCATGTTTTCAATAAACGGTCATAAACTTATAAGCTCATAAGATTTCCTTAAGGTTAAGGGAGGATATATTGCAGTTTATGCAGTTGATCGGAGCATGTAATTTACACATTTTTTAAATTGATGGTTAGTCCATTTTTGGGAGCACTAATTCGATTGCAGATCTTGCAAGAAAACAGATCATAAGATCGGACTCGAATGAGCGTAATATTTTAGATGTAACTGATATATCGTAATAATTGGGGGACGACGTACAGAGAATGAATGCATTAGTCAACTGACATATGATCTATTGACCAACCACCAAAGCAATAAATGCATCAAACAGGCTTAACTATGCAGAAATACAAGCAAATAGTGACCATGGACAACAAGTACGAATACAGGACGTTCAAATCTTGATCCATTCATTCAAAATAAGGGGAAAAGAAATTATCATCTTATGAATTACCTTCACGTTGTGACATATCTGGTAACGAACTGGTAGACTTGCAGCAAAGAAAAGCAGCATACAATATTCAACTCAAAACATCCATACTCCTTATAGAGATTTACTGTCATTCATAAATAAGAACATTAAGAAGCTTTGGAGCACATACTACAATGGAAGCGACAATGAACTTCTATATGAATACATGCCATCTATATAATTATAAGCTACAAGGAAGAGATCAAATTTTATTGACAAGATTAAGAATTAAGAATTGGACACACCAAGCTAACTCATCCTATCTGCTACCCAAAGAAGAGCCGCCAGTATGCAGCTTCTGTAGAACATTCCTAAAAGTAAACTACATCCTTACAGAATGTATACTCGCTTCCATTTATGCCGTCCTTTGGGAGGCATTCTACTGGAGTCCACGGTGAGTATCTATAGCAAGAGTGTATCTGTTTACCTTTTCGCAGATGAAGTAGCGCCCCGTTTTACGTCCAAATTCTAGAGTATTCACATATGAATACAGGTATAATTTTAACAATAGCTTTACTCATCGTCATTTACATATAATAACTATGTGTAAATATAAAACTAAATAAAATCCTATTATGCAAAATTTCTCCATGAAAAAAATATTTTAATGCAACATAGTGTGAAACTGCAATACATTATACCTTTTACTCCGAGATTTCACCTGATATACATAATTTGAGGCTCACTGAATCAAAAAAGGCGTTATTAGAGAGAGAGAGAGAGAGAGAGAGAGAGAGAGAGAGAATGAGAGAAATCTATGTTTGTGAACAGATAACTCAAAAAATAAACGTTGGTTAAATATGCGGCGGTATTATTAATGTTATTGTTTGTATTTGTGTTTACTCCACGTGGTGAAGCCATTTTGTGACATGATTCTTTGTTAGGTTTGTTAGCTCCATCTGGTGTTAGCAATTTGCGGTAGTATTAGTGTTTGTTTGAAAGAATGCTACTATTATTTTTATTTAATTTTGGTTTACTGTCCTCCGGCTAGCTATGATCTTTTTGGTCGAGCACATCTCTTTATACAGGTTGTGTAAACGGAAAGGAGTTTTTTATCCAAAGATAACACTGATGAAGGAATTTGTTTTACACTTTTATTGTCGAACACATTCACTATCACATTTACACATTGATCTTGACACTCGCCAAACTGAAACTGTTATAATAACTTCATTACTGATCATTCTTAATTCGAGTACTTCAACTTTCTGTGTAATTAACTTTACAACACTTGAGATTTTTATAACTCTGCTGGACTGAAGGCGACGTGTAACGTACAATATTTTCGATGAACTGACGGGCTCTATCTCTAACCTAGCCCTTTTTATACTCCTACGCCCCGATATGCCTAAAGATTATAACTGAACTGCTATTGGCTAATAAATCGCGCCAACGTTAGCGTCTATTTTCATACCCAATGAAAATTATGAATACATATGCTCTAGGGAAAATATTCCAGAAAATTCTAAAGAAAAACGCGCCAACATTACGTAACTTCCTCGTCTCTAATAATGATAAACAGCTCACCCCCTCGCTGCATTATTGCACGCTATTATTGTCAGTTTCAGTAAGGCAGTATAAACTTACTTCTCAACAATAATTACAATCAATAAACATCTCAAATCAATGTCACATAAAAATGCATATTCATACTATAATCATTCTTTACATTTAAATAATTTATGATACAAATTACTGCATCAAATACCAAACTTGGTACTTAAGTTCAGTGTCTTCCAAGGATGCAACATAAAGATGTTCAAGACTCTAAACTTCATCATATGGAAGAAATTTCTTTATTTTTGATTGGCTCAACGATTATGAGCCAATCAAGTTTAGCCAATGTTTAGTATATTTACATGACGTAAAATGCATCTTGAATTTTCTGGACATGGTCCGTGAAGTTTTCTTCATTCCCAATGACTTCTGCATAACTGGTAAACCGTAAGAAGTAGACCAAATCTTATTGCACAAAATATTTAGATCTCATTTTATATCAAATAAAATTTTGGGGGCTTTAGCCATTGTCGAGATATTCTCTTCTCAACCGGAAATCGCTATTCCTTTTCTTTCTTTCTTTCTTCTTTTCATTTTTCGTGTTCCTACAGAGAAAACGGAATTTCAAAACCGTCAAATAGCCAGACTTTAAAAAGATTTACCATCGCTTTAGCATACTGTATTCTACTGATACCTACAACGAAATGTGTAATGAAGGATTTTCTATTTTAATAAGAAAGATAACACTAGCCTTCATTTTCAAACTTTTTTTCAGATGATTTCTTAAATGCAAGTGTTCTTAAATCAAGTTTTTATGCTGATTCCAGAAATAGCTTCCGTTTTTTTCTATCACGTCAGATTTTTACACAAAATAAGAAATGTTTTGACAATTTTACTAAGGAGTATAGAAAAGTATTCAAATACCATTTCACCAAGGTAAGGTTTTATTCTACAAATATTTTAAGAATACTCTCAAGAACTCCCCTAATTTATTTCATGGCTACATTTTAAGAAAACAAGAAGCAAAAGTGTTTCATTTAATTTTTCTCAAACTTTCTCTTCTTTGACTTCCTTGCAGATCCTTGAAGAGGACTGTCCCTCCTCAACATTCAACAGTAGTCGGCCATCATAGTTTCATTCCATCTCCCCTGGTACCTCCTCTCCATTTCCTTAATATCTTGGTGAAAACGTTCACCCTGCTCTTCACTATAATGTCCCAGATTTTCTGGAAAGTAGTCGATATGTGAATGCAGAAAATGCACCTTTACACTCATGTTACAACCCATCTTCTTGAAATTTTCCAACATTGTTCCGACAATGGCCTTGTAATTAGGATCTTTGTTATTGCCAAGTTTTCAGTAACTGATCGGAAGGCGGTCCATGCTTCTATTTCTCTCTAATTCATTGTCTTCTCAAAATCTTCATCCTTCATCAATTTCTTTATTTGAAGACCAACAAAAATTCCAGCCTTTAATTTGTCTTGTGTAATGAAGGGAAATTTCTTGGAAAGGTACTTGAAGCAGGGTCCATCCTGTGGTTGAGCCCTTACAAATTGCTTCATGAAGCCAATTTTATGTGTAGTGGCGGAAGCAATATATTTATCTCCATATTTTTGAAGTGAAATTTTGAACAAACTGTACGTGATGAAAAAAAAATTAAAAGCACTTCTGAAATCAGCATAAAAAAGTGAGTCAGAATCACTTATTAGTTTTCAGCCATCCAATATCATGCAGACTAGTGTTCTTAGAATAGCGAGTAGAGAAGGTCATGTGAATATAAGATATGAGGATTTTTGTTTTGTCAAAGTCTCCCAAAATTGGTGACTCCTGGGTGTGACCTCCTCCTGCAAGCCCCAAACAAAATTCACAAAGTGTATTAGCAACAGATTCCTCTGGTTGTTTATCACATTTGTCCCACATATATAGCATTAATTAATAGTTCCAAGTAGGATTGCGCCATACTAAGCCTTTTGATGGTAGCGCTCGCTGTTTTGCTTTGACAGCTGCGAGGTAGGCTGCCATATGCAGTTGCTATGACAACGTTTAATGTGATTGAGTCTATAGTGCACAGAATTTCTCTACGTAATTAGAGCTTGTTGAATATAAAACTACAAGGGAAGAGGCTTTACAGCGAGAATTACAGCACTGTAGCGAGTCTGGCAGGCAGGCAGGCAATGGATGTTACCAAATTTATTATCGAATCCAAGTGTTTGTTTATAATTAGTGGTATGTACGCGTCGATTGCTCGACAGATGCAATGAGGGTTTATTGTGGCATATATTTGTTCAATTTACCTAATATAACAAGACTGGGCATTAATAATTGTGTGAAATTAGCTGCAAAGCCATCTTTATACTTGCGCAGTGGCATTAATAACAAATGACAACCTCGGGCTAAGTGCAATTGTTCATCATTTAACGACTAATTCAGTTTATTTCAATTACTTGCAGAATCCGCGATTCCGTTCGCATTTTCCCTCACTTTTCTTTCTATTTGCTCCTTTATTCTTAAGTTTTCATCGTATCTGTTGAGATGTCGTTCAAAAGCCCAGAATTTAAAATGTTTATGTCCAGCTTATGCTGCAAACTAATTATTAGTTTACATACGAAACAAAGAAGCAACCGAGCGAGATGGCTTAGGTGGTAAAATCTGTGACTCGCATCCTGGAAATCCTGGATTTTAAATTCCCTGAATCGGTTAATTCCAAGGGTTGTATTCCTTCTGATAGGTACTTCAACACCATAACACAAAGAGCCACCCATAGAGTAAAAGAAACAAAAAAAGAATGGTACAGAAAGATAACTGCACAATTAAGGACATCAATCAAAAAGTCAACTCTGCAGGCGGTTCAGCTGAAATGAAATTTCTAAGAAGTGTAGCTGATGCACGCTACATAACATAAGCACGTAACGATTAGAAATGAATTAAACATGTTTGACCTAAATTAAAACAGAAAAGAAAATTGATATAATTATAGACTTCGGATAGAAAATAAGGGACTAACGAAACTAATTTTGAACTATAGACCATCTGACATGCTACAAGGAGATGGCAGAATTACTTGAGGGTCATTCCATACAATTTAAATTTTTGTCAGCGAAATATCCGATTTCTTTTGAGTTTTAGTATAACAACATCATAGAGAAAAGTTAAAATGCATAATATAAAAATTATAACATCATTGGTTTAGCTGCAATGAAGAGGTTAAGTTTAGGCGCATTGTGAGGCAGTATTTTATATCACAACCCTGTGAATGCCAGAGTGACTGTAGTGTAAATTAGCATTATTGTATGACAATGATTTTAGATTTGTTAGCTATAAGCATTGTTAGGAAATAAGTTTACACGGCCTCACTGAAACTGACAATAGGAGTGAGTAACAATGAAGCGATGGGGTGAGTTGTTTATCACTAAGAAGAGACAAACAAATGACGTCAGGGTAGCGTGCCTTTCTTTAGAAATGGAGGGGAATATCTTTCCTTGAGCATATGTGTTTGTAATTATGATTGGCTGACAAAACAGACGCTAATGTTGGCGCGATTTAGTAACCAATAGTAGCTCCATTATAATGTTTAGGCATATCGGGGTGAGGGAGTATAAATTCTTGAGCTAAAAGCAAGTATCGCGCAGTTCTACAGAATCTTTCGCGAGGTACACATCACGCAGTTTTAAAGAATCATTCACGAGATACACGTCGCGCAGTCTTGAGGAATCTCTCGCGAGGTGAATGTCCTACAGTTTGGAAGAATCTCTCGTGTCGTAAAGTAAGTTACAAAATGTGAAGTACGCGACAACTATTACGACAGTAATTACATTCGGAAATATAACAGTTTCAGTCAGGCGTGTATCAAGATTAAAGATGTGAAATTAATAAGTGTGACGGCAATAGAAGTGTGAAAACAAATTCTTTTATCAGTGTTATCTTTTAGTAACAACTCCTTTCCGTTTACACGCCCTGCTTAGAGATATTTGCTCGACTAAGTAATAATAGCTAGCCGGAGGACAAAGAACCCAAAATTCAAAATAGTAAAACAATAACAGTCGCCAAGTAAAAAAGATAACACGACAGATTACTGTGACAATTGTCATGCATATTCCAAAACAAACATTTATATTGCTCTTATAGATGCACCAAAAATAAAAAAATGATGCAATTCTAAAGAGAAATTTGCATATTTAAAATCTACTATGGATTATTAAATATAATATTATAGGATAAGGGTGAAAAGTGAGGTTGAAATAAATTTCTATTTATACACAGTTTCAAATCCACCTCTTGCCATTTGATATTTTATTTTCCCAAGACAATTACATGTCAATGCTACTATTTAAATTTCATAGTGGAACCAGCCGAACTGTGATAACTTTTAAATTAGAAAAATAAGGATGATTTGCGCTTAAGGTTTAATATCGCACACGACGCAATGCAACGGATGAAAGACAACATGATAGCGACTACACACGCGCGTGTCACTTAATGCTTACAACAATAATGGGAATTCCTCCTGTGGCTTTTCTCCTGGTTGGAGGTCAGTGTTGAATATCATGTTCCTTTGCAGCTGGATGACAAATGCGAAATAAATTACCGACTTTAGTTATAGGCAATGAGTATGCGATCGTTGTCGTATGAAGTTATACAAAATTACTAATGTAGAAGAAACTGAAACAGATGAGGGGGAAAATCAAGTGAAGGTAAATCCCCTACCATAAAAAAAAATAAGCCTTGAAGACGAAAGTAAAATGAACGTGTTGAGGTTTAATACGAAAAATGGTTTGTCAGAGTGCCTCTTCAAATTGTTATCTAGAAGTTGTGGAAAGAAGGAATGCAATTATTTCAGAATGTTTAAATTTATTATTTGAGAAAAATCTAATGGAATAAGCCCTATAAAAAGTGGAAAACAACAGACAGAACAGAGATGATCCTGGTAAAAGCTACAAGGCGTGTTTTTAAAGTACCGTTTTAATATTTTGCCGCTGAAGCACTGCAATAGCGATTTTGAGCATGCGGGGTTACTTCATTCATTAGGAAGCCAGATGCAACTGTGAGCGATCGTCACTTTGTGTTTTTCTGTTGTTAGAGCGTTTCAAAGTGTTCAAATCAACCGAACGACTCGCCGACCGTGAAGTCAGATCAGTGATTCGTTTTTTGAATTCGAGAAATGTTACACCAGCAAAGACTGATCGTAAATTGTGCGAGGTTTATGGGAAAATAATAATAAGTGACAACGCCCGACCACACACAGCCAAACAAACTCAAGATCTGATCGCATCATTTGGTTGGGAACATTCGACCACAGTCTGGATTTGGCACCAGGCGATTTTCATCTGTTTCTTCATCTGAAGAAGTCTTTGGTGGAAAACATTTCAACGACGATGATGTCAAACAAGAAGTGCAGGCTTGGCTTTCATCACAGGCGGCATTATTCCTTGGCGAAGGCATAAAACAACTGGTTTTCTCGTTATTACCAGTAATAACGGCGATGACTATGTGGAGAAGCAGTGTAAGGTGTAAGATAATGAATGATAAACTATTTGGAAAATATGCTCTATTATTTTTTTTTAAAAAAAAGCATATAGGTACTTGCTTTAAAAACACGCCTCTAACTACTGAATATTTTATCAATAGTCTCCTTATTACTCTGAAAAGATTTTAAGCGCCCAATTTTATAGTACTAACTCAGTCATCGTATCTGAAACATCTGAAAACGACAATGCAACATAGGAAATTCATTGTTATTGGTGACTATTCCGAAAATTGCAGTTTTCGTATACAGGATGCCATACAAGGACTGGAGCAGGTCTCAAGCAACCATCCATCCGTTTATTTAATACAAGAAAGTTAATAATGATCTGGAACGTACAGGTTTTTCAATTATATCAGATTTAGTTCATTACAGTCCTACAGTTCATCTTCAAAAACAATTGATTACCTATCTGAAGTGTCGTTAGACAGATTTTCAAGTGTCAGCAGAATGGCATTTCATTCACAACCAAAGACGAGCACGGAGAAGCAGCCCGGGTTTTCGTTAACACACCTAGATTGGAACTGAAAACTGTATCAGGAACAGGCAGCATTGAAGTTGAATATTGTCTTTACGTTATTTGCACCACGCTTTGGGCGCCAATTTGAAGTTGAATATTGTCTTTACGTTATTTGCACCACGCTTTGGGCGTCAATTTGAAGTTGAATATTGTCTTTACGTTATTTGCACCACGCTTTGGGCGTCAATTTGAAGTTGAATATTGTCTTTACGTTATTTGCACCACGCTTTGGGCGCCAATTTGAAGTTGAATATTGTCTTTACGTTATTTGCACCACGCTTTGGGCGCCAATTTGAAGTTGAATATTGTCTTTACGTTATTTGCACCACGCTTTGGGCGTCAATTTGAAGTTGAATATTGTCTTTACGTTATTTGCACCACGCTTTGGGCGTCAATTTGAAGTTGAATATTGTCTTTACGTTATTTGCACCACGCTTTGGGCGTCAATTTGAAGCTGTTTGTATTGAAGGAGTTTATTATATTTCAACTGTTGGGGAGCCAAACTTGTAGTAGTTGCAACCGCACGTATAATAAACAGTTTCCGGTAGCCTTCGCCCCAAATGTACTTTCAGGTGGCCTTTGCCCCAAGTTTTAAAAAAAATATTAACTTTGTAATTAAACTGTTTCTTTAAATATTATATATTTATGTTTGCCTGGGCTGCGTCAGTATTATTATTAGAGACATGTTTCTCTTTGTAGGGTTATGGTGCGACAAGAATGTAGGCTTACACAGATTATAATTTTACTTCACTCCTTTTATTAATGCTTGATATGATTTTAAATAACACTTAACTGATATAGAGAGCTGTGAGATTCTTTTATTAAATACTTGTACTTTTTAACACGTAAGCTTATTTTTTCGTCTCACACGAATACGTATTATGTTTCTCGAGGACGCATCACGCATCCATTTACAAACACTGTCCGCAGGCAACACGTCTGGTTATGAGCACTGTTTAAGTGGCAACTGAATTGATTTCAACCCTCTAAACTTGTAAACTTCTGTATTTCAAGTCTCTGATTGGCTATTTTTACTCCAATAGAATACCTGCATTTAACTAAAGTTTTTTCTGGTCGTTGATTGGCTATTTTTATAAACTGTCACTAAAATTACATTAATGCTTCCAAGAATCACAAATAACATTTAAACTCTCAAACTCATTATTGCTTCAAACCTCATTGTTAGCAACGTTTAACTTATTATTCTCACAGCTCCTACATTATTAAATTACGTAATATATTCACATAACATTATTACACATGGATACAATAATATAAGCATATGCAATGACTGTTACATACATTTTACAAATTATTACATACACATATTGCTTCAAGGCGGGCTGTTATTGAATTTAAATATTATATAATTTGACTAAAATCATTTAAGTGTTAAAAATACTGCCTCAGCATCCACAGTGTGATTCCCGTTTCTGAGAAAAATACTGCCATAAAAACATTTTCTGGTTCGTGTGAAATCCCTTGAGAAGTAGTCCTGAACTCCCCAGATCTCGTCGTGGGGAGACAGAATAATGCGTGCTAGACCGCCGAAGGGGTTCAACGGCGGCGGGTGGTGGGTTTGTGACTACACTCCCTGGTTCCAGTCAGTTATTTATATTTTATACCTTCCGTTCCTTTTGCGGTTCCTTGTTCAAACTTTTACAGCTTAAATAATGTTTATCTATATTTAATTTTAGAATTTCATTCACATTAAAAGATTGTCTTTGGATTATGACATTTTAAATTTTGTATTCTTGCAATAGAAAATAATGTAAACTTAACATTTAGTCCATAACAATATCCACCCTTTTCATAAACATAAGAATCGTTTATGTTGAAACTCCTGTAGAGCCTTGAGAAAATTATACACAGATGTATGTTTTCAGAAAACTACAAATTTCATATGTCCATAATTGCCAAACTATTATCAATAATGTTTTCATACTCCATTTGGCGTATGCAGGCGATGTGGAAAGTGATATTCTAAAATATTTTTACATTCCAAAGATGTAGTTTAGTCATACTTTGCACGGATTGACCCTTGGTTGGTTGAAAACCTGTGTGTTCTCAGCGGGTGTTTGGTTCATCTTGAGGTTGAGATGTTACAGAAATAAGTAATTTTTAAGCTGAAGTCATTGTGAACATTTATACAAAGGATCGCTTTATTATAATTTTCTGAATCGTATTATTGTAATAATAAAGAATTTGAAATCTCACTTAACATAAAAAGAAAACGATTCTCTGCATTTATGCTTTGAACAACAATGAACATTCTAGCTGCAGTTTAAAATGTTGCGACTAATACAAGAATGAATATTGCTGTTTTTCTCTCTCTCAATATACACTTTAAGTAGATAATCTTTTTGTAATCAACACAGAAAACCAGAGCAACCATGCGAATAGTCTCTTTACTTAAATTTATATCACAATATGGGGTACGAGAACTAAAACGGGAACACAAAGCTAAAATAGGTGCATTAAAATGCGAGCGTTCACAATTAACAGGAAGTTTACAGAACCCAGGAACTGAAACGGGAAACTTCGTCAAGTTTTAACTTTTCCATTCCGGCTTACTGGATTCGTATTGTGTGTAGCTGTCTTCATTGTAGACATTGTTCAAGGAGGCCGTGAACTAAGCGTGCCGCTAGAACTCTAATTACAACATTAAAAAACAAAACCGAAATAACAACATACGAAAATAGCATATAACATTTTATGTATGCAATTTATTACAAACCTATTAGAATGACACTTCCCCCAGAGGAATGAGAATTAGTAATTTTTGAAGTCTAAATAGCTTGGCTTTTAGAGAACGTTTAGTGTGTCGTTTTGTAGTTGGTTACCTGTGTTACAGGCAGGTGAAGGGATATTATTGGATAGTCTCAAACAAATAATATCCCAATGCGTATAGTCAACTTTCCACCATGCTATCGATAAGCATTCCCGTTTCCTTTTCCGATGTATTGTGAACCAAACTTATGTCTCTTTGTTTTCCGTTCTCGTTCTGGTTCCCGTTCCCGGTTTATTGTGAACCACCTTTATTTTCCTGATGAAGAGTGGTGCTTGTTCTAATCTTTTAATTCAAACTACCTTGTTATTTTCCAACATTTTATCTCGCCTTCAGTCATTTCGTTTCAACCAGTGAAAATAAACACATTAATGTTAAATTTCTAACCTTCGGGAGTAAAAAAGGGATGGTTAATTTCGTTTCCTCAAGCCCTTTACACTACAAGCAATCGAGATGAAGGTAAGCGTCTCCCAAAAATACCTACTTTACTCACTCCAAAGATAAAAAGAAAACAATAGGAAAATAAAGTACATACACTGGAAAACTCGGGGACAATACGTCGGAACGCTTGAAGACAAGTGACTTTCGCATTAAAGGGCTTTGTCCATAAATCACAAGTAATAGCATTGCAAGTGACATCGATGCAGCATTCATAAATTTCTCCAGCAATCCTTTCCCATGACTCACAGTACGTAAAACCTCTAAACAGTCTGTGCCATGTCATGAGAGCTCATCGTAAAATATATTAAAACGCATGGAGGGGGAGGGGGATGCCCCTCTAAACTGACATCAAATTAATATTTACGAGATGAGCTGAACTGAATTTAATGTAGGCAGCAGGCTTGTCATAGGATGGTATGTCGTCAGAAAGTGTGAAACGTGTATCACGCCATCTTTAGGAAGTTCATATTTTCACCGATTTGTTAAATGTTGATTAATATTCTAATGATTTAGAAGTCAAATTCTACTGCGTGGATATCTGTGGCTAGATGACAGAAGCAATATGTTAACTTCTTCGAAATAAGAGTTTCTTAATCTATGTATCTTACTCTGATTGGCATCTATGAGGGGGAAAAAAGAAAAGAAAAAGCAATATATAGAACATACCTTAACATTTTGTGCTCTCATGTGTGTCTTCCTGTCACTTATTATTAAGTTGTGATTACTACAATATATTTTAGCAATCTTTGTAGAACTGCTTAGGCAAACTCTGGGCATTGAGCTTAACGGGAGTCTGCATAATTTGCAAGAGCTGACAATGAAAATGCTCATAACCCTCACCAAAACAACCCATTTTAACAAACCGAAAAATGCCATCTTTCTTTTACTTATACTTAATTTTTTAAATCTATTGATCATACTCGAACAGCAGTGTCAGGATTAAAAAGCTTAGTAACCTCTTGTCGAATTTTCCTCCGTGTGATGGCATAACTTTTGTTGCGCTTAAGCAACTCATTTTTTTTCAGTTTGCTTTTAATATTTTCATTTGAAAGAGTCCATAAATTGCAACATATATGTGGTAACCATCCTCCAGCACACTTTTTTGCACATGCTAAAGTTAGTAACTCGTCCAACAACTTACGTGAAAAGCGTAGAAAGATGCCTCCAACTGCGTAATCAATTTACTATGACCGAGACCTAAGTCACAAATTTAGCCTGGCACTAAACAATTACAATGTCATTAGGATCACAATTGTGATTGTTTTCCCTATACCCAAAAATTCATATTTTAAACGGACTTAATTTATTATAAATATCATAATGTAATAAATAATTTTTTTTAATTATGTTAATTTCACCGAATAAAAGAAACTGCTTCTGTTTTCTTATTGCCATTCTGACTTCCAGGACGGTAGTGAAATGCGTTATAAACATTCCAAGAGTGCACAAACTCAGCAGTTGAAGTTTCCAGAAGAAATAAAGAAAGAATGAAATAAAAGGTTTTATTTATCATCGATTTCCCATTTATATTGCATTTTAGGATAATTTTCGCGTTTTGAGATAATTTCACATTTCATTGCATTTTCAAAACACATTAAAAGTGGCTTACAGGTGATGAAAATAAAAATACAAAGTACAAGCCTTTATTAGCATTTCGCACTGTATCGCGTTTGCGAAAAATCACCATCCTTAACCATGATCAAAACTTTGCATCCGCAGGCTTTGCCTTCTAAATACAAGACTGGCCGCTGAGACACTTCATGGTGACATCTTACTGTGGTATATTATCTATGATGCAGTCTTTATATCCTCAGAGATTATCAAATAGCTCAACCCAACGAAAATACTCCCTCGATGTCTAGTTGTTATCGCTGTTATAATTATATAATTGCCTGCTAGATCTGACAGCACGGCAGATAACATAGATAACTATACAAACGACACGATATTAATAAACAAGATTAACATATTCTCTCAGAAGATGCAATTGTATAATACTTCTAAGTTTTCAAAGTATGAATTATAATTCTCTCAAGTTTTCAAAACATTATGCGATGTATTAAAAAATTCTCCGCTGCGTGCAATGTCATCCAGGCACTACCTTGTAGCTGGTGTCCTACCTCAGACTTTACATCAAGTTTATCTTCATGGCCAGGCATATACATATGTACAGGTCTTTAGAATTATTGGTTTGCCGCTCACGCGGTGTTTCGCTGGCGGCGGCTAGGCAGGCAGGAGCCGGCTTTTCCCGTACCGAAACTCCGCTTCTTAAAACCTGTATAACTTACCTTACAAAAGATGCTAGAAATATCCTGCTCCCTCATATAAATGGGCATGTATCGGTAAAACACATTGTGGTTGACACGATTAAGTTCAGGCACAGTAAAATGTCTGATTTCATTCCTAATGTTCGCCTTTAGTTCCAGTGTACGAGGATTTATCTTGTACACTTTGTTCTTCAGGCTACTCCACAAGTAAAAATCACATACAGTTAAATCTGGCGAGCGAGAGGGCAACTTGTTATTACTTTCTCTACTACCTATAGTAAGTAGGGGAAGTATTGCATTCCACCCAAAAATTCGATACCGAGATTTCTCCGGAAATACATGTTTTGAGACCTCCTGAATCCAAAAAAAGCATTTTTGGAAACATGTCCGTGTGTCCGTGTGTCTGTGAACAGCATAACTCCAAAACGAACAGTCGGATAAACACCAAACTTGGTATTTAGGTTCAGTATCTTCCAGAGATGCGACACGAAGGTTTTCAAGAAAATCCCCCACCCCAGACTACCCTTTACATGGAAGTTTTTCGAAAATTTTAATTTTCTCAAAAATGGCTCTAACGATTTTGATGAAAATATCATATGTTTAAGATATTGTCATGAGAAATGAAATGTATATCTCGAATTTTCTGGGAATGTCTCCAAAAGTATTCTTCATTATGAACGACTTTTGCATAACTGGTAAACCATAAGAGATAGACAAAATTTTACTACACAAAAAATGTAGATCGCGTTAAAATACACAATTTATGTCATATACATTTGTTTTGTTGAGTGAACCGTTTTCGAGATATTGCTTGTTATTTCCTTAAATTTTCCAATACTTATACTTTTTCTCAAATTCGTTATTCATTTTGTTATGTCCTGGACATGCAAAGAGAATGGAATGCGCCACATAGCAACCAGCGTTAAAATATTTGACTATCGCTTGAAACCTACCATATTACCCTTGCATCTACAAGAAAATTACCAATAAGATTGACATCTCGATTAACATGAAGCATATGGAGAATAGGCATTTGTAAAAATATTTTGTACAAGAGTAGAGAAAGTCATGTGAGTGTAACACATCAGATTTTTTTCTTTATTTATAGTCGCTTTGACTACTATGTCATATCGCGACTTATATCCATACATACGAGTACAATAATAATACTTTGTATACTTTACATTGATTAAACAATAATAATTGTAATACATTGTTACAAACATATTTTACATTATTAAGTCTTGAACACAGCTAGAACTGTATAACCTATTACTATTATACATTTTTATTTAATGTGTTATATTTAAATCTTGTTATGCAGTTTGATGTTCAAGAAAAAAATGTTTTTGAAATGAGTAGGATTGTTTAAAACTAAAAATATATCTTCAGGGATATTATGTCTGCTTCTCTCCATGGTATAACTTCTGCATTTAGTGATGAGGTGTTCGATGGTGATACGACAATTGCAGGTCTCGCAATGAGCACTTTCTTTGGCGAGTAAGAAGGAATGTGTTAGGCGTGAATGGCCTATTCGTAAATGTTATATAATCAGTTGATCTCTTCTTTTTAGAGTCTGCAATGTGCAGGGTTTTGTGGAGCCTTTCCTAACTGTGTGGAGTTTGCTTGATGTTTTAATGGTCCAGGGAAGTGATTTTGTTGGTGATCGTTCAAAATAGCGCCACAATCGTCTAATTTTTCCGCTTACGCTCATGTTTCTTATTTTTCACTGAACCAGTCATATCAGATTTTGTTGCAATCGTGTGAATAGCCGTCCTGTAAGGAGGCAGTTCATCAGGGAGGTTCAGAATATTATTCTGCGCGATTCGGCGTTCTGATTCATATTTAAAATAAGGTTTGCACACAAAAATGCGTTTCTGTAGAGTCAGTTGCCTGTTCATCTTAGCGAGAGAAGGTATACTAACGCAGAGAACAAAGCTGCCCCGAAACAAACCCACTTCAAGGACAGCAGGCTGTGTGAGCAAGTCCCGCGCGAGCTTACGGTAAACCTTTGTGTGAGGTGCCGCTTGGTACGGCCGAGGAACTTAACACCGCGCGAGCGGGAGAGCTTTTATTATAAATTAATAAAACAATTTCTGTTACTTATCGACCAACTTCTTCAATTTTGTATCTAAACATTCCTTTTAAACATCTTTTTGACTGCCACAATAGAGAGACTCCTTCAGTAAACCCGTACCTGGCCTTCTATTCAACATTTACAGTAGGATAGCTCATCTCTGGAACTGTCGGATGGCATAACGAACAGCAGAAGCATCAGCATGAAAAGCATAGTTATATTTTAAAGAAATTCCTTCTCCAAAGTGTAACCTAACTTTTTGCTTTAGTAAGAACCTGGGCATTTGGTAACATTCCTTTTTTAGCTGATTAATATATCGAATTATAAGTACGTAATTGCATCACTGTTGTTGTCTTTTCTGTCTGTGATTAATGTATTTTACTCGCTCTTTGAGTTTTATCAGTGTTTCATTTTGGCATGTATCATTATTTCTCTATGCATCATTTCTTTATGAATTATGTATTGTATTTGGTTTAAATGAAAGTTTTACGGCTTATTTTCTTGTCAGAATAAATAAATATACAATGGAAAATGCATTTGTATGCAAAAATCTATTCTTTACTCAGGGACAAGTTGCGCAATAACGGGCATATCAGCATAAGCTTGGAAGTTTGCAACAAACATATTTCGTGCTTCGATATTCAAGCACACTTTTGCTAAAGAAGTTTTATTCAAAACAGCTAACATAAACAAAAGACTAAAATCCAGAGAAGGATCTTAAGAATAAGAAAGGCACAAATTTCAAAAGAATACCAGGGTACCGTGGGCATCAATCCTTTAAAAAATATAATCCTCTATCAATATTAGTTTTTCATAACAACCTACCTACCTAGAATCTAGAAGATTCTACCAACCACTTCACAATAAGAGAATTTGATGAACTAATCTATACTCCGAGCTTAGAATCATAAAGAATACTAAATATGTTCTTTCTTCGTTAAAATTGTTTTGTTGCTTTCTGGTGTAAATTAGGGTGATCTAAGCAAATCACCCATTTGCAGATTTTAAATCCAAGATAGCAAGCAATATGCCTTGAAAATTTTAATACAACTCGAAACATTTCCCTTTTAATATTTACATTAAAGTGCAGCAATATAGAATATGATACTATGAGGGATTTATCCTTAAATCGTGAGCTTAATGACCTTTTAAACTTCAAGAACTTCTGTAAAAGTGTAGAATACATTACATACCCGTTTATACGACCTAATCACAGATTTAATCCAAATGGATAAACACTTTGAAGAGTGCTACATGGTCCTTACCCTGATTTTCCAAAATTCTGAGTAATCGCCTGTAGTATCGAGCAAGTAAAAATGGTAAATTCTGTAAGTTAGGAGTCTCGGCCATGGCAATGGACGATGGATTTCCCAAAATACTGTTGAATTATAAACCAAAAGAAAAGGGAAACATTGGTTGTTTACTGGTTAGTCTCCCTTGACGTAAAAACGGTTAACGCCAATCCATGAATGGAAAAGTAGTTCATGTTTTACATTTGTTTTACTATGTGCTGTTACAGCGGACATACTTTAGGATCAACTTAGAGAACCTGGTGCCCATGTGTTTTATTTCCGATATGGCAACATTCTCTTCTGTCTCTCTAAAGTCTGAGGAACCTCTTGATCCGTTGTTCCAGTTCAGTGCTAACAAGGCCGTACTACTTCCGCATCAAGGTGTTGGAAGCGTACACCTAACAATTACATCCCTCTTATAATGAGATTAACCTAGCGAAGTGCGAACACGTGTAGCTTGGGGTTCAGCTGATTGTAACACACCGAGCATCGCTCCCTTCATCACTTCTTAAGGCTTCACACATCGTGCAAAGAATTCCCACGTTCTAGGCCACGTGGTCCTGCAAGAAGAAGCCACGCAATATCCACAACATACACAGCAACAGTTTACGAACCTACTTCTAGAACCAGCTCTGCATTGCCACATAGACAGCATTTAATATCAAAACAGAACTGTTGCTCCTTTTGTGATCCCACTGACGATTACTCGCTGGGGTAGAGATACTGAAGCTTTTTGACAGTGCTTCCGCTCTGTAGGAAGCTTTTTAACTTTCTAACAAATCAAGTCTAAGGAGGCAGCGAATGAAATGGGTGAAACTAATATTCGAATGAGCTCGGAATCTGTAGGTCTAGGCTACTCTACATTTGTCATTGTAGAAAACTTATCCAGATAACTCAAATCAATAAAGATTCGAATTAGAGTTATCCGGATTCATTCAACGCACATACACTACTACCGCATCTTAGAGATAGGCGAAGAATGTTCTGTTGAATCAGAGATCGGACAGAAGTAAATCCAGCTTATTACTACTAACATAAAACCGTATGGAGCGTTTGCGCATGTTGACACATACGCAAATTGATACTTGAGTGAAATTCATCGCTCCCGTAGTGACTTTAGGTGAAAACAGATCCAACAAGTCACTCTTGAACGAAATCCTGCTCTCGCCTCCATGATATGAATGGCACTTGTGGCATGGCAGAGACAACTCCATGAATCATGAGCGTTTTAAAGAGAACCATGACCAACTTAATTCCAGCGGCCATGTAAGTGCAGTTGGCGAGTCAGTGAGTTAGTAAGAAAAGCAGTGAGAGTGTTTCTGATGCGACAAAAAGTGCTGTTTTACGAGTTGAGTATCTGACGTGACGTGCAGCGATGCTACTACTGCAGGAGATTGGAAGTGTCTTGTGCTCGACTTCCCAATGTGTGACGAAAGAAGAGGCTGTTTCCGTGTATTTCATTACACCGCTACGTGCAATCACAAAAGTGAACAGTGAGAACTAAGTGAAGTGACTGAAAGTTGAACTAGATGACGTTAATGAAGTGACAACGAGACCATAGCAGAGTGACAGTGAAAACTACAAAGCCACAATATCAATTTTTTTTTCATTTAAAAATTACAAAATGCTTTTTGCAGAGATATTTAAGTGTTATCATCAAGATACTTTGTTACTCACATAACCTTCCACAGAATAAAATGTTATTTCTCTTAACCTGCAGAAGGGCTTGGCTTTTGTGTAGTGTCTGCGCTTTTATTGTTTGTTTGGTCAACTATAATTCATTTTTTTTAAAATGGGAACCTACAATTAGGGTCAATGTAAATTGACCTTAAAATGGCCATCACAACATCCTCCAAATGAAACACGATTAATGGCATTTACCTTCCCCCATAATATCAAGCAACTTTTATTCAAGATATTTCTTTCTACAACGCCTAGTTTTGGAGATATTGTACAGTCTCAACTTAAATGGTTCACCCTGTATATAGATGAAGTGAAAATATAAAACTATTGTTACATTAAATTAATAGCATGCAGAATCGCATGAAATGATGCCTACTGTGTCTTATGACATTGATTGTTTAGCTTTTATTTGTTATATTTATAATTAGTTAACGTTACTTATGGTGCTAAATTAAGTCATAACGGCTGATTGTTAGGTTTATTCGTACACCTAATCAGCGTATTCTAAACAAATTGCCTTAGAATATGGTATAGGTAGGCCACTATGGAACTATTTTGTTTATAAGTCCTATTTATAATAATTATTTTAAAACTTGGTTACAACTTTCAGTCCTGACAGTGACATTCACAAACTGAATATGCCTCGTACATGGGGATTTAAACTGTGTATTTAATTTCATTTTTATTTATTTTAGCAGGAATAACAAAAAGTGCGCAAATTCCTTTTTCAACTTCAAAAAAATTATTCAATTTAATACTGCTCTAGCAATTACTGCAAAAATTATTAAACCTAATATTCCATAAAGTATTATTCAATTTTCTTCTCTTAATTTAAATATTGGTACTAAATTAAAGTCTCCTCAAACTCCCGAAAAGACAATTTTACTTTAGTTCTAATTTTGTATAATTCCTATATATTGGCTTTTCTACTTCCATGAATGTCTGTAACATGTTCCTATTTGGTTTGACCTGTGATATGGAAGGGCAAACAAAAAAAATGCATTTTATGTCTGTGAAATCATAAAGCTCCTTTGAAGCCTACTTTTCCCCCGCATCATATTTCCTTTTTGCCAGTCAAAGCCCAAAGGGAGGCGCAACATCTAACGGAGATAACGTATGGGGATGCAGGATCGCAGTTAAAAATGCTGAATAACGTTCGCAAATATAATTACCTCTGAAATTACGTTCGTGCAACGCATGTATACGTATCAAATGCTAATTATCTGCTGTTGTGTTAGTGGATGACGAGCTAATTATGCCCAGAAGCGCTTCAGTAATTCAATTAGTCTCTCTCGACTGTCATCTTTCAGTCAAAATTCACCTATATAATTCGTTATAAAAAGTAATAACTATAATAATAACGTGTACATCAGTGTTGCTAAACTGGGCATGCGACAGCATATTTTCAGAGATATTTGAGAGAGCCATAATACTTTCTCTGCGCATTATCGTTTCACAGGCATTTCATGGATATCCATATAACAGCATCGCCTTAATCCTTGCAAGCATTTGAATGAAAACAGGTTTAATTAGGTTATACGCTGAAACAAGTATTATGAATGACAAGATACGTATATTAGAAAATAAACTACTGATAGCATCACTACTCAAAAACAAAAATTAACAAGGAGAGCTATTTGCTATTGCTGTTCGTAAATGTCGAAACCAGTAGCTAGAGCACCATTAAGATACCTATGTGATTATGGATAAGCGGCATTCGTAACACAATTGAACCTGTTTTGGCACTAACAACGACGATGGGATTCTGGCAGCGCTGTAATTAAGGAATTTTTGGTCGGCATTAATAATTACTTTTTGCCAGGATACAACAGGCGCACAACATTATTTAAGGAATAATTTCTACAACATGTTGAACTCGTATAGGTATTGGAAACTTCTGAAAACTAAACTCTTCGCATGCAGGTAACTACCAACCCTGAAGGCGAAAGTTGCAGATTCATGCTGAAAGGGTTGGCTGTCAGTCGTGAATTGGCTACTTCCCCAATTATGGAGTAGAATGAATATGGACATTCTTAACCTGGAAACCAGCGTTTATCACGCGACCTTTGTCCCCTTCCTAATACGCTGGTATTTACAACTTGCGAACAGAATGCTAACCTGTAGAAGAGCACGAATATAAGGATTTATGAGATATGCTTCAAAAGAGGTGGTCCAAATTTTGTAGCTTGCAAACAATCTGCTATATTCTTTGTGCTTTGTAAACAATAATTATTTCTCATTCGTTTCAAAACGAGAGAGTTCATTCAGTTGTTTCAAGAGGCGGGAAGTTAAATTAAATTGAGTTTTTATTTAATGACGTTCTTTAACTACTATGGTCCCATTCCATATTGTTCGTGAAAGACCGGTAATTTTGCTCAGAGGCCTATTTATCAGGCTTGAGGTTCTTTTACGTACCGTAAATCTACGACACGGGACCACCGGCTTTACTTCCCTTCCGAGGAAGCCATCTAAGGATTTTTACGCCCGAAAAAATCCATCGCCCTCCGCCGGGTTTGAACCCGCGACCTCGGGAACTGGAGGCTAGCATGGTAAAGGCGGGAAGAGTGTTGAACTACTGCTTGGATAAAATGCAGGATAAAATCTGATGTATTACATACAAATGACTCCCTTTTCCACTGTAGTTTATTTCTTTATAACTTCTAAATACTAATCTTACAAAAGCTTACTTTCTCTACTACGTATAGTAAGTAGAGGAAGTATTGCATTCCACCCAAAAATTCGATACCGAGATTTCACCAGAAATACATGTTTTGAGTTACCCTGAATCCAAATAAAGCATTTTTGGAAATATGTCGCTGTGTGTTAATCCGTCTGTCTGTGTGTGTCAGTCTGTGAACAGCATAACTCAAAAACGAAAAGTTGGATAAATATCAAACTTGGTATTTGAGTTTAGTATATCTCCCAAGGATGCGACACAAGATGTTCAAGAAAGTCCCCACACCCCAGACTACATGTTTCATGGAACATTTTTAGAAAATGTTGATTTTCTCAAAAATAGCTTTAACGATTTTGATTAAAATATCATATGTTTAAGATATTTTCATAGCAAATGAAGTGTATATTTTGAATTTTCTGGGAATGTCCCCAAAAGTTCTCTTCATTCTGAATAACTTTTGCATAACTGGTAAACCCTAAGAGAGAGACAAAATGTTACTACACAAAAAATGTAGATCTGTTAAAACACACAATTTATGTCATATACGTTTCTTTTTGTGTTTTTTTTAATTTTGTTTGTTTGTTTTTTTCAGCGAACCATTTCCGAGGTATTCCTTATTTGTTTGTATTTTCCAATACTTATACTTTTTCTCAAATGCGAAATTCGTTATTCTTTTTTTTATGTCCTGGACATGCAGAGAGAATGAAATGCTCCACATAGCAACCAGTTCTTAAAAGATTTGACTATCACCTAAAGCCATATTCCCCTTGCACCTACAAGAGAATTAGCAATAGATAATTCTTAAATTTCTGAAAATGTTTATCTCGATTAACATTAAGTAGATGGAGAATAAGCGTTTGTAAAAATAGTTTGTACAAGAATACAGAAACATCATGTGAATATAATGCATCAGATTTTTTTCTACATACTTCAGGTTAATCGAGATAAACCGTTGCTGAAACAGTTGCTTAAGCATTTTGTAGATACTAAGGAGATAAAGGAAACCAAATTGATTGTCAGATGTTTAAAAGTGGCCTTGAAATTCCATACTCCTTCCATGACATCGCGAGAAACAATCGAAAGGTGACGCTACTTTCAAAAAATGACAAAAATATTGAAAAATTCAAATCAATAATAACGAACGGCTCATACCGCAAAAAGTTATTCGAAAAAACTCTGTGCTTTTGCGGAGTATATTTTTATCTATCTTTTAAGGTTTACCAGTTAAACAAAAGCACACAAATTCCTTCCGAGTGATGCGGAGTTCATAGGCTATTACCAGTGTTGGATTGGATTGACTACGGAGGGAACTCGGTGTCGATCCAGAGAGAACATATGAGGAGGCGTCCCCTCAAAAGAGGACGGAAGGGTGGATAAAATGGGGAGAGAAGAGACACCGGGCGGTCCGAACCAGGAGCGCGGCACAGCAATGACAGGATCCCTAAGTATACAGTTAGAGACACTCCGCCAAACGGACAAGCAGATCGGGAACCCCACCCCACACAAAGTAGAACCAATGCCCCTCAAGGGGGGGTTCGGATACCACGGTAGCCAGCCGAAAGCCTAGGGACGAAGAGAGACATAGAGAGATGCTTTTCCCCTGTCTGCTGCACCGAAACATCGGCGCCGACACTTCCGACCCTGAAAGAGACCAACGGGATGAAAGATGAATGAAATGAAGAGTTAACGAAATGGAGGGACAGAAAATTCGGGGGATGAAAGAAACCACTCCAGCATTCACCTAATGACCCAGGAAAACCCCGCAAAAATCCATGGGTCAGAGTGGCCGGTCGCCGGGGATTGATCCCGGACCTCACAAATGCGGGCCACAGACGTAATCGCCTGTGTCATACCGCTCGGTCTATTAGCAGTAAATTCTATACATACATTCTTATTTGTCACGTAAATAAATAAGTGGTATTTTAATCAAAATTGTTTCAGCCATTTTTGAGAAAATAACAGTTGAAAAAGTCCCATGATAAGGCTAGTTTGGGTGGGGGAGGGTTCTTGAATATCTTCGTATTGCATATTTGGAACGTACTGAACTTAACTCTAAATTTGCTATTTATCCGACATTTATGTTTTGAATTATGCTCTTCACACACGCACACCTTTTTTTCTTAAATTCTCTCCTTTTTTAAATTTAGGTAGCCTAAAACGTGTGTTTCCGGTGAAATCTCGGTATCCAATTTTGGATGGAATGCAATACTTCCTGCTTACTAAAGTTAACTAGAAGAGAAAGCAAAAAAGGAAAGGGGCGTTTCTGTGCCTGTGTTTTGTTTAATTCTAGCCTCTGAGCGATCGGTTCTAATAACTCGAGTCTCTGCAACGGCCAGCGGCAGCCGCACTTGTAACATGATTATTATACTGCCGCTCTTTTGTGTAAAACTGGCCAAGTCTAAGTGCTGTAGGCTTCATGTTTTCACCTTTACTTTCTTGTGTGAGTGTACTTCCTACTTCATTCTTCCTCCCCTCATGTATGACAAGCAGCAGGACCATGTCCTTGTAGAGCATCCAGCAACACAGTTAAAGCAGAGAAGTTGCAGACACATCAGGGGTTTACGCGGAAAAATCCTTTTTATCATATTCTTTAATTATGTACGTAATCTAGGCTACTGCGGAGCAATATGGGATTCAAAAGAATCGACTTCAACATTTACGTATCCCTTAGGAGAAGCCAGCAGGATGAATTTGTTTACCTATTTATTTACTGTAGCAGAGCTGAGGCCATCACTCCATCACACAGAAGAATCTTGAACACAATATCATACGTAATAAAACAACGCATTAATGTTCCTCCAAAATACAAATAACTATCTAAAATTATGCAGGGAAAAATAGAAACATTATAAAACGAGTCTTCTTCGGATCAAAGATGGAAAACGCTTATTTTATTTTACGCAGCATTCAAAATATAATAATATAGCGACGCTAATTTTGGAGAAATGTTGTACCTTGTTTAGTTTTAGCAGTAACACCGAGAATTTTATAAACATTGTGCAAGAACATCAGAGATTAAGTGCTACAAACCCCATGAGGTTACAATAGCCAGTAAGAAACACATGTATGTACTTTGAATGAAAATGAATGAAACAAATAAGCTGACCAGGTCCAACATTTTTAAAAGAAATCACATCTTTAAAAAAAATGGTTCAAAGAGTTTAGATAAATACTCAATGCATTCAATAAATTTCTACATATTTACTTAAAAATAATTTGAAAATTACATAATGGCTTGATTTTCTATTGCTAAAGAGGGCCAAGTAAACCCGGTTTACGGTACTAGTGTTTAAAACAAAATAAACTAAATCGATAAAAGAAGTAAACTTACATTAAGGGTATTAACGCCTGATTAAACATTTATGGTACATGCACTGTTACTGAAACTTGTTTGAAGCTTACCTCCTCCTTTACTGTGTCCCCATAGAGCAGAGGTGGCGAAAACGTGACTCGCGAGTCATTTTGACTCGCAGGCACGGTTCCCTCCCTGCAACCGTCCGTTTGTTTTTCACATTCTGCTGAGTGATGCAGTGCGTGTTGCATATTTGGTGACTCGCGGAAGGAAGTCATTTTCGCCACCCCTTCCATAGAGCATGGAAATCACCTACTCCTGATTCTTTTATAATCTTTGTGTTGATTCATATTGAGAAATGACTGTTCTACCTTCCTAAAAGCCATTAACGAAATGCACTCAAATATACAATACTGATAATTTCCTCAGCTTCAGCGTTGTGTTTTGCGGACAAACCGATGGCAAAATATTAAAATAAGTTATCTCATAAGTATAACAGTTCTTATATTATAGGCGTAAAACTTTAAAAACATTGACCAATCCGAAGCCTCAAGCCATATTCACGCTAGGAATTTCCAAGCTGTTTACACATATGTCTGACAAACAAGCTCAACTTGCTGATGTCACTCAGTATCTCAAATCGGCTAGGGGTAAATGAAGGCAGAATGCCCAGTTGACTTTAAAGCGGTTAATCGTGCCTAAGTTAACTGGGAGCTGGAATGTTTGAGGACAACGTGCGATAGAACTGGTGCTTTCTGAGTGGTTTCGTCACTTGCGCGCACAGAGAAATTTTACCTCATTTGTGTGCACAGTTGCGCGCGGTGATTACCACGAGTATTCATCAGTTGCGGGCGATCATCAAATTTTCACATTCCCTTTCCATAAGACTTACAACTTTCTGCACAACATTTCGTTATGGAAATCTGGCACTGAGTGCTGTTGCTAAGTGCCCATCGGTAAAGCGATTCCTTCGTTTTATTTTCCAGGACAAACGTCGAAGCCTTTTGAAAGCAATTCCACACATTACATTAAAAGCTCCAATACTAGCATATTTAAACTGTCAAACTAGTCGATATTACAGCTCCAATGTCGATTTGATTAGTGAAGCAAATAATTTCGGTGAAGGTTTTCGAACTGTTCACTTTTACGATCCAGCTGTAAACCATTCATCAATACGAAAATGATGAAATGATTTCTTTTTAACCCTTTCGCATGTAGCTGATAAGGTAGAATCATATTATTTCCACGGCACGGCATGGAATATGTGATCACGTGTCGTGCTGCTCTGTGTGTACATTATTACCGCGTCTTGTTTCTTCATACTCGTCTCACCCATGGAAGGTGTATGGATTGATAGCTGCAGCAGTTCTTCCGAATTTGAAGACGACATCGAAAATGCCACTGTTTCTCTTCTCATCCAGGAAAGGAAGCGCAGAAGTAAGATCATAATAAACTTGTAAAGAGAGAAATGTGGTAAATTTCACACTTGTTTAAAGAAATGGAGCAAGACCTACAACGCCTTCATATGTACTGAGGAACGAGTAAAGGAAATGTTGAATTTATTCGTAATTTAATAAAAGAGAAAATACAAAAGACTACCTCCGTAGTCTGGTGATTAGAATGCTAGCTTCAATATCTAGAGTTTCCAGCTTGATTTCCGGCTGAAGGATGGTACTTTTTCTTTAGCCAGGATTATTCCCCGTCCTCCCTAGAGTCTGGAAATATGAGGTGTGTGTGTGTGTGTGTGTGTGTGTGTGTGTGTGTGAATTTAAGGTTTATAAAGAAACTCTAAACGGAAAACAAACTCAAATATCAACAGAATAGTTACTATAACGTCATTGCCGATGAGCAATTGTTCCAATTGCAAAGCCGCCGATATGATGTTTGAGGCAGTATTTTTAACACTTAAATGATTTCAGTCTTATTATATAATATAAAAAATAACAGCCACTTAAAGTAATATGTGTATGTAATAATATGTAAAATGTATGTAACAGTCATTGTATTATGTTTATATTATTGTGTACATGTATAATAATGTTATGTGAATGTATTACGTAATTTAATAATGTAGGAGCTGTGAGAATGGAAGCCAAAAGTTGGTAACAATGAGGTAACCTTGAGGCAATAATGAATTGGAAAGTTTAATAATGCTACTAGTACTTCTTGGAACAAAAATGTAATATTTAAAACAGTTTATAAATAGCCAATCAAAAACCAGAAAAGCGGAAAGTTAAATAAAAGTATTCTATTGGAGTAAAATTAGCCAATCAAAGACTTGAAATAGAGAAATTTGCAAATTCAAGCGGTAAACGCCAGTCGCTAGTACACAGCGTTCCCAAACGGACGCTAGACGTGTTCCCGAGCAGCTAAATACGTATTCAGTGTGAGACATATAACATTCATTACGGCGAGAATATTATAAAGTTTACGTGTTAAAAGGTGCAAGTAATTAATAAATAATCTCACAGCTCTCTATATCAGTGAAGTGTTATTTAATCGTGTGAAGGATTAATAAAAGGAGTGAAGTAAAAATTATAATTTGTGTAAGCCTACATTCTTTAGCCGCATCATATTTAAAAGGAACAAAAATACGAAGTTGATTCCTAAACTTGGGGCGAAGACCACCGAAAACTTTGTATCGCACGAGGTTGCAACTTCATCAAGTTTGGCTCCCCAACTGTGGAACTACAATACATCTCCTACTTCAAATTGGCTTTCCATACGTGGGGTTAAAACCTACTTCAAATTACATGTTAAAGGTGGCATATAAATAAAAAAAAAACAGAACTCCCAGTTCCGAAATGCAATTAGAGAAAATATCAGCTTTACCTGTTGCCTTCTCTAAGGTGATTTGATTACAATCAGAGAAAGAGCCATTTCATTAGCTTTTATCGCTAGCAGATTAGGGCAAGTAGTAGATGCATTAAAATCATACAAAAATGCCTAATGCCTTACTTTATCAATAATTAATTCTTACATTCTTTCACGTGCTCTCACATTAGTCACAAAATGTCCGATGGAGTAGAGAATCTAAATGAGGCGGCACGGGTGCTGTCGGTGGCGTGGCGAGTGTGATTCTAAGCAATAAGAATACATGAAAAATTTAGCACCACATCCGACCCTGGAACATGACATGAGAACTCGCATTCTGTGCCGTGCCGTGCCGTGATTCTACCTTTATAAAACACTTTCTGAATAGGTAATTTTTCATAGCTATAAAACGAGGACTATTCAACTTGTCACATCTTTAACATTTAGTACCTTTGATTCCGAGGAGCTGTTAGTGCGCGAGTTCGTGGACAACTTGCATACAGCTGCAGAAGTATAATTTATTTTCGTATGGTCTGAACGGCCTGGAAACCGATAGCAGGACAAAATTTACACTCCTAAAGACGGTATTAAGGAAAGTACAGATACAGTGTATTCCTTTATTTAATTTTCAAAAATTTAAAAATACATTACAGGTAAAATTTTCCTCGCTATATAAAAGAGAACGCTGAGAACATATTTTAATATCGATGCACTTTCATCCACCCAAAAAGTCCACATTATCTCGAAACTGGACCGGACAAGCTCAAGCAAAACAAGTGATACATGCTCACTAAATATTTGTTCAATTAGTTACATTACCTAAACATCGATTAGATTTCTTTTGAGGAATTGCTATATATGCTCCACCACTTTCTCATAAAAATACGAATTTAGTTAAATACATAATAGCAAGGCATAGAAAGCCCAAGATCTGTGGTTCAAATACCATTTATAGCATTAAATTTTACAGTCTGGTCTACCTTTCCAGCCTTAGCCTACACACGGCATGTGGAAAGTACAATTAATTACACTAGTCTGCATTTTCAAACTTTTTGTCAGATGATTTCTTAAAAGTAGGTGTTCTTGAATCACGTTTTTATGCTGATTTCAGAAATAACTTCCATTTTTTTCTATCACGTCAGGTTTTTACATAAAATAAGTAATGTTTTGACAGTTTTACTAATGAGCGTAGAAAAGTATTCAAATACCATTTCACACAAGGTAAGTTTTTATTCAAGAAACATTTTAAGAATACTCTAAATGACTCCCCTAATTTATTTCATGACTACATTTTAACAAAACAAGAAGCCAAAGTGTTTCATTTAATTTTTTTCAAACTTTCTCTTCTTTGACTTCCTTGCAGATCCTTGAAGATGACTGTCCCTCCTCAACATCCAACAGTAGTCGGCCATCAAAGTTTCATTCCATCTCCCCTGGACCTCCTCTCCATTTCCTCAATATCTTGGTGAAAACGTTCACCCTGCTCTTCACTATAATGTCCCAGATTTTCTGGAAAATAGTCGATATGTGAATGCAGAAAATGCACCTTTAAACTCGTTACAACCCATGTACTTGAAATTTTCCAACATTGTTTAGACAATGCGCTTGTAATTAGGATCTTTGTTGTTGCCTAAGAAGTATTCAGTAACTGATCGGAAGGCGGTCCATGCTTCTATTTCTCTCTCATTCATTGTCTTCTCAAAATCTTCATCCTTCATCAATTTCTTTATTTGAGGACCAACAAAAATTCCAACCTTTAATTTGTCTTGTGTAATGAAGGGAAATTTCTTGGAAAGGTACTTGAAGCAGGGTCCATACTGTGGTAGAGCTTGCTTCATCAAGCCCAATTTTATGTGTAGTGGCGGAAGCAATATCTTTATATATCTATATCTCTATATTTTTGAAGGGAAGTTGTGAAAAAACTGTAAGTGATAGAAAAAACTAAAAATAGTTCTGAAATCAGCATAAAAAAGTGAGTCAGAATCACTTATTAGTTTTCAGTCATCAAATATCATGGAGATTAGTGATATTATGTGATATATGCAGACTATCACTGACTGATCTAACAGTAGTTAACTATGCAGCCTGAGACTTAAAGTACTTACGAGAGTGTTAAGTCGCAATTGGGATATGTTATCTCAAAGTGAGTTTGAGTACGTCTTATGGTTCACAGGGAAGAATGTGAGTCAGTCGTGAAACCAAATATCTATCACATGTTACCATAGTAGCTTAGTTGGTTAGAACAACAGTACGAAAAACCTAAGATCCGTGGTTCAGATGCCCGCTATGGTAATGAATTTTTATATATTTCTAACCTTAACTTACACGCGGAATATGTACAATAACAATTAAATATGAAATAAATAACAGAGTTACAAAGCATTTATATTATAAATTCTATTGTTTCACTTCTTTTCCCAAGTAATGGGCATTACCTATCAATTTTTCCAACAGCTGTGAACACTCCCCAAGCGGTGATTGCTTCCTCATCGAGATTTTCTCACTTGACTGCGCGGCGCCCGACTGGGAATATTCTACTGATGTAAACGTCTAGACGAGCGCAGAATATTAAACGCCAAATGTTCTACTCAGCCATTCCTTGGTGTAAGTCAGTGAATCTTAATGAGCAAGCTGGGAAAACAGTTATGTTTACTCTGATTTTCATACATCCTAGGAGAAAACTAAGAAAAACTAGACAATGCCAGCAAAACAAGAAAATCTCTAAATTAATATTACAACAGAATAAAGTGATAACGCTACTGTTTAGACTCACACGAAAATTTAGTTTCATGCTTGTCATACCGTCGTATAAACAGTAATAAATGTAACTCTTTCGATAAAATGTTCACGTCGATACAGATTTTCACTTAATTTAACGTATTCATAAAAATATTCGCTATCATAGCTCCGGACCTCCTCTGTGGTGTAGGGGTAACATTTCCGCGTTACATTCAAGAGATCCTGGGCTTGAATCTCAGGGCGAGTTACCTGGATAAGGTTTTCCAGGGGGTTCCTTTATCCTTAGAAAACGAATGTCGGATAACTCTAACCTGGCGGCCCTGGACTCATTTGAACACAATTTCATCTATTTCTCATTCATTCATTCACCGTTCACCCTTGTTAAAGAACGTTAAACTCACCAAAAGAAAGAAAAAGGACGATTCCTCCATCGTCTATTTCAGGTGACGTTCAACAAAGTTTACATCATCCAAATCACTCCTAGCAGGTATTGCTAAACCAAACAGTGAGAATCCCCAAAAGTAGAAACGGTCTTCATTTTTTTTAAATTTCTGTGCATAATTTTTATCGCATTATTTTATTCGTGCTATTCCAGCAATTATTTAATGTATGGCTTTACTTGCAAATTAAGTCCTAAGTTCTTCGTAAAAAGCACAGTGCATGAATTCAATCACCACTAGACCCATAAAGCAGGTCAATAGGTTAAGTTGATGAGTAACAGATGTGCAAATGCTTTCCGATGCTGGACTTCTATACATTCCCTACACCTCCAAATCTGTATTTGTACTTCGCGTCCAAATTGTGTGGTAACATGCTTATACCTTGAGGGAAGTCATGGGTTTTCCCATTTGCCTGGGCCAGCACAGAAGAGCTGCCTGTATTTTCCTAACTGTGTATGCTTTGATATCCACACACAAGTTGTAACTCTGACCTCGACGAAGTACCTACATACTTTATTTCCGTGGTGAACAACCTAGGGAGGGGTGCCATCATTCTCAGGTCGTCAGAGTTCAATAAGATGAATTTCATATTGTCAGAAAGGGTTGACTGTATTAAGGAGAAATTTTATTTGTTGTTGCAACATTTATGTTATTTGGAATTTTAAGTTGAAACTTTGGAGATGGCGATTTTAAAGTGACTATTAATACACTAAGGCTAACATAAGAAAATTAAAAGTTGTTTAGCCTCAGATATTACACATAATCTGCTAAAGTATTTTTATAGAAAAACATACACGTACACAATTACAATATTTAAAGAACGGTCTAACCGGGAAATAGCATTTGTTTCTACACCTACCAAATGTGAAGTATTTGTTTTTCTCAGGGAATAAATAACGCTGACATTTTTATTAGACCTAGATTTGTTTTTTGGATGAAAGTGTAAATAATTATTATGACTGGTCAGGATAAATTCTGGAGATAACACTCAAGTTTACTACCACAAAAGGCTAAAATGCAATGTACCAAGGAGTATGACTGTTTTAAGAAATTACACTGCCAAATTACTGTGTGAACTATGACCACCATACGTATTTCAGTTACGACTGTCAAAACAGCATTTATTTCTATGGAAACTGTGAATTAAAACACAATTTCTTAGTAAACAACTCGTTTTAAAAAGTCCTGTTTCAAAGCATGTCAGTAAATGACTGCTGTATATAAGCGTAATGAGCAGAGTACCTTTTTATTTTCCTGTACCGCTACCAAAGGCTAGGTTTTATAAAAAATTCGCCCTTTTTCTTTCGCATTTTCTTACAAAAACGTTTCTCTACTGTTTTTACGAAGCTTGTATTTTATGGAATTTGCAGGGAACGTATTATGGATATATTTCAGCGTTCCACTGCATCTTCCAAAACTGGGTTATAAAGTCTGCTTAGCTATCCACCATAAATTGCAAGACATCTGGCTTTAATCGGCGAGCAAAATCTAAAAATACGCAGCGTTTGCTAAGCGTGACCCCAGCCTCTCATTCCCCTCTTAAGATATTCAGCATTCCATTTCACATACAGGTATATTGCTCACATAAGAGCTGCATACACAAAAAAGGCCCATTCACCAGCTTGCAGTAATATACAACACACCAGTCCCCTTCCCCACTCAACTCTTGTACATGCAGACGCATTCAAAAAACGAGATTTCCAAAAAAGGGAAGATGAATGCCACCATCTTTGAGCCTGCATGGTCGTTTCCCCCTCCACTCTCCGGTGCCTGCTCTGAAAATCAATGCCATTCCATTTCCTATTCGATGCAAATTCCAATATCACAATTCAAGGAGAGGGGAGTGGGGAATGAATGTGATGTCCGACTCAAAAGGTGCACCATAAGCGTAATTCATATCCTGGGATCTCTGCGAGTAATCAAATATATCTGCCCTTCTACGAGATTAATGTTTTACTAATATCAGTCAGGAATAAAGTCATATTTAACTAATATCTTCAGTCGAAGAATAACAATCAGGCAACAGCGGTTACCACTAATGGGCGCTCTTTTTCCGTACAAGCAAAATGATCTTTCGCATTAGCTAATCATTTTTTTCACCTAAAATCCATGATTCACGTAAGCGCCATACTTTATAAACGTATGGGATTTCTTTTCTAGTGCTGCAGTCATCAGTTAGCAAAGCGACTGGACCCCGCAGCCCACATGGACTTTACATATTACTGCGCAGCTCCTTTCACCGGCAACTCGCATGCAGAGTTTGCGGTTAGAAAAAAACATAATTAACCTGCGTTATTTAAAGCAGGTACTCGAAATATCGCAGACACGTTTCTTCCCTTTATTTTGAGTTCTAAAATCGACCCCGAAAAATGAATCATTACCTTATAGTTGGCGTACTTATTGAGAGCAGGATGATAAAGTTGTTTTGTAATGAAGCTTCAACTCCAACACCACACCTAAAGCTCCTTGTACACGATCACATTTTTGTCAAATTTAATGCTTTACAAGGTTTTCCAATAGTTGTCACAACTTCACAACTTCACAACTTTTCTTGCCAAATTGCTTCCAATACTTTTAAAACCTTTGGAAGTCTTGAAAACAAATAAGGACATGCTCTAAAGGATCAAAGTTTTGACAATGATTTGATGGTTTTGGCCAATGAAATCCGACCACTTACAGTGTTTCACAAATCTGCAACACGATTGACAGCGAAAAGTAAACAAAAATGGCTATCTAGGCAATGGATGTCATATGCGATCTGCTTAGGTTATACGAAAGTTGGCCATGTCGGAACGAAATGGGCTTCGTGGATTACTACAAGATGGAAGCGAGAGCATATGAAGAAATGGTCGGGCAAATTTCTGAAGGTACAATAATGCATTAATGCAATGTTATATAATGCAGTTAATCAATCAATTCGTGCTATTGTGTACTTTAATCATAATCTGATTTCATGCGCTATAATACGTGAAAGTGTTATTTAACATTACGTAGAGAGAATTGCAAATTGTTATGTAGCGATGCCAATTGTAATTTACTTCGCACTTGATAAATTATCAATGTCTTCTGAAGAGATCAAGTTTGGCAAAAGAGACAACGTGTAAATACACATTTATGACATTGTAAAGTCTTGTCAAATAATGAAAAACATTTGACAATTTTTCTTGTAAACTTCTGAATTAAAAAAAAGTTTGTTCACGTACAAGAGGCTTTAGAAAGGCATTGTAAATACCGTGCGGGCGTTTTGAGGTAGAGACCACAGACCGGCTATATGTGTAGCAGGCTGTACTTCATGACCTCGGTATTTTTTCGATGCACAAATTGACGGCGCATGGCACGTTCAAGTTTATCTTTATCAGCTGTGCTTCAATCGCTGCTGTAAGGAGAGTTCTCATGTGCATCTCAAAGGTAAAAGTTTATTCAAGACATCTGTGATGATGATGATGATGATGATGAGATGCGGTTTAAGGGCGCTAAACAGCTAAGGTCATCAGCGTCCTTATAAAGTATAAAATTTAAAATCCAAAAATAAAATACGGGTAAAATCCGCATAGTCAAAAACACTATAAAACAAGCCATCAAAGTTTAAAACCACCACAAAAAACAGGGTAAACAAAACAATAAAAGAGTAAAACGACGTGTCAAGAATGTAGAACGCATGGGACATGAACGCCATATGTCCACTGGGGAGTAGAGTCCCCATTAAAAAAGACAACACAAAATCACACAGCTAAAAGACGCTCAGCGCATCAAATGCGTCGGCTAAAACCAATGTCACTGATAAAACGTAAAAGACATTCTACAGCATGCGCGTCGTCTGCCAAAACGTTGGCTATGCCAACAGGCAGACACACACGAACGTGTTCTGTGTGATTTGCTTAAGAGTGTCAACGTCTTATTATTAGTCCACTGCAGTGCTTGCCGACAAATTCAGGCTTGAACAACGAATTACTATGTACGATAACGTAAAAACCTAATCATGTAGACAGGTTAATAGATAATTTCAGGAGAAATTTCTGGTATTCCAGTTCCAGTAGAGAAACAGACGTCTGGTTAGAAAGTTTAGGACAACGGGATCGCTAAACGCTAAACCTAAGAAGCGAAAACGAAATGTTCTAATGGAGAAAAATTGTCGAAATTGGTGCATCTATTTGTCGGGAACTCAAAAACAGAAATATACATAGGAACAATTCCCACACCATAGACAAACTTAAGGACAACATAAAAACAGAAATTATGAACATTACGCAACAAGAACTTATAAGTGTGAATGGAAATTTCATCCGAAGATGCCAGGAATGTGTTCACGCAGATGGACACTGCTTATAACAAAGTTAGTACTCATTATAGTGTATGTTACTATTAATCGTAAGTAACCGGGAGTTACGGAATGGAAAACGGTGTGTAATAGACACTCCGCAGCATGCATACGCGTGATCCGTGGCCTCACCATAAAACGATCTCGCTGTATAAATGCGTTGTTATAAATTCAACATCTTTATTTACACAAAATCTATGCTTACACGGCCATCCATAAGACTACTTAACTTACCTCCTTGGAGCCATAGTAGCAGCCACCCACTGTTGCTAGCAATAAACAAGCGACGGAAACATGTAGCTCACTTGGAAAGAGAATAAAATAGCCTGCAGCCCATGGAGCTCCTAAAGGAAAACTTACATTATCTTTTCGAAAATCGGTTAATTATTTTATTCCCACATTCGTTAGGTTTAGTACATAACCTGTATGAGGAATGCCAGAATACATTACCAATAAATGCTTATGCTTCCATTGTTATGTTTCCTGTAAAAGAAAGGTTTCATTTGCGGAGCAAACATACCAAAATTACAGTTTTAGTGTTTTATGTTATGAAATATTATTTTAATGGACACTCTTCACATCTTAAGATAATAGTTTTTATAAAACCATAATAATACTAATAATAATAATAATAATAATAATACATGTCATAAAAAATCCGAAACGGTAACAAGGCAAGGACTCCGACAAGACAAGAGCTCATGCTTATCATTAGGTATAGGAATTTAAACATTAAAGCCAGTACAAAAGGAACCTAGGTAGAACTTCACCGGACTTTACGCTGTGACGTCGTAGATAACAAACAACCCCCATTTCTCGTACATCAGTTGGAGTGTGTAGCCTAGCGAGACCATGTTATACCTGCCGTCAGTGGCTCATGGTCGCACGTTGTGTGTATTGATGATAGTTTGAATGAACTTGAAGCCAACTGCTTACGCATTCCTATACCTGCTTATCATTTACAACAGCTACATGGATGGCATTAAATTGAATGAAGGTGAATTCTAAAATTCAGCTTAAACAATATATTTGTTTATGGCAATATTATACCAATAATCCAAAATAATTAGGACATCTGAAAAACATTAATTCATGAACTAAGTAAATCAGCAGTAAATAAAATTTAACAATATAAAAAATATTGTTTTATCATAGAATAACCTGCACATTCAAAAGTGGCAGTAAAAAATAAAATTCTTGAACAATGTCTAATTTTAACATTTCCGTTTCGATTTAGGTTTTACACGACACAATGCAGAAGTTCAATCCTAATGGCGAGAAATTAATAGTATGATTCAAAAGATGCAAGTTCATTCAAAATTAAGCTTTATAAGATTAATGACTGGTCCAGTGCTGATTTATGGAACGAATCGAGGATAGCTGCATAAAGGTCGAAAAGCGTTCTATAGAAATGAAATCCTCTAAAGAGTTAAACATAAGATACATAATAACTAATAACGGTATACGAGAGGAACTAGCACAAGGTGTGTATTGATTTGCAATGAATCAAATTCATGACCTTTTCATCATGTCTTCACTTAAATTCATGATTACTCAGTAGTATGTGTAACACATTGATGACCACTGCAAACTTAAAATTCTCTCCAGCCAATATTTTATTCTATAAACACAAAAGTTCTGTTTGACAATAGCTTTAGGCAAAAAATGTGTCTAAAACAGCATTGCTGCTAAAATGGCAACACAGCGGTGGAGTTTATCTTTAATTACGGGTACGTGCTACAGAAATATAAGAAAATGATGCAAGTTTCTCATTATTTTAAATGCTGTCACTAAAATGTGCCTAAATCTACAAGGAATGTACTGATGTAAAGCTAATTTAAATAGTCCATATGGAAGTGGCTCCATTTTCCTATTTCCAGAAAAACTGCCCTATCTGAGGTGTACTCAGTTCATACATTGAGTCCAATAAACCCATCATTTTGTCCGCTATCTGCTGTCCGTTTTCTATCCACTTCCCCGCATGCTGCAAACACTTGCTGAGAAAACAGCAGAACAGAACTGAATCGAACTCGTAACCAGCAGTCAGAAATTTCGGGTTTTCTACCTACATCCCGTAGCAGTTTTGGACGGTTTTTTAAGCTGAGAGTAGCTTCCCTTCTCTCCAACCAACAACACGCCAGCCGGTGGCGAAACCACGCCCCGCCCAAGCCGGGTAAGCAGATGGAGGCGCCAGTATCACATTCCACTAGCCTATTTCTAACGATTTTCTTTTATATAAATGCAGGACGTTTTATGAAAAAATTTACAACTTGTAGGAATATAGAACTGTGCTTTTGATTTTGCTCCTCTTGAGTAAATCAATTCAATTCTTCTTAGAATAGGGAAGCATTTCTTTTTAAATTAGAACTTGATGATTTATTTATACCTGAACAAAAACCAATCAATAAAACCAATTCTCAATTCCATAACATAGACTTTGGCTAAATTATGTGTAATACTTTCAATTTTGAGCAAGTACTATGATCTCTCAGTTATTTATAATTATTTAAATTCAAATATTTTTAAAGTAAATTATCCCTGTAGGTGAATGAAATTTGGCAGGAATATAATACAACATACTGATTATATATTCAGAAAATCAAGATTTGATAATAAATACCGAGGTTAAAAAATTCAGTAGCCAATTGCTTATGTATGACAGAAAAAACAATGTCATGACCAGACACTCAAATTACTATTTTTTTTATGACTTTCATGTTCATTTGCACTACATAATATTAACAAAAAGCTATAGATAAGTCTGGATGAACCGTTTAAATTACATGTGCAATCAAAGAATACCAATGATAGTAAATAAATCATTGTAAATAAATAAAGCTTCAAAGACGCTTTACATAGGACAGAAGGGAAGTCAGTGCAAATATTTAATACGATATTCTCATACTAATGAATGGAATAAAGTATTCTAACGGTCATACCATTTGACTTTAGGAAGGGGGCGTTATTTTTTTCAGGCGCTAAATGCCATAATGCCTTCAAATGCATGCGTTTGGATTATAATACATAATGGCCAGTTGAATGCAAATAGAGCAACACTTTTTATTTTAACTTTTTTCATGCTCAAAGAGTTTTGATGAAAATTCTTTTGGAAAACTTTAAACCAAATAATATGGTTTCTGAAATTATATTTAGCATGACTAAGTATAACACTATTATAAGCGTTAATAATAGCGATCTCTTTTCCCTTCACTAGCATAATCAGTAACTTGAAACTGTTTCTATTTATTGAGCAATAAATAATTTATTTCATATGTAATTAGAAATAGCTAAATCTCAACTTAATCCCTTTCACAAACTTTAATTGTGGTAATAAATTGCCTTCCATACTACTGAAACAACTCTCTGCTTAAAAGCTAGCCATATTATTTGTAAAACGAAAGTGTCTTGCTAGTTAGGTACTTAACCCAGGGAGTCTGTGAAATGATTAATCAAAGATTTCTTGCCCCCTCCCTGGCATGATTCAACACCTGAACTTCATATTTTGTGCTTAATTGATGTATGGGGAGAACGTCATGTGATACAGAAGATGTCGTTGAAGATGTTTGAGGTGTTAAAGAATATTCGCATTTTTCAGCATGGGTACAAATTCATGTAAAATTTAGAATTAAAAAACTTAAAAACTCCACATAATATTACGCTGGCATGCAATTCATTGTAACAAGTTTGTTGTAAATCTACCATTACATGTGAAGAGAAACGCAATTAAGCACTCATAATTCTATCAGAGAGAGAGAGAGAGAGAGAGAGAGAGAGAGAGAGAAGACCTACAAGAATCCATAAAAGTGTTAGATCTCTGTAGTTAATGTTCAGGAAATTATGTTAATATGCTCATATCGGGTAGCATTTTGTTAAAGAGTGCAATTTTCTGCTCCCCCTATCCAAATGACTGCACTTAAGATCTTCAGGTCTTATTTGTGGCTTTTATATGCATATTTCAGACGTTATCACATTTCACAACAGCTTTAATTTTGCCGAGGAGTAATCTTTCACAAATGTCTTCCCTTAACGGCAAGCGCTGGGCAGCTGAGCTTTATCTACCGCAGTAATGTGGAATTACTTTGCAAATTTAAACTCAGCATGTTATCGTATTTTCTCATTAGATGTTGGAGAAGGGTTAAAAACAAAAACAAAGAATCTCCATAACAAGCCGGTATAAAAAACGTAGGAAAAAGCGGTGAGGACACCAGCAGTTTCAAATAAAGATTTCCGGAGTCTGTTATGACTAAGCATGCAAAACTGGAACACAATGTGTGCCAACTCAGAAACCGTGTATCATCTATTCTCTTCTCAGACGCCACGGAGAGGGGTGTATTATTTAGAGTTTGGAATTCGCCACTCGCTTACATAAGATACGTACTTCTTTGTTCGTGGAATTGGAAGGAGAGCCTTCCCTTCTTTCCAAGTGGTTCACCCCTACCAAATTATTTTTTTCTTCTACTTTATATCGCTTTAACTTCATGGTCATATCGCGACGGATCTATTAGGACATACCTGGTAGTTCGGTGTGTGGCGGACAGTTAGTCTTCTAGGTCTCATCCCTGTAACACAACATCTTACTTCGTCATGTGTTCACAAACGTGTTAGTGCTAGGCAATTGTACCTTGCTTCTACATGTGACGGATAGGCGACAGCTTCGACACGTGTCCAAAGAGGCCTTGGTGCCAGGCAAGTGTAACTCCATTTCTACACGTGCCGGACTATGGTATTAGGGTACCACCCAGTATATCTACTATCATTATCTGTGGATAGATGGCAGAGCATTCACAATTACCATGTGTTTTCATTTTTAGTATTGTTTAAAGTCTAAGGTAGAACTTTGGGTCGAAGTAGGTATTAATAATCCATTGAAGGTATTTACCTAGGCGGTTAGGTAAACCACAAAACAATCCTAGTCAAATTGGTCGGTCCACGGGATTTGCAACCGGAATCTCCCGAATGTAGGCCAAAAACTTTACCGCCGAGTCATCCCGCTCGAACCCATTATTTATGTGACACTTAATTTTCGTTTGAAGCTATATTTTTGAATTTAAGCAACCAGTTAAAACAGACATCTCAAACTGAACGGTTTTCCTTCCTTCCTTCCTTCGTTATGTGAGGGAAGATAGTTAAGATAAAACGAAAAGCAACAACTGAGACAACAGAAAACCTCAGGCTTGTCACGATGGATCATCAATCAAGGCTTCTTTGCTGTAAATTGGGAAAGAATGCTCTCTAACAATCAATTACTTTCCATGTTTCTCAAACATTTTAGAAGAAAAACTTATTATGTTTCTTAAAATAATTTATTTTGAAAGTTTTGGAATAGTCATAACATAAACGGAGTGTCTGAGTGCTTTTTGAATGCCTTGAGGAATTTATGGTAGCTTTTGCATTCCTAATGAGGATTTCTCTAGCGATGTTTAGATAAAGGGGTCAGCATATACGTTCTGGAAGAGCAAAGAGACATGACGTGACACCTTTGCATGTCTTAAGATTAAAACAATTTTTAAAAACTGAAAATCGAGTCTCATGTGAAATCTCTCGCGTGATGAAAATTTCAAAATTTTAAACTTTTAAATTTTGCATATTTATTATTCAGACATGGTTATCTTAAAAAATTAAATGTTTGGTAACATTAAAACTTTCCACGAAAAAAATAATAATGCAACACTTTTGACTTAATAAAAAATAATGTATTTAATTATTAAACCTGTAAGTCCAAAACTATACTTACTATTAAGAAAAGGCTCAGTAGATATGTTGATCCACCTTTAAAGAAGGTACGTGGAAACTTGGAAAGAAATTCAACAAAAATTACATCACCAGGGAGATTTTGAATTCGGGGAAAACGTAAGAATACAAGAAAATCAGTTTTAAATTTTCAAGACTATTTGTACACATCCGCATCCGCTCACGTCCATTTAAACGTCGCGTTTGGGTATTTTAAAAGACCAACAAGACAAAGCCATTATTGGATCCTCATTCTACAAACGTGCGAGATTTTATCCATGAACATTTTAAAATCTTAATTTTTTAAAAATTGTTGTCGAAAATTTAGTATCGAGTTTGCTTTGCCTGACCTACTCTTGGCACGGACTGACTGGTACATAATCGCCTCGAGTTTATTCTCACGTCTCCGGATGCTTTAGAGGGAACGAAGCATGTTAATGTGTGAACAAATGAAGTCAAACTAAATAAACCTCAACAAGTTTTGACAACATTTGCGCATGCAGTTGAATCGCTGGTGATGATTATTGGAAACAAGAGAGGATGGGAAACCACTCCTGGTTTTGGAAACCTATGTAAAGTAGGTAGTTTTGACTTACATAGTAATGCTGTACAGAAGTTCAATTTCTCTTGGATTTTTGGAAGGAGTCATTCCAAAATGACTGGTGCACTTACCTGAAAAATAAACGAAAGAAAAATAACCGTTAGTATTCCCTTACAGTATTTTGCTTCAAAGTTTTATAAAAACACACATGCATAATATAGTCAATTTAGTGCTGGCATATTAAATGTCTGCCTCAATATTATTCCTAGAAGCATTGCTTTAGCGTACAGATTGCTTTTATATAATATGTGTGCACATGGCTGCAGTGATTTCGGAGTTCACCGGCTTGTAAAACATGTGGTTTGCGAACACAATGAAGCGAAAAAAATATTTTTGCAGTTCCCAAAATAAAAACACAGTTTTAAACATTCTTGATAAGTTATGATACATCAACAAATGAAGGTAACTCAGGGTAGCAAAGTACAGATGAAAATCTGACCGAAGGCCGGTACAGCAATTCAAAATGTAATTCCGAGCGACTCTTCCGTCACGTCTGGCCAACTAAATTAGTTTTCTTTTCTTTTTTCTTTCCGAATTAGCCAAATCTGAGGGCAGGTGCACCTCACATCGCTTAATTGCCTAACTCAATGACGATCCAAACATGGTTATTTGCAACAAATCATAAATATTTTGGAACATCATAAATGTTATTTGTGGAACACTAGTACTAGTGTCATGTCTAATTACCGAATCATTTTTGCAACGCGATTTGCATATTACAATGTGCACTTAGATTATTTAATAACTGTCCAAATAAACCAGAAACGGGTACACGTACTAAAACAAAGGATACTGCATCTAGAAGGGTTTGTTTCTAACTGGCCGTGTATAGCCTAATGTTGGAAACCTAACTATGATTTGAAAGCTTCAATGCCACAATCGCAAATTGAACTACAATCTTCGGCTTACCGCGCGAACGCTCCACCACTGAGCAACCGCGAGGATCACTAAGAATGCAAAATGAACTTCTTTCGTCTAATTCATCTACGTATACTTGAGGACCTTCAAGGCGATCTGATTTATTTTGAGACGTGCCTTAAAAGCGACTTGGAATGCTACAAGTAGTTTTATTTCTGGACTTAAGTCAACTTTTAGTACACTTTTAAGGTTAATTCATACCTAGAAACATATGATGCTGGCAAAATAGGACAGATATCACATTTTGATTTTAAATTCGTTATGGAGATTTCCTTTGAGAGAGAGAGAGAGAGAGAGAGAGAGAGGGAGAGAGAAGAAGAAAATCTTGCGGGCGCGCGCGCGTATGTGGTATTTACACTATGTGATCAAAAGTATCCGGACACCCACACTAACATACGCTTTTCATCTTAGGTGCATTCATTGTGCTGCTACCTACTGCCGGTACTCATTATCCGCGACCTTATAGTCATTAGACATCGTGAAACAGCAGAATGGAACGCTCCGTGGAACTCATGGACTTCGAATGTGGTCAGGTGATTGGGTGTCACTTGTGTCAGAAGTCTGTACCCGAGATTTCCACACTCCTAAACATCCCTAGGTCCACTGTTTCTGATGTGATAGTGAAGTGGAAACGTGGACGGACATGTACAGCACAAAAGCGTACAGGCCGACCTCGTCTGTTGACTGTCAGAGACCGCCGAAATTTGAAGAGGATTGTAAAGAGTAATAGGCAGACATCTATCCAGACCATCACACAGGAATTCCAAACTGCATCAGGATCCACTCCAAGTACTATGACAGTTAGGCTTGAGGTGAGAAACCTTGGATTCTATGGTCGAGCACACATCACGCAGGAAAATGCCAAACGACGCCTCGCTTGGTGTAAGGAGCGTCAACATACAACGATTAAACAGTGGCATTAAAAAAGTTGGGTGTTCCAATGTGAAGTTTTCAATTTTTGAAAAATATTTTAAGTTTTATTCTTGCTTTGATTATTTGTTTTAATATTGTTTTATATGTAAATGTGTGTATTATAGTTTTCTCAATGAGGTCTATATAGTTAATTGTGTGGAGTGACGAATCACGGTATACAATGTGGCGATCCGATGGCAAGGTGTGGGTATGGCGAATGCCCGGTGAACGTCATCCGCCAGCCTGTGTAATGCAAGCAGTGAAATTCGAAGGAGGTGGCGGAGATATTCAAGACAATCACCCCAACCCAAATTACGCTTAACATGGCAAAATTTTCCTAGTTTTGTAATTTCTCAAAAATTGGTCTAACGATTTTAATTAAAATATGAGATTTTAATATATTTGCGTGATAATCAGAACTGCACACATCTTAATTTTCTCTAATAGCTTGAAGTCCTCTCTCTTTTGAATGAATTTGTATAATTTTGTCCAACTAGTAAATCGTAAGAGACCGAAAAATTTAAACATACGCAGTTTACGCCAAATGGTTTTTATGGTATTAACCATTTCCGAGATATTCGTTGTTATTGACATTAATTTTCCAATACTTTATTATACATATTTTAAATACTTACTCAGCAGTCCTTTCCTTCTTGTAATGTTATGCAAAGAGCACGGGACGTCAAAATCAGCATATAACGACCTGCTTTTTAAATATTTGACTACAACTTCGTCTCTAGTATCTCCCTCGTACCTACAACGAAATGTGTAATGAAAACATTTTTACTAGTGATGGGACGATAGCACTATTTCTCGATATTCGATACCGATACTGATACTCGATACTCACTTTATAAAGAACTATACTGTTCACTGTATTATGTTCTTATTAGTAGTTTTCTGTGCATAAACGCATGTAACCAATTTTGTATTGTATGCTAATTCCGAAACTGTTCCTGATTGGCATTCTCCAATTGGCAGCAAATTTTTTATCTCGATAATGCCACAGGTTGTATATCTCTTATTGTTAGTCAAGGCTAATAGTAATAATAATAAGAAGAAGGTATTGTCTACCCGTATTACGAAAATTAGTCTTACAGTATACCTGTAAGCTAAGCTCGTGGTTCAAGTTTGACTTGTGTAAGCAAAAACTAACAGATGGAAGGGAAGAACAAATATTGGCATACGCTGTATTATCTCATGTCTGATTTGTTTTTGCTGAATTCACAAATTTTGGCCACCGGAGTAGGTAAATGTCTTGTCTACCATGCTATTGCAGAAACGTGATTTAGTGCATCAGCTAAATCAGCTTCATTCACAATTCAGTTAACGCTGTATGTTACACGAGTGCCTCTACTCCTTTCCTTGTTGTTTTATATGCTTTCATTTAGACACAAGAGTCGATGGAAAGTTACATTGATTCATCCATAGGAAACGCAATCAAGGTTTATCAAGAACTATAGTCCAGCAACTCTTTTGAGGACGTATGCGAGGCAATAACTGAAATCTCGACTCTAGTATAAAGTTAAACGCAACGACTTTCAATAATGCAAAAGTTAAAAATTTAAAAGTATCGATAAAGTATCTAAGGTTTTTCTCAAAGTATTAGACATACTTCAGTACCTAGTATCAAGATCCAATCCTTAATTTTTAATAAAAGTGTGTATCGATTAACCTGAAGTAGAATAGTAGTTTTTGTAAGAGGAGTTTTTAGAGGATGTATAAGAAATAAACGATAGGAGATACAAATCTTATAATTTTATGCAATTTTATTTTGTTGTTGTAAAATCTGGTTAATGACATTTCACATAAGAGACCGTTAAGATGGTAATGAGTTATACCAACCTTATTCCCATGTGTGCTAGAGATTCCGTGTAAGGGTTTTCTTGGCATTTGCAAGGGTTGATTTTTCTCTGTTCCGATAAAACGGGCTAACACAAATTTAAAAAACAATAGTTACATGCTTCAATCTACTCCAGAAACTGCAGTTACGTAACTCTGTAAAGTGGTTATATTGCTATTTCACTTCTATGTATGCTAGAATCTGTGGGCGATTTGTTTTACTGTCATTTGCAAAGGCTAGCTTCTCTCTGTTCTGATAAAACGATGGTCAGCCCGTTTTTTTGTGAGCACCCATTTAATTGTTCTTTCACAACAGATGTGTAGTATAAGTTTAGACTGGCTTTAAGGTTTACATATCTGATTCCACCTTTGATTTATATCATACTCCCAAAGCTGCATTCTTTATATCAAGTGAAAACATATTCTACCCATTCTTTAATACCTACATTTCTTCTATCTCCTCCAAAATATTTGATTTTGAACAGGTGGTCACTGTCTCGAAAATTTGCATATATTAAATCTAAAGTTTTCTGCATGTCAGAAGAACAGCACTTTCCACGTAACACAAAGGTACTCTGTGTACCTACTTCTGGAATTATGGTCATTTCTAATTTATGTACAACATAAATTATTATGTATTACAAATTACACCAACTGTAGCTGTGTGTGTCTGACAGTTTGTTAGGCACAATTACACATTGTCATTTCAAGTCATTCATGGAAAGAGATTAACGAAACATCGCCACATAAGTATGTTGCGAAATTCAATACTAAACTCCTCCAAACGCTGACAGTCACAATCAAATTACAAATACAAGCTTACGCTTTGAGTTGGAGAAGGTGGTTAAGAATTTGTTTGCTTGGAAGCCATCTGGTGAAACATAAATGACGTCCTAAAGCTAGCACCGACTCAAAAACAGTTATCATATTCCTACGGAACAAATCTACTTTGCCGAGAAATAGGGGTGTATGGATCATTATAGATGTTGCTATTGTGCTATGAAATTCCCTCGCTGCTCAAACGTGTAACCGAAAATACATATCACCTTACTTACACACCTTTTCTACTTAAAAACAATCATTTTTAAAAAACGATGTTTTTGTCGTACTTACAGGTTCTTTTATCACCCCTTCTTTGGTTCATTGTACAAAGAGGTTAACTTACTTAAGGAGATGACTTCCCGCCACACAACTTCCCCGCTAGATGATTTACTGTTCTCGTGCTGAAAGATGCCAGTCAAACGGGAGATCCTCTATACACGCTTTAATTTTAAGGTTATATTTTTGGCGGGTGTCTTTTGGCGGGATAGGTACACCTTAAAACCTTCAAAATATCATTTTTGCAAAATAGTTATTATCAGATTCAGAATCATAAGCGAGTTTTGCAGAAAGAATTGTTTAAATGTGTGCATTAGTTTCAAACAAATTAAAAGGCGAGACGCTGCAACGTGTTTAACTACTGTCAATAACGGTCACGGCCACTTTTTAGGTAAATTTCTCTTAATACTTTGGATTTCTTTCAATATTAGCTTGTTCGGAAGTGAACATTCCCTTACAAACAGTGAAAAATACTTTAGGGGTGATGTTTCTCGTGTCATATTGGCTTGATTTCTTCGTTTTGTATCGTGAACAGAAACCACATGGTATTGTTTCCTGTCGTGATGTCTGATTTTCAAAATTCATTGGCCATAATTGTTTTTAAAACTACTCAACAGATATTATAGACATTTTTGTGATTGTTACCGTTTACATAATCAAGAGAACTGACTGTTCCTCTGTTTGATACTTTGAAAAAAAAATTACAGCTAGAATACCTAGAAAATTCGCCGTTCTACTTTTAAAATAAATGTTTAATACTGTTTATGTAGACAGAATTCTGATTTTTGTTATTTATCTAAGTATTTCAAATAAAAATAAAACAGAATTTAAAAATCTTTAAAATTATTCCTGTTATCTGGGAAAATTCTGGTTTTAGCACAGAGAGGAGCGGCCATTTTGAATTATTAAATTATGCATTAAATTGAATTATGGAAAATTTAAGCCATACGCATTGTGCTTAAGAGAAAAGTATTTTTGATGACTTTAATAGGAACTTTGTAGCCTTGCGAATATTAAGAAAAAAAGTTATTAAACATCTCTAATTTTTCAGTATCTGCCCCCTTAAGCTGATAGGCTGACTTTTAGAACAGGGAGAATTTTTAAAATGCTCTCTTATAATTCTTAATAACTAATTGTTAACAATAATGATGATGGTTGTTAAGCCCTAAGCCAAATACGACCCCCTTGAGCGCGTCCAAAGGCGGTGGTTTGTCATCGTCCACAGTATGTGAATGAAGGAATTTAATCAACAGTCCAATTTGAACGTAGGACGATAAAAAATTTAAGACAAGGAGATATAATTGATGCAAGTAAAACTCCAGGAGAAGATGAAATTACAAGAAACATTTTACTTAAAGCATTCGACATGTTTTTTAAATGCATGACTGTCATCTATAATAATTGTCTTAACAAAAGGTATTTTCCCTATATAATGGAAAAAAATTAAAATAATACCCATTGTGAAACCAGATAAAGAGAAAAGCTCAGAAATCACAAAATTCAGATCAACCAGTCTACTAAATGTCGGAGGAAAACTATTGGAAAAACTTTTAATCGACAGAATAATACATTATGTATATTCGCAAAACTTAATGAACTAACAACTAATTTGCATTCACTCCACGAAGAAACACTACTGAGGCTGAAATGACAGTTAGGAATACATAAACAAAAATCTGAAAGCTGGCCAAACGATAGCTCCGAGTCTTGACGTAAAAGGAGCCTTTGATGTGCCTGATCGCCGACTATAATGAACACCCTGAGGGAATTCCACTATCCAAGAAACATATTACATTACTAAAAGTTATTTCAGTCAGAGATCTGCAGCACTGAAAGTTAACAACATAGAAATTGAAAAATAGATGTAAGTAAGGGATGCTCCCAAGGATCCTGCTGTGGACCAGGTTTCCGGAACTTAGAATATAATTCGCTTCTGAACATAAAATACTCAAGTCGAACAAAAAAATCTGATGTGTTACACTCACATGACTTTCTCTACTCTTGTACAAACTATTTTTACAAACGCTTATTCTCCATATGCTTCATGTTAATCGCGATATCGAGATGTCAATCTTATTGCTAATTTTCTTGTAGATGCAAGGGGAATATGGTAGGTTTTAAGCGATAGTCAAATATTTTAACGCTGGTTGCTATGTGGCGCATTCCATTCTCTTTGCATGTCCAGGACATAAAAAAAATGAATAACGATTTTGAGAAAAAGTATAAGGATTGGAAAAGGGAATAACAAGCAATATCTCGAAAACGGTTCACTCAACAACAAAAATGTAAATGACATAAATTGCGTATTTTAACGCGATCTACATTTTTTGTGTAGTAAAAGTTTGTCTATCTCTTATGGTTTACCAGTTATACAAAAGTCGTTCACAATGAAGAATACTTTTGGAGACATTCCCAGAAAATTCGAGATATACATTTCATTTGTCATGACAATATCTTAAACATATGATACTTTAATCAAAATCGTTAGAGCCATTTTTGAAAAAATTAAAATATTCGAAAAATGTTCCATGTAAAGGGTAATCTGGGGTGGGGGATTTTCTTGAAAACCTTCTTGTCGCAACTCTGGAAGATACTGAACCTAAATACCATGTTTGGTGTTTATCCGACTGTTCGTTTCTGAGTTATGCTGTTCACACACACCCCCTCCCCCCCCCCACACACACACACGGACATGTTTCCAAAAATGCTTTCTTTGGATTCAGGGGGTCTCAAAACATGTATTTCCGGTGAAATCTCGGTATCGAAATTTTGGGTGGAATACAATACTTCCCCTACTTACTATACGTAGTAGAGAAAGTAATAGTGACATTTGTGGATGATTTGTTATCAATAACTATTGTACAAACAACCTGGAAACTTAAAATTACACTGAAGTTGATCTCAAGAAGATTGAAGTTTGAGCCAAAAGTAACAAAAACATTTTAAACTAGCAGAAGTCGAAAACTATGCTATTTACACGCCACCACAAAATGGAAACAGAAATAAGCATCATCAGCAACGGCAAATAGAACAAGTATAAAAACTCAAGTACTTAGGAATAATTATTATCGACAAGAATTTCACAATTAAAGACCATATTCAAGTTGTCACAAAAAGAGTCACTAAATTTGTGAGCACTTTAGCTAATCAGCGAAGCTAGATTTGGGGCTGAAGCATCAAGCTTTAAGGTTATTTATAGCGGTACAAATTTACCAGTATTATCTTATGCAGCTCGAGTGTGGATAGAAGCGATTAACAGGAAATACAATATTAATAAGGTTATGAGTACAAGGACTAATAAATATTAGAATAGCTAAAACATTCCGTACCACATCCACTGAAGCACTCTGTATTTTAACAGGACTTACACTCGTAATATTCAAACTGCAGGAAAACGTCAATGAATACGAAATATTAAGGCAGGACGCGGATGGGAATTTAGATAAACATCGGAATATAAGAAATGGTCCCATCCAGCAGACATCCCAGCAATAAAAGAAGCAAAGCAAAACATAATTACACCTTAAGATGGCAGCAATAGAGAAGGAGAAGTCTCTGGAGTAGCGTTCTACCATAGGAACAAACTTGAATATCCGCTACAGTACAAACTAGACAAACGATGCTCCAACAATCAAGCAGAATAATTTGCAATTTTGAAGACGCTGGAAAAAATTGAAAATATTGAAATCATGGAGGACAGTAACAAAAGTGCAGCAATATATACAGATAATAAAGTTATAATACATTCTTTAAATAACTACAAACATCACAGTCATCTAATATAATCAATTAGAAGAAAAGTAATAACTTTAGAAAAACAATACTGGACTATAGAAGTAGAATGGCAATGAAACCGTAGACCAAGTGGCCAAAAAAAAAGAAGCAATTAATATAAATGAAGAAATAGATCACTATAATAGAATTCCAAAGGGCATCATTATAAAAATGTTAAGAAATAAGTCTAATAAATTGGGAAAAGCAATGGCATAATACTACCAATGGTCCAGAAACCAAAAAAACAAAAAAACTTTTATAACGTCGCAGAAAGTTTGAAACTAAGAATAGAACTAACAACAAATTTTACCACAATGTTAACAGGACACTGAAAAATTAAGGCATATTATTGCAGATTTCAAATCATGGAAGATCCAAACTGTCTCTGCAATGGAGGTGAACAAACAACCGACCACATCACAATGACTGCAGCAAACTGGAGGAGGAAAGGAAATTATTTAAGAAAAATAATTCTAAGAGGAGCATGGCGACCAAGTAAAACAGAAATAGTACAACAATACTTCAAAGAATATATTCAATGTGTAAATGCTACTGATCTAGAAAAAACATAATTCAGGAATTGTACAATGTAAATTACATATTTGATGTAGAAATTAGAATGTAAAAGGTTCTATAGTACAGAAAAACAAACCAAACATGTAGTATTGCTTATTGTAATGGAACGTGTGGAACAATAAAAGGTAACAAAAAAAAAAGCCACACACACACACACACACACACACACGAGTCATGAATCCAAGACTGAATCAATCTGTGCCCCTTTGCATGCCGAACCGAATTGGGAAGCACTAAAATTGAAAAATGAAACTCGGTATTTATATGGTAAACATTTCGTTAAAAAAATCAACACAGAATTTTTTTTGTTATTGCTCCATTTATACCCCGCCTTTAATTGCAATGGTCACATCGGGGCCTTTGGAACATACTGCCTATCGGTGATTGTGTTAACTCGTATACAGTAGTCATTGGAAAAAATTCCCACCGCCGCCGGGAATCGAATCAGGGACCATTCACAGAGCAGGCAGGTGCTCTACCAACTGAGCTACAGGCCAGCGAACATAGAGATTTGTTTATTACCGTAAAGACAAATTTGTGAGTTGTATCATCTACTTTTAATTGTATAGCAAACACCTGAAGTAAAATTAGACATAGTTTCTCATAAACGTGCTAAGAAAGTTACATCCTAATGTGAAGAATCATTATTAACAGCGATCGTAAAAGCCTTCACAGATAATTTATAGTTAATCAGCACTAAATCTTTCAGTGTGTCTTAAATATAAATTCCAGTATGCTTTCTCCCTTTGTAAAGAAAATATCTTAATATAAACTATCGTGTTCATTAAATGTGCGCCATAAAGTTCTCAAAACAATGAGCTATTGTTTTCTAACTTAATTAGCTTCAACATCAATAGACCGCCTGTGTTTCAAAGGCGCTAGTGGTCTGTAGCTTTATAACGTACAGAAATCGGGAGAAGAAAACGCATCCACAAAAACGTTTTGTCTTCATTAAACTGTCTCGTTGTTCCTCCTTTCCATTGTGCTTTTGTTGGGTTATTTGGTTTTGTGAGCAGCATCTATAAAGCGCAACATACTATCGGGCCTGTTTCCGTTCCTTTCTGAGGCAAGTAGCGGTTTATCAGATATTTCTGAAAATCCAATTGCAGCAGCATTGTTTCAGCAGGGGCGCAGGGGAAGCTCTGATTTTTATATGAAAAACGCCTCCATGTACAATACTGAGTAACGAACACGCTAAACCTAGATTTAACATTTTCCTTAACGCTTTGAAACATGTTTTGCTGGAATTATGTTTTAAGAACAAAATACACGCTACATTAGTATCTCTTTTTATAAAACATCTGGTGTAATACATTCACATTACTTTCCCTACCCTCCATCTTTTATTAGTGGGTATACAAAGTATTTTTACTTAAGCTTATTACTTTCACTAATACGTATAGTAAGTAGAAATATTGCATTTCACGTAAAAATTCGATATTGAGATTTCACCAGAAACACAGTTATGAAGCCCCATAATGCAAAAAAAGCATTTTTAAAAAAAGGCCCGTGTGTGTCTGTGAACAGCGTAACTCAAAAACGAAAAGTCGGATAAATACCAAACTTGGTATTTAGGTTCAGTATCCTTAAAAGATGCGACACGAAGATTTTCAAGAAAATCCCCCCATTCCAGACTACCCTTTACATGGAACCTTTTTCGAAGTTTTTTCCTCTCAAAAATGGCACATACGATTTTGATCAAAATATTATATTTTAAAACACTCATGGCAAATGAAAGGCATATCTAGAATTTTCTGGAAATGTCACCAAAAGTCGTCTTCATTCTGAATGAATTTTGCATAACTGGTAAACCGTAAAAGATAGACAAAATTTTACCACAAAACACACAGTTTATGTCATATACATTGTTTGTGTGCAGTGAAGCATTTCCAGCATATTCCTTGTTATTTGTTTGAATTTTCCAATACTTAATACTTTTACTCAAATGGGAATTCCTTATTCGTTTTGTTTTTCTTTCTTTTCTTTTTGTATGTCCTGGACATGCAAAGAAAAGCATAGCAACCAGCTCTTAAAATATTTGACTATCGCTTAAAGCCTACCATATTCCCCTTGCACCTACAAGAGAATTAGCAATAAGATCGTTTCTGCAAATTTTTATCTCGATTAATATGAAATAAATGGAGAATAAGAGTTTGTAAAAATAGTGTGTCCAAGAGTACAGAAAGTCACGTGAGTGTAACACATCAGAATTTTTTTTATGTTCTTGATGCAAAGAGAATTACATTTTACACATAGCGACCAGTTCTAAAAATATTTCACATGTTTCCAAAAATACTTTTTTTTGGATTCAGGAGACCTCAAAACATGTATTTCCAGTGAAATCTCGGTATCGAATTTTTCAGTGGAATGCAATAGGCATACGCCTCTCTCTCTCTCTCTCTCTCTCTCTCTCTCTCTCTCTCTCTCCATTATTATTATTATTATTATTATTATTATTATCATAGCTATTTTAAAACTTAATCAGACAAAAACTTGGGTATTGTTTTATTTGACTGCTACTACCAACAATAAATATTTACTGGAATGCCTTCGAATTACATAATACTATGCAATATTCGTTTTGTACACAGAACAGTCAATTGCTTAAAGAAGAAGAAAGAACATGTTTGTAGATTAAACAAACTATCACGTAAAAAATGTGATGCGTTGCATTCAAGTGACTTTTTCTACTCTTCCACAAACTAACCGAGCGAGGTGGTGCAGCGGTAACGTGTGCGATTCACATTATGGAAGCCCAGGATTTGATCCCCGGCGAACACTCCCTATGACCCACGGGTTTCCTCCGGTTCGGCAGGCGAATGCTGGGGTGTTTCATCTTCTACCATGACTTTCCTGCAGTCATTACCTTCCTTATCATCTCTTTCAGGGTTGCAGGATCAGGCGATGGTGTCCGGGCGGATTGCGGCTGGGCGGTGGATACGCGCTAAAGCTATAGATTTTTAAAAGTGGTCACTATATGACGGCTTTGAAATTCCATGTTCCTTATGACTACGAGAAAAGACAATTAGCAACTTTCACCTGAAGAAAAATTCTTCTCAATGTTCCGTTTGAATTTTAAGTGGACTTAGGTGTCAATAAACATAACATAGATAGCATAATTTGTAAACTTCATTTAAGTAAATAGTGGATCAAATGTGTATTTTATTATTATTATTATTATTATTATTATTATTATTATTTTGTTTCCTCCGTGGTGTAGTGGTTACCATGTTACAGTCTATTTACTGAGGTTGCGGGTTCAAACCCGGCGGAGGGCGATGCATTTTTTTCGGGCATAAAATTCCTTAGTATAGCTTCCTTCGGAAGGAACGTAAACCCAGTGGTCCCGTGTTGTAGATTTACGGCACGTAAAAGACCTAAAGTCCGATAAAGAGGTCTCTGCGCAAAATTACCGGCCTTTTACGCCCAATATAGAATGGGACGCTAAGGATCACAGCAGTTAAAGAGCGTTCAGAAATAAAACTCATTTAATTTAAATGTGTATTTACTTCTAATAGTAGCTTTTGTACTGTTTTAAGAGGTGCCCCGGCAAACCTGGGATTTCATCCAATTTAAGAATTCTGAATTCATGGCAATACGTTTAAAGTAACAAGTATAGCATATCCTTCAGTCAGGCTGCAGATAATGCATATTACGTATACTAACTTTTAATATCTGTTGGGTAATAGAACCCGGTCTCTCGCATAACAAACGAGAACACAAATCATTACCCACGCTGTAACAGTTTGGAATGGGAGTCTATAAACACATTAACAAGGTTTCGTCCATTGCCCCGAATTCTATTATGGTTGTATTCCCTCTTCTAATGGCTATGACAACGAAATAAAAATAAAAAATAGCGGATTTATTTCCTACTGCCCGTTTTCAGTTCATTACGTATACCTATTTCACTGCAGTATTTCTTTAGCTGAAAAAGGTCCCAAGACTTCAGTGTGTGCGGAAATATTCAGCTGCAACCTCGATACGGAGGCGCTTTATTGTCGCCATCCTTAATTTTTTACCGATTTCTCTAAAAGTTGAAAATTTAGAGACAGTCTCCATCCAAACTACTGATAATGTTGTACCGACTCCAATGAAATTTTAAATGTATCGATAAATTTTCTTCATACACCTACATATAAAATTGAATTCCGTACAACGATGTGCGTAAAACGTAGTAACATGAGAAATGCACATTTGTGTTTCTGTAATTTATAAATATATTCTTGAAGAATGAGGCTTCCTTCGCACAAGACTTAAACGTGTCCAACATTAAAGCACGCATAATTCACATATGAAGATAATTCCTCCCATTCGTTTTAAACACGTCAGATGTAACTCTTCCAAAATCTTTGAAAATCTGTTCTCATTGAACCAAGGGCCACAGTGCTTACTCAACTCTTTTCACAAAAGCAAGAGGAAAAAATTGTCTAGTGTGAAACTGAAGAATTTGGAAGCAGATAATTCACTCACTTCGATGGCACCATTTTGTGGCAGTAATTTGTATCACAATAATGTAAATGCCAGAGTGATTGTAGTGTAAATAAGCATTATTGTATGACATTGATTTGAGATGTTTGTTAATTATAAGCATTGTTAGGAAATAAGTTTACACGGCCTCACTGAAACTGACATTAAGAGCGGGTAACAATGAGCGAGGGGGTGAGTTGTTTATCAATTATTAGAGACAAGCAAATGACGTCAGATTGGCGCGCTTTTCTTAGAAATGGCGGGAATATCTTCTTTAGAGCATATGTTTTCGTAATTTTGATTGGATATAAAAATAGACGCTAATGTTGGCGCGTTTTATTAACCAATAGCAGTTCGGTTATAATCTTTAGGCATATCGGGTGAGAGAGTATAAAAAGCTAAAGCCAGAGGCAAGTATTGCCCAGTTCAACAGAATCATCCACGCATTACACGTCGCTGTGTCCAACAGAATCATTCAGAAGTTAAAAGTCGCGTAGTTCATCAGAATTGTTCGCGGGTTACACGTCGCGTAGTTCAACGGAAACATACTTAAAGTACACGTTACGCAATTCTACAAAATCTCTCGCGTCGTAAAGTTAGTTATAAATGTGAAATACGCGAATTAATAAAGTGCGGCAAATAAGTCATTATAATAACATTAGAAAACATAACAGTTTCAGTCTGGCGTGTATCAAAAGATATGTGAAATGAATAAAGTGTGACGGCAATAAAAGTGTAAAAACAAATTCTTATATCAGTGTTATCTTTGAGTAACAACTCATTTCCGTTTACACACTCTGTTCAAGAGATGCCTGACCGAGAAATAATAGCTAGCCGGAGGACAATGAACCCAACATTCAAAGTAATAAAAAACAATAACAGGCGCTCAGAAATAAGATAACATGAAGTGACCGCGACAAATTGGCTCCCATAGTGTTGCAGATAAACATGAAGTATCCTCCAACTACTAACAAATATTCTACTTCAAATTGGCTCCCAAACGTGGGGCTAACAAATATCCCACTCCAATTTGTTACGAATATGTCACTGAGAAAAACACGGACGTCTTTTTCCCAGCGAGGGGTGCAACATCATGACGTCATGTTATTTCCTATTGTAGAGTAGTACGATGTTATACATTCATATTTGGCAAACCACAATACACATTTAATTTGTTGACGAGTTGTAAATGCCACATTGTTTATTTTTAGTTGTTGCTAAGCTACACTACGTGATCAAAAGTATCCGGACACCTGGCTGAAAATGACGTACAAGTTCGTGGCGCCCTCCAGTAATGCTGGAAGTCAATGTGGTGTTGGCCCAACCTTAGCCTTGATGACAGCGTTCACTCTCGTTGACATACTTTCAATCAGGTGCTGGAAGGTTTCTTGGGGAATGGCAGCCCATTCTTCACGGAGTGCGGAACTGAGGTGAAGTATCGATGTAGGTCGGTGAGGCCTGGCACGAAGTCGGCGTCCCAAAACATCCCAAAGGTGTTCTATAGGATTCAAGTCAGGACTCTATGCAGGCCATTCCATTACACGGATGTTATTGTCGTGTAACCACTCCGCCACAACCCGTGCAGTATTAACAGGTGCTCGATCGTGTTGAAAGATGCAATCGCCATCCCCGAATTGCTCTTCAACAGTGGGAAGCAAGAAGTGCTTAAAATATCAATGTAGGTCTGCGCTGTGATCGTGCCACGCAAAACAACAATGGGTGCAAGCCCCCTCCAGGAAAAACACCACCTCCTCCGAATTACATGGTTGGCACTACATAGGCTGGCAGATGACGTTCACCGGACATTCGCCATACCCACACGCTGCCATCGCATCGCCACATTGTGTACCGTGATTCGTCACTCCACACAACGGTTTGCCACTGTTCAATCGTGTAATGTTGACGTTCCTTACAACAACGAGGCGTCTTTCCTGCGTGATGTGTGGCTTACGAGCAGCCGCTCGACCATGGAATCCAAGGTTTCTCACCTCACGCCTAACTGTCATAGTACTTGGAGTGGATCCTGATGCAGTTTGGAATTCCTGTGTGATGGTCTGGATAGATGTCTGCCTATTACTCTTTACGACCCTCTTCAAATGTCGGCGGTCTCTGTCAGTCAACAGACGAGGTCGGCATGTATACTTTTGTGCTGTGCTGTACATGTCCCTTCACGTTTCCACTTCACTATCACATCAGAAACAGCGGACCTAGGGATGTTTAGGAGTGTGGAAATCTCGGGTACACACTTCTGACACATGTGACACCCAAACACCTGACCACGTTAGAAGTCCGTGAGTTCCATGGAGCGTCCCATTCTGTTGTTTCACGATGTCTAATGACAACTGAGGTCGCGGATAATGAGTACCAGGCAGTAGGTGGCAGCACAATGCACCTAAGATGAAAAACGTATATTTGTGGGAGTGTCCGGATACTTTTGATCACATAGTGTACTTCTTTTGCTTCTATGCAATGTCAAAGACAACACAACTAATCTTCTAGAACATATTTAGAAATTAAAAAAGAAAAAGAAAAGTAATTATCATGCCGCAGCGTTTTTATCTCATGCAATTCCAAACTTATACAGTACACGTGAATAAAATTTGCAGCAGCTTATAGTGAACGGGTAGTAGATCAGTTAACATCAAGAAAGTATTCATAAGCAAGTTTAATTTAATTTGGTAATTGTTTAACTGTGAAAATTTATGCTATTATTATCCGTAGAACCGTTATTTCTACCCTCCCATTTCGGAATAGCAACTTCAAATTAAGTTCCATATACAGTATAATTATTCACTATTGTGGGCGAGAAACTTACGTCACTTATTTTTCCTTCTCAGCAGCTTCTAAAGTCTGTTGTAAATTTACAGCAGAATGTTCTTCAAAATTAGAAAGCTCTTTAGCGAGTACTTTCCTAACAACAGAAAAGCACAACTATACTAATCTAACAGACTCGTATTTACATTATATTTTTGTCTGAAAAGTAGGCTACTGTGTTTTCCTAAGAAGCTACGAATATAGATTAGCATATTTACGCCTGCAACAATGCGTAATCTGAAATGCTACAAGGCTTATCAGCTCCAGTGCAGAACACATTCAAATTTTCCGCTCTTGTGAAAACATTTCCCTTCTTCGTTCCCTTCCCCTTTGTCGGGAAGTTGAATCCGAACATCCTTTCTACTTGACAAAGAGAAAATCTGGATGTTCACGCTACATTTCCTAGATATTCTTGGCTTACTAACAATGCTTGTAAACATTTCTGAAACATCTACAGATTTACAGCTGCAAAGAATCTGCTCCCAAGGTACAATGACAAACTCCTTTTCAGCGGCAGAATAGTTATGATGATAAATCGCAAGAGTTTCTTTGGCGTTGGTTATCAATACAAACCCTAATAAGCTATTCTATATCTATGCATATATGTACCGAAAAACGAAATTTGTACTCAAGTTGGATGCTGAGCTGATTATAAGAATGAAATTTAAGCGGAAATTGACATCTTGCTTCTAGAATGTACTTTTTGAAAGTTGCTGTGATGTCTTTTCCTTGCACTACAACATGCCGTTTTGTGTTAGATAATTTATGACTGACGATAGTTTGTGAAGACAGAATATGGCCACACTATGTGATCAAAAGTCTCCATACAACCAACCAACTGCATCTAATTTTGCTCAAGAGTCCATTCCAAGTACCAGTGTCTCTTGCCTTTATGGCAGCCTTCACTCTCACTGGCTTATTTGTGATCAGCAGGGCTCGAATTTTGATGACCTAAAGTGTTTGAAAATATGTAAAATAACCATTAAAATAGTATTAATTGCAGTAAATGATCTTAAACTGAGAATTGTTTAATTTATAAACATTACCACACAGAAAGCTATAAATTAATTTATACACGAGTATAAAGCAGAAAAGGAATAATTTAGTAATTAATTGAATATATATTGTTCCATGCTCTTGTTTGAATAATCTAAAAAGAAAATTGTTTTTGAAGTAGGTCTTGCAAAACTGCAGCATTTTAATTCTTTCGAGTTCTCAGATTATACAACCATAGCGAACGAAGAAGAATTTACAGCCCATGATACGACATAACGACAAGCACAACAGCAACCTGACTGTACGCAATCTTAACGCAAAAAAGGGAAAGCTGAACTGTCTCATCCCTAGTTAAGATATGAATTCATAACTGTAATGATAAGTTTCTCCTGACAATAACTACCCCTCCACCCGCAAGCAATCCTTTGCAGATTAACTGTCGTCCTCCGTGGACTAGTGGTACCGTGCTAGCCTCTAGTCCCCAAGGTCGCGGGTTCAAACCCGGCGGAGGGCGATGGATTTTTTCGGGCGTAAAAATCGTTAGCACGGCTTCCTTCGGAAGGGAAGTAAAGCCGGTGGTCCCGTGTCGTAGATTTACGGCACGTAAAAGAACCTCAAGCCTGATAAAGAGGCCTCTGAGCAAAATTACAGGTGTTTCACGCCCAATATAGAATGGGACGCTAAGAACCATAGTAGTTAAAGAGCGTCCATAAATAAAACTAAATTTTTTTTTTGCAGATTAACCATTAAATAAGTTACCCCCCCTCAAGAATGCGAGTAAAGGCTGTACAAAGGTACCCTTATTACTCAGTTGAATAGTGAAACTTCTGATACTTGAAAAGTTGTCCTTACGTAAAATGTCAGATATAAAATTCTTTATATACTCGATGTAAATGCAAGAAAATTGTTAAATAAAGCCACAAAGGGCGACAAAACTACTTAAATTGAAATAAAATGCAGTAAACGTGAAAATGGCAAAAATAACAATGAATACGCATTTTCCTAATATGGAACCAAGATAAGGATTTATGTACACGTTAGCAATGCAAATCATGCAACAATTAAAAGATGAAAGTTATCAGAATCCGGGCCCTGGTAATAGGAGGCTGAAAATTTCCTGCGGAATGACAGAGTATTCTTCGCGGAGAGTTGCAAGTAAACAGGTTCTAATGCGGGTATTTCTTGGCATCCAATAAATATTATATTGGCTTCAGCTAAGAACTCGGGGAAAGCTACTCCATTATTTGACATACAAGACTGCGTGCAATATGAACGAATGCTCTGTCGTAATACATACAATTCTCACTAGAGAACTTAGACAGCAAGTTAACGGTTAAAATACATGTATTTCTGTAGCCTACTGACGTGAACAGTAAGAAACATTTTCCATGAAAAACTGGATCATACTGTACTTTTCCAATCTCCAAAAGTCACACGTGATAGATGTCGCTTGTTACGTACTCTCCAAACTTCTTCCTTAAGAACGCCAAATGCAGCGTAGTGATTCATCACTTCAAACATCTTTAATGTTCCAGTGACAATGGTCCATGAGTCCTTTGAGGAGGCGCCTAAGAATTGTCCTTATGAAACTGAGTAGTTGAGGAAATATCCTTTTCTTTTCGAATGTCCGAACACGATGCCATACATAATGTTCATTTGGGGTCATTGTTAGACAGAAAATGGTGGGTTTTATTTGTCTTGTTTCGTCCTTTAGGCATTTTTCTTGCTTATTGGTCCTTTTTATCCTTTTTTAGGTCTTAGTGACTTTTTTCTGTAACTTCACCTTCTTTCGGCTAGAGTTTTGCTGCCCTTCCTCTTAGAACAGACAACAATTATCTATTAAGATTAACATAATCTAAAAAATATGACTGAAACAAGCATTTTATTCACAAAGTTTTTTGCACTGTATGTTTTGCACCATCAGAATTTATGAATACTTACACTGCCAGCAATGTTCAAACTGAACTGCCTGTCAAAACAAACTCAAGTAATCTTATCACCATGTTCTTAAGTGCACAATCATCTCAATCGAAACAGACGAAATATATATGTTAAGTTTAAATACAGCAATACAACCAACAGTTTTGTTTGTTTCCCATATACATTTTATAATAGTCTGCCACTGCACATAAGAAGTCTACCTACAATTTAAGAGACGAATGAGGCATTACTGCTGGCCAATTCAATATACAATATTAATGAACTTTATCAAATAACGTCTTATTCTATTTTGTGATATTCTTGGTAAACTATTACTGTATTTTATACGGCAAAGAGGCAATAAATAAATATCGATCATATCAGTTGGGTGCTATATGATGAATTAAGTGCACTAATCTTTCAGTGCAATATGTCTGTATTAATATACAGGGTGGACCATTTAAGTTAAGACTGTACAAATATCTCCAAAACTAAGCGTTGTAGAAAGAAATGTCTTTGATAAAAGTTTCTTGATATTGTGGGGGAAAGTAAATGTCATTAGTCGTGTTTTGTTTTGAGGACGTCATGATAGTCACATTAGGGTAAATTAATTTTTTTAATGAGGCCTACAATTAGTGTCAAATTAAATTTTATGAAATACTATTAAACTTCCAGTTGTTTCTCAAGCCATGGAAAGAGTAACATTTTGAAAGTCAGTATCTAACCATCATTTTTTAAGCATCTGACTATCCCTATATGCATTGTACCTATAACGAAATATTAATGAAACTATGTATGCAAACGTTTATCTCCATTAACTTGAAGTAGATAGAAGAATAAGCTTTTGCAGGAATAGTTTGCAGAACCTACATAAAAATAAACGATTGTGGGTAGAGAAAGTCATGTGAATGTAACACATCATACTTTTTCACCGTTGCATCCGTAGCATATTGGAATTAATTGCTCTTCCACACAAGCCGTGAGTAGGACAGGGTTGGAAAGGTAGAATCAGACGACTGAAAATTCAATGCGAAGCCGAAATTTCAGCCTGACGGAAACCGGAAGATCCGTAGTTGAAATCGCAGCTACATTAAATTTTTCAGTCCTCTGATTCTACCTTTCCAACCCTGTCCTACTCACGGTTTGTGTGGAAGAACAATTAATTGACCTAATAGTGGTTAAACTATGAAGCCCGGGACTTAAGCACTTACGATATTGTAAGTCGCCATTCGGGTACGTTGTCTTAAAATAATTTGAGATCTCCTTGTGGTTTATCAGGGAAAATGAGAGCCAGTTGGGGAATTTGATGTACCGGCATGCTGCCATGGTAGCTCAGTTGGTTGAGCACGGACGGAAACCAGAAGAACTGTGGTACAAATTCTAGCTATGGCATTGAATTTTTCAGTCGTCTGATTGGACCTTTCCATAGCAAATTGTTTATTGACAGGGTACCATAATCCAAAAGGGCGTATTTTGACCACGGAATTTCCTTGAGATTCGAGCGTTTAAGTATTACTTTTTCTTCTCAATTTCACTGTTTAGGCAGCATCACACTTGTCTCCAGCTTTTCCTTGGTCGCTTCGATCTCTTCTTCTCGACGTTTAATTTAGGCGTACTTTTGTTTTCCACTCTTAGCAGATACTCAGTTCACTTGTGTCTATTATTTTAATATTTATTATTATTATTATTATTATTATTATTATTTTATGCATTGTTGTACATCGTTTCAAGTTCCTAAGAAATCTAGTTTCTGCCGCTTGGATTTTATTTGATTGAACGACTGAAGTGGCTCCGCGGTAACGTATGCGACTCGCATTCAGGAGGCCCCGAGTTCAAATCGACCGAAGATTTTTTTTCGCGGTTTTTCTTGATCGCTAGGCGAATGCTGGTTTGGATAATTTGATCAGCGAATTTTCCCATCATGCCTTTCATCACTACATTTCATTTCTTTCTACTTCACCGCCCTATCAGAAATTTGACTGAGGCTTATAAGACCTTGGGAGAGTAGTCCTACAAAAAGGAGGGCTCTGTGTGTGTGCGCGCGCGAAGATTTTTGAGAAAATCCCCCACCCCAAACTACCCTTCACATGACATTATTTTTCGAAATTTTTTATTTTCTAAAAAATGGCTCTAAGGATTTGATTAAAATAACATACATAACGATATTTGCATGACAATTAAAATGCATATCTTGAATTTTCTGGGGATAGCCTGTGAAATCCTCTTCATTTGGAAGGCGTTTTGTAGAATCTTGTATAACTGGTAAACGTTAAGCGGTTGACGAAAACATACCACACAAAAAATGTAGATCTCTTTAAAACACAGAATTTATTTCAAATTACTCTTTTGTAGTATCTGCCATTTCCAAGATATCGTTATTAATGATTCAATTTGTTCAATATTTTCTCATTTTTTTTTAAATCCCATCGATTTTCAGTTTTTTTCTCACGATTGCATAAACCAGTTGTAATCTTAAGCATATAGCGTCCAGATCTTAAACATTTGATTATCGCTGCTCTCTTTGTATCCTAACGAAATTTGTAATGTAGCTATTTATGCAAAGGTTTATTTGGATAAAAATGTGATAGATAGAAAAATAAGCTTTAGTAAGAATAGTTTGTATACTCACTAATAAACAATAGAGGGTAGATAAAGTCATGTAAATGTATTACATCAAATTTGTTAAACTTTTTTCACAGCCAAAATATTTGAAATCAGATACCTGTTCCAGAACGTTATTTTCTATTAGTACAATATTTGATACTGATCTGATTAACAACCATATTTTTGTTTAGTTAACAGAAATTTTAAAATTTTAGAATAATTGTTTTACTTCTATAGGTATTAAAGATTGTTTTAGAGCAACTACTTGCTTGACATTTTGCTTTCGTTACAAAGTTTTCCACTGTTTACAAGAACATCCAGAATATCGTGTTTTCAAAGCGAAGGATAAATATATCATTTGGTATACTGAACAAGCTGCGAGGATAAGGCGAAGACGTGCTGAGAACCCAATCCATAAAATAAGGAAACGGCAGGAACGAAGGGTTGCCATTTTCTTCCCTTCATTATTTATTTAGCAGCTGAAATGCCGTTAGCAAGAACTCTTCCCACCGTGAAATGGTCGGAGCCGCTTCCTTCTTTTTGTCCGTCATTGCCGCCCGCGACCAAAAGGATTGCTGGACAAAGAAGAGGCACAGGAAGAGGGCAAACAAACAGCACAGGAATTAAAAACCACGCTTTGTTTGAAATTCGAGGAAAAGCAATCTCAGAGGAGCAGCTAAAACACAGTGCTATTGTAAAGAGCAATATGGATTGATGTTTATGATTATAATGGGTAAAAACAGCATAGGTTATAGTCTCTCTGAAATGAGGGGCTTTGTGCTCTTTTGAGCTATTCTTTGTGTTGTATTCCACTAGAAGCGTCATTATTACGCATGTTTGAAACCATGGCCATATGATGAATGAATATTTCTATGTATGATGAAATATGCATTTATTAAGAAGAAAAAAAACAAGTTGAAAGCTCCACTTTTACAAAGGTTGTAGCTTTTCTTTTCCTGAGCAAATGGTAGAATGTAACTGAATTTTAAATGCAATTATTTTAACTATCGTAACAAAAAAGGAGAGAAGTTCACCTGCATGGAAATCAGCTGCCGAAGAAAAAAGGTAACTGGATTTTAAATGCGGTTATTTAAACTATCGCAATAAAAGAAAAGTCCTGAATACGAAGCAAAACTACAGAAAAGTTAGACTAATTAATGAACTTCTGAAATTTGTTCGCATTTTATGATTGAAGAGTCCTTGCTATACATGCAAGGAAGAAACCGCAAACGAGTCAGAATGAATACGCGACATCTTGTTCGTGTATTGAAACCCCTTAAAAGTATGCATAAATGTATAGCGAAACTTGTCCGTAAACTGAATTTTCGCAATGACGTCAGGGGCAGAAAAAGTATCATTTAACCGATTTCTTGACCTATTAGTGTAAAGTAGACCATGGTCGTGTAGAGTTAACAATGAATTACAGTGACATTGAACAAAATGAGTATAAACTGAAAGAAAAAAAAACAAGAGATAAGTGTAATACGTGAACTATATTTTATATACTATTAACAGCAAACGACTAGCATACAGACTGTGTAGCGGAACCTTAGAGTGTATATTTTTTCCTTTTATGCAAGTTTTCTGGTTGTTAATAATTTCGCTGTATGTTATAATTCCACATGTTTATTTTCCTATACTTTATTAGTACAAAAGTCTTGCCCTAATGTAAACTGTGTGTTCATCTACAATAACATACTCTATCCTTCTGTCGCTAGCTTTTAATGCACTACTGAGAAACAGCAGATGCGAATAAAAGTAAAGCTACTTGATGCCTCATAGCAAGGCAGAAAACCGGGGAGAGAGGGACTCATTTGCACGTAATCTGGTGGTGTTCGCCAGACTAGAAGTCTGCAACGTTTCGTGCCAACCCTGGGGCTTAGGCCAGTTTCGGTCCGGCCCGCGGGCCGGATTCGGGCTTAATTTGGGAAAGTTTGTCGGGCTTGGGGTTGAAAATAAAAAAGAAGAAAAATTAATTTTTAGTGCACGCTCTCTAAAACAGCTACATGTCGGACTGTAAACACGCCTAGGCCGCTAATGACGCCATGGAAACCTTTGGTGGCGTAATGAACAAAATACAGATTGCAGTGATCACATCGTCGTTCACAAGAGAAACGCTGCTCACCTTGCACCAGTCTAAATGCAATAGACTCCTCATAATGCTGTCGAGATTTTGCTGGCAGCAGCTCGGATTGAAATTTCCTCGGGATTTTCACTAGTGTTGCTGATTAAAAACGAGCGCTCAAAGTAAGCACTGCCATCTACATTCGCATCTCGTATTCTTATGGACTTGGTCTACGTTTCCTAGGAGATGTTGGTGCGCTTCATAATGTAGATTTCAGGCGGCTGTGAGAATATTTCAACACATGAGTGAATATGCTTTTTATATTTACACAGTACTTATACTACATTTATTTATTCAACACTTCGTAATTAGAGAGCTTTTACTAAAAACTATTGTATGCACTATGTACGCAAAAGCTTATGTGGACTAATCCAGTATTTCGGAATCGGTTTAAGCCCTGTCCGAAATACTTAATTCGTCCGCTAAAGCCTTATTTCGCGTACTTGATACATAAATAGCTATTATCGAATTCAAGAAACGTGTTACTGTCTTGTAACGTATAACATTTTAATAAAAATCATTAGTACCATTTTTTAGAAAATCATTACGAAAAATGTTCCATGTATAGGAAAAATAAAGACAAAAAATGTACTACTTAATTTAATTATTTAATTGCGTATTACATTTTTGTTTTGTCCCTAATGTTGAGATGGCCGGAATAGAAAATTATCATAGCACGCTGACATCCATAGATGTAGTAACGTTAGTAAAAATAAATAAATGCCTCTTCGCCTGTAACATTACAACAGCACGGGGCAGCCAACTCCGCCTCCTTCCGTTCTCCCACACTAAGGATTCCTGGGCAGAGTGCAGTAATAGGGGCGGCATGTTGTCAATGCAAACCAATATGCTGTCAAAATGCCGCTTGCTACATGGTTTCGAGGACCTCAGTCGCCAATATTTCTGTAAAGTGCATCCTCAATTGGTCCTAAGGACCTGAATGCATCCCTTACCAAGCCTTTCAGCAGGGAAATAATTCCAATGCCGGTACCGGAAATCAAACCCGAGTTCCTTAGCGTCTAGGTAGCAGCGCTTCATGGATATTATAATAATAATAATAATAATAATAATAATAATAATAACCAATAACTTCAATTTCGGCCCGCGCAGGTCCCTACGCCAGACGCGATGATTAAGTACAACAGACGAAATCACTAATATGTTCAACCTCGGAACTTAAATGTAGCACATATGCTCTAAGTGCCCCCCCCATTTACTACTATTTTGATTACAACCTCCCCTGACTTAACACGGAATTCTCTAAGAGATAGTGACCTTAAACTGAATGTTTTCCAAAATTTGTAGAAGGGCTTATCTTAGAGCGTTAATAAGGAGGGGACATCATCTATCTTACACAACCCAAATGGATTGTGGATGATCGTGGCATGATACTAAGTTCCTCCAACTACTAAGTACGTGTCAGAGAAGTAAAAAGCTCTCCTTGCCTAAGCCGTATGCCTTCCTTTGCAATACGGAGAAAAAAAAAGAATAATCGTAGCTAGTTCTGTCTACAATAGTTGACATCTTTATTCGAGATGTTGTCAATTTTCGGGCACTGCACATTAAGAATCGGCGGTGGCAGCAAAGACAAGTAAATACAAATTCGAATCTTACTCTTGGTTCGAATACTGACTTTTTCTTCGAAGTAATAAAATTTATAAGAGTATGGAAGACAAATGTTAGGTGCGCAGTGGGTCTGTGTGCCACAGAAGCGTTTGATGACATGGGACCAGGAGCGTTATTTCAGTTTCTCCTTGGAGGATGGGTAAGATTGCCTGAAGCAGTTTGTCGAACTTTCATGTAAATTTTAACGGCACATTTTCCTAAAAGAAGTACCAAGTGAGATGGCTCAAGCGGCAACATCTGTGGCCCGCATTCAGCAGATCTCCGGATTTTTCATGGTTTCCCCGGGGTCGACAGGCGGATGCTGGGGTGATTTCTTCTCTACCACGATTTCCTTTCTGTCATTTCCCTTTCATTCCGTTTCCTTCTCATTTTTTAGGTGTGATTCTAGGTCTCGTGGTGTATGGCGGTGCCGGACAGATGGCGCGGATGCATGCTCACTGGAAAGAATACTCGCCGTGGACACCAGGTGGCGGTTCGACTAGTAGGTCGTTCATCGCCCTCTCTCTTCGGCACACGGATCTACGAGCTTGAAAATGTTAGAGACTTCCGTGCGTCTCTGTGGCCTGTCTGCCTTTGGCCTGTAGCCTCGCGTGTGGTTCCTTCACCTCATCCCTTCCTCCAAATGTGGTAGGCAAACAGATCCCCTTAGGTCGCGGTGCAGAGGTTCCCCCTCCGTTGAACAACCTATATCTAAAAGAAAGATAGAAAAATCTTTTATTTAATAAATGTGAAATATTTGTATTAAATGTACAGTTGTCATAATTTTTCTTTTGGTACAGCAATAATAACCAGTCCCTAATTATTTCCCGTAACTTAGGAGCGACAACTGATCTCCTGCCCCCCCTAAATGACGACCCTGCAGGGAAGAGAAAACGTTCGGTGCGATAGCGCGCGCTGATTCATTGTTGCCAACTATAGGGACATTTATGCTTTTTGGTAACCAAAGAACACAGTGGATTTCAAAAACTGGTAAAAATGCACGATTTGCCCAAAACTTTAAGGACAAAATCTGATGTGTTACACTCACATGACTCTCTCCACTATCGTTTATTTTTATATAGCTTCTACGAACTTTTTCTACAAAAGCTTATTTTTCTACCTACTTCATGTTAATTGAGATAAACCTTTGTTGCAGAAATACTTCCATTATACATTTAATTGAAGGTAGAAGGACGTTAAAGGGAACCGAATCGATAGTCAGATATTTAAAAATTGGGTCGCTAAATGCCGACCTTAAACTTCCATACTTTTTACATGACATCGCGAGAAACAACTAAATGGTGATAGCACTTTAAAATATCAAGGCATTGAAAAATTCAAATCAATAACAACGTATATCTCGGAAATGGCTTATTCACAAAAACGTTATTTGAAATAAATTGTGTGTTTTGAAGAGATCTGCATTTTTTTGTACAGTACGTTTTTGTCTAATTCTTATTGTTAACCAGTTATACAAAACTTCATCCTAATGAGGACTTCACAGGCTATTCCACGTAAAGGATAGCTTGAGGTGGGGGATTTAATTGAAAATATTCCTGTCGTATCTATGGAAAATCCTGAGTCTAAATACCATGTTTGGTATTTATCGATTTAGTTTTTTAATTGTCTTACTCACACACAATGAACCTTTTCTAAAAATGCTTTTTTTTTGACTCGGTGGGCCTCAAAACAGGTATCTCAGGTGAAGTTTCGGATTGAATTTTTGTGTGGAATGCAATACTTTCTCTAAATTGTTCAGTCCAGGTATTATTTCATGTTCATTTAAAGTTGGGGTCTCCAAGCTTTCCAACTTAGGGCCATACTGATTACTCCAGTAAGTTCAAGGGTTTTAATTTTCCTGGCATTATCTCTAACTTCTAGACTAGTCGCCGAGTACGCGAGACTTGTGTGAGAAAACATTCTCCAAAATGAAGTACACAAAGAATGTTTACAGATCTAAGTTAACCGATGAGCGTCTTAAATCTGTTTAATAATTGGTAAAAGTAAAATTGGTCCACAACTACAAACTATTGTCTGTGGAAAATCACAATTACATAAATCTCATTAGTATTAATTTTTTTTACAAGTGGACACCCCGCGGTTTCATTCGCGTTAATTTAGCTTTTCCATTCCTGAGGGATTTTCAAGATAAAAATCATATGTTTGATTTAGGATATATGCATTCGAAACATCAGTATACATACATATACGATACTCTTTTCCCAGACTTAACTACCGAGGGTGAAACCGCGAGATGTTCACTAGTTTATAACGTTAGTGGGATTCATTTCAACTATTTGCTAGTTATTACGCTAAGTTAAACTTTTTGTGTATTACACTTGTCATTAAGCTTTACTTAGCAAGTAAATAAAACCGAGCCATTATCATTCTATGTTTTTTTATGCAACTTATCACAGCAACAATAAGCCATTAGCTGTCGCGGGTCGGATTGATGACACTGTCGGGCCGGGTTTGGCCCGCGGGCCGTAGTTTGGAGACCTACGATTTAAAGCAATGTCATTGTAGGTGACTGAAATCCTATTTCAATCTGTTACTGCCAGAAACATAATATCTGCCAAGAAGTGGAGTCGCAAGGAAACGACGCTTTCTGACAAGCGAAAATGCGAATATATGAGGTTAGAGTAAAAATGAGTATAATAAAATTCACCTGTATTGTTGACCCTGTATTGTTTTACAGTAAGGAATATACCCAATTTCTTTCCTTAGAAGTAGGGACATTTAAGCATGTTTTTAGGGACAAAAACAAAACGTACTTGGCACTGCACCACTTTGACTGTTTCAAAACATACAGGCCGAGGATGATTTCTAACAACGCGTCGCGAAGTAGTACTTCCCACTTGAAAACCGTTATTTCCTGGGTTAATTCTTCGAGATTTCAAAAGTTGTAAGTGTAATAATGGAGAGGAATGAATTGGTTCGCCCTCATTACAATTTACTATCCCTACCTGAGTTTCAGTACTTCAGGCTGCAACAAGATTTCAAGCGTTGTGGAAAATGCACACTAGCATACCTCTGTTCCTAGGAAAAACCACGATAAACCCTAGTCGTGTTTGACGTAATGAGAAACTTACTCGCAACTCGTTTAATTCCTCCCGAATGTGAACCTCGGCTGTATCGTTGAAACATCTCGTTCCTTGTATCTTCTTTTAGAAGTTCTGTGATTCCACTCCCCGTCCTGTGAACACGTTATTGATCAGTCTATTTCGGGGACAAGGTATTTTTAAACCCTTTCTTTCCTCAGATTTACAAGAACGAAGTTTATCACAAAACTGTTTCAATTAAATGATACTTTTAACAGTAGAGACACCAGAATGTAGTTATCGGAAGCTTGAAGCGTATCCGTTCAATGCCTCAGTCTTTGCATAACATTGTCAGATTATACTTACGAGTTAACCAACATTTTTCTTCTTCTGCTCCAGAATTACACTAGAAGTGTCTGGGCTTCACCGCTTAATCCTCAATCTTCCCACATTTCTTCTGCCAATTTGAAGAAGTATTATTCTTTATTTAGTTTATTAACCTCATACTTGGGAAGCCAACTTGAGAAAATGTTTTGTTGTTGAAGTTGTTTACGTAGGAGTTTGCACCACGCTTTGGTAAGCCAATTTGAAGTTGAATTGTTCTCTACGTTGGAGTTGTTTATTTATTCAGCTCTACTTATGGACGTTAATTTGAAGTAGTTGTTTACGTAATATGCTGCTATGCATGAAAAGCTGATTTTGAAGATGTATTTTTGTTGTTAAGCTCCAAGTTAAAAAAAATATTAACTTTGTTATTAAATTGCTTCTATAGATAGTATTTACGTTTGTTTGCCTCGGCTGCGTCAGTATTGTTTTAGAGACACGTTTCTCTTAATCACGGCGTGGTGCGACAAGAATGTAGGCTTACACAGATTTTAAGTTTAAATTCACTTCGTTTTATTAATCCTTGACACAAATTAAATAGCACTACACTGATATCAAGAGCTGTGAGATTCTTTTATTTAATACTTGCACTTCTAATAACGCGTATAGTTAATTTTCGTTTCACACAAATACGTAACATTTCTCTAGAGAACACATCTTCCATCCGGTTAATACCAAGGTCTGCAGGTAATAGAACATATTTCAACCGTCCAAACCCGTAAGCTTCTGTATTTCAGGTCTCTGATTGTCTAGTCCTAGTCCAATAGAATAACTGAATTTAATTAAAGCTTTTTCTGGCTGTTGATTGGCTATTTTTAAACTATCACAAAATTTACATTATTGCTGCCCTAATCATGACTAGTAGTATTTAAAGTCTCAAACTCATTATTGCCTCAAGGTTACCTCATTGTTAGCAACTTCAAACTTATTATTCTCACAGCTCTTACATTATTAAATTACATAATGCATTCACATAACATTATTAAACATGCTTATAATAATATAAGCATTTGCAATGACTGTTACATACATTTAAAAAAATATTACATATATATTGCTTCAAGGCGGACTGTTATTGAAATTACATATTATATAATTTAATTGAAATTATTCAAGTGTTAAAAATACTGCCTCAAAGTGGAGTGTACGCCATCGTTTGTCTTGTAATCTTTTCTTCCGATATTCGCATTAAATATTCATGCTTCTTTGTGTTTATAACATTTTCTCTTATTGGTTCCATTCCTAATTCCTCTCCCGTATATATTAATTTCTTATTATATTATCTTGCACAAGAAAGAAATCCCTATGTTTGTACTAGTATTCTGTTTCCTTGAAATGTAACATTACGCTCCAATACAATTGTGGAAATAGCCATTACTTTACTTAATAAAAGTTTCCTTCTTTGTTTTGCTTTATGATTTTTTATGTTAGGAAAATTGGTTACCTATTATACACTGGGATTGTTTGTAAAACTTTTTGTCATTGTCCTGGTACTTTTTTACGCATATTTACAATTTGCACGCTGTTTTTATCCCAGTTTTAATAGATTTCTAGCAAAACGCTTTTAAATGTAGTTATGTTTGGAAATAGCGCGATTTTTCTTGTAGGTGGGTAAGCAAATCAAACTAAAGGAGCAAGGTCAGGTCCGTCGCAGAGTAGAATGCGCGCCATGTCTCCGATGTCGCAGCGAACTGATTATTGCATAACGCAAATGGTAAAGCCATCGCTAGTGATGTTTTACTCAATAAGATTGTCTTTTGTGCATTTTCATCAAAATGCATGAAAGTAAGTAAAACCAGAAAACTATTCTTTAATTTCGAACGAAACAGTGTTTTAACTTAAACGTTTACTAATTATGCACTTAATATAAAAACCAAATAAGTACATTTATTTTTGAAAAAAATATTTTTAAAAAATTCAGTGAGTTATTGAAGTTTTCAACGAAAACAAAATGAACCTGCTATTTCTGTTTGACAATTTAAGCAAATATAATAAAGCAAAGTAAGTAAAGAATTTTATTTAAACCTTTACATTCTCCAATTTTGTTAGGGAATTCTATTTCATCCGTGATAGTATTTTCCTCTTGGTTGATAAAATGATTCTTCAAATTGGTAAAGGCTAGGCGAGTTTCCAAATTAAATTAGCATCTTTTCGACACAATTTGTTCTAAGGTAAAAGTATTAGCAATACAGGATCCCTCCATCCAAAAGCCTGCCTGCTCTTTTATAAAATACAACTGGAGGTAGTTTGAAGCTATCTGTTTATGGAGGTTACTTATTTACATGGATTCGAGTGCGCAAAAATTATAATTACAAGTTCTACGTGTTGCTTGCTGATACCATTTTTTGGAATTACTTCTCAGAATTGCCCTGCTTCGATTCACACCCATTGAAAAATAAGCGTTGCCATAGCAGAGTGTAATTTACACATGTATGTCAACATGATGGACCAACATATCAAATATTATTCGTAATGTATACAAGACAAAGGGTGCGCAGATTTGTCCACAGTCACCTTAAAATAATTAGAACAGCTTAGTAAATTAAGATAATTCAAATACAACCGGTGTCTCACTAAAATACTTCAAGCTTGAACGCAGAAAGGTTTACAGAAGACCTGCAACATTCATGATTTTTATCCACGTTTCATATGCCTGAATACCTACTTCAATCCTTTCCAATAAGATCGATAAATTTAATCACATAAACCACTGTTGCACTAAAACGAAGCAACGTAGCACGTCAGGCCTGGATGCTCGATTCGTGACGTCATAGATCTGGTCATTCACTAGGACTTTAACAGTGAATGAACTAATTCATATTTTGCTTTAAATTAATTCAAATCCAGTCAAAATTGTGTCCATAGCCACATGACACTCCAGTTAACTACAATCAGCAAGTTTAGCTCTTACGAGAGCATAAATCGTATTAATACAAAAGTGATAAGTCTAAGCCCCGGATTTTTAGGTTCTAAAAAGTTAAAATTACGTTCTATGTATCAGTGTATTAGGATTTTATAGGATCTTATATGTTGAATTTAGGAATTTATAGGATCTTTGGCATATATATCCATGTAAGTCACTGGGTACTTTGTTTAAAACACTAACTTTAAAGTGTAAAAAGTTAAATTAACTGTAACTTTAGTATGTATTTGAAAGTACCAAATTAAAAAATGTCGTGTTAGAAACTCCCTATAACGGAAGAAGCAATAATGCATACTACTCAACAGCGCTATTAAAATGTTTGCCTCTAGTTTTCACCTATTGTTGCGGATGTAAACATCACACGTTTCAGAAATGCCGCATGCCACTGACCACCTCTTCCGACAATAGCTAGAAAATGATAACTGAAGACGGCGAACGTTTTTATTACTTTATTATTGTGGCGGACGGTTTAATTAAAGTTTATTATTGTAAGGTGTTGCGCAAGATTTCATAATTTAAGTATTTAATAGTTTCTTTAATCGAACGGTCTCCTTCGTTTTAAAAATACTTTCATATTCATAAATCTACTCTTATTTGCTTAAATAACCGAATTAGGCACTTTTAGGTTCTATCACGAAAAATAGGTCTTATTAGGTCTTAACGTAAAATTAGGTCAATTTAGGCTCTATATTATACATTACTCTTGGTAGCTAAAACATTAAAATAAACCGAAATTTGGAGTGTTGGAGGTCAGGAATAAAATAGGTCAGAACCTAAGAATCCGGGGCTTATGATAACTAATATATAAAAAGGAGTTTCTAGATATCGGATGTCAGTAATTACTTCGTGAAACGAATAAAGTATCTATTTTCTATTCCATACAACTGTGAAGTGGATGTAATTAAACCACATTTAGTGTTGTTGCTTACTTTTAATGTTTTATGTAAATATTGAACAGTGATTAAACACTAATAATGTGGTCTAGATGGTCACAGTTGCTAAAATAAAATAATATTACAACCACTTCGGAGTTATTGGAAACAGAAAGCAGGTCTAGTGTTTTAATGAAAACATAAGAATAAAGGAAAATGTTTTTAAATATTCAGATTTTGTAGTTTTCTTTTCTTTCTTGAAGTTGGTGCCACTGTTTCTGCTTAATTTTGCACTAATTGTTCAAGAACATATTGTCTAAGATTTTTGTCCTCACCAATACATTAGCCGTATTTCCACAGTCACATACAAAATTGACACCATTCATTTCACAGAGATCACCACTTAAATGTTGTATTGCACTTCTTTGGTTTTTATGTTTTCAGAAATTCATTTTCATATGTACCTGAGATTAAGCACTGAAAAACTTTGAAAGTGTTCATCGTTACATCGAAAGTAAAATGTGTGGGCCACTTCAGTCCACCTCTGTCTGTTATTCTTAAATAGTCATTTACTTCGGCCAATCCGCTGTCAAAATCTAATGGACGATCACCAAAAATGGCATGTTTACAAGCTTCACATTTTAATTTTGGAATAGTTCTGTTAGCAGTACAGCCTGCAATATATATCAGAGCCGTCATGTTTTTATCGTTTACCAAAAGAATAGTTTAAAGAATGGTGAATGGGTAAGTGGTTTACGGAACATTTTGGAGAAAAATAGGTTAGGAGACATGTGGAGAAGGAGAGAGAATAATGTGAATAACTTTTGGAAAAAGGCAAGGAAAAGACTAGAGGATATAGAAATACAAAACATGTTTAGTGAGATATCCGAAAAGAGTTCATTGGTTTGTTATATGCCAATGAAAAACACATGGAGTAGGGAAAAATATACAGATATAGTAAATAAAGAAGAGAGAGAATGTATGCATGGGTAAGAACAGGAGCATGGAGGCTAAGAGGTTAAGACTCGGTATTCCTCAAAACCAAGGTGGCGAAAACGACTTCCTTCCGCGAGTCACTACTGCATCACTCAACAGCATGTGAAAAACAAACGGACGGTTGTAGAGAGGGAACGTGCGCCTGCGAGTCACGTTTTCGCCACCCTTGCTCAAAACCAATATACGAATGAAGAGATTGAACACATAATATTTATGTGCCAAGGAACAGAAAATTGGAGAAGAGAATTTATTAAAAAGAAGTGATTGTAGGGGTATAGAAATATAGCCATAATTGAAATGTGTAAAGACGGTAGGAGCATTTGACAGTTTTTGTGGAAAGTCAAAGATAAATGGGTTTGGACAGTGGATAGAGATAAGTAAGGGGTAGTGTAGCTTGCCAATAAGACGATGGACAGAGGTAGTGAGAAATCATAAATTCAATAAAATAAAGTGTTGAAATTTGATTGGAAAATTGTGCTGATGTTTGATGGTAAAGTAATTAAAAAGTGACAAGGGAAAAGCAAATGGAAACGGGACATGAAAAGCAGGAGCAAGATAATTTATTGATGGGTAATTGTAAAATGTAGATAAACTATAGTGGATATCTACTGAATGAGTGCCAGAGCCAAATTTCAGTAGACAATCTAATTGTAAATTTCTTAGCACTGTGACAATAAATACAAATAAATACAAATGTCTACACCTTCACATTCAACAATCATATTCTCAAAATTGTCTTTCAAACTCTTAAGAAGGCCTATATCATCATCCTCCCGCCTCACTTTCGCTAGGTGTTTTAAGATCCCGAATTTTGAACACATCGCATTTTGCAGATTTTAGTTTCAGAAGACTCAAAAGTTTCAATCTCTCTTCTGGCTCTAACACTTGATCTACTGAAAGATTACAATTCCCCCACTCATTTGCCTATATTTTCCAAAACGTGCTTCCAAATGGCCAGTCTGAAATTTACCTAAAAGAACGTATTAGAACGTATTTGAACTTCATTTTTGAGAGCAAGAACTTCACAACACAAACTAAAGCTTTGGTTATATGGCACAGGACGTTTGAGTTTCTGCTGTTAATTTGCGCCACCTTTTATTATGAACCCCATAGTTATCCAGCCCTTCCCAATCTTGCAACCACTCGATGAAGTTTTCTAAAAATCTTATGGATTCACAATCGGTATTCCTTAAAGGGTCGCACAGATCATCGCGCAAATGCTTTCCTTTTAAGAGATGCTTTACGTCCACACATTTCCACCAAGCAGAAACGACTTCTAAGAAAAGTACAGTTCCTTTTATATCTGTGTTCTTTAGTAGCTTTAGAGCCGCAATATTATTTTCATCAAATAATTTCAGAGCATGTCACATTTTGTCTCTCGAGTGATGTTGGATACGAAATTTTACTAGAAAGGGAGGGAGTAATTTTCGTGACATTTGCTTTCTCACCTAAGTATAGCTTTTTCAAAAATCCAAGATTTGCTTTTAGTGATGGCGATGAAAATGGATCCTGCCGCAGCGTTCAAATTGGGGGCGGCGGTAGTGGATCCTGCAGCAGCGTTGAAGTTGTGGGCGGCAGTAGTGGATCCTGCAGCAGCGTTGAGGTCGATGTAGTAACGATAGTATAACGATAATACCAGTATAACGATAGCCTCGATCGTAGCCCACGAGTGTCTGTGCTTTAAAGAAGGTTATCTATCTGATCCCAAAGTTTGGCGGTGTAGTCTAGAAACATCCTGTATACAGTCCGAAGTCTGTACCAATAGGGAGGAAAATTCCTGTGAATATGTATGCTTTTAATTGATAAAAAGGAGTGCTATAGGTGCTTTCGATTATTAAGAAACAAATGCACTACGCACTACGGAGTCGTTATTAACTTAAAAATTTTTAGAGGTTGCATAAAATGTAACGAGTACTCTATATGCAGAAAAAAATCTCATGTGATACATTCGCATGACTTTCTCTACCCTTGGCTATACAAACTATTCTTAAAGCTTATTTTTCTAGCTATTACATTTTATCCAAATAAACCTTTGCAAATATAGCTACATTAGAAATTTTGTTATAAATACAGAAGAACAGCGATAGTCAAATGTTTAAGAACTCGACGCTATATGCTGGCCTTAAAATTCCATGCTGTTTCCATGCAATCGCGAGAAACATCTGAAAATCAATGGAACTATTATAGGGCCTTTAATAACGGATATCTCAGAAACAACTTATTTTAATTAAATTGTGTATTTTAAAGAGATCTACATTTCTTATGTGCTACGTTTTCATTTACAAGTTATACTTCTTAGGCTATTTCCAGAAAATTCAAGACATGCATTTTATTTGCCATGTAAATATCTTTCATATATGGCACTTTAATAAAAATCGTTGCAGCCATTTTTTAGAAAATCAAAATTTTTGAAAAATGATCCATGTAAAGGGTAGTTGGGGAGGGGGATTTTCTTGAAAATGGAAGATACTGAACATAGATACCAAGTTTGGTATTTATCGGACTTTTCGTTTTTGAGTTATGCTGTTTACAGACAGACACAACGAGCATTTTTTCAAAAATACTCCTTTTTAGGATTCAGGGCGCTTTAAAACATGCATTTTCGGTGAAATCTCGGTATGGAGCTTTCGGGCGGAATGCAATAGTCCCCCTACGTTCTTATACGTAGTAGAGAAAGTAAAAAGTAATTCAAAACCTACACTTTATTTCTAATTTTTCACTCCTTCGACGATTGTACTTTTAAAAGAAAACACATTTCAAATCTGTTGCTGAGGATGGCAGGTATATTGAAAACTCCACGTGTGTGATAGGTATAAATCAGTCCGATATAATATATTATATTGGTTTGATATTTATACACGTATAGCACAAGCAATTTGCTTCAATCCAATGTGCCAGTTTCCTTCTCGTTAATGTTTAAAGCTTTGCTAACTAGAAGGCAATAATTATTTTTACTTGGACTTGTTTTAATTTTCCATTTTCATTTAAATAACTTCAAAAGCCTCCCTTCCGTATTGAATTTCATTACAGAAACGTAATATCAGAAGACAAAGGGATATTAAATTACAAACCGCAACAAAATGAATGACGTAGAAGATGGACCTTTGGAACACAAAGCATGTAATATGTATACGTGGCAATGTGTTTGCGCGTCATTCATGGAACTAAATCACTGAGCTAGAAAAATAACGGAAGCATTTTTTAAAGGCGATTAATTTTAGATTCACAAAAGCTTGCATTTAAACGCCAAAATTCAATATTAAAAAAGCTGAAGTGTACACTCACATTACTTTTTCTAATAACTATCGTTCATTTTTACACAGTTTCTATAAACTATTCCTTCGAAACCTTATTTTTCTACAGGATGATTTATGAAGAACTAACACATTTATTTCTTTAATTACTCTGTTTGAAATTCACTTAATGCCCCAATTTTAGCACCAAATTAAGCAGAATGTTCTGGAGTTTCGATTGCCTGCCATTAGATGCGCAGTGTTCATGTTTTATTAGTAATTGTTAGTTGTATTATCGGCAACTGTTTTTGAGATTTTGTTCTAGTCAACGTGAAAATGGAGTACACATTAAATGAACGACTCTTCCTTGTAAAGCAATATTGGATTACAAATTCAATTACAACTACTCAAAGGGCATAACAGAGAGAATTTGGTGTTCGGAATCCTCCAAAGAAACACAATACTGGGGCTGGTAAACAAATTGAAAACAACTGGATCTCTGGTGAGTGAAAAAGGCAAAACTCGTTCATCTAGGCTTCACGGTTGTTGTTGACGTAAGAGAACGACTGGATCAATCACCCAAAAAATATCATTTAGACGTTTGTCGCAGGAGACAGTACAGCTATTCAATGTGTCAGAGAGCTGTGAAAAGTGCAGGTCTAAAGTTATAAAGTATTACTCACACCATCTGTTGTCCATCAGTTACAGAAACCAGATTAAGGATAGACGACTAAATTATTGTCGTTGGTTTCAGGCTGACGTGCAAAATCCTGTCATATTGTCCATCGCATGGTTCACAGATGAAGCATGGTTCCATTTATCCGGCTATGTGAACTCAAATAACTCACGCTATTGGGCCAGCGAAAATCCACATGTTATTCATGAAGCACCTATGCACCCGGTTAAAATCGAAGTTTGGTGTGCAATATCCGCACAAAGAATAGTGGGACCATTTTTTTTACACAATGTGAACACTGCAGATTACCGACAGATTTTCATGGAGTTTGCTAAGCAACTAGACGATGTAGAGCTGATATTAGGATATTTTCAGCAGGATGGCGCTACATGTCATACACCAAATGAATCCATGGCACTAATTGCAAGTTTCTTTGACGACCGGATAATTTCCAAGAACCTGTGGCCACCGAGATCTCCGGATTTGACATCGCCGAACTACTTTCTATGGGATTACTTAAAAGACACACACTTCCCAGACATTGGACGATCTGAAGCACAACATTACACAGGAGATTAACTTATTGACAACAGAGTCATCCAACGAGTGGCCAGTAACATGGAACGACGTGTTGAGTTGTACCTTACGCAGGATGGAGGACAGTTTCAACGTTTGCTATAAAAGTAAATAATCTCCCAAAATTCCTCTGCATTTCAGGTATAATAGGTTGTCGCTAGCATAACTCGTTTTTAAACAATTAAAGAAACAAATGTGTCAGTTCTTCATAAATCACCCTGTATTTACTTCATTGGGAATCGAGATAAACCTTTGCAGAAAGTTTTATTTCGTTGTAGGTACATGGAGGGATAATACAGGAAACGGAATAGCCAAATGTTTAATAGTGGGTCGCTATATACTGGCCTTGAAATTTCACACTCTTTCAATTACATCGCGAGGAAAACCTGAATAACGACAGCACTCAAAAAATGAAGAAAAAAATTGCAAAATTAAAACCATTTATATTGGATATCTCGGAAATGACTGATGCCACAAATAGAAAAGAAAGATTAGAAAGGTGTTTGAAATAAATTTTATGTTTTAAAGAGTTTTACCCTCTTTGTGTGGTCAGTTTTTTTCTGCTTCTTACGGTTTACCAGTTACGCAAAATTATACGAAATTCTTTCCGAATGAAGTTCGACTTCACGGACTACTCAAATAAAATATATATGAATTTTCTAGATCATGTGAATATATTAAATATATGGTATTTTAATCAAAATCGTTAGAATCATCTTTGATAAAATCCATGTATAGGGTGGTTTGTGGTAGGGGATTTTCTTGAAAAATCTTCGGGTCGCATCTTTGGAAGGTACCTACTGAAATTAAATGCTGAATTTGGTGTTTACCCACCATTTCATTGTTGATGTTACGCTGTTCAAAGACACACACAGATACACGCATGGACATTCTTCTAAAAATTACTTTCTTTATCAAGAGACCTCAAAACATGTATTTCCGCTGAAATCCGATATGGGATTTTTGGGTGGAATGCAATACTTCCTCTACCTACCAAGTACGTATAGAGAAACTAAAGCAGTATAACTCAGTCAAGAGCAGTAAGTATTCCTTCTCGGTGATTGCGGCGGGTTACTGGTGCTTGAAGGTGTAGTTATATAGGGTATCTATCGAGGGAGACGACTCCGCTGTAACGTGTTGGCTCGCATACGGGAGGTCCCGGGTTTCATTTCTGTCGACCACTTACTCTGACCTTGGTTTTCGTGGTTTTTCCTGATCGGTAGGCGAATGCTGGGTGGTTACTCATCTATCATGATTTCCTTTTCCTTTCCTTTCCTAATCTTTCTGTTGTGCGTGGCGTGAGGCGGTGCCTCAGTGGCCTTCAACGACGAAGGCCACCCGAATCGTCGCGTTCCGGGGACCAACCTCGCTCGTACCCCTGGCATTGGCTGATCCGGCCTACAAGACCTCCACACGGAGATCGTACACATCAGTTCCCGAATCTCACTTCAGGAAGAAAGCCTTTCAACGCTCACCACCGCCGTCAACTCAGTCAACTCCGATCACCATCTCCGCCGACTTGCCACCATCGAAGCATAACTTCAGGATCTTCACTCCATCACTGCCGCCTTATCATATGCCTTCCAGAACTTCAATCAACAACAATACACTGCAGACACCTCCATCCGTGACCTGGGCGAAGTAATTACCAGCCTGCCACAAAATTCACCACCGCCAGCTCCGACAGGCTCCCTGGAAGAGATTAGGCACACACTGACTGGCTTTTCCGATTTAGTCAAGGTCATCGGACTACGATGGCCTAGTGGACTACTACCCTGGTCGACCTGAAGGTCGCAGAGGAAACACTTCGAAATCACATGCCTGCACAAGGCATGGTATCTGTGGACTTATGCCCACAGATACCAGCGTCAAAACTGATCGCCCCTTATTCAGAGGCCCTCAACAAAAACTTGTTTAAGACAATAAAGAAATACTCCAAAATCCTATACATCCTCGATACACTCCCCGCGGTGGCAGCCAGGGCGCTGGCAAGATCGTGGCTGTCACTCAGATACTTTTCCTTCATCCACTGCCAGGCAATAAGCTGGCAGTTACCATTTCGCACTAACGGGGGTGCAAAGGCGGAACCCCAATACCCTTCTTTACTTCTGCTTTCCAATCCTCTCCCTCATTTCACTTTCCTATTCCCGATAACGCCCCCCCCCCCAAAAAGACAGATGACACGGATGCTTGCTCCAAGGAAAGAGTATTCACCGTGGACACTAGAGGGTTGCTTGGTTGAACGGGTCGTCCATCGCCCTCTCTAGACAGGTCCAGAGTGGAACGGGTTTTCGAGCCAGGAACTGTTATTGACTTCCGTACATTTCTACGGCCTGTAGCCTCCTGTGGTTCCTTCTCTTCATCCCTTCCTCCTAGGGGCAGTAGCCCCAATAGATATCACGTAGGTCGCAGCAGCGAGGTGTTTCCCTCTTTCGTATACCCTATACGATGTCTCTAAGATACGTTCGGATATATAACCTTTTCTAAACCCTTTGTGTGAAGAAAGTCACAGGCTCAACCGTTTATTTCAGTGTAGGCCAAGCAATGGGATTGAACCACAAGCAAGAAGGATGTCCACCTTGCTGTCTCTTCATTGTGAAAATGAAATACCGGAGGAAAACAATATTCGGCGATCACTGGATAGATCGGAGTGAGCCTTTTGCTAGTCTTAACCTAACAGATATTGGAGGCATAGTGATGCCTATGTTTTATGAAACCCTGTTATTTCCAAGCTTTTTTAGATCGCCATTGTCAGCAGAAATCGAGAAAATGCTTTTTAAAGGTAAGGTACATAGACCGTTCTTTGTCCGGAAGTCAATGGAAGTGTGTTCCAGTATTTGCCATAGTAATGGCATATAGGAAAGTAGTATAGGAGTAGGGCTAATTAAACCCTGAAATACGTGATCTTCCCTTACATCTTGTTTAGGTTTTCCTGGTTCCTAAGCCTAATATCTCTAACATTGAGGCAGTGTTTTTTATCCCTTAACTGCTATCAATTTAATTATATAATATAAAAATCTGATGTATTACAATCACATGACTTTCCCTACCCTTGTACAAACTATTTTTACAAACGCTTATTCTCCATATGCTTCATGTTAATCGATATGTTAATCTTATTGCTAATTTTCTTGTAGATGCAAGGGGAACTGGTAGGCTTTAAGCGATAGTGAAATATTTTAAGAACTGGTTGCTATGTGGAGTATTCCACTCTATTTGCATTACCCGGACAAAAAAAAATGAAAAACAAATTCCCATTTGAGAAAAAGCATTATTGGAAAATTTAAGGGAATAACAAGCAATATCTCGAAAATGGTTCACTCAACAAAACAAATGTATGACATAAATTGTGCATTTTAACGCGATCTTCATTTTTGTGTAGTAAAAGTTTGTCTATATTTTATGGTTTACCAGTTATGCAAAAGTCGTTCACAATGAAGAATAGTTTTGGAGACATTCCCAGAAAACTCATGATATACATTTTATTTGCCATAAAAATGTCTTAAACATATGAAACTTTAATCAAAATCGTTAGAGCCATTTTTGAGAAAATTAAAATTTTCGAAAAATGTTCCATGTAAAGGGTAATCTGGGGTGGGGGGATTTTCTTGAAAACCTTCGTGTCGCATATCTGGAAGATACTGAACCTAAATACCATGTTTAGTGTTTATCCGACTGTTCGTTTCTGAGTTATGCTGTTCACAGACACACACACATGAACATGTTTCCAAAAATGCTTTTTTTTGGATTCAGGGAGCCTCAAAATATATATATTTCCGGTGAAATCTCGGTATCGAATTTTTGGGTGGAATACAACACTTCCCCTACTTACTATACGTAGTAGAGAAAGTCAAAATAATAGCCTGTCTATAAGCAACAAGTAATTGCTATAAAGTTTATATTACAGCTATTGTGCTATGCATATTTATTGTATATATTTATAAAATATTATGTGAATGTGCTTCTTAGTTTAGAAACGTAGGAGCTGCGAGGGTAGAAAAGCAAGCTGTTTTTTGAAGCAAACAGTGTCATAAAGTGGAAAGCAGAGGGTGGGTAACAATGAATTGTAATCTTGGCAGAACAATAAGTTAGAAAGCTAAAGAAGGCTACCAACAGTAGATGGAAAAATACTGATGTAACGTAAAAAAGTTTGTAAATAGTCACGTGGGTACAAAAAGCCAATGAAAGTCAAACCAACAGTGTTCTGCTAGAGTAGGCTTAGCCAATCAGAAAATAGAAACATTGAATTTAAAATTTTAAGCTGTGGACGCTAAGAGGTAGCGTACCCAAGCCAAGTCAGCTCAGTAGATGAAGCTGATGAAGTGTGCAGACGTGAAATATTAGTGTAGTGCGGAGAAGCTAAATTTTGACCTATAAAAAATGTAGTTAGGAACAGATAATTACCACAACCTAAAATACATCTCATTATATATTCGTAGAGATATATATTTGTGTGATTTATAATTTTAATGCGAATAAAGACTTAAGATATTCTCTGTAATCTGCAGTTCGTTAGCACACTTATAGAACTTAATATCTTACAGCTCCATACGTAAATACTTCAGTAATTTGATATTATTTCATACATTATTCAACTGCCTTCAAGAATTAATAAAGAAGTGAGAATTTAAACTATAACTTGTGTAAAGTGTATGAAACTATTCTACAGGCGTACCACCCTTGTTAAATACGAGTGCTCTACCATATATAACTGACGCAGCCGAGGCATAAATTAGATTAAATCATAATTAATTAAAATCACAAATTACTACATATAAACTTTATTACGAACACACACATACGCACTACCGCAACATTTGTAATTTATTAATTAATTTTGTTAATTATAGCATGACAAATTGTATTAACCTCTTTGTGTAATTTAATTTTATGGATTATTTAATAAAACGCTCTTTATAAACTTATCTACACGGTCCAACTTTTTTTTTTTTTCATTCGTTTATATGCTGCCTGTAATATCTAAGAATATATCGGCGGGTTTGCCTTTGGAACAATTGTTTATCGGCAATGATGTTCACTCGTTTACTATTGTGTATCTTTGGGTTTAGGTTTTACGTTGCGTATTCTTTCTAAACTTCTGGACTCTAGAGAGGATGGAGAATAATCTTAACTAAAGAAAAGTTCCAATTCTCCAGACGGGAATCGGACCCGGGATCTCTGGATTTGGGAGCTAGCGTGCTAACCACCAGACTACAGAGGTATCTCCAAGTGTTTGCCCGTTCAATTTAGAAACAATATGCTTATATAGCAAACCCTCATAAAGTACCGAGTATTCAGTGGCTGTAATTACGCTAGTAACAAATGTGCTATATGATATTAATGTTTATCCTCTTTGGAATATGGTATTTTCATATAGAATTTCTAAATTGAGAATTTAGGCTATTTGGGAATCTAAACAGTGACTTATACAACGTGATCATTGTAACTATCCAGGAACGTTTATTACTCAACTATGTGATGTCTTATAACAACAAAATTTCTGTATTGTATTCACATGGCTTTCTCTACTCACTCTTCTACAAATTACCCCTGCAAAAGCTTATTTATTTACTCCTTAACGTTAATAAGCTTTCATTGCAAATTTACACATTTGGTTGTAGGTATAAGAGGAATACAGTAGGCCATTTGACACAAACTGTGTGTTTTAATGAGATCACCTTTTGGGGGAGGGGGGTTCTGTCTAGCTCTTACGGTTTGCAAATTATTATTACCAAAATTAAAGATATAGGTTTTATAATGCAAATATCTTTTAAAACCTTAGAGCCGTTTTTGAGAAAGTAAAAATAACGAACATTTTTCCATGTAAACAGTACTTTGGGATGGGGGATTTTCTTCAAAATCTTAGTCTTACGTCCTTTGGAGACACTAAACATAAATATACCTAGAAGGTAAAGAATGTATTGCATTCTACACAAAAACTGATGTCGAGATTTCACCGGAAATAGCTACATGTTTTGAGGCCCCCTGAATACAAAAAGAGCATTTTTAGAAAAAGGTCCGTGTGTATGTCTGTGAACAGCATAACTCCAAAACGAAAAGTAGGATAAATACCAAACTTGGGATTTAAGTTCAATACCTTTGAAAGATGCGATGCGAAGATTTTAACGAAAATCCCCCAACCCCAAACTACCCTTTAATGGAACATTGTTTGAAAAGTTTGATTTTCTAAAAAAAAAATGGTTCTAACAATTTTGACTAAAATACCATATATTTAAAGATATTTACATGACAATTAAAATGTATATCTTGAATTTTCTGGGAATATTCTTTGAAGTCCTCTTCATTCGGAAGGAATTTTGTATAATCTGGTAAACGTTAAACGATAGACGAAAATGTACTACAAGAAATGAAGTTCTCTTTAAAAAAACGTTTTGTGGCTTCAGTCATTTTGCGAGATATCTGTTATTAATGGCTCTAAAATATGTATTTTAAAGTCCTGTCAACATTCAATTGTTTCTTGCGATGTGGAAAAAGTGTGGAATTTTAAGGCCAGCGTATAGCGTCTAGTTCTTCAACATTTGACTATCGCTATTCCCTTTGTATCTAAAACGAAATGTGTAATTTATCTATTTCTGCAAAGGTTTATTTGGATTAAAATGAAGTAGATATAAAAATAAGCCTTAGTAAGACTAGTTTGTATACCCACTAATAAACGATAGAAGGTAGAGAAAGTCATGTGAATGTACATCAGAATTTTTGGACTTAGGGAGTCTCAAAACGTATTTCCGTTGAAATTTGGATATCGAATTTTTGGGTGGAAAATAAAACTTTCTGTCCTTACTATAGGTAAGTAGCAGAGAAAGTAAAAAGAGAGATGAAACACTAGAGTGCTGCAAAACGTTCCGAGTATGATACGTGTTGATTTGCCTGCTGGAGGAAGAACCAAGATGCAGAGGCCGGTTACACTTGCCTCTATGGGCCGTATTGTCTAATGTCCGAATATCAGTATTCTTCCAGCAAACAGTTACTAATCGTTTCATATAAGGGCCGAATGCACATGCGTTGATTTGGCATTATTTTCCGAGTCAGAAAAGTAACATGCCATTTGTTGTGTACTAATCCTGAGGTTCAAAACCGAATCAGATTACTGGAGTCTACGATTGCAGTACGTGAATTCGATCACAGTTTGTTGAAATGCATTTTTCCGTCAAACTTCTTTCATGTGCATGCCCACATTAATCACAAATTGTTCAAGGAATAAACCTATGCAGCAAACAATCTTGTGCGGCCTTATCTCTAGACTAGTTCATCCGATTGGAGTCGAACATTCATTCCACAGTATGAGCCAATTGTGGCTGTTTTGCAGAGATGGTCGTAGTTTTTTTATGTACCTGCAATCATAACTACAATTTTCGGCCCCTGCTAGTTATTATGCCAGCAGCCTGCCTTACACCAGAAGTCGCAGCACCAGGTTTCTACAGCGCTCGCCAGGTTGTGTCCTCTCCATCAGTATGGGTAGCCCTTATGTTGGTTCCACGTCGTCATCACCTGACCTTCCCAGTGAGTACCCCGAGCGATACTTCAGAGAACAAGAGTGTGACAGTTCTCGACCACCAGTGAAGGACTTTTATTGAGCTTCGTGTCCGGGAACGGCCGTCTCCATACTTTTCGGCCTTGTCTACATTATCTATATCATGTACTTTGGCGTAAGTAAAATGCTAAATTCTTGTAGTGTGTGGAGCGGCATTTAATATCTCATGGAAGCGAGTTTATACAATATTATTGCGTGTTGAATTTTATTTCAAAATTGTGTGAGAAGGACAAATTCAAATGCAATCTGTTTCAATTGTAACATATTTTTGTTTCTACATTTGAGTGTTACTATATTCAGTACCTTTGGGGCTGTATGGATTGTTACTTTTATTTAAAGCGGCTTTAAATCCTTGTTCAATTCCTTTAAGCTTTGGTAGTACAAAACAATTATTACTCTGGGGGAATGCATTATTTCCAGTGCATTCTATAATGGGCCCGGCATTTTACCATTCTAATTTTTTTTAAGTAATTGTGACTTCTAAATTGGCCTTGCAAGAACGTTACAAGTATCAAAATGTTTTTTCGACGATTGCTTTCTGATCCACCTTCCGTTCATTCTGTCATGGTGGAAAGTTGAATGTCCTGCATTCAGTGCTGGTAACCAAACTTAACTGCCTGTTTTGTCCACTTAACTGCACGTAAATCCTCTAACTTTTGAATATTTATTTTTGGACATGGAATATAATCACATTTAATAGCCAGAATTTCACCAATTAAATCTTACCTAGGTTTTTACTTCCTTGTTATATTTGCTTACGTTTTAATTCGTGCAGCAGCTAAGTTTGAGCTGCAAGTTGGTTTTTACTTTCTCTACCACGTACATACTGGGTAAAGAAGGTATTGTATTCCCAAAAAAATTCGATATTAAGACTTTACGGAAATACATGTTTTGAGATCCCTGAATAAATATAAAAAAGCCTTTTTAGGAAAATTTCCGCGCGCGCGTGTGTATGAGAGAGAGAGAGAGAGAGAGAGAGAGAGAGAGAGAGAGAGAGAACAGCATAACTCAAAACAGAAAAGTCGGATAACATAAAGTTGGTGTTTAAATTCAGTACCTTCCAAAGATGCGACACGATGTTTTTCAAGAAAATCCACCTACCACAAACTACCCTTTATAGGGAACATTTTTTAATTTTACTTTATAAAAATAGCTCTAACGATTTTGATTAAAATTCCACATATTAAAGATATTTACATTAAAAATAAAATGCATATCTTAAATTTTCTGGCAATAGCCTGTTCATTATGAAGGAATTTTGTATAGTTTTGCATAACTGATAAAGGTTCAGCGATAGACGAAAGCGTACTGCACAAAAAATGTAGATCTCTTTAAAACATACGATTTATTTCGAATAATTATTTTTGTAGCATAGGCAATTTCAGAGATATTCGTGTTTAATGGTTCGAATTGTTCAATACTTAGCCATTCTTTTAAAGATCTCTTGATTTCCAGCTGTTTCTCGCGGTCACGGAAAGAGTATGGGATTTTAAGACCAGCATATAGCGTCCAGTTCTAAAACATTTGATTATCACTGTTCCTTTATATCTATAACGAAATGTGCAAGGCAGCTATTTCAGGAAAGATTTATCTCAATTAAAATGAAGTAGATACGAAAATAAACTTTCGTAAGAATAACGTGTATATCTACGCACTGACAAGCGATTGACGTTAGAGAAAGTCATTTGAAAATAACACATCAGAGTTATTTTTTAAGATGAACATCCAGGCCTAGGAAATCGATTGCTACCAAGTTTAATTTTGGTAACCTTATCACTGGAACCAATGTTCAACAGCTGTTAGTAATTAATTTTATTATATAGTATTACTTCTGTTATTCATTATCGTCGAAAAAACAGCAAGTAATACAATGCAATACAATAGGGAATATCGGAAGAAACTCCTCCTGTTTCCCAATGATGCATTTACCGCACTAGTATCGCAATATACTATTACAACACATCTTTGTCTTTATTCGCGTATATGTTGTCCTTGTTTTTACAATAAATGCTATGAATAATCGTAAACCCTTAATTTCTCCTGCTTCTATTTTTCTCTTGTCGTTTTGCTTTTGATGAACTGATTCCGCTGCGGTAAAATATTGTTGGTCTCGAAATTCGGTTTATGACTTTTGTTACTGTTGCCCTTGAATACTTTTACTTTCTTTAGCACCTACTTACGGTAAGTAGAGGAAGTGTTGCATTTCACCAAAAAATCCGATATAAAGATATAATCAGAAATACATGTTTACAGGACCCCTGAAATGCCCCCAAAATATTTCTTTTTAGAATAACGCGTGCGCGTGTGAACAGCATAACCCCAAAACGAAAATATCCAGATAAATACCAAAGTTTGTATTTAAGTTCAGCATTTTCCAAGGCTATGACACGAAGCCCCAATCCTCACTGCGTGTCGTCCTCCGTGGACTAGTGGTACCGTGCTAGCCTCTAGTTCCCAAGCTCGCGGGTTCAAACCCGGCGGATGGCGATGGATTTTTTCGGGCGTAAAAATCCTTAGCATGGTTCATTCGGAAGGGAAGTAAAACCGGTGGTCCCGTGTCGTAGATTTACGGTACGTAAAAGAACCTCAAGCCTGATAGAGAGGCCTCTGAGCAAAATTACCGATCTTTCACGTCCAATATAGAATGGGACGCTAAGCACCATAGTAGTTAAAGAGCGTCCATAAATAAAACTGAATTTAACCCTCACCGCAAACTACCGTTTACAGGAAAAATTGTGCGACATTTTTTATTTTCTCATAAATGCTCTAACGAATTTCATTTAAAAAGACGTATTATGGCATATTAATAATTTGGGGAATTTCATTGTCATTACCAGACGTATTGTTGACTAGGATGACTTCCTGGCTGGCAGATGTTGCTAGCCACGAGTGGTGGGGATATAGCGTCTGTCTTACTGAGTATTCCGTGAGATGCGGATCGCGCGTGCAAGCCGGCCTTTGGACCGGTGAACATCTCTCCTCACCTTTCATATTTGATAATGTAGAAACCACAAATGGTTAAGAAATAAATCTAGGAATGTGTAAGTATATTTGTGTTAGGTATGGATTTTGTGCAGTGAAAACCCATGCTTTCCTCTTAACCTCCACACCACGTTTCGGTCCTCCGCGGCCAAGTGAGTATACGTCCCCTCGATGTACGTGCTGGGTACTAAAAATTAATTTACTTTTTCATGTGAACCTTTAGGCCTCTACCCAGCATGTAACAATATGCTTCAGATATTTACATGATTAATAAAAGGTATATACTGAATTATCTCCGAATACCCTGTGAAGTCCTCTTCATTTGGAATTTATTTTGTACAATTTTGTAACTCTGGCAAACCATTAGAAATGGACAAAAGCTGATTACACAAAAATGAAAATCTCGTTAAAACACAATTTACTTCAAACAACTGTTTTGTGGTATCATCCATTTCCAAACGATTTGTTGCTAATGGTTATACTTTGTTATACTTTGAAGTTCTGTCACCATTCAATTATTTCTCGGGATGTTATGGAAAGAATATGGAATTTCAAAGCCAACATATAGCGACCCATTTATTAATCATTTGATTATCACTACAGCCTTCTGTATCTCCCTTGTACCCACAATGAAATGCTTAATGAACTTATTTCTGCTAACATTTATCTCGATTAACATGAAGTAGGCAGAAGAATAGCGTTTTGCAAGAACAACGAGAATAAGCTATACAAAAATAAACGATCGTGGCTAGAGAAAGTAATGTGTATGTACGACTTTTTATACGTCTATTTACTGAAATGAATTTTCAGTATTATAATTCCCTGACTGGTTTTATGCATCGAAATAATCTTTTATAAGTATTTAAAACACCTTGACCTCTTGTGTTATACGCATTTTTGTCACTTTTAAGCACTAGGATACGGCTGCAACCAGAAACTTCTGGTTTAAGCAATGATTATTATTCGAGTCCTTGACTACAAAGCAGGACATTATGTCAATAATGGCACAAGGCAATAAAACCTCGAGAGCTTCAACGGAACAGGTTTCATAAAATCCATACCGGTTAGTATCGAAGACGAACATGATGCACGCTTCACTTCATTTAAGATTCTATCAGGCTCGGTATTGTCTCTTTTGTGGTCTAAAAACGACAGTAGAGGTCAGTTGTCTGCTCCAGTAATGTGTTCCGAGCCAACGAAGCGATATACAACGTGCTTGGTTTAAAAATAGCGTCTAATGATAGCGCACGTTACAGGAGTTTACTACAAGAGCTGAAGAGGGAGATCGTTACCAATACACCTGTTCTCGTTTTGATTTGAGTGCTGTGTACACTGACGATGTTGTTTAAACTTTCAGTAAATCCGTACACATTCAGCACAGCCCCAATACTGCCGTGTACATCTACAGACAATGCAAACCCTCGCTGAAGCAGAAATTACACGGTTTTCATGATGTTCGGACAGTTGGATAAATTACGTTTAAAGAGACAATAACCAAAGCGAGATGGTTCCAGGGGAACGTGCGAGGCTCGCAATCGGGAGGTCCCGGGTTTCATTCCCGTCGCACCGGTCACTCTAACCTTGGACTTTTTCGTGGTTTTTCCAGGTCGGTAGGCGAATGCTAGAGTGGTTCTTCTATCACGAATATTCTATCTCCATCATTTCCTTTGATCTGTTTCAGGGTTGTAGGACCAGGCGAAGGCGATTGGTGCGTGTAGCGGTACGGTGGTATTTGCTCTGTGTAAAGATTTCTTCCCGGCGCTTGGATGGCGGCTGGTGCCCTTTCCTGGGATGTTCGTTCTTTCCGGGATTCGTGTGTTGAATATGGCACAGGCAGGCACGCGCTGGCGTCAGTGTTGGTGTTATTCTGGAATCGATAGGGAACCCGTCTTTGCTAGCGCACATCGTCCGGATATGGTCGCCCTTCGGATATCTCCTTCTTCCCAGGAGTCAGTAAGTCAAAAGAGCCTACAATAGCCTATAAGCTCCAGTGGCTGGGGGCCCCTCCGTCTGACTAAGAGACGTTTGCGTTTCATATGAGGTTGCCTTTTGGGGAATAATAATAATAATTTCGGAAACTAATGCTCTTACTTTCCTTGTGCTTTGCACAAGAAAAAGCCTGTTTCATTCACATGACCTTCTCTATTCACTCTTCTATGAACTATACATACAAAAGCTTATTCTACTTCTTATTAGTTGAGATAAAATTTCATTACAAATTTCATTCAAGGTACTAGGATTCGGTAGGTTAAAGCGAGTCGCTATGCGAGAAAAATCTTATATATTACATTCACATATCTTCTCTACCCACTATCGTTTATTTTTATACAACTTCCACACACTATTCTTACGAAAGCTTATTTTTCTATCTACTTCATGTTACTTGAGATATCTAAACCTTTGTAGAAATAATTACATTACATATTTCGTTGCAGATACAAGAGGATAAAGAAAACTGAAACAAGTCAGATGTTTAAAAGTTGGCTGCTATATGCTGGTCTTTAAATTGCATACTCTTGCCATTACATTGCGGGAAACAGCTGAATAATTGCAGCACTTTAAAAGAACGACAAAAATATTGAAGAATGCAAACCAATATTAAAGAATATCTCGGAAATGGATGATACCAGAAAAAAGCTTTTTTGAGATAAATTATTTTAAAGAGTTCTACAGTTTATGTGTAGTACGTTTTGACTATAGCTTTACCAGTTAAATTTAAGTACACAAAATTGCTTCCGAATAAAGAGGACTTCATATGCTCCCAGAAAATTCAAGATATACATTTTATTTGTCATATAAATATCCCAAATATAATGTACGTCTTAATGAAAATCGTTAGAGCCATTTTAAGAAAATAAAACGTTTTAAAAAATGTCCTTGTTAAATCTTCGTGTCGCAACTTTGAAGGATCCTGAACTTAGTTTAGTGTTTATCTGACATTTCGTTTTTATTTTATTTTTAATCGGGGACCTCATTGGGAAAGGATCTCAATATCTAATTGGGTGCAATCCAATACTTCCTCTACCTGCCAGATACGTAGTAGAGAAAGAAAAAGCTAAGAAACTTACACCTCGATACAAGCGCCATTTGTGACTTCTTTCATAACTGTCCCAGTTCAGCTACAGCGAATAAGCGGAGTTTTGTCTCATTGTATTTAAAAACAACGTTGCACTCGCTTGAATGATTACATTGCATCCCGGCAGGAAATCTAATGTTGTTATTTCGAAGGGCCCTTGTTCTAATCTTGCTTGTCGTGAGCTAATTTTTTCCCGAAATTGGAGTTGGAATTTTCAAATACTTTTTTTTCTCTAGTGGTAAAGGTACTCCCGTAATATGCACCGGGGCAGTGCACCGTAAATAGGCAGCAATGCCCTTTTTGCTTCTTGCGTGACCTCTGGGAGGGAGGCGTGAAGAGGAGACCCGAAGGGCGACCAGATCCGAATGAAGACGGGTTCAAGCATGGACGGGTCGCTAACGTTTCTAGATAGAACGCATCTGACGCCGCCCGACCCCACCTAGAGCCCATTACCCCAGGCGGTCGTCCCCGTTGGGACCCATTACGGAGACGGGTCCCGACGGACAGTCCCGACTGACGCTACGGAGAAAATCTCTACAAAGCGTACATTCACCGCCCAGCTGCAATCCGCCGAACACTGTCGCCTGGTCCTACAACCCTGAAATAGATGACAATGAGATAATAGGTACAGGAAATGAGGGACAGGGAAGTCGTGGTAGAAGAGAAACTACCCTAGCATTTGCAAACCGGGAATACCACGAAAAACCCATGAGTCACAGTGGACAGTTACCCGGGACCTATACAAGTCGCAGACGTTGCGGCGCCAACTCGCTCGGATTCTTAAGTGGTAAGTCGCTATTCGTTTTTTCTCGTGGTCATGTAAGGAGCATAAAATTTGAATGCTTTTAAAAGTCTAACTCTAACTTAAGCCTACTGTACTGTTCTTATACTTACAACGAAATGAGTAATTGATGTGTAACGAAAGTTTGTATATACAACAGAAGAATAAGCTTTTCTTATGAATACTTTGCAGAAGTGTGAGTAGGGAAAGTCATGTGAATGCAGTACATAAGATTTAACCCCTTTTTTACTTTATCTACTACGTATAGTAAGTAGAGGAAGTATTGCATTCCACCCAAAAATTTGATATCGAGATTTCACCGGAAATACATGTTTTGAGGCCGGCTGTGTGTCTGTGAACAGCATAACTCAAAAACGAAAAGTCGGATAAACACCAAACTTGTTATTTAGGTTCAGTATCTTTCAAAGATGCGACACGAAGAGTTTCAAGAAAATCCCCCCTACCTCAGACTACCCTTGGCATGGAACATTTTTCGAAAATTTTGATTTTCTCAAACATGGTTCTAACGGTTTTGATTAAAATATCATATGTTTAGATATTTTTATGACAGATGAAATATATATCATGAATTTTCTGGGAATGTCCCCAAATGTACTCTGAATGACTTTTGCTTAACTGGAAAACCGTAAGAGAGAGACAAAATTTTACTACAAAAAAGACATGTAGATCTCGTTAAAACACACAATTTATGTCATACATTTTTTTGCCGAGTGAACCATTTCCGAGACATTCCTTATTTGTTTGAATTCTCCAATACCTTTTCTCAAATGTGTATTCCTTTTTCTTATTTTTTCTTTCATTCTTCTCCCCCCCCCCTTCCCGGACTAGCTCCACATAGCAACCGGCTCTTAAAAGATTTGACTATCGCTTAAAGCCCCTGCAAGGAAATTAGCAATAAGATTATGTCATCCTCCGTGGTGTAATGGTTATCATGCTAGCCTCTTAATCCCGAGGTCGCGGGTTCAAACCCGGCGGAGTAAAGCTGGTGGTCCCGTGTCGTAGACTTACGGCACGTAAAAGAACCTCAAGCCCGATAAAGAGGCCTCTGAGCAAAATTACCGGTCTTTCACACTCAATGTAGAATGGGACACTAAGGACCATAGTAGCTAAAGAGCTTCCACAAAAAAAAAAAAAAAAAAAAAAAAGATTAACATCTCGATATCTCGATTATTATGAAGTAGGTGGAGAATAAGCGTTTGTAAAATTAGTTTGTACAAGAATAGAGTCATGTGATTGCAAAACATCAGATTTTTCTTCCTACGATTATTTCCTTCTATCACTCCTCAAAATACTCTTGTTTCGTACTCAATGCCTATTATCAACCGTGAACACTGGCTCTCTGCATTTACCGTGCAAGATATTTTGAGGTACTGTTGGGTATTGCTTTCCTGGCGTGCCAATGTCGAGAGCACGACTGCTAAACGTTATCCTCTGTTTCATACACATACCTGGCATCGAGTCATCCTTGCTTCTTTGAAAAACGCTTTTTCTGTAATTATCACCTACACCTCTCGGGTGAGGGGCTGCTACTTTTGATGTCTCCAGGTTATACAAAGTTTGTCTACTACTAACACCCCATGATTTATAGGGAACCAACAGCTACATCACGAATTTAGCCTATTTCTTCTTCAGTTTATTCGGAAGATCGGTCGTCGCTTATTCTCAAGGCTTTAGACATCCCGAACCCGCCGGCCCAGATGTGTGAAGCGAAGACTGCCCGATGATCTTCTCAACGAGGAGATTCCGATCATTTATTGACTTTGTGCTCATCCGGATTTTGTAAATTGCTGCCAGTGTATCCATACTTAACGGTAACGAGGAGTCACAAGGCCATTCTCTGCAGGATATTTTCTTACCTGTTCTGTGTCTAATGTACAACTAAATCTGAACAGCACCGTACTTGCTGATTGATCACTAATAAATTAAAACATATACATTGCACTGCTATTCAGGCAATACTGAAGATTTGCGACTTTCTTTCATTGTTAAATTACTTTTTTTATTGATTTTTAAACCAATAAAAATACAAAAATTATTTAGGAATGAAGATGAGATACTCAAGACAGAATATGTCGTTGAAGTAATGTGTTGCAAAACACTGTCTCAAAGTTCATTCAGCATAAGATGTTTTGAAGATAGTTAAGATTGTTGCTTTCCTTTGGTAGGAGGAATTAGCAGGTATATAACTTACGTATATTTTACGTTTTGGCTGAGCGTAACTGACTTGAAAGCACTAGGAATTTAGTAGATACGCGTTCTTTTCGGTATCAATATATTTTCTCCTCATAATACTAAACAGAAATAATAAGAAAATAATAATAAACAAAAATGAGGTGGTTTCCTCGTGAAAATAAAACAAAGAAAAAACTTGCTACTAAAGCGCATTTTAAATATCTGTCTGCTAATGTTTAGCGATATCTTTAAACGTTGTTGCTACTGCAACCTCTGGAAAAACACCAAAGAAAACAAATGCGCGAGATGGTAGTATACAAAACAAACAACATATCTACAGTAGAAGTTAAATAAGTGTGCAGCTTGAAGGGGACGATAGGTTGCAATAGCGGAAAGAAAAATGTTTATGTGACATTTTGTAATTGCGTACATAGTTAATTAATAAATCGGGTACAAAGTTTGCAAGTTACGGCAACGCTGCATCAACAGAGACGCACGATGGATTGTGGTGTTAGCTAGTAGTACGTAAACATAACAAGTAAGAGCGAAAGCTAGTCGCGCGCTTCTGCATGTACACAAACTAGCGGTCACGCGGGTAGCTTTCGCTTCCTCGGTGGCGCGTATTTGCAATGATTACCAAGACTCACAGTCAACGGCAAGATTATGTAAAACGATATGTCAAAATACTGGTTTAACGTCCCTAAGCATGTGCGACCCTCTAATTGCATGAAGCAATTTGGGATATGATCAACACTTATTGCAAAAGATGTCCAAAATGAAGAAAATATTGAACTTTGAAATGTGCCTCCACCTGTAGGCCGAGCCGAAGGATTTTGTTTTTCTATAACTTCATTGCAGTCATTCTGTGTAGAAAGGCTGGTTGTATAGACAATATTTCAGACAAAAGTATTAGTTGTTATAGGTTTACAATAACTAGTCTATTATTAATATCTCACCATGGAACACGCTTCCACTCATAATTCAGTGTAATACTTCCCGCATTTTCGAGCTCTCTTCTTATCTAAATCAGCGACGTGAATGTAGCACAATTTAAATTGTAAAATCCCCTATTTAACCTTGGTAAAAACCACTAATACGAAATAGGAACGAAAGCTGTGCGGCTGTGTCAACATCCCCTTCCTAACACGCACGGACCCAGATCAAAACAAGAGGAGTGACAACTCCAGATAAAGGCAAAAGCAAGGTTGCAATATCCTTGGAATTTAGTACGAAATCCTGGTTCTAAATTTCTAAATAAATTGAGTTTTATTTATGGATGCTCTATAACTGCTGTGGTCCTTAGCCTCCCATTCCATACTGGGCGTGAAAGACCGGTAACTTTGTTCAGAGGCCTCTTTTATCTGGCTTCAGGTTCCTTTACGTGCCGTAAATCTACGACACGGACCACCGGCTTTACTTCCCTTCCGAAGGAAGCCATGCTAAGGATTTTTACGCCCGAAAAAAATCCATCGCCCTCCGCCGGGTTTGCACCCAGGACCTTGGGAACTAGAGGCTAGCATGATAACCACTACACCTCAGAGGACACGTTAATTTGTAAGAAAACGGTTCAGTGTATGCGAAAAGTTCAAAGCAATTAATTGTTGCTTATGAATCACCTCGCAATGTAGCTGAAAATATGGAAAATACACTAATACTTCTCGAGATAATTAACACGTAACGTTGCGGAAGCAATATTTGTTTACATGTAATGTGTGCATGTAACAGCGATATGGTGTTAGACTTTTTTACTTTATTTAACCAAGGGAACGCACTAGTGAAGACTGCGTACCTATTTCACTTCCATGCTGTATATTGTGTATAAGCATACACAACTTAATTTCAATTTAAACCTTGTGTCTTGTGAAGGTGTTAAACATTTTATGAATAAATGCCCTGCCTGAAAAGATAAATTTATTGACTTGCTTACTATTTACTTTTTATTTCCAGGCTCCGAGAAAGATGCATGAAGGCTGGGTGGCGAAAACGTTAAGACAATCGTGGAAACCACACAAAAGGAAAAGAGCTGTCATCTAGGGCAGGGGTTGCCAAACGGGAACCACAATAACTGTCAGAGAATGAATCGCAGGCGAAGCCCATAAGTTTAAGATGAGAACAATAAACTCGCAGGCACGAGATCACATTAGTTTTCAAACACAGTATTTTATTGAATTAAAATCTACACTTACACATTAATAACTGATGTAATTAAATACTTAACTAATGATTTGTCTTTCATTCATAGTCTCATGACAATCTAACTCATAGGAATATATAGCTATATTAAGACTGAATTTTTACTTAATAGTAGTGCATATTCAGAGAGTAATGAAACTGACTTTTCTATGCTGTAATTGCAGACATTTGTGGTTCTAATTTTATGCCGCCCATTATCAAATCGGACTCTAAATGTTCATCAGTCATAGAAGACTTATATTTAGATTTAACATATTTCATTTTTTAAAATATATTTTCACATATGTCTTTCGGGGACGGTTGTAAAAATCAACCAAATTATCCTCCTTGTAATATGATCTGAAATTTTCTTGGCAGTGTGAATACTCTAGATTTTCTCGGGCTTCCAGCCAGGTGTACATGGTTAGAAACCGACGTCGGTTTCTAAGCAATTCTACACCTGTCTGGAAGCCTGAGAAAATCTGGAGTACCCTCCTTGTATTTGTCCTACGGTAGGCTATTACACTGTATATCAAAATCTAAGCGCATAATATTATTTAATAATTCTAAATTCGTGAATAAATTAATACGGCGCACCATTCCTTTATATATATTTAAGTTTATAGGCGGGCCAAAGAAAATCAGCACGCGGGCCGGGTCCGACTCCCGAGTCGTCCAAACCCTGAGGAGATTACACACAAACATACAGCAACAAATTGAAAAAATTATAATTTGTCTTGAGAGAACAACGAAGGTACAGATCCATCACGTATGATGCTATTTTCTTGACTGTTAAATAACACATTCCTTATAAAGAGTAGTTGAGTAAGACAACTCCATCACAAGTGTTGCTCAATAAGGTATTGATTCATGCTTTCCAGAAACGCTCGAAGGCTACATTCAGACAATTGATGCAATGAATATCGCCTTGTAATATTCCAAGGTGAATACGCAATTAAAGCCACCAGTGAGCTGATTACTTTTAGTCTCATCAGGGGTTTAGTTGGCCGGTGCTCAGGACCGTTAACTCAGAAGAATACCCCAATTTTCCGAAATACAACAAAACATGGCTAAGCTGCAGCACTCGCTTCTAAATTAAGCAAGAAGCGGTGGATGTTCCTCATCAATGCCCATTATAGAACATTAGCAGCTTAGAAAATAGAAATCTTGAACCTAATTTTCGCATTTAATTCCATATGCTGTTGCTATGAGCAACGTCTGCTGAGGGAGTTAGGTGAAACTGATAAACAAGGGAAGACTGCCTCTACGGTCCGGTGATTAGCATAGGCAGATACTACAGAGAGAGAGCCAAAAGACTACGAACCGGCTGCGCGGTGTTTCTCCTGTCCGCGTCCTCGGCGCTCGTTGCCGCCTGCCGCTATTATAGAAAGGTGCGGATGAAACCATATATTTTTAAAACTACTTTTAAAGGCTTTGCTTAACAACTTTATGAAAGTGTGTTTGAGGACAGAAGTATTAGTAGAGATTTGTGACACCTCGGTCCCACGACCTAACCCCCTGCATTTCTATCGCTGGGGTAACTTAAAACAAAGTGTACAAGACAAACCCACACACACTGGAAAAATTAAAACAAAATATCGCCAGGAAATTGCCAGTATTTCTCAACGTGAACTACGGTGAGTGATGTATAGTTTCCTAAAGAGGTGCCAAAAATGTATGGACAACGCCGGTGGGCAGTTTCAGCATCTCCTTTCATAAAGCTGGTAAGCAAAGTCTTTAAAATTAGTTTTAAAAATGTTGTACGGTTTCATCCGCGCCTTTTTATAATAACGGCAGACGGCAACGAGCGCCGAGAACGCGGACAGAAAAAACCGGTTCGTAGTTTTTTGGCTCTTTCTGTACTAAACTCGAGGTCACGCTTTCGATTCCAGCTAGTGTAGTGACCACTCTTTTGAATTTGTTTCATTTATATGTTGCCTTGGATTTTACTAAGGCTAGAGAACGAAGTATTCTTTAATTAGGATTAGGATTATTCCCTATCCTGGGAATACGTCATTGTCCTCACTTTAACTATGAGAGGTGGCCTTTAAACAAAATAGTGTCAATGCCTTAAAAACGAAAATTCAGATTGCAAATTATGATTTATTATGATTAAATTATTTCATTGTGCACAATTATCAATTAGGTATATATTCAATAAAATTAAAAGTACTATAAAGATATCTTATTAAGCAAAAATACCTAAATTTTTCAAAAACTTTCTGCCTGTCTTTTTACTACCGCAATTATAATAGGCATGCGGCAATACAGTCTGACACAAAAATAACTCTGTTCAGCGACATTTTAGCTAGGAGAGTGAGAAGGCTTATCTCTATTACAGCTTTAGCTGGCGGGAGGAGTACACAGTATGCTGAGATCGTGCTGCACGTGACGCGTACAGTGGAAAACAGCCAACTGCCCCGCATCTTTACCCTCAGTTGCCTCACACCAGGTAAATACTACCTCGTTCCTGTAGCTAAATCCCTAGCTGTTTGGGGCCACCTCTAGTCGCGAGCTAAAATGTCGCTGCACAAACGTACGAATGAATGTTTTTCAAGCCTTCCGTTTCAAGCAGACAAATTTGTAAAGTTACCTACATGAAGTAAAGAAACTATTTGAGTCTGATTTCTTTCTCAACAAATAAACAAGGGTTCACGTTGAGCTGAGTCTCAAATCCGATCTTCCTAAGGAAGAAGATCAGACTGAATATGATACTGAATTTTTGTATTTAAAGTATTTCGTAATATGCATTGAACTTCCTTAACCCTTGACTGGCGTTGTGCCAGTCTGCTTCAATTAAGGTATTTGTATTTAAGGTGGAAGAGATCGAAATCCACATTGCTCTCATTTCGTATCCAACATAAGTAAACGTGGATTTTAGAAATGCTGCGTACGTAAAATAGATTCAAAACTATTTTGACAAAACAAGTATACAAAGCAAATAACCACAAAATAAAGTTTCACTACATACATACTTAGAATGGAGGTAAAGGCTATCCTTCGACAGGATTACGCTATTAAGTCGCAAAAATAGAAATACATATGTAAGTCGTTTTTTTTTCTTCTTTTTTTAAAGGGAATTCTTCACTAAACACATGTTCTAAATTCCAAAATGTTTAGTGAATTGAAATGAAATCTATGTTTTTGCTTTATCCGATGCACCTGTAAGAGGTAGTTTAAAATTCAGTTCGAAATGTTAAACGTTTCGAGATAATAATTTAAAAACAGGGATTTTTGCAATCCTACGAAATAGTTCCCATGATGGAAATTTTCAAAAATTAAATAAACAACGATAGAGTTTATAAGATGACTTCTTCGATATTAAACATTACCTTTTATCCACTCATCGTTTTTCAGAAACATTGTATAAAGTACTGCCATTCCACTTTTAAACAAAAAAAAATGGATATATTCTTAAAAGTAAAGCCATAACCATGATATTGTTTTGTACAAAAAAGAAAGGCGTCCTTAGATTTCTTTGTTGATCTTTCAAGAACTTAAGCTGACATTTTCGAACAGACTGGATGAGAATTCCCCCTTGTGGAATATTTGTAACAACGAAAAAAACCGATAAAAAGTTTGCCAGAAAAGCAGAATTAAACTGTCTCTATTAGCTTAAGGTCCTTAGAAGATATTATTTAAATCACATTGAAGGACATTTACGTGTGAAGGGTGTAGAAAATAAACATATTTTATGAAACAAGGTTTAGAAATTGTTCTTAGAGGAAAAATAAAATAAAAAATATAGTTTTAAGATGTATCATTGTGTTACATTTTAAATTAAAACAGAGACAAGCAGCTATTTTTGCTGGGAGCTGGTGATCTTTTATTATTATTTATCAAAATTTTAAAAACGTTTGAGATTTTTCTTAGTGGAAAAAGGAAGAAATTGTTTTTTCCAACTGCTACAAGTCAGTGAATATTTATTCCCTTTAACATAAATGACTATAGGGCAAGCAGCTATTCTTTATTGTAAGTTTGTGATTTTTTGTAATGATAATAATAATAATAATAATAATAATAATGATAATAATAATTCATTAAAATGCACTACTTAGCTAATGAGTTTTAAGAGGTGCGGAAACGGTGCCCTGTCCACCTGCTGGCTTAACTACATCCGCTGCGGCATGCTCGTTGTAGCATGAAATCTTGAAGAATCTTGAAGTACCAAAACACAAGCGCAGAATGCAGAACTAACGTATCATCTAAAGAAAAATTCCTGAGAAAACCTTAGCTTGGGAACTGACCTGACGGGACTTGCACCCGGGCCCTGCTTATTTGCAGAGAGACATGCTGACCGCAAGACCACGGAGGCGGTGAACATCAAGGGTAGACGACAGTGCTGGGAGGGGATATGTGGTCAGCATTCCGAACCCTCCAGCCGCGGATTTGCGGTTGTCTAGACCAGGAGCCGCTAATTCTCAATCAGGTACCTCCTCAATTGGTCTTCAGGGAACTCAAGAGTCTTAATGCGCCCTTCCATACATACCGTAAGGGTTGAAAGACTTCATCAGAATAAAGGTGAATGTGGCAGCTTTCGTCTTCTTCGTTTCTCCTGTGAAACTAGTTTCATGAACTAACAACCGAACGTGTTTTATCTGATATGTAGAAGCGTTTTCAGGAGAGTATTTTAAAGCATAGAACAAAACACCGGATTAAGCACCGGATAAAAATTAAGTAGCAAAATTCAGGCTAAATAGGTAAATCTCTGTATAACGATATAGATTCCTCAAGGAATATTTGAGGTAAAAAATAACAGAACAGTGAAAAAGGTGTTGAGAGAGAACTTTTATTGCTATCAGTGGGATTTCTTGTACTATTTGATAGCTTCTGAATTAAACACACTTGCATGTAGCAACGTTATGGGCCTTTAACAATGGGTCTTGTGGCACTGCCGTACTAATGAGTAAAACGAAAGAAAATCCTAAAGCAATTGTAGATATATTCCACGTAGGGAAGTACCAATGGTAGTAACTGCAGCAAATAATTCCAAATTTAAAAGGCAGCGCCAGTTAATACAGCCCGTTTTAGGAAACTTTTAGGAAACTCCCGTTGCATTTTGTATTTTAACTTCAAAAAAAATTGTTAACCAGAAAGCATTCTTTCCATATTGTGGGGGTTCTTTCTTGGTTTTCTGTGTTCTAGCATATGTTCAAACGTTTTAAAACGGGAAAATAGAGTGTACTGTAGAGAAAAGTCCCCAAGATGGATTTTCAACTGATCCAGGTGACTCATTACTAGGAATAAAACTTAAGTTTTCAACTCTTGAGAAAACGAGTTTGTTTAAACTAATAAACTGTAACTCTAATTTAACACGAATTTGTATAGTCATGGTATAAACAAACATAGTACAACCCCACTGAATAGAAAACGTCCTGTTTCATCATGGGCATGACAAGTTAAAATGGAATATAGGTAATATTTAAATGAGCGTTGTAAAAGAAGTAATGGTAATATATAATAATGACTAAAGGTTTAATCAATTTGTAAACAATGAGCGTATGATCCGATAGTAAATTCTCACCATCCCCTAACCATTTTCTAGTTTGTAGGAGCTTTAGGATGACAACAGCTTTAAAGGTTATCTATGAAGTTCAGGAATGGTGTGCCCTAATTCCCGGAGCTCCTTATGTAACCCAGGGGATTTCTTTTATCTCGGAATGAGCACATTGAAGTCTGAGACATTCTTTACTATGGAAAATATTTTAGTTCTAATTAAGTCCAGTTTTACAGCCTTTAATGAAACGTATATAACGCAGATACTAGCATTACTAAGCAGGAGGTGTAGTTCGAACGCATTTAAGTGGCATTCCACGCAACAGGACATTCCGAAGTATCCCACCGATTGAGAGGTGTCGTAAAACATGGCTGGTAATTTGAATATACAAGCTAGTTATTTTAATGTAGACACCTCTGTCTTCACTGCGTAAAGGAGGGGGTCCCTGGAACCGTGCAGAGCGCCGCACGCAGGCTAGTCGGCCCATTGTGCTTACAACTGACCCCTGGGAGGAAGGGATGAGGGGAGAAACCCGATCCGCATGCCGACGGGGGCAATCATAGGACGGGGTCCCTAACATTTCCAGAAACGTATCCGACGCCGCACGGTCCTTGCACACAAGCCACCAACCCCCTGGTTGCCCAGAAGCGGAGGAGGGACCTAACTGAGTGGTACCGCAGCGACACCAGGGAAGAAACCTTTACAGAGCGCAAACCACCGCCCAATCGCAACACGCCGAACACCGACGCCTGTCCTACAACCCTGAAACAGATGACAAGGAAGATGATGGGTACAGGAAAATGAGAGAAAGGAGAGTCATGGTAAAAGAGAACCACCCCAGCATTCGCCTGGTGACCCGGGGAAACCATGAAAAATCCATGGGCCAGAGCGGGCGGTCGTAGGGGATCGATCCGGGGACCTCCCGAATGCGGGCCACAGACGTAACCGCGTAAACCATCCCGCTCGATCTACACTGCGTAAGTTGACAGTAGTTCGTTTTTGGAATCCTCCTGCAAATTGCTTCGAAATAGATCTCGAAATAAAGTTGTATTATTTTCACTAAAAGGTTACGTAATTTCTGAGACTACGTTTTCAAGACAACATACCACTTTATGTCAGACCATCGAGTGCATTACAAAATTGGAAAAGCTCGACCTGTCAATCCGCTCTCCTTCATCGGCGCAATCCATAACTGGTGGATTCGGGAAATGCATTGGACACATACGCCCTGGTTAAAATTAGAGATTCTTCCGCGCCGCAAATAAAGGGGAGGTCATTTAGGACAGTGTGACTTTTGATTTATTTTTCAGAGACACTCTTAGCTTTCCATGCGATTTTCAGGAAATATCGCGAGGAGGCGGTCTTTGTGTGTTCCTTTAGTTCACCTTCCAAAATGGATATGTAATAAGAGTTTGTTAAATTAAAAACAACAAAGCAATAGCAGTGTACATGTTCCACACTGCTTCAAGAGGTTGTCTTTCTGCAGCCTTTCCGAAGTGCGATTTGTTCGTAGATCTATATTAATGGTACTCAGCTTTCTTCTTTTTCCCTTCAGGTTTAGTTTAATTCTATGGTTAATAAACTTGCACTCAGTATCATCTTTAAGGGCCTGCATAAGGACATATATGTTTGTGTTTACTTTTCTGTTTCAGCCCCGCCAGGTCAATTGTTCGATGTGAATTTCTATTGCACCTCAGGTCTTTTCGGTACTCTACTGTTGTCAAGCAATTGATCAACAAAATAATCAAAAGATCCCACAAGTTTTACGCTTATAAGAGCTTTCAGTTTCGTTCGGTGGTGGGTAAGATAAAGGAGCACCACTGGAGTGTTAAATACTTTTGTTTTTATCATGTTTCTTCACTACTCCAGGTTCATGCTTATTTCTCTTTGAAGTAGCAGTTGCAGCCACTCATTTTGGAATTTGGAAAAAAGCATCCGTCAGAGATTGAATACTAGACATTTAAACATGCATAGACATTTGATCTCGATTCCATACATTCACTTTACTGCTGTAAAAACCGCGTTGATTTCTTGTTTGGGAGAAAAGAGTAAGCCAGGTACAGAACGGTTTTCTTCTACATAAGTGGTGTTTTGAGTTTTTTTATTTATGGACGCTCTATAACTACTATGGTCCTTAGCGTCCCATTCTATATTGGGCGTGAAAGATCGATAATTTTGCTCAGATGCCTCTTTATCAGGCTTGAGGCTCTTTTACGTGCCGTAAATCTACGACACGGGACCACCGGCTTTACTTCCCTTCCGAAGGAAGTCATGCTAAAGATTTTTACGCCTGAAAAAAAATCCATCGCCCTCCACCGGGTTTGAACCCGCGACCTTGGGAACTAGAGGGTGGCATGGTAACCACTACACCACGGAGGACGACATAATACATAAATAGTGTGTATTGTATTTGAGTACACTGAAAATTTTGGTTTTGCATTAGCTTCTCTTCCCATGTTGCCTCCAAAGGCCAAAATCTTCAAAATTTCCATTCTTAGATGTTTCGTACTTAGCGTTTTTGTGACAACTGCATTACCCGACGTTGTACTGGCTCGTGAGCTCTTCCTCGTACACGTTGTGGCCTGAATGTAGCAAGTGAAGGCACCTGTTACATACAAATTACTAGTCATGAGTATATAGTGCACTTACATACTCGTATGTACTTCCTCACTACATATCCTTGATACATCAGTATATACTCATGCCGTCCTGCACCGTGGCGCAGTTGGCTGGAGCGTGCCGTTTTGGTTCCCGGCCATGGAATGCGCCCGGGTTCGGTCCTATCCACGGGGGTGCGGATTTTCGGTCCCGCGTAGGACCGATGCCCACTCAGCATCGCGAGGAAAGTGAGGAGCTGCGATAGGTAACGGTCCTGATCTCATAAGGCAACTTTCCGGCTGGGAATGCGTGATGTCAGCCCACCTCTGCTGCGCGCACGTGGGCACGAGACCGGCAATTCAGATGGCAGGCGCAGGTCCTTCGCGGCCTGTAGCGCTACAGGATTTATCTCTCTTCTCATGCCCGTCTTCCTCCAATGGGGAGATACTTAACGACTTCGATTGCTGCTGCTCGGATACCAACTATGCGAGGGTTCACTAATCACAATATTTTCCTTGTTGGATATTTGCCCTTTACAATTAAATTTGCATTCAGTTAAACACCTCGTGGATAATATTTTCCATATTGACTTTATAAGTTTGATTACAGTATCGCGTGAATTGCTGAAGGTGTGTCCTTTGTCTTGTAAAGGATTTCCATATTTTGCTGATGTTTTCTTGCTTGATTAAATAAGCGCGGATGATAATGTCGCTGGTGATGCGAATAATATACTTGCCTTGTAGATCGTCAAAACTGCCAACTAAGTCTACGAGTTCACAGTCCTTGCCTTTTAGTGGTAAGCATTACTTCCATTGGGGTTATACGGTCCAGCTTCCGATTAGCGTGGAAAGAGTACCACCGTGTGTCACCGTGGTACTACCTAAAGAATAAACACTGACTTTCTGAAAACAGGCTAAAATGCATAGGGAATTTTGTGGTCATATACTTTCATATAAGTTGTTATCTCCGACTATGATAATTTTCATTTACACAAATCACAGCCATGATGTTAAGTGCCCCCTTTTTATTAGTGAAAATTGTTATTGTGCATGTGTTTGCTTTAGTTTGTGAATGTAATAAAACAATTGTTTGGATATCAATTATATTAATTAAATGCTGTGGTATGACGTTTTTAAAATTGATTACTCTCAGGCGGCGGGTCAGGGTTGTTCTGAATGCGTGAGTATGGGTAGCGGGGCACAAATGCTCTCACACTAGCCCGTTCGTCAGAATTACATAAATTTTTAATATCCAATTCAACTTGCAAGGCGGAAAGCGAGAATATTTTCTATCCACCCTTTATCTCCCATTCTGATACATGACTAAAATTTAAAAACAGATAGGGTTTCTAAAGCTGATGGCCAACAAAGTTAAAAAAGCGGAGCTGCAATGGAAAACCTATTTTTAGAAAAACGTACATACATAAGTGTGCTCATCTATCTGTTGTACTAAGCAGAATTGAAGTTGTTCACCGTGTTATGGACCATGTATTGTAGTAATTGAGACAGTCAAACGAATTTTTCAGCACGCGATTACTGACACTTTTTCAACTTTAATTAACAGTTACTGAAAATCTTAACAAATAGTAATCGAGTACTTTTCCTCTGTTCTGCAGTAGTGACGGAAAGAAAATTCAGTCAATAACTATGATATTCAGAAATTGAAGATTTACTGTTATATTTCTGTTAAGCCTTGAGCATTAGGTATCCTTCTGATATCTATATGCCATTTAGTAATATCTGAAATCTAGAATTAAAATGCCTTCAGTTATTGATAATAGGTATAACAATGTTTGCCAAACAGAAATGTAACGGACGGGACAGCTTCTCTCATTGGATTTTTAGATAAAATTCACCGAAAAATGTATGTCAGTGTGTACATATAGCAAGCGTGCGCGAGTTACCCTCGGGCCGGCGGTTCGAGCGCATCCCGACTAGCCTACCTGGCCGGCTCGGTGCGGCTAAGGACCAGTCCCTTCAGAATAACAGTCGCTTAAAGAGCTCATTATGTGTCCAGTTTAGGTAATTACTGTTCCAGCAGATTCCTTTGGGCCGGTTCTAGTAAACCACCTTTAGAACTTTCCGTTTTGTATGCGGGTCTTATATAAGGGGCTGCTCTTTCCCAGACAGGCAGTTCTGTTGTTTAAGTTACGAAGTGAAAAGCGGACAGCGAAAGTAGACTGCGCCAGTACAGATTAGTTGTGAATCGTGATTTGACGGACCAGTTGTGTTGCGTTCCGATGTGTGTTAAAACTGACTCGAGTAGTAACGCTTGTGCTACGCTAGGTCTAAGTGATAAATAAAGTGTGTTTCGCAGTAACTGGTGCTCCGATTTGTTACAATATATAATACTTACAAAACCCGCAACTCCGCTCGTGTTGTGTTAATTGAGGATATTATTCTCTGTCTCTCATCTCTGTCAACCTCTGTATTTCCCTTTCTACCTCCATCATGCATCTCCTCTCCCCTTTATTCCCACTATGATTATCTTCCACTTTCTTAAGCATTCTCTCCTTCGTTGAACTTTCCCCTCTTTCCACCTCTGTGTAACGTTCACATCATGTTATGTTTTGAAAACTGCAAATAAAACTGCTGGAATATTACTAAAATTAAAATAAAAGTGAAGGTGCCACAGCACATAAAGTCGTGCTTGTTATGTGATCATAACTCTACCGTTTCAGTGAAAACTTATTTAATACATTATTTATAAATATAAAAGCGTATAATTTATTAAATATTCCTCTTATTGCAATTTTGAAACATTTTACATTAAACAGAAACATTATAATTATGTACTGTTATGCGTCATTTTTCCGGTATTCAATAATAAACGAGATAATTCGAAAGAGATTTCCTCTCCCCTACTTCAAGTCCCTTTGAGGAAAGTAACTAAGATACCATCAGTGTCCGAGAAGAGAACTAAGATCTGCCCAGTAAGGCGTTTCAGAATACTTGCTTCGACCATTTTTATTTTCTCTACTACGTATAGTACTCGTAAGTAGGGGAAGTGTTGCATTCCACCCAAAAATTCGATAGCGAGTTTTCACCGGAAATACATGTTTGACGCCTCCTGAGTCCAAAAAAGCACTTATAGAAGACCTGTATGTGTCTGTCTGTGAACAGCATAACTCAAAAACGAAAAGTCCGATAAATAACAAACTTGATATTCAGGCTTATTTAAGATATTTTCATGACAAACTGTATAATTTGAATTTCCTGGGAAATGTCCCCAAAAGTCCTCTTCTTTCTGAATGGCTTTTACATAACTGTTAAACCGTAAGAGCTAGACAAAAATTTTCTGCACAAATTGTAGAGCTTGCTAAAACATACAATTTATATCGTACTTTTTTGTTTTTGTTTTTGGAGTGAACCATTTCCAAGATATTCCTTGTTATTTGTTTGAATTTTCCAATATTTATACTTTTTCTCAAATGGAATTTCGTTATTCTCTTTTTATGTCCTGGACATGCAAAGACAATGAAATGCTCCACATAGCAACCAGCTCTTAAAAGATTTGACTATCGTTTAAAGCCTACCATATTCCTCCTATACCTGCAAGAAAATTAGCAATAAGATAAGTTTCTGCAAATGTTTATCTCGATTAACATGAAGTAAATGGAGAATAAGCGTTTGTAAAAATAGTTTGTACAAGAGCAAAGAAAGTCATGTGAGTGTAACATATAAGATTATTTGTGAAAAGAAACATGTATGCGCGCACGCATAACAATAAAGATATCGATTACCGTTTTAATGAATGTGTAGATAACTTACAAATGTGCATTATTAACATCCTTTAGCAATGAAAAAAAACGCGAAGTACTTGAAAAGGTGCATGTTCGCGTTTTTTACCTGATTTCTGTCTTTACTTTTACACTAAAATACGCACAAAAATTATACTCTTTGACAGAAGGATTTTGATCCCAAACATTTCTATAATGGGCTATGAAACACATTGTTTATGCATTCCTTAAAAAGGAACACACTGGCTCAGTTTGGTGCGAAATGACCTTTGCCTTTCCAGTAAGAATCATCATGGAATGACTAGGTGGGATAGAAATGCAAGTGGGCGTGTTTTACTGTACATCGTGCTACTGCAGTAACGTTGCCATCATGACTGCATGCTCTTAACCTGCTTGGTAACGTTGTATCAGTGTCTATTTCGAGGACCATTGTCTCACCACAATAAGAATCTTCTTCAGTAATGAATTATACGTAAAACATTTAAAAAAAATCTGATGTGTTACACTCACATGACTTCCCTACTCTTGTACAAACTATTTTTACAAATGCTTATTCTCCATATGCTTCATGTTAATCGAGATATCGAGATGTCAATCTTATTGCTAATTTTATTGTAGGCGCAAGGGGAATATGGTAGGTTTTAAGCGATAGTCAAATCTTTTAAGCGCTGGTTGCTATGTGGCGCATTCCATTCTCTTTGCATATCCAGGACATAAAAAAATGAATAAGGAATTTGAGAAAAAGTATAAGTATTGGAAAATTTAAGGAAATAACAAGCAAATATCTCGAAAATGGTTCACTCAACAAAACAAATGTATATGACATAAATTGTGTATTTTAACGCGATCTACATTTTTGTGTAGTAAAGTTCTGTCTATCTCTTACGGTTTACCAGTTATGCAAAAGTCGTTCACAATGAAGAATACTTTTGGAGACATTCCCAGAAAATTCGAGATATACATTTCATTTCTTATGACATTATCCTAAACATATGATATTTTCATCAAAATCGTTAGAGCCATTTTTGAGAAAATTAAAATTTTCGAAAAATGTTCCATGTAAAGGGTAGTGTGGGGTGGGGGGATTTTCTTGAAAACCTTCGTGTGGCATCTCTGGAAGATACTGAACCTAAATACCAAGTTTGGTGTTTATCCGACTGTTCGTTTTTGAGTTATGCTGTTCACAGACACACACACAGACAGACACACACACACACACACACACACACACACACACACGTTTCAAAAAATGCTTTTTTTGGATTCAGGAGGTCTCAAAACATGTATTTCCGGTGAAATCTCGGTATCGAATTTTTGGGTGGAATGCAATACTTCCCCTACTTACTATACGTAGTAGAGAAAGTAAAAATGTATCCGTTCTGTTAAGCAGCTAGTAATATTCAGCATTGACACACACACAGTTAGCAACAGAAGAAACTTTACATCATCTCACAAATGAGTAAACTTGCTGACGTCTTCATTATACTTTCTACTTTATCAGTTAAGTCCATAAAACAAAGGTTTATGCAGAATTTGCCAAAAATGCAAGCTTTGATTTCCATTGAATAAAATAATACAATAAGAACATGCATGTGTGCGCATGCACAGTCGCTTCTATCTCTGAAAAGCATGACTCAAAAACGAAAATCGGATATCTACCAAATTTCATTAAGTTAAAAAATTTTGAGAACGCAATAAGACCTTCAGAAAACTTCACTCCTACAAACAATCTTTATATGGGGAAAAAAGCTATTTTTTCTCTAAATATGAGTTCGTTTTTATTAAAATACCATTAGCAAATACATTTTTAAAGCCTTACTCGCCGACTATCTTAATGTCTACAAAATCAGAAGGAGAGTATGTTACCAACCGAAAGGCAATTACTATCTTACAGTATAGCAACCATTGGTCTACATTGAAAATATTTGTCTCACTATTATCATCTAAATTCCTTTTAAACAAAAACTTTGTCACAATGTTAATAGAAAATGTAATAATTAAGCTACCCCATTATAACAGTGTACTTACCGCTTTTCCAGTATCGATGCTTCGATTCTTTACTTTAGCAATGTTGAGATTCTGTATTAGTTTAATTTTAAATTTACTTGAGTTTTAAAATAAAATTGTGATTCATATTCATTACTTCAATATCACCGATGCCCATTAGTTTTTTAAACTTGATGTAGGTTCAGAATTTAGATCAATTAGATAAAAAATGCCCTTAGCATGAAAATCATCGAATGACGACTCCATTAATGATTTTACATCAGTGTTTTGTGGTGGGGATTCATATATTTTAGAATTTTTTTCAATGCATTATGAATGTTTGAACTCATTATCAGATACATATCTCCTTGGGTTATTCAGGTACGGAATAACATTTGACATATATATTCTATAAATAGTATTATTTGTTTAAATGATTGACATCCAACAACTCAAGTTTGCAGAGACGGTGGATGAAATTTGGTCAAACGAGCGCTCAGGGTACACTAAGCTGATAGTTACCGACATTTGTTAATAGGATAAGGGGAAACCGTGCAGAAGGGATAAAAAATGCTCTAGACATTCTCGGGCTTCAAGCCAGGTGAAGTGATGTGGAGACATCGACGTTTCGGGAGCGTACATCTCTCCCATCTTCAGGATGCTGAATGATTGGATCGGTATTTTGGACCCGTTTATATACTCTAGTATATTCGTCGCCAGGAAAGCTTCAACTCTTATTTCGGGATAAATAAAGTTTTATCCAGGCAGCTCGACTCACCAGAAATAAAAAGTCCGACAATCAGACTTAAAATGCAAGCAAGTTACCCTGATACCAGCTAGACGAGCACATTATAGACTGTTCACAGATACAAGTTTCCTCTAAAATTCTAGGAAGTGTTCGTAGATGCTCTGTTTCCGGTAGTTATCGACTAATGTACCTTCTACCTGAAATTTTGTGGAGGTAGCCTTTTCTTATGAAAGGGATCAATATTAGCCGAAAAACAAACAATAAATAAATATTTGATGCGTCACACTCGCATGACTCCCCATCGATTACCATTCATTTTCAATCAGAAATTATTTCTATAAAAGAGTATTTTTTCTGTAAACATTAATGATGATAAATATTCGACGTAATGCTACTGTGACATACATTTCGTAGACTGAGAAACAGCTGACTGTTAACGCATTTATATGCTAAACATGACATTGAATAAGCTCCTCAGAAATAGAACGACACTTATTATCAAGGTCTAATGCTTTAGAACGTCGCAAAATTCAAACCAACAGTGATTATTTCGAAAATAGTTAAAGCCCCTAAAGGTTTTAAAAAAATTGTGTATGCTATTGAGGTCTACATTCCTCTAATTTTACTACCTCTCTCAAGATTTGGCAGTTACATGCATCTCAATAAGATTGGAAGCTATTTAGTGAACATTCAGGATATAAACGTTATTATTGATTCCATGATCTGAGACACAGTGTTTTAATCTGAAAATTGAGCCATTTTTGAGCAAATTAAAATTAAGGAAAAAATGTTCCATTTAAAGTTTTTCTTTTCATCTTTAAAAGGTTCTTGTATCTCAATTATGCACGATGTTTTGCTATTTATATAAAATGTGAGCACACACAAACACATACACCCCAAGGGCATGTTTTTTATCCATGGAAACATGTTTCCGGTGAGATCCCATTATCGAAGTTTTAGGAACACGGCAATACTTCATGACCCTTAGTACCTAAGATAAGAGGAAGTAAAAATAATTTGGTTCCAGTCCCCAATGCATATTTAACTGTACTATATTTTTAAGTCTCTTTACTTGCATACGAATTTGGAAATTTTTACTGCATAAAACACTCGACGTGGTTGTAAGCCATCAAAAGATGTTCGTTATAGGTGCATCAACCTGCCTATTATATCTGGCAGGTCGTGCGATGGTCCATTAAATTTCCTGAAGAGACTTCTGAAGGAAGGAATTTAACAGAGGCACTCCGTGTGTATGCGGAAGTCCCTTTAAGGTAGAGGGGTTCCGCTCGAGGCAGCAATGTAAAGAGCTCTTTGGCAGCAGTAAAGGAGATCCGATAGTACTCGATTCACGTGGTAATATGATATCTACATAGCTGCTTTTAGCACTACGCTTTGCCTTCACGCTCTATTGGATCCGAAACCGCTGAAACCGACACAAGAGACGGGGCATTGCGGTACAACGATAGGAAGCCAAGATTCGCCCGGAATTCGGCGAAGCGGGGTGGTTTCCATTCTGTTTTGGGCTTTTCGTCCGACGCACTATTTTATATGTACCACCCCTGCCATCACTGGCCTGCAATGCACCTGCCCTTAACAACTCAACTCTTACAGGCACGTGCCAATTCAAGAACATGGGACTCATTAGATGGAGCTATCGGGATGATTGCTGTCTTGTTTGTGTACTGTTCTGAGATCATCGCCAGACACATGAAGGCAGCAGCTTCAACAGTTTTTCATTTAAGAGCGTTGTTGCGAAATTATACCTAATGGAAGTTCATCGAGCTCCAGAAGGATATCTCTGCGACCAATGGCCTGTAATGCACCTGTCTTTAACAACTGAATTCTTATAAGCACGTGCCAATTCCAAAATATGAGGCTTCATTGCATGGAACTATCTGGGTGACCTGGCACCATACCATGCCTTGTTTGCATACTATGTTGAGAGCTCGTCGCCAGACACATGGAGGTTCCAGCAGCTTTAACAGTGTTGTTTGAAATTTATACATAACGAACGCTAGTGTAATCCCAATCTCTGAATGGAACCTTAATACAAGGTTATTTTAAATCAGTCATTTCCAGGAATGTTCTCTTATGTTTTCTGCTCTTGGCAATAGAGAGATTTTTCAGTATTATGCTGTTTTCTTATACCGTATAGTCATTCGTCACGTTATCCAATACCATAATAGTATATGATGCAACGAGACTATAATGGTAGTAATTAAAACGCGAGTATTATTGAACGAGCGAAGCGAAGTTAATAATTATCATACGAGCGTTTTAATCACCATTATAGTCAAGTTTCATGCGACTGTTTATGCTCGACCATGTATCTAAATTAAAGGTTTCATAAGTATTCGTTTCTGGTTTGAGTGATGTGTTACAATGGTTATTCCTTTATCTATGGTTACAATACAATGACCTTGTAGCACCTGTGTCAAACAAAGTTGCTAGCGTTGTGAAACGTATTACGCAGAATAATCGATACTTGCGCTTTCACAATGTTACGTGGTCACTTCTGATTGGTCGAATACCAATACTTTAATGTGATGCAGTAATTTGTATCACAAATTACTTAAATGTAAATAATGATTGTAATATGAATATGCATTTTTATGTGACATTGATTTGAGATGTTTCTTGACTGTAATTATTGTTGATAAGTAAGTTTATACGACCTTACTGAAACTGTCAATAATAGCGCGCAATAATGCAGCGAGGGGGTGAGCTGTTTATCATTATTGGAAACGAGGAAGTTACGTAATGTTGGCGCGTTTTTCCGTTGAGAATCTTCTGGAACGTTTCCCTAGAGCATATGTATTCATAATTTTCATTGGATATTAAAATAGACGCTAATGTTGGCGCGTTTTATTAGCCAATTGTAACTCAGTTATAATATTTAGGCATATCGGGGAGTGGGTGTATAAAAAGCCAAGTCAGAGGTAGATCGCGTTCAGTTCATCGAAAATCTCAATACATTACACGTCGCCTTCAGTTGCTCAGTTCATCAAAATTCTTTGTGCACTACACGTCGTCTTCAGTTCGTCAGTTCGTCAAAATATTTGTATGAGATACGTCGGCTATAGATTCACAAGTTACGAAAATCTAAAGTATTATAAAGTTAATTATACACAAAGTTGAAGTACGCGAATTAAGAGTGATTAGTAATGAAGTTATTAAAACAGTTTCAGTTTGGCGAGTGTTAAGATCAATGTATAAATGTGATAGTTAACGTGTTCGACAATAAATGTGTAAAACAAATTTCCATCAGTGTTATATTTGGATAAAAGATTTCTTTCCGTTTACACACTCTGATCAAGAGACATGTTCGACCGAGAAATAATAGCTAGCCGGAGGATAGTAAACAAAAATTAAAATTCTTTCAAACACTAATACTACCACAAATTGCTAACACTAGATGGAGCTACAAACCGAACAAATGAATGACGTCACAAGATGGCTTCAACACATGATGTAAACAAACATTATAAGTAATACACCATCAAATGAACAGGTGTACTTTAATGAGGCCCATTAAAGTACTGCTACCAGTCGTATAAATACTATATTTTGGCATGGTCGAGCATAAATACAATAACGCGGTTTTTTACCCCGTCACTGAATACGGTATCGTAATAGATAAAATTGAGTATTTACTTCAGATCGCTACATTTGGGCATTTAAATGGATTTCTGAAAGGATAGCTATGATTTCTATATGATTATAGATTATTATCTATATTAATAAAAGAAGAGTAATTCAGAAGTAGACTTGAAACATTCTAGACTAGATTCCTCGATCCAAAACGAAGTGAATTCATACTGACTGATGTACGCAAATACAATACGTGTTAACTCAATGTAACAGGATTACAGACCACTTTAGAGAGAAGTGTGAATGAGAAATGAGTTACCTGTAGCTTTAAAATACACTTCAAACTCAATATATGTATAACATTTTCTTCTGAAGTAGACACTTAAACGAAGTAAACACTTATTGCCGTCATCAAAAAGAATGACAGCGCTGCGAGAGTTGCTGAATTGTGTAACACATCTAAAAATCCGAATCCCGTTTGCGAAAAAATGATCAAGAAAAATGGTAATAATTCATCGCGTTTGTCAATTTCAATAACTTATTGTTTGTATTATTTCATAATGGCGACAATGTAGCCAAAAGGAACTGTTAAATGAAAGGAACTTTTATTGTCAGTGTCATTAGTGCTATTGATTATTAGGTTAACTCGCAAGAATATTTATAAACAACTGATTGAGACTTTTACCACCCCACAATTTTTGGGATAAGGTAACTAACTTGTCATTCAGGTGACTAGAATGATACAATAGAGAATTGAGACGCTTGAAGAAGGCGGACTTTTACATTTCATTACCAACGTAAATCCCTCATTCCTGCATGGGTCACTGTTTTGACCGCATGTACATGTTAGCATAGGTGATCGATTGGGATAGCTTCCTATCATATTTAATGCCTATCATACTTTTATCTTCAGCTTAAAAATCATCTTCTAGCGTTCGTTTTCAATTTCCATGATCATATTATCATTGAGTGTTAATCCTTTCAAGGAAGGCATATATCTTCTGCAAGCAACTCTTTAAAAAGCTTTTTTTTCTGCTTCATATTAATCGAAATATGCGTTCGCAAAATAATTTCATTATACATTTCGTCATAGATACAAGAGATTGCAGGAGGCCCAAATTATTTTAAAATATTCAATAAGGGATGGCTTTGAAATTTCATACTCTTTCCATGACATCACGAGAAACAAATATGAATAGTGCCTTAGCACTGCAATAAATGTAAAAACTATTGGAAAATTCAAACTAACAACTACAAGTATGTTAGAAATGGTCAGTGACTATTCGCAGAAAATTCAAGATTTCGCATTTTATTAGTTATTCAAACATCTAAAACATAAGGTACATTAATAAAAAAAATTAGCTCTTTTTGGGAAAATAACCAAAACAAATTAAAGGGTAGTTTGGAATGGAGGGATTTTCTTGATAATTTTCACGTTGCTTCCTTGGAAGGTACCAAGGTACGTTTGGTATTTATCCGACTTTTCGTTTTTCAGTTATGCTGCTTACACGAGCACGCGCGCGCGCACACACACACACACGCACATATAAAAGGCGATTTTTCCTAAAAAATAAATGCCGCTTTTCGGTTCAGAGTCACCCAAAATATGCATTTGTAGTGAAATCTCAACGTGAAATTGTGGGTAAAATACAATAGATACTTCCCACTTATGGCATAGAAAGTAACAATTAACTTAAATTGATAACTCGCGTACATATTATTATTATTATGGTTATTGTTGTTAACATCATCATACAGCACTATAATAATTATTTGGTATAGAAGAAAACTACACGGTTAGATGTATGGTATTGTAACCAGAAAATCCATTCATCTTTCAAACCCAGCCTTTAAAAACCATGTTAAATGATTCTAAAAGAAAATCTCCACTCATTATTTACACCCTTGTTACTACCATAATATCTATTCGTTGGCTAATTTGATATCTCGATATTTATCACACCCAGAGAAAAAGAAAAAGGAATGAGCGATAATCAGGGTCAAATGTAAGCAGGAAACTATCGCAAATAATTATTGTCGTTACGACTTAGACTGCTACAAATTTGTGTATATAAGTGTACCGCAATTTATAAATACACGGGTAACATCTGCATCCCATCCAGGTACTTATTTCCTCAGCATCACTTTTGGTTTCTTTGTGGCTAACAAGGCAGTTATTGCTTCGCTGTAAAAGCTCTTCTATAAGTCAGTAATCTATTCTGTTGAACACAGAAACCTAAAAGTGCGGCGGACGTGAAATCTCCTGCTAAGTACCCACTCCTTCTCTGCGTTCATAAGTAGTTAATGAGCTCGAAATATGGAGCAGTGATCACATTTGTTCCACTGCTTTAGCCGTTCACACTGCAGTTGTTTTACTGCAGAAACTGACGTCACGGTTAGTGAAGAAATTAAAGAACAACTTATGACGGTCTAAAAGCTTTCTGCCGCAGAACAAGAAGCCTTGTGGTTTCCAAGAAAGATTCTCTTTGATGATTCACTACGCCATTAGCAAACTAGTTAGGCTGGATGCCAGAATATCCCACCCAAATCGTTAATACGCCCCGGTATGAATATGACAGGTGTTGCGACAGCCAAAGAACGCATCTGGAATTAGAGCAATAAATTTAAGCATAACGATGCAAGGAATAATATTACCTCTAGTTTTACTTAAAGACGAGATACTTGAACACTCAAAAGTATGAAAGAAAAGAAGAGGAAAAAATCTGGTGTTACACTCACATGACTTTCTCTACTCTTGTACAAACTATTTTTACAAACGTTTATTCTCCATATGCTTCATGTTAATCGATATATCGAGATGTTAATCTTATTGCTAATTTCTTGTAGATGCAAGGGGAATTGGTAGGCTTTAAGCGATAGTCAAATATTTTAAGAGCTGGTTGCTATGTGGAGTATTCCATTCTCTTTGCATTACCAGGACTAAAAAAATGAATAATGAATTCCCATTTGAGAAAAAGTATAAGCATTGGAAAATTTAAGGGAATAACAAGCAATATCTCGAAAATGGTTCACTCAACAACAAAAATGTAAATGACATAAATTGTGTATTTTAACACGATCTACATTTTTGTGTAATAAAATTTTGTCTATCTCTTATGGTTTACCAGTTATGCAAAAGTCGTTCACAACGAAGAATACTTTTGGAGACATTCCCAGAAAATTCGAGATATACATTTCATTTGTCATGAAGGTATCTTAAATATATGATATTTTAATCAAAATCCTTAGAGCCATTTTTGAGAAAATTAAAATTTTCGAAAAATGTTCCATGTAAAGGGTATACTTGGGTGGGGGATTTTCATGAAAACCTTCATGTCGCATCTCTGGAAGATACTGAACCTAAATAACAAGTTCGGTGTTTTGTTTATCCGACTGTTCGTTTCTGAATTATGCTGTTCACAGACAGACAGACAGACAGACACACACACCCACATGTTTCCAAAAATGCTTTTTTTGTATTCAGGGGGCCCCAAAACATATATTTCCGTTAAATCTTGGTATCGAATTTTTGGGCGGAATACAATTTTTCCCCTACTTACTATATGTAGTAGAGAAAGTAAAAATGGAAGTAAAATATAATATACCGGAAACTGCACAAGGTTCATCTTTCTATGGTTTTCTGGCTCTTATTCAATATTTTGGACTGAAAATTTGACATAATAGGGTGCTCACTAAAATTTAACACTCATTTTCTTGTGGCTTTACTGATCACAAGAAAATAATTATATTTTTAAACATTTGCTTTCCATATACTATAAAGCAGTCAATTCCCAGCGTTGATTTATTTTTATAGCTTAGTTATTAAAACAGAAATTAAATTTTATTTTAAAATGAAAGTATTAACACCATTTAGAAACAATTATACGAATTGAAGAACTTGAAATTAAGCACTGATCAAACAATCTCATTTGAAAATCAAATTAAATTACCAAATGAAAATATAACATCATAGAACTTTTATTTAAACAATCATTTCGTTCAAACAACAGATTTATTGTTTCTTTAATCTTCATTTTTTTTACCTTTCTTGTTCTAGGTATTTTCCTTTCCTCTTTAATCATCATTTTTCCTCTTCTTCAACGAACATATTTCTCTTCTTCAGATACTCAAAATACTCTCTCCTTGAGATACTCCTTGAATCAGCAGTTTCAATAAATTGCCAAACTAATGCACTATTTGCAACAATTTTCCTACCATTATTATTATTATTATTATTATTATTATTATTATTATTATTATTATCATTATTATTACTATTATTAGTATTTCATTTCTGTAAATTTTCCATAATTTTACAATGTTTTGAAAAATGTCTACGGGATTCCATTTCCCATTATTTTTCATAATGGTGTACCTACCAAATATTGTTGGAGCAGTTTTTGTCTATTATTTGCTCAACACCAGTCAACATTCTCAATCATTAAAATACTTCTCATGCACTGTCCTGGTTTTACAAGACACAGACGATTTTTTATTTCAGAAAACAATTAAAAGGATTATTTTGTAGGTAAAAATAAATGTTCATTGAATATTTAAGCACAGCCGTAATTCGTTTCCTGTCTTTCTTTATTCATTATTTTCCTCCGGAGAAAAGGTATATTTCGCGCAAGATTCAGAAAAGGTACAAACGATATGCAGCCTCTTTGCGATAGGCTATAAATTCAAACTAATACAAACCACATGTTTTTATTGTACGGTGTGGGACCTGCAGTCAAAACGAATGAAGGTATTGTTGCCATATGCTTCCCCAAAACCTTTCTCACCGTTTGCCTCCCTCCCTTCCTTGCTTTTTTCTAATAAATATTTCTGTGTGAACAATGTATCCAGTTTCCAGCAGATCAGGGTGGCATATGCGCCTAAACATTGAGAAACCGCAGTAAATATAACATAAAATGTACTCAAGTTCTGTACGTGAGTTGGAAAATAAACACACACACACACACACACACACACACACACACACACACACACACACACACACACACACACACACACACACACAAAACACAAGCAAAACCTCCTCAAGCTGTCAATCATTAGAAATGAATAGGACACTTATTCACTTCTTTCAAGCGTTTGTGTCTTTTCTAAATTTTGTGAATTATAATTTCAAGTATTCTTTCAACGTCGTTCTTGTTCCGGTAGTAAAAGTGAGAAAAACTGAGGCCGTTAATCGCTTTCGTATTCTCCTATTTTCCGTACTTACAGTGATCAGGCCATTTGACAGATAAACGAATACATGAGAGTTCGTCCCATTGCCTGCATTGCAGATTATATTTACACCACTTGCGTTTTGTGTCTATTATTTACCTATTCATTGTACATTTCTGTTTCTTCAGAATGCTTCTTTCCATTAATTTACAGTAATAAATTTAGTTTTAAAAGCAAACAAAATGCTTATAAGTGTAGATGTTGAATAAAACATAGTACCCGTTTATTTTCATCACCACCACTATCATCATTGTTGTTACTGCTATTGTACGTTTATCAAAATCAATAAAATTTCTAAAACAAAATCAACTATTAAGATCCTTTAGGGTAGTGACAAGCTAGACTGTAATTCTTTGTAAAAATATGTTTGCGCGAGTTTCCAAACCAAACCGATGTTATTTACGGAATTATAACATAGTTAAAACTAAGAAAACATACTCAGTATAAGTTTTTACCAATTGTGATTTTCACCTTTAAAAGCAGCCAGCCTTCGATGTTTCCTTAAGATAAGAAATTAAATAAATGACCCATGCCAAATAAACGAATAAGTAGATAAATAAAAACTTTAACTTTAACTGAAAGTCCTTTAAAGCATCATTGCTTGGCTAAGTTCAGCTTAACAAACAAACTTAAAGGTTCATACAATCTGCACCCTACCTAGCTCATTCCCAGCTGTTTTCTAATAAAATGAAATGTGAAATTTTGCACTGCTTCCTCTATTGTTGTTGTTGTTAATCCACTGGCAAACACTTACAAAGGAGGTCGCTACAGGTTGATGCCCTTTATTAGTTGCTTAACAAAACTCGAAGCCTTCCTCTTTTATTCGCTTCCAGAGACGAAAACACAGCAGGTCTTGAGAGTTGCACTAGACCGACTGCGTAGCGGCCTTGGACCGGGCGCTGTTTGCTGCATCCAATGTTAAGTTACGGCAAGCCATATTTTCACAAAGCTATATGAACGTGCATTCTTGGCTTACCTGTACTACAACAGAGCCGTATTGAAAATTATGCCCTTGGTTGTGAACGTTTTCTATATCTCTATTTTGTTCAGTTGAATATCAGTTCAACATGAGTATTCTTCCTTCCTTGTTTCTCTCTCTCCCCCCCTTCTCTTTCTTTCTCTCTCTCTTTCTTTCTTTCCTCCTCTCTCTTTCTTTCTTAAAAAAGATCCCTATGCCTGACTTTATACACGATATTACGTAGAATTATGTCTCGCGTTTTATTGCAGAAGATTATTTCCCGCAAGGATAAAAAGCAAGATGGTTCCGCGGTAACACGTGAGGCTCCCGTTCGGGAGGTTCCGGGATCGGCCGGCCACTCTGACCTTAGTTTTTATGGTTTTTCCAGGTTGGTAAGCGAATGCTGGGGTGGTTCTTCTATCACGAATTTCCTGTCTGTCATTTCCTTTCATTTGTTTCAGGATTGTAGGATCAGGCGACGGCGATTGGTGCTTACGGCGGGGCGGTGGAGTTTGGGCTGTGTAACGATTTCTTCCTGGCACTTGGATTGATGGCTAGCGCTCCTTGCCGGGACCTCTGGGTTAATGATAGCCAGACAATTTCACGCTGGCGCCAGTATTAGTGTCATCTTGGAATTCCTAGGGACCCCATCCTTGCTAGCGCGCATCGGGTCCAAATTTCGTCGCCTTTGGGTGGACCCTTCATTCCAGAGTTCACTTAAGACACAAAAGCCTACAATGGCTTATGTGCGGTGCTGAGCAGAAAGCTGCTGCTGATCCGGTTAAATCGTGCATTAGATCTCGCAATGGCACGCTCCTGGTGGAAGCACATTCAGCATCCCAAGCAGCAACAATACACAAAGCAAACATGCTAGCAGCTATCCTGAACGTGGTGAGATACACAGGACCCTGAACTCCTCTCGCGGTATGGAAAACACCGTGCATTGGACGGTATGTCCAATGAGAGATTCGAGAAAATTTAGAAGAGCAAGGAGTGACATCCGAATATCGGGTTCAGAGGAAAGAAAACGGTGAATTCGTGCCCACTCGTACCCTGTTCCCTACCTTTGATCGGATAGATCTCCCTCAAAGGATTAAGGCAGGATATGAAGCCATTGAAGTTAGGCCATATATCCCGAACCCGTTGAGATGTTATAGGTGTCAGCGCTTTGGGCACACTGGTGACTTCTGTAAAGGTGAATCTACCTGCGTTAACTGTGGAGACGTCTCCACGATGGAGTATGTATATTAGCTCCATGTGCGTTAACTGTAGCGGAGAACATCCATCAAGTTCCCGAAATTGCCCCCGTTTTACAGAGGAAAAATCTATCCAAGAGATCCGGATTGGGGAGGTGTCCTCCTCGGAAGCCCGGAAACTCCTACACATCCGCCAACCCTCTGTTCCGAAGTCCGATACCTATAGCTCAGTTGCAGCTTAACCGGTACCGAGTCGCGAAATCGCAACTCAGACCAGCGCTATAAACGGGGACACCATTTCAGAAAAGAATCTCGTAACTAGAACACACCAAAGCCTTCAAAATTAACACCGATCACAGCATTAGCGTTTGCCAAGATGCACTGAAAAGATCACATCAGTAAAATCACCAGCAAAACTGTCGATCTCAACTAATAGATGGTAAGCCGCTAACACATAATGCATCATCTAAAAGGTTTAGGACCAGCTATGAAAGAACCAATTTGTTGACAGAAAGTGATAAGTCTGCACCCAGAACATCACAGGGTAAAACAAGTCCACGTACATCTCCTCGGAGATCCACCGCTGAGGAATCTTCCGGGAAGGACTCAGATCGGCGATCTACATCTTCGCTGATTTCAACTTCCAGTCGCTTTCAGGTTCTCGAACAGAAGTTTTCTATTGGAAGGGTCCTCCCCCGTGGAGATAGAGCAGGATTCTGTCCAGACTGTCAAAACGACAGTGAAAAGGAGGCAGATAAGTCCTCCGTTACAGGTGTTAGCCCGACACCAAAGAAAACGGGTATCCTGATTCCACCACCGCTGTCCTCAACGCAGTGTACTCTTAGAATTGACAACTTATCGTAGAATAATTACTATGGCTAGCCTACACTGCAACATACGTGGAATTAGAACGCATCGACCAAAACTTCAACTTTTGCTTAACAAGAATGAGCCTATGGTCGTATGTTTACCAGAAACTCGGCTCCATCTGCAAGATAGCTTTTAAAGCAGGAGGTATATATGCCAAAAGAGGGTATTCCTGCGTACGGGGGCACCATGATGCTCATCAGAGATGATATATTCGTGGAATCCATACAGTCTGGCATCCAGTCAGTCGCTGTAATGTTTAAATTGACATCTATCCGCTTTACCATATGTATTATATTTTTGCCTTCATCTGACGACCTCTCGCTCCCTGAGTTGGAAGATCTAGTTTCCCAATTACCAACACCTTTTCTGTTGGTTGGAGACGTCAATGCCCATCACCCTCTTTGGGGCTTACCTCGGGATTGTGCGAGAGGCAAACTAATTGCCGAATTCTTGCGCAATTATAAACTAGCTCTTCTGAACACCGGAGAGTCTACATTTCTTCTTTAATATTTTTTCACACTTTGATGTAGCAGTTTGTTCACTACAGTTAGCAGTTTCCTTACACTGGAATGTCCTCTCTTGTTTACACTCTAGTGACCACTTCCCATGTCTTATTAGTCTCTTAACACAAGATATATGTTGCACACCTTTGACTACATGGCACTTAGGTTAAGCCACTTGGAAGCTTTACGCCCAGTTGTCCGTTTTAGTCAATGAGCACGACTCTGTGAATGTTTTACTCTAACATTTCACGGAGACGATTCTTTCTGTTTCTGAGCAATCTATCCTTCAGTCGACTGCCTACCCCGTTGATTTCCCTTCCTTGGTGGATGGATGATTGCCGAAATGTAATTCGTGCTCACAGACGTGTTCTTAGGGATTTCCAGCGTCGACCTACACTGAAAACCTGATCCACTACAAGAAAATGCGTGTCAAGTGTAGACAAATTATTAAGGATAATAAAAAGGCATCGTGGAAAAGTTTGTAGCTTCATTTAATCAACATACACCTTCCTCTGCCGTATGGGATAAGTTAAGGCGTGTAGCCGGAAAGTCGACCCACATGCCAATCGCCGGTCTTAAAACATATGCAGGAGTTGTTATTGATATATTTGAGTTGGCTGACACATTTGGCAGCGCTTTCGCTCAAGTTTCTAGCTCAGATAACTATTCGGCCGAGTTCATACCAGTGAAGACTCGGGTGGAATCTCAATGTTTCTCGTTTCGTTCTGGAAACTTTGAAGATTACTATCGTCTTTTCAGCAAGGCGGAGTTACAACATGCTGTTTCATCTTCGCGACTATCAGCGCCAGCACCAGATGCTATTCATACACATATGTTGCAACAGCTCTCTCCTGAAGGTAAGGCTTTCGTGTTCAAGGTGCATAATCGTATTTGGATTGACGTCACTTTTCCAGAAAATTGGTGAGAGACCACCGTCAAACCCATTTTAAAAGCTGGAAAGGACCGTCATCTTCCTTCCAGCTACCTTCCTACTTTCCTCACCAGTTGCGTTTGCGAGGTGATGGAACGCATTGCCAATGGACGGTTGGTATGGTGGCTGGGAACTCACAACCTGTTGACCAATACCCATTGCAGATAAGTTCAGGAGAACGGATTACCTCAGGGATCGGTACACTGTCTGTATAGCAATTAATCCTATCTCGAAATTGTGTTCCTTCAGGGTATCGTCATGTTTATTCGTAGACGACTTTGCCATGTGTTGTACTTCAGTGTATGCCGTTTTTGGAACGCCGATTGCAGCAATGCTTAGACAGTCTTCAAGAATGGGGTTTTAAAAACTGCTTTCGTTTCAAATCTGCGAAGTCAATCTGCGTTAACTTCTGGCACCGTAGGAGACGATTACCATCTTCGCTCCGATTCGATCCGGATTTACTGCCATTCGCAGATTTGACGAGATTCCTGGGTTTGGCCTTTGATAGGAAACTTAGATGGTCATCGCATATAGCACAATTGAAAGAGTGATGTGACTGTTCTCTGAATATTTGCGGGTATCAAATGGAAAATCCTGGGGAGCGGATCGGACAGTTTTGTTGCGGCATTGATCCGATCCAAAATGGACTATGGTCGTTTATTCCTCAGCATGATCATCTGTGATGAGAAGATTAAACACAGTTCATAATCGGGGCTTTCGTGTCGCTATCGGTGCTTTTCCAACTAGCCCAGTTATGAGTCTTTACGCCGAAACGGCAAGACCTCCTCCGCGATATCGGCGCGATGTCCTGTTAGAAAATTATGGCTGTGCGCTTAAATCTATGCCAATAAATCCAACGTTCAATTTTTTCCACACCGCGCTGGATGAACGTTTTACGTACAGCTCCATTAATCCAACGCCTGCAGGCGTTTGCTTCCGGGAGCTTTATTGAAATGCCTAGCATGTTTCCTAAGGGGGAGAGGGTGTCCCCCTTGGTTACATGCGACATCTGACGTAGGTATTTGGATGACGGCATACCGGAAGTCTAGGATGCTTGAGTTTAGCATCTGTGCTTGTTGTTTTAGAAGTTTTGTCAGGTTACTGACTGAATTTTTATCTACGCCGATGGATCTAACTGCACCAAGGTGTTGATTGCGCTTATGTTCATGGAACCGAAACCTACACATCCTGTTTTCATGGTACCACTTATAATTGTAGTGCAGAACTATATGCCATATACTGAATCATTTTGTATATGGGCCGTCAAAAATTGGTTGACTGTCTCATTTTGACTGATTCTCTCAGTGCACTTCAGAGCCTTCGTGAGCTGTACAATTACAATCCCATTGTACAGCGCATCCAGGATGTCCTCCATGTTTTGCGCGGCTCTGGTGTTAATGTGGAGTGTGCTTGGATTTCTGGTCACATTTGCATGCTGGGGAATGAATTGGCGGATTTGGCAGCTAAGGCGGCGATCACAGAACCCAGTGTTGCAACATCCCGTGTAACTTCGGAAGACTTTAGGGTGGTTGTACGAAGAGCAGTGCTATCGTGCTGCCGCGAGGAGTGTTTAGCTCTCCGCGGAAATAAGCTTAGAGTAGTGAAGTACATTCCGATAAACTGGATAACTTCCTCTCATGTGTCTCGTCGTGAGGAGGTGATTTTGGCTCGGTTATGTATTGGCCACTGCAATTTTACACAAGTTAGCTTTTTAAAGGGGACCTGTTCCTCTTTGTCCGCTGTGTAGCGAAAATTTGTCGATCCATCATGTGTTGCAAGAGTGTATTCCTCTAGCTCATCTTCGGGACACTCTGCAACTGCTGGCCAGGCTTGCAGAGGTGTTAGCGGAAGTTAACCAGGTGGTTCAAAGCGTTTTTAAGTTTGTGTCAAATGTGAATTTTTAAATGCCGTTTAAAAGTCATATTGATTTCAGGTGTTTTGTGCTTCTCGGTTTAGTTTTATATATCCATATTTATTTCTGACTTTTGCTATGATTTTGTATTGATGTTTATCTCTGGCTTTTCTATGACTTTTATATTGATCGTTATCTCTGCCCTTTGCCATGATCTGTTTTAAAAGGGCGTCTAATGACCTACTAACTGAGCGCCCTTAGACATAAATCATCATCACCACTACAACAGTTCAAGGCCGCTGCGCAGTGTAATCTCTCTCTGAACTCATTGTAGAACCTGTAGTCGCGAGAGTTTATTATCTACCAAACCGTTACTCGCCTGGGAAGTTTACATCATGTTCAAGTTTTATCCCTACTCATCCCTGAATACGTTCGAGACCATAAGTAAATTAAAACTAAGACATACGAGAATCAAAATCTTGGTATGCAAGCTCTAAATCAAAGACACAAATAAAGAAAACACAAGACACACATAATATAATAAATAATTTGAAACCTTTATATTCCATCCCATTCTTCCTTATGACTTTTATTGCATCAATCACTGTTTTATAAACCAATGTGCCATTTCCCCAATTCAAATGTTAAGAACTAAACCTATCACTCACATGTGTCTGACAAATACCTAGACGAAGCGGAAAGAAATTAGGCTGTATTTATGGGGGTGAAGCAGCCCTAATCTGTGAGATACAATCGCAGACAGACTTCAGAATATGTAAAATGGATACTATATTTAAATTCTAAATACTAAAGAAACCACAATCCTGACTATACCTTGAAAAAAATCCAAAGCATGAAGTTCATTTATTATTATTAATTATTCTTATTAAGTACTATTATAAAAATTGCTGTATTTCACTTGAACAATTTTGATCATTCTATAGTTACAGCGATGGTCATTTAGGTATCATTTCAAACACAAGAAAATAAGTTATAATAGTATGTAATGCAACAAGACTATAATGGTAGTAATTAAGAAGCGGATATTTTTATGAAACGAGTGATAGCGAGTTAATTGTTAGTAACTAAATGCTAATCGGATGGCAGTACTGATGACAAGACCTTGAGCGTGCTTGCGAGTAGCGCAACAGAGGTCAGCAGTATTGAATCCACGTCATATTTATTGATCTTTTGCACGTAACGTGAAAGCAACACATATTGAAGCAATGGAAATGAACTCAATTTATTTGAATATTAAAATAACAATAAACAGAATTTATTTTAAACACACATATTTTACTATTTATCTGCGGAATGGATTCTAGTGACTGCTGCTTTGGTGTTAAAAGGTATAAGCGATAGGGAAGCTGCGCGCACGCCGATTAAGTTCATGAGTAGCTGAAGTATAATGAAGATCGGTTATGTTACATCTAATGAGTCTATTACATCGTGGTCGGCCAAAAACAACACATTAACAATTAGAACTATGTTTTATAAAGAAAGTTTCATGTTTCTGCTTCTCTCGTCTTTGTCTTACCACCTATACAATAGGCATAGCAGCAATAGAGTCAGATACAGAAGTGTAAATTAGCATATTTAGATTTTTTTCAACTGGACTATGGAGATACATGATTGAGCTTAAAAGAATTAAAATTTCAGTTGAAACCAGTCAACTGAACACAAGATGTACGTAGTTTGCATTTTCTTAAAATAATGAGAAATGCGACCAGCCCGTTCTCCTTACTACAAGGTAGGTTATTTCTTATACATCCTATCATAATTCTTATTACAACATAATGAATTTAAACATACTGAACAGTTTCCTAAATGTATAAGGGCGGTGTCTACAGCGTGCAGGAAGAAAACAATGCCACATAATTATCACACAAACAGCGGATGTTCACGTAGATGCTGTAAAATACCCAGCCAATGGCATCACTTCTAAGCTATGGTTGTAATGGAATACGAAACTACGCTTATTGGAAAAGAAAGAATAACGATATATGAAGAAAAGAGGATGAAAAATGCGGACATTTTGTCCTAAATATGAAAATAAAATCGGAGCATGTTTAATATGAACGAAGGTAAAATAAAATAACTCGTAATAAAACTGCAGGAGAAATATTTAGAATTTTTTTCATTTTGGAAACACACTTTTATTAACATACGTACCTATTATATTATAATTAATCACCTAAAACGTGGATTTCCAAGCTGTGTGCATGTGTGTGCGTTACCTTGTTAACTCAAGGAACGATCGGAATGATAGCTACATTAGTAATTTGTGCAAAATTTTCACGAGTGTCATATTAAAGTTATCCACGAGTTGGATACAGTATTTTAAGCTATCTTAGTATTATAAATCGTAGGAAGTAAATCATGAAGTGATTTGGCATCCATACAGACATGCGAGAGCATCATCATATGTTCGTAAATGAGACGTTGGCTTCTCTCTTTGTATTTCTGTTATTACCTACCTGGCGTGTTGAACCGATAAAAGTAAAGACAGCCACTTGCGTGCATTCCCTTCCTGGGAGAGAAGTGAGCAGGTGTTACAGACATAGCTTATTATCAGCACAGCATCGTAATTATAAACTCAAAACCTGATTTTCTATATTTATAATGTACAGAGGGTTTACATCCTCATTACTCAGAGAAAAGAACATCACAATCATATATGAATAAATAACAAGAGAAACAATCTGATGTGTTACACTCACATGTTTTTTCTCTACTCTTATACAAACTATTTTTACAAACGCTTGTTCTCCATCTACTTCATGTTAATCGATATAAAAATTGCAGAAACTATCGTAATGCTAATTTTCTTGTAGGTACAAGGGGAATATTGTAGGCTTTAAGCGATTGTCAAATCTTTTAAGAGCTGGTTGCTATGTGAAGCATTCCATTCTCTTTTCGAGAAAAGGTATAAGTATTGTAAAATTTAAACAAATAACAAGGAATATCTCGGAAATGGTTCACTCGACAAAAAAAAATAGTAGGTACATGGCATAAATTGTGAGCTTTAACGAGATCTACATTTTTATGCAATAAAATTTTGTCTATATCTTACGGTTTACCAGTTATGCTAAACTCATTCAGAATGAGCAGGCCTTTTGGGGGCATTCCCAGAAAATTCAAGATATGCATTTCATTTGCATTGAAACTCTCTTAAACATATGATATTTTGTTCAAAATCGTTAGAGCCATTTTTGAAAAAATAAAAATTTTCGAAAAATATTCCATGTAAAGGGTAGTCTAAGGTGGGGGATTTTCTTGAAAGCCTTCGTGTCGTATCTTTGAAAGATCTGAACCTAAATACCAAGTTAAGTATTTATTCGATTTTTCGATTTTGAGTTATGCTGTTCACAGACACACACGGACCTTTTTCTAAAAATGCTGTTTCTTTATTCAGGAGACCTCAAAACATGTATTTCTGGTGAAATTTCGATATACAATTTCTGGGTGGAATGCAATACTTCCCCTACTTACTATACGTAGTAGAGAAAGTAAAAATCCTGTAGTAGCATAAATGTTTATCTTATCATAAATGTATTTTATGAATACAATACAAGCTTGCAAGAAAAGTTAAGCTCGTATAAAGATTTATACACGAAATATTCATTGTAAAACGCAGTAAAATGCAAGATATTCACATTCCTTTATAAACCCTCCCCCTATGGAGAAAGCAAGTACTTGCAGAATGAGTTGAGCTGTAAGTCACTCTCAAGTTATACGGTAAAATACACGCATGCAATTGTTTCCACTATAACAGAATATTATGGTAGGATGAAAAAGGAAAAATAATATGTTTTGCTGATGACAAAGCAATGCTAGCACAAAAGAAAATGGTTCTAAGAAATGTGCTAATGGAGGTAAATGACAAAGATGAGAAGTAGGAGATGAAGATAAATATAACACTGTCTAGTGGAGGGAAAATAAAGAAATGAGGCAGTGGAGCAAGTGGACAACTAAATACCTAGCCAGTAGTATAAGAAGCTGTTCCCAAGAAGCTAGAAGGTAGCAATTGCAAAGAACACTTTTAGTACAAAAAAGGGTTGTGCGTTACACTCGTATGACTTACTTTAACTACTATAGTTTATATTTATACTAATGATTCTTGCAATAGCTTATTTTTCTATCTGTTTAATGTGAATCGAGATAACCATTTACAGAAATAATTTCATTACACATTTTGTTATATTCCAGGTACAAAGAGAATACGGCAGGATGAAGCGATGTTCAAATGTTTAAAACGGGTTGCTATATGCTGGCTTTGAAATCCTATACTCCTTCCAGGATATTTCGAGAAACAAATGAATAGAGACAGCACTTAAAGAAATTCATACTTCTTCCATGATATTGCGAAAAACAAATGAATAGCGTCAGCACTTCAAGAAATTCATAAATTATTGGAACATTTATATCAACAACGAATACTTTGGGAATAATGCCACAAAAATTTAATGGACAAAAAGTGTGTGTTTTAACAAGACCTATACTTTTCATGCAGTAAGGTTTTGTCTATCTCTTATGGTTTACCATTTATAGAAATTATACTAAAGTCATTCAGAATGAAGAGCACTCCAGATATTTCCAGAAAATTCAAGATGTACATTTTCTTTTTCATGGGGATATCTTAAAACATAAGTACAGAATTTAATCAAAATCGTTAGAAGCATTTTTAAGAAATAAAAAAATAACGAAACATATTCCATGTAAAGAATTGTTTAGAACGGGAAGATTTTCTTAAAAACCTTCGTGTCGCGCCTTTGGAAGATACTGAACTACATACCAAGTTTGTTATTTATGGGATATTGGTTTTTGAGTTATGATGTTTACATACAAATGTATACACGGGCTGTTTTTCTTTCTAAAATGCTTTTCTTATCCAGGGGCCTCAAAGCATTTATTTCCAAAGAAATCTCGATATCAAAGTTTTGGATAGAATGCAATACTTCCTCTTTTTAGTACGAGGGCTGTCCCAGAAGTACCCGACCTAACAAAGAAAACACAAAAATGTTGGGAAAAAACATCTTTATTTCTATACATAGTCTTCTTTCAGCTTGATACAGTTTTCCCAGCGATGTTCAATAACTTCGATTCCCTGTTTATAGTGAGAACCGTCGAGTTCTGCAAAATAGCCATCAACTGCAAACTCCACCTCTTCATTGTTGGCAAATCTTTTACCACCAAGCCATTTCTTCAACTTTGGAAACATAAAATAATCAGAAGGGGCTAAGTATGGCGAATAGGGTGTATGAGGAAGCAATTGGAACATAAACTCATTGATTTTGGCCATGGCGATAATGGACGTGTGAACTGGTGCATTGTCTTGATGAAACAGAACTTTCTTTTTCGCTAAATGCGGCCATTTTCATCATTCAAACGCTGCAATAAATTTGCATAATACTCGCAATTGATTGCATTTCCTTTTTGAAGGTAATCAATGAAAATTATCCCACGCGTATCCCAAAAAACTGACGCCATGACCTTGCCTGCAGATGGAACGTCTTCGCCTTCTTTGGAGCCGATTCTCCCCTTTCAATCCACTGTTGACTGTTCATTCGTCTCAGGTGTGAAGTGGTGGACCCATGTTTCATTCATGGTTATCAATCGACGCAAAAACTCGACTTTATTGCAGTGAAACATCGCCAAACACTCGACTGAAACATGCTCACGACGCTGCTTTTGTTCCATTGTGAGTAAACGCTGCACCCACCTTGCGCACAGCTTTCTCATGTCTAAATTTTCAGTTAATATGCAATGTACAGTTAGCTCGCGCACTTTCAGTCGATGGTCATCCAATACCATTTTGTGGATTTTCTTCACAATTTCTGGCGTGGTCACCTCATTTGGTCGACCACTGCGATGTTCGTCTTGGCAGCTCGTAAGGCCTCGCTTAAACTCTGCCCCCAATATTTTACTGTTATAAACGAAGGAGCAGACTCCCCTAGAATAGAATCTAGCTCAGATTTAATATTAGTTGGACTAAGACCTTTCAAATGAAAGTATTGTATCACATAACGATGGCCAGTTTTATCCATATTTACAAATTCGCTGAGAGTGTTCACTATTAATGGCTGCCAAACAATTACTAAACAACGTAGCATCGTCAAACTTCAAACTTAAGCTTTATAAGGGTGGTATTTTCTACCATAGTCATTTGTTTGGAAAGCTGAAGGGAGAAGAATGAAGGAGGCTTGGTTTGCAGAGAAGGGCTTGCCATCGGACCGAAAACTTTGTTTGGTTGATTGATTGATCAGCATGCAAGAATATTTTATATAATAATAAATGACATATAATTATAAGATATGATATTTATATAAGAGTTACTGTGCTTCATTCACGAAGGAAGTAGTTTATAAAATAAGTAACTACAGTGGTATTGCAACTAGACTACGGCTCGAGTTCCGATGTATCAACAACGCTTAAAACATATACTTTATTGTGTCTGCAATGCTGAATACAAGATGTATCTAGTATGAATATACTTTTAATGTGATTATTCCATTCATGCGTCACATAAAACATCAGCTCGTTAGTAAACTGTAATAGTATGTAGTGATTACCAGGTTATGTTATCCATCTCGACAGCAGTATCAAATATGAGTCAGGTTGAAGTACAGGAGCAAGAATTATTTATTAGCAATAGCAGGTCACGCCAACGCGTTAGTTACCTCCCGTGGGATTAGGTATGATTACACTCAACAACATTGAATTTCTTTCAAACACAAAATATATAAATTTCCATGTTTTCAGACATGCAGAACACAAAAATATTATTGTTTCTTTCCTACCATCTAACGGTGGTTAGGTGTTGGAATATTTGTATGGCACTCTAAAACGGAACTGTTTGCTCTCACGGGGCGCGAAAGGTGCCGCTATCTGTTAGTGTGGGCAACTTTCTCATTGTATCCTTCAGTTTTATTACTCTACGGAATTGTTTAAACAGCCAGGAATGGACAAGGATACAGAATCTTCTGGTTGATATAGCATATCTAAAAGTGATAGGCATGCAACAGGAATGATACCAGAATTTTAAAAAAGGTTGCTTTCTTTGCGAGTGGGGTAGACGGGATAAGCATAATCATTATGAAATGAGGAGTGGCCATCAAGAGAAAATGGTGGTGCTGGTGGCGGCGGCGGCGGAAAAACCTACCACTTGTTGATATGAACAAAATAATTTTGCTCCCATTGCATGTAAGCCTGGGATTAATGAAGAACTTTGCGAAAGCGATGGATAAATCAAGAAGGGGATTCAAATATTCAAGGGGGAATTTTCAAAGTCTGGGTAAGGCAAATGTAAAGGAAGAAGGCATTTTTATAGACCTACAAAAACGCGATCTGCTTTATGATTCTGTATTCGAGAGGACTGAATTCTGCTGGGAAAAAAAATAACTACCTGACTTGCCTTCAAATCGATATGTGCAAATTTTCTGGGAAAATACAGAGCAGGTAATGACAGATTTGGTGGAAGATTTGTTGAGGGCTTGCAAATACTGGGATGCAATATGCTCCTTTTCCCACCTGGATTTCCTTCCATCGAACTTGGGCGAGATCAGTGATGACTGATAAGCACACGTATTCCATCAGGAATAATTGGAAATGGAAAGACGATACAAAAGGTAAGTCAGCGCCCAACGTCCTTGCTGATTCATGCCGGTAACTTACCACAAGACATTTCGAAGCCATCTTATCGGCATAAGTTAATCAGAAAGAAGTTTTAGAAAGTGACAATGTTTGCTATATTTAAGCCTTCATGGCAACATACTCAATTTTATGTGTACAAACTGTATTTTGCGAAAAGTTCATCATGTCTTCTCAGTAAACTGTTAGAGGATAGAGGTTCGAAATCAGCGTATGCAAATCAACTAAAATTGCACATTTTCATTTCTGAGAGCAATAAGAAGTTTAAATTTGTTGTATTTGTTGCTATTAGAGCGATTCATGACATCCTCCGCTTCGTACACTTCTCAGAGATATTCTTCTGGGTGAGAAAGCAATTAAACCTTTATCAGCCAGATATAAGCTGTTTGTTCGAGAATGAATGCCTGCCTACATAGAGGAAGAAAGGCAATATAGCTTTAATCTTGTAATACAAAACAATAAAAGAACGATGTGTGTTTCTTGAACATAAATAGTAGCTGTAGCTCTTTATGGCTTCTACCAATGCATGTAGAAAAGAAAAGCGAGCTAAGAATAGCTATCGATACCATCTTCCTACTTGCCAATACGCATTTGAACATTTGTTTTGCGTTCGTAGCTAAAACCGGAAGTCGACCCAAGAGTAAAAGGCAAAAATTCAAATTAAAAACAGAGGTTATTACACCTGAGTAAAATACTTTTTAGGTCATCGATCTGTTTGACCTGACCCATTTCTGTGCATTATTCACCGTTACATAACGACTTCCATTTCCATCCATCTTCGCTATTCGTTCCAAAGGTTAGATGGCTCTAATTTACCTTCCGGTGATTCAGTTGGTAATGCTCTCGATCACTATTCATGTAACAGCTTTTTCCAACATTTATCACACCAAGGAAAAAATTCTGCCTGCTATTCCAAATAATGGTAAAATCACTTCGTATTAACCGCATAGATAATAAGAAATAGAGATGATGAGATAGACCGTATAGCGGCAAATGTTCGCTTTTGAGAACTCTGCTAAATTGAAAATATAAAAGTATCCTGAAGTTATACAGCATTTCCGTCAGCTGAAACTAAAACGATAAATTCTCCTAAACCAGTTTACTTACTAAGGCGAACTAATTTGTATGGAAACTGTACACCAATAAAACTGCCGAGTACTCGTTGTGGATGTATACGTGAGGATGATACATTTCCTATTTATAGACCCTTAGTCACTAATAAAGAAATTACACCGTACAAGTTGCTATATATGGTAATCTAAGCAAATGTTTTAATTTTGTAGCCAGAGTTAAGGGTTAACATACGAGTAAATTTATGTAAGTAAAATCAACTGCTTAATGGCTGAAACAGATTATATAAAATTATAACAAACAGACGTCCAAAATATTGAAAGTATCAACTGAGTAGAACTCGAGTTAATGTGAATAGATAGCTTTCGTCTACTTCGGGAAATAGTTATAAAACAATGGAAACTGTTAGAGATGGCTGTGAGAACTTAATTGATTCAATCCGATTATCATATCTATCACTATCCACGGCATTCTAACATTATCAAAACGTTAAAGATGGTATGACTGTTTCACTGGATAACAATTTTTTTACAGATTAGAGCAAGGGAATAATGAATTGGTAGCGACTGATAGCCATGATTGGTAGCAATGCAACGTTTTCTTCAATTTTATTTGTTGAAAATGGTATGACATGCCTACTGCAAGTGAAATAATAATTGAACATATTCCGTCAACCACACCAATAATTATCTGTCCTACTATATTGTTCTAAAAAGTAACACTCTTAGCAGCGACGTGGGTATGCACCAGGGTATACACCCACTGTACATATTGTGGCGTATTATGTAATTAGTAGCTTTGTCATGCCAGACACATTATTGTGTCATATAGGCGACAGCATTGTTGGGGTAATTCTTTCGGCTTTGGGTTTTGAAGTTTGTTTGGCATGACGCTCTCCAGTCCGAGCTAGCGGGTCTAGCGAGGTTTGGAGAGGGGGAACAGGTTAGCGTCACTTTTCTGTGTGTTGTATTAGTGTCACTCTAGCTTGAGAGTCGAGTGAGTGCGCTTATCTGAAGAGTGTGAAAGTAGCTCGTGTGTGTAGCATCTCCCTTCATTGCTTTCTTTATCTCTTTTGTGTGCGATATAGGGGCACCGTATTTTTATTGAATAAACCACAGTTAATGTGATTAATGTGAATTCTGTGTATTTTGTTATAAATATCCCACGCCTGCAATGGAATGTGATTCTCTCGCTGTCTCTGCAGCTGCGTCTCCCAATGTGCATGCTGGGGTAATTAAAATTTAATATTTTAACTGCAAACCTTTTGGCCTCACCCCAGTATGTAGCAATAACGTCAGTTTCAAGAATGTAATACGAGAGTTGACATCTCACCTGTGCAATGTGATTTTTGAAAGGTGCTCTGCAGTTTCCTCGACTTGTGTGTTGGTATCGTAGTGCATATCCGAAGCAAATTTCAGAAATCAAATTCCACTGGTTCGAGGTCATTTGTAACTTACAGTCTTGAAACTGGCAGTAAGTATTTGTAATATTTACTGGCCAAATGGGAAATACAGAAAAGCACAAGTGATTGTGAAAGAACGACTACATATTTTACAGTTATTTCAGCCATATGACTAAGCATAACATGGGTAAATTAATTTATAAGAAAATTTTCGATATCAACCAATCAGGGCTTGAATAAGGCCTAATTATCTCATCCGAAGAAACGATAACCACCCAGTAATTACTACTCCTCCATCTTTAAATTCAACTTCATTCAATGAATATCGTCCATCCTTTATTTCTGATTGCAGGAGACTCAAAACAAAAATTTGATCAAGTGATATAGTGTGTTAAAAAAACACACCTAATGTGTTACATTCACATTACTTTCTCTGCCAACTATCGTTTATTTTTACCCCTTCTACAAACTATTCTTACAGACACTTATTACTTTCTCTGCTATGTAATTACAGTAAGTAGAGGAAGGATTTGTATTCCATCCAAAAATTAGATATCGAGATTTCACCGAAAATGCATATTTTGAGGCCACCTGAAACCAAAAAAAAAAAAAAAAAAAAAAAAAGCGTTTAGACAAAGATCCGTGCGTGTGTGTCAATGAACAGCATAAACAAAAGCGAAATGTCCGATAAATATCAAACTTGGTATTTAAGTTTAGCATCTTCCAAAGTTGCGAATCGAAGGTTTTCAAGAACCCCTCCAAAGTGGAAAATTTTACGAAATTATCGATTTTCTCAAAATGGCTCCAACCATTTTGATTAAAATACGTAACCTCTTGATTATCAATTTCACTTTCCTTCATACCCTTTGTACCTGCAATGAAACTAATGCGTAATGAAACTAATTCTGCAAAGTTTATCTCGATTAAAATGAAATAGATAGAGAAATAAGCTTTCGTAAGAATAGCCTGTAGAACCTAAATATAAATAAACGATGGTGGGCAGGGAAAGTCATGTGAATGCAACAAATCAGATTTTTTTTCTACACTATTCATGTTATTCGAGATATGCGTTTGTACAGATGGTATCATTACACATTTCGTTGTAGGTACAAGGGGGATACAGAAGGTTGAAGCTGAAGTAAAATCTTTAAAAAGCGGTCACTGTATTTCATACTGTTTGCCTGGCATCACGGGAAAACAATGGTGCCTTAGCACTTCATGTAAAAATATTGAAACACTCAAACCAATAATAAATAATTTTTCGGAAAATGTAAATGCCGCAAAAGGTTTGACATATTTTAACAAGATACATACTCGTATTTATTGTGTGGTAATTTTTGGCAATCTCTTATGGTTTGCCAGTAATAAAAAAAAATCTTTCAGAATGAAAAAGGTTCCACAGGCTTATTTGGAAAATAAATCAAGACACGCAATTATTCATGCAACTATCATAAAAACGTACTTTGGTCAAAATCATCAGAACCAATTTTTAGAAAATTTTTCAGTGTAAAAATAATTTAGGGAACGGGATTTTCTTGAAAGTCTTGGTATTGCATTTTTGGAAGATGCTGAACTTAAATATCAAGTTTGGTACTTTTTCGAAATTCTGTTTTAGAGTTATGCCTCTCTCACACACACACACACACACACACACACATTGTCCTAATAATGTCTTTTTTGTACTAAGGGCACCTCAAAGTATTTATATTTCGCAAAATTTCCATACATAATTTATAGGCGGAATACAATACTACCTCTTTCTACTATAGATAGGTGGTAAAGAAAGCAGAAAACGTTCTTCTTACAGAGTTTACATTTTCATTATTTTAATGTAACATTTTACCTTTGATTCTGAGATTAGGTGTTGTGTCACAACTAAGTAGGTGGTATGCTGCGAAGTGGTTATTTGTTTTTAAGCAAAATGTAAATCAAATTATTTTACGTATATATATTTTATAAAACGGCATTATTTTTCTCAGTTTTATTCCTGAAATAATCATGGTTTTGAGTTTAATCAGTTAGGTCAGTTAGTGTGTAGCGAATACGTAATCTCTGAACCTCTTGTGGTATTATCTATGATAATGAATTCCCCTCAGCGTTCTGGATTAGTGATTTGTGTTCTAAATAAACCATAATCATGGTATACAGTACACGACTAGCATTCAGATGTTCGCGCATATATTACTAATTTCAGAGCGTAATTGACTGCCTCTGTGGCCAGGCGTCTGACTTCTCAACCCTGAGGTTTCAGGCTGAGGGGAGGGAAGTTTTCTTTAACTTGAAACATTCTCTACGCTCCGTTGAGTTTGGAAGTGCAAATGTGAGAGTAAATGTGAGCGTTTCGTTGTTCACTTTAACAAAGGCATCGCTAATAGTATGCAGTGATAGAAGTGCGGTAAGTGCAACTTTGCAGAACGAGGAAGAAGTTTGAAAATACGAGACGAAGTCGAATATTTTCACTTCCGAGTTTCTGCAAAGCACTTAACATACGTGTATTGCATATAATTTTTTCGACGATAGTGATTGATATAAATATTTACATCAAAATAAAATTAATCATGTTAGCTCTTCAAAACCAGTATCAAAGTCGACCTCTACAAACTGGTGATCGATTCGCCACGCCTGGTAGGGTTGACCAAATCAACAACTGAAGGTGATATAGCTGCTTGCACCGAAAGAGCTACATTTAAATGCTGGATGAATTAAATCCTAAGTAAATGTTAACACACAAAGGTAAGCAAAGATAGTAAGATTTACATGGTAAAATTGCGTTAGCAAATATGATTCTATTGCATGTCTGCAACAGTATACCTACATATCAATACTTGAAGGATTAAATACTGTTATTAACATCTGCGGTAAAAACGTAAAACGCAGGGAGTGTAAGAATTTCAATGTTCTATTCATGATAGCATGAGCGGAAAATTGATGAAAAGAAATGCTATCGTCGAAACAAAACAAAGCAAAAAACAAAAACAAAAACAAACAAACAAACAAAACACCGCCTACTGTTCGACCAGATGTATCTCAAGGGAGGGAGCATAATTTAAGTGACAGTTGATATCGCCCCTACGAATTTGATTTTTTAAGACTGCATTGACATTTGTTTGCCCTGTGTGCTCACTACAGTGCTTCATGTCTGTTAGTTTGCGTTTGAGAAGATGGCCTGTATCTACCAAACTATATTTGTATCACAGAAGAGTGTTAGTATAGCAAAAAATGCTGATGTGCAAATGCTCAATGAAATATTCCTGTTGGAACCGAATCCTTCCTTTCTGAGATATTTAGGCACAGGCTATCACCAAATTCAGAAGGTTTACGGGATTAACCTGGATTCCCAGAAGATTAGCATATAATTTATATTCATCGCCATAAAGATTCAGCATGACAGAACCTGGTTACCCTATCGTTTTTTTGAAAAGAGAAGTAGAGAGGATAAAACCTTGATATTCCCAATATCATTTATTGTCCATATAACGGAATTTCACGTCGCGTATAGAGCATCAGGAAATAAAAACTGCTCCTAAAACAGGTTAGCTTTCCACACACATTTGAAGGAGCTGGCTTACCTTCACTGAACTAAGCCTTCTGTTTTCGCATGCACAGCTGCTAGGGATCTGACTCGTTAAAATATAGCCGTGGGCCGTGAAAGTTGGAAGCGCCTTCACAACTCCCACGCTACGAACAGCAGGCACCTATTGTGAATTAGCGGCACATAAAATCATTTATTGCTAGACGTTTTTATCAGGTACCTGTCTGGAGCCTTACCTGCAAGTTTGAGAAAGAAATAATCCTGCTAAAGCCCCAAGAAGTTTCATCTTAAGCTCTTACACCTGAAGATGACGTCATAACCGTTAAGAAAGAAGCAAGAACTTGAGGATTAAAAGGGATAAGAAACTAAAAGACGACGAAATTCGTGGCAAATAAAAAGAAGAGGCACTCTCTAAAGCTACTAGTAATCAACAAGGAGTCGTAGATCTGAAAGTAACGTTTATCGTGTTCTCTGTCTATAACCTAGGATAGACTACTTCATGAAACCAAACCGACACGGGTAAATGGGAGGTCTGCGGTTCAGATCCCGCCAGGACCATCTTTCCTGACTGAAGTTGTTCACGTCTTCCTCAATCCTCATAGCTGGTAATGCCGGAGAGCTGCCCTAAACTTCGCAAAATGTCTTTGCCCAATTTTTAGTTCATGCATTATCAGTGTCCACCGCCTATGGTATAATGTATGCAGTAAGAACGGGCATTAAACACTTAAAACAAATTCATAAAACCAAAACATTTGATTGTGGAAACTACAGAAATGCCTATATCAGACAAAAAATAAATAAAATGGAGTTTAGAAAACGTTCCCTATATATGTTTCGTGATGTATGATTTTTAAAAATAAACAGGAGAAGAAGATAATTCGTGTAAATGTCAAGTTTTATGTCACAATATTATAATCTATTGCAGTTGTTTATTTCCTGTTTACTTCGACTATTCTGTGCTGCCGGAATTTTCAATAGATAATTATTCCAGTGCTTTATTGATGTTGATAGTATTATGTATGGTTTTCGATTGGCGCATTAAACTGGAACCGAGTTGGATAACAACTTTATGCCACGAAACCATCTACATAACTATTTGGCATATATTGTTCCAGTGGAGACTCTTGGCTGCTAAGGGACTACTGACTAAGAACATGAAAAACAGATTAACACCAAAACTCCTAATGCCAAATTAAAAAGCTAATTAATAAATACAAGTATTATAGCTTTATATATTCGATGAAAGAAAGTTTACTAAACTGCTAACTTAGCAGTCGGCCAATTGCACAATGGTCAGAATTTACTTTCTATTTACTTTCTATGAAACCTGCTTCATATATCCATGCTAAATTTCTAAATTTTAATTATGTCTTATTTATTATTCACAAACGCGAAACGTTGTACTTTTGAAAATCACATCAAACACTAGGCATATATCTTCTTTTGCAACACATTAAAAGCTCATTTATAAGCACGTTCAGGATTTCGTTAGATAATTATCAAATAGTGAACAAATATAATGGCTAACAATGGCTGCGACAGATGTTCCGCATTCCTAAGTACGAAAATGTTCAACAATAGACAGCTTTACTTGAGCAAAGAAAGCGTGGTTGCAACTCAAACGTGCTGCCACTGCCATCTTTAGTTTTTTTTTAAGTTTTGTTGGAAATCAGCAGTAATTAGAAACCGACAACGAGAGTATGAACTTTATAGGCTATAAAAACTAATCTAAGCTATCTAAATAAATCACATATATCTATCGTACTTCTTTTGTCTTCAGAGTTCAAATTGCAAAATAAAACAGTCTATTTTGGAGCTGAAAGTTTTGTTCCTTGATAAAACAGAATGAATTCAGTTCCACTGTTTATAGGTATATGGATGTAACTTGCAACTTATACAAAGTCTAGGGATAATAAATAGTTTAGTAGAAATATCAGAGCAACTTTCAAAACTGGCATTCCATAAACGAGAAGCTAATTGCAACTTTAAATAACACTCATTGACGTTGTGCATACCTGTACAATTGCCAAACCTGCTAAATACACAAGTTTACGGATTATGTACCACCCTTAGTCCAGTATATCCGAATACTTGAAAGGATATTATTATTATTATTATTTGTAGTAATTGCATTGGAAGTTTTGGTGTCCTCGATGTCTTATGAGGTGACAAAGTTGTAAATTTATCTAAAGAAAATTGAAAGTAAAATGGGGTTTAATTACACTATTTCACAACTTAAAGTATTTAAAGATTAAAAGAAATAAATTGTTACAATATAATAAACAAACGTACTAATTCAAAGATAACCTTTACGCGTAAATAGTTAGCCACCATTTTCTCTTTCTTCTAGAAATTCTTGTAACAAGGAAAACTTCTGGAGAAGGCTGTGTTACAAGCGTTTGTTCGTGGCACTAAAGGATTACAGATGCTCTGATTGTTCCGTTTGATTTTAATTCTGTGCAGGCAAAAACTACGGAAGTGATAATCACAAAATTATAAATTGGCATCGACAGCTTGGTCTCGGAAACGGCGCCAAAGCGATGAGGGGAGGCGGCATACTAACCACTTGTCATACCTATTACTGCACTCTGCCTTAGCCCATAGGCAGAAGCCGCTCGTGAGTCTACATTTTGGGTGTTCACAAAATGTTGGGAGTCAGATAGCCCTGAAAATATGAAATAGCATCTGCTGCATAATAGTTATTATGAACAAATTTATATAACTGCAGCCGCTCCCAATAACAATAATAATAAGTTGTCTGACAAAAGAAAGGGTTGTTTTTGTGGATATTTGTTGTCGTGTACATCATTAAATACAGCGCTTTATGGCAAGAACGAAGTAATATGTAAATTAAATTGTAGTTGAGAGTATGGATGGTCTGGAATAACCGGGAGAAGTTTCTGCGCTCGTGCCTACTTCTACCGAAGTGCTACCATTTAGTGGCAATCACGTAAAATTGTAGTGATAGTATGGAAACGCAGCGCGGTAGAAGCTTGCGCACGCCTTCAAGTGTGCACGACTCATTGTGTTTGATCCGAAGATAATTACGTCATACCAGTTGCGCAAGTGAAAAGCTCCTTCAAACGTGCAAAGTCAAGATGTGCTACCGACCCTGCTACCACATTTCATCGAGTTTAGAGGAGTAATGTGAGAGATTCAAATGCAGTAGATTTTAAATTACCGCATATACATTACATTTAATAGCATTCAAAGAAAAATAACTAATAAATCTGCAAGGTGTCAAAGGTTAGAGCGTTCACGCACCCTTGTGCTCTTATACAGCAGTCGCTACTGTATAGTAGGACTGTGTGCCAGGAGTTTTTATTTTAATCCAGTGATATTCACCGTTTCTCTTCATTTTATCGGTGGAGTAATCTATCATTCCACCATCCACAGCCATAATTGCCCTTACTTGCGTACCGCGCCAAGTTACATAAGTTTTGGCCGAGTAACCAACCACACAGTTGCCGTAGAAAGCTATGGCACGCCTTATGGCTGAAATGTTACGGGACTCTCCAGACGCATAAACAAACAAGCTATCAGTCTTTAGCGGAGGGTACGCATACTTCGCTATGTCAACATGCGTCACACCCCTCTTCTAAATCCTTTCCACAGCAGAGCTCAGGTTGAACCTAAGAAAAGCGTTGCTTCTGGGCATTGTTTTGGATTCCAAGCTTACTTGGACTGGTCACATTGCCCCATGTGTAAAAGGTTGTCTTGTGTTGAGTCATTTGAGAAATCACATACCCAGGCATCATCTTAAGCAAACTTATTACGCTTTCTTTCATTGTACAATTTCTTATGGTATCCATATCTGGGGCAATGGTGCCAATATTGGCTAAGTATTAACTCTGAAGAAAAAGTTCTTAAAATTTATATTAGGTTCATCGTTTGATGCCCATTATGGTACTATAATTAAACATTTTGAAATTTTATATTGAAATTAATATATATATATATATATATATATTAATCACAGTCAGAAAATTTCAAGTATGTATATACACATACACACACAATTGTTTAGTAATTATTAAGACTAATTTATATACTCCAGTATTTCATTATCAACATCATGTTTATTATACTAGGAATAATTCTCTTATTGCCTGTCACACATAAGATAAGGTTGACTAAAGCCAAGAAATGGTGTAATAATATTGGCATCAATATGTTTAACACACCGGGAGCTGCCCATTCAGCTAGCTCAAATGGATAAAGTTGTTTTAAAAGGTTGACTTGCTGTAAACGCATTGTATAGTGCTGACGAATTCTTTGAAATCAATATTGATATTGTATTTTGAATTTCCTATTTTATGCTTTAATATTTTTGTTTATGCTTTGATGCCCTATCATATCATTTTATTATGTTATTTACTTATGTTAATAACTGCTTTTGGTGCAGTCGTAAAGCCAATAAATATTGAATTTAATTTAAGAAAACGTCCGTCTGTGTGCACAGGTTCGTGCATGGTGTTTACCCGACATTTTCTTTTTGAGTCATGATGTTCCCCCACACCCACATTTTTTTCTAAATATGCTTTACTTGGATTCAGAATACTTTAAAACATGTACTTCCGGTGATGTCTCTTTATTGAATTTTTGGGTGGAATGCAATACTTCCAATGCAGTACCTAAGTAGGTGGTAAAGAAAGTAAAAATGTGTGTGTGAAGAAGCAGTTGTCAAAATAAAACACAAGTGACTAAAATTAATCAACTGTTTTCATTGCTGTTGAAATCAACTTCGTTTGTGAACCGACTAAGGCAACTTTCTGAATATTGCAAAATAAATTATTGTAAATTATGCTAACAAACTTACCACGCCTTTCCTTCATTCCTCGATAGTTGTATGTTGCTCATGTTTACTACATGAACACACGGTTTTATCAACTTCCTCGGCTCCTATATTCAAGACAATATGCTTTGGTGGAGAACGCGGCTACTAACTTGTTATCCCTGCCCTACATTCGAACGTCTTTTGGCAGTGCTCTATAATAAGGCTATGCGGAAATTTTAAAAAGTTACGAATTCCAGGCGAATCTGTTCGCTTATTTGTATTTTAAAATGGCTTTATTGCAAGCTTTCTCGAATAATGAGATATGGAGCAATGATTATACAAACTTAAAGGACACAGAATGCCAAATAAAGATAATGTATTGTGGTAAAAGAGAAAAAACTACGATAGACCAGACTTTTTGTTGTTGTGAAAAAGCATGAATAGTTATTTTTTGATACTTCGTTTTCGAGAAAGGTATTGGCATCTTAAACGTTCCTGAATCTGTTATCCACATTTAGAACCAGGTCGTTTCCATTAAGTGCCAGTTACTGTGTCAGCAATTGGCTGGAACAAAAGTACCGCTTTCCTTGGAAAAATTCATGATTCACTTACGACCAATGTATATTTCAACCTTGTTCAGCGGCCACAAGCCTTTTGTGGAGTCTATTGTATGCGATGCCGAAGAAAGGCTTTAAATTACGCAAATAACCTGTTCTTTAAATAAAAGAAGGCCTGCCGAGTGAAAACTATTGTTTTTATTTCGAAAAGTGCTGATGCTCGTGTAGAGCGTCGAACCTTACAGCGGTGTCAAAAAGACTTATTGGTTGGCTTCAGTATTGATCTTACGACTATATATCCTTAAATTATTAATTCACCTTTAATTTTTTTGTTTCGCCAACGTCTCCCTAAACGCTTTGCTAAAACCTGAAAACGCCTATTCGAGACAATTAATTACATAAGGATGCGTTTACCTAGACATTGTACAACATTTTGATCCAGAATTATTATATTTTGAATTTATTGGAACAAAACCCACATCAAGCTGATAACTGCATTTTACCTAAAAATTATTCTGTAGGTAAATTGGATACCGTAAATTTCATTCAAGTATTATCCTTGCGCTATCATCAGCAATAGTTGGACTCAAGCATGCTGTCGAAATTTTAATTTCGTTAATTTTTCTTTACAATCTGATAACTTAACAGCTTTGTATTCGACCACATAACCTCCCAACTGAAGTGAATAAAAGTGATAAGCAATGGAGTGCCTTTTATGAGTTTGGTTTAACCGTTCTAATAATTTGTTCACGCAACGAGCCCCATTGAAATAAAAAAACCTAAGATAGGAGTGCTACATAAATCCTAGACTGCCTGTCGCCAAGGAAAACGCGTCAGTAAAAGATGCAGTAACGAAGTAATACGAAAACATTGAGACCAGAATACTCTACACAAATAGGAGCAATATATCTATTTTTTTAAATACTTTTACTTGTATAGTCCTTTTAACTTATTTGGTGATATTGAGAGCTTTGGCTTGAGAAACAACTGATGGCGTTATTACTCGCTGAACTAGGTTTTTAAAATTGGTTTTATCAGTTTGTTTTACGATTAAACACACACAATTCACTCCCATATTCATACTTCCAGACTCTGTGGGGGATAGGGATGATTCTGGTAAACGACAATTCCGCGCCCCAGCCGGAAATCGAACCCAGGACCTCTGGGTAGAGAAACCAGAGCGCTGACCACTTGACTGCAGACGCAGTCAATATATTATGTTGTCTAATGCCTAGGTGGTGTTTGGCTTCGTGGCACAGATGATTACTACTTTCATACCATTCCTAAGATCGGGCTCATTTCTGGCCTGGTCTCAACAACTCACACTCCCGATTTAGAAGGCATCTCGATATATCCAAACTTGTTATCTGCGCGCCCTTTTCAAGTATTGAATATAGTAAGTAATTTATCTCATGATTTGCCGCTAGGCAAGTTCTTGAATATATGTTTCGCAGTTATTCTATTCTATGTATTATGTGACACATTGTGACGAGCGCAACTTCATATGGCCACTCAGTGTGTTAACCTTTCAGTCTCTCTGATGTCGTTGGCTTCTCCTTCCTCTCCGTACGTCCCTTCCACGCGCCAAGCACAAGGCCGACCGCTCGAACGTGGCTCTCAAGATCACTTTGGGTCAAAACCGTTTCAGTTTCCTATAAGTATATTATCCCAACCAGCTAACCTTACAAATGCACAAAATCCCAGTTTTGAACTTGGGGAGTGAATCGTTAGTACTGGGATAAAACTAATAAGCATGAAATAAAACTTGCAACGATGTGCTGCCGCTTCCCACACCTCCTCGCAGCAGGTCCTAACCTTATGCCAAAGAAGGTGGTGGCGTGTTAGAATTGTGGAATGTGTTGATATAAGGCCTAAAGGATCGTGGAAAGTTAGGTGTACACTAGCTTCCATATATGCCGTCACCGCAGCTTTAGACGGCATTCTACTGGCCTTCAAAGGTGGAGTAGCAAGGAGGAGATGTGTATATCTGTTTACCTTTTCGCGCATGCAGTGGCGTCCTGTTTTGCGTGCACAGTTCTAGATTATTCGCATACGAATATTTAACTTTGAGCAATAGCTTTACTCGCCACCACTTGTACGGACCATATTTAAGTGTTTAACTAAATAAAGCCCTGTTTTGCACATATCCACGAAACAATATTGTAATGGCAACTATGTGCCACTGAAACACATTATTCGTATTACTCTTAAACAGGATACATTTATTAGAATATTATTGGAATCACCTGTCCAATGTAAATATACAACTAAATAAAACACTGCTTTGCATAATTTCTCCATGAAAAAGTATTTTAATGACAATAATTATAATGTAAAACCGAAGTAAATTATAATTCTACTCTCAAAGACGACACATTTACTAGACATTATTTTAATCTATCCATGCGAATGCTGCATGGAATTGCCCTACCAATGTCTTCAAATAGCAAATTGGCTTCTCGCATACGCACAATTCTTCTTCGGTGCACCTCTGAAATATTTGCATACATCGTGTGAGCTACAGTTAACGCACACTATTGCTTGGTCGAACAAACAAAGGGTGAACGCTTCAGACACACCCCTCCCTGCTATGTACGCGCCCGCTGAGAAGGTTGGTAAAATGCCTCCCGAAGCTGGGGTGACGGCATAAATAGAAACGAGTGTACCGTAAATGTATACGTTAGCTGCAACTAAATCAGTATAATAAAACTTTGTAAACTATAAATACATTTATAAATATTTTAACAAGAGTAAAAGCTTAAATAACATCCTTGATAATGCGTGTAAATATTACTCAAAAGAATTATGAAATTTAAATCCGTAAAATAAAATTGTTAATTTATTGAAAATCGTTACTACCTTTCTTTAAAATTCTATCATTTCATACATGAAACGTTTATCACTTCCCGATGGATCTGATTCACCAGAATGTTCATGAAATATAAATGTCTCTGTTCTGAATTACTGAAGAAATGTACAAGTCACATATAAATCCTCACAAAAGATTTTGCGATATACGAAGTCTCGTATTTTCACTTCCAAGTTTTTACAAAGCACTTAATGCCTGTATATTTTTTCGACGATACAGAATAATAGAAATGTTTACCCGAAAATAAAATTAATCACTATCAGCTCTAGCCTCTGCGAATTGGTGATCGATTAGTGACGTCTGGTAGTGCTGACCAAGCCAATAACTGAAGGTGACATGGCCGCTTGCGTCTAAAGAGTTATATTTAAACACTACATGAATTAAATTGTAATTGGTAAATATTAACAAATAAACAGAAGAATTAAATGGTAAATTTAAATTATCAGATTGATTATATTGCATTTCTGCAAGATAAGTAGGCATATCAATATTTGGAGAATTAAACATATTTTATTAATGCCTCTGGTAAAAATACGAAACCCATGAAGTACAGGAACTTTAACTCCCCGATAATAATAGCACGAATGGGAAACAGGTAACTAATAATTTACATTAGTGAATACAGTATCGTCTTTAAATTCACCTTTATTCCTGAATATATGCTTGATTGAAAATTCGTGGCATTTACTGTAATTAAAAATGTTCACACTACTAGCATTCCGATTTTAACAAACATCCATTCATTTAACTACTAGCACCATTACCTTCACATAACATGAAGTTACCTTAAATAATAAAACCACAACTTTTACATTGCACAAGTTTAAAGAAAAATGAATGGCTGTATAATTTAGGTGCTACCTGGATGTTAAATGTAGCATTACATGGAGAATGTCATGGCTAGAATTTTGAATTTCGATTTGATACCAAAAATACTAGTCAAGCTCGGAGCTAGTCACCTGAAGCCAGTGACCTTCTAACAGTGTAAGCTTTAGGAGCTTAAAAATTAACGTCTAACGGAAGGACTGCTTTTCTTGCGCCAAGCGGAGTTAGCGGCATTACGTCATAAAACTTACCTATGAACGGTACAAGCTACAATTGATATGTGAATGGCTGTTTTAAGTGCAAGCAGCGTTTGGGTAGGCTAGGTATTTAATTGGAGGATAATTAGTTATAGTGGCCCTAGCTCCAAGCGATAACCAACCATGCGAAAACAAGGTTATGGCAGAAGTTATCCTAATGAGCGTGCTAAATATAATACCGCTCAAATTGTCCCATCTTCTCACTTTTGAGCAAAACAGATCTCCATCAAGAATACACCGACCTCGGTTATGCGTATGAAATATTCTTACTATTGTCTTTGCGATGGAAGAAAACATGCAAAATGCCGGTAATGAACTCACCAAATAAAAATGATACATTTTAAAAACGTTTTGGCCATTAATTTGTTTTATGGTAACACCATAAAATTGACTGCTTTCCAAATTTCGCAAAATTCCATACAATATTGCGGTCGTGTAGATGTTAATAAAGTTTAAATGTAATAATTTGTTTAAAATTTAATTACTTATGATTTTTTTATTAAATTTATTTATTTATGCCTCGGCTGCGTCAGTGATATCTGGTAGAGCAAGTATCTCTAAATGGGGGTGGTACACACTTTACACCAATTATAATTGTAAATTTTTACTTCTTTATTACTCCTTCACGGCAGTTGAATAACAATTTACTGACGTATCTAAATATGGAGCTGTGAGATATTATTCCTAACTACATTTTTTTTAAACGTCAAAATTTATCTATTATCTGCACACACTGAGATACAAACACTGAACTAAACTGCTACCTCTTAGCGTCTACAGTTTAAATTTTTACATTTTTATCTTATAGTTTCTGGTTGGCTAAGCCTATTCTAAGAGAACACCTTTAGTTTTACTTTGATTGACTTTCTGTACACTCGTGACCATTTACAAACGATTTTGAACGTTACATCGGTATTGTTCCATGGACTGTTGGTAGCCTTTTTTAACTTTCTAAGTTATTGTTGTCTCAAGGTTACCTTATTGTTAGCAACTTTCGGCTTCCACTTTGTGACTCTTGTTTTGCTACGAAAAGCAGCTTGCTTCTATCCTCACAGCTCCTACATTATTAAACTAAGAAAAACATTCACATAACATTTATATACATATATAATAAAATAAACATAATACAATAGCTATAATATACACTTTATATACTATAATATACACGGATTGCTTAAAGGTGGGCTATTATTTTATACTGCATAATTAGACTGATATCAGTTAAGCGATAAAAAATGCTGCCTCAATATTTGCCTAACTCAAAAGGGAAATATCCTTCAATTTGGTAACCCTTCACATACTAACTGCAATTTGCCTTCAAATTAAAGCATAAGGCGACGCTAAAAATGTTCTCCGTAATATCTATCACACTTAAGAACTAAAGATTGAATTACAACACCGTAAATATTTAGTCAAGTTGGTATCCAGGAACTGCCACAGCGCCAGTGTACGTAGCCAATAATGCAACTGTAGTCTGCCTAATGCCTGCAGTTGGATAATAACCATATCCGGTCATTAACCGTTTAAATGTCGGTCACTATGAGAAGGTAACACGATGATTAACCCAGATGGTCATGATATTAAGTAACGCCAAAATAATCGCATGAGTAAGGTCATGCATATTCAAATACAGGGAGTTAGCCAACCGCTGGGGTTAAGCCTTCGACTAAATGCAAAATTACTTGCTTTAGTAGTTGAGTAAGCGCTGCTTTGTTTCATTATGAACAAATTGTGGGTATAGTCGACTCGTTTCTCAATAGTTTGAAGCTTGCAAATCAGCACAATAATGAACCATGTTACCGGTAAAATATCAGCCTGCACACAAACCCTGAAGTCGATCATTTTTAATTGACAGATTTTGTTGCTTCCTTCAATCTCGAAGGCAAAAGTTTTGTGTCATGAACTCCAAAAAAGAAATGACCCAATGGATAGTGCAGCTACGTACAAAAATATTTATATCAGAAGTAAATTTCTTCAGAGTATAAATACCCTTATACTTTTACAGGACAACCAAAACTGAATGTGTGATTTATAACTGCTTCATTACTTACGGAATTATTTCAGCGGTAATACTCCTTTTTACTTTAACTACCTCGTCCATAGTACATAGAGAAGGTATTGCATTCCACCCAAAATTCGATACCGAGATTTCACCAGAAATACATGCTTTCAGACATCTGGGGGAATGGAGGGAAAGAAGCAATTTTTAGGGAAAGGTTCGTGTGTCTGTGAGCAGCATAACTCAAAAACGAAATGTCGGATAAATATCAAAGTTGGTATTTAAGTTCAGCATGTTTCAAAGATGCAATACGAAGAAGTTCAAGAAAATCCCTCCACTCCAACTACCCTTTATATGGAACATTTTTCAAAAAATTTTATTTTTAAAAAATGGATCTAGCGATTTTGATTAAAATGACATATATTACAGATATTTACCCATATATTTACATGAGAAGTAAAATGTCTATTTTGAATTTTCTGGAAATAGCCTCTATAGTCTTCTTCATTAGGTAGGAATTTGTATAATCCTGTATAAATGTTAAACATTTAGCGATAGATGAAAACACACTACACAAAAAATGGAGATATCTTTAAGACACGCAATTTGTTTCAAATAACTTTTTTGTGGCACGAGCCATTTCTGAAATACTAGTTATTAAGGATCAATACTTTGTCATTTTTTAAAGTCCTGTAGATTTTCAGCTATTTCTCGCGATTGCATGGAAAGAGTATGGCATTTTAAGACCACTACACAGCGCCCAGTTCTTAAACAAGTGACTATCGCTGTTCCCTTTGTATCTATAATGAAATGTGTAATGTAGCTATTTCTGCAAAGATTTATCCCGATTATAATGAAGTACAATAAACTTAAATAGTTGTATACCCATTAATAAACGATAGAGGGTAGAGAAAGTCATGTGAATGTAACACAACAGAAATTTTTTTATACTTAACTTCGAAGAAATAAAAGTTATTAAGACGTCACGTTAAGAGTTTTGCAACTGTGTAATATTGGCTATCTTTGTAACTGATTGGAACATGCAATTTTCTAGGCCCGAAAAGACGCCAGTTATGCCTCCAAATCAAGCAGCCCATGGTCCAAGGTTACAATTATTTAACGTATAGGATCTTGACAGAAGAGGATTTCCGCACTGAGACAAAATTCAGACCTACTGAGCCTACTTAATCTCCGGGAAGAACTAAGAGAGTACGTGGGGTTAACACATGTAATGGCAGCTGACACGGAGTCCATAAAATTTCCAGATTGTGCATCTCGATTGTGTCTTCCTCCCATATTAACCCTGCTCACAGGGATAGAGGTAATTACAGGTCGGAGGTATCGATGCCAGGGTATCCCGACAGTATCCCTCCATACTATCCTTACCCTTAAGGACAGCTACAGGCAATGATACCAGGATAGAAATAGTTCTCTCCTCAAAGTACATCCATCACATATGCATCATCCACCGTTTTCGGCCATGTAGGCCTGAAAGATGAATAGGGAAGTGAAAAGAGAACTTATGAAGTGAGGTGACTATTGGTGACAACAGTGGTTTTATGCTGTTAAGTTTTCAATGTTTAGTATGTGAACAGTCCCAGATCTTCGCTTTTTTATGCAAATGACCTGGTGTAAGTCTTGAGAAATTGACTTTTAGTGAATTAATATCACGACAGTAGTAAGCCAACAAGTTTATTATAAGTGGAGCTAAATAAATGATTGGGGTTGATTGAACTGGAAGCCTAATCTAATGATCCTATGAAAGTGAGGGTACAAGATGTGTTTCTTGTCTGGCTAATTGCATTTTGTCTTCAGTAGTTTTCAAAGCACGAGAGGGAGATGTTTGAAAATGCCCATTGTATGCGAAGACTGTCGATTGAATACACGGACGTATGGTATCAAGAATTAATAACTTCGTTATCTTTCAGCGAACTTATATTCCCAGGATCTGATCTTCATCTTGTGACCACGCAAATTTCAATAATTCAGTATTGTTTAATTTAATAATGAATGAGAAATAAAATGTATTAATACCAAAACTGAATATAAAATGGGAAATAGTGAAGTAAAAAGTGTCTGATGTGATGACGATGCTGTCCTGAATGGCAAATATAAGGATGACTTGCAAAAATTATAATTTAAATTCCATCTTAGTTGCCAAAGGTTTAATAAGGAAATATTAGCTACTAAAACTAAATTCATGACCATAAATAAATCCCCGTTGAGATGTAAATTGTAACTCGAGGGAAGGGGGATTGAATAAGTCATGATTATTAAGTTTCCTAGACATAATTAGTTGGGATCACTACAAAATGAAGTGATATGGGCCATTCCATGTGTCGGAATGGGACAATTGGAGGGTTTCGTTTCTCTGTATTGTTCCAAAAATAACTCTTAAAACAAATTGTGAATGTTTATTTTATTCACAATAGAGAATTTCAATCCTAAGGTTAACACAAAAATCATAAAAGGGAAAATGTCTTGTTAATTGAAGTAAAAATGTGAAATAATTTTCTATGACGGAAAGGGACATGGTTAAAAAGGAAGTTCCCTCTGAGTTAAAACATCCAAAGTTCTGTGAAAATATACAAATGGCTGTCTCATCATTTCAGTAATAAATAGCCATATCTCATGTATGGAGAGTAAGGAGAATTACATGGAAATCAGTTTTTTTCTTATGTGACGGAAAAGGACAGTTAGTGTTAAGGAAAGGGACATACAAAATTAATACTGCTGAAAGTGCATCTTTCATAAAATAATTATCATAACAGTGTTATTATGTTCCATTTTTTATCAGAACTCACATTATGATATGTAAGTGATGTCTACACCAGGAAATGAAACTGGAAGTACTTTCAATACATCAAAAATTGTAACCCATGAAGTGTCGTTTGAAGTGCAAGTTTGAAATCTGTGTTGATTTTTCTCATGAAATTGATCTCATATTCAGTATTGTCAACTTTTAAGATTTGTCCTACGAAGTTTTTAGGTGCCTTTTTTGTCAAAAACTTCACCATTACAAAATCACCTTTTTGAACATTTGAATTTTCTTCCATTGTTTCAATCTGGATACTTCTGCCAGTCATAAAATCAAAGTTGAAGCTTTTTTTTTCACAATGTATGCTCATTAAACCACATTATAAGGGATACAAATTTAATGCAGTGCTTAGAATGAGTGTCAGTTATCACACATTAGCATAAAATTGTCTTCTGTTGATCCACTTCATATTTAGAACAAGATATCACCTCTACTGATTTTGTCACTTTCCTGGCACACCAGTAAAAAGACTCTGCATTGATAACCACGTGTTCTCCACCTAATACAGCATGCCATACTAATCTCTTCAGTTCTCCATCGACACCCAACACCATCGACTCTCCCCTCCTCATGATCTGTAGCCTGAAAGTTTCACGATAACAGAACTTTGAACTCCTCCTGAAGGTGAGTAAAATTACTTGGAGAATAAAACTGTTTAAAGTGACTTGCTGCACCTCTGAAATTGGTTAATTGTTGAGACCTCTGGGTTAGTTTTCCTCATATGAGAAATCAGCCTTTGAGGGAATGTGTTGACAGCATATTTATCATGCGACATTTCGTCACTGACAATTGCGTGACGATACAATTCCTATCACTCCAGGACTTAACTCAGGCAATAGCTGTGAAGATTGCGATCTGCTGGGAATTTTCCAATATGTCTATTGAATTTTATTTTGAAATCTGGCAATGTCATTTTCGGCAAAATTAATCTGTACTACAATTTCTTTGCCATCTACAGCACTTTTCTTCTCTTGAAAATATGTACGTTGAGTTTTTACTAAGAAACAATGTTATAAAAGCTGCAGTATTTTTCAATAAGTTCTCCAAATGCTTCACAAACAGTATTCTCCTTCAGAACTTCTTAAATTTTTCTAACAATGATGTTCCAAACAAACCCGCTAATTCATTTGTATCATCTGTTAAGGTATTATGCTGACTGAGCAGGTTTTTGATTCCACAACTATCACATGTGCTTGACATGCAGTTATGATTTTCAAGATTGCATACTAATGTACTGATTAGCTGTAATGATGTTTTAGGAATATGCCCATCATACCCACTCAGAGCAGTCTAAATTAAATTGATGTTCTCGTTATGTAGAGAGCATTTCACTGACTGGAAGAACATATTTGTCTCGCAATGAAAAGAATTTCGATTTTCCTCCTTCTTATCTAAGTTTTCCTTTTTTAAAATCTGATATAGAAAAGTGGTGTATATAAATCTCTTCTGAAAATTTTCTTTTTCTTCATTCTCTCTTACTGTCACAACATCCTCTTTCCCAGGAGCTTGCAGTGATATATAGCCTCTTTGATAACATTGCTTAACTAAATCATTAATCTCACACGGGGCATTTTATAAGATATACCTACAGTACACTATTTGCAAAGGTATAACCTGCATATTTTAAAATATACAGTGCACTTATAAAGACAATGTTTCTCAGAGTCTAAATTAAACATGCTAAGTCGAACTTACTGGTATGTGGCGGAATGGGACAGTTATTAAAAGCTTTCTCCGGTGTTATGTTTCTGTGTCATCAGAGGTTAGGGTGCTGTTTGGGTGTTTATCACTTAAAGTTCACTAATCATACATATCAGTATTCAATACATATTAATTGTTTCAAAATAATACAAAAATATACTTTTTCTGTGGCGGAATGGGAGATTTAAACAACGATAATTTAAGTGAGATATAATATGAAGTTATAGTGACCAATAAATTCAGTATAAATCTAGCTAAAGAGTCTATATGCAAGTAAAAAATATTGATTTTCAAAATTATTTAAAACTTTCCCTTAAGAAGCCATTCTAGCTGCTCAAACACGTATTTCAACATTTGTTATCACCTTGCAATAAATCAGAACAGAGAGGTAACAATGTTCTCACTACTTGTTTACACGATTTATCACAGTTAGGTATATTTTAGCTCAAATTTAAAGCCTATCAATCTTGATTTATAACAAAAATAATTGTCCAATTTGAGTTAAGTTTTCATGGGCTAGCCCATAGGTCAAGCTAATAAAACAGCAAGAACAGCATGTTGCATGACTTATTTAATCTGGAAGAATAAACGCTTAAATAAGGAGATGAAAACCATAATTTAGAAAATAGTGATATAAATGCTGACATGCCTGAGAGATTAGAGCTGATATGAGCAACAAAACGAAACATATCTTAGAAATATATGAAATGCGTATCCTAAGGAAAATCCCACATAAAGCTAGGAGAGAGAAAATTAAAAATTAGGAAATAAGGAGACATTTCGACATTCAAGCAATAAATTAACGGGTGTATAGGAGAACCTGCGTGAATCTCGAATGGCACCAAATGGTTTGCATATCAAGATTTAACTTACCTGTAGATGAAGGTCACCTCGAAGGCCAAAGAAACTTGGATAGACACTTGGATTAGAAATTGAACAGGCTATAAGCCTAGCATACAACCATGCAGAGATGATGAAGAAGAAGAAAAAGAATGGATTGATATATTTAGTTGGGAAATCAATGTTTCTTAAGTGTTGCCAGCACGTTCTAGGCATCATTTTCATCCGTGTACACTAGCAAGGGAACAAAAAGAGAGAAAGGGGGGCAGGTTTCACATCGAAGCCCTAGCTGAAATTTCGTTGGTGAACTTACACTAAAATTCAGCTGTCCCTCTTAATGTTAAAGCATTCGCAACATTCCATCAAAATAGCTTGCAATTATTCAGTTACATTTTCCACTTTGACAATTCCTGAATATCGTTTCTGTTTCATTCGACCTAACTAAACACTAACTAGTGTGCTTCTAATCCACCTGTACCTCTCGCTCCCCTTTCGTGCCGGAATGTCCATCAGTTGTCGCGTTTGCTAACATTGTAGCAACTATCTATAGTACGGTCCAAATCTTCTGACGTTTCGTGAGAACCATTACGGTGCAACCGCGTCGTTGCCAAACTTCACTCCGCTTCCGCAGAATGTTCCACATTTCTGGAAAAGTTATAGCAACTTTATGAACGCTAGAACAGAGTCTATCACTTAAGGAATTGAACAGCAGCATTACACTGAAGTTTAATTCACAACTAAGGTACTTACCACCTGCACTACTCATTTTGGTTGCTGTTGCTCGCCAAACTTTAATTTCTTCAACATAAGGGAAGTTACAGTATAGGCTATCTATCGTATTATTTGTTAAAGAGGATATGCATAACTTTCCTGCTAAGGAATGTTTCTCGAACCTGGAACTTTGAATACTTATTTGCAACACGACTCCGAGTGAATATCACATATATTTTGGTTCATCTCATTATGAAAACATAAGGACTATTGACAACATTGAAAAAAAAAATCAAGCAACCTATTTTGTACTATTATAAGCATGACTATAACAAAGTCTCGGTTTAAACATCACAAAAGATAACTATAAATTAATAAGACATACAATTCAAACCACTGGGTGTAAGTGATTTTTTGTACTTGTTCAGAAGAACGTCACCTTTTACACTAGCCACGCTCTTGCTTTTCTGTAATATGAAATATTATATTGGTTTCGAGTTTTACAAGCAGCAAGTTGTACTGTCCTCATTAGGGAATGTGATAAACAGTTATTTTTGAGTAACAGTTATATAACTGTAACAGTTAAAGTGCATTAACGGTTACATGTAACGATTACCAGTAACGGCATTACATTAACGGTTACCATTAACGATTAGATGTAACTACGTTTCAGTATGAACGATGTCTTGTTAGAGCTTAGCGGCCCGGGAATATTTTGCTACTAAACATCATTGTTTGTTTATTCATACCTGTCTACCCGCGATGTATAAAAACTAGCGCACATATAATCATACGCGATTAACCAACTTAATGCAACGCATGGAGCTTTGTTGCCTGAGTGATGACTGACCTGTCCTCTGTAGCCTGTGACCTATATTCGAAGCGATAAACACCACGCCGTAATAAACAAATATGTACTTTCAACCCCGTGCGGGGATGACTCAAGTTGTAAACGAATTGAGGTAACTATTGCCGATATGCGGTACCAATGCCACGCACATGCAGTGAACGATGTCATCCAGACTCGGTAACCTTATCGTTTCTTCAGTAACCGCTAACGCGATAACTGGTTGTCTGCGTTACTTTGGTAACCGTTATTGGGTAACTAGTTACTTTGTATTCGTTACTTTGGTAACCGTTACATTAAGGTAACTGTTACTTTATGTTCTGCCTGCCCATCCCTAGTCCACATGAGGCAACGTCGCGTCGCACCGCTGCTATTCGCTAGTGGCGTATTAGTGGCCGTGCCACAAATGCCAGGAGGTTTGGACCTGATAACAGGGACGATTTTGCTAAAAGAGAGAGAAAAAAATTGAGTTTTATTTATGGACGATTTTAAACTGCTATGGTTCTTAGCGTCTCATTCTATATTGGGCATGAAAGACCGGAAATTTTGCCCAGAAGCCTCTTTATTAGGCTTAAGGTTCTTTTACGTGCCATAAATCTACGACACGGGACCACCGGCTCCTTCCGAAGGAAGCCATTTTAGGGATTTTTGCACCCGAAAAAATCCATCGCCTTCCGCCGGGTTTAAACCCACGACCTCGGGAACTGTTAAAAGAGGCAACTGATTTTTAGTATCTGGTGTAGTAACCAGATATCTATTCTGCTATTCAAGTTTCACATGGGGTTTCGATATGAGTATATTCTCCAGCCCCTTGTAAGCTACCATTCGGCAATGAAGAGGTCCAATAAAGAGTTATAACTGACAGTTTTTAAGTTAAGTAAGTTTTTCTTATCTTCATTACCTGCTAGAATACATATTTATCGTATTCGTACTTTTTTTATCTAGAGATTCGCGAGCGTCAAAGCCTTAGCTTCTGTTAACGAGTCTTGTCCATAAATGTTAAGCACGCTGGTACAGAAAGATACCGATCGAAGTGCACACTCAGAAAGCGGAAACTTGCTTAAAATACCCATTTTGTCGGAAGCACTAAATGGTTACAGGCAGGGCCCTCATGGATAGGAATGGATTTGTGTGCCTTTGTTGCTATTCGGAGAACAGAACGTACTGGCCAAATGCTGATGACCAGTACGGATGGGGCTAATGCTAATAGCCACTGCTTTGGATGCAGAAAAGCATTCTAGCGTAAGAGCGAAGGTTGAAACACAGAAAATCTTTATAATGCGGATCACTGCCGGAAGCGGTATCATTAGGAACGCCTCGTTAGTTCGAGTGCCTTCGGGAACCCAAAACACAATGGGGTCGTTACTGCCCTCTTTGTATAAAATGTGGTTGGTATCAGCCCTGCTACGCTGCGTATCTCTACCTTATGACTAAAAGTAGAAAGGAGAAATAACGATAAATAAGCAAAACAAAAGAGAAAAAGCATTAGGAATACGGGAGAAAGAAAGTGAGGAGTGCAGAAGATGTGAATACAACAAATCGGAAAAGAAATCTTAAACCATTAAAGAAAGGTTGGAATTCTGCTTTATAAAGAACTGAGGATCTAATCTAATTAACGAGCAATTCAATTGACTCGATTAGTTGCAATCTAATTGACGAGAAGATTAAACAATAGGTTTCAAACATTAGTGATAATTTCTTCAATTTTCATTAAAAGTTAAAGAAAACAAACTGTAATATATTAATTATGCCTCTGTCCCGTAGTGTTGAAGGACAAAATATATTCAACATGACATTCAAAAATGCACAACTTAAGTTTCCATAAAGTATGGGATAAAATTCACACATGCATTTATACGATTATAATTTATTGTTAAATCTCGGGGAATCTTTTGGGAGTGTTTTTCTAATATTTGAAAAGGGAGATCTCTTACATCTTATTTAGAAACAACTGCTCTCTACTGAGTTAAAATTGCTTCATTTACTGGAAATATGCGTATAATACTTATTAACGAGAAATGTAATTGTTGTAACTCTACCGTCTTTTCAAGTAAACTAAAATGTATATTTATTTAGACCTCATTATGCATTATACATAATGTAATAATACCTATCCATATTGTAACATTTATAACGAAAATATTAAACAAGAAACTTTTAAAAAAAATGCCTTTACTTTTGGAATATATCAGAAGCAAATTTATTCAATATTGTTCTTTCTCCAACAAGATTAACCAGTATAATAATAATAATAATAATAATAATAATAATAATAATAATAATAAATACTTAAATGCGTATTTACAAATTAGAGGTAAAGGTTTACCTTACTTTGGCATTAAAATTGCCAAGATTATATTCCCAAAGAGAAATACTTTTCTGACAATGATTAGAAGTTATTTTCTTCCCTTTCGGATGGTGGACTAAATTGTTTTATCTAATGTCTGAAAAGCACTTGACTTTCAGTCAAGGAGGAAAAACAAATCTGAAAATAAACAGGAGAAACTAAGCTGACGAAAGGGACAAAAATCCCAGAGAGGAATGAAACGCAGACACCGACAGAAAGCCATGCAAGAAAAGAATAAGAAGGCAGTTAATTGTAGGTATAGTGTCCCTTGTTTTTTACTTTCTCTGCTACGTATAGTATGTAGGGGAAGTATTGTATTCCGACCCAATAATTCGACACCGAGATTTCACCGGAAATACATGTTTTGAGACCCCTGAATAAAAAAAACATTTTTAGAAACATGTCCGTGTGTGTGTCTGTGAACAGCATAACTCAGAAACGAACAGTCGGATAAACACCAAACTTGGTATTTAGGTTCAGTATTTTTCAGAGATGCGACACGGAGGTTTTCAAGAAAATCCCCACCCCAGATTACCCTTTACATGGAACATTTTTCGAAATTTTTAATTTTCTCAAAAATGGCTCTAACGATTTTGATTAAAATATCATATGTTTAAGATATTTTTATGACAAATGAAATGTATATCTCTAATTTTCTGGGAATGTCTCCAAAAGTATTCTTCGTTGTGAACGACTTTTGCATAACTGGTAAACCATAAGAGATGGACAAAATTTTACTACACAAGAAATGTAGATCGCGTTAAAATACACAATTTATGTCATATACATTTTTTTTGTTGAGCGAACAATTTTCGAGATATTGCTTGTTATTCCCTTAAATTTTCAATACTTATACTTTTTCTCAAATTCGTTATTCATTTTTTTTATGTCCTGGACATGCAAAGAGAATGGAATACTCCACATAGCAACCAGCGCTTAAAAGATTTGACTATAGCTTAAAGTACCATATTCCCCTTACACCTACAAGAAAATTAGCAATAAGATTAACATCTCGATTAACATGAAGCATACGAGAATAAGCGTTTGTAAAAATAGTTTGTACAAGAGTAGAGAAAGTCATGTGAGTGTAACACATCAGATTTTTGTGTTTCTATCTGGTAGGCTATATCGCACGGTGAATTGATAAAACGATGCTCAAATGAATTATTTGACATACTTCTTCTAAGGATAAGGGAAAACACTGGTAAAACCTTTATTCAGATAACTTCGTGCTCACAACCTCTTGAATGTGACGCAGGTACCTATGTAACATACCGCAATTGCCACATGCTCACGTCGAAAAGCACACCAATGAGTAATGAATGGCATAGCCGTCTTTCTTACACATCACACCTGCATTCTCCAATTCGCAGATTACAGACACCAGTCAGTATTCTGGATTCAAAACTGCAAGATCTTTGAATCACAAAAATTATGAAACTATGGTTTTCACTTTGTCGTCCCATTTTTCCCCTCCTATCATTTTGCATACCCTGGAATAGTGCAGACGGATAGTATTAAATAAGTGGACATCCACTTCGATCTCGCTTGACCTTTGACCTGGTACTCTCATATCAATTCCAAATTAAACCTAGCTTACTCCAGATTATGCAAATATACCCCGTTCTCAACCGCAAACCATTCGTGCTCTTTTATATAAAAGTATTCTCTTCGTCCATTGCTTACATATGCCTGTCTAATTTGGGATAGAGCTGCTGCGTCCAAGATCCATCGGTTACAGGTATTCCATAATAACGTTTTAGAATTTTATTTATGAGAATGCTGATATGTGTGATTTTTCTAGGTTCTAATTTAAACTCATTTATATTTTATTTGAAGTTAATTTTTATTGTTTTTTTGTATATTTGAGTTCGTGGGACTCTCCCTCGGTATCGGTATGACAAATTAATATACTTAGCGTGAAAAAGCTTTTTACCTTTGTCTTTAAATTTTTTGTTTTTTATCTGGGTTTAAAGATTTTATTTTAAGAGTTTTAATAAGTAAAGTTAATAAGGGAATTTAACCCTTTATTGTGATTTCAAGACATAATCTTAACATTAAGTTTATAACTTATTTATTTATTATTTGTATAATATGGTCTCATATTCTAATAATTAAAGTATTTATGATATAGTAAAAGAAGTATATGATGGTGAGAATTTGTCCTACTAGGATGTAGGGGTTAATAACGTTGTAATAAATTGCAATACAACTCTCAAATTTGGTAAAGATGTAGCTTAATGCTCAGTTTATTGAAATGGCTACCACTAGCATTCAAATACAGTCGATGCCGCCGAACAGTGCCACAAACAACCTGCTCTAACGTGTACAGTGGAATCGCTGCACACGATAATTCAATGCTTTGCGTAGTGCAACCAGTGTAGGTGGCTTTTCCCGATACAAAACATCATTTAGTGTCCACCTGTGGTAAACGTCTAGAGATGTTAGGTCTGGAGGACATGTTGGATGTTCTACAGCGCCTCCTAGGCCTATCCATTATCCGGGGAGTTTTATTAAGGTACTCTGAAGTCCTGATGGTAGTGACCTGGGGCACTATCTTGTAGATAAAAACCCTCGTCATCATACAGCTCTCGGATCGCGCTAAAATGTAAGACTGCAGCTTTTCGAGAACCGTACCGGTTTCTTCGAATGACGGTCTTTTAGTCGCCATTTGGTATCGCTATTCATGTCACCTAAATAAACAAAACAAACTATAAACGTTACTAAAGCAAGGCCACCTAAATCCTAGACACTAAGCTAAATCTTCACCAAACTTGAGAATTGTATCTCAATTCATTACAAACTTATTGATGATCAAAAAGTGTATACATTTTTGGACCCCTCTGTATATTAATTCTCAGGCTCATTAATTTTTTCATTGGCTCAATTTTGTGTCCGGAGCAGCGCATTTCTCCTTAGAAGAATTGCTACAGCGCCTCGGAACAAGATTCTTAGTGTGAACAATCTGTGTTTTTATCTAATACTTTTTAATGCCAGAGGGGCCGTGTGTGGACGACCTCTGTTGTTGTTATTATTATTATTATTATTATTATTATTATTTAATGTCTTTGGAAAGGTAAAATCGCAACTGAAAAATTCAATGCCATAGCCAGGATTTTAACCACATATCTTCCGGTTTCCGTCCGGTTGCTCTAACCAACTGAGCTACCATGGCAACATGCCGGTACGAATTAAATTCCCAACTGACTCGCATTTTTCCGGTAAACCACAAGGAGAGCTCAAATTGTATTGAGATGACATACCTCAATGACCACTTACAATGTCGTAAGTACTCAAGTCATGGATAGGGCTTCATAGTTTAACCACTATTAGGTCAATTAATGGAATTAAGTAAAGTACTTACGACATTGTAAGTCGATATTGAGGTATGTCATCTGAAAACAATGAGTTCTCCTTGTGGTTTACCGGAAAAATGCGAGTCAGTTGGGAATTTAATTCGTACCGGCATGTTGCCATGGTAGCTCAGTTGGTTAGAGCAACTGGACGGAAACTGGAAGATCTGTGTTTCATATCTCGGCTATGGATTTTTCAGTCGTCTGATTCTATCTTTCCAAGCTTCTCCTACACACGGCTTGTGTGGAAGGACAATTAATTCCATCAATTCTATTTAATGTCTTTGTTTACGTAACTGTATAGGTGATTGTTGCTGCAGGTCTATTTCAAAAGAAAAAATCTGATGTGTTGCACTCACTTTCTTTACTCTTGTACGAATTATTTTTACAAAAGCTTATTTTCCATCTCATTCATGTTAATCGAGATCTTATTACTACTTTTCTTGTAGGTGTAAGAGGAATATGGTAGGCTTTAAGCGACAGTCAAATCTTTTAAGAGCTGGTTGCTATGTGGCGCATTTCATTTTCTTTGCATGTCCAGGACATAACAAAAAATAACGAATTCCCATTTGAGAAAAAGTATAAGTATTGAAAAATCCAATCAAATAACAAGGAATATATTGGAAATGCTATACTTAACAAAAACATATGCTTATGACATAAATTGTATGCTTTAACGATATCTACATTTTTTGTGTAGTAAAATTTTGTCTATCTCTTAAGGTTTATGCAAAAGTCATTCAGAATGAAGGCGACTTTTGCGGACATTCCCCAAAAATTCAAGATATTCAATTCATTTGCCATGAAAATATATTATATTTTAATCCAAATCGTTAGTCTTTATGAGAAAATCAAAATTTTTTAAAAAACATTTCATGTAAAGGGTATTCTGGGGGGGGAGAGGATTTTCTTGAAAATGTTCGTGTCGCATCCTTGGAAGATACTAAACTCAAATACCAAGTTTGGTATTTACCCGACTTTTCGTTTTTGAGTTATGCTGTTTACGGACTGACAGACACGGACATGTTTCCGAAAATGTTTTATTTGGATTCAGGGCACCTCAAAACATATATTTCCGGTGAAATCTGTGAATTTATGAAATTTATGAAATATTTAGGTGGAATGCATCATTTCCCTATTTATATACGCAGTAAAGAAAGTAAAAGATACGCTAACTTTTGTTACGGAGATGGGCACCTCTTTTGGGGGGGGGGGGGAGGGAGCAGTATGTATTCTTGTGCCAGATGGAGTGGAGTAAGAAGGAGCATTACTCGCTATTTATAAATTTATAAGCGTATTTAAATGGGAATCAGCCGTCAGGAAATACGTCCAGTCGCATTATTCGAGTGCAACAATTCCTTGTCTACATCAATCAATTTTTGAATGTAATTTATAATGAGATATACTTCGTATGCTCACATTAACATCATTTAAATATTCAGGATAATTCTATGCTTTAAAGTTTGAATAAAGCTGAAGGCAAATGCAACAGCGCAGCAAGAAACCACTCTAGCACGTTAGGTTAAAAACAATGTACATAGCGAGGAAGGAACACGTTGAATTTATGCGGTAAGGACAAGAAAAGGCAGCCAGAAACAAAAATACGACGAAACACTAACGAAGAAAGGAAAGACTTGAATTAAATCGAAAAGCAAAAGGAGAGACAGAAAGAGAGAAGAAACAAAAGATTCAGCCATGTTACGCCGTAAAACGGAAAACATTCCCTATGCAGTTTGCTTTTCTCCGCTCTTGCCGTTTCATTTTAGCTCCTCTACCCTCTGTTGAATGTCCTTTGGGCAATTAAGGAAAAGATATTTCTTCTTCTCGCGGAACCTCAGGCGCTAGTTACTCCAAAACAAAGTTTCTTTTCGTTTTTCATCCACCCACAAGATTAAAACCTATACAATCTAAAATAAATCCTCAAGAGGTTAAACCAAATGTACAACCGCTACAACAAATCACCATTATCGCAGCGCCGCGCCGAAGTGTAGCTGCATTCACGTTGCATTTACCAAAAATGTCTTAAATTCACATAATTTTCTTTACCCACTATCGCTTATTTTTATAAGCTTCTATAAACTATTCTTGAAAAATATTATTTCTCTGTCTACTTCATGTTAATCGAGCTTAACGTTTGCAGAAATAGTACATTACCGTTTCGTTGTAGCTACAAAGGCGGTATGATAATCAAACGTCTAAAAACGTCGCTATGTACTGGACTTGAATTTCTATACTCTTTCCAATTACATCGCGAGAAACAACTAAGGGCTGACAGAACTTTAAAAAATGATAAACAATTTAAAAATTCAAATCAATAAAAAATAATATTTCCGAAGTAGCTGGTGCAACAAAAATACGAGGGCTGATCAACAAAGACAGACTGATTTTTTTCCTGTAGCTTCCGTGATAGTCTCGTATCTGTAACATAAATATATGAAAAGAGCGGGTTTTTATGTATAATGTTGGTGTGCGGCAGCACTCTCGTATTGGTACGTTGGTAGTAATGCTCTATTTTGTAGACCCTACGTGCATTTCGCATACCAGACAATGGAGGTGATGCATTTTTTAAATCGATTATCACCGGTGATGAGTCATGGCTGCATCATTATGATCCTGAAGAAAAACAAGCCAGCAGTGTGGAAATCGCCAGGTTCTCCAACACCAAAAAAGGCAAAAGTTGTTCCATCTGCAGGGAAAGTGATGGTGATCACATTTTTTGACTGTAATGAAACGATTTACCAGCATGCAGTTCCCCCTCACACTACCGTTACAGCAGCATACTACACGTCAGTATCGGCTACACTGAGGAAGCACATTGCAAAAAAACGACCAGAGCTTTCTCGGACTGGGTGGCGACTTCATCATGACAATGCACGGCCTCACGTCGCAAATCAAGTCATGCAGTTTCTGGCTCGATTCAACATTACCTGCGTACCACATCCACCTTATAGCCCCGATCTTGCACCCTGTGACTTTTTTATTCCCATCACTAAAGGCAAAGCTTAGGGGTATTCGATTTGAGAATTCTGAAGCAGTGCTCAAGAAAAGTGAGGCGATTCTCAAGGACCTGACAAATAATGGTCTGCAGCACGTGTTCAAGGACTGGCAGAGGCGCTATAAAAAGTGCATTGAAGTAGGAGGGGACTACTTTGAAAAAGATCATGTAAACATTGAATTGGAGTAATAAAATCTGTGAAAAAAAAATCAGTCTCAGTCTTTGTTGATCAGCCCTTGTATGATTGAAAATAAATGGTGTGTTTTAAAGCGATCTACATTTTTTGTATAGTAAGCTTTTGTCTATCTGTTAAGCCAGCTATACAAAATTCCTCACGAATGAAGAGGATGTCACAGGTTATTCCCAGAAAATGCAAGATACACAGTTTATTGCTCATGTTATATATATATATATATATATATATATATATATATACAAAATATACACACGAAATTTTAACCAAAATCGTTAGAGCCATTTTTGAGAAAATAAAACAAAGAAAAACGTACCCTTTTTTCCTAAAAATAGCTTCTTTGGGTTCAGAGGTCCTCAAAATTTATATTTTTGGGGAAATCTCGACATTAAACTTTTCGGTAGAATACATCACTTCTTACTCTAAGTACTTGGGGGAGAAAGGAAAAGAAAACAAACGAATAGCGATTTACCATGAAGCTGGTTATCGAGACCCAGGAGAAATAATAATAATAATAATAATAATAATAATAATAATAATAATAATAATGATGATGATGATAATAATAATAATATACGATCGAACATAGCGACGAAAATGTGCTGAATTCATATTAGGAATGGGTTTTGTAGGGAAGACAGAGAAACAAAGTTTGTTTCCTCGAAGCAGAGGTATTTTACCTGCGATGGTCAACGAACCTGCATACCGGAAGTCTCGCCTTTATACTTTTGGCTCGGACAGGGTTTACAGCGGTTTCAAAGCTTAAAAAGGGTGAGGAAGTATATGTGCCTTATCTACGATCTAAGAATGTTCGTGGGAAGATTTTAAAACTCAAAATAAGCTGTAAGAAGCAGATGTGAAAGTTGTCAAGTGGGGGTAGCCAATAATAAAAATCATGAAACAAAATGATAGCCAATCGAAAGATCGCGTAGGCATCACATGATACGTTTGAACTTAAAACAGAATGAAACTTAAGAAAGGTGGGGAAAATTCTAGGTTTAGCGAAAGGCGTGAGAGAGAAAAAGGAAACGCCGGGACAGTCGGGGTACAAACTAACCATGAGAACGGCCGAGGCACATTCCGGTACAAACTAACCACGAGGACGGTCGACGAAACGAAATTAGAAGAAAATAATCAGAAAATTTATAGGTGTAAAAATGAAGTTATGAAATCTAGGCAATTCGAGGGCTAGTCGGAGAAACACATAAGTAGCGACTTCGAAAGTGATAAGAATAACAGTGGTTTCGACGACGAAGGTGGCGGGTTGACCAGATAGGAATCTACGTAACAAAATAAAGATATAACTCAAACTTCTCCGGCAGTATTATTAATATCGTCAAGGCAGTGTCACCACCCCTGAAAAACAAGAACCTCAGCTCTACCAAAAACAAATTCCAAATCCCTGCCATCCAACCATCGAACCCGGGACTCTGAGTCCACTGAAGCAACTGCCAGGAACAATACAGATGCGTCAGAGGTCAGCGTCAACCACTTGAAAAAGAACTATTTTAAAATTTAAACCAATAACATACTCTCACATACTCTCCGAAACGCTAATGTCACAAAAAAAATCTGTTCGACAAATTGTGTAATTCTACAACCTTTGGGTTCTAAGATTTCGCCTATCTTTAAGGGTTTACTGATTATACAAATATCATCGAAAATGAAGAGGACTTTAAAGGCTTATTATTCTCAGAAAATTCAAGATATGCATTTTGTCATGAACATACCTTAAAAATGTGATATTTTAATACAAATTATTAGAGCCAATTTTGAGAAAACAGAAAATAATGAACATGTTTTCATCTGAAATAGTTTGCGGTGGAAGAGTTTTCTTGAAAATATTTATGTTGCATCCATGGAATATGTGAAACTTAAATACCAAACTAGATATTTAAACGACTTTGCGTTTTAGAGTTATGCTGTCCACCCCCCCTACACACACGGGCATGTATCTAAATTTGCTTCTCAGGGGACCCCAAAACCACGATTGAGAAATAGCCAACGAGCTGGAATAAACTGGGTTTTTGTGGGTTTTATTGGGGTTTTTGTATTCACAATTACATAGTTTAATTTTAAATTATCGAATTATCATTAGCGCAAAAAAATTAATTAACTAGGCAAAAACTGGTAAATTAAATATTCTTATATTGGCAGCCAAAACCACTGTTCCATTTTAACTAGTTAATGTTAAATTTACCTGTTTGATCTTCCATTTAGCTATAGAAAATAATACAATTTTATATTACGGAGATAGAGATTTAATTATTTTTAAAAGGCTTTAGCCATGTAAATAATACTATTACTTTCTCTACTACGTATAGTAAGTAGGGAAAGTATTGTATTCCACCCAAAAATTCGATACCGAGGTTTCACCGGAAATACATGGAAGTATCTCGGAAATGGTTCACCCACTCCACAAAAAAAATTTGTATATGAGATAAATTGTGTATTTTAACGAGATCTACATTTTTTGTGTGCTAAAATTTTGTAGTCTGGGGTGGGGGATTTTTCAATATTTATACTTTTTCTCAAATGGGAATTCGTTATTAGCTTTTTATGTCCTGGACATACAAAGAGAATAGAATGATCCACATAGCAACCAGCTCTTAAAATATTTGACTATCGCTTAAAGCCTAGCACATTCCCCTTGCATCTACAAGAAAATTAGCAATAAGAGTCTGTAAAGGTGCATCTCGATTAACATGAAGTAGATGGAGAATAAGCGTTTGTAAAAATACTTTGTACAAGAGTAGAGAAAGTCATGCGAGTGTAACACATGGTAACATACTGTTATAGTTATGCATTAACTATATTTCAGATGATTGTGTTGTCATCAATGGCTTGCACAATTATCACAGTACTTTGTTTCAGCATTGGACCCATATTATAATTGTTTTAAATATGTAGAAATTGTAACAGAGCACTTGGAAGAAGTCCCTGCTAACATTAACATGATAAATCTTGTATAACTTGTAATTTATAAGAATGCCACTCATCTTCTCCGCTAACTGTCAGAGGTTTATAGAGTCTGGACCTTCTTCAAGCAGACGGCACAAATATTGCACAAGTTGTGGAACTACAGATTAATCTTTTAGAAAATCCTGATATGTTACCTTACAAAAACACAATAAAGAAACGAAAGGAACAAGCACTAGAACCCTTTCACTATCTTGCTAATATCTTAGGCCCAAGATTCAGAGGGAGAATTTTAACTGTAGAACAAGAAGAAAGTGCAGAAAACTGGCTCATAGAGATTCATACAAAGTGGTTTACAAATGTTATGTCTTTTAGGTTTGCTGATTCTGATTATTTTTCCGCCACTACGCTTTCTGATGCAGTAGTAACACAGTTCCATCCAAACAAATGGTAGAAGATAATGAAATTGAAAACAGCAAAGGAAAGAAATTTAACCAACAGGATTTCTTTAATAAATCCTGTGACGCCACAGCCCGCGAAGTAGCTGGGCCTACCAACTAGACCGCCGGCCTCACTTCCACGTGCACACGGCAGATGTGGACGATCTCCAACCGATACAGGCAGGTGATGTGGCCAACAACACGCATCGCCCAACCGGAGAGTTTTGGCTCACAAGGCCAGGACCGCTGCCTATCGCAGCTCCTCACTTCTCACGATGCTGAGTGCTCACCGGTCGTATACCCCGGACTTAAAAGCCGCACCCGAGCGTATTCCGTAGCCGAGAACCAGAGCTCCACGCTCTAGCCCACAGCTCAGGACAACAGGATTTATTAGTTTTGTAAAAAGCCTCATTTCTTACCCTGCATCCATTAAGAAAATCTTCTCCTCTACGGTTTTTTAAAATGTTCTTTTTTAAACCTTCATGGGTTTTTTTATTGGGTCGGGTTAAATTACAACCACCCGGCCTAAAACTCGTATTTCCGGTGAAATCTTTATTGGGTGGAATTTTTGGGTGGAATGCAATACTTCTCTACTTATTATAGATAAATACTAGAGGTAAAAATTGCATTAATCACCGGCATTATTTCCATATTGTCAAACTCGCACTGCTCGCATTATTGCGTTAACTGTTAAGATGTTTATCTCTCTCTCTCCCTTTCTGTACAACAGTCTGTCGTGATGTTCTGCAAGTTGGCAATACAACTCTTTTTTCTGGGGTTATTAATGGTTAGATTTATTTAACGATGCTAATAACAGTTATAGTTAAATCAGTTACATTTTGTCCTGCAGAAGTTATTTTATATGTCACTAAATCTACTGACATGAAACTAGAGTTTAAGCACACACAAATGCCATCGTCCTGGGGCGGGTTTGAAACAGCAACTTTGGGCACAAAAAGCCATCGCTCAAACGATTGCTCCACCCAGGGCATATGTATTTATTTATTTTAGGCATTTTAATAAAAGCTTATAATGCAGTGTATCTTCTTAAATATTCATCCTATTCAAATTTGTAAATAAAATGCTTTTTTGGGGAGAGGACAACTAGCACAAAAATCAGAGCTTTTGGCACGAACCACTTAAACTGGAGACTGTAACGCTCAGTAGAATAACATTTTAGAACACCCCATTGTTACCGCCACGCTCGTTTCTTTTTCTTTTTGGTTCCATTTAACATCTAAAGTCATATCGGCGGCTTTACTTTGTAACAATTGCTCATCGGCAATGATGTTCATTCGTTTACCACTGTGTATCTTGGGTTTGTTTAGTTGGGCTTTCTTTAAACGCATTACTTTCACACATATACATTCATTCATTCATTCATTCATTCATTCATTCATACTTCCAGACTCTAGGGAGCATGGGGTATAATCTTGACAAAATAAAAAAATCCCATTCTCAAGCCGGGAATCGAACTCGATACTTCTGGATTTGGAAGGTAGCATGCTAACCACTAGACCGCAAAGACAGTACCTAGTTTCTTGCGATGGAAATTATATGTACATTAAGCAGAGGCCTTGTATCAATTGATATAGTGGAGGATTATTTAAATGGCTCGGAAATGGATTTTTCTAATGAATTCAAATCTTTATAACCCAAACATTGTAAACAATGATGTTACCAGTACCAATGCTACTTCCCCTGCACAAAGAACTACTATTACAAACTTTAACATTTGTACAATCAACATCACAATTTCATCGAAGGAATAATAATAAAATAAGCTTATAATTTATTTAATAAATTAAGTAAACATCATACTTATTAATAAAATTGATACATTTATTCAGTTGATTTATTTTTGCCACAGCCTTCTACTATATTATAGAATTTATGACTGTGTAGGTGATGTCAGCACTGGTGCTAAAGGTCAAACAACAGCGAAGGCCAAAAGAACAACAGACTAGAGTTCACCATTTGCACGTCCGAATATATACATTCGAGCGGCGGCAGCCGCAGTGTGCACATCGTGTGGAACGTGAGCTCCGGCTTATAGTGCATTGTGTGCTTTTCCGTTTCCATCTTCTTTGTGTTTATATACTGAGTATCGTATTTGGATATGATGGCAACAAGATACATTCGTCAAACTACTATAAAGGCTACTTTCAAGAAAGACGATCCACGGCCATCGGCTCTGGCATCGTTGGATTGACGAAGTACTACATGTTGAAGATGAGGAACTCCTAGCAATTCAACTGGTAGGCAAATAGAACGCAGCTTGTATAAAATGTACCAACGAAGTGGTCTATAACAGGCATTTACAGCGTCACAGAGGTGAATCTTCCATCGAACTGTTAAATGGGGTAACTACTTTGGTCAACATTACTCCGGCAGAAGAGGACCTGGTTAGTGTACGTCTTCTTAACTTACCACTCGAAGTTCATAATGACTGTGTACGCAATGTGTTGGTTAACTACGGTGAGGTCCGATCGGTTGAAGGGGAATCTTGGGCTTACCGGTATCGATTTAAACTTGAAAGGTATTCGCATCGCTTCTATGAAGCTTAGTAAGCCGATTCCATCCAACATCTTTGTTGTTGGGCACGAGGCCTACGTCATCTATTCTGGACAGGCACAAGTTTGTTTCTTGTGTGGCAGTATATCACATCTGCGACATTCATGTCCCAACAGAGGTTACCGCCAGCCAGTCAGTGTTTAACCAAGAACCCGGCTCACTTTCAATGATTTCTTCAAGCCACATAGCTCCTCATCTGCTCCGGCCACTGGTGACACCTCCTTGGCTCCAACTACTTCTTTGGCAACTGTGATGTCCCTACGGTGCCACACCCCAGCTTGTCCTTGGAAATGGAGCAGCTTCCTGACTCTGAGCAGTTCAATACAACCAATGAGCTGCAGGTGGATGCTCCTACGGTGCCACACCCCAGCTTGTCCTTGGAAATGGATTAGCTTCCTGACTCTGAGCAGTTCAATACAACCACTGAGCTGCAGGTGGATGCTCCTACGGTGCCACACCCCAGCTTGTCCTTGGAAATGGATTAGCTTCCTGACTCTGAGCAGTTCAATACAACCACTGAGCTGCAGGTGGATGCTCCTACGGTGCCACATCCCAGCTTGTCCTTGGAAATGGAGCAGCTTCCTGACTCTGAGCAGTTCAATACAACCACTGCGGTACCCCAACTCAATGATTCAGAACGTGGTACAGCTCGTTCGGAATCCGGAACGGACACTGGTGATGAACTTCTCGAGGGATTCTCTGGTTCGCGTGTTCCACTCGGAATACTTGAGAGTACTGCGGACACTCCGCGGCGGCGATGCCACAGCACACAGTGAAGAGTTGCCTGTTGGCTCTGCAAGTAAGCGTCCTAAAAAGGCTGCAGGCAGTAAACTGTGGTTTCCTCTTCTTCGTCCCCCAGGGTAGCGACCACATGGTGACGGGTTTGCTTTCTCGGCCTTTCCCTACCTCACCGTTCTATTTTCTCTCCTGTATGACCCGCACCTTCCGTGTTTCTACCGCTAACTACAATGGCAGTTACTCCCAGACCAAATTATATGCCTTGCAGCGTTTTCTACATGACATCGATATTGATATTCTGTTCCTACAGGAAGTCGTCTCCTCCGATTTTTCCTCTCTTCGCAACTAGATTGAATGCTTTTCCTCTGGACGTGGCATCAGTGGTGTTTACGGGGATTGTCGGTTTATTAACGTCTATGCCCCCTCAGGGAGTAATAAACGACAGGAACGAGAGGACTTCATTCGCACGGACTTGCCGTATCTGCTTCGCACTTTACCTGCTCATTATATATTAGGTGGAGACTTCAACTGTGTGCTTCGTCCGGATGACTGTGCTTGTTGCTATCGACCTAGTAGGAGTTTGCAGCAATTGACTTCCAATCTGCAAGTGGTGGATGCATGGCTGACGCAACGACAGACTGTGGCGTATACCATGTTACCTCAAATTCTGCTTCCCGATTGGATCGCTTCTATCTTCCCCAGGACCTTGGAAAGAATATCCGCTCCATTGAACAGTCCCACTCTCCTTTTCCGACCATTTAGCTGTTCTTATACACATCGATGTAAATCTCCCCTTTCTACCCATTGGGTGTTCTTATTGTAAACTAAACACCACCTGTCTTCATCATAAGTTCATTGCGGCCGAGATATCCGATCTATGGAAGCTGTGGTCGGCTAGAAAATCTCGCTATGCCGACGTCGCCGATTGGTGGGACTTGAATGTCAAACCTCAGCTGCAACAGTTTTTTAGATATGCGTCTCGAGCACTCCTTCAGGACGAGGTGTATACCCTACAATTTTACTTTGGTTGTCTTCGGAATCTTCAGGAGAGTCCCATCGATTTGGTCAACCGTCGCACGGAGACGAACTATTACAAGGCAAAGATTTCATCCATTTATATGAGGCGTATGGAGGGCCTAAAATTTCGCAGTCATTTGCGTACTCCGGTTGAGGAGGAAAGAATCAATCTGTTCCATCTCATGCAGACTTACAAACAACGTCGAGCAAATCTCATTTTACAGGTGCAAGATGAATCTGGAACCATGCATATTACTTCAACATCCATTTGCCGTTCTTTTCGATCCTATTTTGAACACTTTTTTCAGTGGGACCTTCCTCGCCCTCCTTCTTTCGTCACCTAGACCATATAGACCGCCACCTGTTTCTGAGCAGGACAGTCCATGTCTTGACCAGCCCATTCATAAATCCGAAGTCTTTGCTGCCCTTCTTCAGGGGAAGACCTCCAAAACTCCTGGGAATGACGGTCTGCCCATGGAGTTCTATCGTTGCTTTTGGAATATGATTGGTGATGACTTAACAGCGGTCTACAATGCCATCTAACAACGTGGACAACTCTGTGCTTCACAAAAGCAGGGAATTATTGTCCTCATCAAGAAGAAACCTCACTCTTCCCCATCCGATTACTCTCCTCAACTTTGATTATAAACTTCTGACCCGTGCATTGACCAACCGACTCCGACCTTTCCTCGGCCAGCTTGTTCATCCACCACAACACTGTGGTGTCCTGCAACCAACATTTTTGGTGTAGTGTGTTCCTTACGTGACTCCATTGCTTATTCCTCCTCCCAGGGCGCCCGCTTTGCCTTGATTTCTTTGGACTTCAGGAGAGCATTTGATAGGTTTCGCCATGATTATTTGTTTGAATGTTTGGCTTGGACTGGCTTAAGTGACACCTTTATCTCATATATCAGATATTTATATAACGGAATCTCGAGTTTTGTGCAGGTTAATAGGTTTCTTTCATATGAATTTTCTATTGGCTATTTGTTCCGCCAAGGCTGCCCAGCCTCTATGTCCTTATTCATTCTTGCTTTGAATCCATAGCTTTGAGAGTTTCAAAACACGCCTGTAGGCCTTTCCTTACACTCTCACAAATTGGGTGCACTGGCATATGCTGATGACGTTAGTGATATCCTTACCGATGCTGCTGATCTACGCTCCTTATGGAATGATTTACTCCAATTTAGCGTAATATCCGGCCTTGAAATCAATCAGGAGAAATCAAAAGCTCTTCTCGTTGGACGATGGACACCTTCTCCATCACTGGCACCGCTGCAGATAGTTTCGAAACTGAAGATTTTGGGCAATACCTTTACCACATCCTTGGATGAAATGCAACATCTAAACTGGAAACCAGTTGTTAGCCGCATTAAGAACACAGCGCAGACCTTCTATCATCGTGATGTGTGCCTGTATCAACGCAGCTGGGTGGTGCATCTGTATCTTCTATCGCAGTGTTGGTTTGTGACCCAAGTTTTGCCGTTGCCAAAACTATATTCCCGGCAGATCACCTATGCTATCTCCTGGTTCCTCTGGAAGGGCTGTATCTTTAAAGTTCCTATGTTTACCTTGCACTTATCTCCCCTAAGTGGAGGTATCGGGCTCTTTAATGTTGGCTTCAGGTGCTTAGCGCTATTCCTTTGCCGCGGGAGGAAGATACCAGACTTGAATTCCACCTTTTCTGCCTCTTGGGTGACTTCTTGGTCCACTCACCTGGATCTCCAATAATCCCGTGGATGTTCCATCCATTCCTGCCTCTCTACTCTATCTGCGCACCTACTTCTTGGAGTAGTGTTATTTGACTTTAGACTGTCAACAGCCTGGCAATCGAATAATGCGCAAAATTTATGAAGATCCCATTCAAGTATGTGACTTGCCTTCGATGCGCCTCGAACGCATTGCGCCACTAACCTTGACTACGAACAACTCTGGAAAAATGTCACTAGCCCTATACTCCCTTATTCCCTTGGTACCAAATGGAGCGGTTCGCTCCAAGCAGTCCACGACGTGATACCAACCCGTCAGCGGCTCGCGAGTATTCATTTATGTGGCTCCTCCTTGTGCCTCGTTGTCAACAGTCGGTTTGTTTACTACATCGCATTTCCAGCTGTTCCATGGCATCTGGTATATATAACCTTGCGGTGGCTTTCTTATGCAAGTTGGATTTCCACAGTTACACTCCGGAAAGCTTTTTTCGTCCGGACTTCCGGTTTCCGCGTATGCAGCACAATAGCCTCATTTGGATAATGGGACACAGTGTCTACTATCTACTTTAGAATTCCCCCGAAGCTACTGATGCCCAGCAGTATTTAGATTTTTTGCGCAGAGCACGATGGAAGATTTGCTCTGGTCGCACTTTTCAACGAACCTTTGGTGACTTTCCACAAGTTCTCGATTCTTAGTCTGGCCGAGAATTACCTTCTGAGTTTACCCCTTCCCATGGGGAATAATGCAATAAAATACTGTACCACCCTGCCCATAATAAAAAAACAAAAAAAATTTAAAAAGTATATAATTTAAGAAGTTCATAAATTAGTTATATTAAAAGTTTAGATTAAAAAAAGTGAAGCAAAAAAAGTATGCAAAAAATAAAAGTATATACTGCTATTTCCACAAAAATTTCCGCTGGATTCGTGGCATTGCTACATTCCGCTTCCACCTTGTTCCGCAAATATTCCTACTCGCAAATAAAACTCCGTTTTTAATACTTTTATCACAATAACTATTCAGAAACAATATGCTTATAACCGTTGCTGCGTAAACCTTTTAATACGACTCACTAAGCGAGGTATTTTGATTTTTTTGACTTCATGTCCCACTTTCTCCCTTGTCAAAATGATAAGCTTAACTTAATTTCTAAATCATATCTTGTAAATTTTCACAACACTCTGTTCGGTATCTCTCTCTCGCTCTCTCTTTCTCATGAAATAAGTGAAAGAAATTTTAAAAACTCTGATGTTGCATTTACATGACTTTCTCTACGTAGATCGTTTCTTTTTATATAGCTTCTGCAAACTATTCTTAGGAAAGCTTATATTTCTATCTACTTCAGGTTAATCGAGAAAAACCTATGCAGAAATGATTTCATTATACATTTCGTTGTACACGCTGGACACAAGGAACGAAATCGATAGTCAGATGTTTAAAAATCGGCACGCTATACCCAGAAGATTCAAGGTATACATTTTATTTGTCATATAAATATCTTAAACATATGGTTAATCAAAATCGTTAGAGCGTTTTTGAGCAAATCCAAAATTTCGAAAAAAAAAATACTTCCAATGTAAAGGGTAGTTTGGGGTGAATGATTTTCTTGAAAATCTTCGTGTCGCATCTTTGAAAGACACTGAATCTAAATACCAAGTTTGATATTTATTGGATATTTCGTTTTTGACTTATGCTGTTCACAGACACACGCACGCGCGGACCTTTTGCTAAAGATTATTTTTATTCAAGGCCCTCAAAACATGCATTTCTGGTGAAATGTCGATATTGGATGTTTGGGTGGAATGCAATACCTTCTTTACCTATGTGGCGGATAGAGAAAGTAAAAATGGGAGTTTCTGCTTCAGGCCCACAATACACGTTAACATCGATCATTTATTTCCAAATAGAAAACCACCATTAACATTTCGGTTGTTTTGGTATATTTATAAATAATACCCTGGTGATACATCCTGCTATTTAAACCAAGTATTCTTTGATATTCTTTAATTGCCAGTGTAATATATTACGAGTTATTGACTAGAAACCTTATAGGGTCAGCTCAGAGCGTTTTCGCCACAGCTTCCGCACCTTTTAAGCTCTTTTTATCCTGTTTTGGTTTGTCCACGAGTTATTGGGTTTATCTTGCCACTGGATTCCGTAGAGCTCTATCTTTTATAGCCCTGCTTTATTGTGGGTTACACTCCATTAAACGCAGAGATGCTAGATATAAGCAATAAAGGCATGTACTTACAGAGCTCACAACGTTTTTATCACAGCCAAATGCCTCGACCTCAGTTCGGCTATTCCATTCTGTGGCAATTATTTTTTTCTGATCTGTTCTTTGATGTAAAACAAAAAGAAATATAGGTACGGAAGCAAATATAGTCCATGCATTCAAATGTACAGTCGTCAATTATTTAACCTACATTTCATTAGAATTTTGCACAGAAAAAATAAAAGAAGAGAGTAACTGTGATGAACAATGATATCGTACCTACAATTTAAACATACTGTTCTAATAAATCTTATTTTTCTGTCCAGTTGATGTTCACCTTTTATAGCATAATACCTTTTTTCTTCTATTGTTGAACTGACTTGGCTTTTCATGCCGAGAGCCAGCGTCATAAAGCCTTTATTTGGTAAGGTGATTTTGCGTTGTTAAATTGACCGCAGGAGAAGTAGATCATATATTTTTTAGCTTTTCTACAGCGTAACCAAACATTCGGTTGTGATTGTATTAGAAATGGACCGCCTTCTGGTCCCCAGAGAAAAAAGAGAAAACTCGAAAAAGTGTGTGTGTATGTGTGATTAATTATTAAAAAAAAGCTCTAATGATTTAGATTATAACTGTTTGGAATGAGTTATGATAAATAACATGGCATGTACTTCTTTAATGATTCAGAGGACCTCAAAATACGCATTTCCAGCAAAATATCGATATCGAATTTTTGGGTAGTATGGAACACTGCTACTTAACTATGTGGTATAGAAAGTAAAAAGAACACCTTAAAGTATATCGAAAGACAGGTTTTAATAATTACATTATAGTAACTCCATTTGGTTGCTATTATCACGCACAGTAATTCTTAAGTAGTTGGCTTCAAGTTGTCTACACTCAAGCCATTATCACTACAAAAAATGCAAAACAACAGAGGCTAAAGGTCGCCGACAGGCAGGTAAAACCGGTCCCGAGAGTGTGTACAAACGGCAAAAGACTGTACGAAGGATGGAAGGGTGGTTTGTTACCTGCGATGTCCTTGCCTATAGTCCAGTGACATTCAACCTCCTTTCCTTCCGTCCTGGCTTTAATGCTTAGAATTGCCTATGCCTGGTTATTGCCATTTTTGTTATTATTATGTTGTTAAATACGTTCTGATACAACTAATGTGTTATTTCGTAAGAAACAAGGACTAGAACTTTTTAATACACAAAGCGGTCTTTAGGCGAACAACGTACATGTGTTTAAATAAGAGTGAATGACCGTTCTGGTGCTGTATTATTTTCTCATACATAAGTAATAGTTATTTATGTAACAAATGTAAAATCCTCCACATTACGGTACTGCTGAATATTTAGCGCATGCGCAATATTGAATAGTCGCTCGCTCACTCGTTTCCAAGGCAGTTGTTTAATAATTAGTATCAATATGAAAGGCGAAACTGAAGAGTTTTTTCAATCAGTCTGAAACCGTTATCTGTTCCTCTAGTTTGCAGCATTTCAACTAGTTTTCAATGATTCAACAAGGAACAAAAGGACTGTACAAGAGAAATAACCTGTATTAATGTACGAATAGGTGCTAAACTTTAGATATTTTTTATATGAGGCAAGTGTTTATTCATTGGGATGTTATTCTATCCACCAAAAGGAATCAAAAGGGCGTTGTTACAGAAGGTTTTAACTTTGCAGTTTAAGTGGAAATTAGAATGGAATCCATTATTATTCGTTTCAATAGATCAAGTCTGAATATAGACAACTTTTACGTCATGCGAGAATTATGCACGATTTTGACCATCATAAAAATAGTTTTGTAATACTAGGGCTGTACAAACATAAATTATGTTTCCTGTAAAATAGAGTCAGTGGTGTTGTAATTTTATTCTAAGCAAACATTTACCAACACATTTTGAAGAAAATTCAAGTTAAATACTTTGTCATATTATGCTTTTGTTCTATTTTAATAAAAATAGTTTTCTTCAGATAATGGGTTTTTTACACAGCAACATGAGTACGAATCTTTTCTGGGAAAACATTCCTCTTCCAATAGAAGGTAATGGCGTACGCACCCAAGATAGAGAGCGGTCGAGTCCGGCGTTCTTTTGGGAATGCTACAAGGGTTTGCAATTAAGAACATATCAAAACGTGAAACTGTTCTTGGGACTGTATTAACCAGAATGTTGCACTTACCAGAAGGGTTGGTTTTGGTGGTTAACATACACTGGAAGTTATAATAGATACAAATCCTTATATAATAGCCTACGAATAATTCTGCGGCCGATGTTGGTTGTGACTAGAAAGTTGAATTTAGTTCTAACAGATGTGCTGCGCAATTACATTACATATACAGAGACAGGTAAAATATAAAATACTATGATCTTAGCTAGGGTGTGGGTCACGTGTCCCTTGATACCCTTAACTATAAAAATGGTGTGCAACAACCATGCGAATTTCTTTAACTACTATAATTTATTTTCATAGTATTTACAAAGTATTGATCTAATTCTTCTTAACACCTATAAGCGTACCTTGGGGGAGGGAAAAATGTGTGAATTGTTGTGATAAATTTGGGAGAGAAGGATTTGCATGGATGTGATCAGGAACACTATTTTTAAAGGATTTGAAAGGAGATAATGGGAAGGGTGTGTTATGTGTGGTGAGCTAGAAGGAATGTTTCTTATTGGAATGTGAAGAGACGGCGGGAGGGTATATGGGAAATAAAATGATACAAATTACAGAAATAAGTTACAGTACTTAAAATGTTAACTGATAATGTGGCATGGGGAAAACAGGAATAAAATAATGGGAGAATATTTGGGATAGTTATAATTATAAACATGTTTCTGTTGCTTTGTTGCATTTATAGATTGATAAAATATATTAAGGATTATAATAAATATTCATATACATACATGCGTGCCCCATGTAAAGTATTACTTGGGAAATTTTGTAAAACCACTCAACTTACAATCTTAACTTGTTTCCGACCTAAATGTAAATTGGTAATTATTCGACTTTTCATCTTTTTAATTTATACATACATAAAGCTAAACGTTTATGCATGTATAAATTGTGTGTTTAAACCTAAACGCGTGTTTTCAATTATATCAAAATGTTGCGTCGAATGGAAAATTGAGGGTTTAACAAAGAAATTTAACAAAAACCTCGATTATTTAAACTTAAATAATTTATTTTTCCATCATTTTAAATTATATTTCGTTGACGTTTTCAGTGATTCTGTATAAAAGTTTTTTGGTAAATGCATGTACGTTAATTTTTAAAATAACACACATAAAAAGTTGAGAATGGCCAAGCTTGGCTTGGGTATTGCTTTTTATTCTTTGGATATTTAAAAATATTATTTTGGTGCGGGAGGGCAACTAGAATTTTTTAAAGTGGTGTTCGAATACCTTCTATTCTGAGAAACATAAATATACTATTTTAGAGAAACATATGAGAACAGGAAACAAGTTTGTATTACGTGCTTGTAGGAGAAATTCCTTGTAATTTAAATGGAGAAATATAACAGAGAGCTGTACAGAGAAAATACTGCAGATCCTCTTTACTTTTCTCTACCTCTTAAATAGAGGAAACAAAATTCCACCCAAAAATCTAATTTCGAGAACGTTCCAATGGAAAAAGAAGGAATAAAATAGCTTATTTTTAGGGCATAACTCAAAAACGAAAAATTTAAATTTCATTATTAAGTTAAAAATCCTTTAGGGATTTAAAATGAAGGATTTCAGAAAATCCTCATATCCCAAACAATCGTTTTAAATAAAGAACAGTTTTCGACCTTTATTTTTATTTTTTCAAAAATCGCAACAACAGTTTTGATTAAAATAACGTGCGTTTGAGATATTGAGATGATTAAACTGTTTTATATGTGGAATCTTTTGTAAATGCCATTTAGAACAGTTCTGATTTTAATTTAATTTGATATAGCTGCAATATTTAACCGACACTATAAAACTTACTGTAGGACAAATGAAAATCTAGTCAAGATATAGAATTTTGCGAAATATTTTTGCAACAACAATTTTTTACTTTCTCTACCACGTACATAGTAGGTAGAGAAGTATTGCATTCCACTCAAAACTTCCATACCGAGATTTCACTGGAAATACAGGTTTTGAGGTCCCCTGAATAAAAACTCTGCTGTGATACATTCACATGACTTTCTCTACCCCTATCGTTTATTTAGGTATACACATTATTCTTGCTCAAGCTTATTTTTCTATCTACTACGCTTTAATCCAAATAAATCTTTGCAGAAATAGCTACATTACACATTTCATTATAGATACAAAGGGAGTAGCGATAGTCAAATGTTTATGAACTGGACGCTTATATGCTGCCTTAAAATTCCATACTGTTTCCATGCAATCGCGACAAACAACTGAATGTTGACAGGAATTTAAGAGAATGACCAAGAAAGGGACAATTCGAACCCTCAATAACGGATATCTCAGAAATGGCTTATGCCATAAAAAGCTTATCTTATATAAATTGTGTGTTTTAAAGAATTGTGAGTTTAAACTACGCATTTTTGGTGTAGTACGTTTTCGTTTATCGCTTAATGTTTACCAGTTATAAAAGATTATACTAAACTTCTTCCAAATGAAGAGAACTTCATATACATTTAATTTTTCATGTAAATATATTTCATATACGGTATTTTAAACAAAATCGTTAGCCATTTTTTAGAAAATCAAAAATTTCGAAAAATGTTCCATATAAAGGGTATTTTGGGTTAGGAGAATTTCTTTGACAATCTTCGTGTCGCATCTTTGGAGGATATTGAATCTAAATACCAAGTTTGGTAATTATCCACTTTTCGTTCTTGAGTTATGCTGTTCACAGACTTACAGACACACACATGGACATGTTTTTAAAATGCTTTACTTGGATTCAGGAGGCCACAAAACATGTATTTCCGGCGAAATCTCGGTATCGAATTTTTGGATGGAATGCAATACTTCTCCTATTTGCTATACGTAGTAGAGAAAGTAAAGAAAATAAAAGCATTTCTAGAAAAAGTCCCATGCGCGCGTATGCATGTGTGCGTGTGTGTGAACAGCATAACTCAAAAACGAAAAGTCCGATAAACACTAAACTTAATATTTTAAGTTCAATATCTTCCAAAGAGGCGACACGAACATTTTCAAGAAAATCTCACCATCCCAAACTACCTCTTACACGGAAGATTTTTCGAATTGTTTTATTTTCTAAAAAATGACTAATGATTTTGATTAAAATACCATATATTAAAGATATTGACATGACAAACAAAATGTATATCTTGAATTTCCTGGAAATATCCCGTGAAGTCCTTTTTTTATTTCGGAAGACATTTTGTACAATCTTGATAACTGTAAACGTTACACGATAGATAAAAACGTAGGTACTTCACAAAAAAAAGTAGATGTCTTTAAAACACACAATTTATTTCCAATAACTTTTTTGTGACATCAGCCATTGCCGAGATATCCGTTATTAATGGTTCCATTGTTCAATACTTTGTCATTATTTTAAAGTCCCATCAGTTTTTTTACCAATCTTCCTTAAAATAAGTAAGAAGCAAATTAACTCTTCCTTGCATAAAAGCAGTAGCGTCCAATCCTTAAAAACTTTTACTATGGCTGTTCTCTTTCTATCGATAAAGAAATGTGTAATGTAGCTATTTCTGCAAAGACTTATTTGGATTAAAATGTAGTAGAGAGAAAGATTCTGAGCGTAAACTTTGAAACTTTCAAGTCGTTTTTTCTTTCTAAGAGCTAATATGATAACATAATATCAAAGCTAGCATAGAATTATGGCCTGCTTTTTCAACACTTTACTGTTGTCTCATCTATAAAATATAAAACTACAATATTACTTTAGTTGGTAAGCTGAGATATTACCTGACTGATACCTTTCTGGCAAATATTTAATAATAATAATACTTTATTATCACATAACACATTACAACTGAGAGCAAATGATCTGTAAGTTGGTGACATGTCAAGCTTAGCTTACCAAGTCATTACATATGTACATTGATGAACCAGGAAACAAATAATACAATATAATTTACAAATCATCGTCCAGATATTCATTAACATAATAGTATGCTTTACTAATAAATAGATTTTTACAGCTACTTTGAAATTATTTACATTTTAAATACCTCCGATTGATTGTGGCAATTTATTATACGCTTTTATTCCCATATAGTATGGGCATTTTTCCAATAACGTGAACCTATGTGCTGGGTACTTTACATTTCCATTGCCTCTTGTATTGTAGGCATGTTGATGTGGACTATTTAAAAGTTTGTTATAATTGTTTCTAACATACAGAACTAGGTTATATAGATAAAGGGAAGGTTGAGTGAGAATTTTTAATTTTTTGAACATTGGTCTACATGAATATCTGTAGTTTGAGTGGGTCAGTATTCTCATGATTTTCTTTTGGATACGAAAATTCTATCGCAACCCGTTGCATTTCCTCAAATAGTTATTCCATATCAGAGAATAAAGTGAAAATTACTGAAATATATTATTTTCCTTGTTTGTAGGTTGGTTATTTGTATCAAACAGGATATGTTGAAGCATGCATTATTTAACTTTTTTTCTATATGGTTCAATTGGCTTGTCCATTTTAAACGTTCATCTAGGATTAGTCCTAACAGTTTTGCATCTTTTTTATTTGAGGATGTTAGTGAGGGTTTTTTGTGTGTGTGTGTGTGCTATCAACAGATAATTTGAATTGTAAGATTTCAGTTTTAGTTTTATGTAGTTTCAAGCCATTTCATGTGAACCATGTATCCAATTGTTTTATGGCTTGGTTAAGGTTAGTTTTTAAATCGCCAAAATGTTATCCATTTAAGATAATTGTAGTATCATCAGCATAAAATATTGGGTATCCACAGACATTGAGTGGCAGGTCATTTGTATTATTTTTATTATTATTATTATTATTATTATTATTATTATTATTATTATAACACTTCCCTCAATTAAGGGCTGCCATATAGACAAAGAATACCTATACAATTAACAAATTTAAATTAACAATAATAATGACGATTTACAGTTAACATATCAAAATAATGAAATTATGTAAAGCAGAGGGCACAGTAAGGGACCTTGTGGTACTTCATTTCTGATTTTGTTTCCAATTTGAATGTCTGGGACCTGTTTTACCCTTGCATATTATGTTTTGTTTTCGGTCGTTTAAATATGATTTGAACCACTCAAAATTAATATTTCTTATACCATACCGATATAGTTTTCTAACAAGGATTTCGTGGTTTACACAGTCAAACGCTTATGTTTATGGAGGGAGTAGAAAGAAAAAAAGTCTTATGTTCCATTCACACGGCTTTCTCTAATCACTCTTTTATAAACTATTCTTGCAAAAGCTTAAACTTCCATGTACTTCTTGTTAATCGAGATAAACTTCCATTACACGCTTATACATTTCCTTAGAGGTATAAGAAGAATAGAGAAGATTAAACCGATAGTTAGATTTTTAAAAAATGAATCGCTATATGATGGCTTTGAAATTCCAACATTTTGTATGACCACGAAGAAAAAAATGAATAGCAACTTCCCACTTAAACCTTTGGAGAAATAGTTCTGTTGCACATTTCGTTGTAGGTACAAAAAGGGCGGAGGAAACCGAAATAATAGATGTTTAAAAGTCTTCGCTTTAAGCTTGTCTCAAAATTCCATTCTCTTTCCGTGGTATCGTGAAAAACAATTGAATAGCAGCAGCTATTTTGTCACTAAAAATGACATACCATTGAAAAATTCAAAACTATAATAACGGATTCTCGGAAATAGCTGATGCACAGAAAAAAGTTGTTTGAAATAAATTGTGTGTTTTAAAGAGATCTACATTTTTTTGTGTAGTAAATTTTTGTCTATCTTTTGGATTACCCGAAATTATAGAAATTCCTTCCGAATGAGAGGACTTTACAGGCTACTTCCCAGAAAATTCAAAATATATATCTTTTATTTCAAGTAAATATCTTAAATATACGTATTTTAATCAAAATTGCTAGAGCCATTTTTGAAGGAATAAAAAATATCTCCCATGGGAGGGTAGTTTGGGATGGGGAGGACTTTCTTGGAAATCTTCGTGTCACATCTTTGTAAGATCCTCACCTAAATATCAAGTTTGGTATTTATCGAACTTTTCGTTTTAGAGTTATGCTTTTCACGCACACGCACATGATGTTTTTTGTTTTGTTTCAGGGGACCTCAAACTGCTTAACTGCTAAGCACATAGTAGATAAAATAAAAGGTATTTTAAAATTAAAACCAAAGTATATCCTAGAAATGGTTTCTACGTCACACTTTTTTTTATATAAATTGTGTGCTTTAAAGAGATCTACTTTTTAGTGCAGTAAGATTTTGTATATTATACAGTGCGGGCGTTTTCAGGAAATGCCTCAGACCGGTTATAGGCAGTGACCTCAGCGCTCGGCATGCGCGCGATCCGTGGCCTTACCTTAAAACGTCCGCACTATACAAGTCATTCAGAATGAAGAGGACTTCACAGGCTAGTCCCAGAAAATTCAAGATATGCATTTTCTTTGTCATAGGAATATTTTAACATATGGTAATTTAATTAATATGTTGAGACATTTTTTAGAAAATAAAAATAATAATTTTTAAAAATGCATGTAAAGGATAGTTTGAGATTGGGGTTTTTATTCCAAATTTTTCATTTCGCATCCTTGAAAGGCACTGAAATTAAATGCCAAGTTGGTATTTTTCGTGTGCCATTCTGTTCACGCAAACACGCGTTTTTCTAATTTTTGAGGGGAATTAAGGGAGCCTCAAAACGTGTATTTCTGATGAAATCTGGGTATAAATTTTTTGGGTGGAACGCTACAAGTACTTCCTCTACCCACCATAGGTAAGTAGTAGAGAAAGTAATAAGCTTTGGTGTAAATACTCGTTTAATAACTACGGAATAACAGTTGGAAAGAAGTCGTGTGATTGTTACACACAATATTTTTTTTCTTCTAAAATTGAGGTTTTTCTTTATTCAGACTTAATAACAAAATCGTTGGAAAGGTATTTAAAAGGAGAAAACATTTCTTTCCACAACCTAGCAAGATCTTTTTAATGTTTTCTGAAATGAAACATAGAATTTGAAACAGTGCCTTTAGATAGAAGTTAAGAAGTGCATATAGGTACAGAAGGCTATATTACTGTGACAATTTTAGATAAGCATTTAAGATAACTTAAACAAGATTTATTGTATCTGTAAAGCTCTCTGAAAAATGGTGCAATAAGTCTATTTTGCACGGCAAGTGTATAAGTACAAACTTTAACTTGAGGAGTGATCTCTCAAAATTTGATAAACGTAAATAAAATAAAATATTCAGGGTAATCTCTTAAATATTGAGTCAGTATTTTATATCACAACACTGTGAATGCCAGAGTGATTGTAGTGTAAATTAACATTATTGTATGACAATGATTTGAGATGCTTGTTAATTATAAGCATTGTTAGGAAATAAGTTTACACGGCCTCACTGAAACTGACAATAGGAGCGGATAACAAATAGCGAGGGGGTGAGTTGTTTATCAATTAGAAGAGACAAACAAATGACGTCAGAGTAGCGCGCTTTTCTTTAGAAATGGAGGGAATGTTTTCCCTAGAGCATATGTGTTCGTAATTTTGATTGGATATAAAAATAGACGCTAATGTTGGCGCGCTTTATTAACCAATAGCAGCTCGATTATAATCTTTAGGCATATCGGGATGAGGGAGTATAAATTCCGTGCCAGAGACGGGTAACGCACAGTCCTACAGAATAATTCCCAAGGCAAACGTCGCGCAGTTCAACAGAATCATCCACGGGTTACACGTCGCACAGTTTAAGAGAATCATTCACACATTACACGTCGAACAGTTTAAGAGAATCATTCACGCGTTACACGTCGCCCAGTTCAACAGAATCATTCATGAGTTACACGTCGCGCAGTTTAACAGAATCATTCATGGGTTACACGTCGCGCAGTTTAACAGAATCATTCACGAAGTACACGTTACGCAAATCTACAGAATCTCTCGCGTTGTAAAGTTAGTTACAAAATGTGAAATACGCGAATTAATAATGTGCGGCAAATAAGTGATTATAGTTACATTCGAAAATATAACAGTTTCAGTCGGGCGTGTATCAAGAGATAAATATGTGAAATTAATGAAGTGTGACGGCAATAAAAGTGTAAAAACAAATTCTTTTATCAGTGTTATCTTTTAGTAACAACTCCTTTCCGTTTACACACCCTGTTTAAGAGATTTGCTCGACTGCGTAATAATAGCTAGCCGGAGGACAAAGAACTCAAAATTCAAAATAGTAAAACAATAACAGGCGCTCAGCAAATAAGATAGCACGAATGATACCGCGATAATATCGTAATGAAATACTTACAGTGGGTCGGAATACTTGGTATTTATAATATTGTTTAATGGTAATTTACATTTAATATTTGCATTTTCATTTTTTATGAGAATACCGGACTAATAAAATTTTTAAAGGAAAATATGATATATCAATTTTAACACCCGAAAAATACGTTGTTTGATAGAATGGAACAAAATGTCCAGTAGAAAGCTTAAAAAAAATCATCATCAAGAAGGCTAGGTGAAGTCGTAAAAAGGGCTCCAGGACTTTTTGTCAAGAGCAGTACGCAAACAGAGAATTCGTCTAGATCTGTTTGATCAACAGATGGTTATGAACTTATGACTATGGACATTTCACTATGACTTTTCACTTACATTTATTTTAGTGAAGATAACGTTTGCTCAAAACAGTGATGGTGGATGCGAGTTCTACCTAATGCATGCATGCTTGCAAAACGACTAATAGGAATTAAGTAGAGGCCATAAGGCCGCAGCGAAACCACTGGGTCCTGTTGTTTCTAGAGTAGGGTTAGCGTATATGTATACGTATGAACTCGTATTGCTGTAATTACACATCACAACACTTTGTTTCCTCTACTCCTCCCTCTAACAGAACCCATACCAACAATTTAGAAAAAGTGCATTAGGAAGAAAGGTAAAATTGATTTTAGGAAACTCAGTTTAGGAGGAATATATTTAGGAAAATGACCAGCAATAGATCGGGCAATTCAAATTTATGTTTTACACTTCATTATTTCCATTCATTCATTCTCGTCAAACGTTTCAAATGCACACCCATAGCATTGATAGATTTCACAAATATTCAAAATATTTCGTTGATGAAATACTTACTGTCAACATTCACCTTGTCGAGTTTCTCAGCTGTCAAACGTGTCATTTTTCGTTTTCGAAATGTCTGTTGACGGATCGTTCACTAATCGTAAAAAGCAAAATAGGGATTATAATTGCTAAAGAGCTGTTTAAACATTTAGCAAGGAATTTTTAAGCCTCTGATCAATGGTTTTTAAAACTAATTTACACCTGAAAGTATTTATTTCAGCTAACAGTAATACGAATATTAACACAACATGAAAATTATATCATTTATTATATGACACATTAAGCCAATTTGCAATGTGAACTATGTATTTAATGTCACATATTACAACTTCAAGTTTGAAACCTTTGCGATTTCTTAGTACACTATCTGTGCCAGCTGAATGTAACCAAACGAAATCCAGTTTCGAACGAGTGGAGCGTTCTTTGGCATTTCGCATACAGAAGGTGATTCAGTTCGGCTGAGCCCCAAATCCCAACCTGTCAAACAGGGGGATCGTATAAAGCAGCGGTGCCGAATTTTTGCATGTAAACCGGATCATATTCAAATAACATCGAGGACACAACGACGCGGAAACATGCAGTTCATCCCTCTCCATGTATACAGTCCAATAGCTCATTAAATTAATGCTCAATTATGAATGCTTTTATAGTTATCATGTTTCAATTAGGTGTATAAGTTATTCGTGAAAGAGCAGAATTCATATCGACCTCAGTTCGAAATGCAGATGGTACGCAGTGCAGAGAGTGGGTTCAGATGGATTTCATTCCACCGTGTAAACGTAGTAACTGATGCGAACACTTCGCAAGAAATTTTCTAAAGGTCAGAACGCTCCAGTGCACCGAACCCTTCCTCCCGTCAAAAATCTGGGATGAGGTTTCCAGTTAATAACGCATCCTTCGTAGTCAATCGATCTTGCTTTTGTAGTTTTTCAAGTTTCAAAACCCGGAGAAATGCATGCAAGGAAAAACTGCAGACTTCTTTTTATTAATAGTCAAGCTAGTCTGAGGTTTAAATATTTTCTTTTAATTACAAATAGATCGATCAGCAGATATGCTTTACAGATCATCGATAACAAATGAAACTGTAGTCCATGACATAACTTTAAGGTTGGCCTGAATGGCTCCTTGAACTAAATTTTTACACTGAACGGATAAAACATATTACATAAGAAAGTGGAAAAATTGAGTGTCAGTACATAGAGATCAATAAAATTAATGTGTGAGGCTGATGTGTTACATTCACACGACTTTCTCTACACTCTCATTTATTTTTATATAGCTTTTACAAACTATTCCTACGAAAGCTTATTTTTCTATAAACTTTGCAGAAATAGTTTCATTACACATTTCGTTGTAAGTACAAGCAGGGGGATAGAGAAACCGAATCGAGTCAGATGTTTAAAAGCTAGTCGCTAAATGCTCTTCACGTGAGAAAATACAAAGTGCTGACAAATACAAACCAATAATAACGCATATCACGGAAACGACCTATGCAACAAGAAAGTTATTTGAAATAAATTGTGTGCTTTAAAGAGTTCTACATTTTTTGTGCGGTACGTTTTTGTCTCTCCTATGGTTTACCCATTAGACTAAATTATACAAAATTCCTTCCGAATAAAGAGGATTTCACAACCTATTCGCAGAAAATTTTTTAATCAAAATCATTAGAGCCATTTTTGAGGAAATCAAAAATAACGAAAATGCTTCCATTTAAAGGGTGGTTTGAGGTGAGGAATTTTCTTGAAAATTTTCGTTCGCATCCTTAGAAGACACTGAACTTAAATGCCTACCAAGTTTGGTATTTATCGAAAATTTTGTTTTAGAGTAGGATATGATGTTCCCTGACACATGCGCGCACATACACACACGGGTCTTTTTCTATCTTGTCGTCCTCCTTGCTGTAGTGGTTACTATGCTAGCCTTAATTCCCGAGGTCGCGGGTTCAAATCCGGCGGAGGGCGATGGATTTTTTTGGGGCGTAAAAATCCTTCGCAAGGGAAGTAACGCCGGTGGTCCTGTGTCGTAGATTTACGGTACGTAAAAGAACCTCAAGCCTGATTAAGAGGCTCTCAGCAAAATTTCCTGTCTTTCACGCCCAATATAAAATGGGACTCTAAGGACCACAGCAGCGTCAATAAATAAATAAATTCATTTCATTTTTTCTATCTTTTTCTTTATTTATTTATAAAGTCTCAACGCGAATATTTTAGGTGAAATCTTGGTATCGAATATTTAAATGGAATGCAACAGTTCCTCCACATGAACATGTTCCAAAACATGAACGAGGTGATGCGCGAATGCTCATATGGGTTCAGGATTCAAAGTGCTGAGTGTATGTTGGTAGGTAGGTAGGTATATGATAGCTTGAGGAAGTTACTTATTCTAATCTAAAATACCATAATCAATCTGCTAATAGTACTGTAATATTTCTAGGTTTAGCATTATTTAAACATAAAAATAATAATGTAACTAACCCTTAGAGAATTTAGCGGTTAGATAATAACCAAAGAAATGAATACTGTAGTATGTTATTTATACAGAAAGCAATATACACACGCGTTGCGCGAGTGAACACAATTCAAACACGAAAAGCTGAATGAATATTGAATTTGATATTTTCAAGTTCAGCATCTTTCACGGACACAAAACGAAAATTTTCAGGAAATCACCCTCCGCCTCAAACTATGCTTTGTATGGAAAAGGTTTTGTTATTTTTTTCCCTTTCTGAATTACGGCTCCAACGATTTTGATTAAAACATTATACGTTTGAGATATTTAATGAACGAAATACATATACATTTTTAATTTTATGTGAATAGTCATTCTAATTGAATTTTGCACAATATTCTGTAGCTGGGAAACCGTCAGTGCTAAACAAAAGCTTACTACATCTCGTAAAAACACACACTTTACGTCGATTTATTGTAGCATTTTGAATTTTGCAATATTTTATCATACATTTTTTTAAAATGCTTTTGTTTCTCATGTTATTTAATATGAAATGTCAAAGCCAGTATTATAGCGACCTGCTTTTTAAAGATTTGACTAACACTTCAGCCTCGTGTATCCCTCTTGCACCTAACAATGAAATATATAATGAAATTATTTCTGCAGATGTTTTATCTCGATTAGTATAAAGTAGATAGAAAAAAAAAAAGCTTTTGTGAAAATATGTTGCACAACATATATAAAAATAAATGACAATGAGACGAAAAAGTAAAGTGTGTATGACACAAAAGACTTCTTTGGGAAGCAATCAGAGCTATTCCAAAACATGTATTCATATTTTCATTTGATCAAAGCATTTATTTCTCATTCATGTGGAACACATTCATTACCATAAAAAGTCATGAAATCTTTTTCTCTTGAGTTATAAAACATGTCAAAACCAATTTATGACAATTTATATTACGCTAAAAGTGAGAGTAACAATTTGAACAAAACAGGCTGCAAATTGCAGGATTTGAAGTTTCGCTAAAATGAATTCCCTTGGAAGCTTTTAGCGAGACAGATTATCAAGAACAATAAATGAGTGGAAGAATGAATGTACAAATGAACTCGAAGATACAAAGCCCCAAAGCTACCAGGGCTGAGAACAAAATCCAGCCAGATTGACCCAAGACTGAAACCCGTTCCAAAATGTTAGAAAGCATTCCCAATGAACCAAGATACAACAAACTACAAAAGTTAATATTGCCAACAATACATGATAAAGCATTAGTTTGAATAGTTTAATACGGGATCTACGATGGAAGGATAAAGGGCAGTTTATAATATTAATAAAAAAAATTCTGATGTGTTACGTTCAGATGCCTTTCTCTAACCTCTATGTTTTTAGTAGATACGCAGGTCACTCTTGAAAGTCTTTAGAATGGACAACAAGGGCAGTGGTAAGCCAAAGTAGCTTTTCCTAACTTCAGATTGAAATTCAGATAGCAAGACTGGGCGCGCCCAACAACGTGCATCAACGTACATCGTCAGCATCACCTGTGTATGGTACTGCTACGCCATACGCTAGGGTTCTATGCTATGCTTTTCTATAACTTTAAAGTCGGTTTAGGGGGAGAGAGAATGCCTTGAAATGCATCGTGCATTTGGGGATCTTTACCCTTTACAATCCACCTTAATGATGACATATGCAAAGTTTAGAAGAGGAAAGAATTCCCTCGAAGATGAAGATCGAGCAGGACGGTCGACTACAGCAACAATGGATGAAAAGTGGTGAAAGCAGATGGTATGTTGCGGAAAGACATCGTTGCACATATAGTGAGATTCAAGAAGCCCTAAATATTGGATCGGCAGCAGTGAAAACAATCCTGAAAGAAAAACTCTGCAGTCGCTGGATCCCGCACCACCTCACAAATGAGCAGAAACAAGCACGTGTGCAATGGTGCCAGGAAATATTGAAAAATTCAATGGAGGAAGATCCAAAAACATATTTAACATTGTAACAGGTGAAGAAAGCTGGATTTACCAGTATGATCCAGAAACTAAACGACAGTCAACGGCCTGGATCTTCCCAGAAGTCTTCCCAACAAAAGTGAAACGAACGAAAAATGTCGGCAAGAATATGATCTGTTCCTTCTTCTCAGCAAGTGGCCACATTGTGACGATTCCCCTTGAGGGACAAAAGACTGTTACTGCCAGATGATACACCACAAAATATCTGCCACAAGTGTTCGATGAACTGAGAAAAAAGTGTCCTAAGACTGGTCTACGTGGAATTTTGTTGCACCATGACAATGCCTCTGCCCACACTGCACAAGAAACAACCCAATTTCTGCAGGAGTCAGATATTTGTCCCATCCTCCCTACAGTCCAGATGCGACTTTTTTCTATTTCCCAAAATGAAAGAAAAAATTGGAGGTCAACGATTTGAGTCACCTGAACCCGCAGTAGCTGATCACGAAGAAGGTTTTGCACTCTCTCCAAACAAGAATGGCGTTCAGCATTTGAAAGGATCAGACGGTGTATAGATTGCAATGCAGAACATTTTGAAAAGATGCAATAATCAGGATCTAAAGTTTTAATATTTTATTGCGTCCATTCTCAAAACTTTTGGAGTGACCCTATTGTATACAAATTATTCTTATGAAAGATTATGTTTCTATCTACTTGATTTTAATCGAGATAAACCTTTACAAAAATAGCTACATTACGCATTTCGTTATAGATACAAAGGGAACAGTGATAGTCAAATGTTTGAACAGGACGCTATACGCTGGCCTTAAAATTCCATATTCTTTCCATACAATCGCAAAAAGCTGAATGTTGACAGGACTTTAAAGGAATGACAAAGTATTGAACAAATCGAACCATTAATAGCGGATATCTCGGAAATGTCTTATGCCACAAAAAAGTTATTAGAAATAAATTATGTGTGGAGTACGTTTTTGTCTATCGCTCAACGTTTACTAGTTATACAAGGTGATATAAAATTCCTTCCGAATGAAGAGGACTTCGAAGACTATTCCCAGAAAATTCAAGATATACGTTTTGTCATGTAAATATTTTTAATATGTGGTATTTTAACAAAAATTGTTAAGAGACATTTTTCAGAAAATAAAAAATTTATGAAAATCTTTCACGTAAAGGGTAACTTGGGCTGGGTGTATTTTCTTGAAAACCTTTGTGTCGCATCTTTGAAAGTTTGTATTTATCTTACTTTTCGTTTTTAGTTATGCTGTTCACAGACACAGACAAAGACAGACCCACTGACACACCCACGGAAGTTCTTCTAAAAATGCTTTTTTTAGGATTCAGGGGGCCTCAACACATGTATTTCCGGTAAAATCTCGATATCGAATTTATGGGTGGAATGCAATTATCTTCTCTACCCACTATCTACGTGGTAGAGAAAGTAAAAAAACTGCTCCTAAATGCTTTGCATTTAATTGCATTCATTGCTATCCTTTTTAATAAAATTTAACGTTGAGAATATTTTATTACTATTTCTACGCACGAAAACAAACACGAACAATGAAGGAAAAATATTACGTTCACATGACTTTCTCTGTCCACTGTCGTTTATTTTTATATAGCTTCTTGTTATTACAGAAGTCTTTTTTCATCTATTTCATACACCGTATATCAAAATAAACTTTTGCAGAAAATAACAGTTTCATTACACATTTTGTTATAGGAAGAGGAAACCGAATCGATAATCAAATGTTTAAAATCTAGTCGGTACATTATGCGCCTTGGAATTTCATAGTCTTTCATAACAAATGTTGAAAAATTCAAACCAATAATAATGAACATCTCGGAAATGGCTGATGCCACAGGAAAACTTATTTGAAATAAATTGTGAGTTTTAGAGAGATCTACATTTTTTCTTTCTTTTTTGTGTAGTGCCTACGTTTTTTTGTCCATTTCTAATGGTTTACCCGCTATACAAAATTCCTTCCGAATAAAGAGAACTTCAGAGGCTATTCCCAGAGAAGTTTTACTTAGATCCATTTTTGAGAAAATCAAAACTACCGAAGATGTCAATGTAAAGTGTAGTATCGAAGAATTTTCTTGAAAATATTCATGTCGCATCTTTGGAAAATACTGAACTTAGCAAGTTTGGTATTTATCGAACTTTTCTTTTGGAATTATGCTGATCACAGATCTTTTCTAAGTGTTTTGGGGGAGGGGGATTCAGGGGGCCTTAAAACATTGTGTGGAATACAATGCTTTCTCTACTTAGGAAAGTATGTAGTAGGGAAAGTAAAATGCGGCAGAAAACGTCCCAATGAATGCAGTGCTTGTTTATGAACTGCTTTGCCAGTTTTTCTTATAATAAAAGATAAGGTACCCGCAGTGGCCCTTTATAAGAAACTGTTTGTTTGCACACTATATGTAAAATAAGAATGGTGGTATTATATTGAGGTTGGGCTTAAGTCTTTATGTCTCCGAAAGCCAGCTATTTTCCTGAGCATGGAAGATGATAAAACAGGCATTCTGGGGGAAATATTTGTCCTATAAAGTACAGCATTGATTCCTGTTCTTAATTGAATAAAAAGTTCTTAATTATTTAGTAAGAAAAAATTGAATGCAATTACCTGCACGCATTTTAAAGCAATTGACCAACTTCTAAAATATACGAAAATTATTTATGATTCCTTTAGGGATACTATGTATACATATGAAAATGAGGAAATTTTCTCTCCAAAAAAGGACCCACCCATCAATAATAGTGGAAACCGCATAACAATTTATAAAGCGTAACAAGTATTTTATTCATTGACGCCATCTGCAGATACTATGCATTAAAGGAATGTATACACTCTATTTGATTTCCTTCATTTTTGAGCACGTTTCTATTATGTGGACTACAATGCATAAATAATTTGTTCCAACGCTTAATACTGTTTAGTTAAAGTTTCATTTTTTTCTGGATTTTTGTGCGCAGGATTCATTTGAACACTCATTTATCATCATTAGGCTCTTGGGTACCGATACAAAAACTTGACTGTATAAACAGGTTCACTCCTGCCCACTGGGCCACAAATACGTCACTCTCCTTCTAGGGGTAGTAACCTAAAAGGACAGCATTATTCCATTCTATCGGTCCCAAACATTACATGCCCAATCATCACTACACTAACATTTACTGTGTGTATAATAGCATTTAAATAAAAGTTTGTAGATTAACAATACATGAGAATACCTGCATTCAACATAGTTTATAAGATTACATCAAACTGCACAGACCTTGTAACAAGTCATTATTTAAATAAGTTTTATTCCAGACGATGATGATAATATGCGACATGGAGGTAACAAATGGATGAACAGCATAAACAATAGAACCCATGTGGCCCACAGGACGCATAATATATTTTTTAGAAATATGACAGTGATTTTGGTTTTGACTATCCGCCATTTACTACGTATGCACTCAAAAACCTCAACAAACATTTACGTTCTGTATCTATCATAAACTAGGCTAATTTCAAACAGTTTACGTCCAAATTTTTACTTTGAAACTACTGGCCCACACTGCCAACTACTGGGACCAGTTTTACATTGCACTTGACTAGAAGAAAAACTATGTGCACTTAGGTATAACTTATGTAATGAGTTTTATTGGGAACGTTTGATGTTTTAATGTTTAAACCATCGATTACATGCGCTGACAAGTATTCATTTACTCTTTATCATTAATTATTATTATTGTCATTATACCAATGAAGTGCAATATAGATCGCTGAACAATCAACGTGGTTTTTGTTGGGGCTTGGCGTTATTCTATAGAATCTGCGTGAATTTTGCTTCATAAATCCACCCTCCAAATTCTTATATGTACATAATCGGTTAGGATCTGAACGTGTTGTGTACATTAATTAATATGAATACACTGTTTTGAGCCTCTTTGTTTCTACTTAAATACAAGACCGTTTTGATCCCAATTATCGGCATGACACGCGTGAGACATCCAAGTGTCAACAACGACAAACTATAAAGCGGAAAAGTGCGCACATGGCATTTGTTAACCTAAACTGAACGTTGTGTTTCACACGAGAAACAACTTTGTTCCTTTTTGACAGTTATACCGACAGTGGCCATCTTGAGTGCCCATACACATATTGTTCGACCAGCGGTGGCTCGAAGCTGGTTAGAACAAGACTTGTCCATCCGCTTCACGTTCCAGCGGGACAGAACACCTGACTTCACGTACTACCCATGCCGTTAAACGCAACCGCTTCTTCTAACAGAAGACAAATGCGCATTTACTCATCCCCTCTGAATGACTTAAATCTGATAAACACGTTCTAAGTTTCATTAACAATTCTAAGCCTCCTTCATTATTCCTTTGAAGGAAAAGTTAAATTGCATTACTTGGCAAGCCTATAGCAAGGACAGGTGGTTTCATGCCACTCCTTGCCAAGCCCACCTGAACCAAGACAATGTTAAAATAAGTTTACAGAAGAAATTCTGCATTAAACATAATGCTCCTCCAAATTAGCTTACGGAACCATTATGACATTTAGAAAATGTGAGAATTAACAAAGGATTTTTCTTGCGTTGTTCAAATATAAGGCCATTAGCATATAGCTCTCAAAAATAATTATCGATATCATATGTTTAGCAGCTACATGCCCTCTTGTCGTCCCTTTAAATTGATGTTTACATTAACAATTTTATATAAAAAATAACAAGTATTCAAATATTTATGACATTAGCAAATATTTACTTTATATTAGCACTATAAAAGAAATAGATATTTTGCCACTCACCTCTTCAGCAAATTCGAAATCTCCTTCGAATTTTCGTTTTCTCTTTGCTTCGCCCGCCGCGGCTAACAAGCCCACCAGTACAAAAATCCAAAGAATTTTCATTTGTGAACCGTAGGTAGTCAGTCTGTTTCGGAGACCGGGGGAGAACAAATGTCTACCCTCAAACTTCAACTAGATATTAATCCTCACCAACTGGTTTTACAAAATAAGCACACGACCTCTTCTGCGTTCGGAACCAACCCCACCACCAAAACAAATTTCACTGCACACTGTCAGACGCGGATAGACAGTCGTGTTTCTGCTGGACCTCAAGAGGTGGCGGTAAAGTACGCTCTGCTAGTGGGAAGTGGAACTTCAAGTGAAGAAAATCAATGGCTCGCGCATGCGCTGTTGGCAACGTTTCCTCCTCTGCAAAGTACAGTCTCGGAAGCATAAAATCTACCATAAACGTCCGGAATATTCATTTTGCGGCTTTTGAAGCAGTAATCAGATACGAAGAGAGACAAAGAATTTAACTGAGATGCATAAAACGCACGTTGAGTATGTGTGTAGCGGTTGACAAGCTTTATGGGAAATGCGCACTTGATCTAAATTCTCAGTTTGTAGATACCATCTTATCATAAAATATGCTCATCAACGGAAGTCCCAATGATGAAGCCAAGCTGTCATGAAATATTCAACTCAGGCCAGCAGAAATAGTATATTATTCTGAAATAAAGACTACAAAGCACAGAACCTCTGTGCTCTAGGAGTACCATGCTAACTTCTGGTTCCCGAGGTCACGGGTTCAAACCCGGCTTAGGGCGATGGATTTTTTTGGGTCGTAAAACTCCTTAGCATGGCTTCCTTCGGAAGGGAAGTAAAGCCTGTGGTCCCGTGTCGTGGATTTACGGCACGTAAAAGAACCTCAAGCCTGATAAAGAAGTCACTGAGCAAAATTTCCGGTATTTCATGCCCAATGTAGAATGGAACGCTAAGAACCATAGTAGTTAAAGAGCGTCCATAAATGAAACCGAGTTTAATTTAATTTCTTAAGCTCAGCCCTCTATTCGGCTCACAGCTCAAAATAAATAAACATGGCACGTCTTAAATACCCACTGAGTCTTTAGCATTAAAAAAGACAATCTGAACGATAATGCAAATGCTTAATATTTGGAATGCTGAATCAGATTTGAGGAATTCGGTGTCTCGGACAAGATTCGAACCACGGATCTTCGGCGCTCTGTCGCTAAGCTACATATGAAAACCCCTGATATCCCCATAAAGCTCTTCTCATATAATTCAACTATCTCAGAAAACTTCTATGGCGACCACACTCTGAGATATACATGCCTAAGATATAACTTACAAAAAATAAGACTGATGTTCTTCTTCACTTATTTCCTTCAATTTACATTTAGATAAGGTCACTCATGAATGACAGATTAATTTAAAACGCAACATCTTAGGAAATTTTTGTCTAGCCATACTATTTTCTGATGATCAGCAGTACTAGCAAGCTTATTGGATGACATACAAAGAACAATCTATATAATCTCAAAATCAAAGTAAGATAAACTTGCCAGATTCCATCAACTTTTGGGCACAATGCAAACAACCACTGTAAAGAGAGAGACAGGGTAAATTCTTAAAATGTTGTAAAGCAATGATACTACCAACATTGCTATATGATTCAGTAGCATGAACACTAACAGCACTGCATAAACAAAGAATTGAGGCTGCTGCAGAAATGGATTGTTAACAGAATACTTGCTTTTAGATCACTGAAAAAATGAACACTTGAGGAATGAAGTACACATAGATTGTGTATAACCAGTAGTGTAGCCAGAAAATTATTAAGGGGGGATTATATACTGGGGTCCAGTTTTTAAACAATTTTATATTTCAAATGATAAATATGAATTAATTCTGAGTTGAAATATTTAAATAAATTGATTTTATATTCACAGATTAAGGTGCAGCAACTGGAATTAAAATTAGGATAGGATGATTTGCATATTTTAAGTGGCAAATGTGTTGTGACATGAGAATTAATGACCACTGTGAAATATTTTATATTACCACTATAGGCCATTTTATTTCACTATAAAAAGGGTTTCTAGTTATGTTCTAAACTAGGAGGTATTGCACTAATTTGGATACCACTCAAATTTAGCACCAGAACAAAAACATGCCCCTGATAACTTAACATGGTTGTACCAGTGCCACCAAAAACAAAATTTCTCTTGCTGTCACTTTTGATCATATTTTCCAAGAAATGCGGCATAAATATAGTGCTACCAGTGATATAATTAGGAAGTATCTCGTTCTTGCCAACCTAAAAAGGTGCTATTATTATTTTAATGGAACTATTTTTGCTATTAATTTTTACATAGTTTTAGCAGGGGGGTTTCAACCCTCAAACCCTGCCCCCCTGTGTATGACTCTGTGTGACTGATTTTATACAATAACCATCAATGACAGTTAAACTACACAAAGGAAAGAGATTTAAAAGCAAACTTAAAACATACTTAACACTCAAATGTCTATATAGGTTAGACAAACTTTAGCTTATTATGTAAATAGAAATCTATTGTAAAGAAATGTGAAAATGTAAATACTATGTACTTATACTATGTAAATAGGTGAAAATTGTAAATGTAGATTACTTGACAATGTCTGAAACTTGTATAATGAAGTCTATGGACAATAAAACATATTATGATTATTATTATTATTATTATTATTATATAATTAAATGGAAGGACCATGTTTCCAGAATGACTGATATCGAATAACCCTCCAAAATATTTCAGTACAGGCCGCATGGTCAAAGAGATGTTGGTAGACCATGGCAATGTTGGTATGACCAGTTCTAAACTTAGAGACAGAATACATCAGAAGGCCTATAACAGATGTTAATGGAAACGAAGCGATATGACTTGCACTGCTGAAAGTAGTCTTAATTCTGGGCACTTGGTTAACTTATGGGCAGATGTAGGGTGAGTCTGAGAAGGGCTTTAGTTTCCACTAACTGCCTTAGCTGATGTTTCAACAACATATTAATTTATGGAGCTGCTGCTCATTTAATATGGATTTGGAATATTTTTCCACCTGGGTAGAGGGAGCGAACTAAACTCATAGTCTATCCCAGTGGCATAGCTAGGTTCTTAAGAGGCCCTGGTGCAAATGGTAGTGCCAAGTGCAATTTCCAAACATGAGTTCAGGAGTATTAAATCTTATTTATATATTGTTCAAAGTTAAATTTAACGATACACATACAATTATGCCTACACAATATCTGGTTTTACAAATTTGAAGAACAGTGGTATCATATAATGAGATGTTGTTTGATTTAGCTTTGTATTTATCTAAAAGTATAGCGCTTACTTATCTTTACAAATACGATCAACAGGTGTTATTCTGAACTTAAGATCTTATCAAATTAAAATAACAATATGTTTTCCAAAACAAAAATAACTTGATCTTGCATGGATAAATTAACTAAACTGTTTATAAAATTAAAACATATAATATTATTCAACTACATCACTTGTAGGCATTATTGTAGCAAATGTAAAATAATTTTTAAAGGACAGCTAAAGGGGAGATTAAATGATCAATCCCATCAATGTTAAATCTGCTAAATTCATGACTCATTATCTAAGAAACTATTTAAGATATCAAATTGGAATTTTTACTGGGTGTAGATGCATGTCTTCTAAGTTAACTGGCTTACTTTTATACAATAAGTTTTTTTTTAATGAAGAAAGAACTTTTTCTCAATTATACCAGCTTTTGATTAAAATTTATCTGCAACCATTTTTTTAAAAAAATAACAACCATATTATCAACACCAAAGTAGGTCTCCAACAGGCACTTAGAGACTATTTTTAGCATCCTAAAATTTGATTTAGCTATCTTAAATAGTTTCTAAGAAAACAGGGCATTTATACCAAAAAATGTCATTGTCATTGAAAGAAAGATTTCTTTCAAGTAAAAGAAAAATCTGAAGCAAAAATGGAGGAAACAAACTTACAAATATTTGTAAAGAAAGAAACCACATTACTCGAACACACAGAAACTGCAATACTTAACAGCAGTATTAATTTGTAGAGCAAACCTTCCCCTAAAAGATACACTAAAGTTTACCTCTGTATGACAAAGTGTAGTTATAACTTTTTTCTGTGAAGTGGTACAAAATGCACACTACATAATGAATGCAGTACGATTTTCAAAAACATATTTAAATCATAAGTTTTGTGCCTACAATGATAAAATATACATCAAATTAAAGAGAACATTCCAATATTTAAGATTGTACTAAAAACTCAAAATGTATTTTTTAGGGAGGGGTGCAATTCTCGTCATTTAAGTAATAAAAGTAATAAGTAATAAAAACATAAGAGTAAAATTTAACAAAGCTTAAAATCCAAATGTACTTGATATCAGGAAAATAAATTATTTATTCAACAGTAAAAACATGATTAAACTTGGTGTAATTTTCTTTCTTAATTGTATATTGGCAAAGGATTCAATGACTTTATCAACATTAATCCATCGAGCCCTTTCATTTTCTGTTGACAATAGATCCAAGCCATTTAGGCATTCTTGAGTCACAGAACTTCAAAGGTACTTTTTGATCAGTTTTAATTTAGAAGATGATCTTTCTGCTTTGGGCACTTTAATAGGAATAGTTAAGTAGTGAAATACATGCAGTATATACATAATACAGTATATGTTACAGAATTTTTTAACATGAGATATCTTCAAAACATTTTTGTACAGGAATCACACCTTTATTGGAGGCCAGTAGGGGTCATTTGGGGACACCAATGCAGTAATCCAGTTGCATCAGCCTAGCTACACCTCTGGTCTTTCCAATGAATATGGGAGACACTTCAATGCATATGTACTAATACAGTCTAATAATTTATCTATTACTGAATTTGGCATGGGCCGAAATTAAGACAATCCAATGAATGACAGGAAACAGGATTTCAGTGTTCAACAAACTTACAAGTGACTTTAGTAGAACTAAAATTATGCTGCTGGTGAATATTATTAAAACAGAATTGTATAAATCACAATGTGCATCAAAACTGTTGAATTAAGAGTTAAAACAACACCAGAGAGAAGTAGCTGGAATATGATTCCATCCAGAGAGAAATCAAAGTCAACAAATTGCATTGATATGTTACTTCTATAGATGTTGATTTCTTTACCAAAAATATTAGCTGTTGTGCCCATGGTTAGGGTACAGGAAGGTATAACGGATCAGAACCAGCTGAATGACTGCAGTAGCAAACATTCTCAGTAAAAATAAACTAAGGATGAATTAATCAAAATAATAAATGCTGGAGGTTCCTAACTTGTCAAAAGTTTGTTGATGTGAGTAAATACCCTTTGAATGCAGTATGTAAACCTTAAGGGAAGTATTACCTAAATATACTTATTAAGCACAATAATTCGGTGGTGAAATACATAATTACAATTTATTTTAGATATCATATAGTGTGCTACAATTCCCTTTACAAAAAGCATTGTATTATTGACTGCATTTCCATTGGCGCACACGCACAATATATATATATATAGGAGAAATGTGCTTTAAGTTGTATACAGTGAAGTGAACACAACAATGAAACAATCATGTAGTTGGCTTGTAACACTACATTTTACTTACTTTTAATTTATTAGTACACATTACTGGAGCATCTATCATCCTCAGGCTATGGTCCACAGATCTTCAGTTCTTTGTGCTAATGCTCTTAACATGGTTAGATACCCCTATACACAGTATTCTTTCTCATTTGATTCAGGTATCCTGGTACATACTAGCTTTTACATCATGGTTTAATAACACAACTGTTGAAATGGCGGAGAAACATTCCATTAAAATATCTGATGGGTTGCATTTACATGACTTTCTCTACTCACTCTTCCACAAACTATTCTTACAAAATCTTACCATTCTGTCTACTTCTTGTTAATAGAGTAAAACTTTTATTACACAATTACAGATTCAATGTTAGTATAAGAATGCAGTAGCCTAAAGTGATAGTCAAGTTTTTTAAAATATGGATCACTATGTGACTGCATTGAAATTAAAATTTCTTTGCATGACCATTAGAAAAAACTAATACTTTTTTACCACCTGAAAAGTGTTAAGTATTTAAAAATTCAAACCAATAAAAATCAATATCTCAAAAATGGTTTAGTGCACAAAAATTTGTATTTGACATAAATTGTGTGCCTTAATGAGACCTACATCTTTTATTTGTGTAGTAAGATTTTTTGTAAATAGAAATTCAGTTTTATTTATGGACGCTCTTTAACTGCTGTGTTCCTTAGCATCCCATTCTATATTGGGCATGAAAGACTGGTAATTTTGCTCAGACCTCTATCGGGCTTGAGGTTCTTTTATGTGCCATAAATCTACGACATGGGACCACTGGCTTTCTTTCCTTCCAAAGGAGGCCATGCTAAGGATTTTTATGCCCAAAAAAATCCATCCATCTCCTCCTCCTCCGGGTTTGAACCCGCGACCTCGGGAACAGAGGCTAGCAAGATTTTTTGTATCTCTTATTATCTACCAATTATACAAAAGTCATTCAGAATGCCGAGGTCTTCATTGGCAATTCCCAGAAAGTTCAAAATATACCTTTTATCGGTCATGTAAATATCTTACATAGAATTTTAATAAAAAAATAAAAAGGTTCTGAAGGTTAGTTTCGAGTGAGGGGGATTTTCTTGAAAATCTTCATGTTACATCCTTGGAAGATGTGTACACATACACACACCTTTTTCTAAAACTGGTATTTTTTTCTGGATTCAGAGTACTTTAAAACATGTATTTCTGGTGAAATCTTGGTATCAATACTTCCTCTACTTACTATATACGCAAGCAGCAAAGAAACTAAAATAAACCTTTACAAGTATGTTATTTTTTACACTACTCATATAAAACTGATTCTTCTTTCCACATTGTGTTAATCATGATAACTGACTAGAAATTATATAAAATTAGAGATTACAGACTTGGTTATATGCAAGATCTGATAACATCTGACTATATCACAAATTGATTTTTGTTTCTCATCAGCTCACGCAAAAAAATTTTACATGGGTATGCCCATTTTTTAGTGTTTTCCAGGACTGCCACTGATTCTGAATGTACTATTTGTGCCAAAATGAAGAATAGCAAAATAGTTATTGCTTTAAGCCAGTGGCAGCTGCTGTGTAACAACACGTGAACACCCTAACTTTTGGCATCTTGCAGATTTATTATTATTTTTTTGCTTTGAATGCCATTAAATGTAATGTATATGCAGTAATTTAAATTCTACTGCACTACTTCCCAAAACTCCAAATGTAGCAATAAGGTAGCTAGCACATCTTGACTTGTGCACGTTTTAAGAAGCTTTTGCACATGTGCAACTGGTATGACAATTACCTTATGGTCAAATGCATACTTGAAGGCATGCATGAAGCTTCTCCTGCACTGTTACCATCCTATCACTACAATTTTATGTTAACGCCACTAGATGGTAGCCTATGGCAGATGTAGGTAATGTGCACAAGAGTAGAAATTGTACTGATTATTCCACACCACCCATACTCTCAACTACAACTTTGTTAATACATTGCTTCATTGTTGCCATAAAACACTGTACCTAAGTATGTACACAAACAATTTCTTTTGGAAAGGTAGAATCAGACGACTGAAAAATTCAATGACATAACCAGGATTTGAACCGCGAGATCCGTGGTTCAAATCCCGGCTATGGCATTGAATTTTTCAGTCGTCTGATTCTATCTTTCCAACCCTAACACACGGCTTGTGTGGAAGAACAATTAATTCCAACCATTTCTTTTGTCAGACAACTTGTGCATTATTACATATTATTATTATTGTTGTTGTTATAGTAGTTGGGACCAACTGCAGTTGTATCAATTTGTTCATAATCATAACAGATCCTACTTCCATTTTCGGGCTATCCGACTAACAATTTGTGAACACACAAAATGTATACTCATAAGCCAGTACTGCTTTAAACCCTTTGCTCTTGCAGATTATAACGTCCATGATACTAATATGTCAGCCATTATTGACTTAAATTAGAGAGAGAGAGAAGTTAGGGGTGTTCAAGAAAACAATTATTTTTCAAAATATTTTATAGAAATAAAAACTACATATCTGAGGCAAAGAAACGCACGTGACAAGCTTAGATTGCTCCTGCATTTTTAATTCTAAACTGATTTTAATTTATTCCCTCAAAGAATATTAGCCTTTAACACTGTGAATAACATGAGCAAAAAAGCAGGTTTGTTATTTCTTCATGGACTGTATGCCAAAGAAGCCATACAGAATGCAAGCTCTCTTTACATTTAGGGATATGTCTGAATAATTTGCATAATGCATTGTTTATTCTTGGTTTAAGATTAAGATTCTTTTTTAAAACTGCTTGAATAATGCATTTTCTGATAGCAATATATTCAAGGAAAGTAATAATTAGTACTTCTACACATGCTGTCTTCCTTCACAATCAGAAGACATTGTTTTACATCTGAGATGCAAGTACTCAAACAAGTCACACTTGATGTCATGGTACAGAATTATTATGGACCATATTAAACCCATTTACAAACAATGTAAGCAAATAGGAGCATTCTGCCATGCAATAAATCAATTTAAGTAAACCAAAGTTATAAGCGTTGCAGAAATGTTGTATTTAAAAGCAAGACGTAAAGTTACATTAAACCTGAGGAAATGTAACTTATGATTGACATACTGAATCCAGTGCATCAAACGTGTAATTAACTATAGTCAAATACAGCAAGACATGTCACTGTACTTTCCAGCCATATATGGTGCTTTATCTGAACCATTTTGTCCATAACATATGGATGGTAGTCTGTAGTGTTGGTTGGTCAGACAGTTTCATCCGCTACAGTGAAGGGGTTATAGTTCTTACAGGAGGATAACTGGTATGTTGAAACAATTCTTATCCAGGAAAGAGAGAGAGAAAAAAATGAAATAAAAACAAAGAGTACAGGATCCCGAAATAAAGATTTTTTAAGACTAGGCAAATAATGCTAATGGTCAAGGTACAAAGAGAATTACATATTAAATCTTTATAGAACTACTGATTAGCAAAGCTGACTTGCATATTGCAATGATGATTCTGATGTTGCTTTGTTAGGGGGCAGTTTCACATACAGCAATTGCCAGCGTTTCAATATGCAAAATCAAAAAGATCTCCATTTTTACTTTCCCTACCACATACTTAGTAGGTAGAGAAGGTACTGCATTCCACCAAAAAACTCGGTATGAGATTTCACCGGAAATACATGTTTTGAGGCCTCCTGATGAATAAAAAAAGGTCCATGTGTGTGTGTGAAGCATAACAAAAACGTAAGTTGGTTAAACTTTAAGCTTGTTATTTAGGTTCAGTACCTTCCAAAGATGCAACATGAAGATTTTCAAGAAAATTCCCCCAAACTACCCATTACATGGAAGATTGTTTTGAAATGTTTGATTTCTAACAATTTTGATTAAAATATCATATATAAAAGATATTTTCATTACAAATAAAATGTATATCTTGAATTTTCTGGGAATAACCTTTGAAGTCCTTTCATTCAAAAGAAATTTTGTATAATCTTGTATAACTGGTGAACGTTAAGCGATAGATAAAAACGTACTACACAAGAAATGTAGATCTCTTTAAATAATTTATTTCCAATAAACGTTTTTGTGGTATCAGGGATTTCTGAGATATCCGTTATTAAAGGTTCAAATTGTTCAATACTTAGCCTTCTTTTAAAGTCCTGTCGATTTTCATTTGTTCCTTGCGATGTTATGGAAATATGTGATTTTAAGGCCAGCACATAGCATCCAGTAATAAAACATGACTATAGCTGTTCGTTTGTATCCATAATGAAATGTGTAATACAGCTATATCTGGAAAAGTTTATCTCAATTAAAATGAGGTAGATAGAAAAATAGACTTTAATAAGAATAATTTGAATACCCATTAATAAGCTATAGAGGGTAAAGAAAGTCATGTGAATATAACACATATGATTTTTCATGTAGGTGATCAATTTGATCACAATTTGAAACTTTGTTCTATGTTATAGTCTGTTACCTCATTTCTTCTATTGTGAACCCATCACTTTCAAATTATGGCCAAGGAACTTATAGAAAATGGGCTACATTGTTGCCATGTTATTTTATCCAAAACAGTTTGCAAAAACCATTTACATTCATGAAATATGAAATACTGAAGTTCCAACTGTATGGTGCAGTCTTGCTGTTGTTCTTACAATGTATGATATAGAGCATATAGATGGAAATCTATAGGTATACCTTATATAATGGAAGGGCATACTTCACGCACTGTAACCTACATAGATCTGTAATGGCTACCACCCGCCAGGAGGAAGGAATGAAATGAAGGAAAATACTGGAGACTGCAGGCTGGCACACAGGCCACAGAGATGCGCAGTAGTCTCTAACAGTTCCAGGCTCAAAGACCTTTAACACTGCTGGAGGTGCCTAGAAGCCTGGTGAAGCCATTGACCAAGCAGCCCTCTAGTATCTATGGGGAGCAGTCTTTCCTTTGAGCATGCATCCACATCATCTGTCCAGTACAACAGAAATCGAGCCCAGGACATCCCAAATGCGACCCTCATATGTTACTGCAGAGCCATCTTGTTCAATCTAGATGGAAATATGAGTATTCATCTACACCAATAGCTTCTCTCAAAGTGAATCCACCTAAGGTGGATGACGTGAGTAGGCTTGTTTATCAAAAAACGAAATGGACTATATTCAGAACCAGTTTATAAGAATTTGTTTCCATGGAGAATGTAAATATGTAAACATTCTCCATGAAATTTAAGCCAGTGCACTGTAGAACATTGAAATCACATTTAACCTGTATAGTTATATTGTGATTTAAAATGCATCAAAAATATACATAAACAAAATTTCTGATCTTAGATACATATTTCTTTAGAAAGCTACATTACAGTATTTCAGGATTCTTTTGACATAGTTCAAGATTATTTGTATAAATAACAAATGTGTTAGTTTAAAATAAAGAGAGTTGAGGGTTGTTACACTACATCACTATAATATTCTTACTTGAACGCATTTCGGGAGACGGTTTGTTCCCATCATCAGCATAGTAAGAATATTATAGTGATGCAGTGTAACAACCCTCAACTCTCTTTATTTTAAATTATGACACATCACTGTTACTAGCTTCTAAATCTTCAAAATTAGTCAAATATGTTAGTATTTGATCACAAATTTATACATATTTATCTTCCAAAATTCAGTTGTGCTTAAACACACACAGCATCCTATTAAATATTTTTCTTTCATTCTAAATAGATAGCCTAAAAGAAATTATAAACCAGCTTTTTTAAAATTGTAAAGTTAAAAGAATTCTCATAGGGAGCATAGATCTAAATCTTCAATCCTGTTTAAAAGTATAATTCCTTAGCAGTATGGCATTCAAACAACTGGGTGCTTTGGTGTTTGGTACATTTACACAAAAGTTGTTATATTAGTGACACAGCTGGCATGGCATTTTGACAACACTGGTTTGATAGCAATACAGACATGCATATCAAAGAAAAGTTACTTTCAGAAGTACTAAAGACAGGTTATTAATTAAATTAATGTTTTGGCAGCATCCTTGTCTATGGTATCTATACGTATAATAATTACATAAATTATCATATCAAAGAGAAATTTTTCAGAGAAATAGCAGACCTAATGCAAAATCAAATGGGTATAATATATTTAATAGTATAACAATATATTGCTGTACTTTCACAATTCTGCAGAATATCAAGCTTTAACAACTATGCCCCAGGTTTATTTGTGGTTACATCGATATAAAGACTTGGCATTCTAACACAAATTCACATAATTACATGACCTAAACTAAATCGTCACTCTTTTAAAATAACCATATAAGTATACACACCTCAATACAAAAATTGTCAGCTTTAATCTATTTTGCATTAAATGCCAATCTGCCTTGTCTGAAGCCAGTTAACACAAACTTCACAACCATTAGAGTATGTTAAATATCCTATATTTAGCTCTGGGAATCATATTTATTGTAGGCCTGCTGTGAAGGATTAGCATTATAGTAAACTCCGTTTTTCTCCGTATAGGCATTTTGCAGAAGACTGCAAATAGGCAATCAAGTCATCTGCTCTGTCGGGCAAGAATGCAACTGGCGTGTATAGATAAGATACTTTAAATATTTGACTCAACAATGCAAACATCCATTGAACACTGATAGTGGAAAGGTTAACACAGCTTTTTCTTCATCTCTAAAGGCCTACAGCTTCATCAGTGCTCTCCCAAGCAGAATACTTCATCAACATCACCATCTTGTATATGTTATGCAATGAAATTTCCCTTTTCATTAGTAAAGCTTAGGGCATGTTTTAACTGCTTCACATTTAATCAGAAAAATCATCATATAAATTTCAGTTTGTTAGTCAAATGTCTGTTAATATAGAGCTGAGGCTTTCATGTGGTTTCTCTATAATCATTACTAAGCCCCGGATTCTTAGGTTCTGACCTATTTTAGTCCTGACCTCCTACACTCCAAACTTCGGTTTATTTTAATGTTTTAGTCACCAACGAGTAATATACTTCAATTTTATAGAGCCTAAATTGACCTAATTTTACATTAGGACCTAATAAAACCTATTTTTCATGATAGAACCTAAAAGTGCCTAATTTGGTTATTTAAGCAAATAAGAGTAGATTTATGAATACAAAAGTATTTTTAAAACGAAGGGAGACCATTCGAATAAGGAAACTATTAAATAATTAGATTATGAAATCTTGCGCAATAGCTTACAATAATAAACTTTAATTAAACCATCCGCCACAATAATAAAGTAATTAAAATGTTCGCCGCCTTCAGTTATCATTTTCTAGCTATAGTCGAAAGAGGTGGTCAGTGGCACGCGGCATTTCTGAAACGTGTGAAGTTTACATGCCGCAACAATAGGTGAAAACGGAGGCAAACATTTTAATAGAGTAGTATGCATTATTGCTTCTTCCGTTATAGGGAGTTTCTAACACAACATTTTTTAATTTTGTACTTTCAAATACATACTAAAGTTACAGTTAATTTAACTTTTTACAATTTAAAGTTAGTGTTTTAAACAAAGTGCCCAGTGATTTGAATATATATGCCAAAGATCCTATAAATTCCTAAATTCAGCATATAAGATCCTATAAAATCCTAATACACTGATACATAGAACCTAATTTTAACTTTTTAAAACCTAAAAATCCGGGGCTTAATCATTACACAAACTTTCTCCACTATTTACGATAGTAAGTAGAGGAAGTATTGTACTCCACCCAAAAATGTTAAACCAAGATTACACCTGAAATACTTGTTTAGAATCTTTCTGAAACGAAAGAAAGCATTTTTAGAAAAAGGTCCATGTGTATGTGCTGGGCTATATGTATGTCTGCCTGTTGTAAAGTCAATTAAATACAAAACTTGGTATTTAAGCTCTCTTCTTCCAAGGATGGGAATGAAGATTTTCGAGAAAATCCCTCCCACTCCAAACTATCATTTACATGGAAAATTTTGATTCTCTCAAAAATGACTAATGATTTTTATTAAAATACCACATGTTTAAGATATTTTCATGACAAACGAAATGTATAATCTGAAATTTCTGGGAATAGCCTCTGAAGTCCTCTTCATTCTGAATGACTTGCATAATTGGTAAACTGGAAAAAAGACAAAATCTAATTATGCAAAAAATGTACAGATCATTAAAGCGCATAATTTGTGTCAAATTTTGTTTCATGGAGTTACCATTTGAGATGTTCTTGTTATTCATCTGAATTTTCAAACACTTATTTCTCCAATGGGAAGTCATTATTCTAGCCCCCCTCCCCCTGCCATGGACATACAGAGATTTTGAAATTTCAAAACCAGCATATAGCAACACACTCTTTAAAAATCTCACAATCATTTTACCTGCTGTATTCATTATACCTAATATGAAATATCTAAACATTTAATAAATGTTTTTTCTCGATTAACAAGAAGTAGATTGAGGGGCAAGCTTTTGTAAAAATAGTTGGTAGAATAATGAGTAGAGAAAGTCATGCGAATACTATACACAATTTTGGGAGGGGGGGTAGTTGGCCGCATAGCTCAGTCGGTAGAGCACCTGCCTGCTGTGCGAGGGGTCCCGGATTCTATTCCCGGCTGGGGGGGATAGGAATTTTTCTCTACCCAAGATTAATCCCTACCCTCCCCAGAGCATGTGAATGTGTGCGAGATCTAATTATTACAACCCAAAAAGTACAAGTAACCCAACAACAAAAGAATATGAGTTAATACCATTGCCAACAGGCAATAAGTTCCAAAGGAAAGGCTGCCAATAAGACTAATGTAGTTAAAGGCAGGATACAAATGAAAAAAAAAAAAAAAAGTTTCATCCATTAGCAGCAACAAAATAAAGCTGTTTTTCTCCTCTTCCTTTTAAAGAATGTCAACTGCTAACATTTTATGACAACTGTAACCTTTTTTACATATTCTACAGAAGCATGCTTCCTAGGAAATCCAATCGTTAGGCAAGTACTTGTAGCCATTAAAGCATTCACTATCTTGAATGCCTTACTTCTGGTTAAGGAATCATAACTTTACTCAGAATGCCATTTTTTTTTATATGGGCTCTTTTTATACAGAAGCCCTCAATTACACATAATGGTCATTAATTGTGACAGAATTAGTGACTTTTTAACAGCAGGAAAGCTAGAAATACAATTGCATTCTTGATTTTGTGATTTCACATGCTGTTTCAAAGACCAGCAATGATGAAAAAGCTTTGCAGACTAATAGTTGAACAAAGTCTCTCGAGAAGATAGAATTACATCTATCATTACAACATAGAAGATAGAATTGTGGTTTTACACACATATTTAATCTGGGGAATAAACTAAATTTGAGCTGTATAGAAGAGACTAATGGTGGTAATTTTAAAATCAAGTAATCATTTTAATTCTGAATGTGCTCTTTTTAGCAGACACAAAGACTAATTTAAATTACCAGGATCTAAATAAATAAATATATGGGAATTTGCATAAAAATGCACATTTTGCCCATGACAAAATGTTTCTACAGGTAGGTATTTTTAGGTTATAGGTAAATTGCTTGAGATCTTATAGGTAACAAGAATGATAAATTGTTTTTCAATCTCAAATTCTGTATTTCTGACTCAGTCCTGAGATCATACATGAGTATATTTCGATTCTACACAGAGATTAATAACATAGATTCTAACACAATATCCACTTAAATTGCTGACAAAAGCTTATAAAAATCTCAAATTTATGGATAATGCTATTATCCTTAATATTAGGGATAAAGAATTACTCCAGAATGTAAATTATGCTCCTTGAAAATCTAAATTCTGATTTGAAAGTATGCTTTCTATGTTAATACTTCAGAATCTTCTTTTATGTTGTAAAGGATGAAAAAACCAAACATGGGAAGGTAAAAGATAAATATAGTCTGTAACAGAGGAAAAAATAAAACAAAATGTTTTGTAATACATGATGAAAAGCTAATCTCTGCAAGATATGTTCAGTTGCCTATAAAACCATGTTGGGAAGAGGAATGCGGAATAAAGCTGCAGATATCACAAGCATCCTTCCAGGCTGTGCACTTCCGTGTTTGTGGGTTTCTCTCACATAAACATTTCATTTCAGGTGTAGAAAGTGCCATTTGTCCACTGCAAAAGAAAAGCAAATGAATGAATATACACTCAAAGAAAAAAATATACAAGCAAACAAAATCTAATCAGATTGCTTGCACCATGACTGCAAACATTTCTATGGTGCCCAAGTAAAATGAGAAGTAAAAATGAGTTGGTGAAACTCTACAGGAATAACTTTCCGCATTGCAAATTTATTGCTGGTACAACAAAGACACTTTTAAAGGCAAATAGCACTATGAAAAGTCATACTGTGCATAAATTCTGGGTGAACTAGCCTCCTGCATGATAATATGAAAACAATGAAAAGAATGTATTTTGGTGATAAACTGTAAAGTGAAAGTAAATGCTCCAAATTTCATTATGATTATGTTGTTATTTAAGAACATTACAACAATACTTCTAATAGCTCGTCTTCAAAATATGGGGATAGCATGTCTGCCGCATAATCTAGATGACCCAAGATTGGATCTCAACTGGGTTAAATTACATTACATGGGTAGTCTTTTGAGTTTTCCACTATCCAGGGCAAACCAATATTGGTAACTAAGCTCTATCAGTCCCCCTGCTCTTTTCAGCACTCAGTTCATACATATCTTTGTCATTTGATATGATTGCAAGATTAAAAGGTAAAATTAGAAATAAAAACAAAAAATTACTGCAACAGGTGAATATTTCATCACAATATAACTACTAATTACTCACAGTGGTTTTTAAGCATCACTTTGGAGGATTGTAATTCACCTTGAAATGAGGGCTCTATATTTAAATGAAACTTTCAAGCATCAGGTAATTAATGCAATATTAACTTATGTATTTATTATATTTATCTATTATATTTGTGATCAGTAAAACAAAATGCAATATTGCTATGTATATTATTATTTCTGTGATCATCAGCTTATTTCAGATATATTTTATCACAAGTGACAGCTGCATAATTCCCCCTCCCCCTCTTTTTCATATGAACTGATTATCTAGATGAGCAATACCAATGAGTTATTCACTAGGTTCTGCAATACACATGATTCAAGTGTGCCAGGCAGCTTTAGTTGCAGTCGCCTTCCTGTGTTACCTGCTTGAGTAACTTGCCACTTGTATAGTTGACTTCTATGCCATTTAGTTTGTCGCTATTTGTTTAGCCAGAAAGTGCTTTGTGGTTGTGGGACTGCTGATTTGTGGAGTGGACAGTTGATATTTGGATAGCTTTAGTTGCATATTTGCCATCCTATAACATCTATTTCATTTTCATTACTTCTAGTGTGTGGGAGGAACTTTGAGCCAAAGTGTCATATGAGTCATTCCATGTCAAACCAGAAAAACTTCTTACCTCAGTTTTTCAAACTTTTTTATAACTTTTTATATGCCCCTATACTTTTGTTGTGGCCAAATTTCATTATTTTGGAATTTTTGCAACATCAAAACTGTGGTAAGAGTGCGTCTAATGTATACAAATGCTCATTTCTTACAACATATTTGTTATTATGAACTTAAGAAAAATTTTAATTTAAAGCTTGAAAATCATGCTTTCAGGCTATATATTACCTTTTGTTAGAATATTCACTACACATCAGATTACAATTATTAAATAAACAATGTTTTCATATAGTTTGCACTTATTTAATTATAATTTTGAAATATCAACATAATCTCCATTTAATCCTCTTTATGGGTGCAGAATTTCAGGTTGGGACAATAAGTTATGTAGGATGAAATGTCTAAATAAATGTGCACATAGCAGCTACCCCACAACTTCAGTCTAACTTGACGCTGGACACAGTATGCTTCTGTTCATGATTATTAATCAAGGCCAGCTGACAACACTTCCGTTACAAGGATATCTTCCTGAAAGACAGTATGTTATCCCTCTCATTCTATTATTTACAAAATGTTTATCATGCTCGTTTATTTACACTGCCTCTGAGGAAAGAGACATAATATCAATTTATCATTTTCAGTTTGCTAACGATTTTGTCAATTGTTCATACGATAGTAATAGGTCTCGTGCTAGTAGCAAATAGCAACACTGCTATAGCTGTGTATGAGAAGTATTCTGTTATTGATTTGGGCAATTAGTGTTTAGATTGGTTAAATGAATGACACAATAGAACCCTGACATTATCAGTGTTTAACACTTTTAATGTAAGCAATCAGGCCGTAGGTACAAGAAAGAACAATTAAGCAGCATTACCAACAGTGCTAAACAAACTGAATATGAAAACACATCCAGGTATCATACAATCTGAGTTTGTGACAGGGGTTGTAAGAAAATTTCATTACCAGAAAGTGAATTCAGTGCCATCCAGTTCAACAGTAATGATATATTATGAAAGTAAACACATCATTCTTTGAATTGCTTCTGTAGATCACAAACTGTGTTAATTGCGTCCATTAATTAGTAAGATGACATGTACTTAATGCATAAATTGACACCATATCCTTTTTTACCTAATGCATAAACTGGCACTGCACCTGCACATCCATAAACCATGAGAAAGATCCTACAGTGATGCTCTAGCTTACATTAAAGCAAAATCCAGCATCCAGTAACTTACGATAATTTTTTTAATTATCCATTTTATGTGGCTTATTCTGAAATTTGGAGCATATATAATTTAAAAAACAAGGATTACTGTGAGGGAAATACATAAATTTTTATTGTCAATAACTGCAAAAATAATCACATTTAAAAATTACATTTAATAGTTTCAAACATTTGGTGATATAAAACAAGTTTAATCAAAATTGCACATTTTATGGTCAAATTTTCTTTGTCCAGCTTAACATGGAATCCAATGTTCTACTCACCTGGCAACTGAGGGAAACCACAAGGAAAACAGATTGTCTAGTACATGGAATTTAAACCCACATCCCCCAAATGTGAGCCATATACACTACAGCCTGAGCCACCTTGTTTCATTCATTTCAGATTTATTCCTTAGTGAAAACTGCCTAGAATATTATGGCCAAGCCTATGCGACTGCTCCAACTGTAGCTTACGGACATTACCTTTGATCTATTTTGGTTCTAAATAACCTCTTACAAAATTTGAAATATAATGAAATATATATTTTCATCATTTGAAGCTAAAATACTCCATTGTAAATAATGATGAATTGAGTTGGTAGTTATACACAATTTTTTTTTAATACATTATTTTGTGGAGCATTAGATTACATGCTGAATGCTGTTTGAGATTGAGGGTAATTAACTTATCTTGACAACGAACAGTTCCCTAACATGATGTTGCTGTATTTTCAAGGAAGGATTTATTGAAGCATCAATTCATTATTCCATTAAGAGGGTCACATAAGCTTTCTCAAGCTAATAAACTTTACAGCTGTGAGCAGCGACATTTACCAAAAAATTAATTTTTTACAATTTTTTGCACAACTGCTATTTACAGAACCAAAATATATTTTTATTTCACCTACTAAATTTAAGTTAGCAGTACATTAGATTAATGAATTTAAGTTGAAAAAAAATATTGGGCAGTGTTTATTGCAACTTAAACCATCACTGACATCATATAATGCATCTATCATCTTAAATATAAAATGAAAGAGGAAGGTAACCAAATCAACAAGAATTGAAAGAAGCATTCTTGGAATTAGTACAATAAGTAGCTTTCTTCAATTTAATCATCTTGCTATCAAGAACTTAAGTGTAACTTAGGAGGGCATTTATCCGCATATTCCCAACCATATTAGTTACTTTAAGTAAAAGCACAAAATTGTGTTTTATATTTCAATTAACAGGGGAACAATGTAGTCCACTTCCAGTGGTGTTCCCTGGGTAACGCTAAATGGGCTACAACACAGGCATGCTTCCCAAGTTAAAACAAGTGCTATTTTGGAATGCAGGTGAAAGAATCCCCAGTGCCATTGGTGAACAACATCATTTCAATTAACAGCTTTAGCTTTCAGCTAAAATATCTGTGCACCATAAACCTTTTATCACAATTGCTCTATGACATAAAGATTGGGCACATTGACCTTGGGGATTCAGTGCTAGTGTGGATTTATATCAGTCATGGGCAATCTCTGTGCTGTGACTTAATTTCAGTCACAGTATTGATCAAAGTACTGTGCCATGTGGGCATAACCAAGCAGGTCCCTACTTGGAAACAGTCAACAAGCACTTGCAGACAATGTCACTCTCAGAAAACCCTCAACCTCTTCAACTAAGCGTAAATTCAAAGAAGAATGGGAAGACAAGTTTTTGTGTATAGCAAGTGGAGACAATGTTATTTGTCCACCGCGTTCCAAAATGCTTTCAGCTGCATTTAAGGGAAACATTAGATCGTCATTATGAAACAAATCATACCAATTATCACTGGATTACAAGGATGGAAAGGGCTGTAAGGTTACAAGAATTAAAAGATGCTTATTATAAAGGAAGTGAACAACAGACCGAACCAGGTGAAGATGAAATGGCAAAGTGGGAATAGCCAGTTGTTGTGTAGTATGGGAGATTTGTAAAGTCATGAAACCATTCGGGGGAAAGTGAGTTTGTGAAAAAGTGTGTCTTAAAGATAGCTGACATAATATTTCCCCATGAAACAATACATTTTGAGAAAGTATGTCTGTCCAGACGTACCAAAGTAAGACGAGTACTGTGTGACCACGAGAAGAAGGCAAGCGAGAGGAATGTGTAACATCAACACTTTCCTGCATCCGTATCATTATTTACGCTCGCTGTGTGGATACGATAAGCATGTTAGGTGATTATAAACTACTACACAGTGTTGTCAAGTACTCACCCATGGCAAGAGCCAATGCGTTAACACCTATTACGGCAGTTGCTGTTCTACTAGTATCAGATCTGGCAGCATGGGTGGTTCATTTGCACACAAACACATTTCCTGGTAAACGTAGTAAACAATCGACAGTACATGGACAGATAAACAGTTACAGAACCCCGCTCGCCCCTCAGGCCCTGCTCGCCTTCTTCTCGTTGTCCAACAGTACAAGACATATCAAAATATATTGAGAGATAGTTGTCAGTGCAATTAATGGAATTTGAACATTATTCAACAGCATTGGATGAAAGTTGTGATATACATGATATGGCACAATTAGCCTATTTATTCTTGGTGTGAATCAGGAGTTAACTATACATGAGAAGTTTCTGGATTTAATACCCCTGTTTGGACATACAACAGGAGAGGATATTTTTATGGCTGTGCGTACTTTGATAACAAATAAGGAATTGGACTGGTCAAAATTAGTGTGTTGTAATGCAACAGGAGATTGGTGCCCCAGCAATAATTACTGAAAACAGAGGTTTTGTTGGTAGAATGAGGGCATGTTTAAAAGAGATAGGTTTAAACGAGAGAGTATTACTTTCCTTGCATTATCAATCAAGAGTCTTTGTATACAAAAGTACTGAATATGAAAAGCATTATGGATACAGTTGAAAAGACAATAATATAAAATCTAGAGCATTGAAGCGCCGCCAGTTTTGTACATTTCCAAACAATATGGATGAACATCATCATGATTTAATTTACAATACTGAAGTGAGGTGACTCAGCTACAGCTGGATGCCACAGATTCTTCAAACTTCGTGCACAAATGGCTGAATTCATGCAAAAACAGGGATTGCCTGTTCTTGGGTTAGATAATGCAGATTGGTTAAACGACTTAGCATTTTTAACAGATATCTTGAACACTTGAATGAGTTAAATACCCATTTGCAGGAAAAAAAAAAAAAGTGTATGCAAATGCTCAATCAGCATTCATTTCAAAACTAAATTTGTGAAATCTCAAATCTTAGAAAAGAATTTGTACCACTTTCCTGGGTTCAGCTCTCTCATAGGAACTGTTACAGAACAAAACCTATAACATTACAGCAATATACTAGAAAATTTGCATATAGAGTTAACTGTCAGCAATTTAAGAGATTTTCTACAATTTGAAAATTGTTTATTGTAGGCTAATCCTATGACCTTGATGTGAGAAGTTGCATTCAAACTTACAGATGGAAGTTTTACAACTACAAAGTGACACATTCATTAAAAGTGAGTGTCAAGGATTATATGGCACAAGCATTTCAAAAATTTCCAAATTCAAAATATCAGAACCTTTGTCAGTTTGGTTAAAAAATGTTAGCCATATTGTGCTCCACGTATCTATGTGAACAGTTATTCTCCTTAAGGAAATATGTAAAATCAGAACATAGGTCTCACTTGAGCAATACTCATTTGTTAACAATATCTTCTCACAGATGAAGAAGCAGATTTTCAAAGAATCTGCAGACAGTAATAGCATGAGGTTTTGACTGCATAGTAACTCCACCACTGAACCTCCTGCAACAGTTGTGTTGACATCTCCAACCCTTGCAACGTCTTCTTGCACCACTGGTTGCCGTACTTTGAGTCGCAGGGGGTCCATTGGCCCCCAGGAGAAACAAAATATATATTGCTGTTTTTTGCCATGTAGTACTATATTTTAACATGCTCTGGAGTACCAATGTTATAGCGAGACAAGTAGGGTTGCAGATTAAAGGTTAGCATTTACTTCCTTTGTTTCTCATTGGCTCAGGTGTAGTGTTTGTAACATCATAGCTAACATAATTACATTGAATCACTAACTATTTGGAAGCATTTCTTGCAAATATTTGTGAGTAAACAGGAAGCAGAGAGAAAAATACAAATTAGACAAGCTATGAAAATAAATCAAAAGAAAGTTGTGTAACTTTTACACACTGAATTTTTTATTAAGGGTGCTAATTGACAGAAATTAGGAATTAAGTCAGTGATAATAATCTATTAAACATGTTTAATGTGTTGTTGCTGCATTAATAAATAATAATAATAATAACTTAAAATCATTAATGTTTCATTAGCCCGAAAAGTTATTGAAAACTACTTTAAGTCGTCCTCCGTGGTCTAGGGAACCATGCTAGCTTCTAGTTCCCAAATTTGCGGGTTCAAACCTGGTGGAGAGCGATGTATTTTTTTCAGGTGTAAAAATGCTTAGCATGGCTTCCTTTGGAAGTGAAGTAAAGTTGGTGGTCCCATGTCATAGGTTTACAGCACGTAAAAGAACCTCAAGCCTGATAAAGAGGCCTCTGAGCAAAATGTCCGGTCTTTCACCCCTATATAGAATAGGACGCTAAGAACCATAGCAGTTAAAGAGAGTCCATAAATAAAGCTCAATTTATTTATTTAAACTACTTTAAACTTATTTTTTAGACAGCAAGGCCTAAAAGTAGAACTTCTAACATAGTGCACATGAGCTAAAAGCTTTAGATTATCGCACTAGTGATCACACCAACTTCAGTTTCAAGTCCAATCACATGGCAATTACCCTTTGCATTTGTAAATGTTTAAAAACTTGACTTTTTGATTAGTTTTGCTTTTCATTATGTTGTTTCACATGTTTAATTTCTCATGGCGCTCGCATTACCTGTCCACAATACAAATTGTCATAGTTCAATGTATCACAATTCGTTGTGGAATCAACCTATATGTTACATTGGCAGCTTTCTTTGATCTAAACAGCTACTCTTTTATCCAACCTGCATAAAGATTAGATGGTGGAAATTGTGAATTCAGAAGAAACTTAAATGGAACTGAAATTACAGAAGCAGCAGAAAGAATAAATAATAATAATAATAATAATAATAATAATAATAATAATAATAATAATTATTATTATTATTATTATTATTATTATTATTTTTATACATAATAACACTTACATGTTGTCGGATACATCAGAAATATATACATTTATTTATATTACAATTCATCCAACCTATACAAACATTTTTGTATTAGATATTTGTTTAGTTCATTTTTAAACAGTTTCCCTTTTTCTGTTTTTACTAAAATCGGTAATTTATTGAACAGTATTTTTCCCATTATTAAGGGATCTTTTTCAGTTGACTTCTTATTTACAGTTATTCTATGGTAATTGTTTTGTGACCTTGTTTCATGGTTATGATAGTGCTTATTTAAGTTACCTACTCCGTCTTTACTAACTACAAACATGACTACTTTAAAAACATATAAAGATACTACCGTTAGAATTTTGTTATCTATAAAGACATTTCTACATGATACTCTTCTATTTACATTATATATACATCTTAAACATTTCTTCTGTAAAACTAGTAATCTGTTCATGTTGGTTATACAAGAGCTGTCCCAAACCTCAACTGCATATTGTAGATGTGGATGTATTATTCCATAGTAGGTCAATTTCAGATGTTCAGAATTTAAGTAATCAATACATCTCTTATTAAGTAGAGATGTATACTTATCTTCTTACATATGTAGTCAATATGGTGTTTAAAGGTTAGGTTTTCATCGATAATTACCCCTAAGATTTTTATTTTATCTAATCTGGATAGGCTCACCATTTAGCATTACATTTATAGGACTTATACTGCTATACCTATTATTGCGGTGTTGGAACATTACTGTTTTTGTTTTTTGAAGATTAACTTTCAGGCTATTGTTTGTAAGATAATTGTAAATAATTTGCGTTTCTGTGGTTATTACACTAGAAGTACCTCCCCAAAAAAATCCAGAAAGCAATATAATAAAAGCATTTAATGGCTTCATTGTCTCGTGTAAGACAAAACATGGTGAAAATAATATCACCAAAAATGACTGCTAGTAAATCAACAAAACATCAAAATTGCTAATATCTCGCTTTCTTAACACTATTTCTTGTTTCAAAAATGCGTTGTGTTAGTTTCAGGAATAAACATAATATTATTGATATTTTGCAAGTTTGAGCACTGTCTAAAAAATAGTATATGCTACACGTGTTAAAAGTGGTTTTACCCCATGTATCATAATCTACTATTATTCTGTGTTTCATTGGGTCATATGAATAAAAAGCAAGTACTTTCTCAAAGTATGACCTCTTTCTGTGATTATATACTCAGCTCAGTGAGAACATACTACTTTTCTTAAGAATAAAAAACCTACTACCTCACACAAGTTTATACTCATATCCACAGTCATCTTGTTCACTTAAATGTAAGTATATACTCATGTTATCTGCACTCTATGACCATATACTAGCTTTACTGATTGTGTAGTGTTGTGTTGTGTTGTTTGAAGGTTTGGCATTTGGAATTAGAGGAGTAGATTTTATTGCGTTTGGTTCTGTCCCATCAAAATCACACAGAAATTATCCTGTGTTGCGTAACAAATTTCAGCAATATACACAAAGGCATAGGTGTAAATTAAATTAGCAAATTAATAAATAAAATGAGATAGGCAAAAGTCCATTATCAATAAGTAAAAAGAAAACATTCATGGACTCTGAGTCATAATTCATAAGGTGCTGGATGGAGATTCAAATCAGACTGTTTCTAGAATCCTACGATGTTGACACTATTTTTCTATAAAACAATTTTCTTGTAAGTAACATCTTAAACATCTGAATTTTGAAGTTAGGAGTTTACATAGTAAGCTTAATTAATATATCTAACTTTCAATGATACTTGTATGTTATGTTTTCATGAAGCAATAGAGGATTTTGAAACTCCTTGAATGTTCATGACAATATTAGAAAACCAATAAATAAAATAATTATAGGCAGAAAGAAAGGAATAATTATTGTGGATTGGAAAGTTCATAATTCATGAGGTGTTGGATGAAGTCATATCCGACTTTTTTAGAATCCCATGATATTTACACCATTAGGTATACTATGAAATAAGTCTTCTTATAAGTTACAAGGATTTGGATTTTGAAGTTAACATTTTACATAGGAGGTTAATTAATACAGCTGACTTTCAAGGTTACTTCTAGGTTGTTTTCTTAAGAAATACACTATTTTGAAACTTCAATGCACATGACTAGGTTTGTCATTTTTCTACAGTACAATATAGCTCAAATTCTGACATTCTCTTCAGATTTAGTTTTGAGTAAAAAGAAATCAATATATACTCTAAAGTGAGTATATATCCAAACATGCTTAACATGAGAAGAGAATGAACTCATAAAACTGGGAATATTTTATTCATACCAAATAGGAATATGTACTCTTGTAAGATGGATGCCTGAGTATGTTCCCAAAATGAAGTAGATACTCAAAAGTTTTATTCTTACCAAACAGAGTATTTACTTGAAAAAGTGGAGCATATACTATATATTATACTTAATCTTTTCACTATGTCTTCCAATTTAAAATTAATACATATACTATATACTCATTTTTATTCATATAACCCATTATGCATCTTTCATTTACTTTTCTCCCCAAAGCTGGATCCCAAGTTACACCCATAGTCAAGAATACTTATACTTGGTGGATCCCCACACTACTTACAAGACTGGGGTGGCTCAGTGACTTAATTTGTGGTCTTGTACTGAGGTGGTTCAATTTCTTACTCTGAGTTGGCAATTTTAAGTTGGCCTCTGACTAGCTCATGTGGAATATCTCTGAGGTATATCCATGGTTCAAAGTCCAAGATAAAAGTTATAGATCCTCTCGTTCCATTACCTCATTATCGCCCAACCTTCGGACACCACCTTCTGGGTGCCTCCAGCTAATAAATGGGTTCAACCATCACTTGGTGGAGTGAGATTTCTCTGAAAGGACAGTGACCATATGGGGAACGCTGAAACAACTACTTAACAAGAGCTCAGAAACAAACAAATCAAGTGGTGCAATAAGTGCTTAAAAACCTAATTTAGGAAGCTCAAATTCTGTTCCTCACATAAAATGCAGTAAAACATTAATAATCTGCTAAAACCCATAAAACAAATGACAGCTCAAATGGCTTTCCCATTTGAAGATAAGCGTCAAACGAGGCCAATATAAAATACCATTCTGGTATTACCTATCCATCCTTACTTCACCAGCAATATTAACAACCAGAATGTATTCTTACACAAATTCACTTGCATGGACCACCATGGTGCTAAGCTGAGGTTCGTCTACTGTACAGTTGCAAACCTGCGTACCTACATTTCACTAATTTGACAGGAAAAGAAATACCTAACTACTTTCACTGTTCACAGATAATGATTAAAGTTATGAAATGTATAATAAATAAAACACAATAAAGCACATAGGCAAGATGTTATTCAGTATGAAAGTGAAACTTCTCCCATGAAATTACAATATACTGACATACTATTTTGGAAGTTTGCTGATGTATTACATAGTTCATCACTCCAATTGCATACACTGATCTGCCAATAGCGCTTTTTGCAAATTTTTAGCATCTACATATGGACAACCATACGCTGCGCATTTCTTTAATATACTCGTACTGCCATAATCCAATGACTTACCCAGAACTGATGATCTGAAGATGGAAGTGGTCCCACTCCAAGATCCGAGTCATCTGCTGAAGTTCCACTTGAACTGAGTGAATACCAAGATTGATAATTAGTCTATCAATGAAATGTCCACCATTCCCTCCAAATCCCATATTGCTTGCTCTTCCCGAACAATGTGAGATACACAGTCACTCCTTTTTCGGCTGTCACTTGCTGTGAAACTACTTGCATAAGATGTCACACCTTGGCTAATTTAAATGTTTTGTTGTTTCTGGCTATATCCCTTGCTATGGCTCCAAACTAAGCCAATTGGATTTATATACTAAGGTACTTTTTACAAAACTTATTATATTCATTAAGAACAATTCTTTTCTCGCCACTTTTTAAGGGATTTCTTTGCTTATGTTTCGCTACATCACATGCCTCGTCATTATTTCATGCTCTTCAAATGCTGAATGGAAGCAGCTGTTACTATGAACTGCACAATGCAACTGCCATTATTTTCTAAGTTATTTCTTAAATTGCCAATTCAGCCCATACTTTGTAAATCTGTTTCTTGAATTTTAAACATTGTTTTAATAGATTATAATCAAAATTAAGGAACATATAGTGGCATTTCAAAGCTCTCTCCATAATCAGTCCTTTCCTTGCTACTACTCCCATTTCAATTTGAGCAACTTCATTAGCCATTGCTATTGGCAACCCTAGAACTTCATTGCAAAACATCCTGTGTACTAAGTCCACAATTTCACTTCCATATTTCAATACCACACAACATTCGAGCCTCAACCACTGAGTTATATACCCTTTCCAAACATTTCACCTTCATCTCTGGCATTTTATACAAACATCCTCTCCCAGCCTTCATTGATGCTTTCCCTTTTGCTAATGCTGATCTCTTTTGTTTTTCACATTTTCCTCCTGCATCTATTTTAATTCCTAAGTAGGTGCAATCACACACCACTTTATACTCCTTACTTTCTTTCTCCAATTTCTCATGTTTATCCAATTTAGCTCTTCTCTTAAACACTACAATTTGTGAGTGCATGTAGGCATTCACAGCCCGAACCTTCTCTTAGAAGACTTTGACAGTGCCACTGAAGATGTCTACCGTAGTTGCAGATGAAACGTCTGGAACTTCTATCTCCAGTAGACCACGGCAAAACAGCCCAGAAATAACTTCCAGTTATACTACAATTTGTGTTTTTTCTGTTTACCTTTAATTCCCATTCTGCACAGCACTTGATCAATTTCTTGTAAACAAATCTTTAAGCCATTTACAGTATTACAACATACTATCAAATCATCTGCAAAAGGCAGACCAGGGATCAGCAACAGGCAAGAAATTGTATATGACTTAACTATATATACTGATGCAGGAGCTATGGACCAAGCTTATTGGAGGTTGGCACCAGGTAGTTGGAGAGAGAAATAGACGTGGTAGTGCTCTTATTCAGCATAAACACCAAAAGCGCTTGGCAGATAACCAGAATCTTCTAGAAGTTTCCCTTCTTCTTAGCATCAGAACATTCTAATATGTTCTACTCCGGCGGCTCTATAAGCCAGCATATTCACGAATGAGTTGTTAGCGAGTTGGTGAGTGCGTTTCTAAGGCAACAGGTGCAGTTCTATGAGTGCGCTTGTGATGGCAGTTGTGATGTACAGTAAGTGCTGCTACTGTGAGAGAATAGACATTTTGGGTTTGATTCCGCAGCAAGTAAAGCGGACTGAAAAAGAGGCTGTTTCGCATGTATTTCATTATGTGGCTACGTCACAAAGAAAAGTGAAGCAACACAGAAAGTTGAACTAAATCACATTAGTGAAGTGACAGTGTGAACTGGATAAAAACAGGGAAAAAAAACCAATAATTTCCTTTATTGAATTTCAAATTATATTGAATCATTAGATGACTGAAAACTACTTGCAGGGGCTATCACTATGCTTCTAACAGATCGAAATTTAAACACATCTTTTTTTAACATCAACCACACACACACACACACACACACACACACACACACACACAGAGTAGGGCTTGGTTAATTAGACATCGAATAATTTTAATTTCTGGGTAATTTGAATAAAAGTACATACCTCTTGAAATTCCTCTTTAAAATAATGTTAAAATTTACATTTAATTCAATGTTCTAAATTTGGATAATTCAAAGCCAAAATTTAATTTACTCTGAATTCTAGAAAAGTCAAAATTTGGTTTGTGTACGTCTCAGTTATTGAGCCCTGTTAAAAATTCCAAGAATTCATCTTCGATTTTCTGCATTCCTAGTTGCTTATTGCTAAGAAATTCTACCGCTAGACAACTGCATTGTCAAACGATTACACTGTCCAGCGCTTTGTGTTTTTAGTCAACAACTTCAGCCGGTACATAACTATAGGCTATTTAGTGGCTCCTTTCGCAATGTCAAAATGCGGAGAGTTTAACACTAACCAAAAAAGTTGAAGTGCTTAGGGAAGTTGGAAAGGGAATAAAGAAGAAGAGCATTATTGCCAAGGAATATGGAATATTGCCCAACACTTTATCTACCTATATGAATAAAGAAAAAATGGAGTTGATGAATAAGTTTTTTGTGAATTTTTTCTGCTGAATTGTTTGAAGCATTGTCTCACACTATTACGACTACACATTTCATGGATAAAATATGAAAATTAACAGGGTGAGTTGCACTGCATGTTATTTATTTGCATGAAATGAATTTCTTTCAAAGTGTAGTTTCTATAATAAAGAACATATTTGTTAATTCAAAGTTTGGATAATTTGAATTTTTTTGAAATTCCCCTTGGGTTCAAATTAAAGAGTCCAGAGTGAGTGAGTGTGTATGTGTAAATAGTATTTTAGGAATGTTGGATAAAATTTGTGGAAGAGGGTAACTCCTTAATTTCTTTGCCCTAAAGCTGAATTGTATATTGCCATTTAACTGCAGGCAGTCCAAAAAAGTTTCAATGGCAAACTATTCTCAATGCTTCATCTTACAATGTAAGAAGAGACATGTACTTTTGGCAGCCTCATGTACAAAATGGTTAATCCACTATACAGTCCTGGCTTAGTACCTGACAACTTTTGGTTACCAACCATCAAAAAGATGGACAGATTGCCCTTCAGTAGCTTTTAGCTGCAGATGAAGCCCTTAAACATTGATTTCTGAAATGTCCCCTTTATTATTCTGGAGTCATTAAATGGACAAGTGCATAAAACTTTATGGGAAATATTTTCAGAAGTCGCATCACAAAAAGAATGCAGTTTGTTGGTATGTGCAACTAGTTTTCAGTAATATCCATTTTCTCTAGTCATGTGTGAAATGTGATCATTTTATTCAGTTACATTGTTCTAATATAAACCTCAAAAACAATCCATGATTGTCTGCCCACATTAATGAATTTCTACAACTACATAATACTACTTCCCTGTTATGCCTTAAAACCTGCTTACATAAACATGCCTATAGCTGAAAATAAATAATATCTGCAACGCAGATTTAAAGTGGGAAATTGGTTACTAAGCAAAGATAATATACAAAAAATAGCAATGCCTACGGCTTTGCATGATATGCAAATACATAGCTCAGCTATCAAAATACGAGCAAGCTTATGCCAATAAAATTCACTTAATGCATCAATCAGGATGTTATTTATTGAAGACTACTTACAAGAGCCAATAAGCAGATTAAATAATATTACATTACAACATACACCAAAATATTTCTTACAGAAGAAAAGATTATGGTTAGATGGAATGTTATATTTATATACAGAGGCATAGTGAAAAGCTACAATGATACAAAACACTACAGCTTAAAATGTACTTTACTGCATGCACACACAGTGGAAAGTGGAGTTTCCCTTCATCACAATTTACAGCTCACTTTCTCAACTGTCACAAAGTGCCATTTGTGCACTGCAAAGATAAAAATTAAAGTTATAAATGGTAACACACATTAGATAAACATATCACTGTAAGGGGTCTTTGGAAAGAAAAGGTCACTTGTGTTCATTAGCACTGAAATTCATTACAAAGTTTCAGCTAAAACCCAAAAATATAAGTATTTATGCAAAACACACAAATTTTTAGGTGCATTCGTTACTGTGGGGCACATGCTAGCATCATTTTGTCTGCATGTCCATATGTACAAAAGAATCAATTCACTAACCACTGGGATTAGGGAATTGGATTTTATAGATAGGAGTATGAAGAAAATTTATCAACATGTTTCAAATTTGGTTGAAATAGTTTACAAAATTAAGGATGATTTAATTTTTTTATGCAAAATACACACTGATACTTAATTTATCTGTATATTAAAACCTTGTGATTACGCTCCCAATTACAATGCCATCCCATTCATTATATTTTATTTGTAATGTCCCTGGACATTCCACATTAATAATGCATGATTTTAATCCCTTAAATGCTTCCAAATCTCACTATTAGTACCTTTTTATGGGACCAAAAATGAATAAAAATGTTGCATAAAATTTGCAAAATGTTTAATGTTTTAAAAGTATGGTGAGAAAATAGCTTATGAGTGTATTCAGCGTCAATGTCAGCGAGCACTTTAGCTGGAAAATCCCTCCAGCCGGGCATATAAATGGTACCTTTTTGTGAAAGGAATTCACACTTTAAAAAGGCTCCCTGTTAATGTGTTTTATCCTTTTAGTCTTTCTTTGAATTCTGTACAGAGTGAGCGAGTTGTTGAGAAATTGCAGATATAGACTTTTCTGCTTCCAATGGTTGGCTTGATAGGTTCAAGCAAAGACATGACATAGTGTATCAACAAATCAGTGGTGAATCAGAATCTGTTAGTGACACTGATGAGAATGACTGGCAAAGTCAAGTGCTTCCCAGGCTCATCAGTAATTGAGCACAGCATGACGTTTTTAATGCGATGAATTTGGCTTATTCTTTAAACTAATGCCCAACAAGTCATAGCATTGAAAGGAGAGAAATGTCACAGTGGCAAACTAAGCAAGGAGAGAGTCAGTGTACCTGTTGCTGCAAATTCTGATGGCTAGAGAAATTGCCACTGCTAGTAGTGGGAAAATCACTCAGACCCTAATATTTGAAAAATATTAAAAGATTAACCTATCAATACAAGAACCAGCCACGTGCCTGTATGACTAGTGACTTGTTTGTCACTTGGCTAAAAGACTGACCAAAAAATTATGAAAACCAATTGAAAAATCCTGCTCACCCAAAAAATGTGAATCGGAAAAGCGTAGAATTTGCATTTCTGTCTCCCAACATGACCAGTAAGCTTCAACCAATGGATCAAGGGGTGATAAAAGTGCTAAAACAATTTTATCGAAAGCATATTGTTCTACGATATTTGCAGTGCACTGAAAATGGAGATGAAAATTGCATCACCTTGCTGGATGCTATGAATTTTATCTCCGCTACATGATAAGGGATTGATAATCAGACCATTGTCTACTGTTTCAGCACAGCAGGATTTTTTTAAGACATTCTTAATTTTATTACATTTGGCTGTTACTGATCATCCTTATATAGTAAAACTTTATTTTCCTCGATGCATGTTAAATTTCTTTTCTTTTTACTTATTGTTAGGAACATGATGGAACAATCTAACATCACTAGTTACTTGAACTGTATAGAAAATGTAATAATTCATAGTAGTGGTACAAGTACATGGCAATCAACAATCAAAAACTTTTTTCATAAGAAATAATCTCTTGTTCATTTTGCACTGCACTGCACTAAAATCTTCACAAGTAAAGTTTATTGTAGTATATTTCCTATTAAATGCTCTAAAAACTGCCTTTTCATCCTAATAAACCACATCCCATGTGTAACGCTGTCCCAATTATGAGTTTAGGCCTCAGTCCCTTGAAAAGTGTAATTACAGGGTTTTACTGTAGTTATTTTCTGGTTTTCTTGATGTGACTCTATATGAAGTCTTTTTTAAATATTTGTCTTCTTTTTCTTTGCTTTTATTTTTGTTCAATTTATTTTTATATTGCTTTTGCTCTAAATTCAATATTATACACATAATAAAGGACTGTAATTATTCTTTTTTTTTACATCGTTTCCAAGTGTGCTCCATTTCCTGTTTCAACGTTTAAATGCCGCCTTCTTAATGATATTACCAGTATTTTTGCCATATTAATACGTTAGAATTGTTTGTTTCTCTTCTATACATCTGAATTTCAAAGCAATTATCATGGGGGATTTTTAGTGGGAGGAGCAAATTCGAGCTATATGTACTGGGGAGAATAAAGCAAAAGAGGGCATTTCGAGGCAGAATAGTGAAGACAAGACATGTAATAAAGAGGGTTACGGTTATTGGACTTTAGTGAAGAAAGTAACTTATTAATGTACAATGATGTGAAAGGAAATGATGCTCTAGGGAATTTACATTTTTAAATAAAAATGACCAAAGTGTTGTTGATTACCTGTTTGTGTTCAAGGAATACATTTCAAATATTGAATATGGGACTGATTAGTGGCCATTCTCCTTTGTGGGCAAGATTAAGATGGGAATAGTAAGATGAATACAGCTCAGCAGACAAATATAGGGTAGAAGACAGACTTATATAGGTAGAAAAAAGAACAAGCATTTGTGTATAATTTAGAATGGAATAGAATTAGAAGGTTTACCAGTGAAAATTATTGAACAAATCCTAACGACAGTGAAAAAGCATGGAATAAAATGAAAATAAAAATACAAAAGGTAAGGCTGGATGGTATGACGGATCTGTAATGCCAAAAAGAGGATGGATCATGAATTAAGATGGTGGAGGCAGGAAGGGGATCAGGAATCTAAAGCAAATTTCCTGGCAGAGAGATGGGTATATAGATGCTTACAAGAATTTAAGAAAGAGGAATGGGAGCAGCATATCAGTCGGAGACCATTAAACACCCAGAATAATTGAAAGATATGGAAATCATATGCAAAATGCATAAAAGCAGGGCCATAACAATCTCAGTACACATATAGTATAACTATTTCGAAGAAATGTTAGCTGAAAATAGGCTAGATAATAGGATATGAAACAATGTAGAGATGAGGCAAGTGGAAGATCTAGGTATGGAAATTAAGGATCAAGAAATGTGGTGGAATGTTTGGATTACAGAAGTGAACATAAGGAAGCTACTAAATAAAGTTTTACATTATATATTCAAGGGAGGAGGGGTTCCAATAGCAAGGGCAAGTATTGTAGTACCTATTTATAAAGGTAAGCGGGACATTAATAATTCTGCCAATTCCACGGGCTTATAAAGGTCATCAAAAGCGACTGGAGGCTTTTGCAAACATTGGGGGTTAAAGATGCACTACAAAAAATCCAGAATCATAGTCTTTAAAAGGGGGTTAAAAGTTGAAAAGGGATGAAAAATAGAGTTTGGAAGAACAGGAGATAATCATAACAAGAAAAATTGAGTATTTATTGGTCCAGTTAAGTAGTAATGAGGATGGAGTGACCAGAAGAGAGAAGTATTAGTAAAAGGTAAACTTACTACGAAGGGGATAAGATTATGTCTGTATAAAATACCAGGAGTGCAAATCAAGGTTAGAAAAGATTTACAAGATAATAGTGGAAGCCAAAATGCTGTATGGGGTGGAGATCTGGGAGTATGAAGGATGGCTAAATGTGGATCTGATACATAGAATGTTCTGTAGATTATGGGTCTATCACATGAATCACCAAAACGGTTCTCCTATTGGAGCTGGAAGCAAAGGACCAATAATGGAAATATACCTAAAATATTGGTATCTGGTTAGATCAATGGAAGAACAAAATAAGGTAGGTAGGTAGGTATGTATGTATGTATGTATGATAATGCAGGAGAAATAAAAAATGGTTGATTAAGTGGACAATGATACTATAGGGTATTCTAGAGGAAATTGACATGGGTAATATATGGAGGGGGAGAGAATTTTAGGAGGGTTCTAGAAAGAGATAAAAGAATCGAGTTTATTGATAAACAAGACTTTTTAGTATCAACAAAGATAAGAAAACCTTAGTATTAATAGAGAAATTAAACAAGACTGGGAGGGAAAAATATACAGATATATGCAATAAATTAGGAAGATGTGGGCATGGTTTAGAACATGGGTAACAAAATTAACGGGTATGCAGTGTGAAATGGGCATACAGAAATGTTTATTATGGGGGGGTACAGAAAATGACCACTTTATTCTAGAATGTGAAGAGACTAAACTATGGATGGACCAATTTGTACCAGCGAAATGGCTGCAATTATTGAGATAAATAATTAAAATAAAACTTTTATGCATAAATTGTATGTCATAGAGGCTGATATAAATAAATTCATTCGTTCATTACACTTGCACCCCATTTTAAATTAAAGGTTAAATACAAGCTACTGATAATATGTACAGGCTAATATAAACTAAATTTGTATTATTACAATATATGTTAGTGAATATGTTAGTATGAAGAGCAAATTATTATACATAAGACTATACCTAAAGCCCCTAAATAACTACTATTTTCAAGCATATACAAAAAGCTCCATATTATTTACACATGTATTTAAATTATTTTCTAACATATAGTTAAAAAACATCAGAATAGTCAACTAAAGAAGCCAAAGCAACTAAAATTGAGTTGAAATATTTAAAACAAGAAATAATTACACAAAAAAAAAAGACAGCAATTTGAGCATCCCTGTAGACATTTACCATTATTTAAAAAGGAATTATTTTGGATTTAGAATTCCAACAAGCAGCATATACAGGGTGAGCAAGACTAACATAGAATAATTTTAAGGCGTGAATTCACGGGTTATATTTGAGTATTTTCTTATAGGGAATGTATGTCCATAATGTCTTATTATTGAGCTAGACAACATTAATGATTTTCAAATGCCATGTCGGATTAGATGAAATTCTGTCAGATAGATTCCTGTTCCACCACGGCATTGGAATATCGTTTTGTTTTCTTTGCGTTTTTAAATATCGCTTGTGATTTGTTTTTAACATTGTTTATATCACCATTAATCTAAAATCTGTGTTTTGTCATTTTAAGTGGTAAGGGATTCTGTCACACATTATACAGCACTTCGTGACTTTTTGGTTCCTACAAGAGGTGTAGCTTATCAACCTCTATCAGGCTATACTGAAGTGCTCTGTTTGCTGAAAGGATTTTCAGTTTTACATCCCATTATAAAAATGTTCAACTTTACTTATGTAGAACTAGCAGACAAGCATTACGTTTATGGTCTGTTTGGGGAAACGCGAAAAGGGAACAAGATCTTTATGCTGCTTTACACAAGGGGACATTTGCCTCATCACAGCACTTTTACTGCCATACATAAATGAATGCGAGAAACAGAACATTTCCAAAAACAAGTGTATCTTTGAAGAGTCCAAAGAAATGTAAGAACAGTGGCTCAAGAGGAGGTTCTTGACCAGAACCATAATTCTCCATCCACAAGCACAAGGGCAATAGCCCAAATCATTCATACAAGCCAGTCTTCGGTTGCAGTTACTAGAATTCTGCACGACAGCAATTACATCTGTATCATCCTTCCCAAGTTCAAGCACTGGGGTCAGATGACTTTCCACCCCAAATACAGTTTGTCAGTGGTTTCTTCGTAAATGCATGATCAACCAAGATTTCCTATAACCACATTATGGACAGGTGAAGTTTTTACACTAAAGGGCATGTTTAACACACATAACAGTCAAATTTGGGCACAGGAAAACTCTAGAGCTATTAGAGTTAGAAGTTACCAACATCGGCTTGCAATGAATATTTGGACTGGCATTATGAGCGACTCACTCACAGAACCCTATTTACCACTCCACGTTTGAAGGGCCACAGTTACCTACGCTTTTTACAACATACTTTGCCGGAATCTCTGGAAGGTGCTCCTTTAGAAACACGTCACTTAATATGGTTCCAAGGTGATGGGGTACCTGCACATTATTCCGGTGATGTTAGGGATTTCCTAAGTGTAACGTATTCTGATCGCTGGATCGTAGAGGAGCACCAAAATCATGGCCAGCACATTCACCCTTTGAATTTTTTCCTTTGGAGACATGTTCAGACTCTTTGTACGAGATGCTGGTTAAAAGTGAAGAGGCGTTGATGGCCAGGATCTTCGCAGCATTTGATGCTATTCATGATATGCCCAATACTTTTGAAAGAACTCGGCATCATTACAACGATGCTATCAACTATGCTCCGAAGCCAAAGGTCGGCATTTAGAACATCTTTTATAAACACTTATGCACTTGTTCAATTTTTGTTTTGTTCTTAATTTAACTATGTTTGAAGCCTTTTAAAAATATACGTTTACATCATTTAACATGTTTTAACCTTTCTCAAGTAATTTGTATAATGGAGAAAATTTGACCAACAATAGTATTTGCAAATGTTATTGACAATAACCTGCATTTGCAGCTCCAGATCAGTTGAAAAATCTTTTGACCTACTACAGAGCACATTGATTTAATGCCATATAATAAAATAAAGATTCACAAGTTATTAAATCAGTTTAAGAGATTTTTGCATTATTTAAAATTAAAGATACCAGTAACTCTTATTTCAAAACTCTCCCAATGCCTTGTAGCAAAAGGTGCATAGTGGCCTGTTTGGGAGAATTTCATCTAAGCTGATACAGTGCTTCAAAAATGTTAATGCCCTCTAGCTTGAAAAGATGTTTAGAGGTATGCATTCCCCCCCCCCCAAAATAGAGCCCCTGAATTGACCCTTAAAATTATTTGGTGTTAATTTAACTCATCCTGTATATATATATATATATATATATATATATATATATATATATATATATATATATATGCAAAAGTAAGCAAAAACACTACGAACAGGCTGCGCAGTGATTTTCCTGTCTGCATCCTTGGCGCTCGTTGCTGTCTGCCGCTATCATAGAAAGGCACAGATGAAACCATACAACATTTTTAAAACTACTTTTAAAGGCTTTACTTACCAACTTTATGAAAGGAGATGCTGAAACTGGCCACTATCCTTATCCATATATTTTTGGCACCTCTTGAGGAAACTATCCATCACTCGCTGTAGTTCACAATGAGAAATGCTGGCATTTCCTGATGGATATTTTGTTTTAATTCTTCCAGGCTGTGTTGGTTTGTCTTGTACACTTTATGTTTTAAGTTACCCCAGAGATAGAAATTGCAGAGGGTTAAGTCGGGGGACCAAGAGGGCCACAAATTTCTACTAATAATTCTGTCCTGAAACACACTTTCAATTGTTTTCATCAAAATATTGGCCGTATGAGATGTTGCAGTATCTTATTGAAAAAAAGGTAAAATCACGCTCCCTGTCTGTTAATTCTGCAAAACCGGGGCAAAATTGTATTCACATATGCACAGGCGTCAACTGATGACTTGAAAAAAATTTACCCTGTAACTCTTTCTCCGCTCATGGCACACCAATTTTTTCGTCATGAAGGGGTACTTCATGAACAATATTAGGTTTGTCAGAGCTCCAATAACGATTATTTTGTGTACACACATGTCCATGAAGGTGGAACCAAGCCTCGCCCATGAAAAATATTAAATATGGCTGTATTTCGCCATTGTGTACACTATTGAGGCTCCACTCACAAAATGTGCATCTAATTACAGGATCACCTGGGTGAAGAGCATGTGCCACAGTTATTTTATATGGTTTTAACTTCAGCAATTTGGTACCTCTTTGTGCAGAGCCAATAAGAAATGCCTGCCTGTTGTGAAAGACGTCTAAGTGATTTTGGGGGGGGGGGGGAATTTTCCAAATGATGACCGATGTCGTCTAAAGCTTCTTCGGTAAGAACCGTATGTCGTCTTTTAGATTTCTTAGCCTTAACACTTCCTGGCCTGAAATTTACTGTAAAATTGTTGTACTGTGAATTGTTGTACGGCCTGAACTTTTACACCTGAAAATCTTTCTTCAAATAGTACTTTCACTTGGCAAACTGACCGAGTTAACACATATGAATCATAAATAAATACATGCCGCGCAGTATAAAACATATACTGAGCCATAATATACTTTGTGACTAAGTACAGGACAAAATAATAAATAACTGTAATAAATGAACTACATCACATCACCATCAACTCAATACTGCACTTCACACTGCACAGCAAAACCACAACAGTGTGGCTTTGTTTATAGCAGCAGTACACTATCATGTTTTTATCATATTTCCACATGCCCAGTGGAAACACACTGCACAGCAGGTAATATTGTTCATAAAATACCTCTTTGGAGTAACTTAAAACATACAGTGTACAAGACAAACCCACACACCCTGGAAGAATTATAACAAAATATACACAGGAAATTGCCAGCATTTCTCAACATGAACTATGGCGAGTGACGGATAGTTTCCTAAAGAAGTACCAAAAATGTATGGACAACAAGTGGCCAGTTTCAGCATCTCCTTTCATAAAATTGGTAAGTAAAGCCTTTAAAAGTAGCTTTAAAAATGTATGGTTTCATCTGCACGTTCCTATGATAGCGGCAGATGGCAGCAAGCACCGAGGACATGGATAGGAAAAACACTGCACAGCCGGTTCAGAGTTTTTTTTTTAGCTTACTATATATATATCGTACAGTCTCAACTTAAATGGTCCCTCCATTTAAGTTGAGACTATATGATATATCCAAAGCTAAACATTCTAGAAAGAAACGTCTTGAATAAAAGTTGCTTGATATTATTCGAGAAGTAAATGCCATTATACATGTTTTATTTGCAGGACATTGTGATGGTCATTAATTGAACCTAATTGTAGGGTCCCATTTAAAAAAAATTAAATTGACCCCAAAATGACCATCATAACATCCTCCAAACAAAACACGACTAATGGCATTTACTTTCCCCCATAATATCTCTTTCTTTCTCTCACACATGTGCACAAAAAAATTTAAATAATAACTTTAACATCTTTTTCGCTTTTTTTAGGTTGAATGTCAACTTAACCATTGTAAGTAGTGAAAAAGATTAAAGAATAGTCTATAAGAAAGACTATAACACTTTATATTTTGCATTTTGTGCACTTTCACACTACAAGGAAGATGTGTGCTCACATGCTCAGAAATACATGAAATTTTGAGAAAATGATGCAAACACTGAAAGCTGTGCTGGATCTTCAAATACTTTTGGGATGTAAATTATAATTGCAGGCCTAGAACATGTTTCACTAGATAATCTATGATAAAAACAATAAAATTAGTTACTACTGTAAGAAGGATGCACAATTTTAGTTCTAAAATTCTGCAGTGGTAGAGAAGGGGGCAGAAGGTGGCAAAATAAATGCTGAAAACAACAAAATAATGAGGAATATAAGAATTAAAGAAGAACCAAAGAATGTAGAAATTAAATTTGTCACAAGCATATAAAGAACAAAAGCAATAAGATTAATGATCTACACTATGATCACCAGATAAATGCAATGCTTAAAATAATCATACAGTTTGTACATTTATCAGACAGCTGCACTGAAAATATGTACTAGGAGTTAAGAAATAACCCATGTTGTCATAACAATAGCAATATAGCCTGCAATAGAGCTAGCTTTCTTGCAAAATGAACTGCTGCAACTGATTGAAGCTCTTGGAGGAGCTCATAAATATTCTATCTTTCAAATAATCCCCCAAAAACATATGTTCGGCAATTATTATCATTTGCCTTTATAAAACATGAAGTTTTAAATCTCAACTAAATTGGTTTGTTTCAATACCAAAAGAGGCATGAAGTGGCAGAAAAACAATTTAAATTAAATTCAATAACAATAACACATGAACTGTGGAACCTCCATTTGACTAAGATAAGACTCGCCGACAAATTGACAATAGAAGACCACAATATATTTCCACACACAGTATTAGTGACCAATATATAAATGACAAATTGTGACTTACATTTTCAATTGAGAACTTACAATAGCAATAACCGCTCTAACTGGTATGTGTTCGGTTTAAAAAAGTTGAATACATGGAGTTCACAAAAATAACATAAAAGAAATGCACATGTTACATAATGTTTCATCGCAACCAGCACATGCTGAAACATTTATATCTGACAAATAGATCTGTAACTAAAAATCTTACTTCCCTAGATTTTAACCATGAAGATGTACCCATTCTTCCATACGTAATTAGTATGGACATGCAAAAGGCATATTTATTATTTAGTCAAAAGTGGTGTTATTTTTCTAAAAATAGGTCTTATTTTTAGTGCAATTTTACTAATTGTTGAGTAAAAGAATGAATTCAAAGACAAGCCTTTATTAACCTATTTCAACATATATTCTTATTAATGTACATACACATAAATACAAAGAAGCCAATTAACTATACAGCATTTTAATGTTGATCCATTTCAACACATGTTTATACCAGTCGTATATACAATGTAACACATAAAACAAATGCTAGCAATCAGAGCACTTCATACTGAACACAAACAAAACAAGTATTTTAACACTTAGGTTATTAATTTAATTTTCAAATGCATAGCTAATGTAACCAAATTCCCCTCTTTGAAGTTTGTTCTCGTGTCAGTCGGAACATTTTTATAAGAGGAAAGAATGCTTTCAGAGTCAATATTTGAATATGGCCTCCATATTGCTTTAAGGCACTCTTTGCAAATACAGGATATGATAGGTTCACCACTTCAAAGGCTTCCACTATATCAGTAGTGCTCTGCAACATTTGCTTGTAGAGTGTTTCTTTCAACTCAACAAATCCTGATGTTAAATCCTGACTGTCCACACCTGCAGATCAGAATCTTCTTAAACCTTTTTCAGTACACCAAGGACTGTTACAGCAACTACTGTGGGATCAAAGATGATAAGCCCCTCAAACATATATCTGCTCAAAGAGTTCAGTTTGACTGTGCTTGAGACACCATTTTTATAGCAGTTTACTTAATACTAGCTGATCTAGTAGCAGTCATTTGATTTAAAAAATTTGACTTACATTTTCAAAGTTTTGGCTCAATCTTTGAAGCTCCCCATATAAAATATGAGCTAGAGGATAGCTTGAATCTTCCAGTTTTTTAAGAACATTAACTATGCACATTCCATGTTCTTTTACAAACACAGATACGGACCGTATCATTTTCACTAAGGGAGCAAAAGTGTGCAATACCAGCATTTTGTGTTGCCTTCATTTCTTCAGTATCAGTAAAGGTAACAATAAGGTGAGAGAATTCAGTGAGATAAAAACCACTTTCAAACCACAAATTCTACCAGGTGATCACTGGCTTACAACACAAGGCACAGTCCTTCTGCTCATTGTCTACCAAAAACTAAGAATACAAATGCTTCCTTTTTCTAGTATGCAGACATACACTCTTAGTTTTTGTCACTGCATTGTTTAGTTTCTGCAAATGCTGCACCTGTATGTTATCTATGATGTTAAATCCGTGTGTCCAACACTGAATATGCATTAATTTTTATCCAGCTTCTAGCCATCAGCACACTTGGTCATGTACCTTGCAGAGTCTGTCGCTACTCTCTTCACATTTTCATAATTTACATTACACACTTTAAGAGACTTAAAAATAGCCTGAATACAGCGTGTGGCATTCACACTGTCCAAAAAGTGAAGATCAACAACAAAATCTCAGGTCAGAAACATATAAAAATCCTGAAGAATACCACAAACATGCATCTCCCCATCTTATCAGTCATTTGTCACTGTAAACATAAATCTCTTTCACGTTCACATCTTCAAACTGAGAATTCGCCAAGTCCACTACATATTATCGTGAAGTGTTCAAGCATGTGCTAAATTTTCTGCTCCTGTAGAAGAGAATTAAAAGAGAATTAGGAACACAATAATAAATCTTAAAGGGGCAGGCAGTTATTATATAATTTTTTAGGATATAACAGTTAATAAAAGAGTAAGTACTGTACCTTCAATATATTTATCCATCCATTTTCTAATACTGGGATCATTCACCTTTTACAAAGGTACATTTGACTTAATGAATGCTTCAGTCGTATCTCTGGACAATTCTTGAGATGCATCTTCTTCTAAGTAGACAGGAATGATGTGGAACTGGTGCCTGTCATTTGATTCTCCAATCATCTTAGCTACATTTTTCTTGTGTTTGTCAGTTTCCATGTGTTTTATGCAACCATTCTTTCTTTCCCACGATACAGTCACATTGCAATAGTTTTTTTCATGATTAGCACAAGAGTGCATCTACCCTAAATTTACTTTCACCAAGTTTTGAGTTTGTTCTGTTTTTACACCTTCACAAACATCTACCAGATGCCTTTTAGGTTATGTAACACAGCACTAACATGTGGTTTATAAGAAAAAAATATATTAGTATATTACGTTTTATAAACCCAGTAATTTGCCTACAGTGATAAGCATGTGATACTATTTACACATCTTGAATTTTGCAAGAGTATAAAATATATTAAAATTGAAATTTCGTAGGCTTTCACGGCTGGTGTCATAATTAAGTAAGAAATATTGTGGACTTGTAGGCCGTGGTCCACTGCCAGAATAAATACCACAGTACAAGCGGTACAAACCACAGTTGCGACCGAGACATCCATAAGGGCACTTCGACCACGCTACGGCCATTTACCGCTGATGTAGATGAAACGCCTGGGAAGATGGAGGAGCCCAGTAGACCACAGCCTACAAGCCCAGGATATTTCTTACTTAGTTACATTAGAATTGTCTTTCTACATGCATGACATAATACTTAATCAGATGCTACTACATCACAATATGACTTCTGAAAAATGAGTGTATTTATGTACCATCATTATAGAACTTCCACAAACACCATAAACAGTCAGTTATATTTTCTATGAACTGATCATCCAAGGAACATCTATAACCATTTATAACCAAGGAACATCTATTACATTTTAGTGATGTAGTGTAATAACCTTTAACTCTCTTTATTTTAAAATCTATAACCATTTATGATAATTGCCTACATCATATTTTATACATTTCCTTACCAATATGAAGAGAGAGCTGTTGCTTGCAGTCCAAATTACCAAATTATTTAAAACTATACTCATGAATGTGTGAAAATGTAAAAATTGTGATTTTAATGAAAAAATGTTAAAATTCACAGATAAAAATTGTATTATCATGCATTATGCATGCTCCTAATAATTAGTTATCCCCAGACAATGCAATGTTACTCCTGGCAATAGATTGGCTGTCCTATTGATTCCTGTATTGCATTTCAAAATGCATTAATGTGAGTTTAAATATTATTAGCTTCCAGGAAACCATAAATAGCTGTGCTACAAAATATTTAAGACTAATGCTGAAAGCAAAATCTTTGATGAAACTGCTAAAAAACCATCCTCACAAAAGAGATAAGTATATTCCATCTCAAAGGGGAAATGTGTATCTGTGCAGGAAAGGGGTAAAACAAATCACTGCAATATAGACACATACACCTGTTGTTGAAGCTTCCTGAATATGCAAGAACATTTTACAAAGTTAAATTCATTAAACATTTGAAAATGTTAAAAGTAAACCTGAAGGAGTTCTCTAAGCCTATCTTTTTGAAATAATGTACCATGTGAATGGAATGTTGGGTTAACAGCGGTAGAGGGCAATTGGGTTTGGCACGAGTTCTGAGAACAGAAAAAACAAAATAAGGGACAATGGAGCAAGTTTAGAGAGCCACAGAGCAAGAATAGGACTATCCAATAGAATGAAGAAGAATATGATGAAAAGAAAAGAAATGATAATGTTTTTCTTGATATACATAATTAGAACACTACTTATTATCGGTGGAGTTGAGGTGATTGTGGGACCTATGGGAGATCAAGGACTATGAGCACTGGAATGGAGAAAATAGTAGAAAGGCTGGGGAAAAAATGGAAGTGGAAGAAAATGTTAAAAAATAAATTAAAACCGACTTGAGAAGTATACAAACAGAAATTCTAAGTATTAAAAGGAAAATAGAAATGTTGGAAGAAAGGCAACATAAGTTTAATTTGCTAATATCAGGAGTAAAGGAAAGAAGAGACGTATCCATCCAGAAAGTATGGGACATCCTGTAAAGAAGATTGGAAGTGAAGCTTAATGGATGGCAAATCGCAGACGTCTGGGTAGGAAAAAAAGACTGAGATGGAACATTGTAGTGAGATTTACAACATTACAAATAATCCATGAAATATTGAAAAGAGCTAAGAAACTGCAAGGAACAAGAATATACAACAACAAATATCTGTCAGTGGAACAGAGAATGCATAAAAAGAAATTAGTGGAACTGATGAAAAAAAGCAAGATTGGAGGGACATCGAGCTTTCATATGAAACCTGAAGCTGTGGGATGGGAGACCGGTTGACAATATTGAAAGTGACTTAAGAGGCATTAATAGAAAATATGGGGAAATGAGTCAGCTAAATACAACACAAACAATAGGAAACCTGATGACAGCAAGGAGGAGACATCTCCACATGCGATGGGAGCAGAGGAGAATGGCAGAGCTGAGGAGAGAGCAGCCAGCAATGTGTGATGCCATCCAGGACAGATGACGACGTATCTAGGTGGACTTATGACATCAAAAGAAGCAGGGAAATCAGAGAAGGCAACAAGGTCAGCTGAAGAGAAGGGAACCAGCTGTATGAAGTTGGGGAAGTGCACATAGTGCAGGAAGCCAATACATTATCTTTCCCACAGGGAAGATTAATGTTAGATGGAAGAAACCATCATCTAAGTGTAACACAACGAATCCATACGCACTTAGGTGGGGGATCAGAGAAATGAGAAGTGGTACCATGTATAAATATTTGAAAGAGTTGAACAGGGCAAAAAGCAGCTCATATTAGGAAGTAAATGCGTTGTGATGGTAGTTGATGCAGTAATTTGTATCACAAATTATTTAAATGTAAAGAGTGATTATAGTATGAATATGCATTATTATGTGACATTGATTTGAGATGTTTGTTGATTGTAATTATTGTTGAGAAGTAAGTTTATACTGCCTTACTGAAACTGACAATAATAGCGTGCAATAATGCAGCGAGGGGGTGAGCTGTTTATCATTATTAGAGACGAGGAAGTTACGTAATGTTGGCGTGTTTTTCTTTAGAATTTGCTGGAACATTTTTCCTAAAGCATATGTATTCATAAGTTTCATTGGATATAAAAATAGACGCTAATGTTGGCGCGTTTTATTAGCCAATAGCAACTCAGTTATAATCTTTAGGCATATCGGGGTGTAGGAGTATAAATAGGGCTAGGTTAGAGGTAAAGTCCTTCAGTCCGTCAGTTCACCGAAAATATTTCTATGCTACACGTCGCCTTCAGTCCGTCGAAAACATTTGTACGTTAAACGTCGCCCTCAGTCCAGCAGAAATATTTGTACAGTACACGTCGACTATCGATTCGCAAGTTACGCGTAGCAGAGTTATGAAAAATCTAAAGTGTTGTAAAGTTAATTATACAAAAAGCTGAAGTACGCGAATTAAAAGTGATCAGTAAATGAAGTTATTATAACAGTTTCAGTTTGGCGAGTGTCAAGATCAATGTGTAAATGTGATAGTGAATGTGTTCGACAATAAAAAGTGTAAAACAAATTCCCTCATCAGTGTTATCTTTGGATAAAAGATTCCTTTCCGTTTACACAACCTGTATAAAGAGAAGTGCTCGACCAAAAGGATAATAGCTAGCCGGAGGACAGTGAACCAAAAATTAAATAAAATAACATTAGCATTCTTTCAAACAAACACTAATACTGCTGCAAATTGCTAACACCAGATGGAGCTAACAAACCTAACAAAGAATCACGTCACAAAATGGCTTCACCACGCGGAGTAAACACAAATACACAAACATTATAAGTGATACCGTCTCAAATTGGCTCCCAAACGTGGGGCTCAACAAATAAAATAAATATAACAAAAGTTACCATCGCAAATTGGCTACCACAACGTGGGGCTACAATAATGTTAAATAAATAACATAAATAAATATCACCGCATAATAGGGTAGCAAGGAAAGAGTGATTACAGATTCTTAAAGAGGTTAAAGGGGCGAAGACAGGGAAAAAAGGATATTATAATTAAACTGGATAAAACTAGGGAATGAAGTATTTGAATGTAGCAGAGCAGACAAAACCTAGTGAGAATGTTAATATAAAGGAATTGGAGAGTTTAAAAACAGAATCTGAATCATAATTAATGAATATATTCAACAATGTGGTAAGTAGCAAGATGCTTAGGCAGACAATGATAGAATCTATTAGCGAAAAACAAACCAAACACTAATGATTGTTAAATACTGTAAGTAGGGACCCCAGATTGTCGGTAAATAAAATAATGTAATATCGGTGTAAAAATATTATAGTGAGCGGTGTTTTGGGCGGTAAATAAAACTGCTTAACGGTGTTATCTCGTGCAAAAAAAAAGGGAAAAAACAAAAACACAGTTTAAACTATTTTACTGTGGAACAAAGGGCACCTTAAATGTAACTTAAAAAAGAGGAGCATGAAAATATTTACATAGTATACATTTCGACTGATTTACTTTGTTAGAGACAAAGCCACCATAAGTTCGGTGTTCTCTGGCTTAAGATTTGTTCTTAAGTTTGTCATGATGTTCCCATATGCAGAGAAAAGTCTTTCACTGTCCACATTGCACATGGGTACCCACAATAGTTTCATACACTTCTCACTGAAACACAAGTGATCACATTGAAGTCCAGAAAGTAAATCCATATATTTACTTCAGCAGCATCATCTAATTTCTCACACACTATGTTCTTCAGAGCAGCATATCCCTCCTTGAATGTCTTCTCTGGCAAGTCTCACAGAAAAGGTAACATTATTCTTGCTTTTTCTATAGTTATATCAGTAGATGCCTCATTTGATACTATTTTTCGTACATCAAACAATTTACCTGCAGAATGAATATCATCATCAGCTGGATCAGCTGACATTAAGGAATTCAGCTTGGTAACTGAATTTATGCCCAATTGCTTGAACTGACTGATAACATAAGACTTCTTGAGGGTTGGCATTCTCTGAAGAAGACAAAGTTTTCTCTCCAAACGAGCCCTCAGCTACTATTGTGAAGCCATTTGATATATCTTTAAGTTTGCTATATAGTTTATGAACAAATGGATATTTAGATCCCTCAAGCACTTCAATAAGGCAAATGGTGTCTTTGCAGTGTTCAAGAAGGAAAGATGCCTGGCAGTTTATTATATTTTGAGACCGCATTGAAATACTACTGTGGAATCGGTTTGAATTCCCGCGTGCCGCAAAACTAAACTGACCTGGCAACGTCTTGCACATGCTGTCTGTACGGCGCGCGAACGGCACGTTGCCAACTCCACCGTCAGCTGAATTGTGCATGCGCTAGCTTAATTTGAAACGTGGCTCCATCGGCATAATTCCTTTTCTTTTTCAGAGCAGAAGGTAAACAGACTCCTTGCGCTAAATTGTAACGTAATTTAAAGAATATAACTTGACTCCAAACAAATCTTTCAATATAGCGGACACAAAATATACCTAGACATGCGTTCACATTATGGCAACGTCGCGAGACAGCTACAATTTTCGTGCGAGGGGTACAGGAAATGGAGACAGTGATTGGTAGAAGAGGCTGTCTACTGTCAGAATTGACTTGAACCAGACTTAGGAATTCATGCATTATTTAACGATACTTTTGCGACAGTCTTTTCCAGCCGGCATGAAATGGGGCGATGCAAGCACGAATCGTTAAAATACGGCATTAGAGAAGAATTGCAGGTAGTATTGTCATTTAAATCCAAAGAATAATTTGAGTGAAATGAGAAATCCGTCACTGATGGGATGTTGCCCAGTTCCGATAAACATGGCATTCCTTTTGTTGTGCATGTGATAGGTGAAGAGTGAAGGGGACGGGGTAGTCGAAGCAGTACCGATGTTTGCCGAAGCTCTGGTTAAATCACAGTGCAGTTTGGTGTTCTGTGCCGTGCAGCACACAACACCGTGCAGCATGGCCGTAGCGAATGACAATACACATATCCGTAAATGATTGATAAGCCAAATATCTGATTGTTTATGTGAAAAGAAGAGACAAACGCAAAAAAAAAAAAAAAAAAAAAAAAAAAAAGGAGAGAGAGAAAAATTTCGGGTTATTTTGCACATTTTTTTTCATAACGGTGTTATTTTGCGTTTTCGCGATATAGAACTAATGTCGCAACTCAGAATGGATATATATGTGGAATTTAAAAATAGTTGATTAAAGGTTTTCCTTATCGTTAATTTTCGGCCAATTCCGCAAATTAACTACTCGCAAAAAGTCGGGGTCCCTAACTGTAAGCTTAAGCATGATCAGCAAAGGTGTCAGGACTCAACATTGATCATGCTCAAATGAATTTTAAAAGCTAAACATTCAATAAAGAATTATTGAATTACCATGTGAATAAGAAGTCAAAAAAGATCCTAAAGAGACGTTAAAAATGTAAAATGCTGAAAGTTACTCTGATACTAATTGTTGGCATGTTTGTGTATTCTGATGTGTCCTGAAAACTTGACCCTTTACTGTGGACAAAGGGCAATCTAAAAAAAATTGGCCAAATTATGCAAGAAGATTTGAAATACTTAAGTCCACTACATACAAGTGAACTCAAAATAGAATGTGAGATAGGTTTAATAGGGGCAAGAAAAGGTGTGTTGCACCTGAGGTTTTATTTGGATTAATAAAATCAGCAGAGTTGAAAGTAATTCTATGTGAATTAATTCAAGCTACATCAATTCCCACACGTCAAATGGGAATATCTACACCAACACAAATAACATTAAGGGAAGGGGGTGGGTGGGAGAGTAAGTCCCATTTTCTATGCACACCAACATTGAAACCAGAAGGCCCTATCAAAGACACTTACAAGCATACAAGCAGATAAGAATGAATTATATTCCCATGTAAAATGTTGAATTTTAGAACAAACTGGTTCTGATACATCATTAAATGGAGTAAGCATCACCATGCCCTTGGCATTTTGTACTTTTCACGCAGTGAAGGAAATAGCAGCTATTAATAACAGCTGTGACAAAAGGCAAGGCAATGGAAGAAATGCTACCATCTTTCTATTCATCAACCAGATTTACTAGCTCATGTTTAATATAGTAAATGTTTATAAGTACATACCACTGCTATCAACTTCCTGCGCTGTACCTAAAGGTGGACTTTTATTGATAATCTCATCAGCTTCATTTTGTTCTATCTTGAAGGGACTATCTTCAACTGCAACATTGGCACTGCAACAGCAAGCAATTATTATTTTTTATTAAGAAACAGCAAGCAATTATTATTTTTTATTAAGAAAGAAAAACATAATACCTCCCTCTCCCACACCTGGAATTCTCTTTGTTTTGGCCATTGAATAGAAACCTGTTAATTGTCTATTTGGAAAAAGCTTAATACACAAGACAAACACAATTTAATTCAGATGTCCCACAAGAAAATTATCTTATTACACAGAATGCCTAGCCAGGAAATGATATCTATAAGCCACAGAAGGAAGAGTAGGAGTGAGCTGATGTGGAGATAAGTCTCCAAAACTTGTATAAGGTCATGAAAAAAGTTATAGCTAGAATATTTCAGTGGCTTTTTTTCAAAAAGAAGAAATCAAATAAAGTCTATATGTTTAAAATGACAAATCTAACACATAGTAATGAAAGAAATACTTGTATTTAATGGCGATACAAAAAAAAAAAGAAAAAGAAAAATAGAAATATTAGCTTCAACTTTCTTAAACTACAATTATTATTAGTGATGATATGTATCAAAACAAACTCAATGGCACTCAAAAATATGTGATCAATCCTTAATGTACAGGCTTAACTGTTAGCTTAAAGTGGTACCATGACAAATACACAATTTTAACCTACTTTTAAAGCATACTTTTTATTTTAAATACAAAAACAACAGGATACACCAATGGCTGTAAAATAATATCAGAAGCAAAAAGAACGATATTTTTTTTGACAATACAATTCTTGAATAGGAAGGTATGACATACGCATAAGCAAGAGAATCACAAACTAAATCTGAAGTGCTTCTATTAAATTAAGTCAGCAACTATTGATACATAAAATTGTGTGATAAAACACTCACCATGAAATACCACCAGCTTCAATTTCTTTCTTTATGAGACCTTGCCAATACTTGTGTACATCATCCAAAACATGATGTGCAAATTCTTTATTCTTAGCTTCACCATTAAATGCAAACTGGTTTTCTGGCTTTCCATCAGGAATTTTATAAATCTTAAACCATTCTATTGTGGCTTTAAGTAGACCTGGGAAATGCTTCTCCACATCGGTAATATCTGAAACAAAAAACTATTCTACTACAGCAAACCATTGATGCATTACTCTCATAACCTATCTCCTTGCACTTATCCACAATTCTTTGGTTCAGGAATACAAGAACAGAAACAATGTTGCTTTTCCTTAATATTTAATGAGTTGGTGCCCACTCTCAATTTCACTTTCTTTTTAATTATTAGAACTAGTTTCGAGAGCTGTTGCTCCGATCATCAGCTAAACGAGTGACTGAGTCCTGATGTGGAATCTTGCTTGGCATGGGCAATGAGGTGAAGCTAGAACTGACTGGTTTCTTTATGCACCTATCCAAGTTTTCTCTTGGAAGGATTTCAAAGCTCATTGCTCAGTCACTGTGTTTGGTAATTATATTATTTCTTACATTGTGAGCGCTGTAGTGTTGTTGCTGTGTTTGAAGATTTGTGTTGTGATGTTTTGTTTCTCTGTTTTATATACTTTGTTGCAATCCATAAAACTGCTTAAGTAAATGCCAGATTTGTGTTTTTCTGGAATTTTGAGCTTGTATGCAGATTTTTTTATGCTGTATTTATCCTACAATGTCAAGGATGAGTTATAATTCTTTACATGTTTTTGAAATTTATTATATAGCCATGGGTAGAATGTGAATTTCCTTTGTGAAATGTGTGTAGTAAGGCTGGTGGTGTCTCTTATGTTCTTTTGCCTCTTGAATTTGGCTATTTTTCTAGCCATAAGATTTGGGTAAAAACTATTGAGGGCTGATGTGCGACATGTGTCAGTTTTCTTGCACAAATTCTTCTTTGATGAGAAGGATGTTGACCAGTCTGTGTGTTGAGCTATTGAAAATGGTGTGTTGATAGAGATTTGAACTAAAGCTTTTTTTTTTTTTTTATTAAGATGTAGTTATCTGTATTGGACAGTTTCCAGGAGATAACAAAAGTTACTTTACTTTGTTCTCTTATGATTTTAAATCCAAGATAAGACTTCTACCTTAAGCACTCGTAAAATGGAAAAGAATATACATAAGCAAATACATGATCAAGCAATCAACTTTGAAATCCCACCAAGAGACAACTTGGACAAGTTCATTTACAAATCGCCAGACAGTTTCAGTTTCATTTAATTGCCTGTGCCAAGCATGATTCCATATTTGGATTACTAGTCCTTAGCTGATGATGGAAGCAACACTTCTTGAAACTATTTTTAATAATTAAAAAGTAAGTGAAGTTGAGTGTGTGCTGACGTGTTCAATATTACACTTCACTGTATCTATCCCCTGCACTTCAACTTGATTACTTTTCCCTGCTTCAATCTATCCTTATCTTTTGTTTTACTTTACTGACATTGACAATCCATGGTCCTGAGCAGGGTCACCCACAGGGGGAATCATGGTGCAAGCTGTGCCAGTAGGAACATTTTTTTTTGGGGGGGGGGGAATTCAAAATTTTGGGAAATACAAAAATACTGAAGTAAATTAATGCAGGAATATAAACACATTTATTACAATTTTAATTGAGTACTGTAATTGTTAACTCAGTTTATATCTAAGTTTGTTAATCTAAATGAGCTGTGTCCCTCCCACAAAAGTAATGTTAAGTACAATTCATACTGTATGGTGTACTGGATGTATCAAATCATAATTTTTGGAAATGTATAAAAGGAACTGTAATATTACAGGTAGGAATGCAAGTTGTTCAGAATGCGTTGCATTATTAGATTTACTATTGGTCTATTTAAATTCAAATAGGATGCATTGAAATACCAAGTAATAAAATACCTGCCAAATATTTTTGTTTGCAGTTTTTGCTGTAGATATTATGATTTTTTATTCATTTTAATTGTCCAATCATTTAAGCTTTTATTGTGTATTGGTATCACAATCACTACAGTACCTATAAGACAGTCCTTTTGTGAAGCTTTCCAGCAACATAGAAAAGGAACTAAATAGTTTAAATTGATCTCTCAAAAACTGGGGGGGGGGAGGATGCACCATAGCCTTGGGGGAGGGATGGGCACCCCCGGTCCTGAGACACCTCAAAACATTCATTCTTTTTCCATTGGAAACTTGATGATGATTTACATTATGTTCCATCTTTGAACAAATTCGAGGCCTTCCAAAAGTGTTACTTTACTAGCTGGCAACAATCGTACACATTACCGAAACACATTGTGTGTTGCTTCACTTCTGACCTCACTTCATTGTGAATAGCCGTGTCCTGGGCAACTTTATGTGATTTTTTTTTTATCCATTTTCATTGTTTGCTAACCTTTCAAATCTTTTATCAGAACTCAATGATTCCCTTTTACTATTCAATTAAGATTTATTCCTGTTACTGTTTTATCCCCAATTTTATTAGTGCTCTAATCCATTATACAGAGTGAGCCAAAAGACTCCGAACCGCCTGTATGGTGTTTTTCCTGTCCATGTCCTCAGCACTCATTGCCATCTGCTGCTAGCATAGAAAGGTGCAGATGAAACCATACAACATTTTTAAAACTACTTTGAAAGGCTTTACTTACCAACTTTATGAAAGGAGATGCTGAAACTGGCCACCGTCGTTGTCCATACATTTTTGGCACCTGTTTGGGAAACTATCCATAACGGAATTTTTGGAGGGAGTTTTCCAAATGATGACTGATGTTGTCTAATGCTTCTTCGGTAGAGAACTAAATGCCGTCTTTTAGATTTCTTAGCCTGAACACTTCCTGTGGCCTGAAATTTACTGTAAAGTTCATGGATTGTTGTATGGCCTGGAACTTTTTCACCTGGAAATCTTTCTGCAAATCGTACTTTCACTTGGTGAGCTGACCGAGTTAACACATAAGAATCATAAATACACACTGTGCAGTAGAAAACACATACTGAGCCATAATATACTTTGTGACTAAGTACAGGACAAAATAATAAATAACTCATAATAACTGAACCACGTTACATTACCATCAACTCAAAACTGCACTCCACACTGCAAAGTAAAACCACAACAGCGTGACTTTGTTTATAGCAGCAGTGCGTTATTATGTTTTTATCATATTTCCATACCCCCACTAGAAAAACACCGCACAGCCAGTAATATTGTTCATAAAATACCCCTCCAGGGTAACTTAAAACAAAGTGTACAAGACAAACCCACACACTCTTGAAGAATTAAAACAAAATATCTGCCAGGAAATTTCTCAATGTGAACTACGGCGAGTAATGGATAGTTTCCTAAAGAGGTGCCAAAAATGTATGGACAACGACTGTGGCCAATTTCAGCATCTCCTTTCGTAAAGTTGGTAAGTCAAGATTTTAAAAGTAGTTTTAAAACTGTTGTATGGTTTCATCCACACCTTTCTATGATAGCGGCAGAAGGCAAGGAGTGCCGAGGACGCAGACAGGAAAAACACCGCACAGACGGTTCAGAGTCTTTTGGCTCTCTCTGTTTAATTCTATTCAAGTTTTCTTCTTCTCTATCTCCTTTATCCTAGGATAACAAATCCACCTAAAAAGCAATTAAAAACTCTGAATGAGCCTCAATGTCCTTGCCTCAATGTGACAAGAAGGTAGACATTCCTAAACTGCTTGGTTTAGCATAAGTACTTTGAGTTCATTATTTTTAAAACAGAAATCTACTACAGACTGAAGAATTCGGTAAAGCCAGTAAGAGAAAGATGGGCAGAGAATTTGAAGTAAGATATCTTTACATTATTTTGCACCATGCTTTGGGCGCCAATTTGAAGGTGTATTGTAGTTGCACTGTTGGGGAGCCAAAAACTTGAAGTAGTTGCAACCACGTACGATACAAACTTTCCGGTGGCCTTTGCCCTACTATATATAAAAAAAAAACTACTTTGTAATGTGAATGTTTCTTTAAATATTATATATGTATGTTTGCCTCGGCTGCATCAGTATTAATTTGCAGAAACACGTATCTCTTAGCAGGGGGTGGTGCGGCTAAAGAATGAAGGCCTACACAAGTTATAATAGTATTTAACTTTGTTTTATTAATCTTACATACGATTAAATAACACTTCACTGATATATCCTACTGTAGAGCTGTGAGATTATTGTTACTTGTACTTTTTAACATGTAAACTTTATATTATTCACGCCGTAATGCATTTGTTATGTCTCACACTTAATACGTATCGAACTTCTCGGGAATGCTGCTTTCCTGCATCCGGTTGGGTACACTATCTTTTAGCATCTGGCTTCTACCGCTTAAATTTGTAAATTTTGTCCATTTCAAGTCTCTGATTGGCTAATCCTACTTCAATAGAATACTTTTATTTAACTTAAGCTTTTTCTAGTTATTGATTGGCTATTTATGAACTGCTTTAAATATTACATTATTGTTCCAAGAATTACTAGTAGCATTATTAAACTTTTCAATTCATTATTGCCTCAAGGTTACCTCATTGTTAGCAACTTTCGACTTCTATTCTCACAACTCCTACATAGTTAAATTACGTAATACATTCTCATAACATTATTAAACATCTACATAATAACATAAACATTATACAATGACTGTAACATATATTTTTACTTTCTCTACTACATATAGTAAGTAGGGGAAGTACTGTATTCCACCCAAAAATTTGATACCAAGATTTCACCGGAAATACATGTTTTGAGACCCCCTGAATCCAAAAAAAGCATTTTTGGAAACATGTCCGTGTGTGTGTCTGTTTGTGAACAGCATAACTCAGAAACGAACAGTCGGATAAACACCAAACTTGGTATTTAGGTTCAGTATCTTCCAAGGATGCGACACGAAGGTTTTCAAGAAAATTCCCCCACCCCAGATTATCTTTACATGGAAGATTTTTCGAAAATTTTAATTTTCTCAAAAATGGCTCTAACGATTTTGATTAAAATATCATATGTTTAAGATATTTTTATGACAAATAAAATGTATATCTTGAATTTCCTGGGAATGTCTCCAAAAGTATTCTTCATTGTGAACGACTTTTGCATAACTGGTAAACCATAAGAGATAGACAAAATTTTACTACACAAAAAATGTAGATCGCATTAAAATACACAATTTATGTCATATACATTTTTGTTGTTGAGTGAACCATTTTCGAGATATTGCTTGTTATTCCCTTAAATTTTTCAATACTTATTTTCTCAAATGGGAATTCGTTATTCATTTTTTGTCTTGGATATGCAAAGAGTATTAATCTGTGGCAAAGGGAATGGTGCTGTACCTAGCAACCAGCTATTAAGAGATATGTATGTGCTTAAAGGCTACTGTATTTCCAAATTGCCCTTGTAAATATATATTTCCCTTACATCTACAAGAAAATTAGCAATAAGATAGACTCTGCAAATGTTTATCTCGATTAACATGAAGTAGATGGAGAATAAGCGTTTGTATAAATAGTTTGTACAAGAGTAGAGAAAGTCATGTGAGTGTAACACATCAGATTTTTTTTATATATTATAGTATACACATATTGCTAAGGCGGGCTGTTATATAATTTATATATTATATAATCAGACTGATATTATTTAAGTGTTAAAAATACTGCCTCAAAAGCAATTAAAAACTCGGAATGAGCCTCAATGTCACAGAGAAGATTGAAAGTTACCCATGTGACAAGAAGGTAGACATTCCTAAACTGCTTGGTTTAGCATAAGTACTTTGAGTTCATTATTTTTAAAACAGAAATCTACTACAGACTGAAGAATTCAGTAAAGCCAGTAAGAGAAAGATGGGTAGGGAATTTAATTTCACAGAGCTGGATCAAGTTCTTCATATGATAAAATCATGTACAGATTATGAAACCATTTTCTGCATAAAGGCAGCCCAAGTTAGCATCAGGAACTGCATGGAATTAAATGAATAACTAGGATTAAGGACTATAATCATCCATAGTATTACAAATTAACTGGAGAAGATGCTGCTGTGAATAAAAAGCATGGAAGCAAGACTTGAAAAACTAGTAACCTTTCCTTTTGAGGAGTATGGGATCTCTGATGCGTACAATGCAGATTAGACTGTACTCTTTTACAAGTCTTTACCACCAAGATGTTAGTCTTCAATGGAGGACAGTGGCATGATGCATTTGTTTCTTTCTAATTATCTTTCTGAAGATAATTTTACGTCCAGTTCCTTCTTAGTGGAACCAACATTATAACATATACAAGCCAAAGGATAAGTACAGATAAAAAAGCTGGCAAATGGAACCAAATTCCTGAATAGAAATATCTGCTTCAGTGCCACTACTTCATTTGCTATCATAAATAATTGAGAGTTTTCAAGGTAAACACCTGATAGTGCAATCAAAAAACAATACTGTAATTTGGCTATTTGAGATTAGGGTTCAATAACACACACTGAAATTTAAAGATATAAGAAGAGAAAGTAAAGTCCAAATGTTCTATCTCCCAATCTTGATGTTTCTCGCAACCAACAGCAACAATGTTGCAAGTCTGTCTTGTTGCAAAATTCTATCACATTAATGTCAATTAACAATGTACCCTTTAGTAATGTCCATATTACTACAACAATTAAAACAATTACAAGATTAACAATAACACAATAAAACACCTGCATACTAAAGAAATCACTCGTCTGAAGTAACATACCAAACTCAGGTCACATGCTTCACGCAGAAGAAAGTTGGCAACATAGCGAAGGAAGTAAACGGTAAGCATGGGGAGAAGATCAGTAATTTATGCTTGGACAATTTTCATCCTTGATGTGCAGGTTTCCTCAATACTGCAAACTGTGGCTGATTTCTTGTGTATGCAGCACAGCTCAAATCTTGTGTCAGCAAACTAAACTATTGTTATTAAAGACATTGCCAGAAATCAAACAAATGTACTGAATTTTAGTTTTTATCAGTAAAAACTGGCAAAATACCTTCATATAGAAAATGCTATTCACATCATAGATTGGCCATGCTGATATCTACCCTCTCTCTATATTCACAAAGCTTCAGGACCGGAGACATAGCAGCAAAACTGCAGTAAAACTAATTAATTTTTTCAGAACTATTCACTTCCATATAGTAACATTTAAACTTTGCTAAAATTATTCCTATTTTCCAGGCAGTCAACTAAATGAATTGAGCTTTGAAATAAATGTTTATTTCATCTGAATCAGAAATTAAAGGCATATAGCATTCACTATAAACATGTGCCTATTTATATTGAACAAAGTAAAAAACAAGTATTCAGTAATTTCTTTTCCTATTCATGTTAATTATTTCTACTTTCATGCTTCAATTCATAAATGAGCTACCTCTACTATACAATTCATTTTCTGGTGCCATGGACATGTTTCACTTTCATTCACTATATTCTACTAAATAGGAATGACTAAGATGCTTCACTTGAATTCATAAGTCCCACTAAATAGAAATGGGAACCAGTCCCTACAGTGCTAGTTTGCATAAACAGTGATGACAATGACATACAGTTAAAAGTAAATTGTTGAAAATAAGATGCTACATGATGTGAAGAAGTTGCCATCAAAGTTTAAAGCATGGAAGATTATGAATGTTTGCCTTTTCTGCATTTATTAGAGGCAAGTATGAGTACCCAAAATAGAATCAATCTCCTGTTCAGAATTTACCTAATTTTCTCTGCTTGGAGTGTAAGGCAATTCATACGAGTAACCATTCGGACATGAGAAACATCAATTGGTTCTGATACACAAGAGGATTTGTCATAAGACAGAAACTGTACGAGGTGTGATAAAAAAAATAACGGGAATTTTTAATTTCGCAGTCTTTGTACATCCGATGTTCAAAACATTTGTTTTATCTTGTTGGTACACATGTTCCTGATGCATGTTTACATTTTCAGCTGTTTTGAATGTTTAGTTTACTGTCGACAGTCGAAAAAGTTATACGTGTTTTTGAGTGCTCAACAGATTTTTACTTTCGAAAACAATGGATGAACGAATTTGCATTAAATTTTGCTTCAAAAACGGAATAAAGTGCAGCACCACATTTGAAATGTTGACTGTGGCTTTTGGCAAATCTACTATGAATAAGATCAGAGTTTACGAGTGATATAAACGTTTCAAAGAAGGTCGCGATGTTGAACACGACAACCACCATGGATGCCCTAGCACATCAACAATTACTGATGAAAATATGGAAGAAGTAAAGAAAATGGTTCTGGAAAAAATCGCTGAATCACCATCAGAGGTTGCTGATGATGTCGGCATATCCTTTGGCTCATACCAAGCAAGTTTTTTTGGATGTTTTGGGCATAAACATGTAGCAGCAAAGTCTGTTCTGAAATTGTTGAATTTCAACCAAATAGACATCGCTCAGGAATTGCTGAATGAAGTGAAAAATAATCTAGAACTTCTAAAGAAGGTTATAACAGTTGACGAAACATGGGTATATGGGTATGATGTCGAAACTAAGGCCCAATCGTCCCAATAGAAACTGCCTGAAGATACAAGACTGAAAAAAATTTGACACATGTGAAGGTTCTACTCACTGTTTTCTTTGATTACAATGGGATAGTGCATCAAGAGTTCCTGCTTTATGGTCGTACGGTCAATAAGGGATACTACCTGGAAGTTATACGCCGTTTGCACGAAGCAATCCAAAGCAAACGACCATAATTGTGGCAGAACCACTCATGGAAATTGCATCATGATAAAGCACCCGCTCACACCTCAATGCTTGTTCGTGACTTTTTGGCAAAAAACAAAACTGTTATGCTGTCTCAGCCACCGTATTCGCTGGACATAATCCCTGGGACTTCCAAAGAACTATGAAACGGCAATGTTTTGCCACCATTGATGAGATAAAAACAGAATTGCTGAAGGAGCTGAACGCTATAACAAAAAGTGAGTTCCAGAAGTGCTTCCAAGAATGGAAAAAGCACTGGCACAAGTGTATTATATCTGAGGGAGATTACTTTGAAGGGGACAAAGTTGATGGTGATGATTAAATAAAAATTCTTTAAGGAAAACAAAAATTCCTGTTACTTTTTGATCACAGCTCATATAAGACAAACCAAGAACAGGTAATTAAACAAAATCACAGTATTTAAGGGTTAAAACTAAGCCGAATAATGACACAAAACAACACATGGAACATGTTTTGGGAAATTTAAAAAATCTGATGATACATTCACATGACTTTCTCTACCCTCTATCGTTTATTAGTGGATATGCAAACTATTACTAAAGAACCTATTCTCAAAAGAACTTTCTCTCAGCTCATGCGCACAGAATATATACTCAAACAGAACAGACCATGCTACATGAATGTATATGCAGCACACAAAAAAAAAAAAAATAAATGCTTGCAATCAATGACTGACACCTTATGAAGACACATTTGACGCTCAATAATACTCTACAAGCCAACGATTGTACCCTTCCTTTCCGCTGCATGGAAAGTACAACAGCTACCTATACATCCACACAAATAAACAAATTTCAACATTTGGATCAGTCTGGACCTAAAGAACTTTCAAAACAACAAGACAGACAGTCAATATGTCCAACCATCAACTTTCACTTGATGATTTGAGCATTCTTTTCAAAGGCAGGAACTTTGCCATTATACCTCCCAAGATTCCCATTGAAGAAATAATTATCTAATGTCCAAGCAGGCCTTTCCAAGCTGCCACGTGAATCTTCCCAAGAAGTACGTATGGAGACCACTAGAATTTTATGCAAAGTACGCCCCCTGAATGAAAAGAAATATTTCAATGAAAGAGCAGCAAGCCTTACATAACCTCAACAAAGATAACATCCTCATTTTACCGGCTGACAAAGGAAACTCCATTGTTGTGATGAACAAAAAAGTTGGCGACATGTTGGACCCTACTATTTATAGAAAATCACCATGAAACCTCCCTGCCAGTGTCTTAAAGACAATGAATAAACTAGTCAAGGATTCTCCTCCTATCCCTGCCAAAAAGAAAAGTATCTACAGCTTTCAGAAGCAAGGTTGCCCAGGTTATACCAACTGCCAAAAATCCATAAGGATGATGTTCCACTAAGGCTAATTGTTAGTACTATACACCAACATATTTTGTTTTGAAATACATATATCATCTCAAAGTTACAGCCTTTTATCAGGAAAACAAGCAGCTACATTAAGAATTCCATCGATTTTGTAAGTACACTGCAACAACTGACCTACACACCTACGGATATATTAGTGAGTTTTGACGCCACCTCTCTCTTTACCATGGTGTCCATCCCTGAAGTCTTAAGCTACATTTAAAATAAAGAGAGTTGAAGGTTGTTACACTTAAACTACATTTCTGAACTTTTTCCATATCGTGGACCTGTTCAAACACTGTCTCATTACGACCTACTTCCAGTGGAACGGTGAACATTTTAACAACTTGACGGAGTTGCTATGGGCAATTCTTTGGGACCTGTAGTAGCCAATTACTTCATGGATCATTTTGAGACAGCTGTGCTGGAAACAGCGGCCCAAAAAAAAAAGAAAAAAAAAAAAGGGGACTTGTTGATACTGATATATCGATGACATCTTTACAATATGGCCTTATGGAAGCGTAACTCTTCAGTCTATTTCACTTCATTTAAATAACATCAATCCAAAGATTCAATTTGCTACTGAACTTGATTGTGTCAATAAACTCCCATTCCGAGATGTCTTGATCAGCAAAGAAGCACAGAGTAAACTCAGCCACTCTGTTTACAGAAAAACCCGTTAGCAACAATCAATACTTGCTCAAGAATCTTAACCATCATCCTCAACAAAAATGAGGTGTTATTAAAGCCTTAGTTGAATGCGCCAAAAGTATCAGTGAGTCACAACACACAGAAAGTGATCTAAGATGTCTTGAGCATACTTTCGTCCATAATGGCTACTCTAAAAAGGAATTTACACATGCAGTTCATCCTAAGAAATCTCACAAGGAAAACAAATTGACCTAACCTGAGAGCTGTTTTTCTGCCACACACTAAAGGCGTTGCTGACAGAATTGGCAAGATATTAAACAGCAAATTAAAACAATATATCTACCCACATGCTGAGCAAAGGTCTACCAGGACAAGAGCCGGAGCCCAAGTCCCCCTACTATACCCAGGGTTCAGCGTCAAGCAAATCGTGGGTTTCCCATGAGGCCAATACCTTGTTTCCTAAAAAAGCCCCCCGCTTGTGCAGAGATGGAAGTGGATACGCCCCAAAGGGCGACTACCGATAAACCTCAGTGGGGTCAACAGCAATCTAGCATGCCATTTACCGGCTCTCCAGGGTGGAATTAAAACAGATCCACAAATCAGCCACAGATCCATTGGACCCACTCTGCCACCATGCTTACAAGATACTGTGTGTATGCAGCCAATGTTATATAAGCACAACAAAATGCAGCATAAAAACCTGCATTGCCGAACATAAAAGACGTTGTCGCCTTGGCAACAAAGACAAATCTGTCATCGCAGAACATGCTCTCATGTTAGACATATATGATATTATATTCGATAGAACAGACGTACTTGCAAACACCAAACATTACTACCCTAGAATGTTCAGAGAAGCCATAGAAATATACAAACATCCCAAAAATTTCAATAGAGAAGAAGGATTTAAGATAGATCAGGCTTGGCTTCCTGCCTTAAAGTGCCTTCGCATTGGTCAATACAACACCAATCATAACAGAGCAGTCCATAAACAACCCTCCCACCGCTTGCAACAGTATAAATTAACATCCACTGCCAAATGTACCTGCAGTCGTCAGCAGCTCCTGCCACACTTTTTTCTGAGGATATCCTTCACCGTTGAGGACGAAATGTCAAGTTTTTAATAACTTTATTGTTCAACCACAGCCTACAAGCCTGGCAACGATGCCATATTTTACTATTCATACTAAAGCTCATTTTTCTATCTACTATATTTTTATTCAAATAAACCTTTGCATAAATAGCTACATTACACATTTCATTAGGATACAAAGAGAAAAGGATAGTCAAATTTTTAAGAACTGGACGCTATATGCTGGCCTTAAAATTCTATACTGTTTCCATGCAATCACGAGCAACTACTGAATGTTGAAAGGACTTTAAAGAATGACCAAGAAATGAACAATTTGATCCATTAATAATGGATATCTCAGAAATGGCTCGCTTATCCCACAAAAAAACTTACTCCAAATAAATTGTGTGTTTTAAAAAGATCTACATTTGTTGTGTAGGGCATTTTCATCTATCACTTAACATTTACCAGTTATAAAAGATTATACAAAATTTCTTTCCAATGAAGTGGACTTCAAAGGCTATTTTCCAGAAAATTCAAGATACATTTTATTTGCCATGTAAATATCTTTAATATATGGTATTTTAATCAACGTTTTTAAAGCCACTTTTTAGAAAATAAAAATTTTCGAAAAATGTTCCATGTAAAGATTAGTTTGGGGTGAAGGGATTTTCTTGAAAATCTTTTGTGTCACATCTTTGGAAGGTACTGCACCTAAATACCAAGTTTGGTATTTATCCAAATTTTCACTTTTCCCTCTCCCTCTCTCTCTCTCTGACACAGACCTTTTTCTAAAATTGACTTTTTTGCATTCGGGCCGCAAAACATGTAGTTCCAGTGAAATCTCAGTATCAATTTGTTGGCTGGAATGCAATACCTTCTCTACCTACTAGGACATGTAGAAAAAGTAAAAATAAGTGTGTTTTATGTCAGTAATCAATTCAGTTTTAATCCTTAAATGATTTTAACTATCAACTTCGAATATATAAGAAAATCACAGTATTCATTCTGTGTACATAATGTGCTCATGGAGTTTTCTTTTTATAAGTATAGTGGAATCTCTTTAGCACATTCCTCATTTACAGGTTTTTCCAGTATGATGTTGAATTACAAAAGTTACAGCACCAAATGTAACAAATAACGTTTATTTAGTACATTTTCTCGCTCCCGTTTACTATGTTTGAAGTTTGACATCCTCATTTACTATTTTGGCCAATCCTTGGTCGTTCCCATGGGGATAGGCTCTTACTACATTCGAAATTTGACATCCTCATTTGCTACTTTGGTCAATCCTTAGTCAGTCCAGTCGGGGCGGAGACCGGCAGCCAATGTATGTGCATATTTGTGTAATGCGATTTGTGTGGGCAGAATAGAGAATGCTTTAGCTTGTATGGTAAATGCCAATGATAGTTTATACTACTGAGTGTTGACTAAACATAGATAAATTGTATTTTAACTTTACATTTGCAATGGAGGAAAAGAAAATGCAGCAAATAACCAACAGTGAAAAACTGAAAATCCTTAAAGTAGATCGCAATTCTAAATATGAAACATGTGGACACAGCATGGAAGTTAAGCATTCCTTCGCCAATCTTCAACACAATCGTTAGCAAATTTAACCTGATTGAAACTGCTTTTGAAAAAGGGAAAAATGCTAAAGGAAAACAATCACCCTGGCGAGTTTCCAGAACTAGATGTTCTACTAAAATGATTTACACAAGCAAGAGCTTCAAATGTGCCAACAGACAGTACTGTGGTTCGAGCCCAGGCAACACATATAGCACAGAAAATGGGACTGGATGATTCCAAAGCGTCCAATAGCTGGATTAAAAGATTCAATAATTGACATGACTTAGTTTACATGTGCGCAAGGTGAGGCTGCTGCCCTAGATAATGACATTACATTGTGTGAAAATATAAAAATGTGGAAAAATACAATGCTCCCATCAATTTTGAAAGGCTATAACCCTGACAATATTTATAATGCAGATGATATGGAACTATTTTCCCATCTTTTGACAGGCAAAACCCTGGATTTTAAGGGCACTAAGTGTCATACTGGGAAACTTAACAGGGAGAGGATTACAGTTTTGTTGTGCTGTAATGAAAACGGAATGAAGAATTGGTATCGTGGTTATTGGAAAAGCACCCAGTCCACAATGCTTCAACAATGTGCAATCTTTTCTATGTAAGTACACTTCCAACACAAAAGCCTGGATAACTTCTGCAGTATTTGAAAATTTCTTATGAGCATGGGATGCAAAACTGGGCATAAAAATCAGAAAAATTGCACTCTTCATTGATCAGTGTACCGCTCATTCACCAACTGTTTAAAATTTAAGAAACAAAGATCATTTTCCTCCCAGCAAACTGCACACATAAGCTACAACTTTAGGTCAAGACATAATTCGGAGCATGAAGCAAATGTATTGGAAGAGACTGGTAAACTGGTCGCAAGCAATGTTTCCCCAGTCGGCTACAAAGTGAACGGAAATCTTTGAAGCCTGACCATAAACCCATCAGTAAACGATTAGTAGGGTCTTCCCATCCCTCAAATACAATGCGTGGTCCTTTCTTTAGCTCCACCAAAGCAAAGCGTTGTTGCAATGTCATTTCTGTTGTTACTTTGGTTTCAATACGTTTTAGCAGCTGTGACAGTTAAGCTTATATCTTACTTCTTTAGAGAAGTTATATAGTGTTTTACTTAGTGCAGTTTTGTATGTTTAGCAGTGTTTAATAGTTATTAGCATTTAATAGTTTAATTAAACGAACCAAGTTGCTGACCCTCCGGCCGCACCAACAAATGACTCTGCCAAGTACCAGTAGTGCCAAGACCACGAAGAAAGGGGGCTACAAAAGCTTTGAATAAGCAAAGCCAGATTTTTGTGTGTAATGTTCACGAACATGTAGAAAAGAACCCTTTACGGGGAAAATGTTTGCTATTGTTTTGAATTTCTCAAAAACAGCTATTAACGGGTTTTAGTAAAATACCGCATGTTTAAGATATTTGCATAAAAAATAAAATTTGTATCTTGAATTTTATGTTCTGGGAATAACTTGTAAATTCTTCCTCGTTCTCAACTTTTTGTATAACTGGTACACCGTAAGAGATAGGCAAAATCTTACTGTGCGTAAAATGCAGTCTCAGTAAAGGACACATTTTAGGTCAAATTATGTTAATCATTTCCGGGAAAATCTTTGTTATTGGTTTGAATTTTGAAATACAAGTTGAAAGTCATGCTAAGAGCATGGAATTTCAAAGTCATCATCTAGTTTTTAAAAATCTGACTATCGCTTTGGCCTATGAATCCTTATATTTACAATGAAATGTGCAATGAAATTTTATCTCGTTTAAGAAGAAGTAGATAGAAGAATAAGCTTTTGTAAAAGTAATTTGTAGAAGAGTAAATAGAGATAATCATGTGAATATAACACATAAGATTTCTGTTTTATTTTCTTTCTTTTGCCTTCCGTATTTTTACTTATCCTGTATTTTATAATAAAGCTATTCATTTAAGTAAACAGAAGCTGTCATGTTTATTAATCTTACATCTTAAACAATACACCTCTTCTTATATTAGCTTTATATTAATAAACACATTGTTGTGAAGCAAATTTATCATGTTTTCAAAGCTATGTAAAAAAGGCACCTATCTTCCAAGAGTAATACAAAGACCTGCGTTTGCTTTACATTTTTCACCTGCTTCTTCTTCTTTTTTAATTTTACATATTTACTGTTTTTGTTTACAGCTTCTGGAACTTGGTTTTTCTAACATTCTGTGGTTGCAGGACAAACAAAATAAAAAATACTTTCACCATAGCTCCACGCACATAATAATTACAGTAAGCAAAACTGCAAACATGCAACCCTTATTTATAAAAATTAACTTTTAGGTTAAATAGCATAATCAAAAATGAGGCGTTGTTTTGGGAGTAAGAGTTCTTTTCAAAATAAATTCATATTTATGTATTATAATTATTTAATGATAGTCCAACAATGTATTGTTCATTCAGAACATGTTTCTAAGATTCTCTCGGATATATTAACATGCATTTCCATTCTTGTAGCGTAGTATATTAGTTCAGGTCATCCTCAGTTATATTTTAAAGCGTTTGTAACATAAATATAATCATTATGCGATGCATAGTTGTTTACTGCATTTGTGTATAAAGCAAGCAGACAAATTGCATGATTGTATTCTGTACATATGGAAATCAGCTATAAAGTTTTGCTTTTAAATACTATTTTTAACTGTGGCAACAACACGCATGTGCACATGGATGTCACTAATATGTTTATGATGGTTGTGGTTAGGGAGGGTAGGGAACAAGTGTTTGGCTACTGCACAAAGGCCGCCACTTGGGGATCCTTAGACTGCGACGACCATACAGAGAAGGTTGGCTGTATTGAAATCAGCAACAAGAGAAATCACCGTCTTAGATGTCATGTATTTCATTAGAAATGCCTGGGATTCTGTGATGCAAGATGCCACTAGGAACTGCTTTAATAAAGCTGGCTTTTGTCAGGTTCTTGGTGATGACATCACACTGGAAGATGAGTTGTCCAAGAGTGAAGAATGGCGTCAAATAGCAGATGGCACTGACGTGTCTTTTGATGATGATGATGAGATGGGGTTTAAGGGCGCTAAACATTTAGGGTCATCAGCGCCAAGTGTCTTATGAAACATCTGTAAACATTGACAATGAAATTCTAGTGTGTGAAACAGCGATGATAGATGAAATACTTGAAGAACAAATGAAAGAAGCATCAGTGGGAGATGTAAGTGATGAGCCAATTCCTACTGTCAGAAGTGATGGAGGCAATGGACGTAATGAAGCAATATGTGTATAGTTTTAAGTTGATGACAATGTAATGACTTTACTAAACAAGATGGACAGTAAAATTTTGCATTAAAACCAACAAAGCAATCAACCATTCATATGTATTTCAAACCAGTGCACACAGTGTGCATATTTCACATCTGTTTGGGAGGCAAGATGTATTATTAGATTTTATTACATAATTACGTTCTTAAATTGCAGATTTTGTATTTTTGTTAACACATTTCCCCATGTATGACATTCAAATCCTTGGGTCCCTGCAAAAATGCACTAACGAGATTCTACTGTAATTTGTATGGTCCATTCTCAAGATTTATAGTTAACTGTGGTAATCTATTGTATAATTTTTAACTTACAATTAAAGTTATTTTGAATGGTTGAAAAATTACATGAGTGAAGCTATGATGATTACTCATTCAGGTCATCACAGTTCAATTTAAATCCATACTAATTTTTTGTTCACTCACCTTTTAGCTGCTCTGCAATGGGATCATTCACATCTATGACAATTATCTTCCAATCTGTTTCTCCTGCAAAAAACACATGAAAACATTTATGTACGATCTCTGTAACAATCAGTATTCTGCATTTAATGATAGAGGAAGGGTGTGCATTGGTCTGTCTTAAAACCCAAACTTAATTTCAGAAAAAAACGCTTTAGCCCATTGAAAGACTGCTAAATTTTAATTGTTTTCCACAGTACAACAGTAACACTTTCACATTTATATGAACAACTGAACATCACAAAAGCATATGGAGGAGACACCAAAGATCACGTAAATTCAATATTTACTCAAATCAAATGCACGTTTTATTCAGACAAATTTAATTGGTGTACACTTTAGAATTTAAGGCAGAATAGACCCATATGCAAACTTGAAAATATCTCCACAAACAACTTGCTGGGAACAGAACAGTGAAGTGTAATAAGACTTAAAAATTATATAAACTGCAACAGAGATGGTGCTGCATAGAGCAACATTTGTTTCTGGTAAATGATAACATTTAAGTCCATAACTTTAACCTGTTGTAATGTAGTAAAATTAACTTTTGTATGTCATAGAAATGGCAATTCCATAATGATAAGATCTTTTCTTATATAGTGTGTTCGTAGATCAGTCGGACCATTCAGCAGCACTCTGGAATGGGCGAGGATTGGCGCGCCTTCCACCACAGTTACACAAACGACCGGCAAGTCATGGGTAGGGAACACTAACTGCTGTACTAACTTACACACCTCGCAATTCATGCATAGTATTTGCAGCAGCATATGCTATAGCTGAATCCTGCTGAAATCAGCCACATAATCTTTTATTTCTTGTTAGTTGTGGAAAAAAATTATTTAAAATTAAATTTACATAAATGTGAATCAAATGTTGTGTCGAAAAATATGGGACCAACAATTCTACGTGCACTCACTGCGCAGTAAACCCCAACTTTTGCAGCTTGGTGAGGAACTTCATGAATAATATGGGGATTTTTGATAGCTCAGTAGAGTAGAAACGTGACCTTGATGATAAAACCACCTTTATCAGTGAAGAACATTAAAAGTCCGGTAGCTACAGTTCTACTCTGGCAACAGGTGCACCACTCCTCAACCAGTCCAATGTCGCCACAGAACAGTCCAGTCTATCTATGAATGCATGGTAGCATACAGCATGTATTTTTCCCAGTGAAGTTGTATGCAAAATTGTTAAACCTTATTCAGAGCATGTGCATTAACAAAGCATAAATAATAATCACAAGAAAAATGTTTTCACAGTTCCCTTCTTGTATTCCATCTTTGGTAACAAGTGACCTTTTAAACAAAGTATGTCTCAAAAAAATATTCTTAATAAAGCCAAAATCACTGTGTCTACCTAATTGCATTGGAAGTACGGTACACCAGCAAATATGTAATGGATTATTGGAAGCAACTTTTATAAACATGTGCTGCTGATGAAGCAATTCCAACGAAGGCAGCAGTGGCAAGTTTTTAGATCCCACTGATAAACAATGGGGTGTACCAATGGCTACTTCGATGATATCTCAACATTCATATACACTTGTGTTTTACAGTGAATTGAACAGTTCTGATAATTCAATAGATGATTTAGCTGATTGGCCAACATTATGCAATTCAAACTGCATATTTATATATAATTCAATTTGGTCCAAGATAAGGTTCTGGTGTAAATAAATCTATGTGCCTTTGCTGCAGCACAACTTTCACAGGAATGCAAATAGTTTGTTACTGCACTGCATGTATTATCACTAGGGACAAGATTTTAATGCAAATTCATATTTTTCTCTCCTGTCAGGAAGTGTGCTCACTTGGCATGTGAGTTAATTACTAAATATCCAACGATTTAAATAATATTTTATGTTGCATATAATGCATATTTTGCAATTTTGTTAATAAGCATAATATTTCAGCAGTTTGCCAATTATGCTGCATATGTGCTTGTTTTACATGTGTATTTTATAAATATATATTTATTTTATTCATTTTATTTTCATATTTGATTTACAAATATATTTCCAAATAATATGTGTCATTGAGTCAATCTTAAAACTTGGCAACACCAATTTATCTATTTACTTCCTTTCATGAGCTCACGATACACGTTCTGCAAAATAAATAAGTGAAGCTAGTAAGTGTGTTTAGGTTGACTCCACTTTCATCAAGTGTATTTTATTAATTGCTTCACTGTGAGATTCCACTACTTTTTGGATATGTAAGACATTTCTTAATTTCTTGCCTAATCACAGAATGACCATTAGTTACCCAGAACATTTGGCAAAGGAAACTAAGACAGTTAGCTTACAGCATGGAGTAGTTGTATATGCTCTTTTTTGGGTGAGTAGTCTTGCAATGTGTTGCTTAGGTGGCAGCATTAAAGGATGCTTTTGTGAGAACAATACCTCAGCAGCCTCTGGCCCACTGCCCTAAAGAGTTTGTTGCAATCTAGGAATGAGTTTAAAGTTAACAGCTTGTTGCGAGAGTGCACTGGTTTCTTTTGTTTTAACTCGCTGATTTCTTGGCTATAGTATGACTGCTGGGCATTGCAATGCAACAGTTTATATAAGACCTCAAAGAGATGTTTACTATATATTTTTCAATTGTTTCAAATGTTGATAGGAAATTTGTTTTAAGTGCGTATGTAATTAAGGAAGTTACTTAATTTATATGAAATTGTGATCATTACTTATAATGAAAATATTTGTATGTTAAATTGCATGTGTCTGAGGAAGAAGGGCAGGGGGTGAGGGGAGATGGAGAGGGAGAGAGATACTATAACTTTAAGCATTCAAAATTGTATAACCTACCTTAATAGTTACTGTCAGTGTGAAGAACTCCGTTCATTTGTTAACATATGAAGGAGAAAACAAAAGACAAATGAAAATACTAACATCTTTATAGGAATAAGCTCAGTTTGTTTTAAGAATTTTAATAATAATTTTTATAATGTTGACGCCGGCCATAAAAGCCAAGTATGTATCTATAGGAATAGTTATGTACTGTGACGGTATTCTTTGTTAAGTTTGTTAGCTCCACGTTGTGGTAGCCAATTTGCGATGGTATTAGTGTTAGTTTGAAAGAATGCTACTGTTTATCTGCCGCACGTATAAAAGACAATTTGTCGCGGTCACTTTGTGTTATCTTTTACTGAGCGCCTATTATTGTGTTTAATTTTTGGGTTCACTGTCCTCCGGCTAGCTATGATCTCTCGGTCAAGCAAATCTCTTAATCAGGTGTGTAAACGGAAAGGAGTTTTTATCCAAAGATAACACTGATGAAAGAATTTGTTTTACACTTTTTATTGTCTTAACACATTATTTACTTTCACCTATTAATCGTGACACTCGCCAAACTGAAACTGTTATAATAACTTCTTTACTGCACATTATTAATTCGCGTACTTCAACTTTTTATGTAATTAACTTTACGACACATGAGATTTTTCATAACTTTGCTACGCGTAACCTGCGAATCGATAAACTATGCTCTGTATTCACCATGACTGCTTTCGTTGAACTCAGCGACGTGTAATGCACAAATGTTTCCGATGGACTGGAGACGACGTGTAATGTACAAATATTTCCGATGGACTGGAGCCGACGTGTAATGTACAAATGTTTCCGATGGACTGGAGCCGACGTGTAATGTACAAATGTTTCCGATGGACTGGAGGGATCTACCTCTGACTTAGCCCTTTTTATACTCCTACACCCTGATATGCCTAAAGATTATAACCGAGCTGCTATTGGTTAATAAAACGCGCCAACATTAGCATCTATTTTTATATCCAATGAAAATTACGAAAACATATGCTCTAGGGAAAATGTTCCCGCAAATTCTAAGAAAAACGTGCCACTCTGACGTCATTTGCTCATCTCTAATAATGATAAACAGCTCACCCCCTCGCTACATTATTGCACGCTATTATTGTCAGTTTCAGTAAGGCCGTATAAACCCACTTCTCAACAATGCTTACAATCATCAAACATCTCAAATCAATGTCACACAATAATGCATATTCACACTACAATTACTCTTGACATTTACATAATTTGTGATACAAATTACTGCGTCAGTACAAGGAGAAAATGTTTATTCTATAGCTTGTTTTTCTGACTAACGATTAACACATACATATTTTGGACATCCTCACAGAAGAGAAGCATACATTTTTCCATATATGAGTAGTTTTAATAGGAATACTACATAAGAAGATGGCGTGCTTTATTTGTTGAAAATTTATATATTTATTGAAATTCATAAAATACAAAAAGAAATTAAAAGTGGTTTAATCATTAAGTTTTGCCCATCCTACCACGTAAACCCTGCAGTTGTAAGAACTCAATGCATTAGATGCTGAAATAAAAAACCGTTGCACATGGCACCCAACGTGGGACAAGAAGAGCATAGACAATTTAAAAAAACAAACTTTTTTTTACAAAAACTTGAAGAGCAGGATAGTTTTACGAATCCAGGAACTTCATAGCATCCAGACTACAGGAATTCCAGGTATGCCAAGGACTTCACGACTTCAGGGACTACAAGACCTTTAGGCAATGTGAGATCAAGAGTAACACAAGTAAAGCAAACAAAAAGTAGGGACAAAAACTCTAAATTACATATTTATGAAATTAAGAAATGGGAAGAACATGGGGTCATTAACAATGGGTAAAGAAAGTATAAGTGAAGATACCACAGAAAGAGGCAGATACAGAAAAAGTAGGAGTAGTAAAGGAAAGAGCACAAATGGGTGATGTAATGGGAGAAAATCTAGTAAGAAAAATTTGAGAGGAAATGGTGAAGAAAATGAGAGAATGTAGAAAGGAAACTAATAGGGAAGTGGTAGAATTAAGGCAGAAGATAGAACAAAGCTTAGGGCAGAAAACGGAATAAGGTAGAAAGGAATCTAAAAGAGAAATGGTAGAATTAGGGCAGAAAATAGAACAAAGCTTAGGACAGGAAACGGAAGAAGGTAGATAGGAAACTAAAAGAGAAACGGTAGAATTAGGGCAGAAAATACATGTAGGAAATAATTAGAATCAGATCTAGGAAAGAAAATAGAACTAAGTAGAGAGGAATGTAAGAGGAATATGAAGATAATGGAAAGTGATATAAAAATGCACAAAAGGAAGTAAGTGAAACTAAAAGCACACTTGAAAATAAGATAGAAACCTTAGGAAACAGAATGGGTAGTTTAGAGACTGAAATGAGAGAAAACAAAATGGTGTTAGAAGAAGAAATAAGGAAATACAAAAGTGAAATGACAAGCATGTAGAGCTAACCTAGAAAGCAAAATTCATAATGTAAGAATAGAAGTCACTTAGGAAGTAGAAAAATTAAAGGCAAGCTAGAGCAATTTTGAACCAAAACAGGTGGAAGAAATTAAGAATACATTAAGTAAAGAAATCGAAATAATGAGAAAGGAAGTAGTAAGTAGTGATATGTAATGTAGAATATAAGTACAGTGGAATCTCATTAGCACATTACTGATTAAGACGTTTTCCTATGTATTATGTTGAATTATAAAAGTTCCAGCACCAAATGTAATACATAACGTTTGTTTAGTACGTTTTCTTGGTCCCTTTTACTACATTCAAAGTTTGATGTCCTAATTCGCTGTTTTGCCAAATCCTTGGTCGGTCCAATGGGAGTTGGAGCTTAACAGTTCGAAGTCTGATGTCCTCATTCGCTACTTTGGTCAATACTTGGTCGAGGATGGAGACCAGCAGCCAATGGCATGCATATGTGTACATATTTGTAGGACACAATTTATTGGGCAGGATAGGGAATGCTTTAGCTTGGCATGGTAAACGCTAATATTTCTGCAGTTAAGTGTTGACCAAATATATGTAGAATTGTATTTTAACTTTTAGTTTTCAATGGAAAAAAAGAAAGTGTGACAAATAACCAACAGTGAAAAAACTGAAAATCCTTGAAGAAGTAGATTGCAATCCAAATATGAAACATGTGGATATAGCGAGGAAGTTAAACATTCTTTCATTAACCTTAAACACAATTGTTAGTAAACAAACTGATTGAAACTGCTTTTGAAGAAGGCAAAAATGCCAAAATAAATCTTTCCCCTTGGAAAGTAGATCGGAAGAGGATTGATTCTGATGCAGTAATTTGTATCACAAATTACTTAAATGTAAATAATGATTGTAATATGAATATGCATTTTTATGTGACATTGATTTCAGATGTTTATTAATTGTAATTATTATTGGGAAATAAGTTTATACGGCCTTACTGAAACTGTCAATAATAGCGCAATAATGCAGAGAGGGGGGGTGAGCTGTTTATCATTATTGGAAACGAGGAAGTTACGTAATGTTGGCGCGTTTTCGGTAGAAACTTCTGGAATGTGTTCTCCCTAAAGCATATGTATTCATAATTTTCATTGGATATTAAAATAGACGCTAATGTTGGCGCGTTTTATTAGCCAATTGCAGTTCAGTTATAATCTTTAGGCGTATCTGGATGAAGGCATATAAATAAGCCAAGTCAGAGGTAGATCGCGTGCAGTTCATCAAAAATCTGTGTACACTACACGTCGTCTTCAGTCAGTCAGTTCGTCGAAAGTATTAGTTCGTCATACATCGGATATAGATTCACAAGTTACGCGCAGCAGATCTAAAATATGGTAAAGTTAATTATACAAAACGTTGAAGTACGTTGATTAAAAGTGATCAGTAAGAAGTTATTATAACAGTTTCAGTTTGGCGAGTATCTAGATCAATATGTAAAAGTGATAGTGAACGTGTTCGACAATAAAAATTATAAAACAAATTTCTTCATCAGTGTTCTTTTTGGATAAAAGATTCCTTTCCGTTTACACAACCCTGATCAAGACACATGTTCGACCCAAGATAAGATAATAGCTAGCCGGAGGACAATAAACAAAACTTAAAATTCTTTCAAACACTGATACTAGGTACCACAAAATTGCTAACACTAGATTGAGCTACAAACCGAACAAATGAATGACGTCACAAGATGGCTTCAACACACGTGATGTAAACAAACATTATAAGTAATTCACTCGCAAATTGGCGCCCAACGTGGGGCATAGTGACCAGGAAAGGATCAGCATAACCAGGAAGGAGCAGAGTGACCAGGAAAGGAACCAGGATGTGGAACGAATGCAGCAGTGAAATGATCTACAAGACGCAGATTCCAGAAACAACAGGGACGACAGACTACGATCGTAATTCCGAGATTACAAGGCAACAGGGAAATTCAAACTACAGGACAACAAAACGACGAAGATTCATCGAAGCGACATACAAATCTAGGAGAGCGGGGCAGGAAGCTGGACATCAATGTAACAGCAACAGACAGCATCACAAAGGTCAGAGTATCGTAATTTTTTTTTTAGAAAACAAAATTGTAACCTTCAAATGTACTTAAGGAGTGGTAGGATAAAGAAAACAATGGCTACTAATAATACAGAAGAAATAATTATGGAGGGAGATAATGTAACAGTTAGCTGTAATTCAATACAGGTTATAGAAAATAGCTCAAACTTTTTAGAATTTGAGGGTGGAAATGTTAGTGCAGAAAGTCAGAATAGAATAGCAGGAAATGTTAATCTTGATACTAGTAATATTATGGAAATGCTGAAGAATATGGAAAAGAATAATAGGGAAATGAGGGAAGATCTTAGTAAGAAAATAGATCAAAACAGGGAAGATCTTAGTAAGAAAATAGATCAAAACAGGGAAGATATGCAAAAGAATAATAGGGAATTGAGGGAAGATATTGATAGGAGTTTAGAACAAAAACTAACTCAGAATAATGAGAAATTGAGTGAAGATATTATTAAGAGTGTAGAACAAAAAGTAGATCAGAGTTTTGAGGAATTGAGAGAAGCTATAAACGAAGATCATAGCAAATTAATGGAAAATATTGGTAGGAGGAATGAGAAATTAGAGCAAAAAGTAGATCAAAGTAGTGAAGAAATTGAAAAGAGAGTTATGAAGCTAGATAGTAGTATGCCAAAAATGAGAGATGAAAATGAGAAAGTAATAGCAAATGAGATAGGAGAAGTTTCAAAGAAAATGCTAGACATGAGCAGGGAAATAGCTAACAAAGAAAGTGAGGTTAATACTAAAAGTGAACATGTTGATGTAGAATGTACAGAGTTAGGTAGTAGAATGAGTATCATTTCAAGTCAGCTAAGAGAGATAAAAGAGGTTATGAATGTAGATGTGAATCAGGCGCAGGTTAATTTCAGAGGGGAGATATCAGAAATACAGAAGGAATCAGTAATGCAAAGAAATAAATTGTACGAAGAAGTTAAAGTTTTGACTGTAAATAATCAAAAGCTAATTTCTGAAATTAACAAGTACCAAGATGTTCAAATTGAAAACTCCAGTCCAGTACAGTTTGGTACAGATTTGTCAGAGTATTCTCAAGTTAAAGAGATAGTAGAAGAATTGAAAATGACAGTTGTTAAAAGATTTGTTGTACAAGAAACTTTAGATTGTTTTCAAATGTTATCATGTGATGAAATTTCAAATGAATACAAGAGGTTATTCATGAACAAAAATTTGAAGGTTAGGATACGGCTACGAGTAATGTTTAGCGACACAAAATTTGATCCAGGAGGGTAAATAGTAATGAGATGTAAAGTAAATGCTGGATAGTTAAAGATGACTTGCAGAGAAATGTATTGGAACGTAAGAGGGTTAACTAAATATATAGGTCATGAGAAAACAGAAATTTAATTCAAAAAAAAAAAAAAGGGAGAAATAAATATTTAAAAAAACAAATATATATATAACAATTTTTAGTAACTGCAACAGTATTTGAAAAGAAGGTAATAATTGAAACTTAATATGATATTAAAGTAAAAGTACGTAAATACAATTCCAAGAGTATTGTTAAAATAAAGTACAAAATAACAAAAATGGGTAAAAATAATTAAAACAAATACTTATGTAGCAAACAAAAAAATGTGAAACAGTGTCTAGATTTAAAAGATATAAAATATATTTGTGTAGAGGGTGAATATTTTTGGTAAATATGTTTAATAATAAAAAAAAAATTCTTGAATTGATAAATTTTTGTTAACAATATAAGAAAGTAAACCATTTTTTGTAACAGTAATTAAATAATTCATGGTACAGTATTTGCTATAAAAAAAAATTATTTTTTTTGTAATGTCAGATTAATGTCTAAACACATTAAACCCGAGCCAGTAAGTAGTGGCGAGATAAAAAAAAAAAAAAAAAAAAAAACTTATGTCGTGTGTTAAATGCGTGTGAAGTGTCAAGTGAAAGTGATAGCGTGTGTTCCAAGATTTAGGAGATTAAAAACCCAATTATAAAATTTTCAAACAAGTTGTAAATATTTATAATTATGTTTCTAGTGGGGCATATGATGCAGTAATTTGTATCACAAATTACTTAAATGTAAATAATGATTGTAATATGAATATGCATTTTTATGTGACATTGATTTCAGATGTTTATTAATTGTAATTATTATTGGGAAATAAGTTTATACGGCCTTACTGAAACTGTCAATAATAGCGCAATAATGCAGAGAGGGGGGGTGAGCTGTTTATCATTATTGGAAACGAGGAAGTTACGTAATGTTGGCGCGTTTTCGGTAGAAACTTCTGGAATGTGTTCTCCCTAAAGCATATGTATTCATAATTTTCATTGGATATTAAAATAGACGCTAATGTTGGCGCGTTTTATTAGCCAATTGCAGTTCAGTTATAATCTTTAGGCGTATCTGGATGAAGGCATATAAATAAGCCAAGTCAGAGGTAGATCGCGTGCAGTTCATCAAAAATCTGTGTACACTACACGTCGTCTTCAGTCAGTCAGTTCGTCGAAAGCATTAGTTCGTCATACATCGGATATAGATTCACAAGTTACGCGCAGCAGATCTAAAATATGGTAAAGTTAATTATACAAAAGGTTGAAGTACGTTGATTAAAAGTGATCAGTAAGAAGTTATTATAACAGTTTCAGTTTGGCGAGTATCTAGATCAATATGTAAAAGTGATAGTGAACGTGTTCGACAATAAAAATTATAAAACAAATTTCTTCATCAGTGTTCTTTTTGGATAAAAGATTCCTTTCCGTTTACACAACCCTGATCAAGACACATGTTCGACCCAAGATAAGATAATAGCTAGCCGGAGGACAATAAACAAAACTTAAAATTCTTTCAAGCACTGATACTAGGTACCACAAAATTGCTAACACTAGATTGAGCTACAAACCGAACAAATGAATGACGTCACAAGATGGCTTCAACACACGTGATGTAAACAAACATTATAAGTAATTCACTCACAATTCGAAATTTGTTGCATGGAAACACCTACTGTGTTCAAATCGTTATTGAATACGCCAAAAATACTATCTTCTACTGCACTCTTAAGACGATGCACACTCGTCATTTTGTTTTTTTAGCGAAAATTGTTAACACATGTGTAATAAAACAACACACAGCAAAGCCATTTTTATCACTTCCATAATTCACAATTTATTCTTCTCAAAAACATTCACTAACCTCAAAACCTGCTTAAATTATACAGAGAAACTAACATATGTTTAAAAGGTTCGCCAATGTAAATCCAAGTTGACCAAGATAAAGTTTGAACTATTTATTCTCGGACTTTGTGTATCCAAATCAATTTCAATGCATATTGAATTTAATATGGAAATGCGTAATTAGTTTTTATTACATAATTATGTTCTTAAATTGCAGATTTTGTATTTTCATTAAAACGTTTTCCCATGTAGGACTCCCTGCAAAAACGTACTAATGATATTCTACTATCCTTTGAAATCTAAATGGTGGCTGATGCAGTGCAATCTCAACAAAGTACAATAGAGAATATGAAGCAAAGTCAGATAGCAATAAGAAATGAATTGAAAGTAATATGTGAAGTAAGTGTTAATAAGTGTGACTCAATCTACCATCATGAAGAATACTTCACTGTTAATAGTGCTTCTGTTTTTAATCTTTAATATGTGAAGATTTACAGAAGGAGAAAGAAAACCTAAAAATATAAATAAGGTTATGGTTGCACTGCATATGCAAAGTGTAGATTTAAGATAATACTTCAAACACAAATAATGTAAATGATATATGGCTAAGTAATGCACATGCATGCACACAACTTTTGTTACACGAACAATGTATTACATGAAATCACTCCTCCCATGTTCAACAAAGATAAAATGATCATCCGAAGTTATTTGTTACAGAAATGGAAGAATACTTCAGGGTGAAGAGAATTCCAAACAAACTAAGAATGCTAATAGTGAAGAAAACACTTAAAAACAAAACACTGGATTGGTTAAGGTTAACACTGGCTGACCATGAGACACACACCTCATTTAGAAATTTATTTTTATGTAGATATTGGAGCCCAGCGAAACAAAATCAGACAAGGGTTGAGTTGGCAACAGGGAAATATGAACCATCCAAGGGATTATCACTAGTTGACTACTTTATGAAGACAGCTAACAAGAAGAAACTACTGAAATCAAACATTTCAGAAATAATAATGAGTATAATAAAGCATTTTCCAGACTCAAATAAGAACATGGCTAACTGTAGCAAAACCAGTAGATTTTGCAGATGTGATAGAACTCTTAAAAGCTTCCGAAACACAAAATGGGAAACAAACAGAAAACGGAAACAAGAATGGAACACACAACTAAATGCAAAATCAATGTGGATGCACAATGGCGAATACACATCACAGTGAAACAAAGAATCCACATCACTCAAACAAGGGAAAAGAGGCATGCCACCAATATTCTCAGGTCACAACAATGAAAGACAACAAAACACAAGAGAAAGATACAACACAATATCAAAGAATGAATCAAATAATAGGAATCTTATTTCAAAACTCCATAACAGACAGACAAACAAGCACAACCAAATAAATCACATACATTTTTGTACAGAATATTTAAATAATCAGAGGATAAACACAAGGGGCAGCATCCAAGAAGCAGAAGGTTATAGAAAAAAGCAGAGAAGCGAAGAAACAATACACAACGGTCTCCTAGAAATTGGCTTCCAGCAGTGGGAGAGAAAGTACTTCTAAAGAAACATAACATATATAAAGCATCTATGAAGAGAAATAGCAAAATGAAACTAATGTACACTGGACCTTTAATTGTAACAACAATTGGGGGACCATTCATATGAATTACAAAATTTAAACACAAAGCTAATTGAAAGATGCAATAAAAGCAAATTAAAATCATATAAGGAAGCAGATAAATATACAACCAAATGTAAAGAAAGAAAAATTAAGTGTATGAAAAATTAGTGTAACTATGGTAACATGGCAATGAAAACATAACTCCTTTCTAACTTACACACAAAACTTTATTGAATATTACTAATGTAAATAATTTTATTATAAACAAATATAAAGAAAACAATCATTTAACATTCTACATAGCTCATTAAGATAGAAAAGAAAGTAATTCTTTTTGGAGATTAAAACAACGTACTTCAGTTTTCCAAAAACACACAGTGGATGCTCCGAACATGTAAGTGCAGAAATAAATAAATAAATAAATCAGCAAGCCACAGTCTGAAAAATAGGACAAATAAAGTTGAGTAATAATCCCAAACAAATAAACAAGAACAAATACTGTGTTGCCTATAGCTTTTAGAAGTAGTGAGTATTTTTGGAGTGTTTTGCATTTTTTTTTGCAATAACAAAATTAAAGCATGTAATAAACAGTGATACTGTGATTATCTTGTTGTTTTAACCATGTTAAAAAAAACTGGAAATTACATATTATCTGTGTATTTCAATGATAGTGCATGAAATATATTTTTGTATTTTTTAGATTAATATTTTGTTTATTATATTTAAATAAATGCATGTGTTTATATAACAATCCTATGATTTACAGGAGCTTGAAAATTATTTTACAATTTCTTTGATATTGTACCACTGTATGACTCTTTGGGATCTTTATGCACAAATAATTTTTAAAAAATTATGTTGTATAGATTTTGTTTAAGAACATCACATTTCAGTGCCAAACAAATTTATTTGGCGACTGAATTGAAACAAATTTGAATATAAAAATACAGTTGGAGATGTAAAATTGCACATGCAAGAATGGTCAAGATCTCACACAGCCACCAATGCAGGCTATAATGTAAGATGGTTACATTTACAGCAGGTGACTTACATGCCTCCTTTTTCTTTTGTTTTTTCAGACTAACATCATCTTTCAGTTTAGAACGAGTTACTGACTGCACACCTGAAGTTACTATCGGAGAGGGCATGTATAATATAGATGAGGAAGGGATGTTCGTGCCTGTGGATGAGGCAGCTGCTTCAAGTAGCCCAAGCACCAGTGGCACCAGAAATAGTGTGAATGAGCCAGGAATAAAAAGGATGGCAGTTCATGACACAATAAGCAAGGCAGTGTCTAGTTTGACAACATTAATGGAGGCCAGATTTTCGCAGCCCAAAACTAGTGAGGCAGACGTAAACTTTATGAAATCTGTTGTGGCCGAAATGCAATTGCTCTCCAGAGAGAGAAAGATGGAATTCAAAAGAGACGTTTTGGACTTATTAAACACATCAATGAAAAATTAGTGAAGTTAGGTTAGGAAAAGTAGTTATAGTGGTTGTGTTTATTTTTAATTTAAATTGTGTAATTTATTTTCCCATTATATAGTTCAAAATGCAGCATTTCACTGCCATTATTTATTAAAAGATTTAATCCTGATTTCCTTTTATTGTGAGGGTGAAGTTTCAATGCTTTTTAACAATTCTTTGGGTGGCAGGAACAGGAACACAAGTAAAAAAAATAAAGTAGATGTACTGTTGTTTAAAGTAATCCTTTTGGTTTCATTTTAATTTATAGGTGTATTTTGCTGCCACCCACAGAATTACATTAATTAGGTTCAGCTAAAAATAGGTTAGGAGTAGGGGGTTTCAAAAATTTCCTGAGGATTTGGAATGGCTCTTTAAGGAGTGAACACACCTTAGCCAACCTTTTTTTTAGGAATGATAAATGTTTGCAATGTTTGCTCTAAAATTCTGTAGTATAGGATAGCGGTAGATTGAAAACTTCAAATATGCTACCCTCAATAAGAGTCAAGAGTATCTAGTTTATTCATTGGAAAAGTAAGATAAGTGTTCTTAGAATCTCAGGGCACACATGTTCTTGAGTGAGAAGTTACCTCTTCTTCCATCTAATTGTAACATCTAAATATACTTGGCATAACTTCCTTATGTGCCGTGGTACTTAAAATGTATTAAAAAATAATTCCTAAGCATTAGAAATGCCTTAGAAGTTGTTACAGAAGCAGATGTCTCCTCTAGACCTGGTGCCCACCTACCCACCCTTTTTAGATGCCTTACTTTTACAGCAGAATTATGCTGGAATGATAAATATTGCCATCTTATCACTACTGCACATGTGTAATGGAAACTATCAACTTAAATGAAAAACAAAATCCATGGTTAGCGATATTTTCCTTCTTATTATTCTTCATTTTTGCTTCCCACTCAAAGTAAAAAGCATATATAAAAAAACCTAACCAAAGGCTAACCTTCCATGAATTCATAAACCAAAACTTACATGATAAACATGGAACATTGTTAGCATGCTTTGGTATAACCACTGATTGGTAATTAACATAAGCTTATTAAAAAAATACTTAACCTAACTTTCTGTGAATTTATAAACCTAAGCTTATTTAAATAGTAAATCATTCACATTGTTAAGAAATCCATACACGCATTAGCTGTTCATGTGTTGGCAGCATTTAGTTTGTACATTTGGAAACCGCAAACAGCTAGAGCGAGACATAGTGATATCTACAGCAGAAGCAAGACACCCTTTTCCTGCGGCACATAGTAAGTTTACCCTATGCGTTAACTTCGGCTATTGTGCTTTTAGGTGGTCTTCATTTAAAAAGCTGAAAAAAAGCAAGGAATGGAGTAAATTACCTTAAGCGTGAATGTGATGTGTAGATGATCTCGCCAATACCTGGTGCCCATCTGCCCTCCCGTTTTAGGTGTTTTACTTTTATAGGAAAATTGCGATATGAACACAACAAACATAGCCATCTTCCCATAAATACACATACTGCCAACCTAAATAAGTGAAATAGGCAGTGTTGTTGATCATTTTGTATTGATTTTTGGAAGGAATTTCTGCCGACGTGAATCATTCAAGTTTTATACACTCAGATCCCTCGGCTATGCTTTGAGGCTGAGTATCTTACCGGTTTTGGCAGCATTAGTTATTCATATGTTGCCAGCATTGCGTTAGAGCTAGAGAATGACATCACTTCCATCGCTGTTGAAGACCACCTAAAAGCAACTTACCCTTAACTTCTTTATGTACTGCGGTACTTAAAATGTATTTGTGATTTTTTTTTAATACAAGAAATCTTTAATTCTGTAGGTTTGCTCAAAATGGGGAAAACAAAGAAAACAGGTGTTTCTTTTTCTTTTCTTTTCTTTTGCAAGCTTTATATGCTTTAACTTAAAAATTAACTAAAAATAATGCTAAATAAGTCATCAAGTAACACTTCCTTTCACTGAACTGAACTGCACTGCAAAAGGTGAACTATCTTGACTATGTATGGCAGCAATTGGAATGGAATGAAAAGGATAGTACTAAGGGAGGATAACAAAATATGTTTGAAACTAAATATAACTTAGGCTTTATTTTAATCAACAGGCTCTATTTTCCTTTATTCACCACTGAATTTTGCCAGGCAACACTCCCGACAGATAAAACTAAATAGTCTGCTAATTTGTCCCTCATCTCATAAAGCCTTTGGGGTGCTAAATTTGACCCCACACTCCCACCAGCACGTAAATTTGTATCATCTCTTGTAATTTCCCTCCATTCACCCTCCACTTCTTCTCCATTCTCTAGACACTGGTCCATCAGTGATGGTGGTGAATAAATCCTGGTGGCCTTAACCCTGAAGAAATTGTGCAAGCACAATGTTGCTTTAACGATAGCCTCGGTTGTCTTTATAGAGCAACACAGTGGCTGCCTATACACCCTCCGACTTGCTAGAATGCCAAAACTGTTCTCAATTGTGCATCTAGCCCTTGACAGTCTGTAATTGAAAATGTTCTTTTTTTCTCCCAAATATTTTCCTGGATAAGGTCGCATAATATATGGTTTAGTGGGAAAGCCTACTCACCCACAAAAAATGTGGCATTAAAACGTCACTGCCAGGAAGGTTTGCAGGGGGAGGCAACTGTACTTTGCCCTCTTCTAAAGCACGCCCCATCACACTTCTTTTAAAGATTCCAGAATCACTTTCTGAACCATAAGCACCTATGTCTGCCCAGATAAATTTATAATCGGTATCACAGCACACTAAAAGTACAACACTAAAATATTGTTTGTAATTGTAATACAGTAGAATCTCGTTAGTACGTTTTTGCAGGGACCTAAGGATTTGGACGTCATAGGCGGGAAAACGTGTTAACGAAAATGCAAAATCTGCAATTTAAGAACATAGGTAATAAAAATCTAATAATTACTACGTCTCCATGGGCAATTTAAATCAATTTTGAGTACAATTTCATACTGAATACGATCCGCGTTTCCATGTTAAATTCAATATGTTTAAATGGATTTGGATACACAAAGCCTGAGAATAAATAATTCAAGCTTTTATTTTGGTCAACTTGGATTTTTTAGGTTATGAATGTTTTTGAGAAAATAAATTGCGAATTGTGGAAGCGGCAATAGTGGTTTTGCTGTGTGTTTTATTACACACGTGATAACAATTTCTGCTAAAAAAGAAAAAATTATGAGCGTGCATCGTGTTACGAGTACAATAGACGATATTATCTTTGGAGTATACAAGACGATTTGAACACGGAGGTGTTTCCATGCAACAAATTTCGTTCCGGTCCTCTTCTGATCCTATTTTCCAAGAGAAAAGTTTTGTTTCAGTATTTTTCCCTTTTTTAAAAACAGTTTCAATCAATTTAGGTTTGCTAACAATCGTGTTTAAGGTTGACGGAGGAATGTTTAACTTCCGCACTATATCGACATGTTTTATATTTGGATTGTATTACATCAAGGATTTTCAGTTTTTCACTGTTGGCTATTTACCTACTACACTTTCTTTTTTTCATTGTAAATGAAAAGTTAAAATACAATCTACGGTTGTTTGGTCATCACTCAACATTAGAAACTATCGTTGGCGTTTACTGCGCCAAGGTAAAGCATTCTCTATCCCGCCCACAGAAATCGTGTCACACAAATATTTAAATGCATGTATGTGATTGGCTGCGATATCCACCCCGTGACCAAGGATTGACCAAAGTAGCAAATGAGGACGTCAAACTATGAACGTGTTAAACGCCTACATCCACTGTACCGATCAAGGATTGGCCAAAACAGCGAATGAGGACGTCAAACTTCAAACGTAGTAAGTGGGACCGGGAAAACGCACTAAGCAAACATTATTTATTATATTTGGTGATTTGGTACCGGGACTTTTATAATTCAACGTAATACACGGGAAAACGTGTTAATGAGGAACGTGCTAACGAGATTCCACTGTATAATGTTCCTGATTGACGAGAACACTGAAAATCCACATGCTTCCCATCAATTGCACCAAGTGTATTTGGAAAGTTCCACTTTGTTGCAAGGCCTTCACTTATTCCAAGCCATTCCTCCTGGGTTGGTGGCTTCATGTATATGCGGCACAACACTTCCCAGATTGCTTTGCAAGTTTGCAAAATAACTTTGGACACTGTAGACCTCCCTACACGAAATTCCCAGCTAAGGTTTTAGAATGAACCTCCATGGGCCAAATATTTTAATGTCATCACAAGACAAAGCTCTGGAGACAAAAACTCCCGGTGGTTCTGCCTCAACAGTTTGCTTTCAACATACACACCAGTTCAGTGAACAGCTGGATTGTTCATCCTTGTGTAGCGGAAGAACATCTCTGGATCCCCTTGCCTGATTTCCTCAAACAGGGTTATAAATGCTCCATATTCATTGCACCATTCATTTATGGGGCGAACCCACCATCTGGAACCTAAAATGAAAATTTAACAATTAGGCATATAAAATTGTATTTGCAGCAGAATGAATCATACAAGAACATTATCTAACAACAATACATATAATACCTCTAGTTGCTAATTAAGTTGAATTATATGCGTGAAATGTGCCTGCATGATTTAACTATGATGTTGGATGGTATTTGAATGTATCAGATTGTTTTCTTGTTGAGGGAAAAAATTGTAATGTGATTGGTGAAGGTATGTTGTATGCAGTGTTCAATATTCCACAACTCTGCTGGCTGTGGGATCTGATAAAGAAAGAAAGAAAATATAGCTGAAATGTGGTGGTGAAGGTTAATAAATTTAACTTAAAAAAATACTAACCTTCTGATAGGTTCATTCACTAGCTGAGCGCATAGTGCCAACAACATCAATCCGCACATTGCAAATATGAACTCCTCTTGTTTATCCATGTCTTATGACACGAAACTCACAAACTACAATTAACAAGAACTACAAACAATAATAACAATTATAAAAAATCTAAAACTAACAGCCAATAACGGTAGATATTAACGGAGAACAAAAGCAAATAATAAAGAATAACGAATAATTTTAATCAACAGTAGGACTGATGCTTGCTAGGACGATTTCTGTAAGGAATCGGAAATAGCAATGGCTGCGCCTTTAAAAAATCTTCACTTTATCAAAATTTGGCGTTGGCTAACCTGTGTTATGTTGGCTAAATTGGAGAACAGGTGAAAATTTTTCATTGGTCAATAAGAAACAAATGACATCCCAATGCACAATATCGACTTTCCACTATGCTATTGATATGCATTCCCGTTCTCGTTACGAATCAAAACTTTTAGTGCTCTCTTGCTTCCCGTTCTTGTTTCTGTTCTGGTTACCGTTACCGGGGGTTGTGAACCAGACTTTAAACAATTGACATTATAATTCGCATGATAGTTTATAATGGTTTTATTATTTTTATTCTGAAACATACTAGAATTCACTCTTACCCAGATGCTGCAGCAGGTAGGCAATGATTATAGTCTAAAAAACATTCACCACCCCACCCAGGTATTGAGTCTGGGATTTCTAGGTTAAGAAGCCCGAAAACTCGCCACCCAATCACAAAAGCGGTCCTAAATATACTTTCTGGAATAATGAAAATATTTTTTAAATATCAACAGCAACCTTTAATTAAAACTGTATGATTTATATTTCATCTCTTGAGTCTTCAAATAATTGTTCTGTCTGAAATTCTAATAATTTAATGAAAGCAACTCATAAAAGTGACATACCTTCATCAATGAGGGCTACACACCCTAAGACTTTCACCTGCAGCACTTCTCCTCTCTTTACAACTCTGTAACCAATCTCAAGAGCATCTATAGGATCATTATCACCTTTACAACCAGTAGACTCATCCAAAATCTCTGGATTCTCCCAAGTCTGAAATGAGCATTAACTAACATCAACAATGTTTTAAATTATTACCAGGGATTCCAATTTCTGATGAATAAAAATTTTAAACTGTGGTATAACTCTGGATTAATTTAGTCATTTTTTGAATAAAAAGCAAATTTGGCATTATTTTGAAGAACACACACACAACAAACACAGCTTTACAGCCCTCTTGGTGAAGTACATTAGAATTTCAGAAAACACAAGCATATGAATAAAAATCTGAAGAGTTGCATTCACATGACTTTCTCTATGTACTCTTCTACAAATTAGTCTTACAAAAACTTTCTTCCATCTACTTCTTGTTAATACAGATAAACTTCCATTACACATTTTGCAGTAAATATAAGAAAGATACAGTATGTTACAGTAATAGTCAAGATTTTTAAAAAGTGGATCTGCATGTGATGGCTTTGAAATTCCATGCCATCTGCATAACCATGAGAAAAAAATGAATAGTGATTTACCAATGGAAAAAGTATAAGTATAAATTCCAGGCAATAACAAACATGAATGCCACGAACAATTGACATAAATTGTGTCTTTAACAAGATATATGTCTTTTTGTCCAGCAAGTTTTTGTCTATCTGTTGCAGTTTACATGTTACACAATATTAATTTTGAATGAAGAGGATTTCACGGGCTATTCCCAGAAATTCAAGATACACATTTCATTTGTCATGTAAGTATGTAATAAAACTTATTAGAGCCATTTTAGAAAAAATAATACCTGTAAAGAATAGCTGCAGGGGGGGGGGGATTTTCTCGACAATTTTTGTGTTGCATCTTTGGAAGATACTGAACTTAAATACCAAGTATGGTTACTTTTAAATCCGAAGACATAGTGAAAAGATTAAATATAATATATAGAAGTGGTTGCAAATATACAATTTCACTAAAATAGGTTCAATACCTCAGAACTAGTTTTGAGGAATCACTTCCTCATTGTCAGCTGATTGCAACTGGTTGGCTTTCCTCTGATGGTTACAGATGTCTCTTTGTGCCTCTAATGGTGGTTCTACAAGTTTAGTGATCAAATTTTTGTCTATAGGGATGTCGAAATTCATTAACCTTGGACGAAATTTCAAAAGAAATATTTTCTTCCAAATGTTTAATTCTGTAGGCTTTTGTGCCTGCTTGATAAGTGATACTGTGTCCTCAATTTCATGTCCCTGTATCCAAAAATGTGCTGCAACTGCTGATTTTTCTTCTTCCCTGGATTTTGATGTCTTGAAAATATTCCTTAAGCCTCGTTTCTATGTTACACTTAGTTTGACCAATATAGATTTGTTCACAATCCTAGCAATCTATTCTATAAATTCCAGATTTTTTATGAGCTGGCATTTTTTGTTTTTGGTTTGCACTTATGAGGAATTTTATGCTAAATTTATTTTCGGGGATGAGTGCCACATTGCTATCATTGAAAATGTTCTTGAATTTGTTATGTGCCCATGGGTGAAATGTGACTTTTTTGTATGTCTGATTTTGTTTGTGTGGTTTGAGGGTTGTATTTTCTTTTATCATTTTTTGTTGCCTGAATTTTTTGATTAACCTATCCACCACATCTGTTTTGTAGCCATTTTTTCTAGCTGTTTTTAAGATTTCTTGGTATTCTCAATTATATTCCTTTTCATTGAGGGGGATGTTCACTAATCTATGGCTCAAACTGTTAAAAACTGCAACTTTGTGTGAAGGGGGATTGTAACTATTGTTTTTCTTACATAGTTATCCGTATAGGTGTTTTTTCTGTATATTCCAAAAGTTAATCTATTGTTCTTCTTCATGATTTTTAGGTCCAGGTATGGGAGCTGATTATCCAATTCAGTTTCCATGATAAATTTAATATTACTGTCTTGCAAATTCAATAATTTAAGAGCATCTTGTACATGTTTCTTGTTAACTATTGTGAATACGTCGTCGACATATCTGGCCCAAGTTTTAAATAACGAAGGAAAGGCTTTTACTACTCTTGTCTCAAGAGCACTCGTGAATAAATCAGCCAGAAAGGGCGACATTGGATTTCCCATGGCTAGGCCTGTGTGTTGTTCAAAATATTTTCCTTCAAAGCTGAAGAAGGTTTGCTCTATGCACAGTTTTGTCAGATTAATGAGTTCAATTTCTGTTGGGTATCTATTGATGGCAGTTAACCAATTTTTTAATACCTCTTGCTTGCCACACAAAAAATGTAGATCTTGTTAAAACAATTTATCTATACCAATATTACAAGGAGAGAAAATTTGTATTATGTATGTGTACATGTGTGTATATAGAATAATCTCAAAAATCACTCTTAACAACTTTGACAATTTTTTCACCATTGAACAACCCTATTCCTTCTGACAGACTCAGGCTATAAAACACTGTCTAATTTAAATTCATTAATTATTTAAAAACTAAAAAGGATTTAGAAAGCCTTCATTGAGAATACCATGAAATGGAAAATAGTAGCCTTATTCCACAGAGAATGCCTGTAAAAACAAATGCTGCTTACATTTTACTCCAAGCTATATACACAGATGGCCCTGATTTAACACTTGCACAAACACACGACGAGCTTAAAAGCAACAATTAGTCCTGTTTATAATAAGAATTGTATGCTATACTCATCATTTATCAAATACTGCACATGTGTATGTAATGAAACAGTGTCAAAACTCTGAATAACCTTTATTCTAGTTCTATACATGTATCCATTAAATTTCCTGGATCGCCAGAAGCTTCTAATAACCATCATTTAAGAAAGTTTTGCTTTATTTTCTTCGCACTTATGTTGTAATCAAGTTTATTAGCAGGCATGCTAAATAATTGTATAACATAAAAAAATTGCTAACACTATAAATCAGTGGACCAATATTTAATAATTAACAATTTAGAAGCTTATTGTTGATAGTCACAAATTATGTGTCTTTTTGAAAGAGGTTAACCTATGGCCTGGAGGTACGGAATCTTCATATTCACTATCTTATCCTGTATTTGATTGTATATGTTAAGGGTTGCCGCATTATGTTAAGATATGTAGCTTTTTATGTTATTTAACTATAGGACTAAAGAGCAGGTACAACGGTTTAAATTGCACCTACTGTAATTATCTAAAAAATTAATTGTACTGATCAATGAGTTTTTCATCGCCAAAGCGTACTTATCGGCTATGCAGCATTTCCACAACCTGGAAGACTGTTGGGGGGGGGGGGGCCTTAAGAAAGTAAGCTGTCCTTTTGCATGAATATCAGGGATTTTTCAAATATTTTAGGAATAGCTGGGGCTGCATTAAATTGCAACTATATGAGGTAAATAGGAGAATTCACCATAAAAAACCTCTTATAACACTGTACAATAACTGCATGAAGAACAAGGGGAGGTAAACGAAATTAATTAATTCAGCTAGCCAGCTACTGTCCATTCCAAACCAGAGTGCCTTTTACTGGAAACAAACTCTTTGTATTATCCGCGCAAAAGTAGTTCGCAATCCCCGCCCCTAATGGCGGCTTGTTCCCCTCTCACGTGCTTGTTGAACACTGATTAAATCTATAAAAATGCGCCCTGCATGAGAATCATAGTTCAAAATGCAACCTGAGGTAACAATCGATTTTATAAGTATGCAGCAATGAACATTTTACTTACATTAATCACAACCTTCGGGCAAAAGTGCAACAGCCAAATCCGAATCCTCCGAAGATGACTCAGCTGCCATATCGGAATCAGTACTACTCTCCAAAAAATGACAAGCTTATCCACAATTACACAGCACTGTCGCACACCAAACAAGTTCCCACATTTTATCCTCCTCTTCTATGTTCTATTACATCTTTATACTCCCTGCATGCTTTGGTTACACTTCTCACTGAAACGCCTGTAAAATCCGATATTAGTTTTGCAATATGCACTAATGCAAGTGTCGAGTATTTTTCTAATAGTGAGTTGAATATATGAAGAGCTGTTTCCCGCTTTTGTGTTTGAACAGTTTATTCGCACTACACACACCTTCCTCTACCATGTGAACTCAAATACCAACTGAGTAAATCACAAGATTTGACCTGAGCTGAGTATGTGTGTGTTAGCGCATTATGAATGACTGTTTGCTTATCATATATTCTGTGTTATGCAAAGTGTTTATTCGGTACTCAGATAGCACCTCTGGGAATTCATTGCTGCATTTCTTGTATATGTAAGAGAGTGGCAGTCACGCATACAGTTGGTATTAAGAAGCAAGATGCTCTCGGCGTTAGCGCAACAGCAGATGAAAATTATATTTTGTAATCTCTTAACAACTAGTATATATCCATTACCTTTAACAATGAGTTCTTATGATAACCGCAATAAAATGTGCAGTTCTATGCCTTTCCTGCCCTAATATTTCATGATACAATACATGTATTAAGGAACTATTTACGTTGGCGTAAGAGTGTGTTCTTGAGTTCGTGACAAGCAGAAGCACGTGCTTCTGTTTACATAAGAGGGAATTCTGGTTTGGAATGGACAGTAGTGTCAAGTAAACATTTTTGTGGCATTGAATAGTTCCAAGAGTTTCTTTATTACTGATTTGAACTGTCCAGGACTTTACACTTTTTTCAACTATTAAGTTACTATTCATTTTTTTCTCATGTTCATGCAAAGAAAACAAAATTTTAAAGCTATCACAATATTGCTTTAGGCTACAGCATTCCTCCTGTACCTGCAACAAAAAATCATTAATTCTGCAAATGTTTATCTTGATTGACATGAAGCAGATAGAAGAATAAGCTTTTGTAGAAAGAGTTTGTAGCAGACTGGGTACAGAAAAGTATGTGAATACATCACACTTTTATATATACTTGCATGAAAAGGTAAACTAAGTTCTAAGCTCTCCATTTAATATTAGGAATCTTCAAGAACAGGATATTTAAATATTAAGACCTAAGTAAGTATTACCTAGACTGGCAATACTGTATAGCTACAAAAAGTGAACCGTGGCACTGCAAATGCAATTTCTAGTCTGGTAAATGTTCATTCCCCTATCTGTCATTGCACATGCATACATTACTTAAACCTTTCTGCATAACTCTCATGTCATAAAGGAAAACACTGCATCATGGAATTATTTGTATGCATAAATGAAACTAATGGCATTTGTCAAATGAATGAACAGCAAAAACTATATTGGTTAAAAAACAGAAACAAATACATAAAAATGGTCCAGAGCAAGAATCTAAAATCAGTGTTTCAAATTTAAGTGTTACATCACCAGCGAGAAACTGTGCTTTGCACAGATTTTGAATTAGAAAAGAGCAACTTTAAATCACAGATTTGCCCGCAAATGAACCCACAACTATTCTGGCATGCATTAAGCTACAGAGTACTAATATTATCTCTGTGATGTGAAGCATAGTTTTTCATCATATAATCATCTCAATACACACACTATTACAGCAAAATAAACAAGAATCTCTCTTAGTCTCTACATAATATGTAAATGTTTAGCTTTTTGTTTGGTATGTACATGTTTCATGTTTTAATATTTTGTCAAAACTTTCTTACATATTATCACTGTAATTATAACACTTATCGAAGTAACATTTTACCTGAGGGATAGCGCCATAATTCCAGATGTACCCATGATGAGGAAAACAATTTGATACAAATCGTAGTTTTCCTTTCTTGACATCCTGCTTGATTGGATTTAATACCTCCTTCAAATTTATCTGTAAAAAATACAAATAGAGAGTTTCCAGTACTTATCTAAAATGGTATCAAACTGCATTTATTGAGCTTCAATCAATGATGGGCTTTCTGTATTAATATTACTACACCATATACTATCACATAAGTGGCGTTTCACAGAAATGGCTAAATATGATCAGTTTCACCATGTATAAACCTATATTTGTATTACCCCATGTAGAAAGGGCTTCAGTCATAACAAACTGATTAAAACCATTTAAAGAGTTTTGCCAAATTTTTGGACTAATAAAACATCTTTATAAACAGAGTGTTTTCGCAGGAAACATTAAAGTGAAGGAATAGTAACATTTGTTAACAATTACAAATTTAATTGTAGATACTAAACTTAGATATAAGTGTTGAAAAAGATAGCAAATTATCTGTTATGGAAATGCATTTATGGATACGAGTGAAGCATAATTAATTAGTTTTATTTATGGACGCTCTTTAACTACTGTGGTCCTTAGCGTCCCATCCTATATTGGGTGTGAAAGACAGGTAATTTTGTTCAGAGGCCTCTTTATCAGGCTTGAGGTTCTTTTACATGCCGTAAACCTACGATACGGGACCACCGGCTTTACTTCCCTTCCGAAGGAAGCCATGCTAAAGATTTTTATGCCCAATAAAATTAATAGCCCTCTGCATGGGTTTGAACTGACTTCGGGAACTAGAGGCTAGCATGGTAACCACTACATCGCAGAGGACAACCAATGAGTGAAGCACTTGACTGTATTACTTCAGATAATTTGGTTGAAAAATTATAAATTGTATAGTTATGGGTAAGAGTTTTAGCATTGGATTGGGTACTATCATGTATGTATAATAGAAAACAGTATATAAAAATCAAAGGAAAGAATGGTAATTATAAAACACAGTAAAATACGGAGTGCCACAGAGCTCAGTACTTGGCCTTCTGTTGCTTAAAATGTATATTAATAATATAACTGCCTCATGTAAAATACTAAAAAAAGAATGTATATGCGGATGACAGTGATATGCTGTTATGCATTTGAAATTACTGCAAACATTGTAATAAACAAGCTCACTATATTTTAAGCCATAATAATTTAAATATTGATAAAACTAAATGCATATATGCTTATAATCAGGGTTATTCTGTAACTTCGCTGTTAATAGGGCGACTACAATTATTTTGTTAAGCTTAAAGGACTGCTCATAACAAATAATTTGCTATTTGGCATTCTGTAACCTGTTTATTGTGATATTTGTTTTCCCACGGTTTGTTAGCCCATTGGAGTGACTAATCGAAAATTTGTGGGCCCTGTGATAGCGTTTTGCTTTCACACTGCCGCTAGCACTGGAATACAGACTACTGAGTACTTTTTGTTACTTTTCCTTGCCAAGATGGAGACAAAGTGTGCTGTGAAAACATTACATGAAACATAAAATATATGTATGTGGAATTTTAAAATTTGCATCCATTGCTTAGAATAGCAAGACTTACATCTGTTTGCAACCTCAAATAATTAAATTTTTTATGGGGAAAGCTTGCGAAGCTGTTGAATAGCTGTGGCACTGATGCTGTAAAATGAGTTTGATTTTAGGTTAGGAAAGACAAACAAAAGAATTAGCAAAGCAGTTTCATATTGTTCCAATGCAAGTTTCACTAATTCATAACAACCCGAATTATTGCTTAATTTTCTTTATGGTTTTTAGCTTGTAATTATACCTTTTAAAGATACAGTTGTCATGCAGCTTTTTCTGAAATTTTAATGTATACTATCAAGTAAAAATTTACCTTATTCTTTTATTCATGATTTGGCAATGTTCAACTTTAGTTAGTTCTGTGGACATGTTGCATCTTACTCTTTGAACGAAAATCATTATTGGTATCTGTTAATATCATATTATTTTAGGTATTAGTTAAGTGGAAGGTATAGTGAAAAGAAAGGTTATTTTCACTAGTTGTGCTATCTGGAGAAATGTTACAGCTACATGTATTTTATTTCAAAATACTTTTCAAATGCAAATTTATTAAGTATAAATTATCATTTTATAACCCAACTGACTTTCTTCTGTTATTTTCTTCCTCTTCCAGCAGCATCAATATAAATTCAATTTTTTATGGTTACGAGAAGCTGCTAAGTAGCTTTCTGCTAGCCAATTCTTTTAGCAGATTGGAAATTATCTTAAAATAATTCTGGGAATGAAAACGCATTGCTGTACCATCCTACAATTCTCAGTTCTTAATCTTAACCTCAAAATGAGGCAAATAAACACAAATATCACTATTTGAACCTAAGATTCTTAAAACAGTAACTACAGTAGACCCTCGTTTAACCGAATTCCAAGGGACCAAGAAATAGCCAATTCGGTTTAACAAAGTTTGAATTAATGAGGTTTTGTAAAAATAATCCTGTGTTATCTGAAATGGTAAACTACGACTGTTGAGTTAACTTTCTCTCCTGTTAGGCGTACCAACAAATGAGGGTATTCCACTTCTAAGAAAAGGTAAAAATAACTATTGTATACGGTATACGTGGCATTTGTTTAATTGAGAAAGTATACTGTCAAATGCTTGTCATAATTATTTTAAAACAGTACTATTTGGAACAATATTGTATTCATTGCATTAGCGAGTCATATAATGCAACAAATAATAACCTTAAGAAACACTTTAAATGTAGCATTTTTTTAACACTAAGTTTTAATCGGAACACATGTTTTAGTTAAAACTCTCATCCATTACATACTTTAGTTCTATAATTTGAAAAAATTATTAATTGTTGTTGGCGGACCGTTGGTCGTAATATTATGGTAGTCTCTGAAGATACCTCATCCAGGGCAGCCTGAAATGCCATGGAAACATCAGAAGTGGCAGCAAATCTCTCGAGAAAAAAAATTAGAGCTGTAACTTCAGCACAGGGTCGCGGTGTCGTATCTTCATGTTCCTCCTCAGAAGATTACAGTAAAGAATTATCATTCTCTTCAGTATCATCAGCAAATGACTGGTTCTTCAGCAGCACAGATGTTGTTTACCTACGTCCATTCTTCCACAATGGCGGTACAAGAGGGCACCAACCGGGAGTAAGCATGCAGAAGAGCATTATCAGAAAATTGAAATCGAGTTTTATTTATGGACGCTCTTTAACTACTATGGTTCTTAGCGTCCCATTCTATATTGGGCATGAAACACCGGTAATTTTGCTCAGAGGCCTCTTTATCAGGCTTGAGGTTTTTTTACGTGCCGTAAATCTACGACCGGGACCACCGGCTTTACTTCCCTTCCGAAGGAAGCCGTGCTAAGGATTTTTATGCCCAAAAAAATCCATCGCCCTCCACCGGATCTGAATCCGCGACCTTGGGAACTAGAGGCTAGCGTGGTACCACTAGTCCACGGAGGACGACTGCCTTTTCAGAATTCCAATTGTATCCACACTATAAGTTCAGATGTGGATCATCAGTTTCCTGTTCAGTTTCAGTGGCGTTATCAGCTGCTGTCCAGGCCTTCTTAAAACAGTTAGTTATGGTGTCTGTTGTAACTTCATCCCAACCAGCAGATATTTTGCAGATAGCTTGCAGTGCATTCCAATGTAGAACTGTTTCTCACAGTTCTATTGCACTGATGGCAGCCTTAACCAGTCAGCGTCTGTAATTAATGCTTCTTTGAGGCAATTATTCCTCGATCCAATGGTTGCAGATGCCTTGTAGTGTTAGCTAGTAAGAAGACAACTTCTATGTTCAGAAGTTCCAGGTCATCGAACTGATGTGCCGAGCAGTGGTCCAAAGTTAGCAAAATGTTCCTTTTTCTTGCAGCCATTTGTTGTTGAATCTTCAAGAGATTTTGTCATTCAAGCTTTATTGTTATTCTCGTACTGACTTGGCAGATTGAATAGGTTGACCTTTTTAAAACAACGTGGATTTTTGTATTTTCCAATCACTAATGGTTTGAGCTTCTCAGAACCATCTGAATTACAACAAAAGACCACCATCAGTCTCTCCTTGCAGTCTTTCTGCTCTTGGCACGTAGTGTTTTTTTTCAAGCATCAAGTTATAGAAAATGCTTACTTCACCCATATTAAACACATTTCTTGGATGATGATGAGAGAGCTTAGATTGAAACTCCTGCACCCACTCATTGGCATCTTCCTTGTTTACTCTATGTGCCTCCCCACAGAAACTGACAGCACTGATTTTATGCCTCTTCTGAAAATGCCATAGCCATCCCTCAGAAGGCACAAACCCAGAAATTCCTTCTTTCTTGGGGATTTCCCGAACCTTTTTTTGAAGCATGGAGCCGGACAGTGAAAAAGAAAATTTAAAAAAAATTATGTGAAAGGTGTAACAGAAAATATTGAAGTGCACGCACAACATACATATTCAGTTTAAAAAACGAATAACATATGGAATATGTAATGAGGGGACCAAACTTTAGTTCGTAGTACGAATTATCTGAAATTTGGTTTAAGCGGTAGATTTTTCCATGTAATTCGGCAGGGACTGAGGAGCTACTACAGATTAACTGAGTTTTTGTTTATCCGATTTCGAATTAGTGAGGGTTTACTGTATTAGTTTTTATTAAGATATGAGATTACACAAGATTTATTTTCCTATTAAAATTCATCTCTTAAAAGTTAGGTTGGGAGCATCATTTGCCAATGCTATCACACGGAACATAAGCTCAAGCATAATCGGTAACCTTTATGTTTTAAACTAAAACGAATAAATAAACATTTGATAATTAAAATGACTAACCTCTATTATGCTTTTCCTCTTACAGAAGCATTTAAAGCATCTATGCAGATCTGTTGTGTAACAAACGCATTAGCATCAGGGTCTCAGGGTTTGTTGCATTTAACAATCAAATCTTTATTCTTAACAAAATTTTGTTTTGCTATAAAGGTACAGAAAGTCAATCATTGGTTAGCGGCTTTTAATAATTTGTTGTTAAGCCTTAACAAACGTTACAGAATAGCCCTGAATATTAGAGTATCTGACTTTAAACTGGATGTAAATATTGATGGAAAAAGCTTACAGGAAGTAGAAACTATCAAACACCTTGGAACACTGTTACACAATAAGCCTAACTGGCAAACTCATATTGCGTAATAAATAGTATTACTTATTTGTTTCAATTCAATTGAGTTTTATTTATGGATGCTCTTTAACTGCTTTGGTCCTTAGCATCCCATTCTATTTTGGACGTGAAAGACTGGTAATTTTGCTCAGAGGCCTCTTTATCAGGCTTAAGGTTCTTTTACGTGCCATAAATCTACGACACAGGACCACCAGCTTTACTTCCCTTCCAAAGGAAGCCATGCTAAGGATTTTTATGCCAGAAAAAAAAAATCCATTGCCTTCCACCAGCTTTGAACCCGCGACCTCAGGAACTAGAGGCTAGCATGGTAACCACTACACCACGGAGGACTACTTATTTGTTGCCAAGATATCTGCCAACCTTTTGTAGCACTGATGTATTATTAAACATTTATCATGGTTTGTTTAAGAATTGTGCAAATTATTGTTTAACAATAGGGGAGCTTCTTCAATTGAAAGTATGAACTTTTCTTTGCTTTTGATGTCAATTCCATCCCATGCTCAGGAATGTATTGATGTTTGTGGCAAGCTCTTTCAACCATACAAAAACCACAACTATCAGAATGTGTTACATTATCTTTAATGCAATTCTGTAACTTAAGACAATTATTCATTATACATGAACCAATTTTACCCGGTTCTCTTGAAGCCATAGCTTCATACCACAAACATGGTAGCTTCGTCACTCCCCATATCATGAACTCCAAGACACTTGCAACTGTCTACAGTAGTAATCAGGATCATCCATATCACCATCAGAGCTATGCTTCTCTTAATTTACAGATCTAGAATCATCTAAATAGTCTTCACATGGTTCATCTGCTGCAAATTTACAGTTATAAAGTTCATCACTTAATATGCCCAAAATGTATTCAAATTATTTGATTTTTTCATGAACTTGTTTAAAAATAAAAAGTATATGTTATATGATAGCATATATACGCTGCCGTTTGTGAAAATTGCAACACCAAGAAGGAAACGCATGAATACAATGAATTTAATACCACAGGTTAGGTACATGACAAGTAGTAAATGATAAACTTTTCAAATCTATACATGACATTTGAGCCCTAATATTCAGTATTTGGTGTGGCCTTCATGCGCTGCAATTAGAGTTGCTATACGCTGTGGCATTGAATCAAAAAGACTCTGAATAAGTTCCGGAGGGATTTCCCTCCACGCAGTTTGTATTTGAGCCCACAATTCCGTGACACTGGTTACTGGAGGATCATGATGCACCAGGTGCTGACCAACCATATCCCAGACACGTTCGATGGGTGACATATCAGGCGAACATGCAGGCCAGGGAAACAATGGTACCCGTCGCTCTTCGCAGAAGGCTTGTACATTCCTCACAATATGTGGTCGGGCATTGTCGTGTTGAGATGTGGTTTGTGGAGATGCCTGAAGCAGGGGGAGTACCTCAGGTTCTACAACCACCATTAGGTACTTGTTGCTGTTGAAAGTGCCCTCAATTCATAGGAGGCGAGATCAGTTGTTGTAACCAATGGCACCCGAAACCATCACTGGTGTTTGTCCGCTATGTCGCTCAACAATGCATCCCCCCATGTTGCGCTCACCACGGTACCGCCGGACACGTATGCGGCCAACACTGTAGGACAAGTTGAAGCAGGACTCATCCGAAAAGATTACATTTTGCCACTCAGCACCCCAGTGATGGTGCTCACGTGCCCATTGCAGTCGGAGGAGCTTGTGGTTTCTGGACAATGGAAGCTGATGTAATGGCATGCATGCAACCAGTCCAACCTGCAGCAGACGGCAATGAACCATTGATGCAGAAAAGTTCACACCTGTTGCAGTGCTCCAGCGTTGAGCCAACTCTGTGGATGAAGCTGTATGGTCCATTATGGCCATGCAGACAAGATGACGGTCATCCCATGTTGTGGTCATGTTCCATGGTCCAGTACCCGCTCTTCACTGCATAAGACTTTCATCTATCCACTGCTTCCACACATGCATCACTGTCATAGCTGCATACCCTGTATGAGCCAAAATGTCACGGCATGACAAACCTGCTTCCAGAGATCGATCATTATGCCACGTTCGAACTCACTCACATGCCGATTTGGCTCCCTCTGACGTCGACGAGGCATACTTATACTTGGTTTATTGTTTCCATCTTGTTTGACAGCTCTGCACTGACTACACTGGGCGCAACACTGACCTTGTCGGAACAACACGAGAGGGCTCTGCTCGGCTAACATGTACCCCATCTCTCTGCAAACCTAATCACTTATTGCTTACACACTTTTCTACACTTCCACCAAGTTTGGAGCTATTCGGGAAATTTTTTCTTGGTGTTGCAATTTTCACAAATGGCAGTGACTTACTCTTTATCACTTCCAGAATTAGTAAAATCTACTACAGAATCTGCCATTTAACCATTTAAGCCAGTTGTTATACATAGTCCACTATAATACTAAACAAAATGCTCCTACTTCTTAGATGTACATAAGTATGGTAGCAGATGACAGGAAAGGCACCAAAAGTGGACATGGCCCATTTTTATACTCAAGGGCTCACATGCATGACAGTACTTAGATTTTAATCTGTTTCAGATTTAAACTCCTTTACAAGAGCATCCACCAACTTAATTTAAATTAAACCAAAATTTCAAGAACAAGTGTGTCAAATTTTTTGTACCTCCATTTTTGCATTTGTCCACCTTGGAATCTCAACCACCATATTGTAAATCTTTTTGCCAGGGTCAGCCAACATCGGGATGTCATGGAGAGGAGAAATGGCACCAGTTGCATTTTCTGAAAAACAAAAGAAGCTCTGAATTCCATACAGCAGTCTTGTATTTTCTTTTATTAATACACTTTTTCAAACAGCTGTTCGCATATTTTAGTACTAAAATTTACCGTTGTAACACCTCCCAAAGCATTCCAGCTTTGTTTTGTAAGCAGGTCACTAACAGTATACCTACAAATTCTACCAGATACATTAGGTTACATTTCACTTGGGTTTGCTCTCTAAATAAACAATTTCCTGAAAATTATGGTTTTTGATTGAGGATTGCAGTTATTTGTGTTCCCTCCAACTAATATTTTGAGCAATCTTGATACATTTTTAGTAAACCGTGGCACAAGCATGAAACAACCAAACATACTTCCTTAATTTCCTTGAAGATGTTCTCTCGATATTAAACTTTTTATTTTTTTTGGCAATATTTTTTTTATCCACTTCCTCCTCATGCTATCAAACATGGGAAGTTGAAATTCCTGCACACTCTGCCTTTTGCAGTTTTACTAGAGTCGTTAATAAAATGTATTTAATCCTCCAGCTATTGATATGTATATTTATTGTTGCAGACATACAATGTAATCATATTTAGTAGTTGAATTTTACCATTTAAATCTTCCTATCTCTACTTGCCTTTATACATTAATATTTGCTTAAGATTTAATTTGCACTGTATTAAACATAATTCTTTCAATGCAAGCAGCCATCTCACCTTCAGATGTTGACTGGTGTGGTCAACACTACCAACCATGACTAATTGATCACCAGTTCGCAGACACTGGTATGGTTGACCTTGATACTCCTTTTGAATAGCTAATAATAATTAATTTTATTTTCAAATAAATATTTCTATTAATACGTATAAATGAAGCTATTTACAGTGAAGCAAATACAAATATATTAATAATACAATAAATATTTGCAAGCATTCTTCACTTATCTTTCTAAATTATAAATTAAGTTCAACAGGACATGTTTCATAATCATTTCACTACATCTTCAGCTTAGTTTTTTTTGTTGGCTCATTGTTTATTTACATTGTTACGTTACTGCCTCTAAGTGACAGATTGTTCACTATAGTATTGTCATCTACTGAAAGCAAAAGAAATTTGTTGACATAATCAATCGGCAGTATTTAAAATTCATTGCGCGATCTTTATTCTTCAAAATAAATATTTTCTTCCACACCATTAAATCTATGGGTCCATTTAAATGTTTTAATAATTTAAGTTCAGGATTTATTTCATGATTAAATGACTAAAGATGATCTGCTACAGCTGATTTATTAATTTGTTTGTATTTAATATTTTTAAATGTTCCTTTACTCTAGTTTCCAATGTGAACCCAGCCACAATCTACACAGCTTAATTGATAATTGCCAGGTTTTTTATTTTTAGAAATCTTATCTGTTTTAGTTGTTTTTCACAGAAACCTATCAAACTTTTTATATTGCATTTATTTTGAAGAACTAACATTATACGTTCTCTAAAAAGTTTTGTAAACTTATTATTTGCCCAAGGATAAGTAAATTTTTAAAAATATAATCATCTTTATTCTTTTAAGAATGAAAACATCTTTAACAGCTTTCTGAAATTTAAATCTCTCAATCTTTTTATTTATAAAAGCAATATTAACACCATTAATTAAAGCAGCGTTGAACTGTGTTTATATTCTTAAGTAAATTCATCTTTATTAAAGGGTATATTTATCAACCTATAAATTAAACTATTAAAAACCATATATTTATGCGGAAAGGGCTTAAAACTCTTTATCTTTATGTGATTATCAGTATGAGTTGATTTTCAATAAATGCCAAAATTCAATTTATTATTACTATTTTTCATTATATTTAAATCCAGGAAAGGGAGATAACCATCATTTTTAATTTCTAATGTGAACTTTATAGCTTTATCCTGTAAATTTAAGTCAAAGTATCATTTACATGCTTATCAAGAATAGGAAAAATATTATCTATGTATCTATACCAAATTTTAAAAATTAAGGGGAATGCTTTAGTGACTTGTATTTCAAAATAGCTCATGAAAAGGTTGGCAACAAAAGGTGAAAGTGCACTATCCAACAATGTAAATAAATGAGTAAAAAAAAAAAAAAAAAAAAAAAAAAAAAAAAAAAAAAAAAAAAAAAAAAAAAACCCGAAGCTGAAGATGCAATCGAATGATTACAAAACATATCCTGTTGAATTTAATTTGTAATTTAAAAAGACAAGTGAATGATTGTTGCAAATATTTATTCTTTTATTAAAATATTTCTATTATTCACTATCATAAAAAAATAGTATGCAATACACACGCATTAAGCGCTTTGCAGAAACGTGAAAATATACATCTTAGTCTCTTATTTCAAACTGCTTCCTCATTCTGCAAACACATCACTTACACACTTGTTCGTAATATATTATTTAACTTCAACTTCATCGAAGGTTTGTTAACTTTTGACAGTGCTCAATGTCAAACAGAAATTACACATATAATCTATTTTTGAAATTGTCTTCACTGCTTAGCACTGTCTTAGAACAGCATGAAATATTAGTTCGTTTCTTTTTAGAAGGGTCCATGTGAGCATGTGTTTGCCAACTTTATGTTCACAACACACTGAATATTAAAAGATTTCAGGCAACCACAGCTTTCTGCTATAAAACCCAATATTAAAGAAATATGGGCTCAGTCATCTTGCAAATGCTTCAAGAAATTGTTTTCTTGTAATAAATTCAATTTCTTGTAACTACAACCTGTGTTATATAATTGAGATCGAAATACAGTGCATTCAATGTTATTTGTGTATTTTGTACATAAAGGTACAGCTTTTATAGCCGAAAAACTTTGCAAGTTTTAACAATACATACTTCTAAATTGGACTTTAAAATTGTTCAACTTCGATCTTGAATAAATTTACATTATTTTGATTACAGAATTTAGTAAGCATTGTATTAATATTCTGCAATGTTGCATTAGTCTATGAAAGTGTACAACTAAAGCTTCACAGTATTCTGTGGTCTATTTTTAAAATGTTCAAATTAAATACATAGAAGCACTGAACTGTTGTTGACAGCATTGCAATCTAAATGAAAACTAAATAGATATAACATTTTGATGTTAGATTTTAGTCTACAAAGAAATTGTTGATAATGGCATCAAAAAGTAACAGAAAATAAAAAAAAAAGGAAATAACTACAATTGCAAGGAATGAAACATGAATCTGCCTTAAAGAAAAAGATTAAATATAGCTACAGGCAAACCGAGTTTCTAAGCAAACCATTGTTTACTGGAATACACTTAAACAAATTTCTTAAATGTGTCAATGTTGTGGCATGCATTAGAGATGTAGAGAAATTCTTTGGCAATGACATTTTTTCTAATGTAGAAACTAAAAGGAAAACAAATTAAATGTATTAGTGTATGTAGAACATGATTTGAGTGCTCTAGACAAAAGCTGTTATCTAATTTACAAATTAATAAGAACTGTTGTAATGGTTTGTCCTATTGTTTACGACCAATACAAGCAGATGAATATGGTCCTGAGCATATTGGAAGTATGCATAACATTGGCAATGTTTAATTCATAGTAGGGTGACTTTTGCACCAGTAAACATTGAGCTTCTGAGGGTCTCCTACATCAATACTGATTCTATATGTTACTAGCATGTTGCACCTTAGAATACACAGATAAGTGACTACAGCACTATGTCTTCAAGTCCATATGAAGACATGTTGTACACCCAAGAGTTACAATCAATAAAACTGTACTCTTTCTCTGTTTGCTGCACATTACTTATTGCCTGCTTACATTCTGCTAGGTTCACATACATCACTGTAAATTGTTATATCAAACATAATTGATACTTGTACATAAAATTACACCACTGAAACTTTATTATGGGTACTACTGCACCTTAATGCAGTAATGTTAACATAATGTACACATGAAATAAGGTCTACAGACAAAACTGCTGTCACTACTAACTGTACAATTACTAAACTTCAGAAACGGGATGATTGGGTGATTTGGTTAGCACTATAAAAGGTAGGCCGGCAAAAAATACTAATTTACAAGACAAAAAAGGGGTAAATTGTCATACTTTTGCCCGCATTTGTGTCACTTTTGCCAGCATTACGTCTTCTTACTTATTTCATAACCTGGTTAATATCTGGTTAAGCTCAGTAAACTGCTGAATAACATGACATGACTTGCTGCATTTAAAGTTCGGTTACATAAAAAATTCCTTACAATATGGACTTCTTGCAAATTCTGTATTTTCAATCAGTTAATGGGTATCCTCAGGGTGCACTAATAAGAAACCAAGTATTAATCTGCACTCACTCCGCAGTTACACTATCTGAACCAATGTGCATATTCAAATTCATGAATCACTGACATAACATCACTTCCAGATGGCAAGTGCTACAGTACCATTCCCAAATTTTAAAAGGTTATGACATTCGATGGAGTACTTACTGAAATATATTCTGTAGTCCAGCGTATATGGCGATCCTCTTTCTTCTACTTGGTACATCGCGGTATATCTCGGACTAGTCCTGTAACCAAAATCACGTCCAGCAGCTTTACAACCAGTAATGGAGTGAGAGGCTTGAAAAAGTGGCGAACATTTGAACCTCAATGAAAACACGTGCTGCAGAATCCGCATCCTGCCATCTACTGGAAGATACTGTAGATTATTCAAATCGCAGCAAAGCTCAAGATCAGGGCTGTTTCACCAACATATGAATGGGTGACCTTGAAACATGATAAAGCCAAATTTATCTGAAAGATTCAAAAGATAAGAGAACTTGTAACATCAAAGAGGGACTTCCTGCTTTGTGACGTCGCTGGCGTTAACACTTATCTTTAAACCTTTTAAGAGTTAGACTTAGGTACGAGTTATCGTAAAAGATATGACATTTCCGGTTGTGCTTCATTAGCTTTGTACAGTCTTCGTTTTCGCTAATTTAATTTAATCGACTTTAGTAAGAAAATTAAAGTACTTCTATCCCTCCCCCAGAACACACGAGACTAATTAACATACGTAGTCCTTCCTGCCTCTCCGAGTGCTTCCGAAATTTTAGAATCTTTGATTATGCAGAACAGAAAATCAATTTCAAAGAAACGGCAAGTTTCTTTGGGTTTGTCTTAGATTTAATCAATCTGAGAAAGAAATGAAATTGAGTTTTATTTACGGACGGTTCTTAGCGTCCCATTCTATATTGGGCGTGAAAGACCGGAAATTTTGCTCAGAGGCCTCTTTATCAGGCTTGACGTTCTTTTACGTGCCGTGAATCTATGACACGGGACCACTGGCTTTACTTTCCTTCCGAAGGAAGCCGTGCTAAGGATTTTTACGCCCGAAAAAAATCCATCGTCGGATTTGAACCCGCGACCTCAGGAACTAGAGGCTAGTACGGTACCACTAGTCCACGGAGGACGACATCAATCTGAGGATGCAATGAAGATGACATAACTATGTCTAAACGGTTTAGACTTTTGATAATACACAGAATATACCTACATATTATAATTTATAGTGCAACTGATAGGGTTGATAGTACATGCAAATAAAGCAAAACAACCCCACTAAACACGGGTAGACCAATGCAAGATAATTTGGAATACTCGTATGTAGTTATAAACCTTCACTGAGTTCGTATAAAACATCTTCCTACTAGGTACAAAACTATTTGAATGATAGTTTTTTTGTGTAATTTTCCATCCAATGTGATTCACATTTCACCCATAGCTTACTTTAACGAGAAATTGCAGCACTACTTTGCTATATTTTACAATTGATGTACACTTTTACCCAAAGAAGTTTTCAAAATGTCATCCTTGCATCTGGAGGCAACACCAACACTGTGCTCGTATCTGCAGTGTGTTTTAAATTCTTTCGAACGGATTATTTCGGAACTGTTGGCAAGCATGCACAATTCTCTGCTCCAGTTCTTCAACGATGTTGATGGGGTTGCTATAGCTTTTAAGGTGACCCCAGAGCAACAATTTAAAGGATTTAGATTGGGTGATGTTTTAGGCCAAGGGTCCGCCTCGACCTCTCCATTTCTATGCGTTAGATATCGTCTCTCAGTACATATCGTCTTGTAGCAGCATCAGGCATGTACCAATCAACAATTACTCTGGCGTTGCACAAGAGGAAAATCCTCAAGGAATCCTGGAAGATGCTGCCGTAGCAACAGTACGTATCTCCGAACATTTAGTTTTCTTGGCTGAATGTGCGGCCCTGTTAAATGATTACCCTAAAACCCATAAACACACATTTAATGAGAAACGTTGCATATATGGTAGCTCGTGAACAACATGCGAGTTTACCGCGCATGAAAAATGCGAATTGTGGTACTTATGTAATTAAAAATACCATCACGTGTGAAATTCGCTTCATCTGCAAAAAATCTTGTGTTACATTCACATGACTTTCTCTACACTCTATCGCTTATTAGCTAATACTAGAAATTATTATTAGAAAGTTAATATTTCTACCTACTTCTTTTTAATCGAGATAAACCTTTCCGGAAATGCTGCATTACAAATTTTGTTACAGATATAATGGGAATAGCAATAGTCATACGTTTTAGAGCTGGACGCTACACGCTGGCCATAAAATTCCATACTCTTTCCATGATATCGCCAGAAACAACTGAAAATTGACAGGACTTTAAAAGAGTGGTATTGAACAATTCGAATTATTAATAACGGATATCTTCGCGAATGGCTGATGCCACAAGAAGTTATTTGAAATAAAGTGTGTGTTTCAAAGAGATCTACATTTTTTGTGTAGTACGTTTTGTCTATCGCTTAACGTTTTACCAGTTATGCAAGATTATAGAAAATTCCTTCCGAATTAAGAGGTATTCATAGGCTATTCCCAGAAATTTCAAGAAATACATTTTATGTCACATAAATATCTTTAATATATGGTATTTTAATCAAAATCGTTAGTCATTTTTTTTAGAAAATAAAAAATGTCGAAAATATTCCATGTAAATAGCAGTTTGGGGTGGGGGAATTCTCTTGAAAATCTTCTTGTCGCATATTTGGAAGGCGCTGAAGCTAAATACCAAGTTTAGTGTTTACCCGATTTTTCGTTTTTTAGTTATGCTGTTCACAAACACACACAAGCGCGCGGACCGTTTTCTAAAAGTTTTTTTTTCAAGGTGTCTTAAAAATGTATTTCCGGTGAAATCTTGGTACAGAAGTTTTGGGTGGAATGCAATACCTTCTCAACCTACTGTGTACGTAGTAGAGAAAGTAAAAATACCACTGCAAAACGAGGGTTGACTACAGTCTGTAGTTGCATCCACTAACGAAAGGTCCCTCTAGGACATGCCCGGATCACTGAGGCAGTGAACTTGTAGACAATAAACGTACAATGGTTTATGATGTAAAATTCTCCACACACTACTGTGGCTTAGTACAGGTACCTGTGTGGTCATTATCCTCATCAAAGTTCCTGGAGAGAATAATGTACTGCCTCCAACACCAAATCCCCAACCTCGAGATTCATTTTGTATTCTCTACTAATTATCTCCGTGATATTCGTTTTCTATTAGTTTTAATTTTCCAATATTTAATCATACATTTTTGCAGTGTTAAATCACCACTTGTGATGTCGTACAAGGAGTGTAATTTCATAGGTAGCATACATCAACCCGCTTTGACTATTGCTTCAGCCTCCTTGAGCCGTCAGCGAACTGTGTAATAAACGCATTTCTGCAAACGTTTCCCTCCATTAACATGATGTAGGGAGAAAAATAGGCTTTTGTAAGAGGGTATGCATGTTATACAAAACATATCGAGATGGTTTTACTATTTTAAAAAAGTGCCTTAAATGGGCGCTTAAGTTTTCACATTTCCTCTTAAAGACACTATTATACGCCTCTTCCTTCCCTAAGTTGCCATTTTTTGCCAAATTAACTAGAGGGTAAGTATGGTAGTTGTACCCAAATTATAATATAAAATTGTTAAGAATGCAATTTCCTTTAGAAGTTTTACGTAACTGTTTTAAAGCATATTTGAGTAACAAAATACTTTGCAGCATTACGAAGTAATAAGGTATATTACAAATAACTGAAAGCAAGTTCATCACATCTGTATCATATCATAGGATAACTGTCAAAAGAATAGGAAACAATGATTAGATTCAAAGGAACAGTTCAAAGTATATGGTTTTTTATAAGGAACGTTTTGAAGATAATTCCTGTGCTGTTGGTAAAATAATGTCTGATCTGAAGTCTCTAGTTCTCGCTCCCTCCTTTTTGTTTTTCTTGGAGGGGGGGAAGAATTATTTTACAACAGGATCATAGGTTTATTTTCAGTGCTGTTTACCACTTCCCTGATATTAAATTTTCTTATATTTATTTTAGTATATTGCAAGTGTTTAAATCTCGACGTCATCAAAGTGTTTCATTCGACAATTTGATTACTATTTATAGCCAAGATCTGTACTCCTATTGTTTGCTACAGAAGTTGCTTATCTGAGAAATTATCACATAATTATAAGTACCTAATTCATCTTCGCCTACTTACCGACAGGAACATTCCTGCATTACAGAATTCTGCTGTTCGTACACCATTACAAATAAACACTCCGATGGGCAACGCCTGTACTGAAGTCCTTCTGCGCTACAGCTCATAATAATTATGGCCGTTATAGAAGCAGTAACAAGTTAAAACTAAACAGGTTTCCGCTGTAAAATGAAGTTTGTAAGCAATACCTCCGTAACCTAACAATGCTAATTAAAAGCTCTTTGCGGTACTTAAACTATATATGAACATATTCACAACCAACTATTTTGTAACAATGAAATAATTATACAGTACTGCCAATAGGAAACTCCTACCAACTGTAGAACTGATATTAGCCACAAAGCAATAACAGAGGCGCCCTGAGTCCAAATAAAGCATTTTTGGAAACATGTGTGCGTATGTGTGTCTCTGTGAACAGCATAACCAAAAACCGAAAAGTCGGATAAACAACAAACCTAGTATTTAGGTTCAATATCTTCCAAAGATGCAACACGAAGATTTTCAACAAAATTCCCCACCTCAAACTAACCTTTACATGGAACATTTTTCGAAATCTTTATATTCTAAAAAATAGCTCCAACGATTTTAATTAAAATACTAAAGATATTTACATGACAAACCTAATGTATATATTGAATTTTCGGGGAATAGCATATGAAGTCCTCTTCTTTCGGAGGGAATTTTGTATAATCTTGTATAACTGGTAAATGTTAACCGATAGACGAAAAGGCACTACACAAAAAATGTAGATTGTTTAAAACACACAATTTATTTCAAATAAGTTTGTTTGTGGTAAAGGCCGTTTGTGAGATTTCCGTTATTAAAGGCTCGAATTGTTCACTTCTTAGTCATACTCGTCCCTTCAACATTCAATTGTTTCTCGCGATTGCGTGGAAACAGTATGGAATTAAAGATTTGACTGTCGCTGTTCTCTTTGTATCTGTAACGAAATGTGCAATCTAGCTGTTCTGCAAAGGTTTATTTGTTTCAAAATGAAGTAGATAGAAAAAAATTATGGTGTGATACATTCACATGACATTTTTACGCCCGAAAAAATCCATCGCCATCCGCCGGGCTTGAACTGGGGGCTGGCATGGTAGCTACTACACCACGGAGGACTTAGTTTCGATATTATGATGATGATGATGATGATGATGATGATGAAGACATGCGAATGGTCTCCCCGTAAAGAAATTAAAGCCGCTATCTTTCTTTGTAAAACTTCAATTGAAATAATCTGCATCATGAAAATTAATCAGTGACGAACATTTTTCCTTGAAGAGAGAGATGGGAGAGTGAAGTCTATGAAATGCCCTACAAAGTGTGAATTAACTTTTTGAAGATATCCCATGATATTACCGCATGTACGTGAAGTGCTATCCCTAGTTATATGCAAACACTTGTTTTCACTCGCTACACCTTGCTCTTCGCATGGCCTGTCACAGCAATCTACAAACACAGCGCTTTTGTTGCAATGCTCTTATGTCTTTAGTTCCTTCTCTACAGTTGCATGGTTACAACAGTGATGTGATTAAGTGATAAATGATTTTGAGAGAATCAAATTAAATAAAACATGGGCTAGGCAAAATTATGGCGCCTGGATCTTAAGCAGCGCTACAGACACAGAGTAGGGGGGGGACATGGTTCGCCCAAGAGAGTTGAAGAGGGTGAATACATGACCAAGTAGGTTACTCCTCCCAAGGGATTTTTCTAAGTTGTTGAACTATAGTAGATAACAAAGAGCGGAGTGAGTCACCAAAATGGTGATACATGGGAGAGATAAAGAAAATGAGGAGAGATGCTAGGCTAGACAGGGGTTGAATCTTAGAATTTGGTTTATATGGGAGAGATAGGAAATCAAGGCGAGATGCCGGACTAAATAGAGGTTGTAGGGCAGAGTATGCGTTTTATATGGGGAGACAGGGAATACGAGGAGAGATCTAGGCTAGGCAGGAGTAGAGCACTAGAAAATTCATTTATATGATAAGAGATAGGAAAACGAGGAGAGATGTTTGGAAAGACAGGATTTGAAATTATTTAGGAATGTTTTCCAGGAGAGATGGAATAGTTTGGGAGATATTCATAACACAGGTGTAGCTATAGATATTTCGGAAGACACTTAGAAGCCATTTTTGGGCACACGTTTAGCTTACTATGCAGATATTATGATGGTATTTTGATGCAGTGGAATCGGTAACTTGTATCCTTTTGCGGGGTTTAGGATAGCTTTAGACACTGAAACAGGTATTTTAGGGTGTAGGATGTAGGTTGGTGTAGGTATTTTGAAGGTATTTTAGCCACTGGAGTAGGAATTGTATAGCATTTAATATCCATTTATGAGCTTTTTAGGCACAGGTGCAGGTATTTTTTTTTATCGTTTTAGAGCATTTCAGCTATGGGCAGAGCTTTTAGGACATTCTGGTTCACTGACGTAGAGTTTGAGGTATTTCAAAGGCATTTTGGAAACTGAAGTAGGCATTTTCAGGATATTGCTATAGGTTTTTAAGATTTTTCAGAACGTTTTGAATGTATTTTACGTTGTTTTAAGGTATTTTTAACACATATGCAGGTATTTCCGAGGGTACTGGTAGGAGTATTTAAGGCTCTTTGAAGATATTTTAGGCTATGGCTGGGTATAGGTTTTTAGAGTATTCTGATGGGCTTTTCAAACATAAGCAGGTATTCTCATGGTATCAGCACAGGTTCCTAAAGTATACTGACAGGCTTTTACAAAGCAGGAGCAGATATTTTCAGGGTATTGGAGTAGGGTTTAGAGGTATTCTGAAGGGCCTTTAGAAATTAGTGTAGCAATTTCCATGTTATCGATTAAGGAGTTTAGGGTATTCTGAGACATTTTATGCTGTTTTAAAGTCTTTTGACCCTTTCACGTGTATTTATAGAGGGTTCTGATATTTAAGGCATTTAAGGCATTTTAACCTACGGAATGGGTAGGTCACAGGCTTTTAGAACATTCTGGTACATGGCCAGGAGAATTTCAGGTGCTTCAAAGGCATTTTGGAAATATGAGGAGGTATTTTCAGTTATTGGTATAAAATCTAAAGTTTTAAAAACATTTTCGAAGGTATTTTAGTCACTGGAGGAGCAATTGTAGAGCCTTTTTAGTGTCCATTTATGGGCTTTTAGCTAATCATACAGATATTTTCGATCGGTTTTGAAGTATTCTGATGGTTTTACAAAACAGGAGCATGCATTTTCATGGGCATTTGAGGCATTCGCTTATGCTTTATAGAGATTTTCTCTCCTATTATACATGGATTGTGATGTTCCACAACGATCTGTATCGTTTTATAGTTATATAGGCTCCTTTTATAGACTTCTGTACATTCTAATGCTAACATGTGATAAACTATCTGCAGCTAACGGTCTTTCTAACCCAACCTTAAGTTCCTTTAGGGATGTTATTGACTTTATTCAGCTTTTCTCGTTTTTTATGTGGTCACATTATTTGGCTAGACCTACTAGCTTTATCAGTTAATCGACGCTTCATTACATATAGATTGTAAGGGTAGGCTCCTCTCCTCTTTTATTCTGAGTTTCATAACGGCGCTAGGATTTGTTCCTAATGGCAGAGTTAACGTCTCCCTTTCCATCTTCTTATTCTTCTTTATTCATCAAGTGTCTGCTAGGTCTATATACAGCACTTGACTAAACTTCCATTTCTTTTTTAAACTGTAGAGTCACTGAGGGGATCAACAACTTGAGATTCAGCTTGCACTCACTTAAGCGCAGTTTGTAATACTGTAATGTCCATACGTATATGTTGTTATCCATCCTCTGCAATGACTCTTTTATCGTCGTAAGGAGTCAATGTGATTTTATTCACTTGCATGCTTTCGTGACAGGATCAAATTCATGGGCGTTCTCATTATTTTCTTGGTTTTAAGACAATCTGCGTAGCTGCCAAATGTGATGTGCTGCTTAATGGCACTACTTTTTATATCATAAAGCCATGGATATCTCGCGCATACAGATTGGGTCGTAGTCCGATAAAGTTTGCATGATTTTACCATTGGTTTCATATTTGAATTTTCCAAGCACCTTCTTGTTTAGAGCTGAATAGACTATGTGGTTCGTAGGGTGATCAGCTCAAGAAAACACACTTTGTCCTTGTATACATCTTTGATTGTCACTCGATGAATGATTGAGTCATTGTCCATATACATAAACTTCAGGTTTTCAGTTCCGTAATGCGGTTACAAAACATCATAATGATAGTGGTACATTAACGTCTTAGAGAATTCCAACACATTCATTCAAATGCACATATGTTTGTTGAACACGATCCGTTGGGAAGCCATATGCACAGCAGCAAGATTAGCGCCATATATTGTCCTATCGATAAACGTAGGTTTCAAGGATCTTCTTACTCGTAACCAGTCGTACATCCACATGATTATCCAGGTTCTTTATAGTTTTTCCAAACATAGCATTGTTGAGGAGTTTGTAGAGATCCTTCTCAAAACCATTCGCAGCCTGCTGTCGTAGCCTGTTGTTATATTCCACGTAAGGTTTTAACCACTGTGACTGTCGGAATTGTAGCACACAATGGATTTTTGTTACCTGTAGCCAATGACTAAGAGCTGGCTTCATAGTCATGTAATGTGCTACATACTTCCGAGGTCCACTGAGGAAGTATTAGCTTTTTTGTGGACGACTCCTTGGGCTTCGTACACTCAGGCAGGAAAGGTAGATCGTTGGTAAATCGTGAAGTTCAGAAGGATATTCGTTATCAACTTATAGAATATATTCATGTGGATCATCTTCTTTCATATACCTTACGTCGAAATCCTTAGGAGTAACCCACCGCAATTCCACATAATGGTGGGCGTGAAACATTGCCTAACCATATTAGTTATTGGCGTCCTCGTGTGTGATAAACTGTAATGGGCTCGCCGGATCAAATTCATTCATGTAGATGTTGTTTACTCCGGCGTACCGGTGGGAGGCGTGATATAAACCTCCTCTTATACCAGATACTACCATGGGAAGCTGATTATAATCCAGAAGCAGTGGAAGCTCAATTCCAATGTACAGAAGCATACCGTCCCATGTAAGACCTGAGAGGCAAAAAAATGGGCAGGATAAACTTTATGTGCTTTCAGGTTATGCTCCCTGATTGTCTCAAAGACATCAGCCAAGAGAAGAACATCTGAAGTTAAGTAGAGCTCGCTCTATTCAACCAGGTTTCTCACATTTAACAATCTCCTTACATTCCAGCATGGTTGTAGTCAGCATCACTTCTTCCGCATTAAGTATATTGTAGAAGGAGTCCTTAGGAGGCAGGCGGGTTTAGTTCAAGACATCCCATGAAGCGACGTTATCATAGGGAAATACTCCTTTACGAGTGATCGACTTCAACTTTTCTTCTCTGAAGTACTTCAGGGTTTCAGGATATGATATTTGATTTTTTACCAGCTTACCCAAGCTTGTACTCAGGAAACGAAAGCTATCTACAAACCGAAGCTGTATATATCCGACATACTTGGAGAACAAAATGTAGATTTCTTCAGTTACGAATTATTTACACTCGTTTACTTGTACATCCCAACTCCTTAACAATGATATGTGGGTCATGTCCGCTGAGGTTATGCATGAATACGGGAATATATTTAGGTGTTTTGCATGCTAAATTACGCTTTATGAAGACGTCCACGGTATTCGCCGCTGACGTGAAGTGGTCGCGCAATTTCAGTTCTCTTCTGTAAAGGTCTGTGCGTCTGCCTGTTAACAACATAACTCAAAAACGAAAAATCGGATAAATACCAAACTTGGTATTTGAGTTTAGCATCTTCCAAGTATGCGACACGTAGATTTTCAAGAAAATCCCTCACCCCAGACTATCCTTTACATGGAACATTTTTCGAAAAGTTTCATTTTATCAAAAACGCCTCTAACGATTTTGATCAAAATATCATATGTTTAAGATATTTTTCATGGAAAATGAAATGTGTATCTTGAATTTTCTGGGAGTGTCCCCAAAAGCCCTCTTCTTTTTAAATGATTTTCTCATAACTGGTAAACCGTAAGAGATAGACAAAATCTTACTGCACAAAAAATGTAGATGCGAAAACAATTCAGAACGAAGAGGACACTCCCAGAAAATTCAAGATACACATTTCATTTGCCATGAAAAATATCTTAAACATATGATATTTTAATCAAAATCGTTAGAGCCGTTTTTTAGAAAATAAAAAAATCTTCCATGTAAGGGGTAGTCTGGGGTATGGGACTTTCTTGAAAATCCTCGTGTCGCATCTTTGAAAGTTATTGAACCTAAATACCAAGTTTGGTATTTATCCGACTTTTCATTTTTTAGTTATACTGTTCTCAGACAACAACAACACACACACACAGACACACGGACCTTGTTCTAAAATGTTTTTATTCAGTGGGCCTCAAAACATGTATTTCTGTTGAAATCTCGATATTGAATTTTTGGTTGGAATACAACACTTCCTCCACTACGTAGTAGAGAAAGTAAAAATGCTTCTTTTTTGGATTTAGAACGCCTCAAAGCATGCATTCGGTGAAATCTCGGTATCGAATTTTTGGGGTGGAATGCAATACCTTTTCTACCTACTATGTACATGGTAGAGAAAGTAAAACGGACTGTAAATGCATTTTGATGATTAGCTAAGGGCAAGAGGAGTGGAATTAAGAGAGGAGCTCATTTCGTGTGAAAGCTGAAATTATGATATGTTTGCGAAGCTACCAGAACTACATATGCGAAGCGCTTGCATCGCAGTTCCGATGCCCTTTACTTTTATTGCAGTCGGGGTAGAACAACACCTCTTGTTTAGGGTTGGGTAGAACAAGACCCTCTGTAATATATTGGACCTTAATGCAATATCGATACGTAATAAATTGGCGCCGAAATCGGTTAGCTTGTAAACAAATGTACATTGCATGCAGCATTGCTTTTCCATAGTGAGGCATTTGTGCAAATTGAAAGGAAGTATAAACAGCTTGTGTCTTTATGTATGGAGTGTGTTTTGTAGTTGTGCTCCTGCATGTAAATCAACTATGGTGCTACAGACATCAGCATTTAGATCCTAAGCACAAAGTTTTGAGACAAAAATGGACAAGATTTATTCGTGACAGTTTTGTAATGACAGATAATTCATTGGAATGCATTAAACACTTTGAGGATAAGTTTATAATAAAAGAAGGTATGAGGTATTTATCCAGCGACCAACTAGATCTATTGTGGCTACACCCCCGGGAAGGTGAAGGTGTCGCAGGAGGTCGCAGGTCCGCAAGCAGACGGAATTAGAGAGACGCACGGAAGTTGCTATCATTTCCAGTTCGAAAACCCGCGTCGGCCAGTAGATACGAAGAGTATCGCGAGAGGGCAACGGAGCGGCCCGTGCATAAAGTTCTCTATATTCAAAGTACAGCAAAGGTCAGCGTGGCAGCCATGTTGGGCTGAAGTCTCGCCTCTCTTCCCATATACAAGTAATGGGACTGGTTGCAAGACCTTAGAAAAACCGAATTAAAACACAAAAAATCATACACACAAGGGCACCAATACGTTTGCTCACAACTTAGTATTTCCGGCATTAAAAATGTTTACTATACTTAGGTCTGCGTTAAGGTTATTTTCGCAAATTAATGTTGTAAAATAAATGATTCCTGCGTTGTAAGTATGCGACTTGCAATGACATCCATGTCATTACCCTGTTCACAGTTTAAATTGTAGGATAAAACCATAATTTAGAAATGCTTCGTGGTATTATGACTATTAACAAACTTTTATAAATTACAGAAGCGGTATGAAGAAAATACTCTATGACACTTTTGGTATTCGTAAGGACGCTAAGGACCATAGCAGTTAAAGAACGCCCATAAATAAAACTCAATTTAATTTTAATTTGTTGATTGTTTGGATTAATATTTTGAGTTATCTTTAAATTCCCTACACACGCACATAGTTTCATAGTTCCAGACTCTAGGAGGATTAGTAATAATCCTTGCTAAAGAAAAATTCCCACCCTCTAGACGGGAATCGAACCCGAGACCTTGGATTTGGAGGTTAGCATGCTAACCGACGGACCACACACATAGTCAGCATTTCAGTTTTTAACAGCGCTCATTTATATATAGCGATTGCAGAACGTATTCGTTTTAGCTTAGAAATTTTAGCAGCCAAATTAACGGAGAGAAAAATCTGACTTTTAGTGTTCAGAAAGAACAAGTGATATTGTTGTTTAGGTATTCTGGCATTTTTAGAATACTTCATTTATTGGTTTTATAATTTCATTTCGTTTTTTAACCTTTTCGTGCTTGGAATTTACAGAATTATTTTACACAGAGAAATGTTTGGTATTAATACTTGAAATAGTGATGAAAATGGATTTTGACCTGACGAAAAGGCAAAGTGCCGTAGTAAGAAATTATCGACATGTTAACTAAATTTCGTATTAACACCTCAGTTTTGATTTCATAAATTTACTTCTCTCTCATTTAAAACATATGTGGTTTACCTTGACAGTTATTATGCACAAATTCTTCTAATAAATGCATATAAAAGCCTCATGTACTTATCAAGTGAGTAACACTATTTGATTACAAGTTGTTTTGACAAGACAATTTTTAAGGCGCTAACTGACAAGTTAGATAAAGCAGTTGGTTTAACGGAACATGGAAGAGGATACTTAACCTTCAAATACATGCTAAAGGTCAAGTGCAGAGCTACGTATCGGCATCCCGGCTGTGCATCTGTCAGTATTCCTATTTCTACAGAATTATTTAACATGACATTAAAAATTTAATGCGATTTTGGAATATTCTAAGAATAGTTAATAGGATACTTATTAAAACAGCAAATGAAAAACTAGAGAAGTTACAATGTACCTAATGGTGATGAACCGATAAATTAGCAGTTTTTACTCAATACATCTGTGTCACTAAGAATTTTTAAACTGTTAAAAATCTTCTTAACACATATTGTTTATATTCATGTCTTCTTAAAGCTCATCAGCTGTCCATTAAACTCTGCAGCTAAGGCTTAAATAATTATGTTTTATCCACAATTGTTTCTCCAAGTATTGCACAGGGCATAATTTGTTATTTGACGTACACAGGCGAGCGAATGGAAATAAAAGGTATGCTGATTTCTACAGTTTTGCAATTTATTTGTAACAGGTCAAAGAAATAACGCTAAGAGATTCTGGGCTATAAGGTTTACCTATTTCGTTAACCACGTAAGCTTGTTTTACGAAGATAGCTGATATCGAAATGTTTTACTTGCGATTTTGTTCTTGCTCTGTATGTACAGAATCTATCTATATCCACAAATATGATAAAACTCTAACTGAAAATTTTCTAGTAATTTTACGTTCTGTATGCAAAATTGATACTAGCGATATAAATTGAGGTACATATAATGGTCTAAGTGCCATATCTTTGAATATTGTGTTTTTACAGGAGTAATAAAATTCCTGGCACTATAACATAAAATCAGGAGCATAGGCTAAACTTGTTTCTTTATCGACTGTATGGTGTTAAGTGTTCATAGATGGCAGAAGTGTCGGCACGAACATGGTCGCTAGATGGCAGGTTTAATGCTTATGAAGCGATTCTGCCATCTAGCGATTTTGGTGCCAAGAACTTGGTGTTTATTACGGAGCGAATGCGTTTATTACATTGCTTACTAATATAGATATCACAAGCTGGCGTAATCTCGTTCCTGATCGGGTCCGTTGACGTATTTGCATTATGCCGCTAGGATCGCTCCTTCACACCTTAAAGTCGGGAAAGCTACCTTTGCTGTGAGTGATTAATTACGAATTATAGCTCGCTGTGAAATTTAAAAATAAATCGAGAGTGTATTTGTGTTCTTCTACGATTACTAAGGTGTTAAGATAAAATACCTTTGCAAGTTCTGTGATGTATAATGGATCCAACACAGGCGTAGTTAGGGGGGGGGGCGTGGAACCCCTCCTTGCTAAGAAAATGTAAAAATGAATAGCAAAAATAGCTCCGTTAAAATAATAGCATTTTGCTAGGTTGGTGGGAACGACATAGTTCCTAATAATATAATTAGTAGCGCTATATTTACGCCGCTTGTCTTAGTATCGCCAATGGTGACAGCAACAGAAACTGTCTTAAAATGCCGTTGTTATAACCACGTTAGGGTATCGAGAGCATGTTCTCGTTCCAGTGCTAAATTTGAGTGATTTCCAAATGAGTGCAATATATTACAGTTTATAACATAACAAAAACGGTATTTTGTAGTGAAATAATATGGCCTGCAGCGGTAATATAAAACACCTACTCCACCGTGATCATTAATTTTCACGTCATAACATATTTGCCGCTTGGAATACGCAAAACATTCTATCATAATTTTAATTTCATTTGATGCATCTTACTCTGCGAATATAAAATCGATTTATTTATGTGTTTCAACTCAGGATTAATTAATATTTATCATTTGAATTGATACACATTGTTTAAAAATATATCCCTATACATAACGCTCCTTAATATTTTCTGGCTACTGGGACCCAACATTAAGTTGCATATTTGGAGGTTAAAGCAGTTTGTAAACATTGCTAATGAATTGTATGCAGAACACGAAACTTATGAAGAAATCAAGTTATATCGGTTTTATTTTAACGATATTAATCATATACGAAAATTCTGGAGTTAGTGATGGTCCCATATAAGCGACATTTAGATGTTAAAGCTTGTAAACTTTGTCCACAACTCCTAATTTTAACACCATATATAGCAGTAAAATATGCATGCTTTGAAAATAGTGTTGTGTACTCACTCAAGAATTAACATACATAATATCTATAGTAAGCAATGATACTTTTCCCACCTCTAGCGCACGACAATAATCGTAAATTTGATATGATGGAGGCCAATTCCAAAGGATGATTTGGAAGAGAAATAAAATGTAAATGTATTTCCCTTTAAATGTTTTGTTTTCTTTTATTTCCGCATCTTGAAGATTGAACTTTTTTTTTATGTGGTGGGACACCTTCAAATATTGGTGGCACAACTTTATGAACAACTTTGTAGATATGGTGATGCTGTAATAAGTTTGTTTGAAATGCCTACTACAGACCACAGGCTTTGGCTCTGATGTTCAAGGAGAAAGTAATTTTATGCAGTTATCGACTAAATGCAAATATTACACATTTCAGTTTACAGAGCTTAACACACATGCACGCTGCCAAAACTATTACTTAAGTGAAAGGTTTCGCATGTAGGGACATGTATGCCCATTGAAAACTCAAACTAATGCATTCATTTCCCGCCAGTTCCGTGATTTGCTATATACTTGAATCGGCATAGCAGGGAGAAAGCGAAAGTTATTTGGATATATGGATCTCCATATGTATATTTACATCATATTTTATTACAACGGAAGTGTCAACCACTTAATATTATATAGTTTGTATGTGCAACCCATAAAGGTCCATCTAAGTGCTATATAGGTCATGAACATTAAATGTATAAACAATATTTGAAATAAGGCGTCAAGACTTCATTGTCAATATAACTGTCAACTAGAAGTTTAGAGAGTAGTTGAGCGCTTCTGTCGGCGAAAATTGGAGTTGCGCAGTAACCTGTTTTATTATCACGCCGATGTGCCACCTTATTTATTTATTTATTTTCAATCATATAATACACAAAGTAAAATAGTGTTATTGTAGATTACATCAAAGTGTTAATTACAATAATACAGTAATAAGTAATAATACTAATAATAATACATACATACATACATACATACATACATACATACATACATACATACATACATACATACATACATACATACATACATACATACATACATACATACATACATACATACATACATACATACATACATACATACATACATACAAGGTAATAGTAGCCATCATAATTAGTACAATGCCAATGGTAAAAATAAGTTATGTACACAGAATACTTATTACTTATACAATTATAAATATTAACACACAAGAATAACAAGAGCTGTAGGATATAGATGCAACCAAGTTAGCATATTAAAGAATATTTATGCTGTGATTTAAAACCTCTCGTGAGTTATAAAAGCGATTATAATATCTATAAGCAATGGTTTATTATCATCTAAGTGCCCAGCGCCCCAAATGGCTATTTGATGAGTTGAGGCTATGAATCGGTTATTAATTGTTTTACATTTACATTTTAAATTTCTTTGGTTGCTTTAAAAGCTTGTGTTTGCTGGTATTATTGTTGCAATTTTAAATATTATGTACGAAAATAATGTTGATAATACTAGTAAACGACCTAGGAAGGAAAAGGAAGAGTATCGAATGAAAATAAGTTATTAAAGTAGGAAAACAGTTTGTGAGTAAAAACAATGTTGTAGCTACGTAACCATCCAAACAAATTTTTGAGCTGTAAAGTGTAAATGTAAATATTACGAGGGGACACCTAGCACTTCGACCCACACAGGGATATTTTGTGCGTACACCCCGGGAGGAACGGATGAGATGAAGGAACTGCAGGTGGCGCATGGGCTGCAGGACCGAACGACGCAGGCGACAAAATACGCGCAGAGGTTCCTAACAATTACAAGCTTGACACCCAGCCGGAGAGCGCTCAAGTAAGCCTTCCCAAGCCACCACAAGGTGACTCACAGGCGCGTCTCCAGCGAGATCGGGGTAGGCTCGACCCAGCAGTGGAGACTAGAGCGGCCTCCATCGCGGCCGAGAAGAGTTCCAACACGCAAGCCATCTGGGCCATCTGTCCGCAGTCGTCTGACACACAGCCCCGGAAGATGAAATGGGAGGGAATGAGGGAAGAGGAATTCGGGGGAGTCAGAGACCCTTCCCATCATTCGCCTAATGACCCGGGGAAACCGCCGAAAATACCCGTGGGTCAGGGAGGTCGGCCGCGGGAATCGAACCCACGATCTCCCGAATGCGGGCCACAGACGCAACCACCTGAGCCATTCCGCTCGGTTAAATGTAAATATGCTTCTATCCTACTCATATCGAAAACAGTTGTTTCATGATCTACATAAAATGGACCAAATAAGTAAAACATATAAGCAGGAGAAGGCATGGTACTTATAATTAGAGGTCTGCATTTCCGCGAAAACAACCGACCGTAACTCAGCTTATTACGGTCGGCCGTCGAAATGAATGTGCAGATGATTACATACATATCAGGCTCAGCTTCTTTATTCCCCTATTTCTCTGTCCGAAGCACCTCTCTTGGCCGAGAGCTCACAGTCGACTTGGATCCCGCGGTTACCCGCGGCTTCTCGGTAAACCGGCAGACCCTAGCTAGTCGGAGCAAAAATTAAATTAAATTGACTTTTTATTTATGGACGCTCTTGAACTGCTGTGGTCCTTAGCGTCCTATTCTATATTGTACGTGAAAGACCGGTAATTTTGCTCAGAGGCCTCTTTATCAGGCTTAAAGTTCTTTTACGTGCCGTAAATCTACGACACGGGACCACCGGCTTTACTTCCCTTCCGAAGGAAGCCATACTAAGGATTTTTACGCCCGAAAAAAATCCATCGCCCTCCGTCGTGTTTGGATCCGCGACCTCGGAAACTAGAGGCTAGCTGGTAACCATTACACCACGAAGGACGACTGGTTAGTTGGAGCAATGACGGTACTTGGACTGTATGGGTGAAGGAAGCAACCGTGATGACAGAACAACGGTTATCTTTACTCACTCAGTAGAAATGCGTAGCCTTATTTAGCTAGTCTCCATTGCTTTTTAAAGTTTTTTTTTGGATGCAGTAGGTTATTTAGGAGAGAGCTGGCGCAGTTTTTTGCGTTTATATGGGAAAGGATAGGGAAAACGAGGGTGGATGCGACGGTTCAAGGAGGAAAATGCGTTTATAGGGGCGAGATAGGGAATACGTGGAGAGGTGCTAGGCTAGACAGAGGCTGAGAGTAGAGTATGCGTTTATATATGTATGAGAGGTATAGGAGCAGCAGGAGCTAGACAGAGGTTGAGTAGAGTATGGGATTATATGAGAGAGGTAGGGAACAGGAGGAGAGGTGTTAGGCTAGCCAGAGGTTGAGGAGTAGAGTAAGGTTTATATGAGAGATATAGGAAAACGAGGAGGGGTGTTAGGCTAGACAGAGGTTGAGGAGTGGAGTATGGTTTATATGAGAAGTATAGGAAAACGAGGAGAGGTATTATGTTAGGAGAATTGAGTATGTGTTTATAAGAAGATACGAGAAAACGGAGAGATCCTGTTATAGGATAGGCAGGTGTTAAAGGTAGAATGTGTTTTATATGAGCGGTATAGGAAACCAAAGAGAGATGCTCAGCTAGACAGGGGACAGGAGAGGAATGCGCTTTATGAGAGGTAGGGGATACGGGGAGTGGTGATAGGCTAGACAGAGGTTGAGAGTATAGTATGCGTTTATATGTATGAGAAGTATAGGAACAGGAAAAGGGGTGTTAGGCTAGACAGAGGTCGAGGAGCAGAGTATGGTTTATATGAGAGTCATAGGAAAACGAGAGAGGTGTTAGGCTAGACAGAGCTAGAGGAGTAGAGTATGATTTATATGAGAAGTATAGGAACAGGAGGAGAGGTGTTAGGCTAGACAGATACTAAAGGAGTAGCAATATGGGTTTATATACAGGAGTGTTAGGTAATAGGAGGTGCTAGACTTGAAAGCGACTTTAGACGTGAACTTAGTGGAAAACTGTTTCATGTCAATGTTCTAGACACGCCCATCACGTAACCCATTCAGGGAAAAGGTGACCAGCAAAGGGAAAAATGTTACCAGCAAAGGGAAAAACGTGACCAGCAAAGGGAAAAGCGTGACCAGCAAAGGGAAAAACGTGACCAGCAAAGGTAAAAATGTTACCAGCAAAGGGAAAAACGTGACCAGCAAAGGGAAAAATGTGACCAGCAAAGGGAAAAAGGTGACCAGCAAATGGAAAAGGTGACCAGCAAAGGGAAAAACGTGACCAGCAAAGGGAAAAACGTGACCAGCAAAGGGAAAAACGTGACCAGCAAAGGGAAAAATGTTACCAGCAAAGGGAAAAACCTGACCAGCAAAGGGAAAAAGGTGATCAGCAAAGGGAAAAATGTGACCAGCAAAGGGAAAAAGGTGACCAGCAAAGGGAAAAACGTGACCAGCAAAGGGAAAAGGTGACCAGCAAAGGGAAAAACGTGACCAGAAAAGGGAAAAAGGTGACCAGAAAAGGGAAAAATGTGACCAGAAAAGGGAAAAAGGTGACCAGCAAAGGGAAAAAGGTGACAAGTAAAGGGAAAAAGGTAACCAGTAAAGGGAAAAAGGTGACCAGCAAAGGGAAAAACGTGACCAGCAAAGGGAAAAAGGTGACCAGCATAGGGAAAAATGTGACCAACAAAGGGAAAAAGGTGACCAGTAAAGGGAAAAATGTGACCAGTAAAGGGAAAAAGGTGACCAGCAAAGGGAAAAAGGTGACCACTAAAGGGAAAAATGTGACCAGTAAAGGGAAAAGGTGACCAGCAAAGGGAAAAACGTGACCAGCAAAGGGAAAAACGTGACCAGTAAAGGGAAAAATGTGACCAGTAAAGGGTAAAAGGTGACCAGTAAAGGGAAAAAGGTGAGCAGTAAAGGGAAAAACGTAACCAGCAAAGGGAAAAACGTGACCAACAAAGGGAAAAACGTGACCAGCAAAGGGAAAAATGTGGCCAGCAAAGGGAAAAGCTAACCCACTCACACTAACAGGTAAGTAATTCAGCTAGTATTGCAAGAGGCTGACTGCATCATAGCAGTGTATGATTTCACAGGTAATTCAGCTAGTATCTTAGGTATTTAGGATAATTCATTTAATATCACAGGAGGATAGATTCCAGGGGTTGGGTATAGCATAGTTTCGTATTTCACAGGTAATTCTGCTAGTATCGTAGGTTATTTAGCATAATTCAAGTATCATAGGTGTTTAGAGTAGTTAAGATAGCATTACAGGACGGGAGGGGGGTTCCAGGGGTCGGTTATAACGTAGTTTCGTATTTCACAGATAGTTCAGGTAACATCGTAAGTATGGGGGGTAATCAGCATAGTTTCACAGATACTCGTGATAGTTTCGATCAGAGATTTGTATCACAGCTATTTAAGATAAATGCAGGTGATTCAGATTGTATCAATGGTATTTGAGTCATTTTAACAGGTAATTGATCTAGTATCATTGATATTTAGGGCAAACCAGATAGTATCACAGGTGCTCATGCTAATTTAGAGCAGGAATTCGTATCAGAGCTAGTTAAGGTAATTTCACATGATTCGGCTAGTATCACAGGTATTTAAGTCATTTTAACAGGTAATTCAATTGGTATCACAGGTACTCATGGTAATATAGAGAGTAATTAGATCATAAACATTTCTCATCCGACGTTACAACAATTTATATACTTTTTTCTAAATCTTACAAACTTATTATATGTTAAACAGTTATTGTACGATGCGGAGAGGGATAAACTGCATATTGGTCCACAAATTGAAAAGCTTTCCGTCAACATACCTTTATTTAAGTTCGTTGTAGATGTCTCTCCCCTTTTATCTAGGCTTGAGACTAGCTCTAGGATTGCTCCTAATGGCAGGGTTACCACCTTCCCTTCCATCTTCTTCTTTCTTCATCAGGCGTCTGCTAGTTGCATACACAGCACACGGATAAACTTCATTTTTAAGACTGTAGACTCACGAGAAAATCTTCATCTTCGACTTACATTCTCTTAAGCACTGTTTGTAATGGCGTAATGTCCATACGCATAGGTAGTTATTCCATCCTCAGCAATAATTCTTTTATCATCAAAGGGATTCAATGTAATTTTATTCACTTGCACTGTGTTAACAGCATGCTTTCGTGATAGGATTAGATTCATGGGCGTTCTGATGATTTCACAGGTTTTAAGACAGTCTGTATAGCTGTCAAACGAAATGTACTGCTTAATATCGCTACGTTTTATACCTTTAATCTATTTTATCATTGAGCCTTGAATATCTAAGGCATACATCTTAGGACGTAGTCCAACAAAGCGTAGGATGATTTTGCTATTAGCCTCATCTTTAAATTTTCCCAATACCTTTTTGTTCTGAGTAGAGTAACATATATGGTTGGCAGGGTAATCAGCTGTATCGAGATGCTCAAGAAAACGTAGCTTGTCATGGTACACATCTTCAGTTGTTACACGATGAATGAATGAATGAATCAGTGTCCATATACATAAGCTTCAGGTTTTCAGCTCCATAATAAGGCAACAACACGTCGTAATGATAGTTATACATTAATGTCTTGGAGATGTCCAACACACTCATACCAATGTATATAGGCTTGTTGAACACAATCTGACGAGAGGCCATATGTACAGCAGCTAGATTAGCAGCATATATCGTCCTGTCGATAAACGTAGGCTTGGCGATCAGCTTCTCTAGAGTTTTTTCATTGGTCACCAGTCGTATATCCATACGGTTACGCAGGTTCTCCATAGTTTTTCCAAACATGGCATTGTTAAAGAGCTTGTAGAGATCCTTCTCGAAATCATTTGCAGCTTGTTGTCGTAGCCTGTTGTTAAATTCCACATAAGGTTACAACCACCGAGACTGTCGGAATTGTAGCACACGATGAATTTTTGTTAGTCGTAGTCCATGATTAAGAGCTTGCTTCAAAGCCATGTAATGCACTACATACTTCTTTCGAGGTCCAAGATGAGGTATCAGTTTCTTTGTAGATAATTCCAACGGTTTCATACACTCTGGCAGGAAAGGTAGATCGTTGTGTAGATCGTGAATTTCTGCAGGATACTCGATGTCGACTTCTAATATGCACCCATGAGGATCATCTTCTTGTAGTCTTTCTAAGTTGATTTCTTCAGGTAACACCCACTGAAATCCACCAAAAAAGGGCGTGACACATTGCCCACCCATATTTGTTATTAGCGTCCTCGTATGTGATAAATTGGGTTGGTCTCGACGGATCAAACTTATCCATATAAGTGTTATTAGCCTCAGCATACCGATGGGAAACTTGGCATAAACCTCCTCTTATACCTGATTCCAACATGAGTAGTTGATCATAATCTTGTAACAGCTCCAGCTTAATTCCAGTATACAGTAACATGGCGTCCCATGTAAGTCCTGGAGAAGTAAAATAATGGGCACGATCAACTTTGTGTGTTTTAAGGCTTTGTTGTCTGCACGTCTCAAAGACATCAGCTAGGAGTAGTACATCTGAGGTTAAGTAGAGATCGCTGTACTCTCCCAGGTTTCTCACATTAAACAGCTCCCATACATTTCTAGCATGATCGTAGTCAGTATCAGTAATTTCTTCTTCATTTCATCTATTGTAGAAGGAGTCCTTAGGAGGCAAGCAGGTCTCGTTCAGGGCATCCCATGACGTAACAAAATCATATGGAAATACGCCCTTACGAGTCATCAACTTCAATTTGTCTTCTTCAAAGTACTTTAGTGTTTCAGGATATGAGGTTAGATTTTTTACCAACTTATCCAAGCTTGTACTGAGGAATCGGAAGCTGTCCACAAATCGAAGCTTTATATCTCCTACATACTTGGTGAATGAGATATAGCTTTCTTCAGAGTTAGGAATTACCTCCACACGTTCACTTGTACAACCCAGCTCCTTAACAATGAAATGAGAGTCATATCCGCTAAGGTTATGCATGAAGACTGGTATATATTTAGGTGTTTTACAGGCTAAATTACATTCATTATGAAGACTTCCACGATATTCACCGCTGATGTGATCATGGTCGCGTACTTTATAGTTCTCTTCTGTAAAGGGTTTTCCACACAAGTAGCATGTCGTAGAAGACTCAAAATCCTTTTGCTGTTGATCCGTAAGTTTCAGAGGCTTAGCAGATTTGTATACGGCATCAATCATTTTTGCAAGAGATGTCAGGTACAGCATAAGCTTCTGAGCAGCATCAGCACCACGATACACATAGGGTTGTTTAGGAAGACCAGTTTCGAGATGTTCAACACTGGATGTAGGCTTCACGTAAACACAGAAGCTCATTGGTGTGTGCTCTTGATAAGGGGTTGTATAGGAAGTTTCAGGATTGGGTATACACGTGTGGCATGGAGTGAGAATACTCTCAAAATCCGCATAGTTGACATAAGGTACTTTCAGCATCCTCTCAACATTTTTAAACTGTACAATTGCTTTCTCCTTGGTAGGCATAACTACCCTTGCAACACCATGTTGAATACAGACGGCTGCATGTTCTTGTAGTTTTTCCTGTCCACTTCGCCCATATCGATCATCAAAATGTATAAAGCAGAGTTTACAAGTATAAACCCGTCCATTATGGTTAGTTTTCTGACGTCGAACGAGTTTCTCAAAATTCTTTATATATACGTAGTGATGTTTTCCACAATTGTCACTCAATAGTAGCAAATCACAGTGTTCGGGTAGTTCAATGTCCACAACCTTTATCGGATACACTTCATGCTTCTCATCTAGCCCAAAAACGTTAATAGACATCTTGTTAAGCTTCTCAAATTTAGGTATTTGAGAAAGTGTAGTAGGATAGGAAACACAGCTGAAGTCGTACTTATCTTGAAGCTGCTTGTATTTGCTCACACGCTGCGCATCCTTCTCGACGAATTTAGCTAATATAGAGTACATGAAACATTTCTCGTCGGTAAAGTTCTGAATGTTTATACATGCTTTCCTTGCTTCAACAGATGACGGTAGTGGTATGTAGCTACTTCCTCGTAACGGGTTGTACTTGTTGATACGAAGTCGAACTCCTTCCACAGCAAGGAAAGCCCAGCTGCTACCCTTAAGCTGAGACTCCTCCATTTCAGTCACCAATTTCTTGAATTTCACTTCCATCGTTGACTCCAGATCTGTTTCTAGGAAAACAGCTTGATTCCGTGTTTTAAATGTTTTGTCACAGGTTTCTCCAATACTGTTAACAAATCGACACTCAACCAGCAGATTAATTTTAACACTCTTATGAATGCTAAGCTCTTTATGCACAGCCTGGATTATGCGTTGTTTTGCTTCATGCAGATACATATTTAGGTCCTTAGGTGATTCACATCGTATAAAATACGATTTCAATCGTCCTTCGAATGAAGTTTCGTTTTCTTTCATATCACAGTCCTCCATTGTTGATAATAGCTGATGTTTAGTTGGCTCCAATCTTCTTTTCTTCTGAGGACTGCTCATTTCACATATATCTTCGTGTCGCTGGCCCTTATAACCATCATTGAAGGTCAAGCTACAATGTTTACATTTGAAGAGCTTCTTACAAGTCATCTCGTGTCTTCTCTTGTCATAACCTCGGAGGAACTTCTTCCCACATTTTCCGCAATCGTATCCAGTAGCGCTTGGAATAATATCCTTATACGCCGAGTTATTCATCATTATTCTTGATGTAATACCGTATTAATCCTTCAAAGGAAATGTAGACCTCTTCACCTTGATATCACTTAGAAAGCTGATTATTCTTGGAGAGAACACAATGTTAACACCTGAAGACTAATTAGCACAATGAAGTCCAATGTCCTAAATCACCATATTTATAGAGGGAGCACGAACGTTTTAGATCAATCATAAACTCGCTCCATAACTAGCTGTATATGTTTTCTCCACGCGTATTAACCTCACGCCCAGAGTCAGGATGTCTATGATGTCACACCCAGAGATAGGATGTCTGGCAGTATCAAACACGTTTAAACTCGTCTTGTAACTACATGTATATGCTGTCACACCAACAAGAGAAGTATTCCCACACGCTCATTCAGTCAGAGGTTCCATTCAAAGCCTACCACCACCCATTACTGCAAAGCTAGTACAATCTCTATTATCAAAATACTTAAAAGTAAAGGCTTAAAAGGTAACGAAGAAGATTTTCCTCCTTATTTACTTAAATGTGTGTATATACTACATTATTTCATGTTTTCATTCCCTTTTCAATTCTTCCTTTCCATCTTCTTCCAGAAAGACCATTACATTTCACTACAATCATGAGAAAAGCAATTTTTCCAGAGTTTCACAGATTCTAAGCTTCTAGAATCGAACCCGGTAATAGTTTTAATAAATGTATTTTTAGTAATTTAGCTCCCTCACATCAACATCTACCATTTAATCTTTACTCGAACCTGATAGGATTCATAGGCTTGAAGATATATGAAATCACACCTTCGGGATTCGATCTGAGTTTTTTAAAGTACTTTTTGTCATGATGACGATATTTAGGGACTAGGTAATCTGTTTACGCTTTACTTGACGTGTCTATATAAATTAGATTACGAGTTATTAAATTTGCAAGTAAATTTCATTAAATCGGTATTCGAACCTAGAACACCAGGAACAAAATAATTTATAATATTAGCTCGACATGTTAAACAAAGCTGTATGCAGTTACATCTTCGATCTAAGTGATATATTCTAGTGTACAGAGGAAAATTAAGGAAGTCATTAAAAGATGGAAATCGAACCAAGCACAACTGATTGGCAATTATATAAAGCATTAATCACTCAGTACAGAACCTATCAATCATGCTTTGGCCCCCTCCTCTACCTCATTTAGTTCCAGAGATAATGAAGATTTAAAATTAAGAATCGAACTCAGGACACCAGATCCCCAAATATAGATCCGTAAGAAACTACCTATTGATATAAATGTAATAAAGTTTATTTGACGTCTTTATCTTAAGTAGTTTAGGAGTTATTAAATTTATAATTAAATTACATTTTATCGGTATTCCAACCTAGAACACCAGAAACAAAATTGTTTATAACATTAGTTTGCTATGTTAAAGAGAGTTGTATACAGTTACGCAATCAATCTAAGTGATATTTTCTAGTATACAGAGAAAAATTAAGGAAATCATTTAAAAATCGGGATTCAAACTAGGGACAACTAATTGAAAATTATATACAGTATTAATTGCGCATTATAACAGCTATCAATAATGCTTTAATCCACCCCTCTACCTCTCTTAGTTTCCGAGATAATGGAGATTTTAATTATTAATGATCGAACCCAGGACACCAGGTACCCAAATATAAATCTAAAAGAAACTACCTATTGATGAAAATGTATTAAAGTTTATTTGACGTCTTTATCTTAAATAGTCCCTGAGTTATTAGAAGATGAATTCGTAATCACTCCTAGGATTCGAACCCAGGCATCCCGGCCAACTCGGATTAATATCTCAAGGACGCGGCGCATACCAAAGAATTGACTACTTTTCATTCCATTGTTCTATCTCTTTTCATTCAGGAGATATAAGCGATTAATCAGTAGTAGGGAATTGAGAGTTCTGGCGCACTTAATATGGATGGAATGCAATTAATATGCTAATTAGCCCCCCTCCCACTAATTAACCCCTCTCTCAATTCCCTACTACTGATTAATCGCTTATATCTCCTGAATGAAAAGAGATAGAACAATGGGATAAAAAGTAATAAATTGTTTGGAATGCGCCGCGTCCTTGAGATATTAATCTGAGTTGGCCGGGATGCCTTGGTTCGAATCCTAGGAGTGATTACAAATTCATCTTCTAATAACTCAGAGACTATTTAAGATAAAGACGTCAAATAAACTTTATTACATTTACATCAGTAGGCAGTTACTTTTAGATTTATACTTGAGTACCTGGTGTCCTAAGTTCGATCCTTAATTTTTAAATCTCCATTATCTCGGAAACAAAGAGAGGTAGAGGGGTGGATTAAAGCATTATTGATAGCGGTTATAATGCGCAATTATTACTGTATATACGTTTTAATCAGTTGTCCCTAGTTCGAATCCCGATTTTTAAATGATTTCCTTAATTTTTCTCTATATACTAGAATATATCACTTAGATTGATTGCGTAACTGTATACAACTCTTTTTAACATAGCAAACTAATGTTATAAATAATTTTGTTTCTGGTGTTCTAGGTTGGAATACCGATAAAATGTAATTTAATTATAAATTTAATAACTCCTAAACTGCTTACGATAAAGACGTCAAATGAACTTTATTACATTAATATCAATAGGTAGTTTCTTGCGGATCTATAGTTGGGGATCTGGTGTCCTGAGTTCGATTCTTAATTTTAAATCTTCATTATCTCTGGAACTAAATGAGGTAGAGGAGTGGGCCAAAGCATGATTGATAGGTTCTGTACTGAGTGATTAATGCTGTATATAATTGCCAATCAGTTGTGCTTGGTTCGATTTCCATCTTTTAATGACTTCCTTAATTTTCCTCTGTACACTAGAATATATCACTTAGATCGAAGATGTAACTGCATAGAGCTTTGTTTTACATGTCGAGCTAATAGTATAAATTATTTTGTTCCTGGTGTTCTAGGTTCGAATACCGATTTAATGAAATTTACTTGCAAATTTAATAACTCGTAATCCAATTTATATAGACACGTCAAGTAAACCGTAAACAGAGTACCTAGTCCCTAAATATCGTTATCATGACAAAAAGTACTTTAAAGTACTCAGATCGAATCCCGAAGGGGTGATTTCATATATCTTCAAGCCTATGAATCCTATCAGGTTCGAGTAAAGATTAAATGGTAGATGTTGATGTGAGGGAGCTAAATTACTAAAAATACATTTATTAAAACTATTACCGGGTTCGATTCTAGAAGCTTAGAATCGGTGAAACTCTGGAAAAATTGCTTTTCTCATGATTGTAGTGAAATGTAATGGTCTTTCTGGAAGAAGATGGAAAGGAAGAATTGAAAAGGGAATGAAAACATGAAATAATGTAGTATATACACACATTTAAGTAAATAAGGAGGAAAATCTTCTTCGTTACCTTTTAAGCCTTTACTTTTAAGTATTTTGATAATAGAGATTGTACTAGCTTTGGTGTAATGGGTGGTGGTAGGCTTTGAATGGAACCTCTGACTGAATGAGCGTGTGGGAATACTTCTCTAGTTTGTGTGACAGCATATACATGTAGTTACAAGACGAGTTTAAACGTGTTTGATACTGCCAGACATCCTATCTCTGGGTGTGACATCATAGACATCCTGACTCTGGGCGTGAGGTTAATACGCGTGGAGCAAACATATACAGCTAGTTATGGAGCGAGTTTATGATTGATCTAAAACGTTCGTGCTCCCTCTATAAATATGGTGATTTAGGACATTGCACTTCATTGAGCTAATTAGTCTTCAGGTGTTAACATTGTGTGCTCTCCAAGAATAATCAGCTTTCTAAGTGATATCAAGGTGAAGAGGTCTACATTTCCTTTGAAGGATTAATACGTTATTACATCAAGAATAATGATGAATAACTCGGCGTATAAGGATATTATTCCAAGCGCTACTGGATACTATTGCGGAAAATGTGGGAAGAAGTTCCTCCGTAGGTTATGACAAGAGAAGACACGAGATGACGTGTAAGAAGCTCTTCAAATGTAAACATTGTAGCTTGACCTTCAATGATGGTTATAAGGGCCAGCGACACGAAGATATATGTGAAATGAGCAGTCCTCAGAAGAAAAGAAGATTGGAGCCAACTAAACATCAGCTATTATCAACAATGGAGGACTGTGATATGAAAGAATACGAAACTTCATTCGAAGGACGATTGAAATCGTATTTTATACGATGTGAATCACCTAAGGACCTAAATATGTATCTGCATGAAGCAAAACAACGCATAATCCAGGCTGTGCATAAAGAGCTTAGCATTCATAAGAGTGTTAAAATTAATCTGCTGGTTGAGTGTCGATTTGTTAACAGTATTGGAGAAACCTGTGACAAAACATTTAAAACACGGAATCAAGCTGTTTTCCTAGAAACAGATCTGGAGTCAACGATGGAAGTGAAATTCAAGAAATTGGTGACTGAAATGGAGGAGTCTCAGCTTAAGGGTAGCAGCTGGGCTTTCCTTGCTGTGGAAGGAGTTCGACTTCGTATCAACAAGTACAACCCGTTACGAGGAAGTAGCTACATACCACTACCGTCATCTGTTGAAGCAAGGAAAGCATGTATAAACATTCAGAACTTTACCGACGAGAAATGTTTCATGTACTCTATATTAGCTAAATTCGTCGAGAAGGATGCGCAGCGTGTGAGCAAATACAAGCAGCTTCAAGATAAGTACGACTTCAGCTGTGTTTCCTATCCTACTACACTTTCTCAAATACCTAAATTTGAGAAGCTTAACAAGATGTCTATTAACGTTTTTGGGCTAGATGAGAAGCATGAAGTGTATCCGATAAAGGTTGTGGACATTGAACTACCCGAACACTGTGATTTGCTACTATTGAGTGACAATTGTGGAAAACATCACTACGTATATATAAAGAATTTTGAGAAACTCGTTCGACGTCAGAAAACTAACCATAATGGACGGGTTTATACTTGTAAACTCTGCTTTATACATTTTGATGATCGATATGGGCGAAGTGGACAGGAAAAACTACAAGAACATGCAGCCGTCTGTATTCAACATGGTGTTGCAAGGGTAGTTATGCCTACCAAGGAGAAAGCAATTGTACAGTTTAAAAATGTTGAGAGGATGCTGAAAGTACCTTATGTCAACTATGCGGATTTTGAGAGTATTCTCACTCCATGCCACACGTGTATACCCAATCCTGAAACTTCCTATACAACCCCTTATCAAGAGCACACACCAATGAGCTTCTGTGTTTACGTGAAGCCTACATCCAGTGTTGAACATCTCGAAACTGGTCTTCCTAAGCAACCCTATGTGTATCGTGGTGCTGATGCTGCTCAGAAGCTTATGCTGTACCTGACATCTCTTGCAAAAATGATTGATGCCGTATACAAATCTGCTAAGCCTCTGAAACTTACGGATCAACAGCAAAAGGATTTTGAGTCTTCTACGACATGCTACTTGTGTGGAAAACCCTTTACAGAAGAGAACTATAAAGTACGCGACCATGATCACATCAGCGGTGAATATCGTGGAAGTCTTCATAATGAATGTAATTTAGCCTGTAAAACACCTAAATATATACCAGTCTTCATGCATAACCTTAGCGGATATGACTCTCATTTCATTGTTAAGGAGCTGGGTTGTACAAGTGAACGTGTGGAGGTAATTCCTAACTCTGAAGATAGCTATATCTCATTCACCAAGTATGTAGGAGATATAAAGCTTCGATTTGTGGACAGCTTCCGATTCCTCAGTACAAGCTTGGACAAGTTGGTAAAAAATCTAACCTCATATCCTGAAACACTAAAGTACTTTGGAGAAGACAAATTGAAGTTGATGACTCGTAAGGGCGTATTTCCATATGACTTTGTTACGTCATGGGATGCCCTGAACGAGACCTGCTTGCCTCCTAAGGACTCCTTCTACAATAGATTAAATGAAGAAGAAATTACTGATACTGACTACGATCATGCTAGAAATGTATGGGAGCTGTTTAATGTGAGAAACCTGGGAGAGTACAGCGATCTCTACTTAACCTCAGATGTACTACTCCTAGCTGATGTCTTTGAGACGTGCAGACAACAAACCCTTAAAACACACAAAGTTGATCGTGCCCATTATTTTACTTCTCCAGGACTTACATGGGACGCCATGTTACTGTATACTGGAATTAAGCTGGAGCTGTTACAAGATTATGATCAACTACTCATGTTGGAATCAGGTATAAGAGGAGGTTTATGCCAAGTTTCCCATCGGTATGCTGAGGCTAATAACACTTATATGGATAAGTTTGATCCGTCGAGACCAACCCAATTTATCACATACGAGGACGCTAATAACAAATATGGGTGGACAATGTGTCACGCCCTTTTTTTGGTGGATTTCAGTGGGTGTTACCTGAAGAAATCAACTTAGAAAGACTACAAGAAGATGATCCTCATGGGTGCATATTAGAAGTCGACATCGAGTATCCTGCAGAAATTCACGATCTACACAACGATCTACCTTTCCTGCCAGAGTGTATGAAACCGTTGGAATTATCTACAAAGAAACTGATACCTCATCTTGGACCTCGAAAGAAGTATGTAGTGCATTACATGGCTTTGAAGCAAGCTCTTAATCATGGACTACGACTAACAAAAATTCATCGTGTGCTACAATTCCGACAGTCTCGGTGGTTGAAACCTTATGTGGAATTTAACAACAGGCTACGACAACAAGCTGCAAATGATTTCGAGAAGGATCTCTACAAGCTCTTTAACAATGCCATGTTTGGAAAAACTATGGAGAACCTGCGTAACCGTATGGATATACGACTGGTGACCAATGAAAAAACTCTAGAGAAGCTGATCACCAAGCCTACGTTTATCGACAGGACGATATATGCTGCTAATCTAGCTGCTGTACATATGGCCTCTCGTCAGATTGTGTTCAACAAGCCTATATACATTGGTATGAGTGTGTTGGACATCTCCAAGACATTAATGTATAACTATCATTACGACGTGTTGTTGCCTTATTATGGAGCTGAAAACCTGAAGCTTATGTATATGGACACTGATTCATTCATTCATTCATCGTGTAACAACTGAAGATGTGTACCATGACAAGCTACGTTTTCTTGAGCATCTCGATACAGCTGATTACGCTGCCAACCATATATGTTACTCTACTCAGAACAAGAAGGTATTGGGAAAATTTAAAGATGAGGCTAATAGCAAAATCATCCTACGCTTTGTTGGACTACGTCCTAAGATGTATGGCTTAGATATTCAAGGCTCAATGATAAAAAAGATTAAAGGTATAAAACGTAGCGCTATTAAGCAGTACATTTCGTTTGACAGCTATACAGACTGTCTTAAAACCTGTGAAATCATCAGAACGCCCATGAATCTAATCCTATCACGTAAGCATGCTGTTACCACAGTGCAAGTGAATAAAATTACATTGAATCCCTTTGATGATAAAAGAATTATTGCTGAGGATGGAATAACTACCTATGCGTACGGACATTACGCCATTACAAACAGTGCTTAAGAGAATGTAAGTCGAAGATGAAGATTTTCTCGTGAGTCTACAATCTTAATAATGAAGTTTATCCGTGTGCTGTGTATGCAACTAGCAGACGCCTGATGAAGAAAGAAGAAGATGGAAGGGAAGGTGGAACCCTGCCATTAGGAGCAATCCTAGTGCTAGTCTCAAGCCTAGATAAAAGGGGAGAGACGTCTACAACGAACTTAAATAAAGGTATGTTGACGCAAAGCTTTTCAATTTGTGGACCAATATGCAGTTTATCCCTCTCCGCATCGTACAATAACTGTTTAACATATAATAAGTTTGTAAGATTTAGAAAAAAGTATATAAATTGTTGTAACGTCGGATGAGAAATGTTTATGATCTAATTACTCTCTATATTACCATGAGTACCTGTGATACCAATTGAATTACCTGTTAAAATGACTTAAATACCTGTGATACTAGCCGAATCATGTGAAATTACCTTAACTAGCTCTGATACGAATTCCTGCTCTAAATTAGCATGAGCACCTGTGATACTATCTGGTTTGCCCTAAATATCAATGATACTAGATGAATTACCTGTTAAAATGACTCAAATACCATTGATACAATCTGAATCACCTGCATTTACCTTAAATAGCTGTGATACAAATCTCTGATCGAAATTATCACGAGTATCTGTGAAACTATGCTGATTACCCCCCATACTTACGATGTTACCTGAACTATCTGTGAAATAGGAAACTACGTTATAACCGACCCCTGGAACCCCCCTCCCCTCCTGTAATGCTTTCTTAACTACTCTAAACACCTATGATACTTGAATTACGCTAAATACCTACGATACTAGCAGAATTACCTGTGAAATACGAAACTATGCTATACCCAACCCCTGGAATCTATCCTCCTGTGATACTAGATGAATTATCCTAAATACCTACGATACTAGCTGAATTACCTGTGAAATCATACACTGCTATGATGCAGTCAGCCTCTTGAAATACTAGCTGAATTACTTAGCTGTTAGTGTGAGTGGGTTAGCTTTTCCCTTTGCTGGCCACATTTTTCCCTTTGCTGGTCACGTTTTTCTCTTTGCTGGTCACGTTTTTCCCTTTGCTGGTCACGTTTTTCCCTTTACTGCTCACCTGTTTCCCTCTACTGGTCACCTTTTACCCTTTACTGGTCACATTTTTCCCTTTACTGGTCCCATTTTTCCCTTTACTGGTCACGTTTTTCCCTTTGCTGGTCACGTTTTTCCCTTTACTGGTCACCTTTTCCCTCTACTGGTCACCTTTTAACTTTGCTGTTCACCTTTTTCCCTTTGCTGGTCACCTTTTTCCCTTTGCTGGTCACCTTTTTCCCTTTACTGGTCACCTTTTTCTCTTTGCTGGTCACTTTTTTCCCTTTGCTGGTCACCTTTTTCTCTTTGCTGGTCACGTTTTTCCCTTTGCTGGTCACCTTTTTCCCTTTGTTGATCACATTTTTCCTTTTGCTGATCACCTTTTTCCCTTTGCTGGTCTCGTTTTTCCCTCTGCTGGTAACATTTTTCCCTTTGCTGGTCACGTTTTTCCCTTTGCTGGTCACGTTTTTCCTTTTGCTGGTCACCTTTTTCCCTTTGCTGGTCACATTTTTCCCTTTGCTGGTCACGTTTTTCCCTTTGCTGGTAACATTTTTCCCTTTGCTGGTCACGTTTTTCCCTTTGCTGGTAACATTTTTCCCTTTGCTGGTCACCTTTTCCCTGAATGGGTTACGTGATGGGCGTGTCTAGAACATTGACATGAAACAGTTTTCCACTAAGTTCACGTCTAAAGTCGCTTTCAAGTCTAGCACCTCCTATTACCTAACACTCCTGTATATAAACCCATATTGCTACTCCTTTAGTATCTGTCTAGCCTAACACCTCTCCTCCTGTTCCTATACTTCTCATATAAATCATACTCTACTCCTCTAGCTCTGTCTAGCCTAACACCTCTCTCGTTTTCCTATGACTCTCATATAAACCATACTCTGCTCCTCGACCTCTGTCTAGCCTAACACCCCTCTTCCTGTTCCTATACTTCTCATACATATAAACGCATACTCTACTCTCAACCTCTGTCTAGCCTAACACCACTCCCCGTATCCCCTACCTCTCATAAAGCGCATTCCTCTCCTGTCCCCTGTCTAGCCGAGCATCTCTCTTTGGTTTCCTATACCGCTCATATAAAACACATTCTACCTTTAACACCTGTCTATCTTATAACAGGATCTCTCCGTTTTCTCGTATCTTCTTATAAACACATACTCAATTCTCCTAACATAATACCTCTCCTCGTTTTCCTATACTTCTCATATAAACCATACTCCACTCCTCAACCTCTGTCTAGCCTAACACCCCTCCTCGTTTTCCTATATCTCTCATATAAACCTTACTCTACTCCTCAACCTCTGGCTAGCCTAACACCTCTCCTCCTGTTCCCTACCTCTCTCATATAATCCCATACTCTACTCAACCTCTGTCTAGCTCCTGCTGCTCCTATACCTCTCATACATATATAAACGCATACTCTACTCTCAGCCGCTGTCTAGCCTAGCACCTCTCCACGTATTCCCTATCTCGCCCCTATAAACGCATTTTCCTCCTTGAACCGTCGCATCCACCCTCGTTTTCCCTATCCTTTCCCATATAAACGCAAAAAACTGTGCCAGCTCTCTCCTAAATAACCTACTGGCTGCCTAATTAATATATTTCGCTATTAATTTATCTACAGCCTACCTATGATAGGTAGAGGAAGCACTGTATTCCATCCAAAAAATCGATACCGTCCAAGGTTTACTGTAAATACATATTTTGAGGACCCTGAGTCCAAAGAAGAATTCCAAGAAAGAGATCCACGCACGCGTCTGTGTGTGTGTTTGTGTGTGTGTGTGTTTGTGTGTGTGTACAGCATAACTCGAAAATGAAAAGTCGAACAAATACCCACATTTATACTTAAGACCAATATCTTCCACGAATGTGGACAAGGTTTTCTTGGAATTCCTACTGCCCAAACTATGATTTACATGGAAGAAAATTCGTTATTTTTTTATTTTCTCAAAAAGTGTGATTTTGACTAAAATGCTATAGATACTGACACGACAAGTAAAATGCATATCTTGAATTTTCTGGAAATACCTGTGAACTACGCTTTACTCTTAATGGATTGTATGTAACCTGAAAACCGCAAAGGAGAGGTAAAAAACTGATTAGGGAAATAGTGTTTATCTACAAAGGAGTATAGACTTTGTTCAAAATACATGTCTATTTTCGCGACATCAACAGTTGCTTTGACATATGTCATGCTCTATGTTTGCATTTTCCCAAGTGTAACTAAATGTGATGAAGAAAGTTTAAGGTTTTGTTGTAGTACTCTTTTTTCTTCTCACAGAAGCTTGAGACAGAAACAACTTAAATCAGTTGAGCGCCTGTTCTACATTTTGCATCTAGATGGTGGTAGTTCTAGTTGTACGGGTAGTAGTTTTTGAGCAGTGGCAGTATTAATAATGGTAACAGCAATATATTAGTATTTTTATTATCATGGATGCTCATAATTAGGAATAAAACGTGTTTGGAAAAACATATAAGCATTTCATTTCGACATGAAAAAATAATTAATGTATTAATCCGCTTTATGTCAGCGCTAGAACCGATCCACTACTATGCTTCTCAGTACCGGTGCGTCTCCTGCCGTAATTGAGCCTGCGCGCCGTAAAATGCGGTTATACGAGTACTGACAAATGACAACAGACCAGCTCCGTTCCCACTCCCCAAATGTTTTTCTCTAGTATCTTGGAAAAATTTCTATTGCAATAGTGATCATTCAAAAACCATAAATTTAGTTTAATTATGCGTTTAGTTTGTTTATAAGAATGACACATAAGTATTGGGAAGTCCATTCTATTTATATAATTAACATAAAAGATTTACCCGTTGTAGTACATCCCACAAAAAGAAGTATTAATTTTTGTTCTGCAGAATCCTTCCATAATAATTACTGTTACAATTAATATTACCTAAGTAAAGTTAATGTCTCAGCTTTTTCTGTTACCTTTTCCTTGTTTGTTTCTTCGTACATATTGTGACTTTGTCCAGGTTTTCAACTGTCTTTTCTCTCAGTTGTCACTGTCACTGTTCCTATCTAGTTTAACTTCACTGGGAGTGTCGTCCTCCGTGATCTAGGGATACTATGCTAGCCTCTAGTTCCCGGGGTCGCAAGTTTAAATCCGTAGCATATCTTCTTTCGGAAGGGAAGTCAAGTCGGTGGTCCCGTGTCGTAGATTTACGTCATGTAAAAGAACCTCAAGCCTGATAAAGAGACCTTTGTGCAAAATTCCCGGTCTTTCACGGTCAATATAGAATGGGACGCTAAGAAACTTAACAGTTAAGGAGCGTCTATATAAAAAAACTCAATGTTTTTCTTTATTTTTAGTAAGTAATGCCGTAGTATTACCAAAACACAGTACTGTCGAAAACTACAGCTAAACATTTGGATAGGTACTATATAATGCGTTTATTTAAAATCTTGCAAGTATAAACTGTAGTAATGAGAACAATAAGAATTATTTCATACAATTGTTTAATAACGAAAACCTTTATTTTAAAACCAACACTTTCCGCGTCGCTTCATGTGGCAAGACTTCCCTCAAACTGATTTATTATTTTATTTCTATGCAGCAAAATTATACGAGAAATTTGCTCAGATTTTGAATTCCGAAAATATCTTCATTATATATGTAATTTCTGTAAGTTTGTATCTTTATAGAAACAACTAATTTTTGTAAAGCGTACACAAAAGTGCAACTCGTCCGTTATGAGTGTGGTTAATAGACTTAAAGAAGGATGAACTAAATTTTTAAAGACTTCTAACAATAGAATATAAACAGTTCTGAGCACATTGTTGAAAATCGCGTCATTCTACGACCTCTCGTTCTGGAAGCACTTTTATGTTTAACCTTCTGCATACAAAGCTAAAAATATAACACGGAAAACCAAGAGGGATACCACAGTACCCCAACGCAAAATGTATTGTTATACATGGTAAATGTACAGAAACAAAAGCAATCTTATATACGAGGGGTTATCAGAAATTACGGTTACAAGGTCGATATTTCTGGAGTTTCGTCCATTATAGAGAAATTAGTAGTGTGCGGCAATTCCAATGCATGCGGTGCCAACTGTGCAGAGTTTCAACCACCCGCCATATACAGTGCTAGTTGTAGGTAAACACAAATAGCGACTGGTTTGGAAAACTGGTCTCGCGAAGAAATCCGCTCCGTTATTCGATTTCTGTGGGCGAAACATGTAACGCGCAGCTGAAATCCACCGGCAGCTGGTAGAGGTCTACGGAGAGACTGCAATGTCTCGTCAGCATGTCACAGAATGGTGTCGAAAATTTGCGGGCGGTAGAGAAAACGTCACCGACGAGGATCGCAGTGGCCGACCCAGCACGGCATCAACAGATTTGAACACAGCTCGCGTAGAGGAGCTGATTCAGGACAACAGGAGGATCACGCTACGGCATATGACGGTAGAATTGGGAATCTCTTTTGCGAGCTTTAGTCACATTGTTCACGATATTCTATAGTACCGGTAATTTTGTTCTCGATGGGTTCCACGAAATCTGTCCAACCAGCACAAGGAGAAACGCACGGGGGCAAGTCTGCAACTTTTGCAACGGTTCTCCAGTAAGAGAACAGTTTTCTTTACCACATTGTCACAGGTGACGAAACATGGATCCACTACTACACCCCCAGCAGTAAGCGGTCGTCATTGGAGTGGAAACACCCCTCCTCTCCAAAGACAAAGAAGTTTAAGGTGACGCCATCTGCCGGAAAGGTGATAGCCACAGGATTTTGGGACAGCGCGGGTGTCATACTCGTGGAGGTTTTGGAAAGAGGGCACACAGGGACCGCTGATCGATACTGCAAGACCTGGACACGATTGCACGAAGCCATTAGGGGCAACGGCCAGAACTTCTCATCGAGGGCGTCATTTTCCTTCACAACAACGCGCAACCTCATACAACCAGAAGACCACCACACAGTTGAAGCAGTTTCGCTCGGACATCATCGACCACCCTCCCTACAACCCGGAACCCGCACCAAGAGATTTTCACCTTTTTCCTCACTTGAAGGAGCACCTAGGAGGCCGACGATTCACTTCAGACAAGGAGGTGAAAAACTTCGCGACAGTGAACACGCAAGGACAGGATTTTTACCAGGTGGGAATATTGAAACTCATCCCACAAAACGACAAGTGCTTAAACCGAGATGTACACTACGTCGACAAATAACTTAATGTATGTACTATCAGTTGGCTGTATTGGTTGTATGAAATAAAATGTACTCGTTTCACTGCAGGCTTTGTAACTTGAGTTTCTGATCATTCCTCATAATAACAACGTAATGTACCAGATATGTGTCATAATACAAATTTAGACTTCAATTGACAATTATATTATTTTCTATAAAAAGTGTTTCAATCAATGCAATTTTTGCACCTTTTTTCTATCTTCATAACTGCAGGTTTACTAACACAAACTAATAACATTTCTATAATGTGCATTTATAAATACATCCTTTCTTGTTACACGAAATCCCAAGTGGGGTACCAGAGAAAACCCCAATTATTATTTCAATTATTATTTATCATATAGATAAGTGTATTTGAGAAATTTAACTATGGTAGTGTTTAGTGGGAGCCGTTTAACAATGTCACATATTCCGAGAAAGATAAATTATTTGTAAAAGCTACAAATAACAAAATAGCTATGTTGGGGTCCTGCAGTACCCTGCTTGGTATGCGAAAGGTGAATTTGCACCTCGCGATGACGCCTGCGGCATTTCCCTGTTGTTGTTGAATAAAGTCCTTGGCTCTGGTTGGACACAAAAGCTGGATACAATTACTTATTCTCGGCACCCCGATTTCTCTTTTATGGTCCTTTCTACCAGTGGAAGTTGCATCGCCTTGTTAGGGGAAAAACTAAGAAATCTTACTGTTACATGAAATAACGGTATATATAAACCTCATCTTTCCTTCTCCCCTCTTTCTTCATATATAATTTTCTTAATTATCGTACATAAAATGGCTTACTTGTTTGCATAGTTATTATTTACATCCTGTGTTTTAATAATTGACTTCTAATAATTTAATTACGTGATAATAAAGAAAGCCTCACGTCATGAGGCTGATCGCGCCACGCTACTGAATGTCACTTGCATTAGTTAGCCTTTCGTTGTATTTAATTCCTGTTGTTAAATTGTGATTGTAGGACAGTTTTTCTTTTCTAGTGTTCTGTCAGGTGTTAGGTCGAGTGCCTGCGAAAATATACTGATTTCTGTGAATGAAAACCTGCCCATAAAACCTGCCCCTGACAGACAGACTCACGGGTATTAGAGCTTTGATGGCAAAGGAATTTCCTCATATACACAATGAATTTGATGTATAGCATCTTGCTAAATCCCTTACAAAAATGTTTAATAAGATTCCAAAATCATCGGTCGGTCCTTCATGAATGGAAGTAGGTATTCTATTTATAATCATCTGTGGTGGGCATCTGCCACTTGTGAAAGTCACAGGGTACTCCTAAAGGAAAGACTCACATAAATTCTAAATCACATTATAATGTCCATAATTGGGTAGGTTTTGAGAAACTTTATTCATGTACTCATAATGTGTTGAGTGAAGAAAAAGTTAAAAACTCAAACTGGCTACTTAAGAATTCCATAGAATACAATGACTTGTACAGTGTCATAAATGACGGAAGGTTTTTAAGTAACGTTACGCATATAAATAATTTTCATCATACAGGAAGCATTGAATCTTATCACAATAAGCGCTTGAATGATGTCCGAAAACGAATACACATTTCATTTCTAGGCATGTATGCCAGATCAATGATAGCTGCTCTAGATCATAATTTTCACCAAGGGAAAATAGTAGTGAACAGTTCCGTGGAATATTCTAAATCGGCTGGAGACTGGGTATATAAAAAGAAGTATGAGAAAAAAACTTACGAGTGGAGACAAAACCTTGTAACACAAATAGTGAGTGAAGTAAATGAACACAAGTTTTAATACCAATATGTTTTACCAGGAGTTACTGACCGTAGTGACGTTCCTTTTAGGATTGGCTCACTCAGAAAATTAAAACTAATGAGTAGGAAATGAAAGGCCGGTACTTCTCTCGGTGTGGATTACCTTTGTGAGAAAATGACGAAAAGAACTAATAAACTACGTAAATAGTGACAAGAGTTCAAAGAAGTGACATTTTAAAGCATGGATAATTCAAGGCACTACAGTGGCTACACATTCATGTTGAAATTAACACTATGACTGATCAGCTGCTCCGACAGAGAATGTTAGCTGGCCGTATGATGTCACTGTTTAAAGTACCCTGAAAATCCTGAACAAGTCGTGGAATATTCCGGTTTTCAACATTATTATGCACAACCCAAGATCTTGTATAATATTGAATAAAATAGACAGATGGATTTTTGGTTCAGTTCTCCTTCAAAATTACAAAAATAAATAAATAATTACAATGCAGAACGTCGGATTCATCCAGATATTAGATTATGTACAAGCAATAAATTGGGTACACAATATATAATACCCAACTATTTGAGCATAGAATAATGTTATAATTAAATGAAACACTGCAGTTTATAAAACAATGCAGCTGTTTTATAGTTCACCACCCCTATAAAATCTATAGTTTTACTGCTCACATCTGCTCTTGAATGTAGTATTGTATTAGTGCCTTGTCCTGATGAACTATGGACTCGGCGGCAGTTGTGCAGAATAGTGGTTTTATGGTGAGGCCACGGAACGCGCGTATGCGTGCTCGCACACTGTCTATTACACTGGAGGTTTTTAGTTCCGTAACTCCCATGTTACGAGTGGTAGTAACATGCCCTCTTATGAGTACTGTCGTCCTTCGTGATGTAGTGGTTACCATGCTAACCTCTAGTTCCCGAGGTCGCGGGTTCAAACCCGGCGGAGGGCGATGCATTTTTTCGGCGTAAAAATCCTTAGTGTGGCTTCCTTCGGAAGGGAAGTAAAGCCGGTGGTCTCATGTTGTAGATTTATGGCAAGTAAAAGAACCTCAAGCCTGATAAAGAGGCCTCTGAGCAAAATTTCCTGTCTTTCACGCCCAATATAGAATGGGACGCTAAGGACCACGGCAGTTAAAGAGCGTCCAAAAAAAACTCCAATGAGTACTAGCCTTGTTATAGGTGGTATTGGAAGCAGTGTTCATCTGCGTGAAGACATTCCTGGAATCTTCGGATGAAATTTCCATTCACACGCATAAGTTCTTCTTGCGTAATGTTCATAATTTGTTTTTATATTGTGTTTAAGTTCGTCTATAGTGTGGGGATTCTTCCTATAAACTTTATTTTTTAGGGTTCCTCACAAATAGTTGCACCAATTATGTCAATTTTTTCTTCCGTCAGAACATCTCGTTTTCGCTTCTTAGTGTCAGCGTTTAGCGATCCCGTTGTCCTAAACTTATTAACCAGACGTTTAGCAGTTTCTCTACTGGAACAGGAATACCAGGAAATTTCTCCTGAAACTGCATACACTCCTGTTTACAGATTCACAATTCAGTGAACTAATAACAAGACATAATCGCTCTAAATAAAATCACACACAATACAGGTGTCTTGAATAAAGTTTCGCCTTTGAGATGCACAATGCACAACTCTCTTTACAGCACGAACACAAAGCAGCGACTGAAGCACAACTGATAAAAATAACCTTGAACGCGTCATGCGCCGCCAGTTGCGCATCGGAAAAGTGCCAAGGTCCCTGCAGTACAGCGTGCTACGCATATAGCCGGTCTGTGGCCTTTCCTTAAAACGACCGCACTGTATTACAACTGGTATGCACCAAAGAGCGACACCATTACGGTTGCTTGCGAGCGACCGAAGTTTCACCGTAACCGCTCGGCTTCACGCAGTGTCTCGGCTGCCGTATGTGACAACAGAAGATGGCCCGGAGAGTCACGGTCGGTCGTTTTCATGAGAATGCAGACTTCTACTTATAATGATCCATCTCAAAAAAGACATCAAACAACTACCATTTACACAGTGCACAGTTCCTAATAATGAATGCCAGCTGGTTCAATATGCAGGTTTTCATTTAATGAAACATTTGCTTTGTCGTCTAAGAAAGTACTACAAAGCTTGGTGGAGTTAAAAAAGAATGGTAATTCCGTGTACATTTAGAAGAGAGGAAACAAAACGAACCTTGATGATTGCAATGCTTATCACAAAGGAGTTACAAAGGAGAAACTAGCAAATAGCCCACTTCCACGGTTGCCTGCAACTTAAACTGTCTGAAGAGAAAAAGACACAATGATTACCTACCTCGAAGATGAACGGCATAAGAAATTCTATGAAGAGCTGACTGCTAAATGAAGCATTATTATAATCACTATATTCAAACCAGTGTTAGCATGAGACAGTTTTCAGTTCATATTAATGTGTTAGTTACTTTTAAAATGTTTAAAACGCGGATTCAGCGACGTTGTAAAGGAAAAGGTAAAAACTCTGTAAGCCATATTACATTATTAGTGTCTTTGATGCTTTAATAATTTTTTCTATTGAAAAATTGCCACTTTGGATAAACAAAATTTTAATGTTGACAATTGTTATTTTGTACAAGTTTAAATACATTGCGTTTACTTATTGTTTTCAGTGTAGAATATTTTTATATTTTTAGGAACAAAAAGAGGCAAAATAATATTTTATGTCCAAGGAAATGAAAACTATTTTTTCCTGGAAAGTTTGAAAATACCACTTAGATCATTACTTACTTCAAGACGGGCTATCCCAGGTCTTAATGTTTGGGGGGAGAGTTAGGTAATGTGTCACATTTTTGCTTTCTCTAACACATTCATAATAGGTGAGAAGGTGTTGCATTCCAGCTAAAAATTCACTAACGGGGTTTCACCGGAAATACATGTTTTAAGGTCCTATGAATAAGAACATAATTTTTAGAAAAAGGGCCGAGTGTGTGTCTGTGAACAGTATAACTCAAAAACGGAAAGTCAGATAAATACCAAACTTGGTATTTAAGTACAGCATCTTCCAAAGATGCGACACGGAGACTTTCAAGAAAAACCACCTACCCCAAGCTACCCTTTACGGAAAGAGCTTTCGAATGTTTTGATTTCCTGAAAAGTTGCTCTAACGATTTTGATTAAAATACCATATATTAAAGGTATTTACATGTCAAATAAAGTATATTTTGTATTTTCTGGGAATAGGCTGCGAAGTCCTGTTCATTCCAAATGACTTTTATATAATACTGTATAACTGGTAAGCGTTTCACGTTAGACGAAAACTGTTAGACAAAAAATGTAGATCTTTTTAAAACACACAATTTATTTCAAATAATTTTGTGGCATAAGCCATTTCCGAGATGTTCGTTAGTAATGGTTCGCATTGTTCAATACTTAGCTTTTGTTTTAAAGTCCTACCTACATTCAGTTGCTTTTCGCAATTGCATGTAAAGAGTATGGAATTTTACGCCCAACACTAGTATCCTGTTCTTAAACATTTGACTATCGTTGATCCGCTTGTATCTAAAACGAAATTGTAATTTATCTATTTCTGTAAAGGTTTATCTCGATTAAAATAAAGTAAATAGAAAAGCAAACTTTCGTAAGAATAATTTGTATCCCACTAATAAACGATAGAGGGTAGAGAAAGTCATTTGAGTGGAATACATCAGATTTTTATACAAGTACCGAACTCGAAACTCTGTGATATTGTTTTCTCCAGTAGTGTTAAGGTCTTCTTACTCAACTGACCAGAAGCATCCAAAAGTATCCTAGGGCTTTGTGCAACATGCAGTATAAATAGGGGTTTCAAAGACAAAACAGCCTCTTGTTTGAATAATCCATTTAGCAGATTAAGCCGTTATGGTATTGAAAGATATATAAAGAAGAAATATATGGGACTGTTCAATCTTGTATAAACAAATTATTTCAAACTGCACTCAAATCAACGAAACATGACTGGCTTTTGCAAGGAAGGATTATACAAGGAAAAATCTGATGTGTTACACTCACATGACTTTCTCTACTCTTGTTTCATGTTAATCGAGATATCGAGATGTTAATCTTATTGCTAATTTTCTTGTAGATGCAAGGGGAATTGGTAGCTTTAAGCGATATTCAAATATTTTAAGAGCTAGTTGATATGTCGAGTATTCCATTCTCTTTGCATTACCAGGACAAAAAAAATTCTGATGCGTTACACTCACATGACTTTTTCTACTCTTGTACAAACTATTTTTGCAAACGCTTATTCTCCATATGCTTCATGTTAATCGAGATTAATCTTATTGCTAATTTTCTTGTAGGTGCAAGGGGAATATGGTAGGCTTTAAGCGATAGTCAAATCTTTTAAGAGCTGGTTGCTATGTGGCGCATTTCATTTTCTTTGCATGTCCAGGACATAAAAAAAATGAATAACGAATTCTCATTTGAGAAAAAGTATTGGAAAATTTAAGGGAATAACAAGCAATAGCTCGAAAATGGTTCACTCAATAAAAAAATGTATATGACATAAATTGTGTATTTTAACGCGATCTACATTTTTAGTAGTAAAATTTTGTCTATCTCTTATGGTTTACCAGTTATGTAAAAGTCGTTCACAATGAAGAATACTTTTGGAGACTTCCCAGAAAATTCAAGACATACATTTTATTTGTCATGAAAGTGTCTTAAACATATGATATTTTAATCAAAATCGTTAGAGCCATTTCTGAGAAAATTAAAATTTTCGAAAAATGTTCCATGTAAAGGGTAAACTGGGGTGGGGGGATTTTCCTAAAAACCTTCGTGTTGCACCTCTGGAAGATACTGAACCTAAATACCAAGTTTGGTGTTTATCCGACTGTTCGTTTCTGAGTTATGCTGTTAACAGATCACACACAGACAGACACACAGACACACAAATGCTTTTTTTGGATTCAGGGGGCCTCAAAACATATATTTCCGGTGAAATCTTGATATCGAATTTTTGGGTGGAATACAATACTTCCCCTACTTACTATACGTAGTAGAGAAATTAAAAATTAGAAGAAAACTGTATGTTCTTGTACTACTTTGTTGATGCAGAGAAAGAATAGAAAGTTTATTTACATATCCAATACGCTAATTCTGTACTTTCGATATTCTTGATCTGAAATTAAACACTGTGCTTCAGCAATGATAGAACGTGAAACAAGGTATTTAGACTGATGCTTAGAACGAACTTACTAACACTATGCATTGCACATAGGGCATCCCGCTCGGTCTAAATCCACTAAATTCTCCTCATTTCAGTCTAAAGTTTGCATGCAAATTATTTACTTATTTTCCATTTTCTTAAAATAGCGCTAACGTTGTTTGAGTAAAACACCATACGCTTAACATATTTCATGGCTGATAAAATATAAATACCCTACGAAGTTCTCTTTATACTGAATTTTCTACACTTCTGTATAACTGGGAAGCATAAGAGAGGTAAAAACTTTACTGCAGAAAAAATGTTGAGTTCCTTAAAACGCACAATTTGTGTCAATTTCTTTTTTCATAGTGTTAACTGTTTCGAAAATTCCATACGCACTTGTACTTTTCTAAGTACATCTGACGGACATGTTGGAAAGCTCGTGATTCTTCTTTTTTCTTTCCATTGTAAGAGCCCTCCCATTACCACGGCCAAATATTTTAATAACGTTATGGCTTAATTTTTAACCATTTTAAGCAAAAAACATATCGTGAATAAAGTAACATGGATGGAAGAATTACTTTATATATGAATACTACAACATAAAACGAATGTATGTGTACAGAAAGTCGTATGAGTGTTTGCTTTAGAATTTCATTTTCCTTTCTTTCTTTTTTGTGTGGGGGGAGGGTGAAATAATGCCCCAGTAACAGAGTTCATTCCCAGTTATTGTGTTCAGGAAGCACGAGCAAACGGAAATAGATAGGCTTCTTTAATTGCACTCTAAACTTTCAGAATTGGCACATTTGGCATTTCAACCTTTCATTTATTACTATAATTATCGTAATTATCATCTGTCTCTGCAGTGAACACAAGCTTTTATGTCTTTGGTTCTGTGCAGCACGTAGATAGTTAAAGATAAAAGATACCAAAGTTCTATTTGTTAAATCTTAGTAAAATATGTATTCTCTTATCTCCTATATTGGAGGTATTAACTTTAAGAATCATCTGATCGTAGCTTCATTCTTGTTTTGATTAACACTTTGTCCTTTCACAATAATGAACTCTTTTATGTTATTACCATACGTATTATTATGGCGAACGCTTTATGAATATCTACTTTCTGAACTCTTCTTTACCTATTAAGGTTATGTTGTAACATATCCAACATTTAAGTATTGAAATATTCCCTGGTATTAACGCCGATCAAATTAGTTGTGCAAATGAACGAAACTAAACTGGAGGAATCGGGAACCGAGTACATGGACACCCCTTTTAGTTGCATGCTGTATGAAACTCATCGAGCTATTACTAAGCAGTTATATAAAGTTTTAGAAAGTAATCTTTTGAGAGCCCTCCCGGAGGAGATAGCTTGTTCAAGACAGTCATTTGTTTCTGCATGCGGTGAAATTATTGTTCTCAAGAAGCTATTAGAGAATAATGCATCTAACTTCCTTTTCACTCTTGTCGGGCGGGATGTCTACGTTTATTTATTACATACGTAACAGGCTGTAATACTTTCATCGCATATCAGAATAATTTAGGAAGAGTGGTGATACTAGTATGGATTTTCGATAACGTCCTTAAAGAAATTGCAATGGAAGCGGGAATGCTTTTACTTTTAGAGTGATTATACAACAACAGCAGATGATTTATTATGGCACGATTGGATTAAAAAAATAGCTTCGTCTGATTGAAGCTTCATTTCCAACTGCTATCGCGATCGCATTCTAAGGGAAACAGTTTTGTAAGTGGACCGATTTCATAAGCGAATTTCAGTTGTCTCTTTTGAGTGTTTTAATAGTATCCGATTATAATCCTTTTTTCTGTCTACGTATTTTACGTTGCTTTAACTACGTGGTCATATCGCTACGGATCTGTTAGGAGATACCTCGTGAATCAATGTGTGGTGGACTTCTAGGTCTCATCCCTGTACCATAACATATTACTTCTTATGTCCACAGAGGCATGTACATAGCAACTGTACCTCTGCTTCTGTGGCGGGTTGATGGCAGCTTCGACTAGTGTCCATAGAGGTATGCGCATAGCAACTGTACCTCTGCTTCTATGACGGGTAAATAGTAGCTTCAATATGTATCCACAAGGCATATGCATAGCAACTGTACCTGTGCTTCTACATGTGCTAGGCACATGGTATTAGGGTGCCGTCCAATCTACCTGCTTTCATTATCTGTGGATAGATGGCATAGCATTCGCTATTACCATCTATTTTTCCTATTGTTTCAAAATTAAGGTGAAACTTTGGGTCGTGGTATTAAATATCCAATCCGGTATTTACCTTGACGACTGAGGGAAACCACGAAAAAAAAGAAGAAAAAAAACACGTCAGATTGGTCGGCTCACGGGATTTAACCCGGGGACTTCCCGAATGCGAGCCAAAGACGTTACCACCTGAGTCATCCCGCTCAGTATTATTATCTTGTTCAGGAAGTGGAGATCATATTTCATGTTTCTTAATTTTCTTCCACTTCGATGTATCTATTATGGTTTTATTTACAATTTTAAGCCATTCTAAATGTGCATTTATTTCAAAACTGTATTTTTAGTCTATATATACCGATTATAAAAATTAATTATGCACACCAAGAAGATTATTTATTTGCTAGAAATGCGTTTTACGTAGATTTATTTATTCCAAGAGAGAAGCAGAATATTCGTATGAAATAGAAGCAGTATGCAAAGACAAAAGTTTTAAAATGATAACAAGCTTTACTTTTTTTTTTAAATTTGCTTTTTGTTCGTAAAGATTTTATAGTATTATTTTAATTAGTTGAATCAATATTAGGCATTAACTACGAGTAGTATGTTAATCGTATAGCTTGGCGTAGAGTTGACAAATAGATTTTCAATCAACAAGTTATACAAAATCACGATACTAGCCACTATATCTCTTTGTTTCCTGCTATCCACACGAGAAATATCTTGTGACTTTACATGTGTGACGATTAACAGGGTGGGGCGGGAGAACCTCCATGGTCTTTTCGCGACCTAGGCGGAACAGTTTGTGTTATCTGTAACATCCAGCATTAGCAATACTGAAATGTCTTCTTAAGATGAAACTATAGTGCAGCCATTTGAGCAGAGAAAAGTAAACTCTGTGCTTAAGTATAATGAAAGGAAAAAAAAACATGTTTATGTCCCTAATCATAATTTAACTAATGTTGCACACTGACACTGCAGAATACCACTGGATGACTTCGAACTCCGACTTGGAACAACCGATTAAGACACTTCTACTAACTGAAAGATGAAGAGAAGATAGGAAGGAGGAAATTTTCACATCTTGAGTGCATGATCGCCTTCCTATCTAATAGTTTAAACACAAATAATTGATTATATTAATAACAAAAAGTATTATTTTAGCCAAGAGTTAATTGATGTAGGGCGGTTTAGTGGCATTATTATGAATAAATAATGTTATATAATATACATTGAAGTTTAATTACGTAATTAAACTGGCCATATAAAACGTATATACTATTGAATATTATATTACCACTTACACGATTGCAACTGTACGAGATAAAACATGTAAAGAGTATTGAGCATATCTTGACGTCGAAAGGGAAAATATCTATTACATAAAACCTTTACCCATTGCAATTTACATGCGTGCCTTATATAGTACAATATTCACTAAAAAAAAGCAATTCCTCTCTCTATGTATCTTTATTCATAATGTGCCTACTATTTCTGCCTAGAAATGGTTTCTAACTAATATGGGCTTAGTTACTTACACCAAACAATTCAAATGTGCAATTCAGAAGTTTGGAGGAATGAACATAGAAGTTTTATAAATGCGTTCTTGTAAAGGAATGGAAGACAGAAATATCGCAAATTGTCAAACACGTTCGTCAGATGACGCGCTTACGTTTGAGAAAATGTAAATACAGCGCATGGAATATTTCTAAAACCTCCAACCAAGTTTTTGACTAACCTTTTTGGCTTCCCAGTTAAACATACACTTATACAACATTCAATCAACAAAGTCTATTGATAGAAAATTTAAGATGGTTATTTTATTATTCATGATAATACCTCAAAAGTGTGATATTTTAATTAAAATCGCTACAGCAACTTTTGAGAAAATCAAAAATAATGAAAAAATTCCATGTAAGGAATAGTTTTGAATAAGAGAACTTTGTGACACATTTTCGTGTTGTATTTGTGAAAGATGGACTTATATACCTAATTTGGATTCATCCAACGTTTTGCTTTGAAGTTATGCTTTTCAAACACAAACACACACTCACGCGAAATTTTTGGGTGGAATACGGTACTTTCTCTACCTGTTAAGTAATGGAGAAAGTAACATTATAAGGAAATAACCATTGCATTAATAACTCAATTGTTTTGTTGCAAACTAGTCGCTCTATAGACTGTATACGGAGTATATGAGGTCACCTAGATTTTCCGCACCACCAAACAAATTTTAAAGAATGAGTTTGATTTACTTGAAACTTGGTATATGGAGGTAACTAAGTATAAACCATTAGAGAATGACATCGTTTTAATTTTATGATATTGTTGGAAGTGATCCAATTCTTTTATTTTAAAAAGAATATAATTTTATTTATTATATTAAATTCCGTGTCGTGGAAGTGACCCCAACTACCTTATTTTAAGCGGAACATAGTTTTATTCATTATATTACGTTTTAACTTTCTCTGTTGCTTACCTATAGCAGCTAGTGGAAGTACTGTACTTTTCAACTCGAAAGTTTACAACAACAAAAAATTACACCTCTTCCTATCACAGGCTCCCCTTTCTTGGTAGGAGTCCTTTGAAGTGTGGGACCAGCAAGATTCATATTCTCGTCTATTATTTTCTTCACAAGTTTCCTTGCCACTCAACCACGGACGTAAAAACAAAGGCATATTAATCGCCACACTTTCTGACTCTTGACACTTCTAAATAGAGGTGTGTGCGGAACTATTAAAACTGAGTAATAACAGGCTTTTTTCGCTAACAGTATAATGAGAGCACCTTACCTATTGTGTTCAAGCCTTTAACACCGCAAGAAGGGTAAGGGCCACGTTTATAGCCTCCTAGAATGTGGACGTCAAGGCCTGAACTAAAGCACATATGGTTGGTTATACATCCCTAGTTTTTGGTAAATTACAAATCATTCAAATGGGTTAACAAAATTGGTTTCTGGATCGGTGCTGTTAGTCTAGCGCCTCTCTATACTGAAACCTTTGTCTTTACCACCCTCTTTTCCAGATGAAATAATTTAGATGTACATTTTCTTGATAATATGTGGCATAAGTGTATGCAATGTAAAACCAACCCGCATCACCTTAACTGACGACTGCAGTTTTTAGTGTTTAATTTTAATTCTATTTATACGTTCTTAGAATATGGTCTATACATAATTGGATTACTTCTGTGAGTATAAAATCATCTAATGGAATGAACCAGAATTCAGTTGGGTAATACCATAAATAAGGAGCAATGCATTAAAGGGAAAGCGTCATACTTCAACACAATCCTCGCGTGTTGGGCTTCCGGGACTGTCGCTTATGTAATAAACGTTATACATCCAAGAGATCGCTTGAAAAAAAAAAGAATCATATAACTCAGAAAAAATATTTAAAGGTATGCTTTGCTTTAATGTAGAAGTAAGTCGAAGGAAATGCTCAAGGCCAGCACTTCTATTTATTAAATTAAAATGAATGTAATGCCACTCCGGAAATAGCCATCGACTACCCATTTTCCTTCTGTTACATAAGTACAAGCTTTAGAAAATCTGCCAGAGTGTTTTCTTAGGAAAGATGAGAGTGGAATAATTCGATACCACAGCTGAGGCATCATTAGCTTGGCCTGAGTTTTAATGCTTTACATGTGTATGGAGGGAAGCGGATAGGCACTCTTTTAGATAGTCCTACTTCAGGAAGTTGCGACCCTGCCCACACGAAGCACCAGCTTCCCCTGCTCCGATTAGTTAGTGCCTGCAAAGGGGTCCTTGCCCAGGGTTGCGGGTGAAGACTAACGGTCTCCGAGACACCAACTGAAGAACAGATGAGGAGAGCGGAGGAAGCAACCCTCCATTATGGGGTTGATATTCAAGGGAAGCAGGGTTTGAATCTTAAAATCGGCAGCCCTACCACAAACCTAACCCTACACAGCGCTCGTAACGCAGTCAGGGAATATTATAATTGCTACTGAATTTCCTCAAACAAACCGGATTGATCTCACAAAGACGGCAAAATCAATAAAGAAAGAAATTTTCAAGCAGTTAAATATATACTACTTAAATGAAAAAAATCAAATAAAAATAATTGGCACCACATATATGACAGTTAAAAGGGAAACGAATATCAAAAATTTTATTAAATTATATACCTAAAGGTTACCGCCAATTAGGAAAATCAAGAGCAAGATGAAAGGATACGTTTAATTGAGAACGGAACAGGCCAACATGCCTTCACCTTGAGTAAGAGGAGTAGGAAGAAGAAGAATACATGTAAGCCACCATCTAGATATACAAACCCATAGAATCCCCAGATTATGCAGAATCAAATCAATGTAAAATCAAATCAATTACTCATGGGTAGTAATTATAAATGTTAAATATTAAGTATATTTTTGCTTATACGGAAACATATCTCATATATTTCTCCTTTTAGGAACGAATCTTTTGTATTTCCTGGAAAATATTTGTCTTTTCCCCTCCATTTGTATCTCGTTCCCAGTCTAGTTATGTAGTATAATTTCATTCTACACACTGAAAATTTAAACGAAACTTCATTAGTAGCCAAATCTTATATAATCACCAAGATGTAAAAGATATACGAGTTGAAACTGATGCGTTAGTCAGAGAAGCAAACGTTTCGAGAATGACTGAATCGTTGCAATATGAATACAGTTTTTATTTGAGTGATATAACGAGAGCTCTAAAATTTATTTTCGTAAAATCTGAACTTCGGATTATATTGATACTATTATATATGTTATATTAATAGTACTAATAATTTTAAAAATAGAGTTACGCATGAATGTGCATTCCGGCTTTTTAATTTTCGCAAATACTCAAACAGATAAAGGTCAAATTTAAATAATTTATGTGAAAATATAACGAACACCAAGGAATTGGTCAGTTGATACCGGAATGAAATAGCCAAAATGGCTTGCAAGCAGTTGCTACGACTGATGTGTAGGGTGGTCGATTTCATGTACGGTTGATACACTCATAATTTTGAGAAAATTTATATCTCGGTTTATTTTTTTGAAACATTTGGATTTATTCTTCTTCCAATCACGAATTGCGTTTGTGAGCGTGGAAATATGGTAGGTTTGTAAATAATTTTACTGTGAAGTCACGAGCTTTCTGTTGAACTGGACACTAAATTTAATTTTAAAGAGTAGGTATCACTGGAGGTTTTTAACTAATATGATGTCAACAGAATAAAAGGTATATTCTTAATGAAATAATAAACTTACTATTGGAGACATACCCATCAAGGCAGCTATTATATTGTAAATATTTGTACTTTATAACTTTCATCATGTAAATCAAATACGAGTCCTCCATTTTGAGTAACGAACCTATATACACGTTAACATTCACTTTACAAGCACCAGTAAGAAGGATTTAATCTGATTGTACTAACAGCTTCAGAGTATCTACAGTTTGGTTTCTTCTAACAAGCGTATTCTATATAGGTAGCCTCGTTAAGAAACCAACACTATTAAACGTTTCAGTCTGCATCTTTAAATTCCCTTGTTATTTTCAATGATAGAAATTTAAATGCGAAGGTAAAGGAGATAAATGTGTAGGGGATCAAGGGTTTTGTTTTGTCGGCTCTTGATTACAATATCGTTAAATTCCAGTAAATGGGACTTCCAGAACAAAGACGATTTTAGACTAGTTACAGAGCATCTAGTAAGAACCACGAGTAGAGAAGTTACAGGTTTTACTTCTCTCTATGGATGTATAACTATCAGCGAGAGTATACTGGTAGACCCTTTTATTAGGTCTACTGTCACTAGATACAGTCGTACAGTATTCGAACGTATGACGGGACTAAGAAAAACGTTAATTGCTTTATCCCATATACAACTAGCAAAGCGTATCAATGAAGCCTGTAATTTAAAATATTCGGGTTTGTTGAACATTTTTACTTTTCTACCAAGTACATAGTAGGTAGAGAAGGTGTTGAATTCCACTCAAACATTCTATACCGAGATTTCACCAGAAATACATGTTTTGAGGTCCCTGAATCCAAAAAAGCATTTTTAGAAAAAGGTTCGCGCGCGCGCGTGTGTGTCTGTGAACAGCATAACTCAAAAACTAAAAGTTGGATAAACACTAAACATGGTATTTAGGTTCGGTATCTTCCAAAGATGCGGCACGAAGATTTTCAAGTCATGTGAATTTAACACAGAAGGTTTTTTGATGGAGAATATTCGGGGTGTAGATTGCTTGGAGTGAATGACCTTGACTTTCTCATTGAGATAACACAAATGGCATAAAGGCATGACATAAACTTCAACCTAATATCCTCGATATTTGAATACCATAGTTCTTTGTAGTTTTACTGTGGTAATCCTTGAAGTATAATGGTTGTATCCTTTTGTCGTCTGGTACCGGAGTAGTTGGGAATGGATTCCCCTCGGTTAAAAAAAATATTAAATTTATTTGTATGAAGCTTACTAAGAAAATTTGATGTGAGACAATCACGACTTCCTCTGTACATTATCAATTAACACGTATCTTCTGTATATTATGCTATTTTATATAAAAAGTGATTCTGTATCCCTAACCGCAATCACGATAAATATTTCCCAAGAAAGGATTTGAAATTTAGAAACAGGCCTTTGATGCTGTTTATATCACAAGTAAATTTTTGTGAATAAATTAATGAAGTTGAAATTTTTGTTACTAAAGAGTTCAAGAAAAATAAACGAAGAGCCACTCATTGTCAAACATGCTCCATTAGATGATGCAGCAATGCAAGGAAAATGTGAAATTTCAACGGTGCACATTTTAGAAACGGCTACCTGCTTAAAACTCTAGCCTGACATTGTTAAATTGCGTCAAACTCAACTATGAACGTTATTAGTAGTCTAAGGAATTACTAAACATTAAACCAGGACGGAAGGAAATAAAGCTGAGCTGTTACTAGACTATAGGCAGGAATATCGTAGGTAACAAACCTCCCATCCCTCGTACATCTTTTGGCTTTTGCAGACACCATTCAGACCGGTTTTTACCTGTCAATGACCCCTGGCCATTGCTGCTTTGCATTCTTTGTAGTTTGAGTGGTCACGCATGGTTTGAGTGTTGATAATTTGAAGCCATCTGCTGAAGGATTTCTGATTATTACTATACGCCCAGATGATCTCCGGCACCAACCATGTGGGAGAGCTGGTAGACGGTAACTAGGTATACTGTCGGACCCACCGAGGTTCTTCGGTAGTCTTTCGTGATAGGGTTTTCCCTATTGGGCTGACGCGCCTAAGTGGCGTATCTACTTCCGTCCATGTGTGGCAGGAGACGAAGGGAGGATGGTGTCCTGACCCAATCTCGGACACGCAGGGGGGGGGAGATTACAAGATAGATGCTGCCCTAATGGAAAAGCCCCGCGAGCATGGCTTCTGGGGACCGAGGATGCGGACTGAGTAATCAGTCCAGTTCCCGTTGGTCTTTATGATTATTAGTATAGTTCTAGATTACCTCTCTACATAAATAAGATTTCTTTTCCACTCAAAAATTCTTATTAGGATTTCTCCGGAAATACACGTTTAGAGTTTCAATGATTCTCACAGAAAAGCACTTTTGAGAAAGGTCCAAATGTGTGTGAACCAAAAACGAAAAGTCTGATGAATATCAATCTCGGTGTTTAAGTTCAGTATTTTCCAAGAATGTCACAGGAAGATATAAGAGAATCCCACCACTTCAAACTATCCATTGTATGTAAAGTTTTTCATAATTAGCCATTTTTATCAAGCTACCATATACTTAAGATATTTGCATGGTTAATAAAACATAAATGTTGAATTATCTACGAATAGTCTATGAAGTCGTCTGTATATTGACTAAATTTTGTATAATTTTGTGTAACTGGGGAATCATAAGAGACTAGGAAAAATGTAGAGCTTATTAATATATCAAACTTTTTTTGTTTGTTCCACCTATATGCTGCCGTTAACATCTCAGGTCGTATCGGCGACTTTTGCCTTTGGAATAATTGCATCAGCAATGATGTTAACTCGTTTTACAGTTGGTTGGTGTTATTTGGGTAATTTCATTAAATTCAGACACACACACACACACACACACACACACACACACACACGTGCAAACTTTCATTCATACTTCCAGACTGTAGGAAGGATGGGGAATAATATTGGCTAAATAAAAGTTCCCAACCTCCCCTGAGCCCATTTTAGTAAAAAGGTCCAAGTGTGTTTGTGCGTGGGGGGGGGGTGTTGCGTGCGCGCGTGAGTGTGTGTGTGTGTGAACAACTTAACTCAAAAACAAAATGTCGAATAAATACCAAAATACCAAACTTGTATTCAAGTTCAGCATCTTCTAAAGATGCCACACGATAATTTTCAAGAAAATTCTCTCACCTCAAACTATCATTTACATGGAAAATGCTTTGTTAGTTTTTATTTATTGAAAGGCTAAAATTTTTTATAAAAGTGCCATATATTGAAGACATTTCGTGATAATGTGATGTACATCTTGAATCATTTGCGAGTTGCCTGGGAAGGCATTGTAATTTTGAATTAATGATGTACAATTTTGTATAATTAGTAGAGAACAAGCGATATAACTTATTTCATGAGAAATGTAGTTCTTGTTAAAAGACACACTTTTTTGTCTTTTTTGTTGCATTAACCATTTCCATTGCTCTTGTTTTAAATTCTTCAATACTTCGTATTTTTTACAGTGCTTGATCACCATCCTTTTGTTTCTCGTGATCTAATATAAAGAGCATGGAATTTCAAAGCCAGCATATAGCGATCAGCTTTTTAAATATTTCATGCCACTTCAACAACCTGCATCCCCTTCTAGTTACAACGAAATGTGTAATGGAACCATTGTTGGAAACATGTATCTTGGTTTACATGAAGCAGATAGAAAAAGAGAAGCTTTTGTAAGAATAGTTTGTAGAAGAGGTATATAAATAAACATCAGTGGGTAGAGAAAGTCATGTGAACGTAACACACTAGACTTTTTGTATGGCATTAGCCCTTTTCGAAATATTCTATGTAGCATGCTTACCCTTTTCATGTACACTGTCTTGCATAAAAGGTGGCCCGTTCATCATCTTTCGTGGTCTAGGGGTACCATGATAGCCTCTGGTTTCCGAGGATGCGGGTTCAAATCGGGCAGAGGCGATGAATTTTTTCGCGCGTACAAATCCTTAGCATGCCTCCCTTTGGAAGCGAAGTAAAGCCAGTGCTCCCGTGTTGTAGATTTACGGCACGTAAAAGAACCTCAAGTCTGATAAAGGAGCCTCTGAGCAAAATGTCCGGTCTTTCACGCCCAGTATAGAATGGGACGCTAAGAACCATAGCAGTTAAAGAGCGTCCATAAATAAAACCCAATTTAATCTATCCCCTATCTACTATAACAACAGTACTGTTATAGTAGTTTATGCAAAAAATGGATAATGCTGATGATTATGGCACGATACAGGGAATTAGGCAATTTTCACGATCGTCATATAAGATTACCCAACAATTGGATACATTTTATGGAAACTTAGTATTATAAATTGTAGGACATTAATCATGAAATTATTCGGTACCCATAATTGACAAAAGTGGGAACGTATTCATATGTTACGAGATGTTAGCTTCTCTCCCTGCATTTAGTCGTCCTCCATGGTGTAGTGGTTACCATGCTAGCCACTAGTTCCCGAGGTCGCGGGTTCAAACGCGGTGGAGGGCGATGGATTTTATTTTTTCGGGCGTAAAAATCCTTAGCATAGCTTCCTTCGGAAGGGAAGTAAAGCCGGTGGTCCCGTGTCGTAGATTTACGGCACGTAAAAGTACCTCAAGCTGATAAAGAGGCCTCTGAGCAAAATTACCGGTCTTTCAGGCGCAATATATGTAGAATGGGGTGCTAAGGACCACAGCAGTTAAAGAGCGTCCATAAATAAAACTCAATTTAATTTTTTCCCCTGCATTTAATTTATTATCTGGTGTGTTGAAGCAATAAGCGAGGCAGCAACTTTCCCTTCCTGGGAGAGAAGTGAGCAGGTGATATGGACCGTAATGTAGCCTATTATTAACACAGCATGATAAGTAATTATAAATTTAGAGAGACAGGAAAGGGAAGGTTTAGCAAGGAGGAGAACAGAGGCAATGTTCCTAGAAGGGTTAAGAGGGACTGTAACGGAACAAGTGTCATACTTGGAGAAAAGAAGAATAACAGTTAAAAGAGAAAAAAATCAAGGATATTGGGTAGTTTTCAAGGAAAATTAAGGAAAAGTGGTTAACGAATTTAAAAAAAGCAAGGGGAAAGGAGCAGAAAGGAAAAGAGAAAGAAGAACAATGAGAAAGTAGCAATCAGGGACGTGGAAAGAGAAGGGAAAGAATAAGGGCTAATCGAAAGCCAATGGGCCAGGGTGCCAGGCACAAGGTAGCCCTTCAAAGAAAGAAACATCGGACTAAAGTTGTACTAGAATGTAAGTAGCTTTAAGACTTGACAGAGATGTATCTAACATTTGTGTATGGTGTTCGGTACAAATACATAGTCATTCAAATTCAGATTCGTTGTTCAGAGAAAAGCATACCACAAAATGGTTTCATCTTGTCTCTATAAGTCACGAAAACACGGAATACTGGAATAGCAATAGTTGGAATAGCATTACGTCATTGCTATAGGAAATACATCATTACTATTATTGGCACACGTGTGCCACAATGAGCAAATTATGCACGATATTGAATACAGAAACAACCTGTATATAATGCTAAGATTGCACAAAATACAATACGAGTGAAGTATGACAATGTTTGTAGTGGGGCAACTAATAACAGAGGGTGTATAAAATATGCAGGCAAATACCTATTTTCACACGATGATAAGTCAAACTTAAAGAAGCGCGTTACTTCTATACACCGAATGAGGTTTACAGAAACACCATTGAAAAAGGAATGTGCGAGATTACCGCCACTGTCGGACACTAATCTGAAAATGAGCAGCAATGCGATAATGTACAGGTTATTAAAAAAGAAGCAACAAACTTTAAATATTTATTTCTAACGAACGACAACAGATAGCGCACATGTGAGTAGGTTATATAGGACAGATCGAGCGCAATTTTTGCGTTTATATGGGAAAGGATAGGGAAAACGAGGGCAGATGCTAGGCTAGGAGAGCATCCAAGGAGGAAAAATGCGTTTATATGGGGGAGATAGGGATTACGAGGTTAGATGTTGACTAGACAGGGTTTGAAAGGTCGGAATATATGCTTTATAAGGGAAAGGATAGGGAAAACGAGGGGAGATGCTAGGTTGAGAGAGTCTTCATAGAGGAAAATGAGTTTATATGGGGGGGAGATAGGGAAAACGAGGGTAGATGCTAGGATAGACAGAGGTTGAAGTAGGAGGAATGTGCTTTATATGAGAGTGGCAGGGAATACGAGGAGAAGTGCTAGGCTAGTCAGAGGTCGAGTAGAGTATACAATTATACACGAAAAATAGGGAGTAAATGATAATGCTAGACAGGTACTGAAGAAGGGGGAGTATGCGTTTATATGAGGGAGATAGGGAATACGGGGAGAAATGCTAGGGAAGACAGGGACTGAAGGTATGTAGGGTGTTTTCCAGAAGGGAAGAGTAAGAATTTCAGAGGTATTTAGAGCACAAGCACAATATAATTATTTTAGATCACACTTAGAAGCTTATTAGGTACATGCTTAGCTAACTTTGCAGGTATTCTAATGATGTTTAATGCGGTGGAACAGGCATTTGATATCCTCTTACTGGCTTTAAAATATTTTTAGACATAGAAACAGATACGTGTTTTAGGGTATTGGGGTAAGCATTTTAACCAGTGTACTAGGAATTGTGGGAGCATTTTAGTGTTCATTTAGAAACATTTTAGGCATAGTTACAGGTATTTTTGTTATGGACAAGGCTTTCAGGACATTCTGGTATGAGGCAGGGGAATTTTAGGTGTTTCAGCAGCATTTTGGGAACTGGAGCAGCTAGGTTCAAGGTATTCATATAAGCTTCAGAATATTTCGAGGCGTTTTATGATGCTTTTAAGGTATTTTGACAATTTTGAAGACGTTTTCAAAGCTCGTGCTAGGAGTGTTTGTGACTCTTTAAAGGTATTTTAGGCCATGGATGTGACATAGACACAGACCATTAAGAGTTCCTGAAGGGGCTTTTGGAAGGTGTAGTGGCTGTTTTATCGGCTTTTGGAAAGTGTAGTGGGTGTTTTATTGGCTTTTGGAAAGTGCAGTGACTGTTTTATCGGCTTTTGGAAAAAGTAGTGGCTGTTTTAATGGCTTTTGGATAAGTGTAGTGGCTGTTTGTCGGCTTTTGGATAAGTGTAGTGACTGTTTTATTGGCTTTTGGTATATGTAGTGGCTGTTTTTATAGACTTTTGGAAAGTGCAGTGGCTATTTTTTATGCCATTAGAGTTCCTGGTGGGCTTTTTAGAAAGTGTAGTGGTTATTTTTATGCTATTGGCACATGGTTTTCAGGCATTCTCTCTTGTTTATAGAGTTTTTCTCTTGTATTACACAGGTCTTATGATCTATAACCATTTCTAACGGTTTACAGTCATATCGGATCCTTTTATGGTCTTCTCAATATTCTAATGCTAACATGTAAGAAACTATGTAGAGATGTCGTTTCTAACTCAACCTTAAGCTCTGTTAGTGATATTATTGTTTTTATTCAGCTTTTCTGTTTTTGTATGGTTAATTGTTGGCTAGGTGTATCGTCTTTACCAGTTAATTGATGCTTTATTAGATAAGGATTGTAAGGGTAGGTGCCTCTCCCCTTTTATCTAGGCTTGAGACTAGCACTAGGATTTGCTCCTAATGGCAGGGTTACCGCCTCCCTTCCACATTCTTATTTTTTATTTATTCTTAGGTGTCTGCTAGATGTATACACAGCGCAGGGGTAAACTTCCACTTTTTAAAGTTGTAGACTCACGAGAAAATCACCAACTTAGAATTACATTCTCTTAAGCACTGCTTGTAATGCTGTAATGGCCATATGCATATGTCGTTATTCCATCCTCAGCAACAACTCTTTTATCGTCGTATGGAGTCAATGCAATTTTATTCACTTGCACTGTGGTAACAGCATGCTTTCGTGACAGGATCAGATTTATGGGCGTCCTTATTATTTCTCTGGATTTAAGACAGTCTGTATAGTTGTCGAATGTGAAGTGCTGCTTAATAGAGCCACGTTTTATACCTTTAATCTTTTTTATCATTGAGCCGTGGATATCTAGCGCATACATCTTAGGTCGCAGTCCGACAAAGCGTTGGATGATTTTACCATTAGCCTCAGCTTTAAATTTTCCAAGAACTTTCTTGTTTAGAGTTGAATAGCATATATGGTTTGTAGGATAATCAGCTGTATCGAGATGCTCAAGAAAACGTAGCTTGTCCTGGTATACATCTTCAGTTGTAACACGATGAATGAACGAATCAGTGTCCATATACATAAGCTTCAGGTTTTCAGCTCCGTAATATGGTAACAACACGTCGTAATGATAGTTATACATTAATGTCTTGGAGATGTCCAACACACTCATTCCAATGTATATAGGCTTGTTGAACACGATCTGTCGGGAGGCCATATGCACAGCAGCTAGATTGGAGGTATATTTTGTTCGATCGATAAACATAGGCTTTGCAATTAACTTTTCCAGAGTCTTCTCGTTTGTCACCAACCGTATATCCACACGATTACGAAGGTTCTCCATTGTTTTTCCAAACATAGCATTGTTGAACAGTTTGTAGAGATCCTTCTCAAAATCATTTGCAGCCTTTTGTCGTAATCTGTTGTTAAATTCCACATACGGTTTTAACCACTGTGACTGTCGGAATTGTAGCACACGATGGATTTTTGTTAGTCGTAGTCCATGACTAAGAGCTTGCTACAAAGTCATGTAATGCACTACATACTTCTTTCGTGATCCAAGGTGAGGAATTAAGTTCTTTGTAGTCGAGTCCTTTGGTTTCAGACACTCAGGCAGGAATGGTAAATCATTATGCAGATCATGGAGTTCAGTAGGATACTTGATATCAACTTCTAATATGTATCCCTGAGGATCATCTTCTTCTAGTCTCTGTAAGTTTATTTCTTCAGGTGAAACCCACTGAAATCCGCCAAAAGGAAGGGCGTGACTCATTGCCCACCCATATTGGTTGTTGGCGTCAGCATAGGTAATGAATTGGGTTGGTCTCGACGGATCAAACTTTTCCATGTAAGTGTTATTAGCCTCCGCATACCGATGGGACACTTGGTAAACCTCCTCTTATACCGGATTCCACCATGAGTAGTTGGTCATAATCCTGTAACAGTTCCAGTTCGATTCCAGTATACAGTAACATGGCGTCCCATGTAAGTCCTGGAGAGGTAAAATAATGTGCTGGATCAACTTTGTGCGTTTTGAGAGTTTGCTCTCTGAATGTCTCAAAGACATCAGCTAGAAGAAGAACATCAGATATTAAGTAGAGGTCACTGTATTCACCCAGGTTTCTCACATTGAACAGTCTCCATACATTTCTAGCATGTTCGTAGTCAGCATCACTAATTTCTTCTTCATTCAGTTTATTGTAGAAGTAGTTCTTAGGAGGCAGGCAGGTCTCGTTCAAGACGTCCCATGAAGTGATGTAATCATAGGGAAATACACCCTTACGTGTCATCAACTTCATCTTGGCTTCTCCGAAGTACTTCAATGTCTCAGGGTACGATGTTAGATTTTTTACCAGCTTATCCAAGCTTGTACTCAGGAACCGAAAACTATTCTCAAACCGGAGCTTTATATCTCCGACATACTTGGAGAATGATATATAGCTTTCTTCAGAGCTAGGAATTACTTCCACCCGCTCACTTGCACATCCCAGCTCCTTAACAATGAAGTGTGAGTCATATCCTCTGAGGTTGTACATGAAGACAGGGATATATTTAGGTGTTTTGCAGGCTAAATTACATTCATTATGCAGACTTCCTCGATATTCACCACTGATGTGATCATGGTCGCGTACTTTATAGTTCTCTTCAGTAAAGGTTTTTCCACACAAGTAGCATACTGTAGAGACGTTGAAATCCATCTGCTGTTGATCTGTAAGTTTCAGGGGCATGTCAGATTTGTATATATTATTAATCTCCTTTGCAAGGAATGACAGGTATTCTATAAACTTCTGAGCAGCATCAACACCACGATATACATAGGGATGCTTAGGAAGGCTAGTTTTCAGATGTTCAACGTTGGTTGATGGTTTAACGTAAACACAAAAGCTCATTGCTGTATGCTCTTGATAAGGGGTTGTATAAGAAGTTTCAGGACTAGGTATGCATGTATGACATGGAGTGAGAATGCTTTCAAAGTCTGCGTAGATGACGTAAGGTAGTTTCAACATCCTTTCAAAATTTTTAAACTGTACAATTGATTTTTCCTTTGTAGGCATAACTACCCTTGCAACACCATGCTGATTACAGATGGATGCATGTTCTTGCAGTTTTTCCAGACCACTTCGTCCATATCGATTGTCAAAATGTGTAAAGCACCGCTTACAGGTATATATCACTCCATCATGCTTAGTTTTCTGACGTCGAACGAGCTTCTCAAAATTCTTGATATATACATAGTGATGTTTTCCACTACTGTCACTCAATAGTAGGAGGTCACGGTGGTCAGGTAGCTCAGTGTCAGCAACCTTTATCGGATACAGTTCATGCTTCTCATCCAGGCCGAAAACGTTGATAGACATCCTATTAAGCTTCTCAAATTTAGGTATTTGAGAAAGTGGAGTAGGATAGGAAACGCAGCTGAAGTCGTACTTATCTTGAAGTTTCTTATATTTGCTCACACGCTGTGCATCCTTCTCGATGAATTTAGCTAATATAGAGTACATGAAACATAGCTCATCAGTTAAATTCTGGATGTTTATACATGCTTCTTTAGCTCCAACAGATGGAGGTAGGGGTATGTAGCTACTTCCTCGTAGCGGATTGTACTTGTTAATACGAAGGCGCACCCCTTCCACAGCAAGCAGAGCCCAGTTGCTTCCCTTTAGTTGTGACTCCTCCATTTCAGTAACCAACTTCTTCATTTTCGTTTCCAGCATAGAGTCCAGATCCGTTTCTAAGAAAGCAGCTTGATTCCGTGTTTTAAATGTTTTGTCACAGGTTTCTCCGATACTGTTTACAAATCGGCACTCAACCAGCAGATTAATTTTCACACTCTTGTGAATACCAAGCTCTTTATGCACAGCCTGGATTATTCGTTATTTGGCCTCATGCAGGTACATATTCAAGTCCTTAGATGAATCACATCGTATAAAATACGATTTCAATCGTCCTTCGAACGCTGTCTCGTATTCTTTCTTGTCACAGTCCTCCATTGTGGATAATATGTGATGTTTGGTAGGCTCCAATCTGCTTTTCTTCTGAGGACTGCTTATTTCACATACGTCTTCATGCCGCTGTCCCTTATAACCATCATTAAAGGTTACATTACAATGTTTACATTTGAAGAGTCTCTTACAGGTCATCTGATGTCTTCTCTTGTCATAACTTCGGAGGAATTCCTTTCTACATTTACTACAAGCGTATCCAGTAGCGCTTGGAATAATATCTTTATACGCCGAGTTATTCATCTTTATTCTTGATGCAATAACGTATTAATCCTTCTTCAAGGGAAATGTAGGCCTCCTCACCTTGATAACACTTTAGAAAGCTGATTATTCTTGGAGAGTACAGGATGTTAACACATCCACCACTAGAGATATCTTTCCGTAAGTAATCAATAATACAGGACTATGTGAATCATTGTTGATGCTAAAAGGGCATAGGTTAGTAGTTGGTATTTGTATGTGAAGTATCAATTCTTGCTAGCGATATTTATTTGTAAATCCTCCTAGTTATTAAAATTATTTTCTTGGTAAATATCGACGTTTTTAGAACGCTTCGGAGAAAGGCAAGCAAGGCCTTTTAACAAGACAGATGTGGAGAAGCCGCTAGGGTGAAACTCGGATACAATAGCCGTTAAATTGGATACAGGAGGGGGCTTGCGAGAAGGGAATCTCCCCTCGACGGAATAACGTGCGGGCTATAGTGTGCTCCAAAAATTGGTATACAGAATTTCTAATCCTTGTATACCGCTAACAGAAGCTTCAGTGTTCTTATCAGGACATTTAAGTACAGAGTGACGCTTGTTAACCTTAAAAGCTAAATATTCCAATATTTTTTCATCGCTTGTGATTCTAATTTGCGAAATTTCTCATTGTAATAAAGAGGTGTGCTTTAGTTAGCGAACACCGTATACTAGCCATTCTACGATAACTTTCAGAACTCTCCTGTTGTATTTTAGCGGATAACACTAGCGTGTTATCGGCCTATACAAATCATCAATTCCCGGTAGGATGGTGAAAACTAAACCTTTCGATTTTTTAAACATTTACAGTTGTTAGGAGCGTTCGCTACAAAAATTGAGGCTGGTATTTTTATGTAATGTATATGAGCTGATGGCGTTTAGGTCGGGTCTTGCTCCAAAGCCCTCCACGTGGCCGGGAATGACAAACGGTCAACTCGCCATTAACCATAAATTTGATGGTGAACTCTCATGCACTTTAGGTCGGGTGTTGCACGAAAGACAAGTTAAAACCAATTGAACCAATTAAATAACCATTAATTGATGCAGAACGTACATGCTACTTGGGTCGTCTTTACATGAAAGACCAATTAAACCCAATTTAAGCCTACAAACTCCCCCAGCAACCATAAATTTGATCCAGAAGGTACACGCTACTTCGGTCGTCTTTACACGAAAGACCAATTAAACCCAATTAAAATCAATTAAGCCAATTAAATAACCATTAATTGATCCAGAAGGTACATGCTACTTGGGTCGTCTTTACATGAAAGACCAATTAAATCCAATTAAAATCAATTAGGCCAATTAAATAACCATTAATTGATCCAGAAGGTACAAATACCAACTACTAACTTATGCCCTTTTAGCATCAACAATGATTCACATAGTCCTGTATTATTGATTACTTACGGAAAGATATCTCTAGGGTTGGAGATAGAGTCCCATCAGAGTTTTAAACTTTGACGTTTCATTATTCCTGAAGTAGGGCAGCTAGACTCGTGGAACAAATTACATTAAATTGATAGCATTGGATAGATTCTCTGAACAACTATTTAGGAGTCCGAAGTTCATATCCGACCTCGGATCGGTGAAAGCTAAATGTTTAATTCTTAATGAGTTAAAAAACTTAGACAAATATGGTAAAATCACAATAAGTTTATGCACTAGAAGGCTTAGTGAAAGACTTTTCAGGTATCATTAGAAAATAATTGTAATCAAGCTATTTAAGGATTAATTTTTTACTATTATCTTAGATACTTGACTTCGAGTAGCAAAATATTTAATCATTAATAGCTATTAAACTAAGGGAGTTGTATGGGTGGATCAAAAATGTATTTATTAGATATAATTCATTATCTGTGTTAAACCGTGATATGTACTTAGGTAGCCTGTGGTCCTTGTTCGAATCTTATAAAAAATTTAATGGTTCATAAATATTAAACTAGGAGACATATACGGCTGGAATAAAAAGTATTTAACCCATATATTTATAAGTATACTTAAGTATCCTCAGGTCTGAATTAAAATTCTTAATTTTCTTTCTTCTTTTTTCTTTCTGTTTTTCTTCTTTCTCTCTTTCCTTCTTCCTTTCTACTTTATTCCTTTCTTTGTTCCTTTCTTCTTCTTGATCAACACACACACAGACATACACACACAGACTCACACACAGACACACACACAGACATACACACACAGACTCACACACAGACACACACACAGACATACACACACAGACATACACACAGATATATACACACAGACACACACACAGACACACACAGACACGCACAGACATACACACACAGACACACACACAGACATACACACAAAACAGACATACACACAAAGACATACACACACAGACATACACAGCCCGAGACAGTTCAAAACACACACACAGACACACACAGACATACACACAGACATACACACACAGACACACCCACAGACATACACACACAGACATACACACAGACATACACACACAGACACACACACAGACTCACACACACAGACATACACACAGACATACACACACAGACATACACACACAGACTCACACACACAGACATACACACACAGACACACACAGACACGCACAGACATACACACACAGACACACACAGACATACACACAAAACAGACATACACACAAAGACATACACACACAGACATACACACCCCGAGACAGTTCAAAACACACACACAGACACACACAGACATACACACACAGACACACACAGACATACACACACAGACATACACACACACAGACACACACACAGACACGCACAGACATACACACAGACATACACACAGACATACACACAGACATACACACCCCGAGACAGTTCAAAACACACAGACATACACACACAGACATACACACAGACACGCACAGACATACACACATACACACACATAGAGACAGTTCAAAACACACACATACACACACATAGACAGTTCAAAACACACTCTCACATACTCATACATACACAACACATTCGAGCACCTCTCCAAACACACGAACATGTTCGAACACCTACGCAAACGCCCGAATACCTGTGTAACGTATTGAGATATAAGAGTTTAGACGCTTAATCATCGTTTTATTATTAAAATTCAGTATATCATTGATCTAAAAGGTTCGTGCTCCCTCTATAAATAGGGTGACCGCGGACACTGGACTTCATTGCGCTAATTAGTCTTGCGGTGTTAACATCGTGTTCTCTCCAAGAATAATCAGCTTTCTAAAGTGTTATCAAGGTGAGGAGGCCTACATTTCCCTTGAAGAAGGATTAATACGTTATTGCATCAAGAATAAAAATGAATAACTCAGCGTATAATGATATTATTCCAAGCGCCACTGGATACGCTTGTAGTAAATGTAGAACGGAATTCCTCCGAAGTTATGACAAGAGAAGACATCAGATGACCTGTAAGAGACTCTTCAAATGTAAACATTGTAATGTAACCTTTAATGATGGTTATAAGGGACAGCGGCACGAAGACGTATGTGAAATAAGCAGTCCTCAGAAGAAAAGCAGATTGGAGCCTACCAAACATCACATATTATCCACAATGGAGGACTGTGACATGAAAGAATACGAGACAGCGTTCGAAGGACGATTGAAATCGTATTTTATACGATGTGATTCATCTAAGGACTTGAATATGTACCTGCATGAGGCCAAACAACGAATAATCCAGGCTGTGCATAAAGAGCTTGGTATTCACAAGAGTGTGAAAATTAATCTGCTGGTTGAGTGACGATTTGTAAACAGTATCGGAGAAATCTGTGACAAAACATTTAAAACACGGAATCAAGCTGCTTTCTTAGAAACGGATCTGGACTCTATGCTGGAAACGAAAATGAAGAAGTTGGTTACTGAAATGGAGGAGTCACAACTAAAGGGAAGCAACTGGGCTCTGCTTGTTGTGGAAGGGGTGCGCCTTCGTATTAACAAGTACAATCCGCTACGAGGAAGTAGCTACATACCCCTACCTCCATCTGTTGGAGCTAAAGAAGCATGTATAAACATCCAGAATTTAACTGATGAGCTATGTTTCATGTACTCTATATTAGCTAAATTCATCGAGAAGGATGCACAGCGTGTGAGCAAATATAAGAAACTTCAAGATAAGTACGACTTCAGCTGCGTTTCCTATCCTACTCCACTTTCTCAAATACCTAAATTTGAGAAGCTTAATAGGATGTCTATCAACGTTTTCGGCCTGGATGAGAAGCATGAACTGTATCCGATAAAGGTTGCTGACACTGAGCTACCTGACCACCGTGACCTCCTACTATTGAGTGACAGTAGTGGAAAACATCACTATGTATATATCAAGAATTTTGAGAAGCTCGTTCGACGTCAGAAAACTAAGCATGATGGAGTGATATATACCTGTAAGCGGTGCTTTACACATTTTGACAATCGATATGGACGAAGTGGTCTGGAAAAACTGCAAGAACATGCATCCATCTGTAATCAGCATGGTGTTGCAAGGGTAGTTATGCCTACAAAGGAAAAATCAATTGTACAGTTTAAAAATTTTGAAAGGATGTTGAAACTACCTTACGTCATCTACGCAGACTTTGAAAGCATTCTCACTCCATGTCATACATGCATACCTAGTCCTGAAACTTCTTATACAACCCCTTATCAAGAGCATACAGCAATGAGCTTCTGTGTTTACGTTAAACCATCAACCAACGTTGAATATCTGAAAACTAGCCTTCCTAAGCATCCCTATGTATATCGTGGTGTTGATGCTGCTCAGAAGTTTATGGAATACCTGTCATTCCTTGCAAAGGAGATTAATAATATATACAAATCTGACATGCCCCTGAAACTTACAGATCAACAGCAGATGGATTTCAACGTCTCTACAGTATGCTACTTGTGTGGAAAAACCTTTACTGAAGAGAACTATAAAGTACGCGACCATGATCACATCAGTGGTGAATATCGAGGAAGTCTGCATAATGAATGTAATTTAGCCTGCAAAACACCTAAATATATTCCTGTCTTCATGCACAACCTCAGTGGATATGACTCACACTTCATTGTTAAGGAGCTGGGATGTACAAGTGAGCGGGTGGAAGTAATTCCTAGCTCTGAAGAAAGCTATATATCATTCTCCAAGTATGTCGGAGATATAAAGCTCCGGTTTGAGAATAGTTTTCGGTTCCTGAGTACAAGCTTGGATAAGCTGGTAAAAAATCTAACATCGTACCCTGAGACATTGAAGTACTTCGGAGAAGCCAAGATGAAGTTGATGACACGTAAGGGTGTATTTCCCTATGATTACATCACTTCATGGGACGTCTTGAACGAGACCTGCCTGCCTCCTAAGAACTACTTCTACAATAAACTGAATGAAGAAGAAATTAGTGATGCTGACTACGAACATGCTAGAAATGTATGGAGACTGTTCAATGTGAGAAACCTGGGTGAATACAGTGACCTCTACTTAATATCTGATGTTCTTCTTCTAGCTGATGTCTTTGAGACATTCAGAGAGCAAACTCTCAAAACGCACAAAGTTGATCCAGCGCATTATTTTACCTCTCCAGGACTTACATGGGACGCCATATTACTGTATACTGGAATCGAACTGGAACTGTTACAGGATTATGACCAACTACTCATGGTGGAATCCGGTATAAGAGGAGGTTTATGCCAAGTGTCCCATCGGTATGCAGAGGCTAATAACACTTACATGGAAAAGTTTGATCCGTCGAGACCAACCCAATTCATTACCTATGATGACGCCAACAACCAATATGGGTGGGTAATGTGTCACGCCCTTCCTTTTGGCGGATTTCAGTGGGTTTCACCTGAAGAAATAAACTTACAGAGACTAGAAGAAGATGATCCTCAGGGATACATATTAGAAGTTGATATCGAGTATCCTGCTGAACTCCATGATCTGCATAATGATTTACCATTCCTGCCTGAGTGTCTGAAACCAAAGGACTCGACTACAAAGAAGTTAATTCCTCACCTTGGATCACGAAAGAAGTATGTAGTGCATTACATGACTTTGAAGCAAGCTCTTAGTCATGGACTACGACTAACAAAAATCCATCGTGTGCTACAATTCCGACAGTCACAGTGGTTAAAACCGTATGTGGAATTTAACAACAGACTACGACAAAAGGCTGCAAATGATTTTGAGAAGGATCTCTACAAACTGTTCAACAATGCTATGTTTGGAAAAACAATGGAGAACCTTCGTAATCGTGTGGATATACGGTTGGTGACAAACGAGAAGACTCTGGAAAAGTTAATTGCAAAGCCTATGTTTATCGATCGAACAATATATACCACCAATCTAGCTGCTGTGCATATGGCCTCCCGACAGATCGTGTTCAACAAGCCTATATACATTGGAATGAGTGTGTTGGACATCTCCAAGACATTAATGTATAACTATCATTACGACGTGTTGTTACCATATTACGGAGCTGAAAACCTGAAGCTTATGTATATGGACACTGATTCGTTCATTCATCGTGTTACAACTGAAGATGTGTACCAGGACAAGCTACGTTTTCTTGAGCATCTCGATACAGCTGATTATCCTACAAACCATATATGCTATTCAACTCTAAACAAGAAAGTTCTTGGAAAATTTAAAGATGAGGCTAATGGTAAAATCACCCAACGCTTTGTCGGACTGCGACCTAAGATGTATGCGCTAGATATCCACGGCTCAATGATAAAAAAGATTAAAGGTATAAAACGTGGCTCTATTAAGCAGCAATTCACATTCGACAACTATACAGACTGTCTTAAATCCAGAGAAATAATAAGGACGCCCATGAATCTGATCCTGTCACGAAAGCATACTGTTACCACAGTGCAAGTGAATAAAATTGCATTGACTCCATACGACGATAAAAGGGTTGTTGCTGAGGATGGAATAACGACATATGCATATGGCCATTACAGCATTACAAGCAGTGGTTAAGAGAATGTAATTCTAAGATGGTGATTTTCTCGTGAGTCTACAACTTTAAAAAGTGGAAGTTTACCCCTGTGCTGTGTATACATCTAGCAGACACCTAAGAATAAATAAAAGATAAGAATGTGGAAGGGAGGCGGTAACCCTGCCATTAGGAGCAAATCCTAGTGCTAGTCTCAAGCCTAGATAAAAGGGGAGAGGCACCTACCCTTTTAATCCTTATCTAATAAAGCATCAATTAACTGGTAAAGACGATACACCTAGCCAACAATTAACCATACAAAAACAGAAATGCTGAATAAAAACAATAATATCACTAACAGAGCTTAAGGTTGAGTTAGAAAGGACATCTCTACATAGTTTCTTACATGTTAGCATTAGAATATTGAGAAGACCATAAAAGGATCCGATATGACTGTAAAACGTTAGAAATGGTTATAGATCATAAGACCTGTGTAATACAAGAGAAAAACTCTATAAACAAGAGAGAATGCCTGAAAACCATGTACCAATAGCATAAAAATAACCACTACACTTTCTAAAAAGCCCACCAGGAACTCTAATGGCATAAAAAATAGCTACTGCACTTTCCAAAAGTCTATAAAAACAGCCACTACATTTACCAAAAGCCAATAAAACAGTCACTACACTTATCCAAAAGCCGACAAACAGCCACTACACTTATCCAAAAGCCATTAGAACAGCCACTACTCTTTCCAAAAGCCGATTAAACAGTCACTGCACTTTCCAAAAGCCAATAAAACACCCACTACACTTTCAAAAAGCCGATAAAACAGCCACTACACTTTCCAAAACCCCCTTCAGGAACTCTTAATGGTCTGTGCCTATGTCACATCCATGGCCTAAAATACCTTTAAAGAGTCACAAACACTCCTAGCACGAGCTTAGAAAACGTCTTCAAAATTGTCAAAATACCTTAAAAGCATCATAAAACGCCTCGAAATATTCTGAAGCTTATATGAATACCTTGAATCTAGCTGCTCCAGTTCCCAAAATGCTGCTGAAACACCTAAAATTCTCCTGCCTCATACCAGAATGTCCTGAAAGCCTTGTCCATATCAAAAATACCTGTAACTATGCCTAAAATGTTTCTAAATGAACACTAAAATGCTCCCACAATTCCTAGTACACTGGTTAAAATGCTTACCCCAATACCCTAAAACACGTATCTGTTTCTATGTCTAAAAATATTTTAAAGCCAGTAAGAGGATATCAAATGCCTGTTCCACCGCATTAAACATCATTAGAATACCTGCAAAGTTAGCTAAACATGTACCTAAAAAGCTTCTAAGTGTGATCTAAAATAATTATATTGCGCTTGTGCTCTAAATACCTCTGAAATTCTTACTCTTCCCTTCTGGAAAACACCCTACATACCTTCAGTCCCTGTCTTCCCTAGCATTTCTCCCCGTATTCCCTATCTCCCTCATATAAACGCATACTCCCCCTTCTTCAGTACCTGTCTAGCATTATCATCTACTCCCTATTTTTCGTGTATAATTGTATACTCTACTCGACCTCTGACTAGCCTAGCACTTCTCCTCGTATTCCCTGCCACTCTCATATAAAGCACATTCCTCCTACTTCAACCTCTGTCTATCCTAGCATCTCCCCTCGTTTTCCCTATCCTTTCCCTTATAAAGCATATATTCCGACCTTTCAAACCCTGTCTAGTCGACATCTAACCTCGTAATCCCTATCTCCCCCATATAAACGCATTTTTCCTCCTTGGATGCTCTCCTAGCCTAGCATCTGCCCTCGTTTTCCCTATCCTTTCCCATATAAACGCAAAAATTGCGCTCGATCTGTCCTATATAACCTACTCATGTGATACATCACTGAATAGAGGGAAGTTCAAAATTTTATTTTATGCGTTCAAAATGAGCGAGGACGACCAGTGCTTTTCCGTTTACATACGCAACCATCTTCTACTATTTATTGTATCAATTGTAAATTTTTTATGACGAGGTGGCTCGTTGTTGAACTTACAACGAAATGCAGGCTGCAATGAAACAATGGATTCACTCTTTGCATAATGCAGCACAGAAATGACTTTTCCTGTGACGCCATTTTCTCGTAAACAAACACAGCTCCGCTGTAGGTACTGAATGGAACTAATAGGTGGGACCTAAAACTTTGAACTTTGCTCTATTCAGTGATGTTTCGATGTGTCGCTATCTATTGTCGTTCATTAAAAATTAATATTTGACATCTGTTCCTTCTTCTTGAATAAGCCTGTATATGAAGTCCTGTAGCTTCGACGTCAACCATATGAGGCAGAACAGTGAAAGATACTAGCATTCAGCACAAAAAATATAATTACACCTGGCTTACCGATGGTGCACGGAGGCTTATCTCAAATGGCGATGAAATAAATTTAATTTACTTCCCCCTGATGCTTTATGAAATTATTACACAAATATATAAAATATATTGTGGTGAAACATGCTCTAAATGAAATTTTAAACCTCTGTGCTTTCTCTTTGGTCCTGGTTATTTAATAACATAAAGGCTACACAGCTTGCACATAATGCAGACACCCCTAAAGTCAATACACAACGAAAATGGGTATGACTGGTGAGTATTAAGATTCCCCACTTTCAGGGCACGAAGTTAATCATTTTTAAATATCAACCATTGAGATAAATAATCTCCCTGATTTTTAATTATAAATATTGGTTGGATAATTTCTGATGTTACATTGGACATAATTTGCTCCCTTTGTACAATACTTTAGCATACACTGGTAATGAGCTCGATTCCAACATACAGAGTAAATACAACAAATTTTCTTACTAGGGGCTTTTAAAAGATTTTGGCATAAGTGTCGCTAACATAACGTACCATTATAAGCAGATCAGGATTGTCTTTTGTTTTGATACACCCTTTTTCAGCTGCTATATCGTGACCATCTAGGTGTATTTCTTGAAATAAGCTAATAGAGCAGTTGTATTTAGAAGTGGAACTTGAAAGGCATTAAAAGGAATATTTTTCTTATTCACGACTTTTTTTTAACATATTTGCACACCAGTAAGAACAACTATTTTCTGCTCCAGGACATATCAACGAAAAGTCAAAGCCTTCTTCGCAAGTATGTTCTTTTATAACTCTAATGTGTTCATATTTTAGTACATAATCCCTGTTAGTCTTTTGAAATTTTACGGTGCTTTATAGCCTATGTCCAACAGATAGAACGGGACTTTTCAACGGTGAAAGAACTGACGTCGGTTGAGTGGTTTCCAAAATTAGCCCCCTTTCACAAATTTTCTCTCTTTATAATATACAGATGTGAATATAAAAAGATACCACCACCACCACCGCCGCCGCCGCCGCCGCCGCCGCCGCCGCCGCCACCGCCACCACCGCCACCGCCACCGCCGCCGCCGCCGCCGCCACCGCCACCGCCGCCACCACCACCACCACCACCACCACCACCACCACCACCACCACCACCACCACCACCACCACCACCACCACCACCACCACCACCACCACCACCACCACCACCACCACCACCACCACCACCACCACCACCACCACCACCACCACCACCACCACCACCACCACCACCACCACCACCACCACCACCACCACCACCACCACCACCACCACCACCACCACCACCACCACCACCACCACCACCACCACCACCACCACCACCACCACCACCACCACCACCACCACCACCACCACCACCACCACCACCACCACCACCACCACCACCACCACCACCACCACCACCACCACCACCACCACCACCACCACCACCACCACCACCACCACCACCACCACCACCACCACCACCACCACCACCACCACCACCACCACCACCACCACCACCACCACCACCACCACCACCACCACCACCACCACCACCACCACCACCACCACCACCACCACCACCACCACCACCACCACCACCACCACCACCACCACCACCACCACCACCACCACCACCACCACCACCACCACCACCACCACCACCACCACCACCACCACCACCACCACCACCACCACCACCACCACCACCACCACCACCACCACCACCACCACCACCACCACCACCACCACCACCACCACCACCACCACCACCACCACCACCACCACCACCACCACCACCACCACCACCACCACCACCACCACCACCACCACCACCACCACCACCACCACCACCACCACCACCACCACCACCACCACCACCACCACCACCACCACCACCACCACCACCACCACCACCACCACCACCACCACCACCACCACCACCACCACCACCACCACCACCACCACCACCACCACCACCACCACCACCACCACCACCACCACCACCACCACCACCACCACCACCACCACCACCACCACCACCACCACCACCACCACCACCACCACCACCACCACCACCACCACCACCACCACCACCACCACCACCACCACCACCACCACCACCACCACCACCACCACCACCACCACCACCACCACCACCACCACCACCACCACCACCACCACCACCACCACCACCACCACCACCACCACCACCACCACCACCACCACCACCACCACCACCACCACCACCACCACCACCACTACTACTACTAATAATAATAATAATAATAATAATAATTTTAAAACCACAAATAACACTTTAAATACCTACATATCCACAAGTAACTATAGAAACAATGCTTCTGTCATCAACAATCGTGATGATGATGACAATAATAAAAATAAAAACTACCTGTCTGTATTTCATCAAAATATAAGAGGCCTAAGAAACAAAGTAGATGAACTTACTATAAGTCTTAATACTGAAAACCCACTGCCACACATTTTATGCTTATCCGAACACCACTTGACACAACAGGAATTTCAGCCAATTTTATTGCATGATACTTTTTAGCAGCAGAGTTTTCAAAAAACAACTTACATAAAGGTGGGGTTTGTATATATGTTAGAAATGATGTGAATTGTAAAGTTTTGGATTTATCCAAGTTTTGTAGTGAACAAAACCTTGAACTCTGTGCAATTCAGCTAAATGAAAGTAAATTGAATTTAACCATAGTATCCCTTTATCGATATCCCTTAGGCAATTTTGAAATATTCAGAAAGCAATGTTAACATCTTCTAAAAGTTTTATTCAAACCAAAAAGGGAATTAATCATATGTGGTGATATAAATGTTAATTATTTGAAACCTAGTCCTCAAAGGAACAACTCTGCTCTTTACTTACAACATACCACATGACACATACAGTAAACTTTCCAACAAGAATCCAAAAGAGTTCTTCTACAGCTATAGATAACATATTTGTAAATTCAGATAGCTTTAATTTTTTGCAATGTCACGTCAACAAGTATTGGCCTGTCGGATCATGATGCACAGCTTCTACACATTAAAAAGTTAAATTTAAAATCCAAACCTAAATATATTTATCAGAAATCTAGGGAAATAAATGAAAATACTCAGAGAGTTTAGTAAAAAACTTAAACTTGAATCATGGAATCAAACTTACCAAATGGATGGAACCAATAATAAATATAAGTTTTCTTCAATGTTTTAAAACCTACTTTGACGCTTGCTTCCCAACCAAGTTAAACAAAATATGTAACTTCAAAAGAGAGAATACATGGATCACTTTAGGAATTAGGACTTCATGCAGACGTAAAAGAGAATTATATGAGCAAGTAACAATTAGGAATAACATAGATTTAAAACACTACCTCAACAAATATTGTAAGCTTCTAAAGAAGGTAATAAAAGCAGCTAGCATATTACATTATAATAAACAGATTCAACTCTCTGACAATAAAATAAAAACCACTTGGAATATAATAAAAAAGAGAAGTGGGTAAATACTCATTACAAAATGACTTAATAATCCTAAACATTGATAATCAAGAAACTAGTAAACCTTATAAAGTTGCAGACATTATTAGCAAATACTTTTTGGATGTAACAAACAAACTGAGTATTAATTTTGGAAGTAAAGAGGCAGCTTTTGAATTTCTAAGATCAACTTTCACTAATGAAGTACCTGAATTTAAAGCTAATCTGACAGCGCCTTCTGAAATAAACAAAATTATTAACTCCTTCAAAACCAAAAATTCTTCTAGCTATGATGAAATAACAATAAAAATCTTAAAATCATGTTCATCTCAAATTTTCACTCCCCTTAGTTATGTGTGCAACGAGTCACTAAGGAAAGGAATTTTCCCTGACAGAATGAAATTTTCCATTGTTAAACCACTTTTCAAAAAAGGCGAACGCAATAGTGTTTCAAATTATAGATCAATATCTCTCTTGCTAATGTTTTCAAAAGTTCTTGAAAAGATGATGTTTAATAGACTATATAAATACCTTAATATAACAACATACTTGTCAGGGATCATTTCGGGTTCAGAAAAGGAATATCGACCAATAATGCAACTTATAAGCTTACTCATGAAGTTAAACTGCATTAAACAATTTTCTGTGACTTAGCAACTGCATTTGACTGTGTTAATCATCATATTCTGATAGCAAAATTGAAATTCTATGGACTAAAACATGAAACTCTAAGTTGGTTCGTATCATATCTAAATGAAAGAAAACAAAGTCTTGAAGTAGTCAATGATGTTGGATTTGGAAAAACATACATCAAAATGGAAAACAGTAACACATTGAGTGATCCAAAGTTCAGTTCTAGGATCTTTACTATTTTTTATCTATATAAATGACCTATCATTTTATATAAAGGATATTGCAGGCATCATTCTGTTTGCAGATGACACGAGGTTCTGGTAACTAGTAAAAACATAAATGAGTGTGTAATTAAACTTAATTATGGTTTGAATTGTATGTCACACTGATTTAAAGCTAATGAATTATCTGTAAATCTAGACAAAACAAAAGTTGTTAAATTTATAACCCATTGACCATCACACACTCCAATAGAAATTGGGATTAATGATATGTTACTAGATCAAATAGACGAAATTAAATTTCTCGGCCAAGTAGACAGATAGTTAGATTGAAAAGTTCAGATTACGTATATCTTCCCAAATCAGTTCTGCCTGTTATGCTATTCGAGCACTGGTAAATGTCGGTTCTATAGATACACTTAAATTAGTACACTATGCGTATTTTAACTGCATCATTGAATACGGAATATTATTTTTGGGAAACTGAGTAGAAAGTAAACGAATATTCCTCATGCAAAAGAAAGTTATGAGTCATTTGCAGCACACATAGCAGACACTCCTGCAAACATCTTTTTGGAAGACTGAAGATATTAACCTTATCTTGCGTGTATATATTTTCAATCTTAAAATTCTTTGTATGCAATCGAACCACATTTAATACAAACATGGGAATTCATGAGATAAACACTAGACAAAAGGGAAACATTCATCATCCCAGTGCAAAGTTTTCTTCCTTCCAGAAAGGTGTATATTATACGACCATAAAAATATTTAATACTGTCCCTAATGATCTTAAGGGAAAAGTTGACAATTTCAATGTCTTTAAAACTGATGTTAAAGAATACCTATGCTCCAAAGCATATTATTCTGTACAAGATTGTCTGAATTACAAATTATCCTGATGATAATACACATATAGCTCTTTAAGCAGTATTATTAAATATTAATGAGAATTTCCAGTTACATTTGATGCCTGCTCTAGAATTAATTAAGATGTTTAAATGTATGTATATTAAGAACTGACAGTAAATGCCCAACTTTACAAATCAAATAGAACAAAATGATGAGACGAACAAAAGCTACAAGCCTAGTGAAAGTTAAAATAACTGTTCTTGTCTATAAATATGTTAGCCTTATAACGGTAGGGAGGTATTCGATTCTGTACAAAATTTCGTCTAATTTGTTTAATTTTGTATATAATATTTTATTTTAAATGTCCTGTATTCTATATAATATTTATGTATATATGTAACTCTATCGTACATTTCCTTGACACGCATATAGTATGTCTTTATTTTATTTCAAATGTTCTACATTCTGTGTAATATTTGTGTTTATATGTAATTTTTGTACATTTCCTTGAAATGTTCTATGTTCGCAAGCCTTTGTGGCTGCTAGTGAACTCACAGAATGCAATGCAATCTAATCTAATAAATCAGTGCAAAACATCGCCTTTAGGCTTTTTTTATACCGTGAATATAAAGTATCAAGCATTTGCGCTCGAACATCAGTATCGGTATCGGATTCGCGTATTGGCAAATACTTGTATCGACCTATCCCCAAATAGAGAACAAAGAGTTCTGGAAAGGGCAAATAGTCTGTTTCTTATGCTTGGAGACACACAGCAAAGCCGGAGAAGAGCAGCATTTTCCTTGCTTCGTAGAATTCTATATCTCTTCCCCTCCCTCCTTCTTTCTCTTTCTCTCTCCTCATTGACAACTTCGCCAGATTCTGTCAAGCTCTTGTGCATCTTTCTTTCTTTACTTACTTTATGTACCAAAATGTGGCTAATGGAAGATGCTTTTAACAACCTCAAAGCGTTAACACTTGAAAGCATAAGTTTTTCGCGACTCTGATGAGGTATTTGGCTCAATGTGACTTTCACGGTTTTTTTGGTATTTATTAAAATACTGTAGTTATAATAAAGGATATTGGAGATAACAGATAAAAGGCTTTTTTAATGCTGATTTGTATTTAACTTCCGTTTATGAACTATTTGTGGTAAGAATTCAGAAAATTATATAAGATTAACAGTATTAACTTTCTTTCATGAACTGTTTGCCATACAGATTCAAAATGTTTCATTAGAATTAGCTCTATTTGCTCTTCCACTTATCTATGGTAGGTAGAGAAAGTATTTTGTATTCCACTCAAAAATTCGATGTCAATATTGTGGCATGTGCACAGATTGTAGTAATAGCCGTGCCCTCTGGTTACTCAAGCTGAAGGTTGGCAGTTTATCCGAGGAGGGGCGTTTGAGGGGAAATAGTCTCATTGGAGGGGATATGGCGTTAGGACGCCAAGCTTAACGAGTTTTTTCAAGAGTCAGTGTCTAGTCTTCGCGGTGTTGAGATGTACGGATAGTTGTGCAATGAAAGGGCGTCCTCGTCCCGGCAGACACATGGGTAAGCATATTTAATAAATCTTCTACTTATGCTTCTTCCTTGACTTTTTAATTATGGTAGTATAGAATCCTTGCCTTTCCCTTCAGCCAGGAATTATGTGAGTGTAAGAATATTTGTGAATTTAACTTTAGCTGCGTCCCTTTGTGTCGGTGCCTCTTAAAGTAAAGTTTCCTTAGTTTGAATAACGATCCCTCTCACAGCGAGTAGCTCTCCTCTGAAAGTTAAATAATAAATTACAGATTATTGAGGTACGCGACAATATTTCACTGAAAATTCATAGTTTGAGGTGCAATGAATCCAAAACATGTACTTAGAAAAGGATTCATGTGTGAGTGAGTGTGTGTGTGTGTGAACAGCATAAGAAATAAACAAAATGTGTCATAAATATAAACTTTCGAATTTAAACCAGACACTATTTAAGCATATGCAAAGATTTTCAAGAAAATTCCTCCCCAAACTATACTTGTATGGGAACATTTTCGTCATTTTTAATTTTATCAAAACCATCTGTAACAATTTTTATCAAAATAGCAATGTTTTATACACTTTTGTGGCCAATAAAATGTATATCTAGAATGTTCTGTGCATAACCTATGAAGTTTTCTTAATTCTGAATGTATTTATATAATTCTGTATAACTGTTAAGGCATAAGAGATGACAATAACAAAAATTTACTGCACAAAAAATATTTAACTCATTGAAATATACAATTTCTGTGGGACAATTTTTGTAGCACTAACCGTTTTCGCAATATTCGTTGTTACGGATTCAACGAATCGATATATACAAACTATCTTACGCGATTCGTTTTTCTTCACCCGTGGATTCACTGGCAACGTTAGTAACTGATACACGATATGATAGCAGTTATGCAGTTATGGCTTGTTTTCCAAAGCGTGCATGTAACAAAACCCTTACAGCTTGCTTTGAAATTATTCCTAGTCAAACATTTATCGAAAGCAACTTGAATACAGGGGTCATCTTTTATATGAATACTGTAATAAATAAGGGATTATATGAAGCTGTAATGTGTAGCGCAAATCGTAGAGTAGCACATTGGCTTAATCATCAAACCTAATAACTCTAACTTTGGTCAGTAAAGAGATTTTTGCACCATTGGCTGGGAAATTGTTTTATTTTTTCTAACACCTACTTATATTAGGCAGAGGAAGTATTGTATTCCACGAAACTTTATATCGAGATTTCACCGGAAATACATTTTTGATACCTTAATAAAACAAACATTTTAGAAAAAAAAATCCGCGCGCTCGCTCCTGTGTTTTGTGTGGAACTGCATCACTGAAAAACGAAAAGTTGGATAAATACCGAACTTTTATTTAAGTTCCGTATTTTCAAAGGATGCGACACGAAGATTTTCGACACATTCCTCTACTCCTATCTACCATTTGCATGGAAAACGTTTCTTTATTTCTTATTTTCTGAAAAATGGCTCCAACCATTTTGAATAACATACCATATAACATATTTTATGACAATTAAAACACACATCTTTAATGTTCTACTAAAAGCTTGTGAAGTGGTTTTCATTCGGAATGAATTTTATGTAAGTTTGTATAACTGTTTTAATAAGCAGATACACAATATTACACAAAAACTATAGAACTCGTTAAAATACGCAATTTATATGTAGTAAGTTTTTGTTACATTAACCATTTCCATGAATTCTTTGTCACTGGTTTGAATTTTCGTATACTGTATAATTTGTTCAGGTGTGTCGCTATTCATTTGTTTCTCGTAGTGGAATTTCAAAGCGAGCATTAAGAGTGCCGCTTTTTAGATACTTGAGTATTGCTCCAGCCTCTTCTATCTCCCTTTTACCGAGCGGGATGGCTCCGGTGTTAAGGTTGAAACAGTATTTTCTATTGTAGTGTTATCATATTTATAATAATATATATATATATTAGATTAATTAGTGTAATATCAAGGTAAAGCTATGCCATTGTATAAACAAGCTGTAAGTATTTTATTTAATATTTTGTTAGATATGTTTCACTAAAGTATAAGGCGCATAAGATTGCCACACAGCGAGACACACACAAAGTTTGATAGGAACAAATCTGTTTTTAACAACACTCAGTGCAAGAAATACTTATACAAACGACTCTTAAGGAATCCCGAAATAAACTGTAGACAGGGGAATCTGTATTGTTTTTTCACATGTGACTTCGAGAGGACGAATCAGCAAAGTGAAATCGCCCTCCAAATTTTGTCAAACTTGTAACTCGCGGTTCTCACTAAGCAATGAGAAAATTCATGAGAAAATGAAAACTACCAAGGCCCTATAGCACATAAGCTGCTTGAGGAACACTAAAATCAGTCGCTTAGTGAATTCCATCGTGTGACGAACCTGCGTCACTTTGCAGTGAAGTTCCGCACCAAAACAATGAACTAACAAAGAAACATGTGATAATCGTGTGCGCGAAGATATAAGTCGAGTGAAAGTGATACAGTAAAGTAAATTCAGTGCTAATTAACATGCATACTAAATTCTTCACCGACAATAAGTGGTAACATAAAAGTGGTAATGCATCACAATCATAGTAACAAGCGACAAGTAATTTAAGTATAACAATTTGTTCTTTATATGACATATTGTTGTTAAATTCTTCAATTAAATTTAATTTGTGTCTTCAAATGTTCTTTCTTACTTTCCACACCTGTGAGATCTCCAAATACCAGTCTCATGCAAACTAAATAAGTAAACATAGACAGTAGCCGAGACACAGCAATAACAAAATCATTGTAGAAATCTTCCACCACTTCGTAGAAAGATCGATATAGAAGAAGAAGACATGAGACTCGTATTCGCCGGCTCCATAAGTAATAGTAATCATAATTGCAGTCGAGGGTCTGATAAGACACAGCGACCGCTGCAAGGTCTGTGGCCACATTAGAGAGGTACCAGGTTTAATCTCCAGCGGCCGCTTTTCTGACTCATAGGTTCTTATTTGTTTTTTCCGGGTCGTCAGGCAAATACTAGAGTGGTTTCTGTCATCCCCCGAACTTACAGTTCCCTCCATTTCGTTCCATTAATCATTTCATTCATCCTTCGCCCCGTTTGGTCTATTTTAGGGTTGAAAATGTCGGCGATGATGCTTCGGTGCAGCGTGGCAAGGGAAAAGGATGCTCTCTGTGCGCTTTCCCCGTTCATCGGTCTTCAGTTGGTTGTCGGGGTATAAGGACTGCCTTCTGGGGGATGTTGAACCCTGTGTGGGACGAGGTTCCTGATCTGCCCATCCGATTGCCGGAGCGTCCATATCTGGAAGCTGTGGGGATCGTGTCATTGCCGTGCGCCACTCCTGGTTCCGGCCGCCCGCCGTTTTCCTTCACCTCATCTCTCCTTTTCGGGGACCTTTCGTGGGGCATCGATACAATATCCGAATTCACTGGATCGGTGCTGAATCCCTTCCGCTTCACAATCCAATCCAATCTCCCTTTTACATACAAAGAAATGTGTATGCAAAACTTTATCTCAATTAACAAAACACAGATAGAAGAATGAGCTTTAACCTCCTGTAAGAACAGTTTGTACAAGCGTGGTTAGAGAAAGTAATGTGAGTGTAGCTCATAAGATTTTTGTAAGCTCAAGAGGGAATCGTGTTTTGTGTTAGATGTGAAAGAAACAAAACCGTAGATTATGTTGAAAAAATTTTAGTTTGAGGCAGGTATATAAACTGTGGATGATATTATTCATTCATTATATAAATATTAGACAAGATTATGACAGAGTAAGCATTGTCCAAATGCTGGAACGGAAGAGGTATTAGGGTTACATTTTGCCGACGAACTTTACAATAACGGTAAGTATGGTAAATTAAAATGTTAGTTTTTGTACTGAATGCGGTTTAAGAATAAATGTCAAGAGAAAAGAAAAAGAAGAAGAAACGGCAAACACTTTTTGGAAAAATGAAAAGTGTTTTAAAAAATGGAGACATAATAGAGGATGTATATGGAGGTGGGATGGGAAGTGGGATGGACAGCCTAAAAGTGGTAGTTTCAGATGGAAAACACACTCGGTATCGGGGTTAGGCGTATCATTAGGAAGCTAAGGGTGGTGAAGTAACGACACCAGGTTCTATAAAAAGCTATCTGCTAGGTCATTTAATTACGCGAGTGCGGGTTGGGACCCTCATACAGGGCCCGAGTGCAAGAACTTAAATACCCATCACCAAGACTTACTTGGATACGGATCTGGCAGGACTTGATTCACTTAGTGAAAATATACTGTGTTAAGCTAGATTCGAGACCCAAGTTTAACGTAGACATATGGCTTCTAAGCGGCAGCGAGACGATTGAGAGATTGAGCATCCTGACCCACTTACGTGGACAAAAAATACTCTTCAGAAAGACAGATCAGCAGCGTGTTGTCCCCCTGCTCAGTTTCTTCCAATTAAGCCACTTTATGAAATCTGATGCAACTTCCCGGTTGTGGATCCAATCCTACAAAGGGTCGTTACAATATATTACACATACTTGTGTCACGAATACATTCAATTAGATTAAATACGGTAAAGCTCCGTAACTCCGATTTTTATAAATGATTATATTTTTCTGGATAGAATTAATATATTTTATAAATTAAATTCATTAATGTTCATTATTTAATTAAAACAGCAGTGATTTAAACGCCATAATTTTGGCTGGACGTACCTTAGAACTGATAACTCATCCTTTCCACTGCTTTAATTTCCACAGTAGTACACAATACTGTCATATTTGAGAACATTCTCACATTATGCCACTAAAGTTTGGTTGCATTGTCTGGTACATCAATAAATCAAATTCTCTCTGTATTAAATCAACCAACTCTTAAAAAGTTTAATCCTCTTTAATTTGAATACAAGAAGCCATAAATAAAAGCCGTGAACTCTCGAATGCTGCAGAAATCAACAGCACTGACAAAACTGGGGTTGGTTTGACAGGACAACAGATAATCATTGTAAATAACTTTAAATAATCCCTGATGGCCGATCACAAATTAAATGAAATTACAACCAAATATCTGACGTAAACATGGTTCTCAACCCCTTTTTAGAGTAATTGTTTGGGAATATCAAAGTATGACAGAAAGTTTTCCATATGCTGTTGAGTAATATTAGCTATGTTATTGCTCTTAAAGGAATTTAAAAGAGACAATGGGAAATTCTCGATTTTTGGTAAAAATAAATGTGTGGTTCTTATTCAGAATATTTAGGATCTTTCACAGACGTTATACTTACAGTTTGTTATAACTGAAGCAGGAAATAAACAAGTGCATCACTTTAGGATATACGCTGCCGTTTGTGAAAATTGCAACACCAAGAAAAAATTTCCCGAATAACTCCAAACTTGGTGGAAGTGTACAAGAGTGTGCAAGCAATAAGTGATTAGGTTTGCAGAGAGATGGGGTACACATAGGCCGAGCATAGCCCTCTCGTGTCGGTCCGACAAGGTCGGTGTTGCGCCCAGTGTAGACAGTGCAGAGCTGCCAAACAAGGTGGAAATAATAAAGTAAGTGCCAGTATGCCTCGTCGACGTCAAAGGGAGCCATATCGGCATGTGAGTTCGAAAGGGGCAGAATGATCGGTCTCCGGGAAGCGGGTTTGTCATACCGTGACATTTCGGCTCGTACAGGGAATGCTGCTACGACAGTGATGCGTGTGTGGAAGCAGTGGATAGATGAAGGTTGTACGCAGCGAAGAGCGGGTACTGGACCACGGAACATGACCACAGCGCGGGGTGGCAGTCATCTTGTCCGCAGGGCCATAACGGACCGTACAGCTTCATCCACAGTGTTGGCTCGACGCTGGAGCACTGCAACAGGTGTGAACTTGTCTGCATCAACGGTTCGTCGCCGTCTACTGCAGGTTGGGCTGGTTGCATGATGCCATTACGTCGGCTTCCATTGTCCAGAAACCACAAGCTCCTCCGAATGCAATGGCACGTGAACACCGTCACTGGGGTGCGGAGTGGCAAAATGTAGTCTTTTCGGGAGTCCCGCTTCAACGTGTCCTACAGTGATGACCGCATACGTGTCCGGCGGTACGTGGTGATCGCAACCTGGAGGGCTGCATTGTTGAGCGGCATAGCGGGCAAACACCAGGTGTGATGGTTTGGGGCGCCATTGGTTACAACAACCGATCTCGCCTCCTACGAATTGCGGGCACTTTGAATAGCAACCGGTACCTAACGGTGGTTGTAGAGCCTGAGGTACGCCCCTGCTTCAGGCATCTCCATAGGCCACATTTCCAAAGGACAATGCCCGGCCACATATTGCGAGAAATGTATAAGCCTTCTTCGAAGAGCGACGGGTACCATTGCTTCTCTGGCCTGCACGTTCGCCTTACATGTCGCCCATCGAACATGTGTGGGATATGGTTGGTCGGCACCTGATGCGTCACGGTCCTCCAGTAACCAATGTCACGGATTTGTGGTCTCGAATACAAACTGCGTGGAGGAAAATCCCTCAGGAACTTAATCAGAACCTTTTTGATTCAATGCCACGGCGTATAGCAGCTCTAATTGCAGTGCATGGAGGCCACACAATAAACTGAATATTAGGGCTCAAAGGTCATGTATAGATTTGAAAGGTTTATCATTTGTTACTTGTCATGTACCTAACGTGTGGTATTAAATCATTGAATTCATGTCTTTCCTTCTTGGTGTTGTAGTTTTCACAAACGGCAGTGTAGTAAAAACACAATGGCTTTCACGGCCGGCGTTAATGCAATAAAATATTCCCGGGCTTGTAGACTGTGGTCCAACAGATGAAAGTTCACCCGACGTTTCGCCAGTGACTTCGCTGGGCATTTTCAAAGGGAATGTTGGCTTCCCACCGGTGACGGCAAGAGGCACGATCGTCGCCTGATCCTACAACTTTGGAGCATATGAGATAAAACAAATGAAAGGAAATGATGGGAATAAAGAAATTCATCGCAGAAGGGAGCAATATGAGCATGCGTTACACTTGAGGAAACCACGAAAACATCGATGGCCAATTTGGCTGGTCTGACGGGAATTGAACCCGAGCCTCTTAGATACGAGCCTCACACGTTACCGCAGAGCTATCTCGCTCGGAGGATACCCGGGGAAGAAGGCTAACACAGCTGTTCAAACTGCTCGGCGCTTTATTAAAGGAAATCATGGTTTTCAAAGTATGCGTGTTGTCTTATTCGATTAAGATTTCCGTCATAGCTCCCGACACACTTCAGCCTTGGGCTTATTGTGCTACCTCTATCGTTTTAAAGCCAATGTTTTATGCCTGCATCCTTTACCAAGGAATACAGTCTCATAAGAGCTGTGGTTTCAAATTCTTCTGGTTCTAAAATCATTTTCTCCAAAGCAACGTATCTGCTGTAAGCCAAGGCTTCACAGGAGCATATAATGTGCTGGACTGTTTCAGTTTCTTTCTTGCATAATCTGCAATATAGGTCCTGAAACACTCCCATCGTGTTAAGATGCTTTTTCACAGGAGCATGTCCTCTGAGAAATGTAGTAATTGTTCTCAGCTGAAGTCTGCTAAATTTAAGTAACCTTTCAGCTCTTTTATTACATAGATTTTAATAAATAGTTTACCATGATTGTTTCCTGGAGTTTAAGCCATATTTTTATTATGCTCTAATTTGGACCAGTTCCTAATAGCCTCTCTTACTAAACATAGAGGTGTTCCCAGAGCCGGCTCTAGCCCAATAAACTGTGAAGCTACTCCTTGTCCTGCAAGTTCATCAGCTTTTTCATTGCCACTATGACCCAGCACCCAGATGAGTTGAACTTCATTCTGTTCTGCCAAGCTTGTGAGCATGTTTAGGCAATGTAAAACCAGTCTTGACTACTTAGAGCCAGAAGTGCAGCTTGACTATCTGAGCAGAAAAGGATATATTTTCCAGTGTAAGCTCTTCGTATGTTTTCATGTATGCATTTAATAATAGCATACATTTCTGTTTAAAAAACAGTAGCACGTTCACCCAAGGGAAACAACTTTTGCACTTTGATCTTAATAACTATGCGTACCGTTGCTACTGTTTTGAACGGTGATATTTCTGCATCGTTTCCTGACGGATTCGCAATGAAACAACTGACTTTATATAAATACGCAAAGTTGTCAACATGTGATGCAAAACGCACTTTTTCCTGTTACAGAACCTTGTTCCAGAACAGTCATCACTCTTTGGCAACTGGACATCATCAGCAATTACAAATCCAGTTTGTAAATATAGGACTGCAAATTTATAATATATAACTGCATATTTTCACTATTTTAGCACATAAACACATGCTTATTATTATGTTTTTACCACATAAAATCTGTGCCCTATTAATACGGCTTTAAAATCTGAAGTGGCTTTTTATGTGGCATGTAAATTTGCACTACCATTAAATGCACTTCCTTCACTTGTAATTGCACGATTATCATCCGATCATTTACACGAAGTACCGATAGCGCTTATCTCTCATCCGTGGTCCCAGTAGTACACCAACATCATGAACTTCTTTATTTTCAGCTTTAGAATAAAACTTTTCAACTCATCGCTCACAAAGTTGCCATTCTTGTCCCCACTGATTTCTGATATTCCCATAACACTCACTTTGCTACTTCTCATTTCTCCCTTTAAGTTTTCCTGTCTCCTGCGTGTAGAAGTATCATCACACTCTCAAACTTCTGTTCTTCTCTGACTTCGATACTCTTACGATTTGTCCTTTCTATGTATTCCTCTTCTGGACATCCGAATGGGGAAATGGTTTACATTTGGACTTTTTCACTGTAGAAAGTCTCAACATGTTAGATTTTACATATATCATAATATTATTTCGTTTAATATTGTGACGCAGAGGCTATGGACCAATGTTTATTGGGAGGTCGGTCGGCGCCTGGCAGTTGGAGATAAACAAAGATAAGTCACGTTCTGGCCCGGTGTAAACCTCAGAAGCGCTATAGGCAGATAACGGGAATTTTCTGGAAATTCCCCCTCCCCAGCCTCCTGTCGTCCTCCGCGGTGTAGTGGTTACCATCCTAGCCTTTAGTTCCCGAGGTCACGGGTTCAAACCCGGCGGAGGGTGATAGATTTTTTCGGGTGTAAAGATCCTTATTATGGCTTCCTTTGGAAGGGAAGTAAAGCCGGTGGTCCCGTGTCGTAGGTTTACCGCACGTAAAAGAACCTCAAGCCTGATAAAGAGGCCTCTGAACAAAATTTCCGGTCTTTCACGCCCAATATGGAATGGGACACTAAGGACCACAACAGTTAAAGAGCTTCCTTAAATAAAAACTCAATTTCAATTTCCCCAGCCTCCAGAACGTGTGTCAAGATAATTCTCGAATGTTCTGTGTTAAGATTCCACTGGCTATATAAGCGAGGGTTCTCGCGAGAGAAGCCAATTGAGTCGATCAGTGAGTGAGTAAGCGAGTTGGTGAGTGCGTTTCTGCTGCAACATCAAGTGCGGCTCTCCCAGCGAGTTGATGACGGCTGCTGTGACGTGCAGAGAATGCTACTAGTGATGGGTCGAAGGAGTCGGAGTCGTTTCAAAGGAACGGTTCCTCCTTTGGAAGTGTGAAGTAACCATTCCACTATTCGGAACTGGCACTTCCTTACTTCCAATCACTTCCAACTCCGTCGGAGTTACTTCCAGAACAGTTTTACTTCCACTCCGCCAGAGTACTTCCAAGGCATTTACTTCCATCTCCGTCGGAGTTACTTCCACAACAGTTTTACTTCCATTCCGCCGGAGTACTTCCAAGAAATTTACTTCCAACTCCGTCGGAGTTACTTCCACTTCCAATTGCATCATTCCATCAATTCCATTGGCAGTACAATACCTAACCAGTATTGCGTTATGCGTAGGTATTATTTAGAAGTCGCCATGACATTGGATATCATTTCCTTTATGGTAAATGAGATGGTATTAATGCAGCCTGCGTCACGTTGCAATTTGAGAAAAAATGTTTAAGTAAATTAAGTCAATTCTGACTCAAGTATTGATGAATTCGGGTTTGTGTCATTTATGCAAAATTGATGTTAAATGCCCTATTGAATATGACAAATGCAATGAACCTCTTTAGTTGAACGTTAATACAGACTTCTATAAAATACGCATAAACTTTCTCCCCTCCCCCGATGTATGGTTCAATACCAATAATGCTTCCACGAGAAAAAACATTTTTTTTAGTTATATTTCATCTGCTCGTACTTTCCACGTCATGTAGTCGTGATTTTAATAAGGGAATATTGCAGTAAGTTGAACGTTATGTACAGAATTTCAAAAGCACGCAGAAGCCTGTTTTTTTTCTGGTGTAATCATTTAATTCCGATTATGCTTCTATGAGAGAATTCCAATTTCTAGTTACATGTGCGCTTACTACTTCGCACGTATGTAGCAGTTATAATAATATAATTTTGCAGTATGTCTGTAGTCAAATATTGCATTTTAACTCCCTAAAGCAACATTTTATGTTGATTGCTAGTTTTAGCCTTACAATTAATAGTGAGCCCTTTACGTGAACAGCACGAATTATGCTTAATTAGCCATTTAAAACATATTTTTCATTTGTTACATTGTCGCTGTGAGCAAAATAACTTTTTGAAACAAGAAAAAACTTGAAAGCACCATAATTAGGACAAAGCTACAATAGTATTTAATTATGAATTGCCATACGTCACATAACCTCATTTTAAATCAGCTGATAAATTACTTCCAGTTTCGCCAACCTCATTTCTGTTGAAAATGTTGGTACTCTACATTGCGCATTTTCCTTATCCGCTTCGTTGTTGGCTGTGTGCCATGACGTAGTTAGTAGTCGCTAACAGCAAAATAGCTGATAATTCTGCATATACAGCTGTAGCTAAGACGAACAATTTTTAATTTAACCGGACGGAGACCGGGAGATCCGTGGTTCAAATCCCGGCTTGGCATTGAATGTTTCAGTCATCTGATTCTACCTTTCCAACCCTGTCCAACACACGGCTTGTGTGAAAGAACAATTAATTCCAATTTGTAATTTGCATTATTCTGTATTTGATAACCTAGTTTTTTTCATCACAAAGTTAGAGTAATACCTTAAGAATTTAAACTATTAAACTGCCTTAAGGCAGTAAACTTTGTCCCGCAGACTTACGGTTCAGAAGGATAAATAAAATAAATGTAAATCGGAGCATACCACTTTTTATTAAATTCTCAAAATGTTCCGCTTCACAATAACATAAAAAGCAGCCCCTAAAGATTATGGGTATATTTAAATTAATTTCCCAAAAGTAATGTTTTATATTTGCTGAAACTACATTTATTGCAAAAGAATTTACCTCCACACTGTTCATAACCTAAATGTTTAACACGCAATACAACAATATTTTACTAAGTATCTAGGCATAAGTTTCAGTCTTAAAGCCAGTGTAGCGTTCCGTTAATTATATTTGCTTTACAGCAAATGGAATTACAAATTATTCAAGTACGTTGGGTCTACATCACTACATATGATATTACCAATATTACTTTGTAGTTCATTATACAACGGGGATAAAAACACAACATACTAGCGTAGAACTACAAGCCATTAAATCACAAACAATTGCTCATGTGACAGGAGACATTAATTGTTAAAGACATGTGTGGTATCCCGTTGAATATATTTGAAAAGCTTCCTCTTCATAGACTAGGGGAAGTCATTCCGGAGTAAAACAGTGGAAGTATTTTCACCAATACTCCGGAATGAGGAAGTGGAAGTACTTCCAATGGAACTAGTTCCACCAGAGGCCGGAACTACTTCCTGGAGAGGAACTGGAACTACTTCCTTGAAACGACTCCGACTGCGGAGTGGAAGTGTTGGAAGTAGTTCCGGTAAAGTAACGCACTCGACCCATCACTAAATGCTACCGTGGAGCGATATATTGGATACATATTGTGTTCGACTCCCCAGCGAGAGAAGTGAACCAACCGGAAGAGAGATTGCGTCCTGCTTTCTGCGTATTTCATTACGCCGCTACGCCACAAAGAAAGTGCAGCAACAGAGGAAATTGAACTAGTTCACATCATTGAAGTGACAGTGTGAACTAAATGGAGTCTCAATGAAAGTCGAGCTAAATTACAAAATCTGATGTGTTACATTCACATGACTTTCTCCACCTTCTGTCGCTCATTAGTGGATATAGAAAATGATTCTTACGAAAACTTATTTTTCTATCTACTTAATTTTTATCCAGATAAACATTAGCAGAAATAGCTATATTACACATTTCGTTAGGATTAAAAGAGAACAGCCATATTCAAATGTCGAAGAACTGCACGCTATACACTGGCCTTAAAATTCCTTACTGTTTCCATGCAATCACCAAAAACAACTAAAAATCGATGGGACTTACAAGAATGACAAATGAACAAATCGAATCTCGGAAATGGCTGATGTCACAAAAAAGTTCTTTAGAATAAATTGTGTGTTTTAAAGAGATCTACAGTTTTTGTGTAGTACCTATATTTTTGTCCATTCGTTTAATGTTTACCAGTTATACAGGATTATACAAAATTCCCTCCAAATGAAGAGTACTTCACAGGCTGTTCCCAGCAAATTTAAAATATACATATGTGCCATGTAAATATCTTTAATGTATGGTATTTTAATCAAAATCTTTAGAGCCAGTTTTTAGAAAATAAAAAATTTGGAAAAATGTTCCATATAAAGCCAGATTTGGGATGGAAGGATTTTCTGGAAATTCTTCGTATCGCATCTTTAGAAGGTACTGAAACTAAATACCAAGTTTGGTATTTATCCAACCTTTTTAGTTATGCTGTCCACAGCCACACCCCCCACACACATACCTTTTTCTAAAAATGCTTTTTTTTATTCAGGGGGTCTCAAAACATGTATTTCCACTGAAATCTCGGCGTAGAATTTATGGGTGAAATGCAATACCTTCTCTATCTACTAAGTACGTAGCAGAAAAAGTAAAAGCAGTGATAGTGAAAAGTGAGAGAAGTCACAGTTAAAAACTGTACACTATTGATATCGACTATTCCTTTCTGCTTAATGAGATTAAATACTAACTAACTGCGAAGCTAAAGTAAAAGTACAGCATATGAAAGATTCACCTTTTACACAAACAGATAATGTAGGTAGATAATAGCTTCACTACTGAAAGTGAAGTAGTATACTTCATATGTTATATTTTGTTTATTAGCCCCACGTTTGGACGCCAATTTGAAGTAGTATAATGTTATATTTATTTATTTAACATTATTGTGTAGCCCCACGTTGTGGTAAGCCAATTTGCGATGGTAAATTTATAATGTTGTTTGTGTATGTGTGTTTACTCAACGTGTTGAAGCCATTTTGTGACGCGATTCTTTGTTCGGTTTGTAGCTCCATCTGGTGTTAGCAATTTGCGGCAGTATTAGTTTTTGTTTAAAAGAATTTTACTTTTATTTTTTATTTAATTCTGTTTCACTGTCCTCCGGCTAGCTCTGATATTTTGGGTCAAGCACTTCTCTTAATACAGGTTGTGTAAACGGAAGGAATCTTTTATCCAAAGAGAACACTGATGAAGAAATTTGTTTTACACTTTTATTGTCGAACACGTTAACTATCACATTTATACATTGATCTTAACACTCGCCAAACTGAAACTGTTATAACAACTTCTTACTAATCACTTTTAATTCACGTACTTCAACCTTTTGTATAATTAACTTTACCATACTTGAGAATGTTCATAACTCTGTTACGCGTAACCTGCAAATTGATATCCGAAGTGTGCCGTACAAATACTTTCGACGAACTGATGGGAATGCGACTTGTAGTGTACAAAGAATTTTGATGAACTGACGGACCGAAGGCGACGTGTAATGTATTGAGATTTTCGATGAACTGACGGGGTCTACCTCTAACCTACTCTTTTTATACTCCTACACCCAGATATGCCTAAAGATTATAACTGAACTGCAATTGGCTAATAAAACGCGCCAACATTAGCGTCTATTTTTATATCCAATGAAAATTATGAATACATATGCTCTAGGGAAACGTTCCAGAAGATTTTCAAGGAAAAACGCGCCAACATTACGTAACTTCCTCGTTTCCAATAATGATAAACAGCTCACCCCCTCGCTGCATTATTGCACGCTATTATTGTCAGTTTCAGTAAGGCAGTATAAACTTACTTCCCAACAATAATTACAATCAACAAACATCTCAAATCAATGTCACATAATAATGCATATTCATACTATAATCACTCTTTACATTTAAATAATTTGTGATACAAATTACTGCATCATATGCCCCACTAGAAACATAATTATAAATATTTACAACTTGTTTGGAAATTTTATCATTGGGTTTTTAGTCTCCTAAATCTTGGAACACACGCTATCACTTTCACTTACCACTTCACACGTATTTAACACACGACATATGTTTTTCCTTTATCTTGCCACTATTCACTGGCTCTGGTCTAATGTTTCTAGACATTAATCTGACATCACAATTTTTATAGCAAATACTGTACCCTGAAGTATTTAGTTACTGTTACAAAAATTGGTTTACTTTCTTATATTGTTAACAAAAATTTGTGCATTTAAGAATTGTTGTAATTACTATACATATTTACTAAAATATTCACCCTTTACATAAATATATTTACATCTCTTAAATCTAAGTACTGTTTCACATTTTCTGTTTGCTACATAAGTATTTGTTTTAATTATTTTTACCCCATTTTTGTTATTTTGTACTGTATATTCACAATACTATTGGAATTATATCTATGTAATTTATTTTAATATAACATAATGCTTTATTTCAAATGCTGTTACAGTTACTAATAAAATGTTATTTTCCTTTTAAACATTTAGTTATGTCCAAAATTTATTTCGCCTTTCTTATGACATACATACATAATTAACCCTCTTACGTTCCAATACATTACTCTGCATTTCGTCTTTAACTATCCAGCATTTACTACTTATCATCTTTGTCTTCTGTTTCACCTTTATCGTCATTATTGTATCGTTTCAGCATCTCAATATGGAACTTTCCAATGCTTTTTCGAGTTGTTGGATTACATAACTCATATGTATTTGTTCCATATACTTCAACAACTTCATATGGTCCATGGTATTTGAGAAACATTCGCCAATAAAGTTTATTTGCTTTATCCGACAATTTCTTGGTTTTAACCAAAACTAAATCTCCTATTTTGATCCTCCATTCCTTTCTTTTCTTTTCTTCATGTTTCATTTTTCTTTTTATGGCCTACTACTATCTAGCTTCATAACTTTCTTTTCAATTTCTTCACTGCTTTGATCTACTTTTTGCTCTAATATCTCATTACTCCTACCAATATTTTCCATTAATTTCCTATGATCTTTTTGTATAGCTTCTCTCAATTCCTCAAAACTCTGATCTATTTGTTTTTCTACACTCTTAATAATATCTTCCCCCAATTCCTCCTTATTCTGAGTTAGTTTTTGTTCTAAACTCCTATCAATATCTTCCCTCAATTTCTCATTATTCTTTTCCATATCTTCCCTCAATTCCCTACTCATATTTCTCAGCATTTCCATCATCATACTAGCATCAAGATTAACATTTCCTGCTATTCTATTCTGACTTTCTGCACTAACATTTCCTCCCTCAAATACTACATTGTTTGAGCTATTTTCTGTAACCTGTATTGAATTACAGCTAACTGTTACATTATCTCCCTCCATAATTATTTCTTCTGTATTATTAGTAGCCATTGTTTTCTTTATCCTACCGCTCCTAAGGTACAGTTAAATTTTTACACCTTTTTTTTAGAATAAAAATCACACGTTTCTAACCTTTCTGATGGTATCTGCTGATGTTGCTTTGATGTCCAGCTTTCTGCCCCTCTCTCCTAGATGTATATGTCGCCTCTGCGTTGTATTATGATGAATCTGCGTTGTCTCGATGTTTTTGTGTCCACTCATCCGCATCGTCTGTCGTTCCTCTAGTTGTTTCTGGAATCTGCGTCTTGTAGTTCAGTTTACTACTCCATTCGCTTCACGCCCTGGTTCCTTCGCCCCTTTCTGGTTATTTCACTCCTTTCCTGGTCACTCTGCCCCACGTTCTGGGTGCCAATTTGCGAGTGTTTTATTTGTTAATGTTATTTGTATATATTGTTGTTTATTGAACCCCACATTTGGGAGCCAATTTGAGGTGGTATACTTCTGTTATTTGTGTATGTTAGCCCCACGTTTGGGCGCCAATTTGAAGTAGTATAATGTTATATTTATTTATTTAACATTATTGTGTAGCCCCACGTTGTGGTAAGCCAATTTGCGATGGTAAATTTATAATGTTGTTTGTGTATGTGTGTTTACTCAACGTGTTGAAGCCATTTTGTGACGCGATTCTTTGTTCGGTTTGTAGCTCCATCTGGTGTTAGCAATTTGCGGCAGTATTAGTTTTTGTTTAAAAGAATTTTACTTTTATTTTTTATTTAATTCTGTTTCACTGTCCTCCGGCTAGCTCTGATCTTTTGGGTCAAGCACTTCTCTTAATACAGGTTGTGTAAACGGAAGGAATCTTTTATCCAAAGAGAACACTGATGAAGAAATTTGTTTTACACTTTTATTGTCGAACACGTTAACTATCACATTTATACATTGATCTTAACACTCGCCAAACTGAAACTGTTATAACAACTTCTTACTAATCACTTTTAATTCACGTACTTCAACCTTTTGTATAATTAACTTTACCATACTTGAGAATTTTCATAACTCTGTTACGCGTAACCTGCAAATTGATATCCGAAGTGTGCCGTACAAATACTTTCGACGAACTGATGGGAATGCGACGTGTAGTGTACAAAGAATTTTGATGAACTGACGGACCGAAGGCGACGTGTAATGTATTGAGATTTTCGATGAACTGACGGGGTCTACCTCTAACCTACTCTTTTTATACTCCTACACCCAGATATGCCTAAAGATTATAACTGAACTGCAATTGGCTAATAAAACGCGCCAACATTAGCGTCTATTTTTATATCCAATGAAAATTATGAATACATATGCTCTAGGGAAACGTTCCAGAAGATTCTCAAGGAAAAACGCGCCAACATTACGTAACTTCCTCGTTTCCAATAATGATAAACAGCTCACCCCCTCGCTGCATTATTGCACGCTATTATTGTCAGTTTCAGTAAGGCAGTATAAACTTACTTCCCAACAATAATTACAATCAACAAACATCTCAAATCAATGTCACATAATAATGCATATTCATACTATAATCACTCTTTACATTTAAATAATTTGTGATACAAATTACTGCATCAAAAGAAATCTGATATGATACATTCACATGACTTTCTCTGTCCTCTACCTTTATTAGAGGGTATACAAACTATTCTTACTAAAGCTTATTTTCTGTCTACTACATTTTAGTCCAAATAAACCTTTGAAAACATAACTACCTACATTACACATTTCGTTACAGATACAAAGAGAACAGCGATAGTCAAATTTTCAATAACTGGTCGCTATATGCTGGCCTTAAAATTCCATTTGGTTTTTTTGCAATCGGAGAAACAACTGAACATCGATGGGACTTTAAAAGAATGATAAATATGGAACAATTCGAACTTTTAATAACTAATATCTCAGAAACGGCTTATGCTACATAAAAACGTTTTTCAGTAAATTGTGTGCTTCACAGAGATCCACAATTTTTGTATAGTACGTTTTTGTCTATCGCTTAATGTTTACAAGTTATACAAGATTATACAAAATTCCTTCCGAATGAAGAGGACTTTCTAGGCTATTCCCAGAAAATTCAAGGTATGCATTTTATTTGTCAAGTAAATATCGTTCCTGCATGACATTTTAATCAATATCATTACAGCCATTTTTCGAAAATCACAAGTTTCGAAAAATGTTCCATGTAAAGGGTAGCTGGGGTGTGGAATTTTCTTGAAAATCTTCGTGTCGCATTCTTGGAAGATACTGAACTTATATGCCAAGTTTGATATTCATCCTACTTTTCGTTTTTGAGTTATGCTCTTTACAGACGCACATACACACATACACGGACATATTTCCAAAAATGATTTATTTGGATTCAAGGAGCTTCAAAACATGTACTTCCGTTGAAATCTCGGTATCGAAATTTTGGGAGGAATGGAATACCTTTTCTAACAATCTATTATGGACATGGTAGAGAAAGTAATACATAGACTAGATAACACTTTCGAAATTTCTTAGGTTGTCGTCAGTGGAAGGAAGTGTAAGGATATCAGAAATGCAGTATGTGACTATTTTTTATGACTTTTATAGAGAATTTTGGTCAATTATTATGCTACACGGAACGGCGTTTCTAAGGAGAAAACAGAAGGTTCCAATATCTTACAGCATAATGGAGCAGGAGTCCATAAACATATGGGGATAAGGAAAGAAGCAGAACAATTATTTCAGTTTTAACACGTCGCTAGATAACTTAGCTGTCTATCAATAATACAGAAATGTGTGTCTTTCCTGAGTTAAGTGCATATTCAGTATGTCTACATTTCCAACTCGTGCACTTTTGGGTTAATTTTATTAAGGAAAACTGAAGCTTCAGTGGGAAGGAGACAATGCTACGTTGTTATGCACGCTGAAGGCCGTGGCTTCACATCCACGAAATCTACCGCTAACCTAGTTACTGGGGCTAGAGACTGATCATTATCAAATGCTTTGTTTGCTACTGTGGTTGCAATTACCAGTCACCCCAGTTGCTTCTTCAAACCATGAAGCAGGAGAGGATGTTTTGGTCTCGCAGCAACACGTTTCATTGAATATTCATGAGTGCACAGTCTCCCTGTTGCTTTATTTGCTCTGATACAGAATGTTCGAACCCACCACAGTTCTTTAGAGACAAGGAAAAACATTTTTACATCTTCCGGCGTTTAAGGAATATAAACTCCTCATCCAGTAGATGCAGTAAAATGGGAACATTTCAAACACTACCTCTTAAATTCTGTTTCTCTGCCCTGCTGCCTTGATAAAGTAGCGAATGAGTAAATATAAACGTCATTTTCGCTTTGAATAAGACCCTATTTATGCAAGGATTTTGTGTCGCGCGTCAAGTGCAACTTAATCTGAAAGTACATTGAGTTTAATGGAAGCTATATACCACGCGACGCGAAGTCGCGCAAGATTCTGTGTCGCGTGACCTCAAAAACACGTCGCATGGGCTTTCAGTTCGAGCGACCCACACGGCAATTGCATGTGCTCAGTATACATGGGTGTACATTATATGGGCCTATTTTTGCACGTCGCGTTGTCGCATTGTGAATGGGACAGTCGAGTCAGTGCTGCTACTTTTTCGGAAACTCAGTTATAGTTTTCAGTGTGGTTTGTGGTTTCAGTTTTGTAGGAGTGATCTGATTTTCGTTGTTAGACTTTTATAAGGTATGGATACGGAGCATTTTATAGAATAAATTTGTGTTGGAAGTTCAATTTGGGATGTCGCCTCCGAAGATTACAATTTGTCGCCATCGCTCAATTTCCCACAGGTTCCTAATCGCACTGCCCATGAACCTTACACTATTTATCCGCGAATACTCCGACGTCGTTTTCGTCTGTTTTTACTTTCTCTACTACGTATAGTAAGTAGGGGAAGTATTGTATTCCACCCAAAATTTCGATTCCGAGATTTTACCGGAAATACATGTTTTGAGACCCCCTGAATCCAAAAAATCATTTTTGGAAACATGTCCGTGTGTGTGTCTCTGTGTGTGTCTGTGTGTGTGTCTGTCTGTGTGTATCTGTCTGCGTGTGTGTCTGTGAACAGCATAACTCAGAAACGAACAGTCGGATAAACACCAAACTTCGTATTTGGGTTCAGTATCTTCCAAGGATGCGACACGAAGGTTTTCAAGAAAATCCCCCCACCCCAGAGTACGCTTTACATGGAAGATTTTTCGAAAATTTTAATTTTCTCAAAAATGGCTCTAACGATTTTGATTAAAATATCATATCTTTAAGATATTTTTATGACAAATATAATGTATATCTTGAATTCTCTGGGAATGTCTCCAAAAGTATTCTTTATTGTGAACGACTTTTGCATAACTGGTAAACCATAAGAGATAGACAAAATTTTACTACACAAAAATGTAGATCGCGTTAAAATACACAATTTATGTCATATACATTTTTTTTGTTGAGTGAACCATTTTCGAGATATTGCTTGTTATTCCCTTAAATTTTTCAATACTTATTTTCTCAAATGGGAATTCGTTATTCATTTTTTACTTTCTCTACTACGTATAGTAAGTAGGGGAAGTATTGCATTCCACCCAAAAATTCGATACCGAGATTTCACCGGAAATACATGTTTTGAGACCTCCTGAATCCAAAAAAAGCATTTTTGGAAACATGTCCGTGTGTGTGTCTGTCTGTGTGTCTGTGTGTCTGTGTGTCTGTGTGTCTGTGAACAGCGTAACTCAAAAACGAACAGTCGGATAAGCACCAAACTTGGTATTTAGGTTCAGTATCTTCCAAAGATGCAACACGAAGGTTTTCAGGAAAATCCCCCCACCCCAGACTACCCTTTACATGGAAGATTTTTCGAAACTTTTAATTTTCTCAAAAATGGCTCTAACGATTTTGATGAAAATATCATATGTTTAACATAATGTCATGAGAAATGAAATGTATATCTCGAATTTTCTGGGAATGTCTCCAAAAGTATTCTTCATTGTGAACGACTTTTGCATAACTGGTAAACCATAAGAGATAGACAAAATTTTACTACACAAATAATGTAGATCGCGTTAAAATACACAACTTATGTCATATACATTTATTTTGTTGAGTGAACCGTTTTCGAGATATTGCTTGTTATTTCCTTAAATTTTCCAATACTTATACTTTTTCTCAAATGCGTTATTCATTTTGTTTATGTCCTGGACATGCAAAGAGAATGGAATGCGCCACATAGCAACCAGCGTTAAAATATTTGACTATCGCTTAAAAGCTACCATATTTCCCTTGCATCTACAAGAAAATTACCAATAAGATTGACATCTCGATATCTCGATTAACATGAAGCATATGAAGAATAGGCGTGTGTAAAATTAGATTGAACAAGAGTAGACAAAGTCATGTGAGTGTAACACATCAGATTTTTACTTTCTCTACTACGTATAGTAAGTAGGGGAAGTATTGCATTCCACCCAAAAATTCGATACCGAGATTTCACCGGAAATACATGTTTTGAGATCTCCTGAATCCAAAAAAAGCATTTTTGGAAACATGTCCGTGTGTGTGTCTGTGTGTGTGTGTCTGTGTGTGTGTCTGTGAACAGCATAACTCAAAAACGAACAGTTGGATAAACACCAAACTTGGTATTTAGGTTCAGTATCTTCCAGAGATGCGACACGAAGGTTTTCAAGAAAATCCCCCCACCCCAGACTACCCTTTACATGGAAGATTTTTCGAAAATTGTAATTTTCTCAAAAATGGCTCTAACGATTTTGATTAAAATATCATATGTTTAAGATAATGTCATGAGAAATGAAATGTATATCTCGAATTTTCTGGGAATGTCTCCAAAAGTATTCTTCATTGTGAACGACTTTTGCATAACTGGTAAACCATAAGAGATAGACAAAATTTTACTACACAAAAAATGTAGATCTCGTTAAAATACACAACTTATGTCATATACATTTCTTTTGTTGAGTGAACCGTTTTCGAGATATTGCTTGTTATTCCCTTAAATTTTCCAATACTTATACTTTTTCTCAAATTCGCTATTCATTTTTTTATGTCCTGGACTTGCAAAGAGAATGGAATGCGCCACGTAGCAACCAGCGTTAAAATATTTGACCATCGCTTAAAAGCTACCATATTCCCCTTGCATCTACAAGAAAATTAGCAATAAGATTGACATCTCGATATCTCGATTAATATAAAGCATATGGAGAATAGGCGTTTGTAAAAATAGATTGTATAAGAGTAGAGAAAGTCATGTGAGTGTAACACATCAGATTTTTCTCAAATGCGTTATTCATTTTTACTTTCTCTACTACGTATAGTAAGTAGGGGAAGTATTGCATTCCACCCAAAAATTCGATACCGAGATTTCACCGGAAATACATGTTTTGAGACCTCCTGAATCCAAAAAAAAGCATTTTTGGAAACATATCCGTGTGTGTGTCTGTGTGTGTGTGTGTGTGTGTGTGTCTGTGTGTCTGTGTGTGTGTCTGTGAACAGCATAACTCAAAAACTAACAGTCGGATAAACACCAAACTTGGTATTTACGTTCAGTATCTTCCAGAGATGCGACACGAAGATTTTCAAGAAAATCCCCCCACCCCAGACTACCCTTTACATGGAACATTTTTCGAAAATTTTAATTTTCTCAAAAATGGCTCTAACGATTTTGATGAAAATATCATATGTTTAAGATAATGTCATGAGAAATGAAATGTATATCTCGAAATTTCTGGGAATGTCTCCAAAAGTATTCTTCATTATGAACGACTTTTGCATAACTGGTAAACCATAAGAGATAGACAAAATTTTACTACACAAAAAATGTAGATCGCGTTAAAATACACAACTTATATCATATACATTTTTTTTGTTGAGTGAACCGTTTTCGAGATATTACTTGTTATTTCCTTAAATTTTCCAATACTTATACTTTTTCTCAAATTCATTATTCATTTTTTTGTCCTGGACATGCAAAGAGAATGGAATGCGCCACATAGTAGCCAGCGATAAAATATTTGACTATCGCTTAAAAGCTACCATATTCCCCTTGCATCTACAAGAAAATTACAAATAAGATTGACATCTCGATATCTCGATTAATATGAAGCATATGGAGAGTAGGTGTTTGTAAAAATAGATTGTACAAGAGTAGAGAAAGTCATGTGAGTGTAACACATCAGATTTTTTATGTTATGTTTTTTACATCTTTTTCTCTCACTGAGCTCAATAAAATGGAAAAGCCTATTATTTGCGGAGATATCAAGTAAAGTAGCAGCATAAGTATACGTAATAAACGTAAGTTGGCAAAAACAGGCATATTGTTTAATTAATATCGTATCAATTAAAATGCAGTTCTACACAGTTAGGCATGAAGAAATAAACTAAACTAAATGTTTTCGAAATAAAACGTATCTGCATAACTTCTGAGCATGAACTGATTAAATGCACATTGGACGCAGAAGGTGAAAAGGTACAGTGGTTAAAAGTCAGGTGGTTAAAGTTCAGTCAGGAAAGACGTGATTGATACAGAAACTCCATTCAGAACAATAAACATAAGAACAAATATTATGAATTACATTCACATAACTTTCTCTATACTCTATCGTTTATTATTGGGTGCACAAATTATTCTTACGAAAGTTTATTTTTCTATCTATTTAATTTAACTGTACATAAACCTTTCAGGAAATACCTGCATTACACTTTCGTTATAGATACAAAAGGAATAACGATAGCCAAATGTTTAAGAAATGGACGCTAATTATGCTGACCTTAAAATTCCATACTCTTCCTCGATATCGCGAGAAACATTTGAAAATCGACAGGACTCTAAAGAATGGCTAAGTATTGAACAATTCGAACCATTAATAACGGATATGTCGGAAATGGCTCATGCCAAACAAAAGTTATTTGAAATGAATTGGGTGTTTTAAAGAGATCTCCATTTTTTGTGTAGTACGTTTCCGTCTATCGCTTAACGTTTACCAGTTAAACATTATACAAAATTCCGTCCGAACGAAGAGGACTTCACAAGCTATTTCCAGAAAATTCAGGACATGCAGTTTATTTGTCATATAAATATCTTTAGTATACGGCATTTTAATCAAAACGTTAGAGCCATTTTTAGAAAACCAAAAATTTCAAAAAGTGTTCCAGGTAAAGGGTAGTTTGGGGTGGGGGATTTTCTTGAAGTCTTCGTGTATATCTTTGGAAGATAATGATCTTAAGTAGCAAGTTTGGTGTTTATCCGAGTTTTCGTTTTTGAGTTATTCTGTTCACACACGCAAACACGAACCTTTTTCTAAAAATGCTGTTTTTGAACAGGGGCCTCAAAACGCATTTCTGGTGAAATCTCGGTATCGAATTTTTGGGTGGAATGCAATACCTTCTCTACCTACGATGTACGTGGTAGAGAAATTAAAAATAGAAGCTTTTATCCTTCTTATCCACATTTTTGAGCCATACTGTCATGATTCTACGGGAATTTATGAGCTATTTCCTGAACAAGAGAATTTGATGAATTGAACAAAATGTGAGTTAAAATATATCGGAACCGCTATTCTTTTAGAAGTTGAGCGTTCTTAAACAAAACAAAACCGTTATTCTTTGTCTTTCGTTTTCTGACTGTTTCTTTCTTTCTTTCTTTTTGTTTTAAGATAAAAAAAAGATAATATGCTGGAAAATTCTCTCGTGTAGTTAAAAACTGCGAACTGGTACTTCAAGCATTTTCTGTCGTATTGTTGTCATCCCTTCTAGTGTGACCGCTTCTTTGCTGGATGCGCGCGCATTTTCTCCACCTTACCGAAGGAATTGTCCTAAGCACAACTCACAAGTTTATTATGAACTATAGTAATTAATTGCAACATAAAATGTTTGCATGTTTGTTTCATGCTGAACATAGAACGAGAAGTAAAACACAATTACAAAAACAAAAAAATGTAGGCCTACGAAACGTCACCAACTGGAGGTCATCGTTAGCCACACTAATGGGTTAAAAAAAGAAGCAGAAAAATAGAACCCTAGGAGATAATTATTATTATTATTATTATTATTATTATTATTATTATTATTATTATTATAAGCCTTCATTTTATCGTGCACTTCTCCTTTAATTAAGAGTTTCTATTTCATTCGGAGTACACGGTGCTTGTGTTGGCTGCACTGAACGATAGCATTATTGACTTGAAACTGCGATAGTCTGGGTGTCATTTGTTTATACAACGCATTTCAATAGACCGGTATCTACTAAAAGTAACTCGGAATGATGAATGTTTAGGCTTTTCTGCACGATGAAAATGCAAGTTTTAAATTAAACAAATACGCATGTTCAAATTGTTGATTGTTATCATGGGAAAGGATTGAAGCACATAACAGTTTGGAAGTCATTGCAACAGTGTCTGTTCTCGCGTACACTAGTGCACCGAGTCGGTTAGGAAGTAATTTCGGTTTAACCATGGATCTTCCTATGGAATCCAGTCTGGAAAATAACGTTAATGTGAACGTGATTCAAACGCGTTTGCCGTGGAGAAGAGATGACAAGGATGATAATATTATATACAAGACCGAATGTGATAGTAAGTATTAGCTTAACTAAAGTTACTGAGTTTTTCTGTAGTTTATTACAAGCATGCATGCATGTTTACAGAATGTAGTTAATTTTCATGCCGGTTACTTTGAAGACAACCTTTGCGTGTATGCTTATACATTTGACACATTTATGTAACGGCCAATTTGTAAATAATGACGGAATCATGCACTTCTTTACGTTATGTCATGTTCCATTTCAAGCTAGACTTTCAGCATGGTTCAAGTCATTAAATGTGCAGATACTCTTCTTACAATATCCAATGATTTGCGCTTAATCAGGGAGGAAATGTACATTAGAATTACAGTTTTTATATACTTATGTTTGTTGCATAATTATTCGTAAACGTATTTTGCCCATATTTATGATTATTTTTACTAATTTACTTGCCTGTTTACGCATTTATTTTTGTTGGGTTCTATAATGCCATATTTTTCACACAAACAAAACATTCTTTCAAGAAACTACACTATGTTTATACGCATTGGTTACAGTTGCTAAAATGAATTGCTCAAATGTATACAGTACTTGCTTTACATTCCTCTGTGGAAGCTATAAGCACTTATTTCGTTTTCGTTAAATTACTTATTTTCGTACATAGCAGTTGCATTTGTCAATAATATAGGAAACAACATAAGTGTATAATAATACTGCAACCAAGGATGGACAATGACTGGGTATATTTTATTGTTGGTCAATATAGTGTGATACACAATTGAATCATGTCATACATTCATTATACATTACTAATGTACAAAGTAATTTAGGTACCATATATTGTACATGTCCTGCATTACATCAATATACAACAGATACAGATAATAAGGTAATTACATAGAGTATAGCTACAATGTATAAGTTTAAAATACTGGATATACAGCGTCACATAGTAACACTAAAATGCCGTGTAAACCATTTTAATTACGCATTATAGAAGAATCAAACACACATGAATATATACAAATTATACATAATAAATTACAAGTAATGTACAAATTGATGTTACAATACAAAATGTATTTAAAGGTGATGTTACCATGTAGATATGCGGAAGTAAGATAAAAATGTAGGATTTAAATATTCATCCACGCTATAAAATGTTTTATTTATAAATAGTTTTTAAGACAGTTCTTAACTGTATTATAATTTACATAAGCTTTTATGTGTTGAGACGGTGCATTGTAAAGCTTTGCACCCATATAACTAGGCACCTTTTCTGATGTAATGTGATTCAAGGGAGGTTTAGTGATAGTTTTCCCCTGTATTATGGGTATGGATATCTGACATAGTTTCCATTGGAAATTTATATGAGCAATAACAACTAATTGACAATATATATATATATATATATATACACGATATCTGTTGAAAATTATTTTGAACAGTATCCGGTGATGGTGTATTATCCGGTGCATTACCTCGATTCATAACTTTAATTCTCTTGACACCCCTTTGAAAAGTTGTTTACTCCTATCGCTTTGATCACGTGGTTCATACTTTTGTTTACGCATACACGTTCACCAATGTATTGGTGAATTTTTCTTATTTGTATCTCAAGCAATTACTACGATTCCCAACCTTTAAGAAGTAACCTCAGGCAAACTAAAAGTAATTTTCTATCCCATAGACAACATGTCCTTTTCCCAAAGTATTAATTGTGTAGCGGTATTGTGAAATATTCGGGTCTTTAGCGATCACTGCAATTTCCAACATTTAGTAAACAATAATCACACAAAAATATAAATAAGCTTCGAAACCTCCAGCATAATCACTTTTCTAATGTTTTAGTGTTTACGTACCGTGTTGAGCATTATGATGAATTATTTTGGTTCCTAAGTATTACTGCTATTTCCAGCCATAAATCCATAAAAGAAAAAATGAATCGAGGAATACAATGTAAATTCAAAATTTGCATTTCTGAAGAATGGAGGGAGAAATTGGAAGCAGGATTTCGCGGCAAAGCTGTGAGACTCAAACAGTACCCGTCATGATTGCTCATTCTATATACAAAGAGGCAACCACTGATCTCTTAGCACATAATGCATCAGAAATTGATAATACAGAAATAACTAAAACGAGAGGCTTAACGGTTTTACATACGTATCTTCATTTCAATGTAGGTTTCTAAAATTAAGTGAAGCAATGGATATGAAAGAGGAAAAATTATATCATCAGGCAAGGGAAATTCATAATAAAAGACCGATTATTTATAGAAAACATTGTTTTCAGTGAAGTTCTTATACTGTTCAAATAATTTTATTCCTTGCTTATGAATTAATTGCTTTTGCTTAATGCATCAGAAATAAACCTGCCATTCGTCCCGTAATAAACGGAACAGTCCCCTTTGTTTACTTGCGTCTCGCGTCCCCAGAAGTTTATTAGGACGCGAATAGGTCCCGTATTTCCTTGACCGTCTTACTAAATTAAAAACCGAACTATTTTTACCATTTATTGTGAGAAATGCTAAATCGGCGTTTATCTCACTCATTGTTATTGTTTAGCGCGTTCTGTGAACAATGAAGGCGGACGAATTTTGCCTAGTCTTGTGTTGGCGGTTGATGTACTGTGTTGTTATTTGTATGAACTAAGATATTATACCTAAACCAAAGGTATCTTTTCTTCCAAATTAGAGACAAAGTTTAGTTATGAAGGTTACTGTAAAATTTCCAATTACATATTTTCGATTGCGCATGGCGGGAACTCGGATATTGTTCAGCATGAGAAATCAAACAAATATAAGCTGGTTTCTTCTGCTGCTGTAACAACTTCTAAAATCAACGAATTATTCACAAAAATAACTAAATAAAAAAGAAATAAAAAAATAATAGTAATAATAATAATGGATAAGTTTGTTTCAGACGTCAAAAAAATCTCCTTACATTGTTTCTATTAAATATGCATTTAAAACTAAAACATTTCCAGCATAAACACGCTTTATTAAAGGGCTATCATGAAATCAGTCTTGATACCATACCGTGTGTCATAATCACAGCTACAGTTCCATGGATTGCACAAAAAATGTCATTAAAAACTCTATGATGTCAAGTTTAGTTGTAAACTAACCAAAGCTGAAGCCATTGTCAATAATGTATTAACTCCTTGCTGCAAACAGCTTCTTAAAGAAGATCTTTACCATGTAAACTTTAAGTTTATCCGTTGATACCAGAATACACAAATCAACAAAGTTTCTTCCAATATTTCTTGCATATTTCATTTCAAAAAGCGAATTGCATAAAAAGTATTGAAATTCATTTCGGACAAATTCCGTATATGACAATAAGGTTTCTGATTCTTATGTGAGCCTGGGAGAAATTGTAATGTGTAATTACAAAATCAGGGTTATGGAGTATCCACCACGACAATAAAAGGTAAGAATATTCGTTAACGTGAATCATTTGAGTTTTAGTCGCGTAGATCCTACGGCTACGCCTTCGGCCGCAATTATTCCACGCCCCTACTTCTACGACGCCTTGCGGCTTAGGTCACTCATTGGCAACGATCAGTTTCGTTTTTTGTAATCAGTTTATAGCGATCGCGAGACTATTGACAGATACGGAACAATATCTTTCACTTCTATCGAAAATGAAAATTCTAATCTAACATCTAAAACTGTGATGTTGGTTCTGCATGATCAATACCTAGAACCAAAGTTTGAGCGTTTATCTAGTTCCATCTTCTAAAACAATAGTAAAATGTAAATTAAGTGGTAATAGTGAATGCTATGCCATCTATCTACAGACAATGTAAGCAGTTAGACTGGACGGCACCCTAATGCCATCTGCACAGCATAAAGCAGGGGTTTAAGGAATGAGACCTAGAAGGCTAACTGTCCATTACATATCGTTCTAAGAGATATCCACCAACAGATCCGTCGCGATATGACCAAGGAGTTAAAGCGAGTAAAATAAAATAGATTAAAAAAAATACAAACAGTATGTTTGGTGGAGTAAACAAAAGTGGCAGAGAAAATGTTTTTGCAAAATTACGAGAGGTGTGGGTTAAATGGCACATATTCTCCATAACAGTGTGGAAACAGCCATTGGGAAGCTGCCAATTGATTTACATAATATCATTTGTAAAATGTACAAATATTTTCATATACTGTAAGGGTGGAAAGACTCGAAGAGTTCTGTGATTTTGTAAATGTCAGTTACCGTCAAGTGCTAGGTTACAGCAGTACAAGATGGCTGGCATTGCTTTATGCTCTTGAAAGAATTCTGAATTTATATGCTGCTCTAAAATCATTTTTCCTCTCTGAATCAGGTTGTCCTTTATCTTTGCAATTAGTTTTCAGCAATGAGGAATCTGAATTGTGATTATGGTTTGCTCCCAGTCAGATCAATCTTTTTGAAACAAGCATTCAAAGAATAGAATGCCTGTCTTGCAGTGATAGATGGATAGATAGCTAAACAGATTTATTCACCGTTAATATTACAAGAATACATGGTTTCGTCAAATACTTAATAACATAATATATACTTAACCAAATACCATAATACAAAATAAAAGTTTAATTAATTACTAATTGAGTCAATAAACTCATCTACAGAGTAAAAAAAACCTTCAATAGCAAGCTCTTCAAATCCCTTTTGAAGCAGCACATGGATCGTTCTTTTAACTGTACGGGTAGTTTATTGTATAATACAGAAGCATAATATTTAACTGCTTTGGCAAATAAGGTGGTTTTATGTTCAAGCACTTTTAAATTTGCCTTATTCCTAGTATTATGAGAATGAACATCTTCATTTGTTACGAAATTATTAATATTTTGTTTGATGTAACATAGTGTAACATATAAGTACAGGCAAAGGTAATATTTTTAATTTAAAAACTGGCCTGCATGAATCAATCCTGTCTATATTAGCAATACTCCTGATTATTTTTTGGGGGGGGGGTTTAAGGACTAAATGACTGTCTTTGCCATTTCCCCAAAACATTTCACAAGTTGGTCTATAACCTGAATAAAATAATTTTGAAATATTTCTGCTATACTTTGTTGATCCTTTACTAATTCATTTATTGTTGATTTAATGAAAATCTCGTTTAAGTCTTTATTCCCTCCAAGAAGCTGCTTCGTTAATGACCACATTGCTTTCTGTTTATTATTTGCCTGTGTAATATACTGTAAATGATTACTCCTCTTTGCCTGCCATAAGGCTTCATTATATATACTGTTATATTTTCTTACATAATCTGAAATGCAGGGGAATCTACACACTTTTTAATTGAATTTAAAAATCTGAGCCTTTTGCCTGAAATAATGATTCCCATAGTTACCCAATTCTTGGGCCTTTTGCCGCCACCTGTGAGCCTTTCAGGAATAATTATGTCCATGTGATGCTTCAAGATACTAAGGAAGGCTTTACAAATTTCATTAACATCATCCAATTTAGTAACGAGCCCCACATTTCCGTACTTAAACTTTGTTTTAAGGCTAATAAGTTACTTTCACTAAAGTCCCTACTATATTTTTTAAAGTGTAGTATTTTATCTTTTGGTATCCTACTCTTACAATTACCTGATGAAAGTGAGACGGCATGATGATCCGAGAAACCAGTATTGATCACCTCAACCTCGTAATTTACAACATGTTTTGGTACTAGATTTGATCTAATATTGTAGCAGTATGCTTAGTTACTCTTGTAGGTGTAAATACAATAGCTTTTAAATTACATGCTGATAATAAATTCAATTGATGTGAAACTGAATGAAACGAAAATCCTTTTGAATCAGGCATTTTCTTTTTCATTTAAAATTAGTTTAAGATTATTGGTTTAATAATGATCTTTCATGGGATAATTGCCTATTGATGTGAAACTGAATGAAACGAAAATCCTTTTGGATCAGGCATTTTCTTTTTCATTTTTTCATTTCATTTAAAATTAGTTTAAGATTATTGGTTTAATACTGATTTTTCATGGGATAATTGCCTATTGATGTGAAACTGAATGAAACGAAAATCCTTTTGAATCAGGCATTTTCTTTTTCATTTAAAATTAGTTTAAGATTATTGGTTTAATACTGATCTATTCTATAATCCAATTTCTTACTAAAATCAAAATTAAAATCCCCAATTATTACAACATTTTTACCTATTTTTACTTCCTCCACTATATTTTCTAGGTTTTGAACAAAGTAATCAATAACTCCAGAAGGTGGGCGATATACACAGATTATTACACAGTTGAGTTGGGTTAACTCCACTATACTAGCCTCAAAGTGGCACTCATAATTTAAATACGTAAATCTAGTGATTTCCTTAGTTTTAAAGCTATTCTTAAAAAAAATACAAGATCCACCATGTAATTTATTTTGCCTGCAATAACTAGCACTTAATACATATCCTTCAAGTTTTATACTTTCTATTTCCTGCTCTGATAACCAATGTTCACAAAAGCAAACATGCTTTTTTAAGAATTATGTCCCCAGAAGCTTCAAAGTTTATTAGCTTATTTCTAAGACACTGCACATTTTGATGAAATATACTCAATACATTTCTCTTGTTATTTATTTCTTTACCAAGTTTACCCTCATTTCTTATTGTATTCGTAACTGAATCAACACCCTTCGGTTCAGCTGCAACAGCATCAACTGAATTCCTCAGTTTCCCAGATAATTTCCCACTATATTAATTACCGACAATGTCTTGTTATGAATTACGCATAACAAAGATAAAAACGGAAAGAAAATAATTTTGTGAATTTTAAGGTTAAATCTATGTAGAAGGAATTGTATAACGGTGAAGAAGCTGCTCACAGTAGGCTTTATTCCTATGTTCATTCATTCTATAATGCAGCACTTGAATATTTGGATCCATGGGGGCAGCATTTTTCAGATTATAATTCACTTTATTGGACCAATTTGAAAAAGGAACTGCAATAGAATGATATAGAATCAAGTAGGTGTGCCATTGTTTCAGAAAGTAAGTAGAAATTAATAGTGCAGAAGTTTTTGATGAATATTGTTTTGTCAGAACTATTGTAATAGAAAAATTAAACTACTGGGACGACTCCTGGAAAGAAGTGCATAATAGATGGATTAGAATATTTAAGGTGTTAAAGGAAAAATGCATAAAAGTAAAAGTCCTGCCTAAAATTGTAGAACTTGCTCTGTGCATTCCGGGGTCGAATGCAGGAATTGAACGGTTTCTTTTAATGAATCATTATTGGTCATGTGATAAAATAAATGTTTTAAATAGCACAACTGACAACGCAATGATTCTCAAGTGTAATCTAAACTTTTCATGTGTAGACATATACGATAGATTGTTATGCAATAATGCAGTTATGTGAGCAAATTCACTCAGGTCAAAAATACAAAGAGAATTCTGGTAATATGAAGGATTTGTAAGTGCACTTCACTTAGGATATTAATAAACATTGTTCTGATGCAAAGCAGCGAACTGTATTTATTCAATATTATGTTTCCTTCATCCTAATGCTCTGTCAACACCACATTTCAGAAATTATTGATGAGTTGATCACAGCCTTTTTATTTAAAGTAATTCCTTATTCTGAAATACAGGGCTTAAGAAGTTTACCGCTCGTGCGGTGTTACGAGTATGTTTCTCGGTCGCTCCAACCTGCAGGTGTAAGTTAGGGTTGCACTGTAAACAAATAGCAACATTGTTTTCCTCCGCGGGCCCCTGTAATTGGCAGAAATATGCCGCGACTTAAGATGTACGTTATGTGAACTGTCATGGCCACGTGAGTAACTTCTGGATATATCTTACACTTTTATGTAAAATAAAGAATAAAACAAGTATAAAATGTATGATATGCAGTGCACATTTAAATGATTAAAACCTCTTGAAATAAAGCACAGTTGGCTGTCGGATGTTAAACAAGAATAGGTTGAGTCGCTTAGCTTACACTTCACGAAATCTGGAATGTCTGGAGGTGAAAGAGAAAACATTATCATGCAAATTGGAACACACCTTGTGTTACCTGGAACAGTAAATATTATAAATACCTAATTAGAATCTGAAATGGCGTGGATTTCGATAAGCGAGCCCTCCTCTTCTTTCTCATCGCTACTGTCGTCTTCCGTGGGGTAGTGGTTACCATGATCTCTAGTTCCCTAGGTCGGGGGTTCAAACCCGGCGTCGGGCAATGGATTTTTTTGGGCGTAAAAATCCTTCCTTCGGAAGGGAAAAGATTTACGGCACGTAACAAAACCTCAAGCCTGATAAAGAGGCCTCTGATTTCCGGTCTTTCACGCCCATAGGTAGAATGGGATGCTAAGGACCACAGCAGTTAAAGAGTGTCCATAAATAAAACTAAATTTGTTTCTCATCGCTACTGCTGGTCACGGCGAAATTTATTACTATGCGGTTCAACATGTCATCACAGAGGCTGCCTGATTTCCAAAAACTTTCCTCTTCTTCTACCACATGGTGTATAAAGGACTTCAATTTATATGGCGTTGGGAGCTTTAACGCGTCCTGAAGTAAGCCCCTGACTTCACTTAATTTGAACATTCTGTTGTTTATAGCAATGTGACCTCTCACAAAGCTCCACACTGATTCTATTGGGTTCAAAACACAGTGATTGAGCGGAATTCTCAACAATATGTGGCCAGCCTGTTCCACGGCGGTATCTACAACAAACTTATTGTACTTTTTGTTTCCGCATGCTGCCTTCACTTGAAATATCAGTTCATCTTTCACCATGTGCGATGTGTATACGATCCCTTTGGGATCCATCCATTGATAACCTTTTTCAGCCAATGTTTGGTGGGAACGCGGTCTAACTTCAAGACGAAACACCGTGCTGCATCCACACGTTGCAAGTAAGTTTACGCAAACCTCAATATGAAGTTGGTCATCGAAAGAAGAGATTGTCATGGTCAAAACAATGTGGCCCGAAGATTTATTTTTATTATAAGCATTTCTGCACTGTTTATCGGTGAAAACAGAGGGTACCAAACGCTCTCGATCGAAATGGTGCAAAAAGTGGCTCTGAAAGTGTATATAATAAATTACTACGTTTGGTGACTCCTGTAATTGAATGACAGAAAACTGTGATGCACGAATCTATCTCTCCTCGTGAAAGATTGAGCTGTACTTTAAGCTCTTTAGCTACTGGGAAATCATACAGAGATTTAAGATTTAATTTCTTCTTATTCGTATCGCAATATTCCTTAGACTTTATCTTTCAAACGCATAGCAGCGATTTATTAAATCGTTCAATAAACTCGCTAATGAATTGCTTAGAATTCGTGCGTACTCACACAACTTGCATAAAACTTCCCTTTCCGCTGAAGGCACGGCATGTACACCCTCTCCCCGTTAATGCCGTCACAACGGAAGCAGTGTCACTCCCGGCGTTGTGTGGACCTGCGTGGCTCTGTAAATAGAGGTGCCCATACAGTGGCGTCCTGTAATTTCTGTAATATAGATCGGTATTTATGCCATACACAGGACATAATCTGAGTTTACACAGTACTGGTATCGAAAAAGGCATATAGACATTGTTCCAAGACAACAACTAAAACGGAACGTTTACAGAGAATGTAAAATCCTCTCTTATGTCATACAAAGGGTTGTATATTAACCAATGCCTAAGTCTAGTTTTAATTGTAAGCTTCACGTGGTAATTTATTAAAAACATTCTGATGTGTTACACTCACATGAGTTTCTCTACTCTTGTACAAACTATTTTTACAAACGCTTATTCTCCATATACTTCATGTTAATCGAGATAAACATTTGCAGACTCTATCTTATTGCTAAGTTTCTTGTAGATGTAAGGAGAATATAGAAATACAGTAGCCTTTAAGCATAGGCATTACTCTTAATAGCTGGTTGCTATGTGCAGCACCATTCTCTTTGCCACAAATTAATACTCTTTGCATATCCAAGACAAAAAAAATGAATAACGAAATCCCATTTGAGAAAATAAGTATTGAAAAATTTAAGGAATAATAAGCAATATCTCGAAAATGGTTCACTCAACAAAACAAATGTATATGACATAAATTGTATATTTTAACACGATCTACATTTTTTGTGTAGTAACATTTTGTCTCTCTTATGGTTTACCAGTTATGCAGAAGTCGTTCACAACGAAGAATACTTTTGGAGACATTCCCAGAAAATTCAAGATATACATTTTATTTGTCATGAAATTATCTTAAACATATGGTATTTTAATCAACATGGTTAGAGCCATTTCTGAGAAAATTAAAATTTTCGAAAAATGTTCCATGTAAAGGATAATCTGGGGTGGCAGGATTTTCTTGAAAACCTTCGTGGCGCATCTCTGGAAGATACTAAACCTAAATACGAAGTTTGGTGTTTATCCGACTGTTCGTTTCCGAGTTATGCTGTTCACAGACACACACACACACACAGACACACGGACATGTTTCCAAAAATGCTTTTTTTGGATTCAGGGGGTCTCAAAACATATATTTCCGGTGAAATCTCGGTATCGAATTTTTGGGTGGAATACAATACTCCCCCTACTTACTATACGTAGTAGGTATAGAAAGTAAAAAAAAAAAATTCTGATGTGTTACACTCACATGACTTTCTCTACTCTTGTACAAACTATTTTTACAAACACTTATTCTCCATCTACTTCATGTTAATTGAGATAAACATTTGCAGAGTCTATCTTATTGCTAATTTTCTTGTAGATGTAAGGGGATAATATATTTACAAGGGCAATTTGGAAATACAGTAGCCTTTAAGCACATACATATCTCTTAATAGCTGGTTGCTAGGTGCAGCACCATTCCCTTTGCCACAGATTAATACTCTTTGCATATCCAAGACAAAAAATCTGATGTGTTACACTCACATGACTTTCTCTACTCTTGTACAAACTATTATTACAAACGCTTATTCTCCATATGCTTCATGTTAATCGAGATATCGAGATGTCAATCTTATTGCTAATTTTCTTGTAGATGCAAGGGGAATATGGTAGGTTTTAAGCGATAGTCAAATATTTTAAGCGCTGGTTGCTATGTGGCGCATTCTATTCTCTTTGCATGTCCAGGACATAAAAAAATGAATAACGAATTTGAGAAAAAGTATAAGTATTGGAAAATTTAAGGGAATAACAAGCAATATCTCGAAAACGGTTCACTCAACAAAAGAAATGTATATGACATAAATTATGTATTTTAACGCGATCTACATTTTTCGTGTAGTAAAATTTTGTCTATCTCTTATGGTTTACCAGTTATGCAAAAGTCGTTCACAATGAAGAATACTTTTGGACACATTCCCAGAAAATTCGAGATATACATTTCATTATTCATGACAATATCTTAAACATATGATACTTTAATCAAAATCGTTAGAGCCACTTTTGAGAAAATTAAAATTTTCGAAAAATGTTCCATGTAAAGGGTAGTCTGGGGTGAGGGGATTTTCTTGAAAACCTTCGTGTGGCATCTCTGGAAGATACTGAACCTAAATACCAAGTTTGGTGTTTATCCGACTGTTCGTTTCTGAGTTATGCTGTTCACAGACAGACACACACAGACACACACACGAACATGATTCCAAAAAGGCTTTTTTTGGATTCAGGGGGTCTCAAAACATGTATTTCCGGTGAAATCTCGGTATCGAATTTTTGGGTGGAATACAATACTTCCCCTACTTACTATACGTAGTAGAGAAAGTAAAAAGATTTGCTGGGAGTCACCACTTCGCCGCTGATTGCGTATGTATAGGTGCCGGTACAGTGACGACCTGCCAGTTGACCCTTGTGTTACAAGCAATTTGAAGGGGTTATAATGTTGATTGTGAATGTGGAGAACCATATAAATAAATTTACAGCGTAATTTATAACAACATATTTACGTTTACAATTGCAGAACACGGAACAATAAACTGTGTGTGGTTTCCACCCTCACCTAGAAGGATAACAAAACGGGTGTCTGTTTTATTACTATTTTTCATAAATATGAAAAAAGTGTTATTTAACTTAAACTTACACGAGACCCATTTGACAAACAAGCAGTCAATATCCAATTACCTTGCCTATCCAACACTCGATTGAGTCGGGAAGGCACAGACTCAATCAGATGTCGGAATTAGTCGGGCTCGTGTTTGAGATGTTCCCATTGGTTTCTGCAGTGCTGCAATAACCCATCTCTAGGGCACCTATGATTAGGCTGCCACACCTGCCCTATCCGTGACCAGACGTTCTCTATAGTATTCAGATCCGGAGATTTCGGGGGCCAGCTCAGAACCTGTGTATTAGAGTGTTCCCCAAAGAATTCCTGTGTATATACTGCATTCCAGTATTGAACCACTGGTGCGGCCCGATCGCCATATCATCTACCTGTATCTGGGATCCCTCCTAGAACCAGTTGGCCTCCAACAGGTTAATTACCGATGATGGTCAGTACAGAAAGCCATCTCTTCAAGTCATATAGTAGTGTACCACACATCCAGTGAAATTGGAAGCTCTGCCAAAGCAAATCCGACTCACAGCTCTCTATGGTGAGGAGAAAGATATTGCTTTGTAGCCGAACGACGATTGCGCATGCCTGCCGAGAGAAGTCGTCTCACTAATGGGCAACAACACCTGAGCAATCGTATCCTTTAGTGACTGAAAGGAATGAGCTTCCACTTCTGCTAAAAGAGCAGCATCCTCCTCTGGGGTGGGTTTTCTTTGGCTACTGATTTGTTTTTCTGTGATCACGAGGATCTCTTCTCCTTCATGTTGTCACGCTGTTATCCATCCATGCACAGTACGGAGCGCGGTAGGTACTGCTGTGGCGATATCACGAGGAGTCATGCTCACCCTCCAGATCCCCACAATCGTGCCACGTTTCACTTCGGATATACTTGAATGCATCCTTGTTGTATGCTGAAGTTGTGAAAACGCAAATGTCAAAGATAACAAGACGCTAGTGCACAAACAGCTGCTACACACAAGGGCGCGCAGTTAACAGAGACACGTCCACATAGCGCCAGAGTTGTGAGGACACTGCTGTTGTGACGACATTAACGATGGAGAGTGTACACCGTCTATGCGCACACTGTTTAGAGTTTGCGGAAACCAAATCTTCAGCACTACAAAGTTTACGCAGGCCGCGCTTATTGGTTTGTACGTGCTACTGTCTTGACCTCCACACGCACGGACTTTTTTTTCTCAGATCCTATGCCACAATAATATGTCCTCGCGATCAACACTCAAATTTGTCTTGTTTCTATGCACAAATTCAAACTCATCTCACGAAGAATAGTATGGAAGCTTGTCCTCTTGAACTTGGGCAAGGCAGGATCACTGTTCACAAAAGCAAGTCCTTTAATTCCTGTGGGCGGTCCATTCCTTGCAAAAACATCTGATGTGTTACACTCACATGACTTTCTCTACTCTTGTACAATCTATTTTTACAAACGCTTATTCTCCATATACTTCATGTTAATCGCGATATCGAGATGTCAATCTTATTGCTAATTTTCTTGTAGATGCAAGGGGAATTGCTAGGCTTTAAGCTATAGTCAAATATTTTAAGAGGTGGTTGCTATGTGGAGTATTCCATTCTCTTTGCATTACCAGGACAAAAAAAATGAATAACGAATTTGAGAAAAAGTATTAGTATTGGAAAATTTAAGGGAATAACAAGCAATATCTCGAAAATGGTTCACTCAACAAAAGAATGTATATAACATAAATTGTGTATTTTAACGATCTACATTTTTTGTGTAGTAAAATGTTGTCTATCTCTTATGGTTTACCAGTTATGCAAAAGTCGTTCACAATGAAGAACACTTTTGGAGACATTCCTAGAAAATTCGAGATATACATTTCATTTGTCATGAAAATATCTTAAACATATATATTTTAATCAAAATCGTTAGAGCCATTTTTGAGAAAATTAAAATGTTCGAAAAATTCTCCACGTAAAGGGTAGTCTGGGGTAGGGGGATTTTCTTGAAAACCTTTGTGTCGCATCTCTGGAAGATACTGAACCTAAATACCAAGTTTGGTGTTTATTCGATTGTTCGTTTCTTAGTTATGCTGTTCACAGGCAGACACACAGACACACACACACACACGGACATGTTTCCAAAAATGCTTTTTTTGGATTCAGGGGTCCCAAAACATGTATTTCCGGTGAAATCTCGGTATCGAATTTTTGGGTGGAATACAATGCTTCCCCTACTTACTATACGTAGTAGAGAAAGTAAAAAGTGATGAACTTTACGTCTCACAGCACTTCTCCCGAACTCGCCAGAATGTACCTACTTCAATCACTGCCTTATCGTCCTCCGTGGTGTAGTGGTTATCATGCTAGCCTCTAATTCCCGAGCTCGCGGACTCTAACCAGGCGGGGGGTGATGAATTTTTTTTCGGGCTTAAAAATCCTTAGCATGGCTTCCTTCGGAAGGGAAGTAAAACCGGTGGTCCCATGTCGTACATTTACCTCAAGCCTGATGAGGCCTTTGAGCAAAATTACCGGTCTTTCACGCCCAATATAGAATGGGACGCTAAGATCCACAGCAGCTAAAGGCGTTCATAAATAAAACTGAATATAATTTTTTTTTCTCTGGGCTGACATACCAGTAAGCTCTGCAATAAAGCCTACAATTTTTTTAATAGTCGCGGTTGTGAATTTCTCACTACACTTTGCAAATATGTCTAAAAGAATTTGCTTTTCACCACTTCGTAAGGTTTCCCTTTGCAGTGCTTTACGCATAGAGACGCCATTTTAAACAAAATGTATGTTCCGCTCCTTCACGTTTGTTATGCAGCTGTGTGCACATGCATTTCGTGTTGCAGTTAAATGTGATGATGATAATAATAATGAATTTTCATATTGATGTATTCCATTTACTCTTACTAGAAGATTTTCCTACTGCTTTTACAAGTAATTCTTGTAGTTATTTTAAATTTTATGCTATTTTACAAATCAGTTATCGGACTATATTTTCATTTGCGCCTGCTGGCATGGAAGTTGTGCGGCTCGATCAACCAATGAAGCGTTACTCAATCAGGTACTGTTGTTTACGTTACAACTCAAACTTACACCGGAAAAGCTATTGTATTTGGCCAAGATGAACAGGCAACTGACCGACTACAGCAACACATTTTTGTGTGTAAATGTTATTTTAAATATGAATCAGCACGCCGTATTCGCGCAAAATACATTCTGAACTACCCTGGTGAACTATCTCCTTCCAGAATGGTAATTCACAAGATTGCGAGAACATTTGATTCGACTGGTTCAGAGAAAAATGAAAAACATGAGCGGAAGCGTACAGTTTTATCGGAAAAAATTAGACTAAAAGGAGAACATTAGGAATGGAATTAGAGACATTGTTGTGCCCGAACTTAATCGTGTTAACCAAATGTGTTTTCCCGATACAATGCCTGTTTAAATAAGGGAGGACGACATTTCCACATCTTTTGTAGGTAAAATATTATACACGTTCTAAGAAGCGGAGTTTCGGTACGGTGAAAGCCGGTTCCTACCTGCCCAGCCGCCGCCGCTGCCGCCGCCGCCAGCGAAACGCCGCGCAAGCAGCAAACCGATAATTCTAAAGCCCTGTACAAGGCATTCATTTTGAAAATCGACAAGAAGTATAAATTTCAACTAATGAACATGCATTGCAGCATTCATTGCTCAGATCACTAGCAAACAACTTTTTTCTTTGTCTGGTTAATTATTTCGGTTGGTGTGTTCGGTAGAGATGCAATTTGTTATTTATTTTTTTAAGAATTTGATTATTGCCAAAGGATTTTGATGATATGTATTCCATCTTTGAAAAGTCTGTATTATTCGTTATTATTAACAGCGTTGTGACAAGCAGATGCCCACCTTCGTGACGTGGGGATGGTGTCCTGCCTTCCAGCCTAGAGGGTCGAGTCCAAATCCTAGTTAGCATGAGTTGCCGGGTTTTATCGTCGGTCTTCCCCTACCTCATAAAGTTCATGACATAAATGTCAAGTATCTCTCAGCTCAAAGGACCCCGAGCTTATTTCAGTATCATTCCACCCATTTCATCCACTGTTTCTATACTACATCTCAGTTGTTAAACGATTGTTAAAAAATCTGATGTGTTACACTCACATGACTTTCTCTACTCTTGTACAAACTATTTTTACAAACGCTTATTCTCCATATGCTTCATGTTAATCGAGATATCGAGATGTCAATCTTATTGGTAATTTTCTTGTAGATGCAAGGGGAATATGGTAGCTTTTAAGCGATAGTCAAATATTTTAAGTGCTGGTTGCTATGTGGCGCATTCCATTCTCTTTGCACGTCCAGGACATAAACAAAATGAATAACGAATATGAGAAAAAGTATAAGTATTGGAAAATTTAAGGGAATAACAAGCAATATCTCGAAAACCGTTCACTCAACAAAAAAAATGTATATGACATAAATTGTATATTTTAACGCGATCTACATTTTTCGTGTAGTAAAATTTTGTCTCTCTCTTATGGTTTACCAGTTATGCAAAAGTCGTTCACAATGAAGAACACTTTTGGGGACATTCCCAGAAAATTCGAGATATACATTTCATTTGTCATGAAAATATCTTAAACATATGATATTTTAATCAAAATCGTTAGAGCCATTTTTGAGAAAATTAAAATTTTCGAAAAATGTTCTATGTAAAGGGTAGTCTGGGGTGGGGGGATTTTCTTGAAAACCTTCGTGTCGCATCTCTGGAAGATACTGAACCTAAATACCAAGTTTGGTGTTTATCCGACTGTTCGTTTTTGAGTTATGCTGTTCACAGACACACAGACACACACACAGACACACACACACAGACACACACACGGACATGTTTCCAAAAATGCTTTTTTTGGATTCAGGAGGTCTCAAAACGTGTATTTCCGGTGAAATCTCGGTATCGAATTTTTGGGTGGAATGCAATACTTCCCCTACTTACTATACGTAGTAGAGAAAGTAAAAAAGACACAAACGCCAATACAGAGTCAATGCTTGCTTGAATCCAATATTAGTCAGCATTCTTCAGATATTTTACTTTCTCTATTACGTACTTATGTAGTAGATAAGTAGAGGAAGTATTATGGCGTTCCACCCAAAAATTCGCAACTAAAAACAAAAAGTCGATTAAATACCAAACTTGGTTTTTAAGATGCAACACTAGGATTTTCAAGAACATTCCCACACCCCAAACCATTCTTTACATGTAAAACATTTCATTAGTTTTTATTTGCTCAAAAATTACTCTAGCAATTTTGATTAAAATCTCATATGTTTTAAGACATTTGTATACGACAAATAAAAATGTTATCTTGAATTTTCTGGAAATAGCTTGCGAAGTCCTCTTCAACCTTAAAGACTTTTTGCAATGATATCGATGGCTTCACCAGGCAAAATTACTGATGGAGCCATCGAAATCAAGCAGCCGCTTACGATAAACGTCTGCAACCTGAGGATGGCAGCAAGACGATAAGGGAGGCCCTAACGAATGCCACAGGGGGTATCAAACAAAACAAAGAATCAGGATGTGAAATCTATGGTATATGCACAAGGAAAACTGCACGAAAACAGAACTTCCTTTTTGTAATCATAAACGGACAACCCGTATCAAAATGCTTTATTTTCTATACATAATCTCTCTCGTAGACAGAAAGAATCACGAATGTATTAACAATAAAATAATCCAAGAGCTAAAAAACAATAAAAAAGGTACAAGCAAACTAAACACAACAGACTCTATAGATCATTAATAAAAAATCAGAAGTATAATAAGCTGCCACTGATTAATTAAATCTTTGATTAAAGTTAATAGCAGAAGTTAAATTTTTAATTTTAGCTTTAAACCAAAATGGGTAGGCAAGCACAGTAATTGAAACTTTGTCAGCAAGTAATAGCTTGAAAAATATTAAAGGAGATTTAAAGTAATAGCAAATTTAATCATGAGGAAGATAACTATCCCCGTGGCTTTTAAACAAATTGAAAATAAAAAAAAATCTGATGTGTTACACTCACATGACTTTCTCTACTCTTGTACAATCTATTTTTACAAACGCCTATTCTCCATATGCTTCATGTTAATCGAGATATCGAGATGTCAATCTTATTGGTAATTTTCTTGTAGATGCAAGGGGAATATGGTAGCTTTTAAGCGATAGTCAAATATTTTAACGCTGGTTGCTATGTGGCGAATTCCATTCTCTTTGCATGTTCAGGACATAAAAAAAAATCTGATATGTTACACTCACATGACTTTCTCTACTCTTGTACAAACTATTTTTACAAACGCTTATTCTCCATATGCTTCATGTTAATGGAGATATCGAGATGTCAATCTTATTGATAATTTTCTTGTAGATGCAAGGGGAATATGGTAGGTTTTAAGCGATAGTCAAATATTTTAACGCTGGTTGCTATGTGGCGCATTCCATTCTCTTTGCATGTCCAGGACATAAAAAAAATGAATAACGAATTTGAGAAAAAGTATAAGTATTGGAAAATTTAAGGGAATAACAAGCAATATCTCGCAAACGGTTCACTCAACAAAAGAAATGTATATGACATAAATTGTGTATTTTAACGCGATCTACATTTTTCGTGTAGTAAAAGTTTGTCTATCTCTTATGGTTTACCAGTTATGAAAAAGTCGTTCATAACGAAGAATACTTTTTGAGACATTCCCAGAAAATTCGAGATATACATTTTATTTGTCATAACAATATCTTAAACATATGATATTTTAATCAAAATCGTTAGAGCCGTTTTTGAGAAAATTAAAATTTTCGAAAAATGTTCCATGTAAAGGGTAGTCTGGGGTGGGGGGATTTTCTTGAAAACCTTCGTGTCGCATCTCTGGAAGATACTGAAACTAAATACCAAGTTTGGTGTTTATCCGACTCTTCGTTTTTGAGTTATGCTGTTCACAGACACACAGACACACAGACAGACACACAGACAGACACACAGACACACAGACAGACACACACACGGACATGTTTCCAAAAATGCTTTTTTTGGATTCAGTGAGTCTCAAAACATGTATTTCCGGTGAAATCTCGGTATCGAATTTTTGGGTGGAATGCAATACTTCCCCTACTTACTATATGTAGTAGAGAAAGTAATTAATAACGAATTTGAGAAAAAGTATAAGTATTGTAAAATTTAAGGAAATAACAAGCAATATCTCGAAAACGGTTCACTCAACAAAAGAAATGTATATGACATAAGTTGTGTATTTTAACGCGATCTACATTTTTTGTGTAGTAAAATTTTGTCTATCTCTTATGGTTTACAAGTTATGCAAAAGTCGTTCACAATGAAGAATACTTTTGGAGACATTCCCAGAAAATTCGAGATATACATTTCATTTCTCATGACATTATGTTAAACATATGATATTTTCATCAAAATCGTTAGAGCCATTTTTGAGAAAATTAAAATTTTCGAAAAATCTTCCATGTAAAGGGTAGTCTCGGGTGGGGGGATTTTCTTGAAAACCTTCGTGTCGCATCTCTGGAAGATACTGAACCTAAATACCAAGTTTGGTGCTTATCCGACTGTTCGTTTTTGAGTTGTGCTGTTCACAGACACACACACACACACACAGACACACACACACAGACACACACACGGACATGTTTCCAAAAATGCTTTTTTTGGATTCAGGAGGTCTCAAAACATGTATTTCCGGTGAAATCTCGGTATCGAATTTTTGGGTGGAATGCAATACTTCCCCTACTTACTATACGTAGTAGAGAAAGTAAAAAAAACTAACAAGAGAACTAAATATAACAATATGCTAGTTATACTAAGACAATTTTCAACTTTTAAGCTATACGAAGGAAAGGCAAAATAAATGAAACCCGAAAAAGTAGAAGTTTGATTAGAAATAAAACTTGTTTTTAAAATTCAAAATCATTAAACCCCAATGAAATCTAACATTAAAATACCCCCTATATGTATACAAATGATACAGCAATATTTCCAAGAATTTAAAAATAGAAACCAATGAGTGAATGCCTAAATCAAAAACTTAATTACCGTTGCCAGAAAGGAAAATTTTAACCTTCACACCAGAATAAAAAGTAAATGGAAACACTTTACAACCACAGAAGTTAAGCAACAGCATATGTGCACTAAAACGATGGTAGGAAATCGCGAGAACTGTAAAGGTGATACAAGTTGGATTCAAACTGTGATTAAAGGTAACAAATATAAAAACTAAAATCGGTCTACACAAGCCAACAAAGGCACAAGGGTTAAACACCTAGGAAAGCAACTTTACCAAAACCCACAAGGTATTGAAAAATGGCTGAGAGTCAACTTTCCAACCCCACTGAATTCAGTATATATACTGGAAACTTATAATGGATATGTGCTATACAGTGCATATGTGCATTACTCTAGTAAAACGTGAAATCTTAAAAATTAGTGGCGATGCTAGAATCTTAGTATAAAGGCCTGACGATTCATACAAAGCAAATAAATCTTGTATCCAGAGGAGAAAGCAATACAAAATTACTCCATGTTTAAGGTGAAGCTTACTAAGGCCTTTCAAATAAGAAAAGTTATAAAATAAAAGCTCTTTCCCTGATATAAAGACAACTATTACAAAACCCAATATTAACACGGTAAAAGAATGCAATAAGCAAAGTGGGTATATTGTAATAATAATGCAGTCAAAGGCGGCAGATGAGATGGCTTTTGTATAATTGGTAAAACGTAGGAGATAGACAAAATCTTACTACACCAAAAATGTTGATCTCGTTAAACACTACAATTTATTTCAAATAAGTTTTTGAGGGGTTAACCATTTGAGAGACATCCTTTGTTGTTGACAGGCGCGGCGCGTCCTATGTGTTCAATGGTTCAGTGAACCCCCGGAAAAAAAAGGTTGCATTTTAAAATATATAAACTTATAATTTACATAATCATTCTTCGTTTCTTTCTCCTATTAGCGCATTTTATTTGCATTTTTAAATTATTTTATCGTATAAAAAACGTTCAAGTCTTTGAGATAGCTTGCATACGTTCCAACGCATGCCCAGGTTCAATCTCGCTTCTGAACCTCCGAGAATAAATTTATTGGTGATTCTTGCGGCAGGGAGGGTTAAGGGGAAACGTCGCTAACGATATGAATTTGAGCTGGTGGGACAACCAGCTCCGCTGCGAGTCGGACTCGAGCGAAAACGTACGAATTAATCCGAACCGAAAGGGCTACAGAACCGGAGCATTAGCACGTGTGTTTTCATTGTAACAGAGTGATTTTCTTACAATCGTTAAACCATTGTTTACTGAATAATACATTTAAAAGTGTATTCGGTTATATACTTGTGCTTTAGTGTTCATATGCATATTCATCTATTCGAGTTTGTTTTCAAAGAAGAATGAACAACGTTCAATATCTTTTAAAAACAAACCTCACAGCTTTAAGCTTGGAAGAGAAGTGTAAAATTAAGAAACTTGATAGGCCAATACCTCAGCTCGAATTAAAACAAGCGCAAATCAGCCGAGTTAAGACATTCAGCAGGTGTTTTAATGTAAATATATACAAAAGAAATCGTTATTTTGTTTTCCGTGCTTACTGTTTGCTAAGGGTAAATATACAAACTGGACATGTCATGGCGTCATCTAAGTCATCTAACACAGAAAATTAAGAAACACGAGAAATCTATTGCACACAAGAATGCTTATTTAGATTTATCAGTCCTTGGAAAAACGAAAATTAGGCAACAGCTTAGCTCAGCGTTCAGACAGAACATAGAAAGGCACAATGACAACGTAAGGAAAAATTGCTATGTTATTTCGAAAACAATTGATTGTATTAAGTTCTGCGGTGAGTTTGAACTTGCCTTAAATGGACATGATGAAACAGCCGAATCTAACAATCCTGGAATATTCAGAGGGCTAATAAATTTTACTTCAGCTTTAGATGCAGTTGTAAAAGAGCACATGAACAGTGCTACAGTCTTTAAGGGCACATCCAAAGATATACAAAATGATTTGCTAGAGTGTATGTTATATGTGTGTCATGAGGAAGTTAATGCTGAAATAGCCAAGGCAGATATCATGTCTGTGATAGTAGATGAAACTTCTGATGTATCTTCTAAATTTCAATTGGTTTTAGTATTTCGTTATCTGTTATCTACTGGAGAGCCTGTTGAAAGATTTTGGACACTTTTAAATCCACCTGGTAGTGACGCTTCCTCCTTAGCAGCTTGCATTAAAAATGTCCTCGCCGATGTTGTACAATAACAGAAAGAAAAAGTAACATCTCAAAGTTATGATGGCGCCACTGTCACGCGTGACCAACACACAGGAGTACAAACAATCGTAAGAGAAGAGTATCGTTTCGAGTATTATGTGAATTATTATGCTCACCAATTGAACTTGATTTTTCCCAAGCCATCAGTCAAAATAAACAAGTAAAACTGTTTTTCAATACTATTGCAGAGATTCCAATATTCTTCTCTCATTCACCCCAAAGAGGGCTGTTTTAGATGCAATTGTGAAGCGAAAAGTCCCTCAGGGATCAGCCACAAGATGGAACTTTAAATCCAGAACGTTTCTTACAGTTCATGAAAATAAAGAGGCCATTCTGGAATGTCTCCAACAAATTGAAGACACCAGCAACCAGACAACAACTGTGAATCAAGCTTATGGACTAAGGCTGAAACTGCAACAGCCAAAATTTTCCTTTTGGTTAGAGTTATTTTATAAAATAATGCCCCACGTGGATATCTTGTACAGTCAATTACAAAAGCGCACTACTGATCCTGTATCAATAAAGCAAGCAATAGCATCATTCGAATTGGAAATTTTGAAAATTAGAGACAACGTTGATAACAAAATCCAGGAAGAACCAAGTGTAACAAAAATAAGATGCGAAGAAGTGTATATAACAAGGAATGTAGCAGCAAAGAAAGTATGTGACATAATAGTTCAGCAAAGCAAACAAAGGTTTGAATTCTCCAGCCACCTATTGGCCTCTAATTTACTTGACCAGCAATTCTTTCCTTCACGGAAGAATACATTTCCTGACAAAATGCTTTCTGCTGTTGTGCAGTCTTATCCATTTTTAAATAAATCTAAGTTAAAAACAGCATTGTAGGTCATTTATTCTCCAGATGATTTTCAAGAAATGAAAAGTTCAATAGCACTTCTCAAGTTTTTAATTGAAAATAACTTCAAGAATCCTTTGGAGAGGTTATGAATGTGTTGAAATTGGTAGCTACTATCCCAATGACGTGTGAAGCAGAGAGGTGTTTCTCCACTTTGAAGCGGATTAAAACATTTCTTAGAAGCACCATGGATGGAGATAGGCTGTCTGCTCTTGCCATGCTATTCATTGAAAACGAAATGATCCACAAGCTTCCAGATTTCAACGAGAGAGTCATAGACAGATTTGCCACGAAAAAGGAAATGAGGATGGACTTTCTCTATAAACATACCTCTACAGGAGATTCAATCCCATCAACGTCTTCAGGATCATTTTAAGGTAAATTTCGAACTACAGCATATTTAAAATAATTTAGAAAATAAAATCATTTGGAAAGGTAAATATCATAATGCAATAAAAGTGGTGAACCCCCTGCCATTTTAGGCACTAGCCGCCACTGGTGGTTGGGTTGAATTTTCAAATACTTACCCTATTAACGTGGTAAGTTAATATTTTTTGTTTTTTCCTCATGGTCATGCAAAGGCCTGAAGCAATAATATTTTCGTCACAGCCCCGCGGTAGTCGCCAGTTTGAAGCAAGACGATGGTCGGCACTTTTGAAACCGTTTACTTTAACTGCTGCCGTAATCTCGTAGCTCATTCTGTTGTCTCGTGCGTCAACTGTCTAGTAGTATGGATATGAGATCTTTCTCTCACGGTATGCATGGATGTATTGTGATGGACAACGCCAGTTTAAATTGATTGAGAAATTTAATGTAATCTAATACTTAAGACTTTGAAGCGAGATGCCGACCATTTTAAGATAAACAATGAAACTTGCGAATCGTATCACGCGACATTGTAACCAATTAATTATTATACCTGCTAACTTCTGTAGTGTCAAAGTTACGGTTGGAAATAACTGTTTCCGCAATAAAAGAAACTAGAGGCGTAACTTGTCGTCAGTCGCTAAAATGTTTATCGGTGAGACCTCTCGCAATAGTGTGAAATTTTACTCACACTAGCACATCACTAAGCGCTTAAAATATCACACGAGCATTGAGTACCGAATACGGCACTAAAGTAACTAATGTATGCACGAAGGTGTGTACGAACGAATGTAAGTACCAGTGCCGGTATCAGAGTCACAGTAACTCTGATTTAAAATTGCACGCCTTTAGCTTCGCCTCTTCAATACACCCCACCATCATTTTTCACGCGCAGACAATAATTAAAAGTCCTACGTGTGCCTCATAACTTTATTACCATGGGGCTTCGCTAAAATCTCAGAATATAAGTGGCTTTCTCTTTTCTAGAATGCTGCCTACGTGACCCTACAAATGCACTGAGCTTATAACCTAACTGAATTCCCAGAATCTTTAAAGTAATGCGTTCTCTACTTCGGCTGATGCTAATGAGTTTCGCTAGCTTGACTTCCTAATTACCTTCGTCTTTCCGGACAATCATTTCAGCTCAAGCGTATTACATTATATATTGATTTAATACAGGACAATTATTTATTAAATTTTTTTTCTCTAATTTACTATTATCTCTTTATTAATTATTTATATACTCCCGTCATAATTACAGTATCAGAGCATGGAATTTCATAGCCATCACTTAGCGATCAGCTTTTAAAACTCTGACCATCGCTTTAGCTTACTGTACTCTTCTTATACCTACAATGAAATGTGTGGATAATGAAAGTTTATTGTGATTAACAAGAAGTAGATGGAAGAATAAGCTTTTATAGAAGAGCGAGTAGAAAAATTCATATGAATGCAATATATTATGCAAGATAACTTTTTGTTTGTTTGCAGAGTAGACTGTCTTTATTAAGCTTTCCTTCTTTATTTCTTTTCACCAGTCTTCAAGGCGGCGAATGTAATGAATAAAATGAGGACACCAAAGAGCTCAGAATCTTATTCCGTGGAAATTACCTTTTTTTCTAAAGTAATACGTAAATTGCAATACTGGCATCTCCGGGTGTAATTATCTCAAAGGCATCTCTAATATTTCATTTCAATTATACCAACACAAAAGTGATGTCATAGGAACTTTCAGCTTTTAGTTCATTTTTACTTTCTCTACTACGTATAGTAAGTAGGGGAAGTATTGCATTCCACCCAAAAATTCGATACCGAGATTTCGCCGGAAATACATGTTTTGAGACCTCCTGAATCCAAAAAAAGCATTTTTGGAAACATGTCCGTGTGTGTGTCTGTGTGTGTGTGTGTGTGTGTCTGTGTGTGTGTGTCTGTGTGTGTGTGTGTGTGTCTGTGTGTCTGTGAACAGCATAACTCAAAAACGAACAGTCGGATAAGCACCAAACGTGGTATTTAGGTTCAGTATCTTCCAGAGATGCGACACGAAGGTTTTCAAGAAAATCCCCCCACCCCAGACTACCCTTTACATGGAAGATTTTTCGAAAATTTTAATTTTCTAAAAAATGGCTCTAACGATTTTGATGAAAATATCATATGTTTAAAATAATGTCATGAGAAATGAAATGTATATCTCGAATTTTCTGGGAATGTCTCCAAAAGTATTCTTCATTGTGAACGACTTTTGCATACCTGGTAAACCATAAGAGATAGACAAAATTTTACTACACAAAAAATGTAGATCGCGTTAAAATACACAACTTATGTCATATACATTTCTTTTGTTGAGTGAACCGTTTTCGAGATATTGCTTGTTATTTCCTTAAATTTTACAATACTTATACTTTTTCTCACATTCGTTATTCATTTTTTTTATGTCCTGGACATGCAAAGAGAATGGAATGCGCCACATAGCAACCAGCGTTAAAATATTTGACTATCGCTTAAAAGCTACCATATTCCCCTTGCATCTACAAGAAAATTACCAATAAGATTGACATCTCGATATCTCGATTAACATGAACCATATGGAGAATAAGCGTTTGTAAAATTAGATTGTACAAGAGTAGAGAAAGTCATGTGAGTGTAACACATCAGATTTTTTCTCTTGGCTTGAAGCTGAATACGATAAGTCTGCATTGAGGTTCATGATATAAAAGCTTAATTTTCGTAGTTGTTAAAAACAAGGTAAGTTTTCCAATGCTTAACCTGATACAAGATTACATTAGAGAGTGGATATTTGTTAGTTCTTCTAAGCATTTCTACCCCGGCAGCCGCGGTGGTGTATAATTGTGAATATAGCTTATTGTGCATGAATATTCCATGTAAGAAAACAATCCGGAATTTCTCTTACTTTTGAAGCACAACAAACACCCTTACTTCATGTCAACATTTATAAAGTAAATTGAAGTCAGGATGAAATCTTATTTCGTCAGCATGTGACATTCTTGAGCTACTATTGAAGTCTCCCAACCCTTAATTCCCTTCGTTCTGTTTCCGGAATCACAAGCGGGAGTTTGTAAAACCGACTCATACTCTTATTTAAAAGAGCTGTTGTTTCTTAACAGTAAGCCTGCGCAAAACGGAATACAGCCTTCCTTAATTCTGTCCTTGAATGCATGCAACTTTATTTTCAATTTCGTTGGTAACTACAGGTTACAGTGCTCTGGTTACAGTGCCATTTAAACATCATGGGACTTGTAACAATTTGCTGGAGAGGTACGTTTCTACGGCAACCTCCCATACGCTGTTGCTCTAGCCAGTAAGGTGCCATCACTCTCCTTTCTCTTCACCTACTATCTGAACTATGAGGGATATAATATTGTCATATTGCATTACATTGTAGCATGGGTTTTCCTACTGCTTACTAGCGTTTATTTGTATTCTCTTTGTTGTGGTTATTTACGGATTGCTGTTGAGTGGGCGTATGCAGAGAGTCATTGTTCTTCATGCTAGGACTTCCTGTGGTTTTGTCTTCAACTTTTTCCTTTCGTTTGAAAAATGCTACCTTGAGGAAATGAATGCTACAACTTTGGGATGGTCCAGAACTGTTTATTTAGCACATCCCTCATTCCAGTATAGTGGTGTATAACATCCTTTATCATCCTGTGGTAAAAACAATGCACAGTAGTGATAGTGGTAGTGGTAGTACCTCTCAAATTTAAAACTATTTTATTAAAAAAACTGACAAGTACCTCTACATTATAATTCATTGTCACTAGAAGGTAATTTAAGGTACGTCGATCCCTATTGTAGATTATGAAAGTTGATTATTTTCTTCATATTTCGTATACGCATATCTATATGTGTGCTGCATAAATTACGAGTGGCAATGACGTCAAATATAACAAAATTCAAAACAATAATAACGGAATCACTTGATGTTAGAGACAGACCGAAACAAACGGCTTCAATCACAACTGCACGCGGAGAGAGCCGAACTATGGAGCCGAATGACCATGAAAGCGAAGAAAGACAACTGCACAAGCCATTACTTTTTCCAGACTTCTCTTTGCATTACCCTATTGTCTCATCTACAGTAGGGGAATTCATTTAATCCAACAATTTTGACATGAAAATTTCATTGGAAATGCGCTTTTTAAGATCTTGTGTAATAAAAAGGTTGATGTGATACATTCACAATACTTTTTCTACCCTCTATCTTTATCAAATTTAAATTAAATTGAGTTTTATTTATGGATGCTCTTTAACTATTGTGATCCTTAGCGTCCCATTCTATATTGGGCGTGAAAGACCGGTAATTTTGCTCAGAGGTCTCTTTATCAGGCTTGAGGTTCTTTTACGTGCCGTAAATCTACGACACGGGACCACCGGCTATACTTCCCTTCCTAAGAAAGCCATGCAAAGGAGTTTTACGCCGGAAAAAATCCATCGCCCTCCGCCGTGTTTGAACCCGCGACCTCGGGATATCTTTATCGGTGGCTATACAAACTATTCTTACTAAAGTTTATTTTTCTGCATACAACTTTTAATCCAAATAAACCTTTGTATTTATAACGAAATGTGTAGTGTAGCTATTTTTGCAAAGAGAAAGGTGATAGTGAAAGGTTTAAGAACTGGATGCTATATACTGACCTTAAAATTCCATATTGTTTCCATGCGATCGCAAGAAAGAACTGAATGTTGAACGGACTTTAAGAGAATGAAAAAGTGATATACAACTCGAACCATTAATAACGGATATCTCTAAAATGGCTGATGCCACAAAAAAGGTTATTTGAAATGGATTGTGTGTTTTAAAGAGATCTATATTTTTTGTGTTATACGAAATCGTCTATCGCTTAACATTTACCAGTTATACAAGATTATACAAAATTTATTCTGAATGAAGTGGACTTCACAGGCTATTCCCAGAAAGACCAAGATATACATTGTATTTGTCATGTAAATGTACGGCATTTTAATCAATATCGTTAGAGCCACTTTTTAGAAAATCAAAATTTTTGAAAAACATTCCATATAAAGGGTAGCTGGGGAGGGGGTTTTCTTGAAAATCTCCGTGCCGCATCCTTGGAAGATACTAAATGTAAATACCAAGTTTGGTATCTATCGGACTTTTCGTTTTTGAGTTATGCTTTACAGACACACAGACACTCACACGGACATGTTTTCAAGAATGCTTTATTTGGATTCAAGGCGCCTCAAAAATTGTATTTCTGATGAAATTTCGGTATCAAATTTTTGGGTGGAATGTGCAATATTTTCCCTACTTACTAAACCTAGTAGAGAAAGTAAAAAAAAAAGGTAGTAAAAATAAAGATCCAGTGAACAGCTAGTTCCTGTTTTTACAAACTAATGAATGAGATGAGTATCATTAATGAGTAGGTAAATAAATGAGCCAACGGTTCAGAGGACTTGAGCTACAGTGTTTGTCTGTTTAGGATAAGATAAAATCCAGAAGAAAAAATCTGGAGACATTCACATGATCTTCTCTACTGTTTATAATTTATTAATGGATGTAAAAACTATTCTTATAAAAGCTTACTTTTCTAGCTACTTCCATTTAATCGAAATAAATCTTTGCAGAAACAGATACATTACAGATTTCAATTTAGATACAAAGGGAATAATGGTAGTAAACTGTTTTAGAGCTGCAGTTATACGCTGGCTTTAAAATTCCATTCTCTTTCCATGACATCGTTAGAAACAACTGAAAATCGACAGGACTTTAAAAGAATGACAATTGAGCAATTGGAACCATTAATAACGGATAATTCGGAAATGACTAATGTCACAAAAAATATATTGGAAAAAAATGTGTGTTTTAAAGAAATCTACATTTTTTGTGTAGTGCGTTTTCGTCTATCGCTCAAAGTTTACTAGTTATTCAAGATTATATAAAATTTCTTCCGAATGAACAGGATTTCTCAAGCTATTTCCAAAAATTCAAGCTATGCGTTTTATTTGTAAGATAAATATCTCTAACATATGGTATTTTAAAGTAATCGTTAGGGCTATTTTTCAGAAAATGACATTTCGAAAAGTCTTCCATGTAAAGGAGTGGGAAATTTTCCTGAAAACATTCTTGACACGTCTTTGAAGATACGGAACTTAAATATCAAGTTTGGTATATATCCTACTTTTATTTTTGAGTAATGCTGTTCACGATACACACAGAATGCATGCAGTCACACACAGGGATCTTTTCCATTTTTTTGCGTTCAGGGGGCATCAAAACATCATTCTGGTGAAATATCGATATCGAATTTTTGGGTGAAATGCAATACCTTCTCTCTTACTATGCATGTGGTGGAGAAAGTAAAGAACTATTTTGGTAACTCGCCCCGGCTCAGATCCAAACTAGGAACCCTCAGATTAGGATGATGATGAGATGGGGTTCAAGGGTGCTAAACAGCTAAGGTTATCAGCGCCTTAATGTATAAAATTTAAAATACAAAACACTAAAAAAAAAATGCAGTGAATTCTTAAAAGTACCACACTGAAAAACATGGGCAATAAAACAATAAAAAATTAAAAAAAGTGTCAGAAACTGTAAAAGGCAGGACACAAGAGCGCCATATGTCCGTTGCGGAAAACAGCCCACGGTAAAACTGACAATAAAAAATCACAAATCTAAAAGACGCTCAGCACATCAAATGCGCCTATAAAAACCACTGTCACGTATAACACGTAAAAGATGTGCTACAGCATGCGCATTGTCTGCCAAAACGTTGGCTATGCCAACAGGCAGGCACACACGAAATCGCAATGGAGCTAAAACCTGACACTTCTAAAATGTGACGCACCGTTAAGGGCACATCACACTGCTCACAGAGTGGTGCGGGGTCACCACTGAGCAGGTGTCTGACTAAAACGACAATGTCCGATACGTAAATGAGTTAAAATTACCTATTCTGAACGAGAAGAGGTACCCCAGACTAACGGGAGAGGTTTAACGTCCAGCAACTGGTTCCCCCAAAGGGCTGACCATACATCGCGCCAAAGCGAGAGGATGTGGCTACGTAAAATAACAAACAAATCTGTGGAGGGAACAACAGAGGTAAAATATCTGGGTGCTAAAATTGCCAATTTGGCAGCGGCGTCGGCAGACTCGTTTCCTGAGATGCCCGCATGACCTGGGATCTACACAAAGGAGACGCTGATGCCAGAAGTACCGAGCGAGTGGAGCAGGTTATGCATGCGCGTACGAGCGGGCGGTAAGTGTTCTGCGCGTGAATACTCTGAAGAGCAATCAGAGAGTCAGAACAAACAACACAGTGCCGGAAGTCGTGCCGCTGGATGTATAATAGAAACTGCAAGGTACTAAAAAGCTCGGCGATAAAAATCGAACATTGCCCCAGTAAAAAAGAAAGGTAAAACTACGTTGACCAACGATAAAGGCACACCCTACTCCAACATCAGTCTTAGACCCATCAGTATGGATAAAATGAAAGTCCCCGAATTGCGCCTGAAGTTCTAAAAAAGCGGATCTAAGGACTGAAGAAGGGTCTCATTCTTCGGTATCGACGTTAGCACAAGGTGACAGTGGGCCTCAGCGCGCAACCAAGGAGGAAACCGTGTTTCCCCCCTGGGAAGGGTCGGCGCTGGTGTAACGTCCAAAAGCTTAAGAACCTGACGAAATCGAACCCCCGGAGGGAGCAAAGCAGAGAAGCCGATCAAGCGAATATTGCCGAATACTGCCGATCAAGCGAATTCTCTAAAAATAATTCGAATGACGGGTGGTCAGGCAAGCTGGAGAGTCGACAGGCATACCTGGACAAAAACATCTCACGCCTGAAGGACAGCGGAGGCTCTGCAGCTTCAGCATACAGGCTGGGCACAGGGCTAGTTGGAAAGGCCCCTGTAGCGACTCTTAACACAAATGGACGTGCCGACGAATAGACAATGCACCCGTAATCAAGCTTGGATCGGACCAGAGAGCGATAAAGGTGCAGAAGGACGGTCCGATCAGCTCCCCAGGATGTGTCACTTAAAACACGTAAAGATTAAGAGAACGGTCACAGTTTGCTCTTATAAACGAAATGTGCGAAGACCAGCTCAACTTTCTATCAAAGATCAACCCCAAAAATTTCGCCTCGTCTGCAAACGGAATACAATCCGGCTCAAGATGGAGAGAGGGCGAAGGGAAAACCTTCCGGTGCCAGAAATTAACACAGACAGATTTCTCGGCGGAGAAAGTAAAGCCGTTGGCGTTACTCCAGGCGTAGAGACGGTCGATACAGCTCTGGAGATGGCGTTCGACCAGACAGGTCCGCCGTGAACTGCAATAAATGACAAAATCGTCAACGAAAAGGGACGATGTAATACCAGGTGGAATACAATCAACAATGGGGTTGATAGCAATCGCAAAAGGTGTGACACTGAGTACAGAGTCCTGCGGTACACTGTACTCTTGAATAAAAAGGCTAGATAAAACCGAGCCCACACGTACACGAAAGACGCAATCCTTCATAAAGTCCCAAAGAAACATGGGAAGACGACCGCGTAAATTCCATGCGTGGAGTGTACGTAAAATGCCGCCCCTCCAGCAAGTGTCATAAGCTTTCTCCAGGTCAAAAAACACAGCCACGGTTTGACACTTTCTCAGAAATCCATTCATAATATGCGTCGACAGACACACCAGATGGTCGACAGTAGAGCGATGGAGACGAAATCCGCACTGATCGTTCGTTAGAAGTTTCTGAGACTCAAGCCACCATGTCAACCGCCCGTTGATCATGAGCTCCATTACCTTGCAACTGGTGAGGGAGATAGAGCGGTAGCTGGAAGGTAGTTGGCGATCCTTCCCAGGCTTTTGTATAGGGACGCTGGTGGCTTCGCGCCAAACCGAAGGGAAAACGCCGTCTTGTCAAATACGGTTATAGGTCTGTAAAAGAAAGAGCTTACTGTAGGCTGAAAGGTGCTTTAACATCAGGACATTAATGCCGTCCGCCCCAGGAGCGGAGTGCCTAGACAAAACGAGGGCGTGCTCCAGCTCCCTTATTGTGAAACGTTGATTATAAAACACCTGATTAGGAGACAGAAAACTATAGGTCACGGAATCCAGCCGGTCTTTAATAGAGCGAAAGCCGGCGGAATAATGGTCAGAAGAGAAAACCGCCTCAAAGGCAGCACCCAGAGTGTTAGCAATGGCAGCAGGATCCACTATGGTGGCATTGGAAACCTGAAGGCCAGACACATTACAATGCGACAATTTACCGGAGAAGCGAGAAGTTTATCCCAAACAACAGTTGAAGCGTGAAGCGATTAAAAGACTCGACAAAACGAGTCCAGGATGCCTTCTTGCTATCCTGAATTATGTGACGAGCCCTGGCGCGCGATCGTTTAAAAGTAACCAAATTATCAATCGTAGGGTGTCGCCGAAACACCCCAAGCGCAGCTCTACGGGCACGAACGGCGTCCCGATATTCCTCGGTCCACCACGGAACAGGAATACGCCGAAGGTGGGAGGACGAACGGGGAATTGTGTGTTCGGCGGCAGATAGGATCGTAGACGTAAGGTACTGCACCATTTGGTTAACGTCAGAGAAGGGCTGGTCTACAAAATACACGAGGCTGGAATACAGTCTTCAGTCAGCTTTCAGAAATTGCCAGGTAAGTGCTCTGGAATACTGGACGTGGTGAGACAGAAGAGACACGATGCAGGGATAATGGTCGCTGGAGTAGGTGTCAGCGACGACATTCCGCTGCAGACGACTAGCAAGCTGGAGTGAGCAAAGGGCAAGGTCCAAGTGAGAGAATGTACCAGAAGAATAAAAAAAGAAAAGTAGGCTCACCTGTATTGAGGATGGAGAGGTTGAACTGAGCAAAAATGTCAGAAAGAAGTGTTCCCCTTGCACAAGCCCTGGGCGAACCCCACAGGAGATGATGGGCGTTAAAATCTCCCAACAGAAGAAATGGTGTTAGGAGAACGGATAGGAGATCTCGAATGTCCGCGTTAGCGAGGGGAGACGATGGGTGTGAATAAATGGAGCAAAGAGAAAAGAAAAAGCCGGGTAATTGAATCCTAACGGCAACAGTTTGCAAGTCGGACGTAAGTGTGAGAGTCTGAAAACGAACGTCGTTACGCACTAATAGCATGGCACCTCCACGAGTAGAATCCTCATCCGGTACAACATCGTAGCGAACCGGAGTGTACCCTCGGAGATCAAAAGGGTCGTGAGGGCGAAGCTTGGTCTCTTGCAAACACACGACCATAGGTGAATGGGAACGCAATAAAAGTTGCAGTTTTGTCCTATGTGATTGTACACCACCTAAATTCCACGTCAGGATAGCCATGAATAAAAGGGATAAACGGTCTACTTAGAAGGGCGGATCAAAATAACCTTCTGCTTAACCTTGGGGCTCGGGCTATTGGTATGGAGTTGGTCAGGCTCCATAACCTCCTCGAAGGGAGGGCCCACGCGCTCAGTGCCAGAAACCGATTCAAACGCCGAGAATCGGTTCTGGGTGGCAATGGGTGAAGGGTACCGCTGAGCGCGGCTTGTCCCAAAGCATCCTGGAACTGCGGCCTTCGAGAAGGTGAGAATGTGAACTTTTCTTACCACGCGCTCGTGGAGGATCCTTAAGAAAATCGTCCCTACGAAGTTTCTGCTGTGATTTCTTCTCAGTGCCTTATGACTTCAGTACCTTAGGACCAGCTTGATTGCTTGATAACTGTGCCAGAAATGGACGGCCGGATGGTAGTGGCGGTCAATGCAGCCATGGTCCAGGTCTGTGTTTCGGTATCCTTCCGGGTACTGGCGAGGCAACAACAGAACTAAATGTACCCGATCGCAGGAGCGAAGGTTGGTGCGCATGGAAACACCTCCGGGCTCCAGTGAAGGAGAGTTTCTCCTTACCCGGATCTCCTGGATCGTCTTCTCGTCCAAGTACCGCGGACAGTCGGCAAATGACGCAGAATAAGACCCTTTGCAATTAGCGCAGACGGGGGCGGATGAACAGGTACCATCGTGCGACGGCTGGCTACATGAGGCACAGATGATAACGGCACTCTTACAAGAGACTTGCGTATGCCCAAAACGTTGGCATTTAAAATAACGCAGAGGTCTAGGAATATAGGACCTCAACGCAATACGTTCGTACCCTGCAGAAATACTCGTGGGCAGATCGACGCCATCGAAAGTTATAAACAGGGTAGGAGTGCCAACACTCCGTCGCGTTTAGCCTGTACTCGATGCATCGCTATCACCTTTTGGTCTGAAAGATATTCTACCAGGTCCTCGTCCGATATACAATCGAGGCTATCGTGATGACGACGCCTCGACAGGAATTCAAGGTGCGGTGCTTCTCAACACGGATGGGATAACCGTGAAGAAGCTATGCGGCAACAAGGACTTACTTTGTGCATCGGACTTGGTTCGAACCAACAATGAACCATTCCGAAGACGAGTGCAGGACTGAACCGCACCAGCAAACAGCGTCAATGCCCTTCTGAATAATAAAAGGGTTCACCCTCTCAAAACTTTGTCCTTCTTCTGTTCGTGTAATGATCAAGTAACATCCAGATGGCGATGGTGCTACTTCTGTTACAAATACTTTTCGGCGCTTGTTAGTAATGGAGAAAGAGGGATCCATACCGAGAGAAATCCTCCACCATTGCAACTGTCTTTGACCTCGGGCTCTGAATTCCCGGGCGTTACTCCGGCTTGGGTGAGTGGTCTATCTATACAAGTCTCACCCCAGGGTCACACCTTCCAGAACATAGACAGAGGGACCCAATCGCCGTCAGAAGTCAGCAGCTCATGCAATGCCCCCCCCCCGCGGGACTGCAGTTGAACAGCGGATACGAACACAAACCCTACATGACGACTCCGGGTGGTGGGGATGACGCCATTACCCACTCACCCAGCTGCGCACACTTGCGCGGGTATCCGTCAGGCTGTGTCCACGGAGGGTTAAAATAAATAAAATGGGAAAATAAACCGGAAGTGTGTGGGCGTTTCGCATGCAAGGTAGGCCGGCGAGGAAGAAAAAGAGATGTGTGAATGGTTGTGGTGCGAAATGTTCGGAAAGAGACTAGACAAGAAAGAAACGATGGCGAGGGGCGGCATGGAACGAAACGCAAAGAACGCAATAGAGCCTACCTTGAGTCCCCCGGTCACGAGGACGAACCCACCTCGACCGGTCGAGGATGGAGGGATGATGGCGGCGATGAGAGGCTCGGGCATCCCGGGTACTCAGATTAGGAGGCAGGACTCTCGAAACCCAGACTCCAGATAGGCAAAGTACAAATAGAACTGTAGCACGAACGCCATCATGAAGAATTTTAGGGCAACCGACGTAATTCGGCTCTCTCCTTCAGCCGTAGCAAAGCCAATCGGCTCTCTCAGTTGGCAGTCGTAATGAAGCCTTCAGCGCAGGTCTGTATTTAACGTTAAGTGACATGGCTCATGTTACAAAGAAAGGCGTAACTCTGTCATTTATTTTTTAGAATAAATCCGGTGGGACAAAATAAAAACGATGATTATTAACATCACATTAAACTTTGATGAGACAATAAAGCATGCCAGGATGTTTGCCTGTTTATGTTTAATATCTCACTATTCTCTTAAATTACCTCTGTATTACACTTAATATCCTGAGTGTCCAGAAACGTTTGACCGGTAGTGTGTGTATGTGTCCCCAAATATATAGTGTTTAAGAAAGTGAGACTTTGTTCACAGCTACACTGTTTTCCTTCAGCATAGCCTTGGTACATAGTTTATAAATACATTTCAAATTATTTGTTCGGAATCGATACAAAATTAAGAGTATTTTATACGGAGATCCTCCTAAAGTGTACCATTTTAGGACTATTCCCCAAAATGTCCACTAAACGCTGCGCACGCGTGAACAGAGCTGAAATTAAACGCTATGCATGCATGTACAATCTTCAATGTTTTGGTTTTAATTGTGGGTTTATTATTTTGAGTTACTTTTTACTTACTCTACCACGGACCTAATAGATAGAGAAGGTATTGCATTCCACCCAAAAATTAGATATCAAGATATCACTGTAAATGCGTATTTTGAGGCCCGTGAATTTATAAAAACAACTGTTTTAGAAAGAGGTCCGCATCCTTGAACAGCATAACTCAACAACGAAACGTCCTTTAAAAACCAAACTTGACATTTAAGTTTAGAGTCTTCCAAAGATGCGACAACAAGATTTACAAGAAAATCCCCCATCCCCGCTACCCTTTACATGGAAGATTTTTCGAAATTTTTTATTTTCTCAAAACTGGCTCTTAACAATTTTGATAAAAATACATGTTTAAGATATTTGCATGACAAATACAATGTAATATTGAATTTTCTGGAAATAGCCTGAAAAGTCCACTTCACTCAGAAGGAAGTTCGTATAATTTTGTATAATTACTGGTAAATTTTAAGCTTTACACAACCACGTACTAAACAAAGAATGATGTCTTTAAAACACAATTTATTTCATCAGCGGAGACATTTCCAAGATATCGGTTCAAAACTTTGTATTTTTAAGTCCTGTCGCTATCCACTTGTTTCTCGCGTTGTCTTAGAAAGAGTATGGAATTTTAAAGCCATAGCGAGCCACTTTCAAACTTCTGTCTATCGACGATTTGGTTTACTGTATCCCTCTTGCACGAATAATGAAACTAAATCTGCAAATGCTTTCTCTCGATCAGCATGAAATAGATGGAAAAATAAGCTTGCGTAAGAATAGTTTGTAAAGCTATATAAGAATAAGATAGTAGACAGAGATAATAGTGTGAATCTAACACATACAAACTTTTTCTTTAGCTTTGGACCACATACACTTCGCTGTCATATTCATCAGACTAGGGCAAAATCATAATTAGGGAAAACCCTCTCTAAGCAGGGGACTGAACCCGGGACCCCGGATGCTAACCACAAGACCGCAGAGTCAGTCGGGCATGTTTTGTTGACAAAGAGACGGGATCATCGCATTTGATCATTAGCTCCCTGAATGTGTAAACACTTCAGAAACCAAGCTGTCCTTTAATATGGTGATGATATAACCTGATCCCACTTCAAGTACAACAGTGTGAGGTACGATAAGTTTCACCATTAATGTCCTCCATTGCACACAACAGCGTCGCTTGGAAGGTAAACACTTGTGAGTCCCTGTTTTCCTTCGCTGTGGGATTATTCTCTTGAATCCTGTTGAAACGCTGCATTTTAAACAAGTGACATATTATTAATGACCCTTAATGTCACAAGTGTTATGTTATGCTTACTCCCAGGGGCGTGCTTGGGAGAATCTATCTCCCTGTGTAGTTTGCAGATATAAAAACGAAAAATCTGCGGTGTTTGATCAGACCATGATGCTTCTAATAAACTCCTGAGCAAAATAATTTGTATTTTCAGTAGTAGTAATTCACCTTCCTTGATATTATAGAATTTACTTCAAGATAATGCAAAACTTAGTTATTAAATTATTTCAGACATCACCATACATACTCATAGAATATAAAGAGACATAATAAACCGGATATACTGAATGAAAATGCCTATTTTACTACGTACTTACAACAAGTGGAGGAAATGTATTCCAACCAAAAATTCAATGACGAGATTTCACCAGAAATGCATGTTTTGAGGTCTCCTGAACTAAAAAAACACTTTTAGAAAAAGCTTCGCAGGAGCGCGCGCCTGTGTCTGTGAACAGCATATCTCAGAAACGATGAATTCCAAACTTGGTATTCAAGTAAGAAAAAACCCCCACTCGAAACTATCAATTACGTGGAACACTTTTCGAAATTTTTTAATTTTTCAAAAGTGACCAACGATTTTGATTAAAACTGAAAATTTAAACCAATAAGATACAATATATCGGAAATAGTTAACGCCACAAAAACGTTATATGACATAAATTGTGTGCTTTAATACGACTTGCATTTTTTTGTACACTAAGATTTTGTGTTTACCAATTATATAAAATTCATTTAGAATGAAGATTTCACAGGCTACTCGCAGAATATTCAAGAAATATATTTTATTTGTCTTGCAAATGTCTAAACATGGTATTTTAATCAAAATCGTTAGAGCCTTGTTTGATAAAAAATAACGAAAATTGGTTTATATAAATGATAGTTTGGGGTGGGGTATTTTCCTGAAAATCTGTGTCTCGCATTCTTGGAAGACGCCGAACTTGAATACCAAGTTTGGTATTTACCAACTTTTCGTTTATGAACTATGGTGTTCTCTTTCTTTCTTTCACACACACACACACACACACACACACACACACACACACACACACTTTTTTCTAAAAATCCTCCTATTTATTTATATATTTATTTAAGGAGTCTCAAAGCATTTATTTCCAAATCTCGGTATCGAATTTTTACTTTTTCTACTACGTATAGTAAGTAGGGGAAGTATAGCATTCCACTCAAAAATTCGATACCGATATTTCACCGGAAATACATGTTTTGAGGCCTCCTGAATCCAAAAAATGTGTTTTTGGAAAAATGTCCGTGTGTATGTCTGTGAACAGCATAACTCAGAAACGAACAGTCGGATAAACACCAAACTTGGTATTTAGGTTCAGTATCTTCCAGAGATGCGACACGAAGGTTTTCAAGAAAATCCCCCCACCCCAGATTACCCTTTACATGGAACATTTTTCGAAAATTTTAATTTCCTCAAAAATGGCTCTAAGGATTTTGATTAAAATATCATACGTTTAAGACATTTTTATGGCAAATGAATTGTATATATTGAATTTTCTGGGAATATCTCCAAAAGTATTCTTCATTGTGAACGACTTTTGCATAACTGGTAAACCATAAGGGATAGACAAAATTTTACTACACAAAAAATGTAGATCGCGTTAAAATATACAATTCATGTCATATACATTATTTTTTAATTAAGTGAACCATTTTCGAGATATTGCTTGTTATTCCCTTAAATTTTCCAATACTTATACTTTTTCTCAAATGGGAATTCGTTATTCATTTTTTTATGTCCTGGACATCCAAAGAAAATGGAATGCGCCACATAGCAACCAGCTCTTAAAATATTTGACTATCGCTTAAATACTACCATATTCCCCTTGCACCTACAAGAAAATTAGCAATAAGATTAACATCTCGATTAACATGAAGCATATGGAGAATAAGCGTTTGTAAAAATAGTTTGTACAAGAGTAGGAAAGTCATGTGAGTGTAACACACCAGATTTTTTTTTGGATTCAGGAGGCCTCAAAACATGTATTTCCGGTGAAATATCGGTATTGAATTTTTGATTGGAATGCAATACTTCCCCTACTTACTATACGTGGTGGAGAAAGTAAAAATTGAATTTCTTTTGTATGTCCTGGGCATGCAAAGAAAATGGAATGCTCCACTTAGCAACCAGCTCTTAAAAGATTTGACTATCGCTTAAAACCCACCATATTCCCCTTTCACCTACAAGAGAATTAGCAATAAGATCGTTTCTGCAAATATTTATCTCGATTAATATGAAATAGATGGAGAATAAGAGTTTGTAAAAGTAGTTTGTACAAGAGTAGAGAAAGTCATGCGAGTGTAACACATCAGATTTTTTGGATTGAATGCAATTCTTTTTCTACTTACCATAGTTAAGTAATAGATAAAGTAACATATATAACCCTGGGGAATGTTTTTGACTTACAAAACACCCCACATACAACTTTTTTTTTATTATTATTTACGGACGCTCTTTAACTACTATGGTTCTTAGCGTCCCATTCTATATTGAGCGTGGAAGACCAGTAATTTTGCTCAGAGGCCTCTTTATCAGGCTTGAGGTTCTTTTACGTGCCGTAAATCTACGACGCGGGACCACCGGCTTTATTTCCCTTCCGAAAGAAGCCATGCTAAGGACGTTTACGCCCGAAAAATCCATTGCCCTCCGCCGAGTTTGAACCCGCGACCTCGGGAACTAGAGGTTAGGATGGTAACCACTACACCACGGAGGACGACTCTCATACAACGTGATGGTAAAACTAGATACATGTAGGTGGGCTTTCAAAATGCAAACTGTACATCGATATATGTGATGAAACATACATGAACATAAGCGTAAATAAATTTTGAGCGAATATTTAATGGGTATAATTGTTTGAAATCGATAGAAATTTATACGAGGAGCCTGCTAAAATTGTATTTTAGGATTATTTCCTAAAATTCTTCTAAACATTAGGGCCCTGTTTCATAATACTTAGAAATTACATATTAATAATTTACAAATAACAAAGAAAAGGTTAGAAATGTTTCTAAAATTTGTTTCACAATAAAAGTTTGTCAACTTGTAAGGTTTGAAGAACTTTACAAATCCAGATATACAATTGACAAATGTAAATATCATGCGCATTCTGTCTATTCCCATTGCGAAGTGTCACCAACTGCGCATTACAAAAAACCACACTAATGATGTGTGTTAAGTCCCCATACTTCTAGCACATTCGGTATGTATCACGTGTTTCTTTAATCTGAAATACATGATATAAATGTTATTTGACTGTATTTGAAAATTAAAAAAACGTCAAATACTGTGAACACGAAGTTACAAATACACGCATTGTAGTATATTGACTGCGTTGATGACTTGTTACTTGATAGGTCTTTTCCTGAATATGGTTTGTTACTTTGTACAGTGCGTTGATTGGTCTAAGCGCGAACGTGTAATTTTTGCTTTAGTTTCAACATGATGGGAATTAAGGTCATAAACGAATATAAAACTGCTGTTTTAGAGAAAATTAGGGATTAATAACTACATTGTCGTATGTCTGCTATTGTCAGTTTCCATCCATTGCACAGCAACACAGTTGTTTTGAGGTTAGAGCTCCACTTTTGCCTGTTGCATTCTGAATATGCTGTCCAATATCTTGCAATAGCAAATCCATTGCTAAAGGACTCATTCCAAACTTCTCACTATATTCATAAACAGATGTGAAGTTATTACTAATTCTGAGTCTAAAATGTTTACGTCTTCTACCTTCCCTTGCATGAACACCCTTATTTGAATTACTGGAACTGCTGCTATTTTGGATTTTATGTAGTTTTAAATTATATTTTGCTGTGTTCTGACTAAAAATTGTTTACGCTTTTATCTGTTTTGTTTTTACTAATATATTATTAAAGTAGCTTCCTTTACAACCCTTAAACTATTTTTAGATTAACAGCTTACTTTACAAATACACTTTACAAATGTGTGAAATTACTATTTGGTTGTGAAAAAAAACACTTGTAAATTCTATAAAATGTCATTACTTGTAAATATTTAAGCTGATTTCTTTACAAATACACTTTATAAATATGTGAAATTACTATTCCATTGTGAAACAAAACACTTTCAATACTTGTAATATTTAAGTTCACTTGGAAAGTTGAGGCAGTATTTTATATCACAACACTGTGAATGCCAGAGTGATTGTAGTGTAAAGTAATATTATTGTATGTACAGGATTTTAGATGTTTGTTAGCCATAAGTATTGTTAGGAAATAAGTTTACACGGCCTCACTGAAACTGACAATGGAAGTGGGTAACAATAAACCGAGGGAATGAGTTGTTTATCACTAAGAAGACACAAACAAATGACGTCAGGATAGCGTGCCTTTTTTAGAAACGGAGGAAATATCTTCCCTAGAGTATATATGTTAGTAGTAGTGATTGGCTGACCAAAACAGACGCTAAAGTGGGCGCGATTTGGTAACCAATAGCAGTTCTATTATTATGTTTAGGCAATTCGGGGTGAAGAAGTATATATTCTTGAGCCATAAGCAAATGTCGCGCAGTTTTGAAGAATCTTTAATGAGGTACACGTCACGCAGTTCTGAAGAATCTCTCACGTGCACGTCGCAAAGTTAGTTACAAAATGTGAAGTACGCGAAGTAATTGTACGCGAAAACTATAACGACTGTAGTTACATTAAGAAATACCACAGTTTTAGCCTGGCGTGTATAAAGATTAAATATGTGAATTATTAATTAAGTGTGACGACAATAAAAGTATAGAAACAAATTATTTTATCAGTGTTATCTTTTAGCAACAACTCCTTTCCGTTTACACGCCCTGCTTAGAGACATTTGCTCGACTGAGTTGTAATAGCTAGCCGGAGGACAAAGAACCCAAATTTAAAATAATAAACAAAAGGCGCTCAACAAATAAGATAACATGTGCCAGAGAACTGCGACAAAGTTCAACTTTACACACCTAAAAGGTGGCGCAATGTTTACATTTACGATTAAGATCATGGTAACATAAGCACAAAATAAATAATTTTGATTCACATAGCACCTTCAAAAGTGTCGATTGTGGTAGCAAGGGAGGTAAGTATTCGCGTTAGCATTCTAAATTAAAAAACGTTTGCTGTGCCTTTGCTAATTGTAGTTTAATCATCAGAAAGTAGGTACAAGCCGAAATTCTTACCTATGTAATGTAAAAAGGGTTATTTGACTTAAAATCTGTGAATCTGGAACATTTCCTGATGGTACCCCAAATAAAAAAGCTAATATTTGCGTCCATAAATATGGCTCAATTTAATTCCTTAATTAACTTTAACTACTGTGATTCTTAGCGTCCCATTCTATATTGAGCGTAAAAGTGCGGAAAGTTTGCTCAGAGGCCTCTTTATTAAGTTTGAGGTTCTTTTACGTGCCGTATATCTACGACGCGGGACCACCGGCTTTACTTCCCTTCCATGCTAAGGAATTTTACGCACGAAGAGACATTGTCCTCCGTCGGGTTTGAACCCGCGACTTAGCCTCAGGAGGAGTTAATAAAAATTCCTCATCAGGACTACCTACAGTATACGTATATATTGAATTATTTACAACAATGAAAACGTGATTGGTACTCTACGGCTAGCGACAAGCTCTGCACCGCATATCCTGCACCCACCTCCAGGTTTTCTTTACACCTTCCACGACAGAACCAAGTTGTTCCGCATCGGGCACACATCATTAACTCACACATATCTTGTAACTCACGATCCTCCACCTACATCTGACTAGTCAAGTCACACTCACGGTTCAGCATCTGATTACAGTGTTCTCGACTTGGCATTCAGAAATTTAATAATTGTATTCCTAACAATCTGTGTGACGCTAATGAAGCATATTTATCCAACATCCTACAGTTTATGAAAGATGCTAATTTTACAACTGTTTTTAATTGAAGATAACAACATTGTAAAATCCATGTATAATGTAGTAATCGGGATATGGCCTCTGGTTAATGCGACTTGAGTCAATAAATAAATAAAATGCATAGCTCAAGTTTTCCATTTTCTGGGAAGAGTCTGCGATGTCTTCTGCATTCTATTTGAATTCTGGAATAAGTGAGAGGGAACCCTTGTTATAGCAAAAGTACAGTGTTGGTGGTACACAATTTGTCAATTTTTTTTTCGTAGTGTCAACCGTTATTAAACATTCCATGTTGTTTACTTACAATTTCAGAAATAGCACATATGCCTGGACAGAATTTAAGTTTGTTATTCTTCGTATTTTTCTTGTCTTTGAATGAGCCTGTTATTACGATTTAAAATGTAAACATTTAAATGTTGTTTCCACATGTATCCAATTAAGTGCATTTTGCTTAATTTGAAATCATTCATTTATCACGAATCTAATGTAGTTAGAATATTACGACTTCATATATGAATAATCAACAGATTTTGTTGATGGTTAGAGAAAGTCGTAAGACTGCTGTATTTCAGATTTTTTTTGTGTTTCGTATAGTGTGCTTTATAGATAGCTTATTGTTTGAAATTGGATTATAAATTTTTTCCCTTGCTTTCAGAAGTACATAACAATGGAATATAAGTTCCTGTTAATTTGAGGATGAACGTTTCATTAAAAATATTTTAACACTCGTGCATGTTCCTAATCAAACCACATAATACTAACATTTGGTGGATATATTAATATGCGTTCCACAGATGTTCTATATGATACATTCATATGATGAGCACAACTTAATAATACTTGTATACGTGTTACAAAGTCACCAAAAGATCTGAAAATATAGGGTCGTTATCCACTGCCAAAATACACGGGAAATTTAACTGAATAAAACTGGATATTTCACTGTTTTGGGCAACCACGATTTATCCAATTTTATCCAACATTATATAGAGAAGCAGTCCGCCAACATTAGCAAAGTAGGGGCGTTGTAACTGAAACGGAATTAAAGTACAAATTACACCATTTTCAAATTAGATACCTTTATGCTGCTGAAGTATACAGCCCATTTTAGTAAAGCAGCTGATATTAAACTACTTCTAAATAGATGTTTACACTGAGGGAAAAATGAATACGAAGAGAAGATGTTACATTTTTCAGGAATAGGTATTACAAACTAAGAGATATACAACATTTAAAATGCATGGAACTTTTCAAAATAACTAACATTAAAATTCTATGCAGAAATGAAGGTAACATTTACTTTCCACAGACTAGTGTTTCGGTTTAAATTATGTCTAAAAGATGTTTTTTTTAAAAAGAAAACTCAGTTTAGACTTTCTTGGAATTATGTTATAATTTGTCGAAAAGTAACAACCATAGGAGATAAAAAAATACACTACACAGTTTTATGGAAGCTGATTACACACGTTTACAGAAGAGATTTTATTTAAAATCGAACGTTACCAGAATAATTTTGGTTACATTTATCGTTTAGATAGATAGATTTAGATTAAATTAGATTTAAATTCATAGATTTAGATTGGAATAAATTTAGATAGATTTTAAGAAATTAAATATCCTTACCCGCTGAGCAGGTTTGTGTTTTGGGAAAGTGCGTTTTGTATACGTACAAAATGTACAAATTACATTAGTGCCCACTACTTAAAGTTGTTTATTTCTGTTGCAGTTGTGGATCACGTAGCTCAATTGTTGGCTTCTGGGCAGTATTACAGTTGGGCTGGACTTGCCTTGTTAGCAGTAAATCCATGTAGAAATGTTCCAAACATGTACACAAAGGAAGTCAAGGAACTGTACAACTGTTTTGAAAAGGTTAGTTTTTACAACAGAAGCAAATAGTTTAATCTAAATTAGAGAAACACATTTCATGTTCAAAGCATAAAGTTTAGCATGTGCCCAAGACTTGAAAGTTTTACGACAGTGTATCTCATTACCTCTTAGTTGACCATATCAGCAGCAGCGTTCCTGTTTACAAGTTTTTACCGCATAAAGGTCGGTGAACATACACACAGATGTAACTTTAATGCGGTTTACTGTAATCCACTTAATAGATGCAGTTATGTGGGAACCTCATTTGGAGGGGCTAATTAAACAATCCTCTTAAGTCCATTTTCATGAATGATGTGCTTTACAAAGGCTATGCTTTCACGTGCTGTATTTTGTTACATTTCCTTCTCAGGGCTTAATCCAGCCTACTGAAAACGTAAAATGTTGATCATTAAACTTAAGGGTTATAATTCCACCCCATCTTCCAAACGAATACATTCTTTTGAATATACATTTTGCAAATTTTAATTCAACATATTACGTTTATCACCAGGCATAGGAAATTTCAAGCATTAAAGCCAAGATGGAAGGAAATAATGTTGAATTGTCACTGGACTATAGGCAGGGAGGTCGGAGATAAACCACTCCCCGACCCTCGTAGTCTTTGGGCGTTTGTAGACAGCACTTGAATTGCTTTTTACCTGCCTTTCAGTTACCCTTGGTCTGTTATCTACAAACCCGGCGGAAGGCGATGGATTTTTTCGGGCGTAAAAATCCTTAGCATGGCTTCCTTCGGAAGGGAAGTAAAGCCGGTGGTCCCGTGTCGTAGATTTACGGCACGTAAAAGAACCTCAAGCCTGATAAAGAGACATCTGAGCAAAATTAACGGTCTTTCACGTCCAATATAGAATGGGACGCTAAAAACCATAGTAGTTAAAGAGCGTCCATAAATGAAAAACTCGATATTAATTTCACTTAAACTGTTATAATTACAGGATTCTTTGTGATATAATGGTTTGAGTGTACGTAACTTGCAGCCAGCTGCTCAAGAATTCCTGTATCTGGTCATTATAAACTTCTAAAAAGAGCATAGCGATAGCTGCATGCTGTAAGCAAATTAAAAAACAATGCATTCTTGTTTCCTTTTAATCATCAAAATATCGATAACTTTCCCATAATCACAGCAGTTGTGAATGATGACATGTTTTGACGTATTGCACTACCTATCCAGTTTTGCTTCGGCTTCCGTATACTAGACTATCCAGCTCTCGCGGTGACTTGATACTATAAGATGACTATTTCATTAATTTCATATAACCTCCCGTACTCCATTAAATTATTGTAAAATGTTTTAGATGATGTTTATATTCCTTTTCCCCTTAGAACTGTAGCTTTTTTTAACTGATATTCGTCAGGATTCACACAAAAAAAATCCACCAATATTCACGGGAATGGGAGTGAAATACCGCTGGGGGTTTAACCTCTCTCCGATAATACTCCAAATGCTAGAGATGTTGTATAGCCTGAATCTTTCACGGGTAAAAGAATTATCTAAATTATGTAAAGTAATTAAGTATGTATTTCGTGATAGAAGAGCTCGACGTTTCATCCGCCAACCGCATCCTAACCTGGAAGAATGATCTGATGATTTGATGGATCGGCTGTGAAAGTCTACAACCTTACTTGATCAAATAATTTTTAAATAAGCACAGCAGATGAAATTTAAACTTTGTAGCTTCTCTTTTATCTCGTAGTTATTTAATCCTCAAAGGCTCCACTCTTCCAATTAGATAAGCACATAATCCTTTGTTATAAACATTCAACGAAGGGGCGAAACGGGCAGATACAAGGATTCCATACTCGACCCCCTCCCAAGCTAGCAACTGAAGCATTTTACCCTTGGTACACAATCTATTGCCCTCGAGAAAAGTAATCTTCTATATGTTAATCATAAAATACTAGCTTCTTATCCGGCATTACACCGTAGTAAACTAAAAATACTTAGTTGAAAAACTAAGATATGGTGTAGTTTTTTAAAGTCGTGAGTAGCGTCGAATTTTCCCACCAATCTAAAGTGTAAATTGTTCAACGTTGTGTGTACATTGGTCAAATGGTGGATGTTTATACTTACGGGTTGAAAACATGTGTAGGGGTAGTAAGCTGCCCTATAATTTTTGCCAAGCTCTATCGCTCAAGTGCAGAAACTTGTGCCCTGATTGGCCAAGCTTACAGTATGCATATCTTGAATTTTCTGCGAATAGCCCTATAAAATCCTTTTCATTCCGAATTATTTGTATAACTGGTAAACCATAAGAGTAGACAAAATGTTACTACACAAAACATAATATCTTGTTAAAGAACACAACTTGTCAGATGATTTTTTGTGATGTTAATCTTTTCCGAGTTATTTTTACTTTCTCTACTACGTATAGTAAGTAGGGGAAGTATTGCATTCCACCCAAAAATTCGATACCGAGATTTCACTGGAAATACATGTTTTGAGACCTCCTGAATCCAAAAAAAGCATTTTTGGAAACATGTCCGTGTGTGTGTCTGTGTGTGTGTGTGTGTGTGTCTGTGTGTGTGTCTGTGAACAGCATAACTCAAAAACGAACAGTCGGATAAACACCAAACTTGGTATTTAGGTTCAGTATCTTCCAGAGATGCGACACGAAGGTTTTCAAGAAAATCCCCCCACCCCAGACTACCCTTTACATGGAACATTTTTCGAAAATTTTAATTTTCTAAAAAATGGCTCTAACGATTTTGATGAAAATATCATATGTTTAAGATAAAGTCATGAGAAATGAAATGTATATCTCGAATTTTCTGGGAATGTCTCCAAAAGTATTCTTCATTGTGAACGACTTTTGCATAACTGGTAAACCATAAGAGATAGACAAAATTTTAATACACAAAAAATGTAGACCGCGTTGAAATACACAACTTATGTCATATACATTTCTTTTGTTGAGTGAACCGTTTTCGAGATATTGCTTGTTATTTCCTTAAATTTTCCAATACTTATACTTTTTCTCAAATTCGTTATTCATTTTTTTATGTGCTAGACATGCAAAGAGAATGGAATTCGCCGCATAGCAACCAGCGCTAAAATATTTGACTATCGCTTAAAAGCTACCATATTCCCCTCGCATCTACAAGAAAATTACCAATAAGATTGACATTTCGATTTCTCGATTAACATGAAGCATTTGGAGAAAAGGCGTTTGTAAAAATAGATTGTACAAGAGTAGAGAAAGTCATGTGAGTGTAACACATCAGATTTTTTGTAAACGATTTGAATTGTCAAATACTTATAATTTTTCAACCAGTAAGTCACTCTTCTTTTTTTCTCGTAGTCATACAAAGAACATGAAATTTCAAAGGCATCACATAGCAATCTGCTTTTTAAAAATTTTACTTTAGCTTAGTTTACTGTATCCTACTTATACCTACAACGAAATGTATAATGAAAGTTCATCTCGATCAACAAGAAGTAGGTAGAAGATTAAGCTTTTGTAAGAATAGTTTGTAGAAGAGTGAGTAAGGAAAATAGAGAGTGAAAGACATCAGAAATTTTTGAAATAGTTATAGAGGATATAAAGGACTAATAAGAGTAACATGGAGGGAGAAATAAGATGGGATAAAGGGTAGATAAAGGATGAACGGAATTCAGGGCATTCATGTGCCGGTATCGCTTCAAGTACTCGTGGATTCTGGGAGTATGCTGAAGTGAGTGCCAGGAGGTAGGCTTATCTGTTAGCCTAACCTACCATCGCGGTAAATTATGGAGTGTGGTGTATGGTGGAAGCGATTACCTTTATTTTGTGTTATTTATCTGGTTGCTTTAGGCGACCTCAGTGTCCGAGATTGTCCAGCAACTTCTGTGGCGGTACATCGGTGTTTTGAAAGCTTTCGGGGAGTTGGAGCTTTCTGATTAAACCACTCGATCATAGTTTGGAGACCTATTTCTAGTATTCCTATGCCACAACATTCTTATCCATTTCTGCACTCTTGCCTCCAAAGGATTCTTTCTCCTCAATAGCCATACACCTATCCGCTTTGGGTTGACACCCCCCCCGCCCAACAACCTGTTTGACCCTTTGTTGTCATGCCTCTTGGGATATAGCTTGAACTCAATGGGTAATTATTACTATCCAATCGTAGTGACCCTCCAGAAACCAACAATAGCCCCAGAAAGAACATCGGTATTCTACGCGTCCCAAGATAAGTAACTGGTCCGTGTTACTCAGTATTTAAAATACCGCCCGACTAATATTCCTACTGTAAATAGAGATTGGAATCCGCTGTAATTGTTCATACCGTAGCGGGCGAGGTCCTAGATACAACCTATGCTGCCACTGTTAAGACTTCATGGACATTCTCCCTCAAATCACTAAGGTTGTCCCCCAAGTGCTTTCTGCAGCTAGAGCTAAACGCAATTGCGCTAAGACTTTACTGCCATTACTCGTCTCTTCTGCTCTTAAAACTCAAACAATTTGCAGCGGCTCCTAAAATTCTTCAAACTTCCAAATTCAACATTTGGTTTGACATTTGTTTGCAATAAAATTATCACCATAAATTTCCACCGCAGACGTGTCACAACTCACATGGTTCACCTTCCGGTCTGGTGGCCCCACGACTGCCAATCACATAACAATCGCAATCCAATAGGAATTATGTCAGGTTACCCCAGGCATAGTTTCTACCCACTCTCCTTGATAAATGGCTTCCCAGGTAGGCAGACATTCACAAGCTAAACCTGTGACTTTGGACGAATTATCTCGCGCGTTAATCTGTCACGTCAAATCTAAGGTACCGGGACCTGACCACATCTCGTATGCACTGATACAGCGTGTTTCGAATGATATATTGAGATTGATTATTCGCGGTTATAATACTCCAACTGACAACATTACTGCTATTGAAATCATCTCTAGACAGGCAAAATCGAATTTCCTGCATCTCATTAACGTCCAATGTACCTCGGAAATTTTTCGAGCAGATCCAACACTCATTTCAGTCTCGAATGATTTGATCTATAACCTAAGGGACAAATATGGATTTCGTAAGCAGATCTCTAATCCAAACAATTACTCTCGCTTATCCATGACATTCATGTTGCTTAGCATAAAAATCGAGGGTTATTGCTCACTTCCTCGACATCTCACGCCTGTGATTCAGTCCTTCTCGACACTCCTATCCTATCTTATATAATATCTCCATTCCTTCCACGCTCCTGAGCCTAAATGTTATACAGGATCACCGTATACAACAACACCCCAGGTACCGCTATAATGCCTAGGGTATACGCTAGACACTTCCTTCAGTCCTATACTATTTTTATTCTAATTGGCCGCGAATTAAACATTCTCAACTTCTGGAATAGTCAAGTTCTGTCTTTTGAAGACGCTCTGTTTTCTAAACTACCGCGTTCAGCAAATTTGTATTATCGTAATATTACGTAACGAAAACCATTTCTTGCGAATATTTTTCAGGATTAGAAGAAAGTATATCGAAAAATAAACTTTGCATAGATAATTTTTAGAACATACTTGAAATGTTAACGAACAGAGAAAGCTGTGCAACTTTTAGGCATCAAAACGTTTTAAGATTGTTGTTAGATTTTTCTTATATAACTGAAGACGTATAAGTTTGACACATAGGGAACAAATATTTTTAAATGACTAATAATCTATAAACCACTATGAATTATTCCCTTGAATTTAATATCAGCTAAATGGAGTGGTGCTGCTAAAAATAGTTTTACTTGTTTGTTTCAACATCGTTATATTGTGTTGCTGCAATGATATACGTGTTTCGCAATTAAATTGAAGTGGGAGAGCAGAGTTTAAAATATTTAAAGCTGTTTTACATGAATATTCATGTCCTGTTATTCAGGCCTATACACGTTATGTATAAAAGCGCCACTTGTTACGCCGTATTAAAATGTAAATTAAGGTGAAATTTAACTGTGTTGATAAATGCCAATTATTTGCTAACCAGCTACATGTATTTAATACCGGAATATTCAGAGTCCATCCAATATTATTTTACGAAGTATTTCCAGCCCCACATAAAAGGCCTAGAATTTTATTTATTTATTTATTTACTCTATTTTATTTTACGTCGCTTTAACTCCTTGGTCATATCGCGACGAATCTGATGGTGGAAAACTCTTAGAACGATATGTGATGGACAGTTAGCCTTCTAGGTCTCATCCCTGTAACCTTCCGCTCCGTCACGTGTCACAGAGAGCCTAGCGCATAGCTACCGAATCTTCTGCTTTCGTGCCGTGCAGACGGCATTAGGGTTCAGTCCAGTCCAACCGCCACCCCATATAAAGGCAGACAGCTTTCTAGGTCTCATCGCTGTAACCACCCGCTTCATGCGGTGCAGATGGCATTAGGGTGACGTCCAGCCTAACTGCCGCCTTCACACAGAAAGGCGGACAGTTAGCCTTCTAGGTCTCATCCCTGTAACCACCTGCTTCATGCCGTGCAGATGGCATTAGAGTGCCGTCCAGTCCAACCGCCGTTACCACACAGAAAGGCGGACAGTTAGCCTTCTAGGTCTCATCCCTGGAAATGCCATCTTGCTTCGTCACGTGCCCACAGAGACCCCCAGCGCATGGCAGCCGGATCTTTTGCTTCGTGCCGTGCAGATGGCGTTAGGGTGCCGTCCAGTTTTAACTGCTTACATTGTCTGTAGATAGATGACATAGCATTCGCTATTACCACTTAGTTTTCATTTTACTATTGTTTTAGACTTAAGGTGGAACTTTGGATCGTGGTATTAAATATCCAATCCGGTATTTACCTTGGCGACTGAGGTAAACCACGAAAAAACCTCAGACAGATTGGTCGGTTGATGCAGTAATTTGTATCACAAATTACTTAAATGTAAAGAATGATTGTAATATGAATATGCATTTTTATGTGACATTGATTTGAGATGTATATTGATTGTAATTATTGTTGAGAAGTAAGTTTATATGGCCTTACTGAAACTGACAATAATAGCGTGCAATAATGCAGCGAGGGGGTGAGCTGTTTATCATTATTAGAGACGAGGAAGTTACGTAATGTTGGCGCGTTTTTCTTAGAATTTGCTGGAACATTTTTCCTAAAGCATATGTATTCATTATTTTCATTGGATATAAAAATAGACGCTAATGTTGGCGCGTTTTATTAGCCAATAGCAACTCAGTTATAATCTTTAGGCATATCGGGGTGTAGGAGTATAAAAAGGGCTAGGTTAGAGATAGATCCCGTCAGTTCACCGAAAATATTTGTATGCTACACGTCGCCTTCAGTCCAGCAGAAATATTTGTAAAGTATACGTCGGCTATCGATTCGCAACTTACGCGTAGCAGAGTTAGGAAAATTCTCAAGTGTTGTAAAGTTAATTATACAAAAGGTTGAAGTACGCGAATTAAAAGTGATCAGTAAGAAGTTATTATAACAGTTTCAGTTTGGCGGGTGTCAAGATCAATGTGTAAATTGTGACAGTGAATGTGTTCGACAATAAAAAGTGTAAAACAAATTCTTTCATCAGTGTTATCTTTGGATAATAGACTCCTTTCCGTTTATACAACCTGTATAGAGAGATGTGCTCGACCAAAAAGATCATAGCTAGCCGGAGGACAGTAAACCAAAATTAAATAAAATAACGGTAGCATTCTTTCAAACAAACACTAATACTACCGCAAATTGCTAACACCAGATGGAGCTACAAACCTAACAAAGAATCACGTCACAAAATGGCTCCCAAACGTGGGGCTCAATAAATAAATATAACAGAAGTATACTACCACAAATTGGCGCCCAACGTGGGGCGCGATGACCAGGAAAGGAGCAGAATGACCAGGAAAGGAGCAGAATAACCAGGAAGGGGCGAAGGAACCAGGACGTGGAACGAATGGAGCAGTGAACTGAACTACAAGACGCAGATTCCAGAAACAACTACAGGGACGACAGACGACGCGGATGAGTGGACATCGTAATTCCGAGATTAAAAGGCAACAGGGGAATTCAACTACAGGACACAAAAACATCGAGACGACGTAGATTTATCATAATACGACGCAGAAGCGACATGTAATCTAGGAGAGAGGGGCAGAAAGCTGGACATCAAAGCAACATCAGCAGATAGCATCAGAAAGGTTAGAAAAGTGTTATGTTAATTCTAAAAAAAAGTGTAAAAAATTTAAATGTACCTTAGGAGCGGTAGGATAAAGAAAACAATGGCTACTAATAATACAGAAGAAATAATTATGGAGGGAGATAATGTAACAGTTAGCTGTAATTCAATACAGGTTACAGAAAATAGCTCAAACAATGTAGGATTTGAGGGAGGAAATGTTAGTGCAGAAAGTCAGAATAGAATAGCAGGAAATGTTAATTTTGATGCTAGTATGATGATGGAAATGCTGAGAAATTTTATAGATCAAAACAGGGAAACAATGGAAAAGAATAATGAGAAATTAGAACAAAAATTAACTCAGAGTATGGAAAAGAATAATAAGAAATTAGAACAAAAACTAACTCAGAGTATGGAAAAGAGTCATAGGGAATTAAGGGAAGATATTGGTAAGAGCAATGAGAAATTAGAAAAGAAAATAGATCCAAACAGGGAAGATATGGAAAAGAAATTTATGGAGCTAGATAGCAGTATGACAAGAATAAGAAATGAAAATCAGGAAATGATAGCAAATGAGATAGGGGAAGTTTCAAAGAAAATGTTAGACATGAGCAGGGAAATATCTAACCAAAAAAGTGAGGTTAATAATAAAATAGAACATGTTGATGTAAAATGTACAGAGTTAGGTAGCAGAATGAGTAACATTTCAAGTGAGTTAAGAGAGATGATGCAGGCTACAAATGCAGATTTAATTCAGGTGCAAGTTAATTTCAGAGGGGAGATATCTGAAATACAGAAGGAGTCAGAAACACAAAGAAATAAATTGTCTGAAGAAGTTAAAGATTAGTCTAAAGATTTGAATCAAAAGCTAACTTCTGAAATTAACAAACACCAAGCTGTTCAAAATGAGAATAATAGAAAATTGGAACAGACAATAGAAAATTTGCAAGGTACTGTAAATAGGTTAGAATTAAATTCAAGGGTAAATATATGTGATGTTAATGTATCTGATGTACAAAATAATGATAGAGGTAGTTCCTCAGGTATGACAAATAATGTGAGAGATGCGGCAGCTTCATCTATAGCTAATGCTGAAACTCAGAGTGCACAAGTAACACTAGAGACTTTAAATATGGGAATAGGGAATTTGCAAAATTACAATCATATCTTAAGTGATTTTCCACTTCCAAAATTTAATGAAAACTCCAGTCCAGTACAGTTTATTGCAGACTTATCAGAGTATTTTCAAATTAAAAAGATACCTGAAGCATTGAAAATGATAGTTGTCAAAAGATGTTTGGACCAGAAAACTTTAGATTGGTTACAAATGGTATCAGGGGGTGAAATATCATATGAATCCTTTAAGAGGCTATTCCTGAACAGATTTTGGAATGTTACGGTACAGCACAGAATTCAAGCAATGCTTAATCATGGTCAATTTAATCCACGAGAGGGAATATCAATGACTGATTACTTACTGAAACATGCAAGTCAGGTTAGGAACTTGTCACCTCCAATCAATGAGGAAGATTTTGTGAATTTGCTCACAAGGCATTATCCTTTAAGGATACAAAATTATTTACTAATTGCAAAACCACGTAATATCTATGAGATGACAGAATTAATGACAGCTTTGGAACAACAGGAAGAAGATGTATCTCGGGAGTGGGAACATAGATTTTTAGATGTGCGAGATAGAAGAAATTACCAAGGTAGTTATCAGCAAAGTAGAGGACAAGACAAGCGTCATGAGAATAATAGCAGACAACGGTATGAATCATACGTTCCACAATTTGAAAGATCGAGGATAGATGGGAGACCAGGTCGACAGGAATAAATAAATTATGTCAGGACAGAAAGATTGCCGGAAAGAGGGCAAAATTATGGAAGGCGGTACATTAGACAAAGGGGAAATTTCACTCACTGGAGGGAAAACAATAACCGGGAAAGATCTGAGGAACGGCAAGAAAATTATGTGCCAAGAGGACATAATTTTAGAAATCGAGGATTTCGAACTCGAGGAAGGGGAACTCAAAACAATAGTAGCAACAATGAGATAGATTTAGCGCCTGTTAGGAATGGCAGTCCTGTACGTGAAAATGGAAGTAACCAGGAAAACTGTTAATAGACTCCTGTGCAGTAGGTTCTCAGGACGTCTTTAATAATTCAGTATCCATTACCAATACAAATAATATGCCTACACACACACCCTGTAATAAGATTGCAGCAACAAAAGATAAGGGAGAAAATTTCGAGTCACCTCATGTTAGGATGGAAATTGCGAAAAAAGAGATCATTGCAACTATAGATTCTGGTTCGTCAGCTTCAATTTGCTCACAGAAATTTTACATAAATTTGATTAATGAAGGTAACAAAATTATGGCTCTTCCCACTAGTAATTTAGTTTGTCGTGTTGCAATCGGAAGAACGACACAGGTCATAAAAACACAAGCTCTACTTAACATACTTATTGGCGGAGAGAATTTTGAGGTTATGTTTCTAATTGTAAACCATCTGATTTGTGACATAATTATAGGATGTGACTTCCTACATGAATATGAAGTACGTATAGATTTTAAACATGAAGAGTTAAAAATGACAAAAGACGATAGAGAAATAAAGGTACCATTTATAAAAGAGAAAGTTTCTGTGATTGAGATGACAAGGGATGAGAAAAATCTTTGTGACCAAGAGTTTTTTGTGCAAATAACAGAGACCGATAGAAATAGTCAGATAAAGCAGGTAGTCACAGAATTTGAAGGAAACACCACGCCATATTTTCAACAGCTAGTAGAAATGCCAGAGAAAGTAGAGAAATTTACAATCCAAACAAAAGACGACCATGTGAGCGAGACAGACAGCTGGGAAGAGAAGAGAAATGAGGAAATAATACACAAGTGTGAAGAAGCCTATAACATTACGATAACGCAAAAACAAATCCTTCATAATGTTTTGATGAACAATAGTTCAGTATTTAGTAATATCCCAGGCAGATGTAATGTATATCAGCATACATTTCAGGTAGAAGACGTACCACCATATAGACATAAGTACGACAATTTACCTATAAGTCTTCGGGACAAAGCTAGACAACTAATAAATAGCATGTTAGAAAATGGGATTATTGAGCAAAGTAATTCTTAGTATATAAATTCAATCTGCTGGAGTATTAAACGAGATGGTAGTTTGAGATTAACATTAGACGGTAGATATGTCAACAAGTATATGAAGCCAGATCATTTTCAAAGTGAATGAATTGAACAATTAATTACGAAACTTTCAAGAGGGAGATTTTTGACATCCATTGACCTCTCTGCTTCATATTGGCAAGTGGAATTAGATCCACAAGTGCGTGATTACACTTCATTTCAGTACTCAGGGATCCAGTATCGTTTTTGTGTAAATCCTTTTGGTTTAAAAAACTCAGGAAGTGGATTTTTGAGAGCCATTCACAGTATCTTTGGAAATTCTGCAGATGACTTTTTAATAAAGTATAAAGTATATTGACGACTTCCTAATCATTAGTCAAACATTTGAAGAACACATGAATAATGTCCATTATGTGTTAAACAAACTGCAACAACATGGTATGACTGTGAACATACTAAAATCAAAATTTTGTGTCAAGGAAATAAATTTTCTGGGTTATGTAGTGGATGAACGAGGTATAAGACCTAATCAGAAGAGAATAGAAGCAATAATGAAAATTCCACCACCAAGGAACGTAAAGCAAATTAGACGTCTCTTAGGGGTATTGAACTTTCAGAGTAAGTTCGTACCAAGGTATTCGGCCGAAATAGAACCACTGCGGCAGCTACTCCGAAAGAACAATAAGTGGAGATGGACAGAGGATCATCAAAAATGTTTTGAGAGAGTAAAAGAACTCTTTGCTAAGTCCATATTGCTCGAGAGGCCCAGGGAAGATTTGGAATACGAAATTTATGTCGACGCATCAATGCAAGGATACGCCGGAATTTTAGGACAGCGAGACATCAACAATGACTTTCACGTCATTAGTACAGCTTCTAGAGGACTTACAAATATTGAGCGGAATTCTTCAGTGACTCAGCTAGAAATTGGAGCACTATATTTCTCATTAATTCGTTTTAAAACCTATATTTATCAGCAAAAGGTGAAAGTATATTCAGACCACATCAGCTTAACTTTCATTCAACGGTGTAGATTATGTAGTGGAAAACTTGCCAGATACATTCATGCAATATCTGCATTCGATATTGAGATTATACACATTCCTGGAAAAAATAATATCTTCAGTGATTTGCTATCAAGATTAAACTACAACCCACAAATTCCCGAAAATATTGAAAGGCCTAGAAATGAAGTCAAAATATTGACAATTGAAATTCCTTTAGGCAAAGAAATGATAAGAAAATTGAAAAATATGGGGGAAATTCAAAATGAGGACGCAAAATTATTTAAACTTAAAGAAAATGCACCATTAATTGAGGAGGCAAAGAAAGAAATTGTAGCAATTCGGGATGGGACATTATACAAGAAGCATGGAAAAGAAATGCCTAGTTGGAAGGTAATGGTTCCGAAAAGCATGGAAAAGGAACTAATTAAGAATTTTCACGAAGGGTTAGCACACTCAGGGACGGACCGGACAACTTCTATGATTTTAGAAAATTTATACATATCCAAATTGCGTCAGAAAGTTCGAAAATTTATATCGTGCTGCAACCTGTGTCCAGAAGGCAAAGCAAATAAATGCAGCATATGCATTTGAAACTAATTCGGTTATAAGGGATAAGCCGAGATGCGTAATTAGTATTGATATTCATGGTCCGATGCCTCCAAGTCAATTTGGAAATAAATATATATTTGTCTGTTATGATATATTCAGCAAATATGTAAGAATTTACCCTATGAGAAAACCTACAGGTTTAGCATGTTTGAATAGACTACTCAAGTCATATGTGATAGAAGAAGGACCTATCCAATCTGTATTGAGCGATAATGCTTCGTACTTCACAGGAAAAAAAAATTATGGATGGACTGAAAGAAAATGGCATTAAACAATATTTTTCATCAAGATACAGACCGAACTCCAACCCAGTGGAGAGGGAAATTAAGGAAATTTCAAATTATTTAAGGGTGCTGTGTCATCGAAAACAAACCCAATGGTATGGATACGTGAATTTCGTTCAGAATCTACTAAATGAAACCGTAAACAATGTGACAGGATACAAACCATGTGAACTTAAGTTAGGAAAGAAGATCAATACAATGTGTAAGAAAATTCCAGAAGCCATTCCAGATGCGCACTCGATACCACAAATAGAAGAAGAGATGTTCCGAAGAGCATTGAGAGGATGAAGAAAAAGGCCATAAAAAGAAAAATTAAACATGAAGAAAAGAAGAGAAAGGAATGGAGGATCAAAATAGGAGATTTAGTTTTGGTTAAAACCAAGAAATTGTCGGATAAAGCAAATAAACTTTATTGGCGAATGTTTCTCAAATATCATGGAGCGTATGAAGTTGTTGAATTATATGGAACAAATACATATGAGTTATGTAACCCAACAACTCGAAAAAGCATTGGAAAGTTCCATATTGAGATGCTGAAACCATACAACAATGACGATAAAGGTGAAACAGAAGAGAAAGATGATAAATAGTAAATGCTGGATAGTTAAAGACGAAATGCAGAGCAATGTATTGGAACGTAAGAGGGTTAATTATGTATGTATGTCATGAGAAAGCAGAAATAAAATTTTGGACATAACTAAATTTTTAAAAGGAAAATAACATTTTCTTAGTAACTGTAACAGCATTTGAAATGAAGCATGATGTTATATTAAAGTAAAAGTGCATAGATATAATTCCAAGAGTAGTGTGAATATAAAGTACAAAACAACAAAAATGGGGTAAAAATAATTAAAACAAATATTTATGTAGCAAACAGAACATGTGAAACAGTGCCTAGATTTAAGAGATGTAAATATATTTGTGTAGAGGGTGAATATTTTTGGTAAATATGTTTAATAATTACAAAAATTCTTAAATGCACAAATTGTTGTCAACAATATCAGAAAGTAAAAAAATTTGTAACAGTAACTAAATAACTCAGGGTACAGTATTTGCTATAAAAAAAATGTGATGTCAGATTAATGTCTAAACACATTAGACCAGAGCCAGTAAATAGTGGCGGGATAAAGGAAAAACATATGTCATGTGTTAAATGCGTGTGAAGTGTTAAGTGAAAGTGATAAATAGTGTGAGTTCCAAGATTTAGGAGACTAAAACCCAATTATAAAATTTCCAAACAAGTTGTAAATATTTATAATTATGTTTCTAGTGGGGCATATGGGACGAGGAAGTTACGTAATGTGGGGGCGTTTTTCTTAGAATTTGCTGGAACATTTTTCCTAAAGCATATGTATTCATAATTTTCATTGGATATAAAAATAGACGCTAATGTTGGCGCGTTTTATTAGCTAATAGCAACTCAGTTATAATCTTTAGGCATATCGGGGTGTAGGAGTATAAAAAGGGCTAGGTTAGAGATAGACCCCGTCAGTTCACCGAAAATATTTGTATGCTACACGTCGCCTTCAGTCCAGCAGAAATATTTGTAAAGTATACGTCGGCTATCGATTCGCAAGTTACGCGTAGCAGAGTTAGGAAAATTCTCAAGTGTTGTAAAGTTAATTATACAAAAGGTTGAAGTACGCGAATTAAAAGTGATCAGTAAGAAGTTATAACAGTTTCAGTTTGGCGGGTGTCAAGATCAATGTGTAAATTGTGATAGTGAATGTGTTCGACAATAAAAAGTGTAAAACAAATTCTTTCATCAGTGTTATCTTTGGATAATAGACTCCTTTCCGTTTACACAACCTGTATAAAGAGATGTGCTCGACCAAAAAGATCATAGCTAGCCGGAGGACATTAAACCAAAATTAAATAAAATAACAGTAGCATTCTTTCAAACAAACACTAATACTACCGCAAATTGCTAACACCAGATGGAGCTACAAACCTAACAAAGAATCACGTCACAAAATGGCTCCCAAACGTGGGGCTCAATAAATAAATATAACAGAAGTATACTATCACAGGGTCCACGGGATTTGAACCCGGGACCTCCCGAATGCGGGCCACAGACTTTACCGCCTGAGCCAACCCGCTCGGTCCTAGAATTTTATTCTAATAATTCTGAACAGGATTAATTCCCTGAAGAATGACTGTATAATGCTGAATATTGTAACAACTATCTTAAGAGCACCCAATTTTCTATTGATTGCCCCACCAACCTATTAACTTTTCTTGTGGTTGACAGTTATCTATTGGGACCAATAGAGACACACATATTAAGAATAAAACGACAGTGTATAATCGTATTTAATGTTAATTGTTGTACATAACATATAGATCCATGTGAGCATAAATCGCGTTAGAAACTGATTCACGGTCTTTGCAAAAGCCACGTATAACAATCCTCTTGCAAGTCACATTTGGCCAAGGAGAAATTAATGTCAGTGAGAAAAAATGGTCACGTAAAATGCCTCTCAAATGTGAACTAGAAAATGTTCAACGGTGAGTAATCCCATAAAGAATATTCAAGAACAAAAGGTCCAAAAGTAAAATATCCATATACAGGTCAGAAATGACAAGGAAACCTGGATAATTGATGAGGATCTGTTTTATTTGCCATCTAAAATAACTTATTGTACATTGCAATTATTTTATTGATATTCTGCATGGTGAACATGATGTTTAAACGAAATATTTTCTATTTCATACGCTGATAACATCCTGCTTTGCAGAATGGAGAGTCTTCGAACCAACTCAAGTACATTTCCGTCTCTTCGTACAGTGGTACAGGTAATGGCATAGATCCGCCATTGAGCACAAAAGCCATTCAATCTTATTAATCGAAATCTGCATCTCCAAGGAACTTCCACATTCTCTCAGGGCAAGGGTTGAGCAGAGAAATGTTATTCTTTACTTAGGTCACTCAGGATAAAGGCATAACTGTAATCTCGTTCAGGAGAAGGTGGGTCTAGAGCCATATACCTCATTTCTAAATCCACCATGCCGGTCCACATAAAACTACGCCTTTTCAAGGCACTCTAGTGCCACTGATGCTCTATGCCATTAAGAGTTCTGGGGCATGGCAACAGACGCCTGACTTTTCGGGCTTCAGCGAATTCAGAATAGATTATTTCGTCGGTCCATCTACCCTATATACGTCAATTTCCGGTAAGACTACTACATGTAGCCTCGTCACGTCTATACATAGAGGACATTCATTAGGTGCCAGGCACTAAAACTCTATGGCACATTGCCGTATTATGAGAGCGCCCTTGTCGGATTTCTGCGAGGTTTCTCTGCATACCTCTGGGTACCTTCCGTAACATTTAGATTAAACCTCCTAACAGGTTTTAAGCTAATAATACTTGTAGTCCCCACAAATATAGTTGTTCGATTTCAAAATTCTAAATCTTTGTGGATAAAACTTGCACCAACATTCGACCTCCGCCCAAAAATGCTGTCTTGTCCTATATCCTTCATTAGAAACGCAGTGGTAAGCCCAGCAACAGAGGTACGCTTGCAAGCATATCTAGGCTCTCCTCGAGTCTGCCAGAGAGATATTAGTCATTCGGTCGTCGGCTGTCCGCCCTAGACTTAACCATCCCAATTGCGTGGGTGTAAACATGAATCAGACAGTATATTGGTTCTTTCAGTCATTGTTTAAATATTCGAGTAATATTTGATAAATAGGTTATGTCATCAACTGGGTTTAAAATATTGACGTATCATTGACAGTAGATTTGCACATGGCTTCTAAGTGCTCCAGCGACGCTAAATAATAAAAAAAATTTAAATAGCAAGGCCAAAAAGCAGAACTTATAACACAGTGTACACGAGCTGCAAAGTGCGATAACCTTCTTGTGATCAATTTTGGTTTCAAGTCCAATCACATGGCAATTACTCTTTGTAGTTGCACATGTTTAATAACTCGACTTGCATTGATTAGGTTTTACTTTTCATCATGCCTTTTTACGTGATTAATTTCTCACGTTGCTTACATTATCTGTTCACAATACAAATCTCATAGTTCAATTTATCGCAATTCGTTGTAGAATTAACCTATATGTTATATTGGCAGCCTTCTGCCTTCTTTGATCTAGAACGTTATTCTTTTATCTAGTATAACCTACATAAAGATTAAATGGCGGAAATTATGAATTCAGAAGAAACTAAATGGAAGAGCCAGGTGAAATTGCAGAACCAGCAGAAAGAATATCACTAGAAGTACTTATCCAAATAAAACTGATGTGTTGCACTTACATGACTTTCTCTACTCTTGCACAAACTAATTTTGTAAACACTTATTCTCCATCTACTTCATGTTAATCTTATTGCTAATTTTCTTATAGGTGCAAGGGGAATACGGTAGGCTTTAAGCGATAGTCAAATCCTTTAAGAGCTGGTTGTTATGTGGAGCATTCCATTTTCTTTTTATATCCAGCACATAAAAATCGAATAACGAATTCCCATTTGAGAAAAATTATAAGTATTGAAAAATTCAAACAAATAACAAGGAATATCTGGAAAATGGTTCACTAAAAAAAATGCCTATGCCATAGATTGTGTGTTTTAACAATATCTACAATTTTTGTGTAGTAAAACCTTGTCTGTCTATTACGGTTTGCCAGTTATGCAAAAACCATTCAGAATTAAGGACATTTGGGTACATTCCCAGAAAATTTAAGATATCATTTCGTTTGCCATAAAAATATTTTAAATATACGATATTTTGGAAAGGTAGAATCAGACGACTGAAAAATTCAATGCCGTAGTCGGGATTTGAACCACGGATCTCCCGGCCTCCATCCGGTTGCTCTAACCACTGAGCTACCATGGTAACATGCCGGTAAGACATTAAACTCCCCAACTGATTCGCATTAATGTATAGGCATGTTGCCATGGTAGCTCAATGGTTAGAGCAACCGGAGGGAGACTGGGAGATCCGTGGTTCAAATCCTGGCTATCGCATTGAATTTGTCATTCATCTGATTCTATCTTTCCAACCTTGTGCAACACACGGCTTGTGTGGAAGAACAATTAATCCCATTAATTGACCTATTAGTGGTTGAAACTATGAAGCCCGGGATTTAAAATACTTACAACATTGTAAGTCGTCATTGGGGTATGTCATCTCAATACAATTTGAGATCTGCTTGTGGTTTACCGGAAAAAATGCGAATCTGTTGGGGAGTTTAATGTCGTACCGCATGTTGCCATGGTAGCTCAGTGGTTAGAGCAACCGAACGGAGACCGGGAGAACTGTGGTTCAAATTCCGGCTATGGCATTGGATTTTTCAGTCGTCTGATTCTACCTTCCCAACCTTGTGAACACACGTCTTATGTGGAAGAACAATTAATTGTACCATATGATACGTATTTTAATCAAAATCGTTATAGCCATTTTTGAGAAAATCAAAATTTTCGAAAAATGTTCCATGTAAAGGTAAGATACTAGACCTAAATACCAAGCTTGTTATTTATTCGACTTTTCGTTTTTGAGTTATGCTATTCACAGACACATCCGCACAGACACACACACGGATCTTTTCCTAATTTTTTTGGATTTAGGGACGGCAATACATGTATTTTCGGTGAAATCTCGGTATTGAATTTTTGGGTGGAATGCAATACTTCCTTTACTTGCTATACTTAGTAGAGAAAGGAAAAATCCAGAAAGCAATATGTAATAGCATATAATCGCTTCATTGCCTGGGGTAAGGCAAAAAATGGGAAAATAATTTCACTGAAAATGATTGCCAGCGAATCATCAAAACAACAAATAATCTGACATTTCGTTTTTTAACGTTATTTCTCTTGTTTAAAGAACCGCATTCTAAACTGGTTTCTCTTATTTTCGGGAATCAATATAATAATATTATTGATATTTTAAAAATTCGAGCGCTATCTAAAGGATAGTATATACAACAGTATTAAAAGTGGTTTTGTTGCTCGTAGGATTGCGAAACGAAGGCCTACGGCATACATTCCTACTCGCAAAGTAAAACCGTACTTTTAACCTTTGTATTATTATCTACTACTCATTCATGAGATAACGTATTAAGCAATATTTAAATTTTGAACTTCTGAACTAAATCCGAAAGAAAATAAACGAATAAAATATGGAGACCTATAAATACATTACATAACAAATATTTAGTATCTGCATTCTATATTTATAAAAGGAGGGTAAGCTGGTAGAATTTCGATCATTTCGGACAAATGCTATTGTAACTGGAAAGATGGAGGAAATAACTAATTTCTTCCTTCGGAAGGGAAGTAAAGCCGGTGGTCCCGTGTCGTAGATTTACGGCACGTAAAAGAACCTCAAGCCTGATAGAGGCCTCTGAGCAAAATTACCGATCTTTCACGCCCAATATAGAATGGGACGCTAAGGACCATAGTAGTTAAAGAGCGTCCATAAATAAAACTCAATTTATTTTCACCCATGACTCTTGTTCTTTGATGTTTAATGAATATATAACACAAACATTATACGATTAAAAGTGTTAGTTTAAACACAAGAGAAGATTACAGAGTTCAGTAAAATGGATCGAAAATGTAACACACTAGGTACAATTGTGATCACTTCTTGGTACAATTCTGATCATTGACATTTTCCACATAAAAAGCAATTTTTCCCTCGGGTACCAACAAAAATTTCGTGGTACCAAGCATTACACTTTTGGCAACTAATCCGGTCACCTTTTCCCATTGATTCCGCACTATAATAATAATAATAATAATAATAATAATAATAATAATAATAATAATAATTTAAGAAACAAAATTCACAATCATCATCGTTGTTTGCTCGCGATTTGAAGCTTTTAATACTTCTCTCATCACTTTTCATAGACTTATATTCCTGATTATTGTTCTTGTTGTTTTTGTTTGTTTGTTTCTTCCTTTGTTCACTATTGAAAAAGATATCTCTTGCTGCGGACCTTTTACGGGTTTTCGTCTGAAATGAGTCGAATTGATGTCCGTTTTCCTTTTCCGAGATGACACTTTTATTTTTGGAGTTGGCAAAATGGCCTTTGACACCATTATTGAATGCTAGTGTTACGTATTTGCCGTGCTCTTCAGTTCTTTTGAAGCTATGCGCTCTTCTCCCAGAATGCTGATATTAGCTTGATTGGTGGGGGTTGAAGGAACAGGAACCTCGAATAACATTGAAGGTGCAAATTCGTCCTCAGGAACAATATCTTTGCAGAAGATATACTGTATACTGGAACTCCTTGATGGCAAATACAACAGATACAGTTTTACTCTTGACATCACAGGAAATAGTACAGGATCTTTGTTTTATAATGCTTTCATTGCGCTTACGATGAATCCGATCAGTTGCATTTCTGTGATACTAACCTTTAGAGACTTGCAGATAGTTCTGTCTAATGGCTGTAGTAGATGTGTACTGTGTAGAGGCAATCCCAGAAACTCTATCCCATTTTCCCGATAGTACTCTTAGCTTTCAAGTTGTCAATAATAAGAACTGTAGTATTACTCACTGTTTTGTATTTCTTGAAGTGTCGAAGCCAGATCATGAACAGTTTTGCATTAATGTATCCCAAGTCACTCATCTCCGTAATAGAACCAGGAGGTAAGCCATCTTGAAATTCAGGGGTTTCCTCATTCCTTTGAAAATTACCATTGGTGGTAAATACGTACCAGATGTATTCATGCACGCAGCATCAGTTACGTTTTATCCTCTTTCCGCGTGTGTAGTGAATCAACTTCTCGCTTGCCTTTACGACTTACTATTTTTTGGGGTCTGTGCTTAAGAGAAAAGCCGGACTCATCCATATTGTAAATGCACTCTGGTTTAACAAATAAATCATATACCTTCAACATTTCTTCCAAATTTTGGAAATATTTACTTACTTTCTCTGTATTTAAGCCTTCAGCTCTAGTTCGCGAAAGACCCTCGAGTTTTCGCAGGCTAAGGTAAGCGTGTCTCTTAATAAATGCTCTAAACCGATCGATTCCAGCAATCTTGCTTTCTAAATTCCATGGATGTTTCAAATTATCTTTCTCAACCAACTGAAATGCAGCCCTTCTTAACTGGAGTGGCGACAGTGCCAATCCTCACTGTTCCAGAAATAAACCTCTCCGGAACAAAGCATCTTCCATTTCAGAATTGAGTACCGTTGGATGGCCAATTAAGTTTTCTGTAGTTGGAGTTAATTCAGCTTGTAGGAATTTTCGTTTTAATTTGTACCTTACCATGCAGAGTGCTGAAAGCAATGCCATATAATTCTGATGCATCTCGAATGCTTAAGTGTCCGTTCATTACACTCCTCATCGCCTCGTCTAATGCAGTCGGACTCCATTTATTGTATATTTTCTTTTCTGGTCGTTTTAGAGGCATTTAAAAGAAGAAAAGGAGGTTTGCTATAAAATAAGTACGGTAAAACTGTATAAATTTGTGTGTATGTGCGTGCGTGTGTGTGTTAAATCTGGGAAAAATATCATGAGAAAACATTCACGAAAAAAACCATGAAATATGTTCAAATACATAACTTATCTGTAATAAAGGTATCTGTAATAATGTCTTGGTAACTAGTTATGATCAACTAGACTAAACAACTGCACTAATCGAAATTGTACTAGGCTATCGAAGTTGCACCTTTCTTCTGATTGAAAATGTACTGTTGGTAGGAGTGAAATCAGGAGTAAATATTGCTAAACTGTGCCAAGAGCTGGCGGCACATGGCACACAATCTTTCTCTATAGCAACCTCAGAGCACGCGGGAACGGAAAGCAAATCTCTAATATCACTAATAATTATAGCATTTGCAAGCACATGAAAACAAGGCAGTTTTTAACAGCACATAAAACTAAGCAACTCCACTTATTAACACTCCACTTAAAGCAACATTTTATATCTCTGTAGCACAAACTGGTGTATTCGTGGAAAAGACAGGAGCAGTTACAGAGACCTTCTGCATTGCAACGCCATACTAAAGTAAGAAGTGCTACCAACACTACGAAATTGAAAAAAGGGCGCTGAACCTTATATTGATCAAAATTGTACCTATATCGAAATTGTATCACCTTACTCTACATACAATAAGCGGTTATAAATGCACCATTCTTATATCGGATGAAGCCGTTTGTGGGTGCGACAGCTTTGAAACCGTACCCTTGCTCCAAATTTTGATGCTGTTATCTTGCATCAGTTTAGATAACGTTTAATGTTACCTGCTTTGTTGACGAGCTCTTGTGTGTCATCTAGCTTGTTTTGCATTGTCTAGTCTTCCAGCTGCTACAGTGACATAGCTATGAGTTCTTTGGCCCGGAGTATGCGCGATTATAGTGTGAAAGGATAACATCAGCTTAGTTAGCTGATCATGTTAATGTTGACTCAAATATTCTGTTTGAAAAGAGTTCGCCCATTGTTAAATTAAAAAAATTAATTATTTCTAGAATAATAATTATGCGAACGGTTAGTTGCCTTATATCGCACAAATGTTACTGGAAATATCTCTCGAAATAACTACTAAATCTTTTTAACTCAAGCGCGTCATTGGATGCTACACAACTAAAATTCACAACGGTCGTCACAGTGTGACTAAGTCACAGAATTAAGTAAATAAGTAAGTTTGAAGAAGTCTGATTTAAAAGCACGCTCTTTCCTTAACTTACGCTCCACCTACCAATCGCTACCCCTACCAACGTTCCTACATACGCGGTCTAATCTTAAAGCTCTACGTATGCGTATAAGACACTGTTTCCATGCGGTGCCTTGCTCGACTCTCAGAATTTCATTCCCCTTTCTAATTTACAAAATTTCTGCCTACGCGACTTTGCAAACGTACTAAATTCAACCTTTAACAGCATTCCAGGAATCTTTATGCTAATGCGTTCGATACACTGCTGTTACTAATTACTTTCCTTAACATGACTCGCTAATGCCCTTTTTATCCAGACAAATCTTTAACTCAAGCTTATTACATTATGCATTGATTTAATATACATAAATTATTTATTGAAATTATTTCTCTATGCTATTTCATTTTTTTATTTAATTATTTATATCTTCCTGTCAATAATTGCGGTATCATGGGGAAAATGCCATATGCTTCAAAACAACAGCTTTACCATTAGACTTGCTCCCGACGCTGGCTAGCACTCTATCCAAATAACTATTTTCGTAAATAGTAGGAAGAAACTATAGAAGGAACGTGTAAATGATAGATTTGACAGACCACATGATCTAACGCCTCTTTTTATCGATAGTGTTGAGGATGATAAACAATTACATACTAGTTATACTAAATTGTATTTGTGCAGTAACCTCAACATATTTGGGGAAATCTTTAAGACATGAGCTAGTCTTAATGCTAAGCTTAAGCTAGATCCTTAACTGTTTATTAGTGTTTATTATTGATTGAATTGTACACAATTAATTTGATACCTGTGGTATCAAGTTTTTTTTTCACTAATCTTAACGCATATGAAAACAGAGTAACAGCTCAAACAAGTTTTAACGCTGATCTGAGGTGATCGTCACTAATTTAGTACTTATAGTACCGATCTAAGTGCTCATCATACATTATATACAAGGGTCATCCAGGAAATAACCGTTTGCGCATTCCCGCTGCGCAGATCGCCGTCGGACTCTTGTTCTAGGTCCAACGGTTTCCTCAATATCTTTTCTCAACGTTTCAGACGAAACAAGTTTTTATTGTGTTTTCTGTGATTATTCAAAATGAACTATGTAATACAAAGTTCACCGACTCTGAGGTGAAATGCATTGGATTTTTGAGTGCTCGTATGTTGAAAGCTGCAGAAATTTATTCAACTAAAGGAATTGTATGGTGATAACAGTATGAACGATAAAAAATGATAGGTTATATTCACATGACTTTCTTTACCCTCTATTGCTTATTAGTAGGCATACAAATTATTCTTACGAAAGTTTATTTTCCTATCTACTTCATTTTAATCCAGATAAAACTTTCCGGAAATAGAGCATTACAAATTTCGTTATAGATACAAAGCGAATAGCGACAGTCAAATGTTTTAGAATTGAACGCTATATGCTGGTCTTAAAATGCATTGCTCTTTCCATGACAGTGCGAGAAACAACTGAAAATCGACTGGACTTTAAAAGAATGGCTAAGCATTGATCAATTCGAACCATTAATAAGGGATATCTCGGAAATGGCTGGTGACATAAAAGGTTATTTGAAATAAATTCTGCGTTTTAAAGAGATCTAAATTTTTTGTGTATTATGTTTTCCTCTGTCGCTAAACGTTTACCAGTTACACAAGATCATACAAAATTCCTTCCGAAAGAAGAGGACTTACTAGTCCCATAAAACTCAAGATATACATTTTATTTGTCAAGTAAATATATTTATTATGTGGCATTTTAATCTAAACCGTTAAAGCCATTTTTCAGAAAATCAAACATTTCGAAAACTCTTGCATGTAAAGGGTAGATTGGGGTAGGGAAATTTTCTTGAAAATCTTCGTGTTGCATCTTTAGAAGGTACTGAGCATAAATTCCAAGTTTGGTATTTATCAGCATTTTCGTTTTTAAGTTTGCAGTTCACAGACACACACAGACACATACAATGACCCTTTTTCTAAACAGGGTTTTTTTTTATTCATGGAGCCTCTGATGAAAATTCGATATCGAATTTTTGGGTGGGATGCAATACCTTCTCTGCCTATTATGCACGTGGTAGGGAGAGTAAAAATGTGAAAAAATCTGATGCGTTACACTCACATGACTTTCTCTACTCTTGTACAAACTATTTTTACAAACGCTTATTCTTCATATGCTTCGTGTTAATCGAGATGTTAATTATTGCTAAATTTCTTGTAGATGCAAGCGGAATATGGTAGGTTTTAAGCGATAGTCAAATCTTTTAAGAGCTGGTTGCTATGTGGCGCATTCCATCCTCTTTGCATATCCAGGACATAAAAAAAAATTCTGATGTGTTACACTCACATGACTTTCTCTACTCTTGTACAAACTATTTTTACAAACGCTTATTCTCCATCTATTTCATAATAATCGAGATAAAAAATTGCATAAACGATCTTTTGACATGCAAAGACAATTACATTTTACACATAGCTACCAGTTCTAAAAATATTTAACCATCGCTTAAGGCCTAATATGTTCCCCTTGTTTTGTATTTGCAAGGGCAATATAAGCACAGACATATCTCTTAATAGCTGGTTGCTATGCGCAGCACCATTCTGTTCGCCACAGATTAATACTCTTTGCATATCCAAGACAAAAAAAAATGAATAACGAATTCTCATTTGAGAAAATAAGTATTGAAAATTTTAAGGGAATAACAAGCAATATCTCGAAAATGGTCCACAAAACAAAAAAATGTATATGACAAATTGTGTATTTTAACGCAATATACATTTTTTGTGCAGTAAAATTTTGTCTATCTGTTGTGGTTTATCAGTTATGCAAAAGTCGTTCACAATGAAGAATACTTTTGGAGACATTCCCAGAAAATTCAAGATACACATTTTATTTGTCATGAAAATATCTTAAACATATGATATTTTAATCAAAATCGTTAGAGCCATTTTTGAGAAAATTAAAATTTTCGAAAAATGTTCCATGTAAAGGGTAATCTGGGGTGGGGGATTTTCTTGAAAACCTTCGTGTCGCATCTCTGGAAGATACTGAAACTAAATACCAAGTTTGGTGTTTATCCAACTGTTCGTTTCTGAGTTATACTGTTCACAGACAGACACACATACACACAGACACACACACGGACATGTTTCCAAAAATGCTTTTTTTGGATTCAGGGGGTCTCAAAACAAGTATTTCCGGTGAAATCTCGGTATCGAATTTTTGGGTGGAATACAATACTTCCCCTACTTACTATACGTAGTAGAGAAAGTAAAATAAAATCTGATGTGTTACACTCACATGACTTTCTCTACTCTTGTACAAATTATTTGTACAAACGCTTATTCTCCATCTACTTCATGTTAATCGACATAAACATTTGCAGAATCTATCTTATTGCTAATTTTCTTGTATATGTAAGGGGAATATATATTTACAAGGGCAATTTGGAAATACAGTAGCCTTTAAGCACATACATATCTCTTAATAGCTGGTTGCTAGGTGCAGTACCATTCCCTTTCCCACAGATTAATACTCTTTGCATATCCAAGACAAAAAAATGAATAACGAATTCCCATTTGAGAAAATAAGTATTGAAAAATTTAAGGGAATAACAAGTAATATCTCGAAAATGGTTCACTCAACAAAAAAAATGTATATGACATAAATTGTGTATTTTAACGCGATCTACATTTTTTGTGTAGTAAAATTTTATTTGTCATAAAAAGATCTTAAACATATGATATTTTAATCAAAATCGTTCGAGCCATTTTTGAGAAAATTAAAATTTTGAAAAATGTTCCATGTAAAGGGTAATCTGGGCTGGGGGGATTTTCTTGAAAACCTTTGTGTCGCAGCCTTGGAAGATACTGAACCTAAATACCAAGTTTGGTGTTTATCCGACTGTTCGTTTCTGAGTTATGCTGTTCACAGACAGACAGACACACACACGGACATGTTTCCAAAAATGCTTTTTTTGGATTCAGGGGTCTCAAAACATGTACTTCCGGTGAAATCTCGGTATCGAATTTTTGGGTGGAATACAATACTTCCCCTACTTACTATACGTAGTAGAGAAAGTAAAAATGAATAACAAATTTGAGAAAAAGTATAAGTATTGGAAAATTTAAGGGAATAACAAGCAATTTCTCGAAAATGGTTCACTAAAAAAAATGTATATGACATAAATTGTGTATTTTATCGCGATCTACATTTTTTGTGTAGTAAAATTTTGTGTACCTCTTATGGTTTACCAGTTATGCAAAAGTCGCTTACAATGAAGAATACTTTTGGAGACATTCCCAGAAAATTCCAGATATACATTTCATTAGTCATGAAAATATCTTAAACATATGATACTTTAATCAAAATCGTTAGAGCCATTTTTGAGAAAATTAAAATTTTCGAAAAATGTCCCATGTAAATGGTAATCTGGGATGGGAGATTTTCTTGAAAACCTTCGTGTCGCATCTCTGGAAGATACGGAACCTAAATACCAAGTTTCGTGTTTATCCGACTGTTCGTTTCTCAGTTATGCTGTTCAGACACACACACACACATATTTACACGTACATGTTTCCAAAAATGCTTTTTTTGGATTCAGGGGGTCTCAAAACATGTATTTCCGGTGAAATGTGGGTATTGAATTTTTGGGTGGAATACAATACTTCCCCTACTTACTATACGTAGTAGAAAAAGGAAAAATGGTTATTAAATGTTCCGTAATGGACGAACAAATGCGCATAAAGAAACTCTACCAGAACGTCCGGCACACCACAGATGATTTGAATAATAAAGTTAATAACAAAATCGTACAAGTAAAGCGTGCAACCCTATACGAGTTACAGATTGCTTTTCCAAACATTTTTCGTTCTTTGTTTGGTGAAATTGTGTCCGAAAATCTGTTTTAATGGACTGGAGCAGACTACAAATGCAGATATGACAAATGCAAATAGCGGAGGAGAGTATGTGGAGAAATAAAGTGAACTTAAATTCTGTAAGCGAGAAGTTTTTACAACAAAATATCTTAATATATTACAGCTAAACAGTCGTTACTTCCTGGACGACCCTGGCTCTTATATTATTCAATTACAGTTGTCCAGTAAATTAGTATGAGAGTAATGGCAGAGGTGAGTCTTCATCCTAATCTGAAATTCTGGTCATTATGGTAGTATTGTGGAGGGGCAGAGTAGCTATGAATTAAGCAGACTAATAGATCATGTTCACATGAAAAAAGGAGCTTTTCCATACTTTTGAACCGCTCAGAAGACTTCACCAAACTGATGTTGTTTCTTTGTTCAATTGCTAAGGCGCTCAGCTGCAGCTGAGTGCTAAAATGCGCGTTAGAGCTAAAAGACCTTGTTTCAAATACCTGAACACATTACACACTATTATATTAACACCCTGTAAGGCCTACTGTTATTATGGAAATAAAATTTCTTCAGTACCTCGTTATCTGTTTCTGTCCCTGATGGAATTATATTTCTCTTCTCTCTTGACAGGAAGGAATAAAATCGGAGTTGAAGCCCCATATTTATGCAATAGCAGCTAGAGCGCGGCATAGGATCATTTATGAAATTGGAAGTGTAAATCAGATTATCAGCATAAGTGGCGACAGTGGTTCTGGAAAGGTAAGATGCAAAGTAAGTGTCATGTCCAATCGGAGTGTTTGGAATATTTAGTTTAGATTAGATTGCACGAAATAGCGTAGTAATTTCATTTGAATATTGCATGTATTCCTTACTGTAAAACCTTCTTAGAAAAGTAGGTGTAGAAATAGCATGCTGATACACAGGTTTTGGTGTAATCAATCCTTAAATTCTTCTAACCTGTTTATTTTAAATAGTTTTTTCTCTACCGTGTCATTATTTATTTATAATATTTCATTGAAATTAAATACTGTTATATAAAGCTGAACATCATTTTGATTTACTTCCCCACAGCGTTTCTTACTATGTCATACAAGGCTTTTGTGAGGCGTAGGTTACGTCATATAAGATCATGCTAAAGTAAATTAGTAGTGCACCTTCGAACAAATGATTTTGCCTTCTTTATCATTTAGTAAATATTTATGGTAAATGCACAAAGAAATAAGCCCATGTCGTGGTGCGGGGATAGGGTGTTTGCCTCATCTACAAGGCGTACTGAGTTGGAATCTCGGTTGAAGTAAGCTACGTGGATTTTGCTTATCTTCGAAGACAAATGTTAGGGAATTGGTCTGTTGACAATTTCCGTTGGCTTCGTCAGGTGGAATGTCAGCGTCCATGGAGTTTAAATGAGTGGTGTGGGATAGTGAACCTTCAGTTCACAGGCCCTTTGTTCACAGAAGAAACAATGAACTCGCACAAATATCCCAGCCTCCTGACAGACCATCTGCCACAGATGCTAGAAGACGTTCCTTTGCAGACCAGGAGGAACCTGTGGTACCAACATGATGGCTGTCCAGCCCATAGTGCATGAAGTACTACAGCTTGTCTTAACGGATTTTCCAAATCGTTTGAAAGGACGAAGAGGACCTGTACCTTGGCCGGCCCGGATCTGACCCCTTTAGACTTTTTCTGTGGAGAAGGCTGAAAGGCACTGTCTACAAGGATGTACCAACTACCCCAGACGATATGAAACGCGTATTACTGCTGCCTGCTCTGAAATTTCCGCTGAAATGCTAGAACGTGTGCAGCAGACTGGAAGTGTGTATTGAAGCTGCCGGTGGTCATTTTGAACACAACCTTTGAAGGGCTATGTTTTCTTTACTTGTAAGAATCCACAGAAATATTGTAATTCCCTTTTTTTTCTTTTCTTTAGTTTGTGCTACCATAGGTTGTACAAGTGTCGGTGCGTAAACTTTGAAAATAAAATTTCTCGTAAACCACTTGCACTAGAATCTTGCAACAAACGCCACTGACATTCTAATTTACCCTACCTTTATTCTGTTGATGTCACTAGGCATTGTTCCATTTAAAAAAGTGTATGTTTGCTCAAAAAATACACTTTCTCAGTATTATTAAAATCTGTTTATAGGCTAAATGTACGAGCCCTGACTACCAATCAATGCTGTGAAAACTGCACATCAATAGCACTTTCCATTTCCGAAACATTTGCGGTGCAAAGTTTAGGTGATTCACCATGTATAGGTTTAAAACGAACAATTTAAACCGTTTTCTAAGTTTCAAAATGTTAGCTACTGTATTTACTTTCTCTACCGCTTACCCACTGTAGATAGAGGAAGCATTGTGTTTCATATAAAACTTCCGTATGGAGATTTCACCGAAAATTTGAGTTTGTGGCTCTCTGAATCCGAAATATATTTTTAAAAATATACGCGCGCTCGCTCCAATATAGATATAAACAAAAAATCGGATAGACACCAATCTTCATGTAGGTATGTCTTGGATTTTCTGCGAAAAACATGTATTTGTATAACTATAAAACTATAAGCGATGAATAAGACCTGCTATATAAAATCGTATAATTTTTTTTAAATATGAAATTTGTGTTAAATAACTTCTTTGTATGTTTAGTCGATAGAATTAGTATGTTCCGCTTGTAGAGAATGGAAAGAATACAGATGTTCCCCTTCCAACCACTGGGAACTCGTCTAAAGGAACAGAAATACTTAGCAGTCTTTTATCTATCTCCAAGCATTTATAAAAAAAAGTGATTTGGAACAGAATATTTCAGAACACTGACACCATGTGCTGATCCGGCAGTAGGTTACAACGTAAAATAACTGGTGACAGTGGGTTGTGCTCGCAACTAAAATAGCGCTGCATACATACAATAGATTTCAGTTAAGCAAGCGTTAACATACAAAACATCATCTGCTTTTGCGCCACCATGGTGATTGACGCTTTACCGACTAAGCTGGATAGCGAAATCTAGAAATCTATGGATGCGTGATTCATCCGACAGCTCATGGATTAATAATCTTCAGAGTTGCTGTTTAAAATGATGCTAGTCCATTCTCATTTGAACTTCTGCTTTTTAAATTACTAATTCGTTTTTAATAACACACATAAACGGAATACCCGTATTTCCTATTGTTCGTTTAAAGTTTCCGAAATTTAAAGCAATATACTATTGAAATATATCCGTATATTTATTATTTTGTTTCATCACAGCAGTTCATGCAAAACTTATAGCCAGCATATACCGAACTGCATTTTAAACCTTTGCTTGCTGTCCTAGCCTCCTATGTGCTACAACAAAATGTGTGTTGAAACAATATCTACAGCATTTAGATGATTAATAGGAAGCAGGCAAAAACAAGCTTTTTGTAAACAATTTGTAGAGTAGACATGGAAGTAATGATAATGGGTACAAAAAGTCGAGTGCTTATAACACATCCGTTTTTTCTTTTGTTTTGTTTCACTCTGTGACTTTTCCATGTACATGAACAATTTGCACACTACAAACCAACTTGTGTGATGACGTCTTATTTCTCTCATTTTGATTTATAGAGAGATAGAAAGCCAATAGGACCCAACTACATACTTAGCAGGGCTAGCTGTCATATAGAAAGTGTAAATTAGACAAGTAATGCACGCCATAATCAAGGAAGTTATTGTAACATTGTTTGATCAGATGTTAGTACTCAGTGACATGTTGAGGGTTAAGGAATGGAAATTAGAAGTAGCATTAACTTTTGATTCTAATTATGTATTTAAGTTTTAGAAATCGCAATAAAGGGACTGTTCTTACCTTTAGGAAAAATGTTGCACAGCAACGTATAAAACCATCTTTCTCGTGTAATTTCTCCTCTTCGACTGCCTGAAAACCAGAAAGAGAAGGAGAGTCTATCTTTCCAGGAATATTGCGTGCATGAAAATGTATCCGCTTATATTTACCTAATTAGACAAAGAACGGTTTAATAGCGGGAGTGTTGAGTAGCTCTGGTGGCTAGCGTCTAAGTGTTAACAGCTCATTTAATTGCCTAGGGGGAAAGGGGCATATAGACTCTGGGGGTGGAAGGAGTGCTGCGAAAAGAGAGGTAGCACACAACATTAATTGCCAACGTTTAAGTTAGCGAAAAATGAAGCCCATAATACATAATGCAGTGTTCTAAATGCTGCTTAAGAGCTTGCTGACAGTTTGCGAGGTGATTAAATTAATTATAGCTGATGAGAAGCGAAAAATCTTGTCATTAAATGTGGACGAAGCGCACGACTCCTGCTGCTATTGGTCTGAAATCTCGTCCGTGAAGACGTGTTTCTTGAACATTATAGAATGATATTATAGAGTATCGTTCTACAATTAATTTAAAATAATCGTAAAACGGACGTAATGTTAATTGATGAAACAGTCAAATACCATAGGAAAAACGTTCGTCAAAATAAACCAATCCAAAAGAGATAATAATAATTAGGAATCTAGTGTATATGTGTGTATATTTTTAATTTATTTAAAGTCGCGCTAACTGCATGGTCATATGCGATTCATCAATTAATTGCATTAATTCATAGACAGTTACATGTTCACAAAATTAATAAAACAAATGAATTGTAACATAGTACAACACAAGAAGTAGCTGGATATAAAGAGAACATAACTATATAATGGAATTACAGCGTGAATCGTACATTTTTGTTTAAGGATAAGAAGAAATATATAAGTAAAAGAGTATTTTCACACTTAACATTCTGGAAGCTCTGGTATTAATAAGCAGTAGCGCATTTGGAGACTTCTATCAAGCCCATAGTCTCCAAATTCACAACCTTAGGAACAAAACAGCATCACTAAGCGTGTATATTCAGGTGAATTGCCACTCATGCCCTCAGCCACTTTCTGAGCCGGTAAGGGAAACTGGAGAATTTATCCCGATGCTCTTTGTGAAGCGCAACACTGGTGCGCCCCGTTGCTTGGAGTATCATTCCATTTGCTGGTGCCAATTCTGCTGCTTCGTAAGAATGCTCTTAACCTTGATGGGTTCGTGATGAAGTATTGACCATAACAGATTTTAAATGTCATTAAAAGTTATAAAATTGGACTTAATTGACACTAAAGCAGAGGGGTGAAAACGGAACTCGCCAGTCATTTGTACCCTCAAGGGCCGCTCCCTCTCTAGCTGGCTGTTCATTTGTTTTCCTCATGCTGCTGAGGATGTAGCGCGTGTTGCATATTTAGTGACTCGCAGAAAGAAGGCATATCCGTCACACCTGCACTATTTTTGGGGTGGTCCCTCACTCCCCGTCCCCGGTGACGATTGACGATCATCATCAAAGGCTACATCGTCTCTCCATGCACAGGCCGTTCATGAACTAAGTATGCAAGGCAGAAGGAAACGGGATAATGTTGGCAAGAAATATGTGGAGTTAGGTCGGGTTTGGCAAAAGTTAATGCAGTGCACGCGGGCGCATGTGCGTTCAGCCCTGGAAGACAGTCCCTACCGGAGGCTGTGGAGCACCCAGGATGATAACAGGAGATGCGGTGGTCAGTGGGTGTATTGGTTAATAGGCGAGTTTGCGTGAACCTAAGGCTTAGTGCAGTCACAGTGAAGTCGTGCAAGTATGCAGAGGTGTGTTGAATAGTGTATTTGGAGCATACTATTTACACAGAAAAGATGTCTGAGCTGTGATTTGTTCATCTGTACAAGCTCCGAGAACAAGGGCGCACCATTCCTGGGTTTAACATAGACAGACGTCATCCACGGCACCTACAATTCTAGGAAACTGCATCGAACATGACCAGAGCTTAATTTATGTATACATATTAACATATCAAATAGAAAAAATTGCTTAGACATAATGTGTAATTTGCAAGTACTGTTTTACAACCGTCGTATGAAATTCACGCCCAACAACGTTTTATTTGGAATTAACTACTTTTGAAGTATTCGTTCATAAATGACTAATTTTCCGTATTTAAGGACTAAGTCTGTATCCTTGTATTATAATGATAAATAGTATGGAAAAGTTGTGCAACTGCTGTATATCATGTGAGTTTTCTCCACAAAGTACTTCATCCAAGGCTTCAACAGATCGAAATCCATTAACAGAATTCTCTTCTTGTTCAGTGTCAGCGAGTTGAGAAACGTTGTCATTATTTTTTGAAATAAAAATTGTATTAAAATGACTATATTGCATGGGTAAAATATTTAATGGAAGTTCATATTTTTATTTAAACCGTTGCCGTTCTATATTCACGGTCGAAATGCTTTAGAGTTTAGCGATAAATTCAGTATCCGTAAAATTAATTCCAACGTTTACTGCCTTCCTAAAGTTTCTTGTGTCGCTTTTAATTACATATTACAGATCAATGTGTTTTGGCATGAAGTACTTAACGTGGACAGAAATAATAATAATAAAATCCCACACATAGCTATAAACATAAGGACAAAATTCCTTTGGCTTGAATATTCTTAAGTTTTTCTCACAAATACAGAAATGTGAGGAAATAAAAATGTTAGCGCTAGTTATGAGAACAAACGATGCAGTGCGCCTTGTAGAGAACATCGTCATAGTCGTTTCTTTAAAACCCCTGTTCTTTCTTCATTAAAGTAATGCACTGTTCTTAAGGCAAACTCGCGATATGAAACTTTCAATTTGTGAAGTACAAGTCTCTTGTAAATGGCTTTTTTTCTCAAAGGCAAATATATTTACAAGGCTTCTTTAAGAGCATTCTCTTAGCATACAAATAAGCTCCCCGAGACATAGGCATGAGTTCCAGAAGTTTCAATACTTAGAATATACCGGCCGTAAAACCAAATTGAGAACGTCTACTCGGACGTAGAATTATTGAAATGAACACCCTAAATGTTTAAACTATGCTTTACACTCCCTATTATCTACATAAAATAAGGAAGTTTGCATTCTATCCAAAAATGTTACTGGTTCTAAAACAAACGTTACTGTTCAGTACCTAAAAAGAGAAATATACACATTTAGTGCCATGCTCTGCCCCCTTCAATAATATAAAGCTGAAGAACAGAGAAATACAGGGCGGAATGTAACTATTGAACAAAAATAAAACGGCAAATACATTATGATGTAGCGTTAAATGCTTCTATATAACTATATTTCAATATGTTATCATTTTATAAAACAAAATATGTGTTACCTTCAGCCTTTATCTACCCACAGTGGTTTACTAGTGGGTATACAAATTATTCTTACGAAGAGTATTTTCCTATCTATTTCATTTTTAAATAAATATTTCCTGAAATACCCACATTTAACATTTCGTTAGAGATCAAAGAAAACAGTGATAGTCAAATGTTTAAGAACTGGACGATATATGCTGACCTTAAAATTCCATACGCTTTTCTTTGCATGGCGAGAAACAATTGAAAATCGACGAGACTTGAAAAGAGTGGCTAAGTATTGAACAATTCGAAACATTAATAACAGATATTTCGAAAATGGCTGATGTTAAAAAAAAAGCCTATTTGAAATAGATTGTGTGTTTTAACATTTTTTGTGAAGTATGTTTTGGTCTATCGCTTAACGTTTACCAGTTAAATAAGATTATAGAAACTTCCTTCCGAATGAAGTAGTCTTCACAAGGTATTGCCAGAAAATTCAAGATATACATTTTATTAGTCTTGTAAATATATTTAATATATGGTATTTTAATCAAAATCGTTAGAGCCATTATTTAGAAAATAAAAAAATTCGCAATATTTTCCATGTAAAGGGTAGTTTGGGGTAGAGGGATTTCCTTGAACGTCTTCGTGTTGCACCTTTGGAAGGTACGGAACCCAAATCCAAGTTTGGTATTTAACCGACTTTTCGTTTTTGTTAATTATGCTGTTCACAAACACACACTTATGGACCTTTTTCTAAAAATCCTCTTTTTTATTCAAGGTGCCTCAAAATGTGTATTTCGGTGAAATCTTGGTACCAAAATTTTGGGCGGAATACAATACTTACCCTACTTACTATATGTAGTACAGAAAGTAAAAAATGTGTTGCATTTCAGCTATGATTCAGAAACACAACGCTTTGCGTCTGCTAAAGAAGCCACGCTATGGCCTTTGCCACCTAGGTTCCGTATACCTAAGCCTAAGAGCATGTTGTTAGAGAGGGGTGAGGAAGGACAAACTATTTTGTGAACAGCTTTGCCTCGTGAGGTTCTTTCGTCGCGTTTGTTCGAGGAAACGTACTCGGATTTGATGTTTATGCTGGAGATAGTAACGCTCCGAGTAGAGGACTGCAAATGAGAGATCTCAACAGGTTTCGACGCTCGGCTTAAGCGGTCTTTTTCTATGTACATATGATCATTCGCATTCGTGTTTTCTTTACACTCGCCCTGCATCGCCCGGGGATCGTCTCCTGGTCATGCTGGGTGCTCGTGTTCTGTTTTAATCACAAAGGCAACACAAAGTGACTGGTAATGTATACAGCTTGGCATTCGTGGCTAAGTACGCTATACCAATTATAGTATATGTAGTACATAGGAGTACTGCACTGGGACTGCATTGTAGTGACTAACATCTCTGCTTGTCATACTCGAAACCGGGGTTCGATCTCCTCTCGCCTCTAGTTCCCGGGTCCAAACTCGGCGGAGGGCAATGCATTTTTTTCGGGCGCAAAAATCCTTAGCATGGCTTAAAGGGGGAGTAAAGCCGGTGGTCCCCTGTCGTAGATTTATGGCACGTAAAAGAATCTCAAGCCTGATAAAGAGGCCTCTGAGCAAAATTACCGGTCTTTTACGCCCAATATGGAATGGGACGCTAAGGACACAGCAGTTAAAGAGCGTCCACAAATAAAACTAAAAAAAGCTAACTCTAAATTAACGTGATTAACATTTGCATTCATGTTTCCAACAATAAGATTGCCGACATAAATCTCACTTGCCTATGAGGAGAGCCCATAAGCTTCTTTCCAAAGATTTAATACAACATTGTGTAGTTATTTTCTGTCTACAAATCAGTAGTAGCATATAGAAATTAGTTTTATGTCAATTCTAATATTTCTGGCATTGTTTCCTTCTACACTACTGCAACTCGGATATCTATGTACGTAGCTACTTAACAGTATCAGAATGTCCTTATCCAGCTTCAAAATAAAGAATTGAAGAATAGTCTGCTAAACATATTAAATGGTCACATGTTCGCAGTATATATTTCAAAGCACTCGCCTTGAAAGGTCTGCTTTATCTCGTAAGTTACATGAGCTTTTACGGTTGCGAGAACTAACCTGAGAAGCATTCGTGTGTTGCAGGAACTGAGCTCCAAGCGGTCTTTTGTAAAATATACACAACTGTATTATGAGAAAAAGTGAATAAATCTCGTGTATATAAGGGCGTTCTGTTACTTCTCTATATAAAGTCCAGGCAGGATTAATAGTCGACTTTCTTTTCTTATCGACAGTAATAAACTCTTACATTTTAATGTTATTTTCTGCATCTATTTCAATAATACGTATTGCTACTTCTTAAAACGTGCATATTGGGTGTATATGCTTCTGCTTGTGGTAGATGCAATTAAATCTTCCTAAACCTTCTTCAACATTCACGTTTACTTAAGAAAAGAGAGCCTTTCAGCTACTTCGGTATACATCCGCCAGCAACTACTGCTACCGACCACGCTATTGAGAGGCTACTATATATTGTACTTACCCGCTTTCAGACCTGTAGTTCTGGCCACGCTCACGATATGAAAAACCACAACTCACTCTCACTCTCTCTCTCTCTCTCTCTCTCTCTCTGTGCACTTTAGATATACGAAAATAAGAGTAAAAATTAGTAGTTACAGGAAATTTAAGCACAATTGCAAATGTACCGAGTTTGATATAATTAATATGAACAGTTACAACATGTGAATGTGAAACATGAAAATGCAAAAATATTAACAGACTTATGTTTTTTGATAGGATAGATATTATAGACACATAAGACGAGCCAGCCTTACTCATAACAGCTGCCGGGTGTAGAGGTAGTCCGTAAAGATGTTTATAAGTGAGGTGTAATACAGAAGTTAATATCATGTGCTTGTGATTTCTACAAGGTGGTACAAATATGAACGGGACTGATTTGTTTTTATGTGTAATACTTCACCTAGCACGTTACTGACCTTGGAAGGGGGAAGTTACTTCCCTCCCCTTCCTCTCGGGCAGTTATGATCGTGTTCAGTCTTGTCTAAGCTCAACAAGAGAGATGGGTGAACAAAAGTATCGGTTAGCATGGAACAACGCATTATTATACCATTTCTTACTGCAGAATGGGTTCGATAATCAGAATTTCTTCGGAGGCTCAAAAACAGAGAGAAGCATATCTCTCGAGAACTCGAGTATTCGAATGGTGTAACGCCTTCAGAGAGAGAGAGAGAGAGAGAGAGAGAGAGAGAGAGACAGACAGACAGACAGACAGAATGGAGGACACGCTGCATAATCGTCGACCACAAACATCAATAACCCCATTCAGTTGTGTCCGTGCTAGCGTGCTAGAGTATTATTCCAATATTTTGTTGGGATAAGTAAAGAATAAGTTGCGGTCCAAGAGGAAAACAGGAGGAAATCCGATTTTCTTCCTTAAAGAAAACGTGACTCCTCACACTGCCAGAAATATCATGGAAACCCTCAAGAAGCTAAATGAGACCTCCTTCCCCACCCACCTTGCAGTTGGGATATAGCCCCAAGTTATTATTTTTTAATTTGGGAGACTTAAAAGTGGCTTGGAAGAAGTACGATTTGAGGATAACGAAGCAGTGGACGCATTTGTTCAATAATGGGTGCGCACTCACCAAAACATTTTTTGGAAAAGGGAATAGAACAGTTGCCAAAAAGCTGGGGAAAATGTAAAGAAATCAATGGAGACTACTTTGAAGGATAACGTAAAACGTTTTATTACAGTATTTTTTTAAAAAAAAATCAGTCCCGTTCATATTTGAACCACTTTGTATCTCCTGATTTGAGCAAGATCTTTGCACCATTCTCGAAAGAAATAAACACACACGCCATCTCGACCAAAGCCACCTTAAACATCGAGGTACTTTTCATTATTGGGTTCATTTACCCTCAACTCTTCCTTGATAACAGCATCATGCATGTTCTCAGTGTTGTCACGTTTCACTGGGAAATTATTTTACATAACATCTACCTTCTCTAAACCTTTGAATCTACAGATAAATTCATAAAGAGGGTTGTTCGCGTACAATTTATGTGTCTCTTGGTGAATTAATCAGACCATTAGGCCCCATTCACAATAAAGGCGTAGCGCTAACGTAACGCAGCATAAGGACAGGAGTGATGGAGGAGCATTTACAATGCAGCCGTAGGCGTAATGCAAGAAGTTGGCACGGGTTTCTAGAACCGTAAATTACATGCGGAAATCTTCCTAGGGTACCGAAAGCTTCAAATTGAATAACATAACCAATGATATCCAAAATGAAAATTCATCAAATCTTTATAAATAAATAGGACATATAATATAGTGTTATATCAGTCAGCATCTGGCGTTAGCATTTAAAATGGCAAGACACGACCAAATGGTACAGCACCATGATTGTACAGTAGATGGCGTAAAATCTCAAATAGCGATTGTGTGTTGTTCAGAAGCATTGCAATACATGAAGTAAGAAATTCAGAGTTCTTCCTGTATGCACGCAATGCAAGCATAAAGTTTGAAGTTTTCAGTCTCTTGTGTTACGTAACGCGTTACGTGACTATGTGAATGCTTCCATTAAATAACATGGGTGCAAAGTCTTGAGCTTATACTACGTCTGCGCTTACTTTTCATTGCGAATGGGGCCTTATTCCGATCCAGTAACGCGATTCATCCCTCACGTGAAATATATACCAGATGACCCAAGCAAGCGGTCCTTTGCAGTTTTCATGTTTATCACATACATAAGTGCAAAAGAATTTTGCCGCATCACTGCTGTTCAAAGGAGCAGTACAGGTACAAAGCCAAAGGTCACTGAGGTAGTGCTGCTGTCTGCAGGTGTTTACGTGATGCTTATGGTACAAATATCTTCATATTTCATGTGCAGACTTAGTAAATACTTCAGCCATTTAGGAATTGTATTTAGAAGGCTTCTTATAGCCTATCCATCAGAAAGAAGAGGAATTTTCAATGATGAAAGATTTATCACACTTACTGATTGAGTAGTTTTTGCGATTCGCTATTCTTACTCTATCACTTTCTCTCTCTCAATGCACTTTCTCGCTTTATTACATTAGTATAGGTTATATTGAGCAGCATCACCTCTTAACTTGTGGTGCAATACTCAACCTGTCATCCTGCGTATTTTACTGGACTATACTGAAATATGTTGCAATGCGCATATTAAACCTAAGCCATATTGAGTGGCTAAGCTTCAGCACACATTTTTCGTGAACTATAGGTCATGAATTTCCCCGGGACGAACCTGTTCTCTAATTTGGACTTAAAGTATGTTATATACCAGTTTCATAAAAATCCATTTGAATTCATCGTCATTCTTGAATTAAAATGTAAACACACACACACACACACACATACGCACATAATTCCTATTAAACATTGATGTTATTTTTCTTTCTTCCAGGTTGCTCATGGTACACATTAACATTATCAAAAACAGAAAGCATTCAGTTATAAGTTTATTTATTTATAATTTTAACCACAGGCCCTTTAACTGGGTAGAATAAACAGTAAATGAGCGTAATGAGTGAAATGGTACTCAAATGAACCCGGGGTTCACAGAGTTTGGAGTTACTCCACATTCATCTTCTTAGGATAAGGGAAAAACCCAGGACAAACCTTATCTGGGAACTCGCCCCAATCAAGATTTACATCCGAGACCGAGATCCAGACATATTACCCCCATACCAACCGAGCGCGGTGGCGCCGCGGTAACGTGTGCAACTCGCATTCGGAAGGTCCGGGTTCGATCCTCGGCAACCGCCCACTTTCACAAATGGGTTTTTCGTGGTTTCCCCGGATAGGCAGGCGAATGCTGGGGTCGTTCATTTCATCTTCTAGCACAACTCTCCTGCCCTTCATTTCCTGCACTCATCATATTCTTTGCCGTCTGTTTCAAGGTTGTAGGACCAGGCGACGGTGTTGGACGGGTTGCGGCTGGCGATGGCTGTGCGCTCTGTAGCGGTTACTTTCTGACGTTCCAGGAACAGCTCAATTAGGGCCCGCCTCCGGGTGATTTCGGGCAGCCGCTCCTTCGGGGAATTTTGTGGATGGGCCCGGGCAGCGTCGGATGCATTAAATCTGGAAACGTTAGGGACCCGTCCATACTTGCGCCCGTCGGGTCTCTCCTAGCCTTTAGTCCCCGAGGTCGCGGTTTCAAACCCGCGAAAGGCGATGAATTTTTTTGGGCGTAAAAATCCTTAGCATGGCTTCCTTCGGAAGGGAAGTAAAGCTGGTGGTCTCGTCGTAGATTTCTGACACGTAAAAGAACCTCAAGCCTTTAAAAGAGGCCTCTGAGCAAAATTACCGGTCTTTCACGCCCAATATAGTGGGACGCTAAGGACCATAGTAGTTAAAGAGCGTCCATAATTAAAACTCAATTCAATTTAATTTAATTTATCCCACGGTAGAAGCGCAAGGGGCCAGATGGCCAGAGTGCAGTGCTCTGCCGTGCTTTTGGTGACCCCTCCTTTCGTCAGTATGTTTACCTTTACTCCCACACCATGGAGCTGAGCTCACAATTTTAATACACGTTCAGACTACGGGGGTGCCACACTATATTCAATAAATTGTATAGAGTTAGCCATGCGTTGTCAATGGCAGTCGTGTACACATTTATGGCACCACTACTGGAAAGCTAGTGCATCACATGAAGAAAACGAATCCACGGATTTTTTATGCACGATTTTAAAATAAAACAGCAATGCCGATGAACTATGAAATATACATAAGTGGGGGAGGGATAAAATCTGCTGACAAAAGATAACGAGCTACAGTAAGGCAGAACTCATATGGAAATAATACACAGGCATCACCTGTTTCGGTAAACTCTCTCTGTCAACATTTCAACGTAACTTAATCCTTGTTATCAGCGAAAATCCCACAGAGCGTTCACTGGCTTTTCTAAGCCCGAAGAACATAAAATTGGTAGGCTGGTGGTGAACTGTGCCTTTCACCTGTTATCTCTATTCAATTTGCGCATGACAAAATAAACGACTATCGCATTTCATATGTTCTCCAAAACACAATTTCGAGTTCCTTTTACATGCATGCATTTTCACTACACATGTCTCATCCTCACAGTAGATAACTGTAATTAAAACGAGCTGCAATACGGGTGCTGTAGTAGGAATGCCCAAAAAGTGTGGATTACATTAAGAAGGAAGGAGACAGAAAGTATGTAGTTAATCACCCTCAATTTGTACACTCGCGTATTTGTAGATATTGTGAAAACAAGTCCGCTATTACTTCTGCAACTAAATAACTTAATGCCATTATATGATGATATACTGTTCAAGATAGCGTCACACTATTGTCCTGTTATATCATCTGGCGATAGAATTGCCAACTAGATGCTTTGTGTCACGCAACCAACATTATGTGATTACACGGAATCTTTTATGACATTAGACAAATAGAATGTTTCCAAAGTGATGGTCCAAAATATAGGAATGAGAAAAACAAAATGACGAGAAGTAAAATACTTCCAGTATACATGCTTCCGGAAATTACCGGTTATGGCGTAATGATTTTTCTACTTTCTCTGGCACCTTCATAGAGCAGGTAAGAAAAAATATTGTATTCCACCCAAAAAATCGATCCTGAGGTTTCATGTTTTGAGGCCCCCTGAATAAAAAAAAGCATTTTTAGAAAAAATGCAGGCGCAATGTGTTTGTGAACAGCATAACTCAAAAATGAAATGACGCTCCAAGGATGCGACTCGAAGATTTTCAACAAAATCCCCCACTGCCAACTACAAGGAAGATATTTCGAAATTTTCGATGTTCTTTTTTTTAAAAAAGTTATACAAATGTTTATTAAAGTATCGCATGTTTGAGATATTTATATCATAAAGTGTTTATCTTGAACTTTTTGGGAACAGCCTGTGAAGCCCTCTTAAAGTGTAATTGGTAAACCATAAGGGACAGACAAAAATAAATACTACGCAAAAAATGTAGATCTGTTTGAAACACACAATTTATTGCAAACACGTTTTTTTATTTTCAGGATATCCGTTGTTATACACTTGAATTTTCAATACTCTGTCACGTTTTAAAGGTACTAACGTTTTACAGATGTTTCTCGCGATGTCATGGGAAGAGTATCAAATTTATAGGTCAGCATATAGTGAGCCAGTTTTAAACATCAACATTTCCTCTCTTCCTCTTGTACCTTCAACAAAAATGTGTAATGAATCTTATTTTTGCAATGGTTTACGATTAACGTGAAGTATATACAAAAACTTATGTGTTACATTCAGATGACTTTCTCTTCCTTCTAGAGCTTATTAATGGATATACAAATTATTCTTACGAAAGTTTATTTTCCCTTCTTTATTTTAATCGAGATAAAACTTTCGCAAATAACTACATTACGCATTTCGTTATAGACACAAAGGGAATAGTGATAGTAAAATGTCATAGAACTGGACGCTATACACTGGCCTTAAAATTCCAAACTCTTTTAATGACATCGCGAGAAACAAGTGAATATCGAAAGGACTTGAAAAGAATGAAAAAAGTATTGAATTATTCGAAGCATTAATAACGGATATTTCAAAATGACACACCACAAGAAAGTTAATTGTGTATTTTAAAGAGATCTGCATCATTTTTTGTGGTACGCTTTCGTCTAACGCCTAACGTTTACCAGTTATGGAAGATTATACAATTTTTTTCCGAATAAAGTGGACTTAACAGGATATTGCCAGGAAATTAAAGACGTACATTTTATTTGCAATGTAAATATCTGTAATATATGGTATTTTAATCAAAATTATTACAGCCATTTTTCATAAAATAAAAAATTTGGAAAAATGTTCCAACTAAAGGATATTTGGGGTGGGGATTTTCTTGAAAGCTTCGTGTTGTTTCTTTGGAAGGTACTGGACCTAAATACTAAGTTTGGTATTTATCCTGCTTTTCGTTTTTAAGTTATGCTACACACACACACACACACACACACACTGACACACATACACACAGACCTTTTTCTAAAAAGGCGTTTTTGGATTCAGGGGACCTCACATTATGTATTTACGGTGAAGTCTCGATATAACATTTCGGATGGAATGCAATATCTTCTGTACCTATTATGTTTGTACGTAGTAGAGAAAATAATAAACGGTAGTAGGTGTAGAAAGTAATGTAAATGTAACAGTATTTTTTCTGCTGGTTTGGATCTGCTGAATCCTAATTCTAACAAAAGCGTGACAGTTTTAGTTAATTTATCAATCACTAAACAATCAAAGCATTCAAGGGCAAACAGAAACACCACATAAGCTCCAGTAAACACTGATCCGCATTTAAACTTTATGAGATACATGTTCCCTATGAGATCCACCAATTTACAAGGTTGGTATCTAAAAGTATAAATGTTTGGAATCGATGCAGTGTTTTGAGCACCTGTTCTAGCAGGTACAGTTAAGGTAGAGATGTTTTCACGCCTGCTCTTAGAAAATCGTATATACAGGATGAACCATTTAAGTTGAGACTGTACTATATCTCCAAAGCTAAGCGTTGTAGAAAGAAATACCTGAAATAAAAGTCGCTTGATATTATGGGGAAAAGTAGATGCCATTAGTGTGTTTTGTTTTAGGAAGTTATGATGGTTATTTTAGGACGAATTAAAATTGTTAAATATGAATCTACTATTAGAGTCAATTTAAATTGACCCTAAAATGACTATCACAACGTCCTCCAAATAAAACACGAATAATGACATTTACTTTCCCCCATAATATCAAGCAACTTTTCTTCAAGACATTTCTTTCTATAAAGTTTAGTTTTGGAGATATTGCAAAGTCTCAATTTAAACGTTCCTCCCTGTATACGACGGTTAATTTGCAGACCACTGTTTCTTGAAGCTATTGGGATATACTTAGTTTAATTTACTTTTGAAACACAACGAGAATTGTAATTGAGGTACACATGGTTTTGTCTGAATAACAGTGAAGTTTATGGATAAACAAGGCATAGCACAGTATGTAACATGTTAAATGAAGAATTAATTTGCGGACGAATATATTTTGGAGTTTATGAGATTGTTTCTATTTACACTTGGATGCTGTGATTGATAAATGAAACTATGACTACTTTAGTTGAAATTAGTACTCAGTATTGTCGCAACCTTAGAGGTTGTGACTGGGAAACGTAGCTTAGAGGTGAAGGTAGATGGTAGAACAAATAACTCGCAATGTTTCCTGGTGGTCCATTTTATTATATTAACTAGAACATGATGCTGGGCTTCAGTTCCCAGCTTTGGGAAGACCAGTTATGTCTTTAACAAATATAGTCCTGAAGGAACTTAACATTCAGACTTTAAATGACTGAAGGCTCAACACACCTAACATATAATGATGTCTTTAAATATTACATAAAATATTGTGAGTTCCCCTAATGGGATCTTACCTTGGAGAGTTGTCAGGTATCTTGTTGCAGGTCCAGCAGCATGGACTGCTGACGAGTTCAGAATGAGAACGACCCCCCAGAAAGGGTCTGCAGCTCCTTATAAAGAAAGTCACTGCCTAGGGGGGTCTCGACAATTATGCCATGAGCATTACCAAGTATGGTGTGCCGCCACCCTGAAAGTGCGGGCTCAGGATTTCCTAAGCATCATGTGATCCATCGGGTGATGTGCAGAAATGCACGTATTCCTAAGGAAATAATGGCATGGTGAAATCCCTTTCAAATGCCAAGGGAAGTGGCAGACCATGGTTTCCTGTTATAGGTTAGCTTCAACTACAATCCCAAGTCAAGAAACTTTATGAAATATAAAAATGACCAAATGCGTTAAAATGTAAGAGTTTGCCCAATATAGTAAAGTATCAAATCTGTGACAAATTATCTTGCTGCCTGCAACTGTATACGTGACAGTATTCAGCTGGTCCCAAACAGCAACAAATGGCACTATCTCGTAATGATTATTTCGGACCAATATTTACTGGAACGCTTTAACTTGCCTTCTTTTTATTTTTCAGCCATTTTTGGATCGTAAATGTTGAAATGCCTGTATATTACATCTTTCCTCTGGCAAAGCACTTCGTATTAAAATTGTGTTACGTGACGTATTTAACTAAAGATAGGATATTTTAGTTCCTCCCACGTTGAGTTGGTAACAATGTCATATTTTCCTTTGGAACTCCTTTCGTACGCCGGCACACGATGTATTTAGAATTACTTGTAGCTCATATTCCATCTCCCTTCGGCAAGGTTGAAGGGTCCAGGGGGTGAATATTCTCGAACACACTGGCAAATACCTAAAATGATGGAATGGACCGAGGTATTGTAGACGTTTTTAAAACATTCTAGAATAATTGAGAACAATCTGGATAATTCTAAAATATCTTTATTGCATGCATTGAATTAGTCTTAGACGTTGCACTCTTAAACTTGTTGTATTGTAGCTCAAAGTTGTTTTTATTTGCCGCATGGTGTATACTTGAGCTTATTCGTATTTATCAGTTATTGCATTTTTATATTGTTTATGGGTTTCAAATGCAGGCTTGTTTCAAAATTGCTCGCATTTTATTCAAATCCAAACTATGGTAATAAACCAGCTTTATTTGAAAGAGTTTAAATTCAAGAAACAACACTGAAAAGAGGTTTGGTTTGTGGTCAAATTTACTGTAATTTTCTGAACACAAAGTATGGACTAATGAAATTATTACCATGATCAACGTCGGGTAAATGGGTAGGTAAGGCAATAAAAACTAATAATCAAATCATATTTCTGTAAAAATTATTTACACTGTGAAGCCTACACCAATGGAATTAATAGAGGTCTATGCTATTGTGAAGTAGTTACTTTCCCACGTATTAGAGCCAAACTTGAAGGGGTTTAATTCTTGTTGCGGTTGCACCACGTTTAGGCACCAATTTGAAGCATGTTTTTTAAACCACGCACGTAATCGATGCCAATTTTGCGGGAGATTGTTTCTAGAAGTGTTCGACCCACGTACGGTACAAAGTTTCCGGTGGCCTTCACCCCGCGTTTACTTTTCCGGTGGCCTTTGCCCCACGTTTAAGAATCAACTTTTTATTACTTTCTCTACTACGTATAGTAAGTAGGGGAAGTATTGTATTCCACCCAAAAATTCGATACCAAGATTTCACCGGAAATATATGTTTAGAAACCCCTGAATCAAAAAAAAGCATTTTTGGAAATATGCCGTCTGTGTGCCTGAACAGCATAATTCAGAAACGAACAGTCGGATAAACACCAAACTTTAGATTCAGTGTCTTCCAGAGATGCGACAAGAAGGTTTTCAAGAAAATCCCCCCACCCCAGATTACCCTTTACATGGAACATTTTTCAAAAATGGCTCTAACGAATATGATTAAAATATCATATGTTTAAGATATTTTCATGCCAAATGAAATGTATATCTCGAATTTTCTGGGAATTTCTCCAAAAGTATTCTTCATTGTAAACGACTTTTGCATAACTGGTAAACCATAAGAGATAAACAAAATTTTACTACACAAAAGATGTGGATTGCGTTAAAATACACAATTTATGTCATATACATTTTTTGTTGTAGAGTGAACCATTTTCGAGATATTGCTTGTTATTCCCTTAAATTTTCAAACACTTATACTTTTTCTCAAATTCGTTATTCATTTTTTTGTCCTGGTAATGCAAAGAGAATGGAATACTCTACATAGCAACCAGCTCTTAAAATATTTGACTATCGCTTAAAGCCTAGCAATTCCCCTTGCATCTACAAGAAAATTAGCAATAAGATTCACATCCCGATATCTCGATTAACATGAAGCATATGGAGAATAAGCGTTTGTAAAAATAGTTTCTACAGGAGTAGAGAAAGTCATGTGAGTGTAACATATCAGATTTTTTTAATGTTTATTTAAATATTATATATCTATGCATACCTCGGCTGCGTCATTAATAATTTTGTAAAGCACGTATCTCTTAGCAGGACTAGTACGGCTAAAGATTGAAGAGTTACACAATTTATAATTGTGTTGTACTTTGTTTATTAATCCTTCACACGATTAAATAACACTTCACTGATGTATCCTACTGTAGAGCTGTAAGATTATTGTTAATTGTACTTTTTAACACGTAAACTTTATATTATTCTCACTGCAATGAATTTTATATGTCTCACACTGAACACGTACCAAATCTGACTGCTTGGGTACGCTTCTTTGTAGCGTCTCTCGCCTGAATTTGCAATTTCCTCTATTTCAAGTCTCTGATTGGCTAAACCTACTCCAATAGAATGCTTTTATTTAACTTAAGCTTTTTCTAGTTTTTGATTGTCTATTTATAAACTGTTTTAAGTATTACATTTATTATTGTTCCAAGAATTATTAGTAGCCATATTAAACTTTCTAATTTATTGTTGCCTCAAGGTTATCTCATTGTTAGAACCTTCGGATTTTACTTTGTAATTCTCTATCGTTTATTAGTGGGTATACAAATTATTCTTACTCAAGTTTATTACTTTCTTACTACGTATAGTAAGTAGGGGAAGTATTCCATTCCACTAAAAAATTCGATACCGAGATTTCACCGGAAATACATGTTTTGAGGCATCCTGAATCCAAAAAAAAGCATTTTGGAAACATGTCCATGTGTGTGTGTGTGTGTGTGTGTCTGTCTGTCTGTCTGTGAACAGCATAACTCAGAAACGAACAGTCGGATAGACACCAAACTTGGTATTTAGGTTCAGTATCTTCCAGAGATGGGACACGAAGGTTTTCAAGAAAATCCTTCCGCCCCAGATTACGCTTTACATGGAACATTTTTCGAAAATTTTAATTTTCTCAAAATGGCTAACGGTTTTGATTAAAATATCGTATATTTAAGATAGTTTCATGATAAATAAAATGTATATCTTGAATTTTCTGGGAATGTCTCCAAAAGTGTTCTTCATTGTGAACGACTTTTGCATAACTGGTAACCCATAAGAGATAGACAAAATTTTACTACACAGACATGTAGAACGCGTTAAAATATACAATTTATGTCATATACATTTTTTTTGTTGAGTGAACCATTTTCGAGATATTGTTTATTATTCCCTTAAATTTTCCAATACTTATACTTTTCTCAAATGGGAATTCGTTATTCTATTTTTTGTCCTGGTAAGGCAAAGAGAATGGAATATTCCACATAGCAACCAGCTCGTAAAATATTTGAATATCGCTTGAAGCCGAAATTATGAAGTCAATAATTATCATAATAATCTGAGAGGGATAGTGATAAAATAAATAATATTTAATTTCAGTGTATGAATAAAAAGGAGAAGCATTGTGAAAATTGTTGACTGTAAAAGCTACAGAAAGACAAGACAGGCACAGTTTAGCTAATTAGGGACCAGTCCCAGGTATAAAGGGTAAATACCATTGAAGCAAGCTTCTCTTGGAATTAATGGGTGTAGTTGCACTGGCCGGGATGTGAAGGTCATTAGAGGCTTCATGACGCTAAGTTTGAGGAGAGTTTTGAGGGGTGAGAGGGGAAGTTAGGAGTTTTTCCTCTTTGTAGCGCGGCGGTGAAATTCATTCTGTCCTGAGCGATCGGTGAAAGCGGGACGACATTCTCGTCTAGTTGTGAACATTGGCGGCGAACATGCAAGAGGGTAGAACGTTCAGCTGTAATTAATAATCTTCGGTCTTGTAAAGACACAGTAGCATCGTATGCATTTAAAAGTGATCGGCAAACCTTAAGTTTTATTTTAAATGGTGAAAATAAAAGTGTTCCAAGAAAGCGTTCGTGTTTCTCTGTACATACACTCACGCATACCCAGTGATTAAGATCTCATACTCGAGCAGCCGTGGCAAAGTATAAAAAAAAACAGCTAGGAGGAGAAACGCAGCAATCGTGAGCCAAAGGTAGTGCTTCATTGTTGGAGGACGTAGTGTGGCTGCGTCACGCTTAAAGCCTACCAATTCCCCTTGCATCTACAAGAAAATTAGCAATAAGATTAACATCTCGATATCTCGATTAACATGAAGCATATGGAGAATAAGCGTTTGTAAAAATAGTTTGTACAAGAGTATAGAAAGTCATGTGAGTGTAATACATCATATTTTTGTTGTCCTGGTAATGCAAAGAGAATGGAATACTCCACATAGAAACCAGCTCTTAAAACATTTGACTATCGCTTAAAGCCTACCAATTTCCCTTGCATCGACAAGAAAATTAGCAATAAGATTAACATCTCGATATCTCGATTAACATGAAGCATATAGAGAATAAGCGTTTGTAAAAATAGTTGGTATAAGAATAGAGAAAGTCATGCGAGTGTAACACATCAGAATTTTTTTCTATCTACTACGAGTTCATTATAGATACAATGCGAACAGCCACAGTCAAGTGTTTAAGAACAGGGCGCTATATGCTGGTCATAAAGTTCCATACTGTTTCCATGCAATCGCGAGAAACAACCTAATGGGACTTTAAGAGAATGACAAGAAATGAACAATTCGAACCTTTAGTAACAGATACCTCGGAAATGGCTTATGCCCCGAAAAACTTATTTGAAATAAATTGTGTGTTTTAAAGAGTTCTGCATCTTTTGTGTAGTAGTTTTCGTCTATCGCTTACGTTTACCGGTTACACAGGATTATACGAAATTCTTTCGAATAAAGAGGACTTGATAGGCTATTCTCTGAAAATTCGAGACATACACTTTATGTCGTGTAAATATCTTTCATATATGGTATCTTAATCAAAATCGTTAGGGCCAGTTTTAGAAAGTATAACATTTCGAAAAATGTTACATATAACGGTTAGTTTGAGGTAGGTGATTTTGTTGAAAACCTTCGTGTCGCGTCTTTGTAAGTTATTGAACCTAAATACCAAGTGTGGTATTTATCCGATTTTTCGTTTTTCAGTTATGGTGTTCACAAGCACACAGACACACGCGGACATATTTCAAAAAATGCTTTATTTAGATTTAGGGGCCTCAAAACATGTATTTTCGGTGAAATTTCAGTATCGAAATACAATACTTTCCCTACTTACTATACATGGCAGAGAAAGTAACTAAGAGTTGTAGATATTTTACAAATACACAGTTTATTCCAGATAAAGTTGTTTGTGGCGTGAGCCATTTTCGAGATATTCGTTATCTTTTGTTTGAAATTTTCAATACTTTTGTCATTATTTTAAAATGTTGTTACTATTCATGTCTTTCTCGCGATGTTATGAGAAGGATATGGAATACTAAGGCCAACATGGCCCGTTTTTAAATATCTGAATATTATATCCGCGCGCGAAGTAACTGCGGGTCGCCGGTAAGTGCTTCCCGGCCCGCCACCTGGTGGGGCTCTCGACCAGGCTTCAGAACAATAGCAGAGCAACGAACCTATTATGTGCCGCTTCCCCACAGTTTTTACAGCTTCAGAAGATGCCTTTTAGCCGTTTCCAGTAGATTCTCCTTCTAGAGCATGCCACTTTGTTGCTGGACCTATATAAGGGGCTGCTCTTGCCCGGACAGTTAAGAAGTTACGAATTTAAGTGCAGTCAAGAAGTAAAGCTTGGATAATTAAAAGTGACAGTGCCCAGTGAAGTCCAGTTGCAAGTTGTGACTCTGCAGTTCAGTTGTTAGTTGTGATTCTGCAGTTCAGTTGTGATTCGATTCGGCGGATCAGTTGTGTTCTGTTCTGAGTGTATGTCAAAAGTGCTCTGCTGTAAAGTTTATGCTACGCTGAGTAGCTAAGTGACAAATAAAGTGTATTTAGCAACAACTGATGTTTTCATTTGTTAGAATATCGATTTTGTTTCCTGTATTCTCTTTTACCTACAACTAAATGTGTAATGCAAAAGTTTATCTCGATTAACAGGAAGTATATAGAAAACTAAGTAAGATTAGTGTATAGTAGCTATTAAAAATAAACGTTGGTGGATAGAGAAAGTCATGTGAATGTAACGTATAGGGCGGTTTTGTTTAATCCTGATTAAGGTGTCTGTACTTTGAGGTCAGTCTCTCCGTTTGAGACCTGTTATAAACAATGCACGCTGCTACTAGATCATGAATGTAATCACATTCTTGTTGCTTAATTTTAAAGTTTCTTGGCAACCATATATGGTGCATAAGGTAACGCAAATATAATAATTATACAATAATCCCATGGCGCTACAGTCCGTTTGGGGCTGGGCCTACCACCGACTGCCGGCCTCGCAACCACCGCACGGCAAAGGTGGACGATCGTTCATCCAACCGTTACGGGGAGGTGAAATTAAAAATTTAAATTGAGTTTTATTTCTGGACGCTCCTTAACTGCTGTGTTCCTTAGCGTCCATTCTATATTAGGCATGAAAGACCGGTAATTTTACTCAGAGGCCTCTGTATCAGGCTTGCGGTTCTTTTACGTGCCATAAATCTATGACACGGCACCACCGGTTTTACTTCTCTTCCGAAGGAAGCCGTGCTAGGGATTTTTACGCCCGAAAAAATCCATCACCCTCCGCCGGGTCTGAACCCGCGACTTCGGGAACAGGAGGCTGGCATGGTAACCTCTATACCATGGAGGACAAGGGGAGGTGATCTGACCATATCACGCATGTTGGAATGCTAACTTTTGTGGCCGGGATCGCGGCCTACCGTAGTTCCTTATTTGCCACACGATGCGATGGGCACCGGGGCTCTAGCTGGGACTTAAAATCCTCACCCTTAAGGGTGTGGTCAAACCCGGGCACACTCTGTCACCAGAAACTAGCTCCGCTATTCCACCGCGCCGCGGCGCAGAACTAACTTATTTTTATGAATAGCATAAAGATAAGGGTACCTATGAATTTGTGATAGGTGGAGAACATCGTGTGTGTTCAACGTCGGAGTTTTAATTTCTCTAACACTTAATTGTCCGTATAGAGGAAGCATTATACTTCGTCGAAAAATTCAATATCGATATTTCGTAGGAAGTACATGCTTTAAGGAAAATACCACGTGTTTGCGTGCGAGTGCCTATGTGTGGGTGGGTGTTTGTGTACAGCATAGCACGAAACAAAAGGTTCGATATATATCAAATTTCATTTTTGGGTCACACTGTTTAAGCATGCAAGACGGTTGTTTTAAAGAAGATTCCCCATCCCTAATGCCCTTTAAATTGAGACATTTTCGTTATTTTTTTTCAAGAAATGTTTGTTAATGATTATGGTTAAAATACAATATTTTTAAAAGATATTTGTGTGATTAAAAAAAAGTATATCAGTTTTCTCTGAAGACCTGTGAAATATTTTGATTTTGACTGAAATTTATATAAGTTTTATAACCAGTAAATCCCAATAATAAAAATAACTACACTCAAAATGTAGAGCTCACTGAAATATACACCATTTGTAGAATTACCCGTTTTCGAAATATTCCCATTATATTACATCCTTAGGCTTTACCCGCTCACCTCCGTGGTGTGGGAGTAGGTGTCTGCCTCCCTATCAAGAGGTGGCGAGTTCGAATCTCGTTTAGAGTTTGCTACCTGGATAAGGTTAGTTCAGGAAGATGTTGCCAAGAATGGAAACCGCTGCAAAATGTAGTTGTGACCATACAACATGAACGGCGGTTATAAATAGCACGTGATGTTATGGCGGGAGTTGTGGAGGGCTTACAGCATGTGGCATTTTCAGTTGCAACAGATGACGGAAATGATCCCAGTTTGAAATTGTATCCCACTATTTTTATATATATATATATATATATATATATATATATATATATATATTACTCCAAACTTGCTAAAATTGTCAATTTGGAAGTATCCGTGCCGGCTTTGAAAGGAGATTCAGCTAGGAACAATATTGGTAACTTGATAGCGGCAAAATTGGAAACTAAATCTACCCATTACCCGCTACATAGCCTTCGGTGCAGAAATGTTCTTGTTGTCAGGAAAAAAGAAGGGTGCCGCAGCTGTGCTAAAAAGGCAAGAAAATGTTATTGTAATGTGGAGCCCTTACCATATTTTAAATGCAGTTGCTGATAAAGCCGTTTCAGGATTGCTGACAGTTGACGAAGAGCTTGGCAATATATTTTATCATTTTGAAAGAGAAAATGTAGGTTTTTCAAGAAATCCATATCAAATATGTCAGCAAAGTTCTATTGTATATTTACACATGATGGATGTCTTTGTTGAGAAGTTTGAGGAGTTTAGTAGATCAATGGGATCTTCTTCTTTAAGGAGGGAATTACAAATGGCTCATCTACTGCTCTTGAATCATATAAAATCCTGAAGCTTCAAGAAAACTATTCTGTGTGTACTAGTACTGGTAATTCTCTGTCGGTTCACTCTGCAATAGGACACGAAAGGAAAATTGAATGTTGATTATAAAACTAGCTCAAGCAGTAAAATGATAGCTACTATTTCTGACGTTGGTAAACCTACTTTGAAAAGTAAGAAACAAATTCTTAGTAGACCTGAAATACTCTTTCATGTTTTTATCTAGCCATTTGAACAAGACTTTCTATTCATTTGTGTTGTACACTATACCAGTATTCGACAGAGTTAATATTCGTATACATCTTCAACACCACAAATTCGCATTTTGAGAGAAATGTTGGATATGATGAAAGAACTCATGCTGACATTTAGCGAACCAGGTGTGGTATAAGGTAAACCACTACTTGAAGTTAATTATCATTCTCTGCAAAACCAGAAAGAGAAATAATCTTGTAATGAAACTTCGAGTCTAATAACATCGCTATAAGGAAATGTCAAAACTGGATTCTACTCTGCAGTCAACAGCTTTTTGAAACGTCTGATTATATAATTAAAAAGTTTCCATTGAAGAATAGAGTACTTAAAGTGGCTAGATTAAGCAGCATTGCAAATGCAAGGTTTTGTTCATGAAGTACTTCAGTATTCCCTTGTACTTTCTTCCTTTTCTGTTGCCCGGAGGCAGTAATGATCGGTTTCAGCTGTTGCGGCTTTAGATGCAGTTAATGCCTCTGCAAGTAGATGACATTTCATTTGTCTTCACTGGAGATTGGGGAAGATATTAAATGCTTAAGATTAGCTTGTGTTCGTGGACTAGATGGAAAGTTAAAATATAAAAAAGTAGCATCAATTATACTGGCAATTTTAACTATTCCATGCTAAATATGAAGGTATTCCTCGTCTGGCGAGAAAGAATGGAATCGACTTCAAGTCACTGATGTCTAATGTGACTGAAATCAATTGAAACGCAGCAGTACTACTGTATGCTAGGAACAAAGTTTCAGCAAAGACTTTCTGAAATGAGCGAAGAAAGCTACAGCAGAAATCTTAAAAGATTCTGCATCTCTTGCTGTAGCCTGAAACGTAACTCTCAGGGTCTTGATATAGGATGGTATCTGTAAAGAACACCTCCATATTAATAGTTTAATTAGTTTTGTGAATAGTAGATACTTATTAACGTGATGTTCACAATCCTGAAATACTTCCTAAACGAGAATAAAGCCACAGTGCAAAGCGTATTCATATGTTGCCTAAAATGCGAAGCTGTCACATGATGTGTGATAATATCTGTGTAGTTTTATGAATAATGTTGTCCTTATGAACTTAACGTCCACACTATCAGTAATTGTTTTCTGGTTAAACAATGTCTAGTAAATATGTTTTATTGCTATTTCAGTGTTGCTGTTTTTACTATATTAAATTCTTATATATTTACTGTACTGAACCTTTTATGCATTCTAAACTTCATGTCGCAAAATTATTAGCTTTACTGGGCGGGGGAGGGGGGAGTTCCAATTTCAGAAAGTTCGCAAGTATGTATATGGAATTATTTTTATATAAATGCTGTAATCACTGGTGGCTGCTGCATAATAGCACAAGAGCACATGGCTTTTGTCACCTTGTAGATTTATTGGTTTTTGCCATTAAACCTTACGTATATGCGGTAATTTAAAATCTACGGCATTTAAATCTACCATGCTGCTCCTCTAAACTCGATGAGACATGGCAGCACAGCTGCTAGCACATCTTGGTTTGTGCACGTTTTAAGGAGCTTCTGGGCATGCGCAACTGATTGACGTTATTACCTTATGTGGTGAGGCAGTATTTTTAACACTTAAATGATATCAGTCTAATTATATAATATAAAATATAATAGCAACCCGCCTTAAAGCAATATGTGTATAATATAATATATAAAATGTATTTAACAGTCATTGTATTATGTTTATATTATTATGTACATGTATAAAAATTATGTGAATGTATTACGTAGTTTAACAATGTAGGAGCTGTGAGAATAGAAGTAAGCTGCTTTCCATAGCAAACAGAATTACAAAGTAGAAGTCGAAAGTTGCTAACAATGAGGTAACCTTGAGGAATTAATAAATTAGAAAGATTAGAAATGCTACTAATAGTTCTAGGAACAATAATGTAATATTTAAAACAGTTTAAAATAGCCAATCAAGAACTAGACAAAGCTTAAGTTAAATAAAAGTATTCTAATGGAGTAGGCTTAGCCAATCAGAGACTTGAAATAGAGTAAATGTACAAATTCAGGCGGGAGACGCTACAAGGAAGCGTATCCAAGCAGTCAGATTTAGTACGAGTTCAGTGTGAGACATGAAATTTCATTGCGGTGAGAATAATATAAAGTTTACGTGTTAAAAAGTACAATTAACAATAATCTCACAGCTCTATAGTAGAATACATCAGTGAAATGTTATTTAATCGTGTGAAGGATAAATAAAAAAAAAGGTACAATACAATTATAATTTGTGTAAGCCTTCATTCTGTAGCCGTGCCAACCCTGCTAAGAGATACGTGCTTTACAAATTACTAATAACGCAGACGAGGTATACATATAAAGGGTCTTTCCACAAGAGTGTGCTATATTTAACATGTGATAGCTGCCGTTGTCATTGTGTTACAGCAGTTATTTTTTTCATGTGGTTACAGTTGTTATTGACAAATAGCCTTGGAGCGTTACAGCATTCAGCAACGCGTAGAAATTGTGAAAATTTATTATTAAAATGGATCATCTGTTCGCCAAACCTTCCGTGTATTGCGTGAAACTTACGGTGTGCATAATCGTCCCTGCGAGAGAACGATCCGGCGTTTGATCGATAAATTTAAAGGAAGTGGTTCTGTCAGCCATCAAAGAACGCCTGTACGTAATCGACGTAAGCGCTCTAACGAAAACATAGGCGCCGTTCGTGAGAGTGTACGCGAGAACGGAAACAAATCAATTGCTCGTCGAGCGCAAGAATTGGGGCTTTCGCCGATCATAACTTGGCGAATTCTGCATCTGGACTTGAAGTTTCACGCTTACAAAATGGTGTTAACTCAAGAACTAAAGCCCAAAGACCATAGGTTGCGCCGTGTATTCGCTGACTAGCTATGGAGCAATTGGAAACTGACGCGGATTTTTGTCGAAAAATCATCTTCAGCGAGAGGCCCACTATTGGACGGATGGTTGCCGCTATTGGAGCAATTACAATGCAATGCAGATTCAAAAACGACCATTTTATCCCCAAAAGCTTACTGTGGTGTGGATTTTAGTATGGTGGAGTCATTGGTCCATATTTTTTCCAAGATGAAGATGGAGAAGCTCTGTCAATGGAGAAAGATACTGGGCTCTTATAAGGGACTAATTTTGGCCTCAATTGGATGGTACAGATCTCAGAAACATCTGGTTCCAGCAATATGGTGCCACATGTCATAACTGCTCTCGAAACAATGGATCTTTTGAAGGAGAAGTTCAGAGGTTTCATCATTTCCCGTGGTGGTGATGTTAAGTGGCTCCCAAGGTCATGTGATTTAACGCCGTTGGATTACTTCTTGTGGGGTTATGTTAAATATCGAGTTTATGTCAACAAGCCAGAAACAGTAAATGATCTTATGAATAACATCACGCGTGTTATTCGTGAAGTTGGACCTAATTTACGTTCTTCTGTCATTGAAAATTGGGTCAACCGTATACGTGCAACCAATGAAGCCGCGGCGGTCGCTTAACTAATGTTCTCTTCCACACGTAATGACATTGATTATGTTCCAAAATAAAAAAAAGAAATAAACCTCTATCATTTATAGAAAGTGTTTTATTTAAGTTCAAAGATAGGACACTCTTGTTGAAAGACGCTATACATACATAATATTTAAATAAACATTAAAATAAAAAGCTGATTTTTAAACGTGGGAGCGAAGGCCACCGGAAAAGTGAACGAGGAGCGAAGGCCACCGGAAAGTTTAAACCGTACGTGGGGCGAAGACTCCTAGAAACAATTTCCCGCAATACATGGTGCAACCACAACAACAATTAAACACTTTCAAGTTTGGCTGTCCAACAGTGGGGCTACAAAACAACTACTACAAGTTTAGCTCCCATACGTGGGGCAGAAGCACCTTAAGGGGCCAAATACGTATGGGTCGTGCACACGTAAAGAAATGCACTATCGCGCGATGCTTTTCCCGCACTCTGTTTCCATACTGTCACTATAATTTTACGTCGATACCACTAGGTGGTAGCGCACTACGGCAGAAGTTAAGTTAGCCACTGTAGCAGAAGCAGGTAACACACAAGCGGGAAAATTTCTCCCGGTTTCTCCATATCCGTACATAATCTCAACTCAATTTAATTTCATATTATTTCGTTCTTACCTGAACATGTATACTTAATTATGCACACACACACAAAGTTATATTTTGTCAGACAAGTTATTATTATTATTCTTATTATTATTATTATTATTATTATTATTATTATCATCATCATCATTGTTTTTGCTGTTGATGGGAGCGGCTTAGTTGTACAAATTTGTTCATAATCATAACTTATGCAGCAGATGGTATTTCACATTTTCAAGGCTGACTAAACTTTTAGCGAAAACCCAAAACTAACGAGCCGCTACTGAGTATAATACTTACGGGGTTTTGCAAAGATTCAAGAGGTACACTACCGCGCATTAATTTCAATAAACGGATAATAATCGCAATTAAAGGGAAGGTGAATGAAATAAGCTGATTTATTTTACATAAACATATTTATTATTACAAAATAAAAGCAAGCCAAAACAAAAACCTGATATTTTTTTAAATTAGAAACCAAAGAGCAAAACAAGCAAGAAGTTCGCTTTCAGTTACTGCAACAATTAATAAATGTATGACCGTCTAGATGGCATTAGGTGCGAGCTGATGTAAACTGCATGTGCACACAATCCGAATACAATACAATCATTTGAAGGCTGTTCCAGGTCACAACAGCCAGTAATACGCGCTCAGGGTTTGCCTGAACTCAGTGTAAACAGCGAGTGGCAACCACAGTAGAATGACTCCAAGGAAAGAAATATCGGTAGGAAAACGTGCTATAATTATAACACTATCCATGCAGGTCACAATATGACTGAACTAGATCAAATACAGAAAGTAGGTATCTATTGGTGATGAACACCAGTTTCCAGATATGTAGATATTGGTCTTTTGAAGGATCGTTCAAGGCGTGGCAGCCTATAAAGTCCGCAGTTCTAACAGATAAGTACTTCACACTCATAAGTAAACGAGACAGATTCAAAACATTGTCTGAAATCTGATCCGACTTAATGGAAACAAGCCATATACAAATATCAGTTTCAACCATTAAACGATGACTCTGCAGGGAGGGCTAAATGGACATGTAACATCTAAGAAACCACTGTTACGTCCTATTAACAAAACGAAATGCCTAGTCTGTGCAAAACAACACAGGAATTGGACATCTGAAAAGTGGAAAAAGGTCCTGTTTATAGTTGAAAATCAGTTCCAGCCGTTTAGTTCAAAGCTTCGGACATTTGTTCGTCGCTGTGCAGCGGAGCGTATGATTTCCCTGTGCATCAAGCCAACTGTTAAGCATGGAGGAGATTCCTTTAGGGTTTGGGGATGCTTCGATGTTGGCTCCGTCGCAGATCTTGTAAATATTGAAATAAAAATTGGAACAAAAGCAGTACCGTAGAATCCTTTTAATACCATGCCATACCGGGTGAAACTCGTTTAATAAACAGTGGTTTTGTCTTGCAGCAGAACAACGATCTCAATCACTAATCTGTATTACAGGAGGTATGTCGACTGTAAGGTGCTGCGAAATTCTTCAGAAAAAGTAATAATAATAATAATAATAATAATAATAATAATAATAATAATAATAATAATTTGGTCACCTTAAAGTCCAGACTGCAACCAATGCCTAGAATATGTACTGCTGATATCAAAGCTCAGGAAGGGCATTTTGATGAGACAAAAGTGTAGAGTATTATCCTATGTTGTAAGTTTTTTTTTTGCTTTAAATGTGCTTATTAGGTAACAATAAACTATTTTATGTGATATAGGACTAGTTTCATTCACCTTCCCCTTTAATTGTGATTATAATGTATTTATTGAAATTAATGAGCAGTAGTGCAGCTTGTGCATGCGGCACAGATGTCCCCCCCCCAATTATTTAAGAAATTTAAGTTCAATATTTTCCAAGGATGCGGCAAGAAGCTTTTCAACAAAATCCCGGCACTCTAAACTACCCTTTATAGGGAATTATTTTCATTATTTGTTACTCTTATTGAGAATTTCTCTTAATAATTTTACTTAAAATAGATAATTGCATAATTTATAGAATGCATATCTTGAATTTTCTGCCAATAGTATATGAATTCCTCTTCATTCTGAATGAATGTACGAACTTCGCCCAGATAGTATTCTTTTTCTCAACCAACAACAATGCTACGAGTTTAGGTATGCATTACTTGAAGTTTGCGGAGTGTGCGCTCATATTTTCCATTTCCTCCGATAGATAGCGTAGCTGCAGCAATGTTTCAAAATGGCGTCTGTAAGTGATAAACGTTACAAGCAGCCTGTCGTTCATTGAATTTCTCACTGCAGAGAAGGAAATTGTTGGGTACGTTCACAAACGTTTGCGTGCAGTTTATGGAACATCTGCAGTCGAGAGAAGTACGTTAGTCGTTAGACACAGAGGATGAGACCATTAGAGGGCGGTTCGGCAGAGCTCCAAGATTTGCAACGTTCAGAGAGACCATCCACGGCTGTCACACCTGACAAGCTGCAGCTTGCTGATGTGCTCATTCGCGAGGACCAACGCATAACGATTCGGCAGTTGGGGCTGAGGCTTTAAGTCAGTAACGGAAGTGTGGATGCAATCATCGGTGCCTTGATTACTCGAGTTCCGCGCTGTCTTACGGTGGAACACAAATCTCTCAGAAAAAATACTTCTTCTGAGGTGTTAACGTTTTGAAGCTGAGGGGTAGGTCTTCTTGTCCTGGACTGTGACAGGTGCTCAAACCTGGGTTCACCATTTTAAGCCCGAAACAAAGCAATCCATGGAATGTCATCATCCTCACTCTTCACAGAAGAAAAAATTCAAAGCAACTGCTTCCGCCGATAAGGTCATGACCAGTGTGTTTTGGGAGTGTGATGGTGTCATACTCGTTGATGTGCCATGGGGCAGTACCATTAATTCGGAAGTATATGTGAATATATTAACCAAACTCAAGAAGGGTTTCCATCCACTTCCGCGCCATAACACCCCAGGTGATTGATTCAACATGATAACGCTCGGCCTCACACAAGTTTGGGGACTTCGGAACACATCACTAAACAGAGTTGGACAATGTTACCCTCTCCACCCTACAGCCCTGAACCAGTTCCTTCAGACTTCCACTTGTTTGGGCCATTAAAGGATGCTACTCATGGAAAACATTTTGAGGATGAGGCGTTTCGCACAATGAAATGCTTCATGACCAGAACAAGGCATACACGGCTTTGTGTCTCCCTGGAGGAAGGCTATAGAGCATGAAGAAGAGTAAGCGGAAAAATAGGAAGTGTAGAAGAAACAACATTCTTTCTTGGGTGTAAGTTTCAGTGTGTTCAATAAATAATTGTTGAAAAAAATTGGTGTATTACTTTCTGGGCGACCCCCGTGCGATAGTTTTGTGTAACTGGTAAACCATAACGGATAGCGAAAACTTACTACAGGAAATATGCAGATCTCGTAATACATGCAATTAATGCCAAAAATGTTTGCTGGAATTAACCATTTCTGAGATATTTATTCTTATTGGTTGGAATTTTCCAATAATTTATTATACAGTTTTTGAGGTGCTAAGTCACCATTCTATTCTTTGTTCCGATGCCATGCAGGAACATGGAATTTCAAAGCCAGCGCGTAACGTTCAGCATCCTGTATACCCTCCCTTGAACCTGCAACGAAATGTGTAATGAAATAATACCTGCAAATATTTATCTCGATTGCAAAACATATACTAATAAATAAAAGAGGGTTAAGAAATTCATGTGAATGTTACATGAAGAAGTTAATTTTTAGGAGGAGGAGTATTATATTTCGACTGTTGGGGAGCCGAACTTGGTGTATTTACAACCGCACGTATGGTAAAAAGTTCCCGGTAGCCTTCGCACCAAATGTACTTTCCGGTAGCCTTTGCCCCAAGTTTAAAAAATATTAACTTTGTAATTTTTACTGTTTCTTTAAATATTATACATTCAAGTTTGCCTCGGCTGCATCAGTATTATTGTTAGAGACATGGATTTCTTGCAAGGCGTGGTGCGGCTGAAGAATGTAGGCTTACACAGATTATAATTTTTACTTCACTATATTTATCAATTCTTGACACGATTTAAGTAACACTTCGCTGATATAGAGAGCTGTGAGATTCTTTTATTAATTACTTGCACTTTTTAACACGTAAACTATTAAATTTCTCGAGGACACATCTCGCGTCCGGTTAGGAACACTGTCTACAACCAACGCTCCAGTTATGAGCGCTGTCTACAAGCAACTGACTCGATTTCTGCCGCTTAAATTTGTAAATTTCTGTATTTGAAGTCTCTGATTGGCTATTCCTAATCCAATAGAATACTTTTATTTAACTCAAGCTTTTTTCTAGTTGTTGATTGGCTATTTCATAAACTGTCTCAAAATTTACATTATTGTTGCTTCAATAATGAGTAGTAGTATTGTTAAACTTCAAAATTAATTATTGCTCAAGGTTACCTCATTGTTAGCAACTTTTAACCTATTATTCTCACAGCTCGTACATTATTAAATTACGTAATACATTCATATAACATTATTACACATGTATACAATAATATAAACATATACAATGACTGTAATAGACACGTTTTATATATGTATTATTACATACGCATTGCTTTAAGGTGGGCTGTTATATTTTATGTTATATAATTTGACTGAAATCGTTTAAGTGTTCAAAATACTGCCTCATACATCAGATTCTTAATTATATAGCGTAGAAAGGCGTCTTACTTATGACTCAGTTGGATTGATCAGTACCCACCTCCACAGCGCTTAAAGAATTAACTAAAGAAAAATAATTACCAATAAATGTTATTGATACAAATTTTGTGCTAAAATTGAATATTAAAAGCCGAAATGATAGATTATTTTACTATAAATGACAATAACCACTGGTAAGCAAGTCGTTTAGTTGATTAAATTTTTAGATAACAGAGATTAAGTTTTCGAAACGTAGCAAAACAAAAACTGTTGTGTGTGTTATGATATGTTGCTCTTAGTGCTTTTGGTGGTATCTTGCCAATTTTGCCAAAGAAGAAACAGAAAGAAAGACAAATAGCAATAATATAAAATACAGCCTTGGTGATTAAGAAACACACAATAATTAATGCTTTATCTTTCAGATTGTCTCCCTGTTGTAGGTATATTATATTTCACAACTTGAGAATATATTTTCACTGGATTGAACGACTTATATTTTCGATCCTGCATTCAAGTGTTTGGCATGCTCTCACGTGATTAACTTCCGTTGTCTATAAAACCCAGAGGAGTCATGGCACTTCAGTTGATTTCCCTTTGCCATGTGAAAGTGTCCAGATCTCCCAGCAAGAATTCACTGCAATATGTGTGCATACCGTAGCTCTGCGATTTTCTGGGATGCTCCAAAACTCGGAGAAGGTTCCTTTCCGTTACACACTACAACACGTCTAAATATTAATAAATTCGTCAACTTCAGTTCAGTTACACTTTTCAAATTAATATTTTGTGTTTATGTTTAGCTTACTCTAAGTAGCTTATCACTAAACTATTCTTATATTTATAGTCTTAGTTATAATATTTTAGTAAAGTTCAGGTATCAAAAATCTCAGTATAGGCAAAGTGTTTTGCATTTTATGAAAATACGTGCATTATGCATACAGTGACGTCCTCCGCTTTTTCTGTAGTCACTATTCGGGTTTTCCTTTATATAGCACTTCAGTTCGTATGCGCACAATTCATCCTCTCCACTCTTCCGGTTGCTCGCTAACGTGACGAACTCAGGACTACTCTCCTTCGTAGACCAATTGCCCGCATGCAGCAATAAATCACTAAGGAAACAGCAGAACAAAACAATCCAACAAGGCATGGTTTAAAAGGGGAGAGAAGGAGAGGAGAAACAATAAATAACAAGGGAAGTATCGAGGTTAGGGGAGTACCGATTATGCCAAACTGTTTGTTTTTCGAGGGATTGGTGACTGCTACCAGAAGGGCGGGAGATCCCTGCGGTGGATTCTGGCCATGGCCAAGGTCATGACTATAGCCTAGATAATGGAATGGTTTGGGTGGGAAAGTTTAGAAAGGAGGGGAGAAGAAAAAGATAGAAAGTCTTTAATCATCGACATAGTTACGTTGATTAACGGTTGTTGTGCCTGCTAGGTGCTGATGGCGAGATGTATAGCACATGATACTCCATGGACTTTCTAATGAGGGTGTATTCCTGGTCAAAGAAGTTGTGTCTACCAGAAGTTCTTGGAGTCTAGTGGAGATGTCTGCGTGGGATTGTACCCGTTGATCTCGAAGCTCAGATCTGATGCTTCAAGATACTCAGCCTTCTGGGTCGGTTCTTGCTGCTATTTGCCTTCTGTGTTGTAGGCGTTCGGTGTGATGGCTGCTTCCTCGAAGTATTTCTCTATCCTTGCGCTGTATGACCAGGAGAATTTCCGGTTCGTCACTGGTGGCCAGCAAAGTTTGAGAAAGTGATAGCGGATGACGCGGTCCAAGGCGCTTGCTGGCTGCAAGCCGAAGCGCCTCAAGGAATTGTTAAGTCATGATACTTCAATGCTGATGTTGGCTGAAGTTAAGAGCAGCTCCTGGATGGAGGCATCTCAGGCTACTAATGTATCGATCGCCGGCGGTGTGGCGTGAGTACTGGGCGAGGAAGCACCCTCCGGTGAAGTTGCTTTTATAGTAAAGGTGTTTTTAGCTGCTTGTGTGCTGAGCGGATGACGACACGATGGCAGGCTGAGGGCAGCCCGAAGGTATGTTAATCGTATACCCGCCCTAAATAGGACTAATCCATGTAGTGATGGGATGTGGGATTTGCAGGATGTCGGGTGAGGTTTATGTAGGTGAGGCGGGCGAAGCTGTTATAGCTACGTCGACTGTGGTGGCGCGAGGTGCCTGCTCCGTGGATAGATGATCAGCCTTGCTTTTATACGCCAGAGACGTTTGTAGAAGTTTTCGCGAGACTTGAAGGAAGAGAGCAATTCTAAGGATTTCTAGACGCGACCCTATAGAATTTCCGAAAAGTTCAGTAAACTAGAGCATATTCCCCTATCTCTCTCCGCCGGGTTTGTTTCCGAGGTTGCAGGTTCAAACACGGCGGAGGCGCTGGATTTTTTCGGGTGTAAAATGCATGGCCTTAGCATGGCTTCCTTCGTAAGGGAAGTAAAGCAGGTGGTCCTGTGTCGTAGATTTAAGGCACGTAAAATAACCTCAAGCCTTATAAGCTCTGAGAAAAATTACTTGTCTATTACGTCCAGTATAGAAAGGGACACTAAGGAGCACAACAGTTAAAGAGCGTCCATAAATAAAACTCAATTTAAGTTTATTTTTCTCCCTCTCTCCATCGAACCATATGCCTGCTGGGATCCAGATCATACTCTGACAAGTTGCCTTCCGTGGACTAGGGGTACTATGTTGCCGAGGTGTACTCTAGCTCCCGAGGTCGCGGGATCAAACCCGGCGGAGGGCGATGGATTTTTTCCCGGCATAATAGTCCTTGCTAAAAGTAAGGCCGGTGGTCCCGTGACGTAGATTTATGGCATCTGAAAGAACCTCCGGCCCGATAAAGAGGCCGCTGAGCAAAATTTCCCGTCTTTCACGCCCAATATAGAATGGGAGCTAAGACCATAGTAGTTAAAGAGTGCCATTAAAAAACCCCGCTCTGACAAGGCTGGGCAAGCTGGTGGAGGTGACCGCTGCAATTTGCTGCAATACAAATTAACAGATAAAGTTTGAACAGGAGTGTTGCGTTCAAATTATTTCTTGCATCGAACACATTTTTTATGTAGGCAGCCCCACAGGAAGTGGCCGATGTGGATCCGATAATCTGAAGGCTATGGGTATCGCTGAATTTGGAAATTGCCATCGCATAAAAATAAATAAATTTAAAAAACGAAGAGAAATGGAGGCTATTGTAACTGACTTGTTGCACTACACTATGGAACAGTGTATATGAACAAGAGAGCCCAAGAGTGTTCGCCTAGGTGACGATTATTTAAGGGATGCGATATTCAAACGATGACCATTATCACCAAGCTTCTGTTTTTTGATTAGGTGTTACACAACGATGTAACCCTCAGAGCTGAAGAATGTAAAAACTCTTAAATGCGAGGAAATTATGCTTCTGTTGATATAAAATCAACATGGAAATTTATCACGTGATCGAATGTATAAATCTGAAAACTAAAATTAGGTGTAAAATATGAAAACCAGGAGCTTTAAACAAAATATTTTTCAAATTTTCCATTATTTTAGCCTTCCTTACACCATTGTCATTCGGTGCGTCACCCATTGCCATATCTGGTCCACATTATTGCATATGCAACAAACGGTGCTGTAGAGTGTGTGGTCTCGTACAAAACCCACAATCACAATGTGTGCACATCTGATTTCGCCACTGTTTCTCACCTGTAGATATGATGTCGTTTACTCCGGCATATGTTACCGCTATCGTCAGTAGGTACACTCGGTCAAACTAAAAGGGTCAGTCTCTAAGCAGTTACATTTTTTCAAAGTTCCTTCGAGTTAGCGCACGGTTCACAACCGTCAACTTCTGTGCGCTGCTTTGGCTAACTCTGTAATACAAGCCACGAGGCGTTGATTTGGGCTACCTCCACACCGTGCTTGGCGTAGTGCAGTGGTTAAGCTACTTAATTTCTACGCCAGTTCCTCGAGTTCGATTCTATGTAGTTGTTTGTTATCTATTATTTTTTATAACATGCTTTACTGCAGTACAGTTAAATAATATTACTTGTGTTACTTCGTATTCCTTGCAAATATAATTGCAATAATGGTAAAATTTGTGGTTATAAAATTAAATTGAGTATGAAATCTCTCCCGACCGATAAACTAATGTAACGATTACCATCTACCGGTAAGACGGAATACTAAATAAACGCTGCATACATAAAAATGAAAACTGTTATATTTTTACTCGTGTATTTAAATTGCAAAGGGGGAAGCAAGTTGAATAGCTCCACGGAGATTTGAACTCGCAACCTCGGAAACAGTAACCTAACTGTCTACCACTTAGCTAAGAATGCTGCAATAAGGCAGTATTGCAACGAGCATTAGCCATATTCCACTTGAGAACCATAAATCAATAGTGTGTTTTAGTTACAAATATCAGTGTTGTTGAAACACTGAAACATCTGTCTGTTTAAAATTGCTGTATGAATTATTTTCTCGGAAGACTTTTGTGATTATAGTTGTGTTCCCCATTACAACAGGGAACACAAGGCGTGGCTGTCCCGAGCGCTCACTTAGATACCCAATTCGAACTCCGTCTCTCAGATGCCGTCAGCTTTAATTTGACCGAAAGTACATGCTGGGCCCGGAATAAGGACCATATAGCCTTCCATACATGTTCCGGGTATTTAATCTACACGGAAGAGATAGCAGTGTGCTGGTTCGAGAAAGGTCTATAAATGCTGGCTAGCACATGCTTGGTTTACAGAAAAGCTTTCTGGTTCTAAAAGTGTAATGCTGCACGAATGTGTCGAAATTTAGTCAGCACTGGCAAGTTAGTAGCATCGATAACTGGATCTAGAGCAGTGTCGCTACTATAGAATATAGAATCTATTAAAGGCCGTTGAAATCAGCAAAGTTGTACATTTGAATTCAACAGCTGTCAAGCCCAATCTTCCTTTTGTCATTGGTAGTCACAACTAACTTCGTGCCACACGATAGATTAATCCATACCATAGGAAATAACCAGTCGGTTTTTTCAAATTGCTGAGCGAGGCGTTTGGTTATCGGAAGCACTCGAGCAACACACTAGAATTTCCCGAGAGCATAGAGATTTACGTAGGTACAATACCCTCTGGACTAAATTTAATATCCGTGTACGTTGTTCGTTTAATTTATGGCGTAGTTCAAGTTTGTCAGTCCACGTATGTAGAATAGTTTTCTGGAAGTTATGTTAAAACACAATTCCTAAAATCTGCACATGGAAAATGGTTGAGATCAGCAATAAAATTAGCTCAAGATTTCAGTCAATGGTGTGTTTATTTTGGATTTACATATCTTGTTTATTTTATAATAGCTTATCAGAGTGTTTTCCGTGGATCGTAGTCACTTCATATGCTTGATGTAAATTCTTTAACATGAGCTAAGTGAGCAGTTATTATAATAAGTATTTAAATGTAACGCTGTTCATTGTATTGTTACACTACGTTACAATTCGCACATGCAAGACAAATGTTGGATGGCAGAGTAAAAGGACAGAACGGATAGTATGTGTCGTCTTGCCACTTGGCAGGAACAAAAATCTCGACTTGCTATGAGAATCCAAGTTAGTCAAGTAACAGAAAACCAACGGTATCTTTGTGTTACGTTATGCGTAAATAATAAACACTCTTGGACGTAATTGATTTATTTCAGAACGGTTATTTGGAACTAGCATTTTTTGGTACTGGAGCTGTCAGAATTATTATTGAAAAATAACAATATTTTACACCTTTAAACATGTTTGCAACTATTCTATTTAATACAGCATACTCACTTGGATCAGAGCCTTACTTTCTTAACTGGTTTGGTTGGTGGGTGCAGAGCTGAAGGACTATTATTTTGAAAGTGTGTGGCTAGAAGTAACGGTTATTTTTGAAACGGTTCCAACATAACGGTAATATTACTTTTTTCTGCCTCTAAGTAATGTGAATAGAATGTAGTAAACCATATAGAAACTGTACATAACCTCATTGTGAACTCGACGCTTTTGAGCATCACTTCCTCAGGGAACGCTTCAAATTATGTCCGCTGGCTTCACTGAAAATACAGAAGAATAAGGATTGTTAAAAGTTGTTTACTCTAATTCTATAGTTGATTGCGATAAAAGAACCTACAGGTCACGTAATATTGGGAAGCTTGCAACGTTTTTCTGATGGTGATGATGTTATGTGGTAGACACTACTTCAGGCATTTTGCCGCGGAGAAACAGCAAAACCTAAGTGTTACACCATGGTACAGCAATGTATTTTGATAGTAATATTGTTTTATTGTTTAGACATACTCGGCCAAGCAGATCCTGGAATTCTTGTCCACTTATGATCTCCACGATTCGCAGTACGACGTTGCCAAAGTGCCAAGCACACTGTGGCAGATTTGGTGCTCCGTGCCAGTCCTCACTGCCTTTGGAAACGCTCAGACTGAATGCAACGACAACAGCTCCAGATTTGGGAAACTGCTTCAGCTACAATATGACGATGGTAAGATTGTGGGCGCATTTATCCAGACATATCTCCTGGAGAAAACGCGAGTTGCGTTCCAGGGAAGCAAGGAAAGGAACTTCCACATATTCCACCAGGTAAACATTTTTTCTTGACGTAAAATAGTTATACTTCCATTAGTGCTCGTTCTACTGAATTTGACATGACAGGAATAAATTAATACTTACACTCTGTATATTCTATCCTTTGCGTCCAATCATATTTTATTACAAAATACCACCACGGACACAAGGGTAAGTGAGTAGTTTAATATGTTAACTATAAGAACCCAATTCTCTCTAGGATTATTACCTTAAGTTTGGAAATTCTTCTGTCTCTCTCTCCTACTCTCTCTCCCTCTCACCCATTCTCGTTTTCCCCGTCTCCATCTTTCTTTCCTTCTCCTTGTCTGTCCCACTTCTCTCTATTCCATCTAAACACCAGATGAAGGGGAAATCTTTTTTCAAAGCACGGCAAGGAATGGAACTGTCGCACAAAGTAATTATAGAGCCTAACTAAATAAACCTGCACGGAATTTGTTAGCCTCGAATCCATCATAGGAATTATATTCACTTCTCGCGCAATGGTGAAAGTGGCTCCAAAGATTTTGATCAGATTGCACATGTCATAGATATTGGAATGGCGAATAAAACTTATATTTTAGATTTTCTGTAAACTGTCGATTTTAACGGATAAACAAAACTTATTACTTTGTCATTAAATGCTTCTGGAACATTCTTTGCTGAACAAGTTGAAATTTACTTCTGTGAAACGGGAAGGAGTATATAAACTCTGATCTACGGGCATGGAGAGTTAACAGAGGTCCATAATGAAAGTTTGTAGCCCATATGTCTTAGTAGATCTATTGATGGGAAAATGGAAAAAAGCATTTCCATGACAAGGAGAGAGACCGTACGGCAATTAAGACAAACATTGCTTAGTAATTGTATATAACATTGAAAAGATTATATGATAAATATAGAAAATGCTTAAGACAATGAATCTGTGGAATTTGGAGAACCTAGGTGTGCTATCTATATGGAATTTATACCAGTTGTTACCCCCAAAAAGGTGCTTGTTTTATATTTAAAACCTCTGGCTTACATGGTTATTGAAATATTAATTTCCCATTATGTATGTTGCTCTGTCAAATGCTCCACGTCATACGTTTATTTTCTACAGTTAAGAATATACCAGGGCGGCGCCGTGGCCGAGTGGTTAGACCGCTCGCCTCCCACCGAGGCGGCCCGGGTTCAATCCCAGGGACCTGCATGTGGGATTTGTGGTGGACGAAGCGGCGTCCGGGTTCTCCGGTTTCCCCCGCCATTCATTCCACCAACTGCTCCATAATCACCTTTCCTTTCATCCATTTCACCAACATTTCGTTTCATCTACTTCCTTCATCCCATACCAGGCATCGGGCTGATCACCCATCCTGGATGCTCTGGTCCCAGAGCTCATTGGTAAAGAAAGTGCCTGCTATATGAGGTATTCCGGGTTCGATTCCCGGCTCCAGAAAGTTGTCTTTAAACAAAAAAAATTCATGGTTTGCCCAGGGTCTAGTGTTTGAATGTGAGAGTATGGGGGTGTTATCGGTTATTTAATAGGTAATTCGCCCATTAACAAGAATTCAGGATTGCCACTTGACGCAAACCTGAGCACACGTGTTAAGTCATTTAGTTCTATTACAGTTAACCTAAATCAATACAACTATATGGCACTAATTGGTGCCGCACATTCTATTTTATTATATTTATGCACCCTTAAATGTGCATTAGAATTAAATTATTTTCTATTGATGCATTATTCGTAATAAGCATATGTAAAAACATGTCCGCCTTGGTGGACGAATTTATATAAGGACCTCTCAGGCCCACGTTCTACCTGGAGTGATGTATAATTTCTTAACATCATCTTAGTACATAAAAAAGAAAAAAGAGTACGCTGAAGACAGATGCCGCGTCTGAAAATGTTCAGAACACAACCTTCAAGCCGTCTCCACGCACATCGTAACCTTTCTGTGTGTTCGTTATTGGTGGACGTTATCATGTTAGATGTTTTGTTCACTTCTTATTTATCTTAGGAGAAAGTCTCTGGCTGTACTAGTTGTACACATATTCCAAAAAAGAAATTTATTATAGGTACATATATTTAGATTTTTGCTATAAACTGGACTAATGTTTTAACAGGGTGCCTACTTATACTGGAAATGTTTTACATACTGGTTATACTGAAAGTACACTGGTATTTGTGATTATATACTGGAAAAATTGGATGAAATATCCATGTAACATTGATTTATTTCAGATTACATTTTCAAGTGATTGGCTCTTAGAAGATCTTGTTAATCAAATAAATATTTTTAATGTTACTGTTTTGATGATATCTCGTTGCAGGGGAGGGGCTGAGGGGAGGCTAAGATAAAAATACAAAATCTGCTGATATTTCATTGCCATTCTGTGAATATCAGTGAATATTTGGTCTATTATTATGGATAGCACGGGGGTTTTTGAAATTACAGTTCTAAGAAATAAGGAGAGAATTCAGTATAAAATCTTCTAGATCAGAGGTGGCGAAAAAGTGCTTCGCGAGTTATTTTGACTCGCAGGCGCCGTTCCCTCTCTGCCTTCGTCCCTTTGTTTTACACGTGCTGTGAGTGATGCAGTGCGTGTTGCATATTTGGTGACTCGCGGAAGGAAGTCGTTTTCGTCACCCTTGTTCTAGGTCATTGAACAGTAATTTTATGAAGAGTACAGAGAATAAATTTATTAAATCGTCATTCAGGACTTAAAAAGCCAACAGAGCAACATTTGGTATGCAGCTAGAAATAAGCACAGCTTCATATTGGGGCAGTGGAAACAAAACCAGTAAAGATGTTAAGCAAGACACAACACGGATTTGGATACTGCTGTATTTTTACTGCAATATGACTAAATATGTCAATGTAAATCCTGGAAGTATATCGTAATTTTATACCTTCAAGGCAGTAGACTCTATTTTTGCTCATATTTATGAAGGAAACAGTGAACCATTGTATTTTATGGAAAACTTTCAATATGGCAAAATGCTGAAAAACATTGTGATACAGCAAGGTTTGGAATTTAACGTGGTTTATAATATCTTAATACGCATGCGACTAACTATTTAAAGCGCCATGTGATCGGGAGTTGAAATTTGCCAAATCATAAGGCTATACGTTTTCCTTAAAGCTTAACGCTCATATTATTTTATCATGAAGCATTTGAATTGTGTGACATTTTATGAATTGTTTACCAAATTTCACAGATACATTGTCTTAAAATAGTGTTGGTGTTTCAGATGAATAAAATAATGTCTTTAGAAAAGTTGAAAACGACTTATTCACTTTTCGAATTGCTCGTTTGCTTCAACATTTCCTACAGCTATTGTCCGGTCTGAGCCAGAGCGACTTAGCATCCTTACATCTGAGCCATAAGACGTACTACCGCATTATACCAGGTGTGATTAACTTGGAGGACAGAGACAGATTCCTGGAAACAAAGGTTGCAATGATGGACATAGGGATAACAGAGAAAATGAAGCAAAGCGTGTTCATGCTACTTGCAGCAATTATACATCTGGGAAATATAGCATTTGTAAGGAGAGATGGCCATTTTGATATCGACAGAAACAGTAGTAAGTTACTCATTTGTGTCTAATTTTAGTTCAGTGCACTTCATAATGTTGACATTGTAGAAGTGCTGTTGTACGTAACTCATAATTAGTGAAATTTCATATTCTAAGCCATGCTTGCAATCATTATATGAACAAGTATTTTTACTTCTGCAATGTGTAGATATCATGCACGTGTTAAAAATTTCCTACTTGATAATATTTTGGTACAGTCTTTATGAGGTAAAGTCATAATATTTCTTCATTTTTGCAAGATTTGCGATTTTTCACTTTTAAAATAATTTCGGTTAGGAATGAACCGGGCTTTCCAGATATTCTATTCCAGCAATTTTCTGTGAAACACTTTTAGAAAACCCAAGCAATTCTTTGCAGGAAACGCGTCTGAAGAAACCCGCACCATCCTTTCCAACAAGTCAGGTACAGTTGAGAAAATGTAAATATTCTATGTGACATCACGTGCGAAACTAAACGTCCTTCTTGGAGAGTTTTTATTTTCGCGAACCGATGCTGTTAGTGGCATGCTGTAATTGGTATCAGGCAAGGACAAAACAACCAATAACTTATTTTTATTTATTTTTTCCTGAGTATAATGGTTTAACAATGATATAAATCTATAAACTCCACGTAACTTGCTGTATTTCATTTTATATTTTATTATATATGGACAAAAATCTACAAAGCCTGTATTTTAAAGTAATAAAGTGAACTTTCAAACTATAAGATGGTTTGACTTTAAAATATCCACTTGATAATATTTTGGGAGTTTTTATTTATCTTTTCATGTTTTGGAAATATTTTCTTCATATTTTACATGCAATATGCAAAGCTTAAGGTAGCAAATACTAGGTTTCTGTTGTGTGACGCGATTAACAACGTACTCCTACGCTCTTTGGAGTACACAGACATGTTAGTTCATCTTTTAGAAGAAGTTTGTTTTCACAAATTGGTACTACTGTTAAGTATGGCGGCTTCTGTATGCTCAATCCAGTGGGTTCATTATTTGCCACATATTAGCGTTTGTATTTTACATATTTGTTTTGAATAGCTTTTTCTATAAATGACATTTCCTAATATAAACGACCGTTTTCTCAAAAAGGTATTGAAGATAGCTTAATTATATTTTAGGATGATAATAACAAATTCCAACTACTGTTATGAATATACTTTTGTTTTAACAACTAGTTTGGTTAACAAAACAATTGCCCATAAATTTTAATCAAAGTATGATATAACTAATAAAAAAACCTATTAAATAAAAGTAGAGCAGTGTGCTGATCCAAGCTGCATCTACAGCCTGTAAACATTTCACTCTGATATCTTAAATAGTTTTAGAGATAATGGCTTCTTAATTTAGCATATTTAACATTGGAGGCATAGGAATTTTAATCTCCCCTTAAGTTCCGCCCTCCTGATGTACCTATTGACGGTTAGCCCTGTCTCGAGGTAGAATACAGATTATAAGTTAGTGTTTAAAGGCAGTCAACCCACAGTTATCACATATGTTTACTAATTGACTAACTCCAAACACTTTTATAGGTCGCTGTATTAGAATAACACAATAGATTTGTATGATGTTTACTTATAGATGAATGTAGCTTAGGATTTAGAAGTAAAACATACAAGAATGGGTAAAATGCAAAAGATAATTGATATTATTCTATAATGTACCTAGTTAACATTAACTTTCACCTTTGCTGCACAGTTACCGCAGCACAAAACGTCGGTCGTTTGTTAGGACTTGGCGAGACATCTTTAAAGGAGTTGCTGACATCCAGACAGATAGCAGCTCAGAGCAATGCAAAACGCAGAGCAAGTGTTTACCATAAACCTGCAGGAAATGTGGAAGAATGCAATGCTAAACGTGACTGTCTGATGCGTCTACTTTATGAAAGACTCTTTCTTTGGATCGTGTCCATGATAAACAATAAAGTCCAAGCAGATGGCCGTTACCAGGAGCTAGGTAAGTGTCGATACACTAGAAGGGTAACAAATATTAAGTGAGCAATCCACGGTAAAATACAAAACTTTTAATTGGAACATTAAGCTAAGAAGTGCTTAGATTACGGGGTTTGTTGTATCCTTCTTTGTCACCTAGTTTCATCTTACTGCTAGTTATAGCCGGAAGCACATACGAAGGCAGGTTGGGGAAGCCATGCGCAGAGAAAGAGGGAGACAGAGATAGTGCATTGTCTTTGTCTTTCATTCTCGCTCTATGCGCCGGCAGGTCACGTGACTCAGAGGAATGCTATTGTGCAATCCGCCTTCGTGTGTATTTCCGACTTTAGTAATGGGCACAGTGTAAGTACATTGTCGCTTCTTTTGACTCTACAACTTGCATTCAATTTGGAGCGATTAAACAAATAGTTTTAATTTCTCTACCGCTTATCAATAGTAGGTAGAGGAAATACTGGTTAGACTTAAAAATTCAATATAGAGACTTTACCAGAAATCCATGTCTGGACGTTCCCTAAAGATGTGTGTATATATGTGTATGTGAGCCTTCATCGAATAAATACCAAACTTGGTATTTAAGTCCAGCGTTTTCCAGATATGTGACACGAAGTTTTTATGAAATTCTCCCATCCCAAACTTCTTTGCATAGAAAAGTGTTCGCTGTTTTGTATTCTCTTAGAAACGGCTCCAACGATTTTGATTAAGAATCATGTTTAACATAAAGGGTCGCGTAACAAAGTAGATGCCTTGAATTATTTTGTGAAGTTCAATCGAATTGAATTTTATATCATTTTGTTTAACTAAAGAACCATAAGAAACTGACAAAAACTTAACGAGAAAAGGATACAGAGCTCATTAAAATACAAAATGTGTGTCGATCCTTTTTCGTAGCGCTAGCCGCCCACCTATCTGCAGTACGTAGAGGAAGCATTGCTTCTCACTCTAAACTTCAATATAGAGAATTCAATAGAAAAACACTAAATGCAAAGAAAGCAGTTTTATAAAGAGGTACGGGCGCGCGTGTGTCCAAGTCGGATGAGTACCAAACTTGGTATTCATGTTCAGTACCTTCAAGGATGCAACCTGACGATTTTCAAGGCAAACCCTACCCCAAAACAACCTTTTGCATACAAACATTTTCGTTAGTTTTTAGTTGCCTCAAAACGCCCTCTAACGAAGTCTCATTAAATTATATGTGTGATACACTGATATGAGAAATAAAATGTATATCTTGAATTTTATGTGAGCGGTCTCTGAGGTCCCCTTTGTTTGATTGAATTTTACACAATTATTAAACCACAAAAGGTACCGAGCGGGATTGCTTAGGCGTCAAAGTCTGTGGTCCGCATTCGAGAGGTGCCAGGATCTATTCCCGGCGACCTCCCACTCTGGCCCATGTGTTTGTCGTGGTTTCCACGGATCGCCAGGCGAATACGGGTGGTTTGTCTTCTACAACGACTCTCCTGCCCCTCATTTCCTGTATCCGTCATCTTCCTGTCATCTGTTTCAGGGTTGTACGACAAGGCGACGGTGTTCGGCGGGTTGCGGTAGAGTGGTGGCTTGTGCTTTGTGAAGGCTTCTTCCCTGGCGAGCTGCGGTACCCGCTCAGTTAGGTCTCTCCCCCGGTGGGCCCCGCCCCGAGGACCCTGGAAGCTGGTGGCTTCTGGTCGGGAAATTGAGACCGAGTTTTATTTATGGACGCTCTTTAACTACGGTGGTTCTTATCGTCCCATTCTATTGGGCTGAAAGACCGGAAATTTTGCTCCGGGTTTTGTTCTTTACTGCCTGTTTATCAGGCTTGAGGTTCTTTTTACGTGCCATACATTTACGACACGGGACCACTGGCTTTCTTCCCTTCCGGAGGAAGCCATGCTAACGATTTTTACTCCCAATAAAGAAATCCATCGCCCTTCACTGGGTTTGAACCCGCGACCCCGGGGAATAAGGCTAGAATGGTACCCCTAGATCACAGAAGACGACTTGTGGGCAGGGGCCGGGCGGCGTAGGATGCGTTCTATTCGGAAACGTTAAGGAACCCGGCCATGCTTGCTCCTGTCGACCGGATCCGGTCGCCCTCTCTCCCCTCATCCCTGTCTCCCGGGGGTCACGTTGGAAGCACAAGGGACCAGCTGGCCTGCGTGCGGTGCTCTGCCTCAGTTTCGGGCCCTTTCCGTGACACGTACCTTTAGCTTTAAGCCACAAAAGATAGGACAAAAACGTGCAGCTAAAAAAGTGTAGAGCTCATTAAATTTCATAAATAGCTTCCAATAATTTTTTTTGTAGCGTTAACCCTTTTTGAAATACTACACATTTCAATGTTGACCTTTCCCAAGCGTCATTTAAAGGGTCTGCTGGAAAGCTTAAATTTTGTAATTTTTTTTCTTGTACTACGTGTTCTTAATAACATGTTCTTATGTTTCTTATGCTTTCTTATGTTATCACAAGATCTTGTTACGGTGAATAAATAATGCTGTTTTCCCATGCTTTACTCTTGTAACTAAGCACTTGTTTAATTTGAAGTAGTTTCTAGGCAAAAATATATCGTGAGTAGCGTAAGGTGGATAGAATAATAATTTTTTCTTATGAATAGTATAATACATAAGATAGATGTAAATTTGTCATTTGCAGGGAAAGTAATGTCAATATATAACATTATTTCTTTTCTTTCACAAGAGCTCGTTAGTATAACCATGGAATAATTGGTATTTTCATGAGTACGGTCTGAATTTATTCCTCAGTGTTTCCGATAAACATTTAAAGGCTTTTTTCTTTGTTGTATGTAACCGTGTACTCACTGCTTTATTTTAAACAATTTATACGCAAAATTGTATCGTAAATAACGTTTAATGGATAGAAGAATAGCTTTTTAATGAATGCTGTAAGGTGTGCATGCAAATTAGCAATTGGTATAGAAAGTGGTGTGACTGTACCCTATCAGATTGTTTATGTTACACAGTTATCTAAAATAACTACCAACAGCCACAAAATAACTCCAATCCACCATCGTTATGCCATAATTTTATATCTTATACTAGCTGGTCATCCAAAGTTACACGGTTAGCTTTTTAAACTATAAACGAATACATTAATTTAATCTACCTCCCCGTTCTTTATTAATTATTGTACAAAGATCTAGATGGTTTGTATAATTACACCCATATAACTAATTTACAGTCCCATTTAATAAAGGATGGAACATCCCCTGATATTCCCGCAAAAGTATGTGAAACAACGACGTTAAATTTGACTTCCTTAACCTCCGCCCGGCAGTCTTTCGTTGCATAGACTATATGTAGTCTTTGGAGATGGAACAATCATGGGTCGCAATGTTCGAGTAACTTTTTAGGCAATTACTGTAGGTGAAATTCTAAACCTTTGTACTTTCTTTTTGGTTCTGTAGTAACTTAATGGTATGAAAGTTACATAGTTTTCATATAATACAGAAACCCTTAATATACACAACGAAATAGAGGTGAAGCTAGTGAATATGAATATTTTACACTCCTAGGACACCAAGTTAACCTCTTTCTAAAATACGTACATTATGGGACCGCCAAGAAAAATAAACTTCTCAGTTGTTTTTATACAATAACTGTTGACTTTCGCAAGTATGTTATATAATTCCAACGTGGTCGTATTCCAGTAAATAAGCTTTTTAAACCCTTATTGTTCTTTTAGTAATTTATGAATTTATATTAGGTGTTTTATAGCCCCAACTTGTCATAAATAGGGGTTTTTAATGGTCAAAGAAGTATCAAAATCGCTTGAGTGGTTTTTGAGTTTACCCCCCCCCCCCACACATACACATACAACTTTTCTCTCTTTATAATATTAGTATAGATTAACGACATTGTTTTGCAGTTTACAGACCCTATATGATCCAATTTGTTCACCAAACCTGAAGGTATACTGCCTTTATTCTTTCTAATAATTTCTGTTCCCAAATTCACCCAGGCTACGAACTGCGTGCACGCAAAATAGCGATATTTTATGTATGTGGGATGTCTTTGGTAAGTCAATCTTCTTTCGTTAGTTTAGAGCTTCATCTAAATAATGCTCTGGCCTATTTCCACCTGATTCACCAGCCATTTCTTAGCATTTCTTTCCCCATCAACACGCATGACTTTCTTTAAATTTCAAGGTACTTGAACTGTATAAACGCCAATATTTTGGGCTACAAGTGAATCACTGCAACTTGCTATTGTTTCTTGAATGACGTTCTTTTATGCGTAAACAGAAGGGCGCATTTTGTTAAAAGCTTTCTTTAGAATATTCTTTCAAAATCGGTACGTTCTATTGATTGTCCTTAAGCGCCTTTAAGTTCACAACACAACAATTCAAAATAAGAGACAATGAGTGATTCTGAAGGCATAAAACCCGTTGTGTCGATGTAGTCATACTTTGAATCTTTGCTGTTAAGTTTCACTATTCGGAAAATACGAAAGGATGCCCTTTCTATGTGGTCCCCTGTTGAAAAGTAAAAATACTAAGGCATTTTAAATGTCCAAATGTTATACGACGAACTTTCTTCTCTTTGATTTACTAAAGTTTATAAAACTCAATTTATCAGTAGAAATAAACATAAATTGCACCGTTGTTGTATGCTGTGTTACGATTTTGATTCGAAAGCAAAATACGCTATCACAGAGTCACAGTGCGAAATTTGGTTCAAGTCTACTATAGAGCGAGCGACTAGAGTACACTGGAATAGAATGGAATGGAACGTGTATCGGAGGGGACTCGGTACCGATCCCAGGAATGCGGATATTGTACCTAGGCCTCACGAAGGGGTGCTACCGTAGGGAAGGATGAGGTGAGAGGAGACGCCGTGCGACTGGAACCAGGAGTGACGGCACAACAATGACAAGGTCCCTACAGTTTCCAGATATAGATGCCCCGATAGTCGAACAAGCAGCCCGAGGAACCCGCCCCACATAGGTTCCAATGCCCCCGATGAGGGCGGTCCTTATACCCTGGCAACTAGCTGAGGACGGAGAAAGTTCACAGAGAGCATCGTTTTTCCCTGCCACGCTGCACCGAAACACCATCACCGACACTTGCAACACTGAAATAGACCAAAACTGGGTGAAGGATGAATGAAATGATCAATGGAACGAAATGAAGCGATAGGAAATTCGGGAGATGGAAGAAACCACTCCAGCATTCGCCTGACGACCCGGGAAGCCCCCTGAAACAGCATGGGTCAGAGTGGGCGGTCGCCGCGGATCAAAACCGGGACTTTCCAAATGTGGGCTACAGGCTTTACCGCCTGAGCCATCCCGCTCGATCTAGAGTACACTAGTAGACTAATGTTGGTAGCATTCACTGACTCAAGTAACTGTATGGCGTCAACAATGGGTATTATTCTGCTACCCTAAAGGTTAATATACAGCTTGATTTTTTCTTAACGGAAGCGTCTCAGGTATTGTTAAAGTCGCTGATGTTTCACATTGCACCGATAACGGTCACTTCAACCATCGAAACTAAAGGAATCCTTTCACTACACTTATAATACCATGTGGCACTAACAGTGACCACAGTGTTCTCTTTGGAGTGAAAAATATTTTCTAATAAATTGAAGTTAGTTTTATTGCAGACTGCTCCGCTAAGTTTAGAATGAGGGATATAATGCAATAAGGGATATTAAAACATGATGGATCTGATTAGATTATTGACTTTATTTACAGGTATTCTGGATATTTATGGCTTTGAAGTATTTGAAAACAATAGCCTTGAACAGTTGTGCATAAACTATGCTAACGAACGTCTGCAGCAGTTTTTTGTGAGGGATTTTGTCAAACAACAGCAAGAAGTCTTGCTGGAAGAAGGTGTTAACATTAAACTATCGCCTGATCTTGAAAACGAAGAGCGACTCAGAGCACTGGATTCATCGGTTTCCATCCTTGGCATCCTGGATGAGGTAAGATAATTTCATATGCAGAAACTATACTTTGTTTTTTCCCAAAACATTTCTGTCTTATTTAAATAAGCTTAAAGGAAATGTGGTACTATAGTTTTGAATGCAATCACCGCTGTTTAACTACGCTTCTATTCTTCTGTTTCAAACTTGTTTTCGTGATTTTAATGGGTGAGTAATACTGTCACAAGGATGGTGATGTCGCCTCTATTTTGACTCGGCCACCAGATGTCACGGTCTTTGGCGGCTCCATCAGATGTAACGTAATGGTTTCTTTGCCCAAATCAGCGTCTTTTGTCGGGGTGATTGGGACGGGAACGTAGCACAAGGATGTCATCAAGACGGTTATATATTGCGTGTAGCTGGAAGCGTTGTGAAAGGGTGACACTATTAGACGTATAATTCTGCTTTTAAGAGGTCTTTAATCTTTCTAATAACTAAAATACGCTAGACTACAAGAGGGAGAGAGTTAGACAGCTTGGGTTAAGAAGTCCTGAGTTTCTAGGGCCCGTTGAAATTGTAAGTTGCTACAAAATAAATTAAAGAGCTGACGGGCACAGATTCCTCCTAGGCAAGTAATTGACCGACCTCGAGCCCTCCGTCTCCGACTTGCTGCTGGCAGGCTGTGGTTCAGCCCGAGTGAGTTTTACTTGACCGACCTCGAGCCCTCAAAAAGCTCTGTTTAAATACCCTATGAGTCTTCTGACTAATGCCTTAGCTAGCTCTGAGTATGCGCGTGTCAGCATGAATTGCATAATCCACCCACGTGTCGAACATGAGGTGATCCTTCCTCTATTAATCATACCACCAAATCCCTACTTACATAAACACCCGAAAAATGATTCGCAATCATTTTAAAGCCAGTTTCATGGATGTACTTAAATTTTGTCCTAAATATCTCGAACTGTATATAATTATATTTATCACATTCTTTTAAAACTATAACCATCACAATACATAGTAAACATAAAAATATTGTCACTCATGAATAATGATTTGTTTTTCAATTTTTACAGGAGTGTTCTCTGAGAAGGAATACGAGCGACATCAATTTATATCAGAGAATTGCTACAGCATTTAAGAAGAGCTATGTAGTCACTTGTCCTACACCAAATACAAGTAATGCAGAGCATCCAAATTTTATGTTCCATCATTATGCTGGAGAGGTTTCTTATAGTGTGCATCATATGTTGGAAAAAAATACGGATCACATACCTCCAGAGCTTATTGACACTCTCAGCCACAGTCTTAACCCTTTCGTGCGGCAGCTCTTTCATAACTCTTTCCCAGTCAACAGAAAACATACCGTTCTTGGGAAATTCAGAGTAAGTAATGCATGTTTAGCTTTAAATATTTAATAATGGTAATGTATAATCCGTTTATAAAATACTTTTAGGATATAGGAAAACTTATTGGTTACAAATCTGAAGAGACATATAGATGTGTCTCGAATTAGTTGGCAGATTAAGTAATTAAAATCTGATGTGTTATGTTCATTTGACTTTTCGCAACTCAGACTATCGTTTGTTTTTGTATATCTTCTGCGAACTATTCGTACAAAACCTTAATTTCTACCTTCTTCATGTTCATCGTCGGGATAAGTGTACACAAATGGTTTCCTTAAACATTTCGTTGTAAGTACAAAGGACATACAGCAATAATAGAATCTTTGGGTCGTTATATAGTGGCTTTGAAATTCCAGTATTTACATGGCTGCGAAAAACAAACGAATGGGACTTAAAATTTAAAAAAAAAAATATAAAGTGCTGGTTGATCAGCATAGAGCAGAACAGGTTTCACGGCTCTTATCCGGCCGGCTATGCTGCTTACTATGCGCGCTGAGCGGGTGACAGCACATCCGCAGTAATTATACTACGGTTTGTTGCGTAAGTTATTTCTAACAAAGAAACAAAAAGTAAGCACTTAAAAATAAAATTACTCACACATATACCAAGCCAGGCTATTTGGAAGTACTTACCTTCGTTGTTCAAGAATTTCTGGCACCTGCTTAGGAAATTGGCCTTACACGCTGCAGTTCCCTATGAGAAATTGCAGCAATTTCTTGACGAATGTTATTTCCCAGTTCCTGTTAAGAAAGGATTCGTTTGGTAAACTTTCTCTTTTAATCCCCCCAGTGATAAAAAAAACGCAGTGGGTTAATCGGGTGAACGTGGGGGCCAATGTTAGTGATAACTATCTTCAAACACTTAATGGATTTCGTGTATGGAAAAGTTGGTGTATTACCGTTGCAGAGTCCTGCTGGAAATCGCTTAACTTCTTTCCCTCTCAGTTAATTTACCAACAAATAGCCGGAAAATGTTTTGCACATACCTCTCGCTATGAATTGTTTCCGTAAAAAAACCTGGGCCTATTATTCTCTCGCCGCTAATAGCGCACCATGCTCCTATTTTTTGGTCATACAGGGATTCCTGGTGAAGATAGTTAGGCTTTTAGCATACCAATAAAGACTGTTTTGTGTATGAATATACCTACTTAAATGGAAACACGATTCCTCCGAAAATAAAATTAGATTAAGGTCCATTTGACCGTCATGTACTTGTTTCAAAACCCATTCACAAAATCGCATCCTTAATGCAGGGTCACCCGGTTTAAGTTCTTGCACTACAGTAATTTTATAGGGATTTAACTTTAATAGTAGTAGTGGTGGTATTTATTAAGTATTTAGTAGCTTTGTAGGCATTTGAACAGAGCCATGGGGAATTTTCATCTGCTGGGAAAGACGCCAAAGTGATTTTCTAGGAGATCTTTGCAGAGCGTGTCCATTGTTATCTAGAGTTTCTTCTGTGGGTACTATACGTGATTTCTTATGTTTCTTATCAATAAGACATCCCCTTTCATGTAACTTATTTACTAATCTATGAATCGTAGTTCGACCTGGAACTTGATCAGAAAATCTTTCTTGAAATAATCTCCTTGCGGCACTCGTAGATTCTCTACGGACGTATGAATCATAAATTAATACTTTTTGGGGAACAGAATGCTGGTACCCGAATAGAACCATTTCAATTAATATGCACAGTATTGCGTCAACTAACAAACACGTAACACGTTTGTAAAAGTTCAGCTCACACTAAAGCCTCGCGCTTCACCGCCGGCCGGCTAAGAGCCTAAAACCTGATGCTGATCTCCCAGTACTAGCTGGCATACCCGACGTTCCCTCTTTAAACTCGAATGACGAAATAATTTCATTTACCTTTCCCCATTATTTATGAAATTATTGTACAATGATCTCGAGGATTTGTATGGCAAATCTTCCCCTTAACCCCTTATAATTATAATTTCGTAAACTCCGGCTTATAACGAATGAAAAATCCCCTCTTACGCAAAATGATGTGAAACATTGGTGGAAAGTCCGACTCTCTTAAGCTCCCCCCAACAGTTTTCCGAGTTCAGGAATTTCTGCATAGGCTATAAGTACCCTTGGCGGTGGAAGAATCATTGGTCGGAATGGTTGAGTAATTTTTTTAGGTAATTACAGTAGCTGAAATTTTAAACCTTTGTTCTCATTGCTCCCATAGTTATTTGATAACTTAAAAGCTACATAGTTTTCACGTGATGCAAAAACCCTTAACATACACAGGGTGGTGCAAAAGTCAGTTACCCCTTACGTAGCACTATATAAAACACACAATAAGGAGACAAGACAGGTAGAGGTTTATATTTAATTTAAATTTAATTTGTTGGCAACACAAACACATTCATTTTTGATCAATTTGTCCTCCGCCTTGCTCAATACATTTCAGGCAATGCCGTAAACTGATTTACAAATACGGGACAGTAAAAAGTTATCATCATTGATGGTATGAAATGCATTTTGAATGGACATCTCAATTCATCTGAATTTCTTGGCGATATGGAAAACACCATATTCTTCAGAATCCCCCATAGACCAAAATCACGAGAGCGTGATAGCCAATCAAAAGTCCCACGGCGTGCAATCCACTCTCTGAATGTGTTATTAAAAAAATTGTGAACGCTCAATCCAAACTAACAGCATTTTCTTCATTACGGACATTACATGGCCGGCCGAAACTCAAACTATCTGCAATGTTCCCTGTTCTTTCAAATTTAATGTCGAGTTTCCGCAAATGTTGTCTAGTTATTAACTGCATCAGAAAACCTTGTACAAAAGTCATCTGAATTCTGGCAGTTACTTAGAAGTACTTACAGCTTGTTTGAAGCATGCAAATGCGTTGTTCGTTAATGCATTTATGTGTAATTGCAAAGAATGTTACACATTAACAATGACCAAAAAAAAGCTGACTGACAAGCAATGAATGCGTATACCGTGTTGCCAACGATGTCCTGTAATTTATTTTATACTCCCACCGGCCTCAAGATTACCGACAAATAAATTAAGGAGAAACTGAACTTATGCGCCACCTTGTACAATGAAATAGAGGTGAAGCTCGTGAATATGAAGATTCCGTACTCCCAGGCCACCAAGCTAATCTCTTTGGAAAATACAGTTTGCAATCAGTGAGAAAAATAATATTCTCGATTGTTAATATACAATATCGGTTCACTGATTTCTAATATTACCAGCTTTTCCTCTTTATACAATTATTGCTAACAACTTGATTACAACATAAGTACAAAGGAAATAAAACAGAACTTCTTTACATTAGGTTTATTAGGTTTTGACATCCAGATGTTTCAATTAGAATACAGGTTTATGTAGGTTTTGACAGTGCTTGATTACACGCACCTGCAGTATTTGATAATTGCAATTAAAGATATAAATATAACATACGACTCGTGCCGTTAAAAACAAGTTAGATTATGACTTCTTAAGCTCTGTCTTCTGTTTGCATCATGGCCATCTATGTAAATTGCTTGGAATAAAGTGTAACCAGTTTCTGTTTTTGCACGCATTGAGTAGGTTACGCAACTACTTTGTACTCCATGACATTCTCAATGAAGGCTTTATAAGTACTTCTTAGTCTTTTAGTAATTTATGTATTGAAAACAGAAGGCTTTTATAGTCCATGTTTGCCAGAAACAATAGGGCTTTTCAATGGTGAAAGAATTATCAAAATCGGTTGAGTGGGTTTGAGGTTAACACTCGAGCGCGCACGTGCACACTAAATACATAGAAATCCTCTCTTTATAATATTAGCATAGACTTGGAAACTCAAACCAATACCAACGAATATCTCAGAAATTGTTAATGTTATAAAACATTTATATAGCATAAACTACGATTCTTAACGATGTACATTTTCCTTGTATTCAGTTTTTGTGTATGTCTTAGGTTTACCAGTAATACAGAATTATACAGTGCTTTTCCTTCATAGTGGGACCACCGCACGGCTGCTCGCGCGTCAGCCGCCGCAGCTCGGACTCCCCCCCAAAACAGTAACAATATGCCCGTAACTACCTCACGTTCTCTTAGTTACAATTACAATCATAATAAGCACATACCTTATCATAAAATATGTTGGAAATATTGTCTATATATTTCTGTCATCTTAAAGAAATTTTCATCCACACTGGAGAGTTCAGTACACGAAACTGAGTGAATTTCTCCCCTGATGTTTTCTTTTAGTTCTTCCAATGTATGCGGTTTGTTGTACACATCTTATTTTTCAGGTTCTCCTTTAGATAAAAATCACAATCAGTTAAATCATGGGATCGTGAGGGTCATAATTCTTTATTAATTATACTATCTTCATTAATTTCCTGTATTAAATTTAATGACTCATTAGCTGTAGGCGCGGTAGCAAAGTTTTGGAGAAATCCAGACTGACATTCAACTTCGGTCAGCTGTTTCAAATGCCGTGTCATTTCTGTACCTCATTGGATATGTTGTTTGTTCAAAAAATACAGGCGCTATTATTCTGTATGGCTTTACTGCACACCAATTTTCGCTCTATGCAATGAAATTTCATGCATAAAGAAGAATGTTAAACGTGAGTCAATGTTATTACTCTATCATTTCGCGAAATCCAATTACAGAATTTACCCGACTATGGTGGTCTTATGAAAAATGAAGTGTATGCAACAAACCCCCATACATTGGAAGAACTAAACACAAAAACAAAAAACAAAACAAAAAAAAAATCAGGCGAGAATTTCGGCGTCGCTTCTGTATCAGTTTTTGAGGCATAGGACTTGCCACCCGCTAAATGACTACACCGAAGTACATCAGTCCCACCGCTGCCACGAAACGGATGTCGAGGTTATTAAGACAAGGGCTTGTTAACGGGAGGTCCGCGGTTCAAATTCCGTCAGGATCGTCCTCCCTGGCTAAGTGTTTTTTTTTTGGCAGGTTTTCTTAAGTCCTCATAACTGGCAAATGCCGGTGAAGAGATACTCTGAACTTAGGCCTGGAACGCTTCTTTCCCTAATTTTCTTTCCCAATTATCATTTCATGTATCATCAGTGTCTACCACTGATGATAGCGCCTATGTAGTAAGAACGGGCGTTAAACACCCCATTCACCTCTGCTACAGTCTATTGCCATCAATATCACCCACCGACACCGCTGCAGCTCAGCCTTGCGGCAGTTGATGCAGTATCTCCACTCGGAAACTCTGAATTAGAGCTGTCAAGGACATGCGTTTTACTCGTTCGTTTCATATGGTACACCGCAAGACCCCCACCCCGGCCCCCCGAAAAAGGAGCAGATTCTCGAAGCGTATATTTGTCTAAGTCAAAATCATTTTCCTCGGCTGGTTCACAATGGTGTCTTGGGACGCGTGCCTTTATTTTCGTTCTACTGCCATCTTTCATATTGAGTCTAAGTTTCGGAATACGCACAGATACTGTACATACTAATGAGGCCTACTGGGGTTCATATCCCGAGCATAATTTTATTTTTTCCCCAGAAAAAACCATGTTTATTACGCATATAATTTCCAATTGCTAAGGCTCATATGATTTCAAGGCATTTATGCTTACACATAAAAACTGAAACTAAACGTTTCTTTAGTTTTGAAACTAAATAAGAAGTAGATGTTATAGTCCTAAATGAAAAAGCAAATAAAAAGAGCTATTTACTTAGTATAGGGTGTGTAAACCCCCTGCTTCCATCACTGCTGTCATTCATTGGAGCATAGATGATCAAATGCCTAGTTAAATTTTCACGGGAGGATACTTCCTCCGAAGCATCCTGTATTTCATCCTATTAAACCTATTTTGTCTTGCAGGCCAAATTAACTCCAAAACTTGCTTCATATCTGCCCACACATATTCAATAGGATTCAAATCTAGTGAGAAATGAGGTCAGTCAATCATCGTGATATCTTGCCTTCACGAGAACCAGTTTGAAACCTACTGACGTGTGTAGACAGGGTGGTTATCCTGTTGGAATTCAATCATTCCATCAGGATACCTAGTCCTTACAGAAGGAACCATATGTTTTCAAGGATGTCTTTATACTGATGGCTATTTAATGTGCCACCAAACTGCCACAACACACCTAGACCATCTCGTGACATCCAACTCAACATGACACAGATACACGATCTTGGCAATCCATTTGTGCCACGTATTTTGCGTCGTAAGGTTTTCCTCTGGTGCGGTAGACAATTGCTTTCCCCCATTTGTAGATAAAATGTCATCTCGTCTGTGAATATAACTATTCCGGTTATGTTGACAATTTCTTCCGCAAATGCGAGGCGACATAATGTATGATCGTCTGTAAGTTGCCAATCGAGCAAAGAATTCTGCTGTAGTCAAATGATGCAAGGCTGTGCAATTCAACCGAGGGAAATTAGAATTGTATCTAATTGTAGACAAATGCTGAAAGGGATTGCTGTCTGTCTCTTCTAAAAGTGCAGTGTCCTGCTGAGGAGTGGAAAAACGTTTTAGACCCGAACCAGGTCGATGACGAACAGTCCCTTCCCTGTATTGCCGCACCCATCTCGTAGCCGTAGATATAGGCACTTCAAGTGTTCCTTAAGCCTACGACACTGAGTATCCAAAATTGAAATTGAGTTTTATTTATGGACGCTCTTTAACTGCTGTGGTTCTTATCGTCCCAAAGACCGGTAATTCTACTCAGAGGCCTTTTTATCAGGCTTGAGGTTCTTTTACGTGCCGTAAATCTAAGACACCGGCTTTACTTCCCTCCCAAGGAAGTCTTGCTAAGGATTTTTACGCCCGAAAAAATCCATCGCCCTCCTCCGGGTTTGAACCAGCGACCTTAAGAACCGGAGGCTAGCATGGTAACCACTACACCACGGAAGACGACACAGGATATCCAGCAACATTCACTAACGCAAGGGGAGATCACTTGTAGCTTCGTCTTTATATGTGCGCTCAGCATAACAAAAGTCAGTATGATTGCTAACATATGCAGAACTCCAAGGCTATGAGGTGCGCGCGCATGATCACGCCAGCGCTTTTTATAAGTGAAGAATGAGACAGAGAGTTTGGACATACAATATTAAGTCAATTAAATATTTGGTTTAGTTCATATCTTTAGAATTCCCACTAATATACCACTTATTTTAAGAACGAAAAGATAATTTGTTTGAGTTTTATGCATGAATGTCTTAAAATTTATGGATGCCTTATACATGGAAAACATACGATATATATATATATATATTTAACAAATATAATGTTACAATATATAAAATATAATATATATTCGACAAATTAAAATTTGAATAATAAAAAAAAACATACGTCAAGGATTCGAACCCAGGTTCCAATTGCACACACATGTGTTTCACCGCTTGGCTGTCGTGCATCCAACCAAAAGCGTTTTCTCACTTATTGCATAGCTTTAATATCAACCCAATGTGATATTAAATCGAGTATTGTGAACGTAGGTCAGCGAATGATTTCGACGTTTTCCGAATCTAACTCCCTCTCTGGCTGTTGCTAATTTATTTTGTTTTAGACTGTACATAATGAGACTCCATTGTTTCTTCCAGCCCAACTCTTTCGAAAAGCAGAAACGAATATACCGAACTATTGTAGAGCTTCTTTCACATGCCCGCTCGAGGGAAATGGGTAGGAAATATGTATTTACCCGTTCGAGTATTCGCTCGTTCGAGAGTTCACATCATAGCGTTGTTGTTAGGCGTCGCTTCAGTGCATCGAGACAAAGGAATGACAATAGCCTATGTCATGTTACTGCGTTTTCGACTTTGTTTCTACTTACTGCTGCGGTCAAGATTCCTTTTACTACATTATGAATTAAGATAAACAAATTCCATTTTCATGGCTTATTTTATCATTACACCTAAGCAAAATTGTATGAGCATATGTACCAAAATAAATATCATAAAAGTTCCATATATAATTTAATTCGGAATTTGTGTGAGAGGAAAATACAACTCAATCATCTGTATAAACATTTGGTTATATAAACATTCAAACTATATATTGTAATGCAACATATGAAATTATGATTATTCTTAAAATCCAGAAGAACACCCTCGAAATATTACGCTGAAAAACTCGGGTAAATCAAAACCATGTTAAAAGCTTTACCTGGCAGGGTTCTAAATGAAACGGTGGTCTAAAGATTCCATTTTGGTAAAGGATCATATCTAATAATCTGCCAAGCCAGTTAGGGCATATATGGTTTCATAGAAGGGGCAGATTTAGTCTTTCAGTCAAAAATTGGTTGTGCTTATCATAAAGAATTGAGTAATGTAATGTATAGGGAATGGTTTACCGATCTCCTTCGGAGACTGGAAGGGTGTGTGTGGTAGTAATGGACAATACCAGCTATCACTATGCTTAAAAAATCCCCAATGCAAATTCTAGGAAAGCTGAAATATTGTCAAGGGTTTAAAGCAAGAATATACCTCATAATCTACATACACAATAGCCGAATAATAAACTATTGTAAAACAGCCGACAGCTTATTATTGTTAGTAATTCATGTTAGCGCATACACTGCACTTGCATTTCACTTGTATCATTGAACTCCATTATCACGCGAGCTTGAGCTATGTACCAGATGAGTCAGCTGTCCCTATTTATTTTTGAATTTATGCAACGTGCTAAGCAACATATGTGACTTACGCCTTTCTTGAATTCCTTCTAAAGGCTGATTTGCATAATACTTCATAGAGGAGGGATAGATAACTCAGTGCATAAGTGTTTTACGGGACAGAATGCTATCGTCATGTATGTCGATGCCAAAAACATCCCACCCTGACACTGGGAGCTTCAGTGGCACTTTAAGCTGATTTTACAAACTTTTATTCTTTAGCACACATTGATACACAACTTTGAAAACGCCCCTAAAGGAACAACTTACCACATGCATCGGTTGACAAAACTATTTGAAAACAAAATGGAAGATCTAGCAGTGCGACCAATTGGATTTAAGCCGTCAGCCAACAAAGGTTCGTTGCAAAAAAAAAAAAAAAAAAAAAAAAAAAATTTCCTTTCTACCTATGGTTAAGCCCTTCAAAGGGTAGGTACATGGAAAAAATCCACTTAGGTTCACCACGAACCTACCAGATGCACTCGGACTCGGACTCGGTTCGTTGCACAGCCTTGTCAAAAAATACTATGCATTAAGTACAGAATTTCTCTTCTGTCACGAACTATGGCATATTTCAGTTCATACAGTAATTGAACTGGCTGATGCAGTTTGTTTGTTTATTTGAGTTAACGTTACCAAAATGACCTCCAAACGCTGTATGAAGTTGCAAAAAGGATGTAAAGATTTGAGGTGGGGTTGAGTTTTGCTATTATTAATTCGTATGGGAACCCCAACTCGCAACGTAGCATTGGCCGAATGGTATTATCGTAGTTGCTTTACCACTGTGCCGTTTTAGTGCGTGTTCAAATCGGTCGTATTAAGTTCAAAAAGTTTATTACCTTTTATTTTCTCTCTTTTGGCATATAATCTGATATTATGATACAAAGAACATTTTTGATAACATTATAAGTGTGTACAAAATAGAATAATCACCATATTTTTCTACCGTAAAGAAGAAGAACCGCAAAGTCCAAATCATTTCCGGGCACTCATACGTGAAGAATGCAGGCCGATTACAACATGCAAGAAGGTCTTTCCGGCAACGTACATAAATGTGCATTGATGAAGGGAGTCGTCATTTTCAACATTTACTTCGTTGATGAAATCCACGCTCTTTAACAATTTATTATTCTGTTTACCATGAACTTAGCACATTTACAAATCCTTTGTCAGTAGAAGAAGTGAAACATAAGGTTTAAACATGAAACAAAAGCTGTTAGATTTAATATCGTCGATATGTGCCCTGAAGAATAAAAGCTAACTACGTGACACTGTTTACAACACCAGATGGGTAGATTATTACCGTAAGCATGACACACAATTATCTGATTGTAATTCTTGTATTCTTGTTCTTTGGCTCACAGGAGAGCCAATAACAAAAATAAATAGATTAGTATACTAAAATACAGAAAATAAACGCAAGGAGAAAGAAAAAAATAAAACAATTTGATGTTTGAATTAGATTCGAACTTGCGAAGCTAACCGTTGCTTTACCACATCGCGGCAGCTAATCCACTCGACCAGAACGCACGTTTTGTCTCCCGCTCTTCGGGAAAACATACCTATATCTCGTTGCAAGCATTATATCTATGAAAAGCCGTATTTTTAAAGCCTTTCGCGGCTTCTTGGCTCATTCAGGCCTTTGATCCTTAATGGTGGTTGTGTATAGTATCGAACAGAAGGACAGAGCTACAATAATAGTTTGTTTGATAAAAGGGTCAATCTTTTCACATTAGTCTATAAAATACGGGTTGCATAGTTACGAATACCTAGGGGCAGCTGACTCACCTGGTATAAGCAAGACATCAACGCTAGTGAAGTAAACAGACTGAGCCTTCCCCTTGGGTTTGGTCACTCTGTGCGTTCTAATATGAAATGAGACACTACCCGTTCTGTATACCAAACGGAATGGTCTGAGAGGGAAACCGCTCAGAATCCAGAACACCCAATTCGCCCGTATGCAGGAGCTCATTTGTGTTCGAAGGTATGAATGGTACAAAATAGTGACCAAAACTTGATCGATGGATAACTCTACTTAGAATCGACTTGTCGCACGACTATTACTGAAGAATCCATCGCAGCTATTCCCACCATCACCAGCAAAGAAAACATTCTTGGTCGCCTCCACCTGTCAGCTAAAGCTGGTCTCGGGCTCACCAAACCGCAATTTAGACGTCAACCAGTCAGCTTAACAAAATAATCGACGATATATCGATCACATCAGGCCACCACAGGCGTATTGCAAGTTACTTGAGTAAAACAGCACTGCGCAAACCACCCTCCCGTAACGACAGCACAATGTATGGCGTTAACGGCTAACCACTACTAGTTGGCCATGATATGAGCGCGCTTGGAGAAGGGAAGCACTGTTTTTGTCGACAGAGCCTAACGTCATCAAGGCTTGAGATCAGAGGGTGACGGACAAGGCGATAGGGGACTGTACAGTTGCACAATGAAAACAGTATTACATTTACAGTCCTCAGCTTGGCTAGTTAATGCATCTCGGAACGGCGCAGGTTTTCTTTACCCGACTGTCCTTCCGATGCTCCGCCCACTTGTTCCTCAACTTTTTAGTTCCTCTTCCCACCGAACGCACTCATGTCGTGATCCACTAGCACGTATAGGTTGCCATCTTAGCAACAGTCAAGGCGTTACATCTGTGTTGCCCACAGGCCACCACAAGCTCACATGTACATGTTCCCGGCGTTTTATACGATACGGGGAAACACTTTACTTCCTTAAGATACAATAAATAGTATCCTACAACAGAATTACACCCAAAAATAATCCACCGATCGAGTCGGTTCACTCAGCCACTTCAGCTGAGCGCTCCTCGAAACAACAGAGTGAAAATACCGATCTTAAGGGAGTCAACAATTCTGTAAGTGAACATACGAATAATTTGTATATAAATGTAAGAAGGGAAGGAAGATCGATAGCAGCAGGGTAAAATAATAATACTGGAAATAATTCAGAGGTGGGAGTAGTGTTGTAACTTGGCAGAAGCGGAAGGAATTTGTGTGATGTAGGAAAAATATAAGGAAAGACATTTAACAGCAAATGCTTATGAATTTGTATCCGACTTCCTGAAGCAAAAACCAATGCCCCTGAATAACAACTCTGTGGTCACCCTTCCATTTTCTACGGTTCATTTCATTTCAACAGTTGACGAACAGAATAAAATAAAAGGAAAGCAGCGGGGGCAAACTTCAGCATATCGTCGAACTCGACACTTCAAACCCAACCACCGAATCTCCCTTACTGCCACAAACTTAAGTACCTCTAGAAAGACGAAACAAAGTTAAAAAAGATGAAGAAATAGCATCTGAACCAAAAAATCTGATGTGCTACACTCACATGACTTTCTCTACTCTTGTACGAACTATTTTTACAAACGTTTATTCTCCATATGCTTCATGTTAATCGAGATATCGAGATGTCAATCTTATTGCTAATTTTCTTGTAGATGCAAGGGGAACATGGTAGGTTATAAGCGATAGTCAAATCTTTTAAGCGCTGGTTGCTATGTGGCGCATTCTATTCTGTTTGCATATCCAGGACATAAAAAATTGAATAACGAATTTGAGAAAAAGTATAAGTATTGGAAAATTTAAGGAAATAACAAGCAATATCTCGAAAATGGTTCACTCAACTAAAAAAATGTATATGACATAAATTGTGTATTTTAACGCGATCTACATTTTTGTGTAGTAAAATTTTGTCTATCTCTTATGGTTTACCAGTTATGCAAAAGTCGTTCACAATAAAGAATACTTTTGGAGACATTCCCAGGAAATTCAAGATATACATTTTATTTGTCATAAAAATATTTTAAACATATGATATTTTAATCAAAATCGTTAGAGCCATTTTTGAGAAAATTAAAATTTTCGAAAAATCTTCCATGTAAAGGGTACTCTGGGGTGGGGGGATTTTCTTGAAAACCTTCGTGTCGCATCCTTGGAAGATACTGAACCTAAATACCAAGTTTGGTGTTTATCCGACTGTTCGTTTCTGAGTTATGCTGTTCACAGACACACAGACAGACACACAGACACACACACGGACATGTTTCCAAAAATGCTTTTTTTGGATTCAGGGGGTCTCAAAACATGTATTTACGGTGAAATCTCGGTATCGAAATTTTGGGTGGAATACAATACTTCCCCTACTTACTATGCGTAGTAGAGAAAGTAAAAAGAGAACAACGTGTGCTTCTGCGGATGCCGGTTTTTTGACCCAAGAGTTCTTTTACATGCGAAAAACTCTGATGATTGCCTCTATGGCGAGATAGTTAGCATTCTAGCATCCAAACCCAGAGTTACTGGTTTCCATTCTCGGCTGGAAGGTGTGGAATTTTTTCTTAATCACGATTATTCCCTATCTCCTCTAGAATTTAAAATATAGGTGAGAACATGAATTTAAGTTACAGCAAATTGACGACAAAGTTATAAAATGAATATCCAAGCATTAGTCTATGCTTAAGCAAGATGTAATAAAACGCTAACTTAAATTTGGCTCAAGGCAAGCCATTATTTATGAAAATGATCGGTTGCCTTGGTTATGCGATAGAAATCAATGTGCACCTGTTTAATTGTTTACATTTCTTTGTACATTGTAGAATGAACCTTTATTTCAGAATCTAAAGCATTAAGAATATCCTTGATAGCACTAAGATATTATTAAATTTTTCTTTTTCTCCTGCTTACTTGTGAATGGTAAGGCAAGTATTGCATCCCGCCCAAATATTCTGTATTGGGATTTTTCCTAGGCCACTGAATTAAAAAAAACACTTCTATAAGGTTTGTGTTTACGGACAGCATATACTTAAGTAAAGGGAATGTGCTTCTGTGATCTGATGGTTAGCATAGTAGCCACAAATACAAAGGTCCCGGATTCGATTTCCGGCTAGAGGGTGGGAATTTTTCTTAAGTCAGGATTATTTCCTATCCTCCCTAGAGTCTGGGAATATGAATGAAAACGTGAAAGTGTGTGTGTGTGTGAATTTAATGTAATAACTTAAAGTAATACCAACTCAAGGATTAACTCCACTGTAGGTGAGTGAACATCATTGCCGATGAGCAATTGTTAGCCTAGTTCCCGAGATCGCGGATTCAAAGCCGGCGGAGGGCAATGCATTTTTTATTCGTCGTAAAAATTCTTAACGTGGTTTCCTTCGGAAGTGAAGTAAAGCCGGTGGTCCCGTGTCGTAGACTTACGGTTGAGCAAAATTTCCAGTCTTTCACGCCCAATATAGAATGGGACGCTGAAAACCATAGCAGTTAAAAAGCATCTATAGATAAAACTTCAACTTTTGATGAGCAATGACCCAAAGGTAAAAAATCCGTCGATATGACCCTGGATGTTAAAGGGAGCATGTATATGGAGGAAAAACAGTATAGCATCTTCACATACAGTTACTCACGAAATTTCCTGCATCTCAAATATACCTTTACATGGAAGATTTGCACCATATTTTTATTTTCCTCAAAAGCAGCTCTTGATGTGAAGAATAAGGTACATCCGAATTTTCAGCAAATAGCCTATGAAGTCCATCTCATTCCCATTAAATTTTGTACAATTTTATTTAAGTGAATAAGTAGACAAAAAGCTCGCTACAGAGGAATGCTCATATCGTTAAAATATATATAAGCCATGTCACACAAACCCTTTTGGCATTTTAGGGGTTTTAGCTGTTTTAACTTTCCAATATCTAGAGTATTGCATTTCTTTAAGTGTTTGTCATCATTTTTTTTTAATTATTTGAGATGCGTCAAGAGTATGCAATATCAATTGCCTGAGTCTCCTGTACACGTCCAAAGATTACAACACAAGCTGTTATAAAGCCATTTCTGGAAATGTTTATTTTTATTAACACAAAAATAAGAGTTTGTATGAATACATTGCAGCTATAAATAATGGTGTACTCGTAAATAATAATATAAATAGGAGGTAGAAAAAGTAGAGGAAGTGTGTGACTGTGTACATAAGATTTTAACACAGTACTCAACAGCAGAGGAATGGGAAGGAAACATATAATTTGGAATAAATGGTTAAGTATTTATTTTGTAATTTTACCTTCTTATATTCGTGTTTTTTCGGTTGCTTGGTATATTCTATTACAAAATTACAAACTGTCACCACTGTTCTGTCGCAACTATTCACTGTCCATTTGTTTTTTTAACTGACTGTTATTTAATAACAGCTGCAGTATTTAGTTATATAGTTCATTTTTAAAAACTAATTATCCACCTGCTCTGAATGGTTTATTTTGAGTCTTGGGAGATTGTTTTTGGCGCGACTTAAATATGTTCAGAAATTGGTTAGATAGGACTTTGGTTAAAATTTGTAGTTTGTCTAGTACCTACTTAAAATTACAGGAAATATTTTGTTCTACTCAAAAATTCGATATCGACAGTTCACCAGTAATACATGTTTTGAGGTGTCCTGAATAAAGAAAAATAATATAAAAGGCCCACGTGAGTGATTAGATATCTGTTTACGCACAGCATAATTAAAAATGAAAAGACTTCATACTCCCTTTACATTTTTTTCGTTACTTTATTTATTTTCATTAAAATTATTTTTATGATTTTAATTAAGATACTATATGTTTACATGAATAATAAGTGTATATCATGAATTTTCTGCTGTTAGCTGAAGTACTCATAATTGGAACAAATTGTATATAATTTTGTACAACTGGTAAACCATAAGAGATAGGTCAGAATTTCCTTCACAAAAATGTGGATCGTTTAAAACAACTTATTTCAAATAACTTTTCTGTGCTATCACTCATTTCCGAGATATTTGCATTATTGCTTTGCATTTTTCAATGCTTTCACCATCCAATGATGTCATGGAAAGAGATGGCGTTCCAAAGCTAGCTTATAGCGACCCGATTTTTAAAGATTCGACTATCGCTGCAGCCTCTATCTCCCTTGTACCTACAACGAAATACAATGAAATCATTTGTGCAAACGTTTACCTTATTAGCATGAAGTACTAGATTGAAAAATATGTGTTACATTTACATGATTTTTCTCTACCCTATATCGTTTATTAGTGGGTATACAAACTACACACGAAAGTTTATTTTTCTATCTACTTCATTTTAATTGAGATAAACATTTGCAGATATAGCTGCATTACACATTTTTACTTTCTCTACTGCGTATATTAAGTAGGGGAAATATTGCATCCCACCAAAAACTCGATACTTAGATTTCACCGGAAATACATGTTTTGAGGCACCCTGAATCCAAATAAAGCATTTTTGGAAACATGCCCGTGTGTGTGTGTGTGAGCAGCATAACTCAAAAGTGAAAATTTGGATAAATACTAAACTTGGTATTTGAGTTTAGTATCTTCCAAGGATGCGACACGAAGATTTTCAACAAAATACACCTACTCTCAACTATCCTTTAAACGGAACATTTTTCGAAAAATGTTATTTTCTAAAAAGTGGCTATAAAAATTTTGATTAAAATACCGCATACCAAAGATATTTACATGAAAAATAAATCCTAAATTTTATGGGAGTAGCCTAGGAAGTCCTCTTCATTCAGAAGGAATTTTGTATAATCTTGTATAACTGCTAAACGTTAAGCGATAAACGAAAACGTACCAAACAAAAATATGGATCTGTTTAAATTACACAATCTACTTAAAATAAGCTTTTTTGTGGCATAAACCGTTTCCGAGATATCCGTTATTAAAGGTTCGAATTGTTCAATACTTATTCTTTTTAAGTCCCATCGTTTTTCAGTTGTTTACCGCGATTGCATGGAAACAGTATGGAATTCTAAGGCTAGCATATAGCTTCCAGTTCTTAAACATTTGACTATTGTTCTCTTTGTATTTATAACGAAATGTGTAATGTAGCTATTTTTGTAAAGGTTTATCTGAATTGCATGTAGTAGATAGAAAAATAAGCTTTAGTAAGAATAGTTTGTATCTCCAGTATTAAAGATAGAGGTTGTAGAAAGTCATGTGAATGTATCATATCAGATTATTTATAGATACAAAGGGAACAGCGACAGTCAAATGTTTTAAAATTGGCTTTAAAATTCCATACTCTTTGCATAACATCGCGAGCAACAACTGAAAATCGACAGAACTTTAAAAGAATGCCTAAGTATTGAACAATTCGAACCGTTAATAACGGATATCCCGGAAATGGCTGATGCCACAAAACAGTTGTTTGAAACAAATTATATTTTTTAAAAAGATCTACATTTTTTGTGTAATACTTTTCGTGTATCGCTTAACGTTTACCAGTTATACAACTTTATATACACATTTATACAAAATTCCCTCCGAATGAAGAAAGAGGTCTTTAAAGGCTATTCCCAGTAAATTCAAGATATACATTTTATTTGTCATATAAGTATCTTTAATATATGGTACTTTAATCAAAATCGTTAGAACCATTTTTTAGAAAATAAAAAATTTCATAAAATGTTCCATGTAAAGAGTAAATTGGGTTAGGGGGATTTTCTTGAAAACCTTTGTGTCACATCTTTGAAAGATATTGAACTTAAAAATACCAAGTTTGGATTCATCCGGCTGTTAGTTTTTTTAGTTATGCTGTGCACGAACACGTACACACACGCGCGGACCTTTTTCTAAAAAGGCTTCCTTTTTGGGGTTCAGGGTGCAAAACATATTTCTGTGAAATCTCGACATCGAATTTTTTTGGGAGGAATAGAATATTTCCCGTGCTTACTATACGTAGAAGAGAAAGTAAAAATAAGCTTTTGCCATAACGTTTGTAGAATCATATAAAAGTAAGCAAATCCTGCTAGAGAATCCCACGTAAATGTAATTCATTGCGTGTTTAGTTGAATGTTTTCATTTTAGCAGTTTGTTAAATTGTTGACATACCTATATAATTACTGTGGAACTATAATAGTTAACAACGAACTTGCTTTTATTCACACAGAACTTGCTGGATACGTTGATCAAACTTCTGGGAATTGCAGACGTTCACTACGTTAGGTGCATAAAGGCAGCTCCAAAATTTGCACCAGGACTTGTGGAAAACTCCTTCTTGAAGCAACAACTAAAATCCAGTGGAATCATGGAAGTAATATTCATCAATCAGCATCACTTTCCTGTCATGTGAGTATGCACAGAGTTAAGAAGAATGTGCGTGGCTGGAAGCTTACACAAACTAGTTGAAACCGGAGCCTTGTACATAGGCATCCGTAATTGTTGAGTGATCACTGGCTCTGTAGTTTAATAAACTCCAACACACATTTCCCACTGTCACCATCTTATTTCCTACTACGAAGATATATTACCTTTTACACTCTTTCACCTGTAAATAAATATTTGCAAATAATATAGTAGAAGGCATTACAAGTTAGCAGTGAGAGAAGTTATCTTCAGTTCGCAACATTACTCATCGCTCCACAGCAGTCCAGTCCACCTTAGTGGTTGTACAGTTCGTTTCTCAGCTAGAAAACCTTTTGAAACAGAGGTCATAATCTAATCGGTATGCGAGTGATTTCAGATAGGAGAGGTATTAGCAAATTATGTACATAACTACACACATTTGATAATGCATTATTAATGATAAGTTTGTGGTTGAAGAACTAAGATACATTGGATATACCGAGCGAGTTGCGATAACATGTGAGGCTCGCATTCAGGAAGTCCCACCCTGGCCTTGGGTTTTTCGTGGTTTTACCTGGTCGATAAGCGAATGCTGGAGTGGTTTCTGTACTACCACGGTTTCCTTTACCTCATTTTCCTTTAATTCGGTTTCCTTTTCATGTTTCAGACGTGCTTCCAGGTTTATGGAGAAGGCGGTGATGAATAGATGGCGTGGTTGCCTGGTTGCAAGGGTCATTCAGTGCCCTTTCTGGGCAGCTCCAGTATTAGGGTCGGGTCTTTGAGTTAGGAAATGTTAGGAACTTGCGTGCGTCTCTGTGGCTTGCCTGCCTGCGGCCTATAGCCTCCTGTGGTTCATTCACTTCATCCCTTCCTGCTGGATGGTAGCCGCAATATATATGTGTAGATCGCAGTGCGCGAGGTGTCCCGGGGGGGTTGCGACCCCTTCAGCTGCCGTGGTGCGGGCGCTGCGGACCCTTAGCACTCGTGGTACTTCTGACGTTACCAGAAGTACGCCGGGCCGAACATCTGAGCCCCTCTCGAATGGGAGTTGTTCGGATTGGGTTGGACTCGGCGGGGCAGTGGTTCCCGATACCCATGGGTGATTGGGTACGCCTGGCTATGTTAATTCCACCCAGGCGGGGTTGTGAGACGCCTCGAGAATCTCCGGCACCAGCCATGAGGGATAGCTGGTAGACGGTTGCTAGAAACTGTCGGCCCCACCGAGGTTGTTCGGTAGTCTCCCCCAGTTAGGGTTCGCTCTGCTGGCCTGACGCGCGTAAGTGGCGTATCCACTTCCGTCCCTGCTTGGAAGGGTCGGTGCGGGAGGTGTCCTTGCCCGATTTCGACCAGGCAGGGGGGGCGGTATATAAAATAGGCACCGCTCCTAATGGAAAGCCCCACGAGTTTACTCCTGGATATGCGAGGGTGTGGTCTCTGCGTTGGCAGACCCGGTCCCGTCTTTAGATTGTCCCTCTCCATTGTATAGCCCTAACCTACATTGGGCATAAAATTCTTTCAAATGTCAGGCTGATCTTTCTTTCCTAGTTTGGATGTTTGGTGCTGAATGCAGCTGAGGTTTTGTTTTTGCAATATATACTTCAAACTAAAAATCTATAAACCTCCCCAATTAACCTTTGACATTTATGAATGTGGAGTTATTGGATGTATCTCCCCAGATTGCCAATTTGATATCTCACTAACCTTGACACGATTTACACTTCGAAATAATTATTAATAAAATCCACGCCGCCGAAGCCTGAAAACATGCGCTCAGTTCGGCCGCTCGCTGCGGGTTTGAGTAGTTGTAGATGTGTTCCGAGCTCGTAAATTTAGGAAGGAATGCGTATACATGCACACAAACAGACATGATGTAATAAACCAAAAGTCGCGTGCAGTCAGGCATGGTTTTGAAAAATAATACGCAGCCTATCTTGTAATTAGACTTCGGATATTTAGGTCCTAAAAATGTAATTTTAGGCGCCTAAAAAGGTCCTAGAAACTACGGAAATAGGTCTTTAATAGGCACAATAAATAAACAAACTTTATGCATCACGCCAAGCAAAACACAGTGATCGATGTTTTATTTCAAAACACACTTAAATACAGTAGGATAGATAAGATAATATAAAATTGAACAATCATTCTATAAAAAATCTGTGTCACTGTCAGTTAATTAAAATATAAAGGATAGAATTATGTCTTACATGAATTTTAAAAATTAATGCAACATTGTTATTCTTTAAATGTCGGATTCTTCAATCTCAGTTTTGGCCGTAATTTTGTCCACAATAAATAACAAGAGGCATTTTCAGATAATGTGGGCTAAGTTTATGTCTTTTGTCGGTCAGAATTAGTTTAAATGTTAAAAAAGATCTCTTAACGTTTGCGCTGGTGACTGGAACATATTTGAAAAGAGAAACCATTTGCGGATTAAATCCTGCAGGGAGGGCTGCCTCACGCCCTCTTAAAATATCTGATACTCCTTTCAGAACCGTATATTCAAGATTTTTGGGGAACATCATTTGTAGTTTTTTGGATACAATTTTCCCAACATCACCAACAGCTTTGTTTAACTGACTTTCTGCTCTTGTAAATAATGTGATTGATTCAGTGAGACTGAGCTTTGATGATTCTAATTGCTCTATAGTATCTGCTAAAAATGTGAAATTAGGACGAATATATGACAGATCCTATCTCAAAACTTTCTCTCGTAGGACATTCTGGGCAACCTTAATACACTGCGATTCTTCTTCCGAAAAACTATTTCAACCTCCTCAACACTGTCAATGTTCTCACTGTAATACTTTGCAGCTTGCAGCCACGTACCCCATCTTGTCAAAATAGACGCTAGTGGCAAAGGCAGATTGGGACATCTTTCACTGAAAGATGCAATTCTAGAATTTGACTTTAAAAATACTTTCTTTATGCAGGATTATTAAATCATGATTTTGGGGAACTGGTTTGGAACCTCCTCTACTACTCGATGAAGCGCATGAGCAGATAAGTAACGTGTGTTAAATGCTGAAAAAATACCTTCAAAAGTTTCCCAACTGCTATCATACTTGATGCTGCATCAGTGTACAGTAAACAACACCCTTTCATCCTTTACACGATTCGAATACAGCACTTTTAGTCCGGAGTTTAAGAAGTAGGCAACTGATTAAGCAATAGTTTTCTCCAACACCTTCGAACAAATCAAATGCGAATTTCCATAGTTTTCTTCATCTAATTTCCCTACAACTAAATTTGATATACTTCGCCCCGGGGCGTCTGTGGTTTCATCTACGGAAATCCAGATGTAGAAATCTTCTATTTCTGACTTTATTTCATTCAGGTGTGAATCATACACCATCTCAAGATAATTTTTTCTAAGTGTCGATTCGGAGGGTATTCTTTCTCTGCAATACTTTTCTAAAAATGACTTCATCGTTGTATTTTCAACTACATTCCAAGTAATGTTGGCTGCAGCGAAAGCTTTACACATATCAAAATAGAACTGGGATTTTATTTTTGAGGGCATAGGCTGTGTAAGTAAAGTTTGCTTCTGAGAATCTCTCTATTTAGAATTTGCTTGATGCATTGAAGTTTTCTCGGGTTGTACCAAGTGACTCCTTATATAGAAGAATATATTTATAAATATATAATATTTTGTTAAAATAATTAAAAATTTAAATGAATAAGCAATATAGTTCACATAAAAATTAGTGTCACTTAAAAAAATTGTCTATTACAAAATTAGTATTTTCTTGATCTGGTGTGTTGTTAGACCCCAGTATTGGACTTAATAAAATGCATCAAACAAATTTGTGATTATTTTTATATAGAAAAAGTCATACGGTACAATTAATCGCGGTAGTTAACATACATGGTCTCATGTGAATAATAAAAATGACAGAAAATACAGCAAAAAGCTTACCTCTTTATTGCAGACCTGACAGAAGATTATTTTCCCCATCTGTTGTACAAGACTGGAAATCCGAAATCCATGTTTTTATTAATGCAATTTTGGTAGATTTGTTCTTAGGCATTTTATAGCACTAGCAGAAAGATTATTACAGCAACCAAAGACTTTAATATAGTTCTATTATGAACACGAACCGACACTTTGCCTTATTTTAAATAACTGTTTCTTAGAACCTGACGTGGGCCAAATTGTTGTTATTGTATTCTAATGCCAAAGTTCCGATTTCTATGCGGCACCTTAAGATTTAACCAATTGTTGCTTTATTTATTGTTGCGCTAAGCCATTTAAAGACAACACCACGCCGCATTTTGTCAAAATTGTGGAGCAAATGAAGCATTTTGAGAAAACTCAAGTATGCCTTGCAGTAATTTTAAAAATGTTTATAAACTTAATAAGAAAGAGGGGAAAGTCCCATTTTAAGTTTTAAGTTACGTAAATACGATAAAAATATTTTTATAAAATGTTTATCAAATCTAAACGACACATTACCTTATGTAGTCTTGCACATTTTATTAGAAATGCGCTTGCTGATGAAGTAAAACTCTAGAAAAAATCTGATGTGTTACACTCACATGACTTTCTCTACTCTTGTACAAACTATTTTTACAAACGCTTACTCTCCATCTACTTCATGTTAATCGAGATAAACATTTGCAGACTCTATCTTATTGCTAATTTTCTTGTAGATGTAAGGGGAATATATATTTACAAGGGCAGTATCGAAATACAGTAGCCTTTAAGCACATACATATCTCTTAATAGCTGGTTGCTAGGTGCAGCACCATTCCCTTTCCCACAGATTAATACTCTTTGGATATCCAAGACAAAAAAATAAATAACGAATTCCCATCTGAGAAAATAAGTATTGAAAAATTTAAGGGAATAACAAGTAATATCTCGAAAATGGTTCACTCAACAAAAATAATGTGTATGACATAAATTGTGTATTTTAACGCGATCTACATTTTTTGTGTAGTAAAAGTTTGTCTATCTCTTATGGTTTACGAGTTATGCAAAAGTCGTTTACAATAAAGAATACTTTTGGAGACATTCCCAGGAAATTCATGATAAACATTTTATTTGTCATAAAAGTATCTTAAACATATGATATTTTAATCAAAATAGTTAGAGCCATTTTTGAGAAAATTAAAATTTTCGAAAAATGTTCCATGTAAAGGGTAATCTGGGGTGGGGGGATTTTCTTGAAAACCTTCGTGTCGCATCTCTGGAAGATACTGAACCTAAATACCAAGTTTGGTGTTTATCCGACTGTTCGTTTCTGAGTTATGCTGTTCACAGACACACACATAGACAGACAGACACACACACGGACATGTTTCCAAAAATGCTTTTTTTGGATTCAGGGGGTCTCAAAACATGTATTTCCGGTGAAATCTCGGTATCGAATTTTTGGGTGGAATGCAATACTTCCCCTACTACGTATAGTAGCATTTTTGGAAACATGTCCGTGTGTGTGTGTGTGTGTGTGTGTGTGTGTGTGTGTGTGTGTGTGTGTCTGTGTGTGTGTCTGTGAACAGCATAACTCAAAAACGAACAGTCGGATAAACACTAAACTTAGTATTTAGGTCCAGTATCTTCCAGAGATGCGATACGAAGGTTTTCAAGAAAATCCCCCCACCCCAGACTACCATTTACATGGAACATTTTTCGAAAATTTCAATTTTCTCAAAAATGGCTCTAACGATTTTGATTAAAATATCATATGTTTAAGCTAATGTCATGAGAAATGAAATGTATATCTCGAATTTTCTGGGAATGTCTCCAAAAGTATTCTTCATTGTGAACGACTTTTGCATAACTGGTAAACCATAAGAGATAGACAAAATTTTACTACACAAAAAATGTAGATCTCGTTAAAATACACAACTTATGTCATATACATTTCTTTTGTTAAGTGAACCGTTTTCGAGATATTGCTTGTTATTTCCTTAAATTTTCCAATACTTATACTTCTTCTCAAATTCGTTATTCATTTTTTTATGTCCTGGACATGCAAAGAGAATGGAATTCGCCACATTGCAACCAGCGTTAAAATATTTGACTATCGCTTAAAAGCTACCATATTCCCCTCGCATCTACAAGAAAATTATCAATAAGATTGACATCTCGATATCTCGATTAACATGAAGCATATGGAGAATAGGCGTTTGTAAAAATAGATTGTACAAGAGTAGAGAAAGTCATGTGAGTGTAACACATAAGATTTTTTATAACTATTACCCGTCTGTTACACTACCAAAAACATGTTAGTGGTTATTTCCACCCTTTTAACTAATTTTAAAACGAAAATATTATCTCTTTCATAGAAAGCAAATAATTTGAAGGGAAAACCACCGTCATTCATGCAATCCCTACATTTACTTACTTGTATTACAACACAGACAGTCCAGTCAGCGTTAGTGCAATAAAATCCCAGGGACTCACCATTTTTAAACGAGGCATTTTGTCAAACAGAAATCAAATAAGTATCCAGTCAATGAAAGGTTTGTTGTTGATTAAATAATTATTTATTAAATACAACAGTGTAGTGAATAAATTCATTGGAATTTTAAAGCAAGGCATTTATAGGCACCAAAAGGCAGAAATAGGCATTTATGTTGAAATAGGTGCTATCGGCACTATAAAAGTTGGTTAATACCTTTTTAGGTCAATTATATGTGTAATTATCTATGTTAGGCTCAATAGGCTGTAAAGGAAAACAATAGGTAAAAACCAAAATATCCGGTCTACTTATAATACTGGCCGTGCTAATTCCGTATCCAATTCCTACATTTGTTAATTGCTTGGATACACGGAGCAAAGTAGGCTATGTGAATACCGCAGGTGAATGCTGACTAAGACCCTATTGTTCGCTCCATAATAACTTTCTGCGTAACTCAGATTGCATTTACGAGCCCAGAACACAACTGTAGTAGGGAGTGGCTGCCCACTTATATTATATTTACGACGTCCCAGTAGTTATTTCTGACGTACTTCTTGGTCTTGAATGGTGTAAAACCGAATATATGAGCGCGAACAATTTATCGGGTAGCATGTGCAAAGGTTTCAGATGCGTACTCCTACACCACCCGATTGACTCAGGGTATGTATTCGCGTTAAAAATAACATGTTTAAAATTTACAGGAAATTACTTTGAAGAATAAAAACAATTCGAGGTTTCTTGATATTAACCTTTTTATAAACTGATAATATAACCATTCGTGTGCTACAAGAATTAAACAATAAAGAGTTAGCATATATTGCCGATATGAACATTTCGATGGGTGATTAATATTTGGGCTTAGAATCATAAGCACATATCTGGAATGTACTACTTTACAGTTACAAAGCATCATTACAAGAGTAACTAAGAGTGTATTTCAGTGTTTTAAACCAAACATAAGCGGTTACAAATACCAGATTTTGTTTAAAATATAGCCAATAGGACTACAGAATATAAGGGCAACCATTTAAAGAAAACTTCACATTTATAATTGGACTTACTTCCGCCTTTTCATTTCAGGATGAAATATGAGGATTTTGAGGAACGCTATGCCATTCTGTTAAGGCCAATTGAAAAAACAATGCCTCCTACATCTAATGAGGATGACAATGGAGATGTGGATTCTGCAGAAAATGGTGAGTGATGCCCACACCTGGGAACGTAATATTTACATTTCAGTACTTCCTTACTGTTAATTCGGTTATTGAAATAAACCTTGATTAGTAACTTATTCAAGAAAGTTATTGAATTTTACAGAATAAAAATGAATGTTAAAACTACATTTTTAACTTATAAACTAATTTTATATACCTAATAGCATCAATGAAAATGCATGATCTACTTTAAAATTGAGATCAAAATCTCATTACAAAGAAATATCCATTATCTTCTTTAACTGAACTCCATAAGGAGTTGCGTCAACGAAAAGGGTAAAATGATTTAAATGTTAATCCTACTTTTTGTGAACGTTTGGTTTTCAGTACAACAGTGTGGTACAGGGATTTCAGTGATAAAAGAAGCAGTAACCGTTGCAGTGGGAGCAGCCAATTTGAATCTTAATGTTTTCTTTGGTAAGAAAACATTGTTCCTTACCGAGATGGCTCTGTTAAAACTTGAAAATAAGCGTCACTCAGTCAGAACAGAAGCAGCAAAAAGAATTCAGCGAAACTGGAGAGTACAGCGTAAGTTGATGAAATGGTATTTCTTTTATGTATATTACTTCTTAAGCCTCCTAATTGTCATTCATAGTTCTTTAAAATGTTAATTGACTGCCGGTGGTCGAGTGGCTTCTCAACCCAGAGATCCCGGGTTCAATTCCCGGCTGGGGCGGGAAATGTTTCTTTAACCAGAATCATTCCCTATCCCCCATACAGTATGGAAGTATGAATGTGGAAGTGAATGTGTTTAATAGTAAAAATGAATTAAACCTACAATTCAGCGAATAATAATACACATCAGTATCTCAAGTCAAAGACCCCAATATGGCCAAAGAAGATAAAGGGGGTTGTACAAATGAAAGAATTAAACATACTAATTGCCAGTACAGAACAGAGAACTATGATCGTTACAAGAGCACGGAATGAGAAAGACTTCCAGAAGAAATATTTCGATCTTAAATATAGAAATACAAATATAGTGCAACACAATATTGTGCAGTTATAATTTTTGTTTCTACTCCTAGTTAGGCTATAATTGTGTCAGGCATTTCAGTCCCTAATATGTTTTAAATTATTTTACTATAAAACGCCTGGAAGGTGAATATCCGTACGTCCATTTGGTGCAGGTGAGGTAGGATTTACTCTTCCTTCCTCTAGTAGAACACCTCCGCCTATTCTCACTTAGCATCACTACCACAGAGTGAAAGATACACTTGAAGAAACTAGTACTAGCTTTTGACAGTTTTACTGCGCCCATGTTCCACCCTCACTCCCTCTGTCTTAAAGTACCCCCTTAGCAATTGTACACAAAATGCGGAAACTGACAACGCTAATCCTTAAAGGATGACTTGCTCTTCCTTCGTTGTTTGAGGACGCATCCAGTTAGATTTAGGACCTCTTATTTGGCACTTCTTTCTAGTTGAAAAACGAAGCATAGCACTCTTCTTGAATATTCTTGTGAACGAGTGAGTTAAAAAAAATCCTGCGAAATCACAAAAACAACCTAGCATAGAGGCACCAATGTCTATGCACATAAACTTCACTTCTAAACACTGAAGAAAATGTGCAAATTTGTTGTTCATACGTCATCCTTAATAGTGAATATATTTAGTTATACCTATCAACTTCAATTTTTTGGCAACTATGCGATTTCTATTCAGGTAATTGGAAACGTGCACGAGCATGTAATTATGCTCACATATGAGCTATTCTGATTGACACTTTCACGCAGAACAGAAAATAATATCAGCAATTAAACATAGTACGTATAAATAACATTAACATACAATTTAATTTACAAAGAGGTCCTTATTGGTTTGACGACACCGTATATGTTGGCGCTGTTAGCAAAACGAATAAAACAGGTTGTGCTATGTGAAGGAGTTGCATTGTGTTTATTTACCGTTTCTTTTAGCGTATGGTGTACACTAAATTCGGCTTTTGTGTAGCCTATGCAGCAGAACGGTTTTGTTTCGGGATCAACAAGAATTCGGATCAGATGTTTAAGCAGAAAGGCTGTAAATCGAGTATACTTCCTCTGTGCACCAATGCATCCAATACATCTAGCAAATTGTTTGTTTATTGACGCGCCAAAAAGGTCTGGAAGTAGTCTGCCATGGTGAAGAAATGTCAAATATATCTCGGAAAAATGTACAATGTATTGTTGCGACGATCATTTTTACTTTATCTACTACATATACTAAGTACTGTAAACTACCCTTTACATGGTACATTTTTCGAAAATTTTGATTTTCTCGGAAATGGCTCTAACGATTTGGATTAAAATATAATATGTTTAAGATATTTTTATTGCAAATGAAATGTATATCATGAAATTTCTGGGAATGTCCCCTTTATTCTGAATAACTTTTGCATAACTGGAAAACCTATGAGATAGAGAAAAGTTTGCTACATAAAAATATAGATCTTATTAAAACACACAATTTATGTCATATACAGTTTTTTCCGAGTGAACCATTTCCGAGATATTCCTTATTATGTGTTTCAATTTTCCAATACTTAAGTTTCCTGAAATAGGAATTCGTTATTCGTTTGTTATTTTTGTTTTATGTCCTGGACATGCAAAGAGAGTGGAATGCTCCACATAGCAACCAGCTCTTAAAAGATTTGACTATCGCTTAAAGCCTACCATGTTCCCTTTGCACCTACAAGAAAATTATCAATAAGAATAACATCTCGATATCTCGTTTAACATGAAGCACATGGAGAATAAGCCTTTGTAAAAATCGTTTGTACAAGGGTAGAGAAAGTCATGTGAGTGCGAAACATCAGATGTTTATATATGTTAAACATATTGTAACATTTTTCTGTTTTAATACTTAAGTTTTTTTACTTTCCCTACTATGTATAGTAAGTAGGGGAAGTATTGTATTCCACCCAAAAATTCGATACCGAGATATCACCGGAAATACATGTTTTGAGACCCCCTGAATCCAAAAAAGGCATTTTTGGAAGCATGTCCGTGTGTCTGTCTGTGTGTGTATCTGTCTGTGAACAGCATAACTCAGAAACGAACACTCGGATAAACACCAAACTTGGTATTTAGGTTCAGTATCTTTCAGAGATGCGACACGAAGGTTTTCAAGAAAATCCCCTCACCCCAGATTACCCTTTACATGGAAGATGTTTCGAAAATTTTAATTTTCTCAAAAATGGCTAAACGATTTTGATTAAAATATCATATGTTTAAGATATTTTCATGACAAATAAAATGTATATCTTGAATTTCCTGGGAATGTCTCCAAAAGTATTCTTCATTGTGAACGACTTTTGCATACTGGTAAACCATAAGGGATAAGACAAAATTTTACTACACAAAAAATATAGATCACGTTAAAATACACAATTTATGCCATACACATTTTTGTTGTTGAGTGAACCATTTTCGCGATACTGCTTGTTAATCCCTAAAATTTTTCGATACTTATTTTCTCAAATGGGAATTCGTTATTCATTTTGTTGTCTTGGATATGCAAAGAGTATTAATCTGTGGGAAAGGGAATGGTGCTGCACCTAGCAACCAACTTTTAAGAGATATGTATGTGCTTAAAGGCTACTGTATTGCCCTTGTAAATATATTTCCCTTACATCTACAAGAAAATTAGCAATAAGATAGAGTCTGCAAATGTTTATCTCGATTAACATGAAGCATATGGAGAATAAGCGTTTGTAAAAATAGTTTGTACAAGAGTAGAGAAAGTCATGTGAGTGTAACACATCAGATTTTTATAATTTCCAATCTATGAAGCCGTCCTTCTGGTCTAGGGGTACCATGTTAGCCTCTGGTTCCCCAGGCTGCGGGCTCAAACGCGGCGGAGGGCGATGGAGTTTTTTCGGGTGCAATAACTTTAGAATGACTTCCTTCGGAAGGGAAGTAAAGTCGGTGGTCCCGTGTCGTAGATTTATGGCACATAAAATAACCTCAAGCCTGATAAGGAGACCTCTGAGCAAAATTTCCGGTCTTTCACGCCCAATATAGAATGGGACGCTATGAGCCATAGCAGTTAAAGAGCGCCCATAAATAAAACTCAATTTAATTTAATCTTCAATATTTGAAGCCATACATTCACCACTTTTTAACTTCTTTAAGAGCTGCTTTTAATGTTTCGGATGTCTTTGATGTATATTTAATAAAAGGTAGTAATGAGTACAATATTAGCTAAAATAATTAATCTTTTCTCGTGCCAACTTAAGAAATCGTGGGGTAAGAAGAATGATCATTCTGTGCCAAGCAATTAACATTTCCCAATGTCATCACTATCACAATCCTATGTTCATATAACAAAATAGAACCTTGCTCATTTGTATGCTCATTTCATACTATTCTTATGCCATAATTAGAGGTGTCGTCTGCCTTTTTTAAGCATTACATTTGTGTTTCATAGTATCAACAAGTTAAGCTATTTTCATTCTCCCCCATTGTGCATGTGGCGTGCTATGTTTACGTAACACAAGTCTGCAAATCTAGTGAAAACACTACTACAGTACAAGACCAATATTTAACCCAATAATTCGTTGCGAATGAGAAATTACAATGCTTCACTATTAGCTTCTGAACACTATCAATAATACATCTTAATCATTCCATTTAAGCATTAGATTTGTTACAACGTAGCATAATCACACGTATAATAGATGGGTGTGCTAACAATATGCCTTTAATCTACGAATTTCGGCAGCTAAAAAACCATCGTTATTACTCCTGAAAAACGATACTACCCTTAATACATCCATTGGGTTGTCTTACAAGTTCGTTTTGCTCGCAAGTTACATCTATTGAGCATGAAAACCCTGAACCCTCTGAACATTCAAGTTATCATAGTTGCCTCACCACCCCTACGACTTAGATATCAACAACCAGACTCGTTATTGGATGTGTCAGTGTGTGTGTGTGTGTGTGTGTGTGTGTGTGTGTGTGTGTGAGTGAGTGAGTGAGTGAGTGAGAGAGACTGGCGTTGGATGGAACAACGTGAATTTGTGTTTACAAACTATGGAGAGCAAAAAGGAACATTTCCCACATCTTATGCTGTTTTGCTATCGTAAGGGTAAAACCGCCTCACAATGCCGGCAGAAAGTTTATGCTATCTGCGGGGAAGATGCAGTAACGATCGAGCATGTCAAAAGTGGTTTAGTCGATTTCGAGTTGAGAATTTCAACTTAAAAGACAAACCTCGATCTGGACGGCCAGTGATTACGGACGTGGAAAGAATTCATGAAATGATAGTCAACGATCCACGAATGACATCTCGGATGTTGGCATTGTAGCTCAATTTATCTCGTGCTACTGTAGCCAGGAACTTGAAAAAACTGGGTTACGTAAATATTCGCGATGTATGGGTTCCTCACGAGCTACGTGAACCGAATTTGATTCAGTGCGTTTCCATCTGTGACTCCTTATTGAGACGCAATCAGAATGATCCTTTTCTGGAACGGCTGGTAACTGTGGATAGAAGTGGATTGTGTACAACAGCGTCGGAAAGAGTAAAATCATGACACAAGAAAGGGCAGCCACCACTATCGGTTCCTACACCAGGCCGCACCCGAGAAAGGTTATGGTATGCATTTGGTGGGATTGCAAAGGGATTCTGTATTACAAACTTCTTCCGAATAATGGGACTATCAATTACGAGAAATACTGTTCTCAGTTGGATCGTCTCAAGCCAGCCATTGAAGAGAAAAGACCGGAATTGGGAAACGATGTTGTCTTTCACCACGACAACACCAAACACATACCTCTATGGTGACCCGTCAAACGTTGCATAATTTTGAGTGGAATGTATTACCCCAACCGCTGTATTCTCCAGACATTGCCCCATCTGACTTTCATCTATTTCGTTCCCTGCAGAATTACTTGAATGGCAAACGCTTCACTTCCTTGAAGGACTGCAGACTGAACCTCGAAGAGTTCATCAACCAGAAAACCCCCACAGTTTGGAGAAATGGAATTTATAAGCTTCCAGAGAAATGGCAATATATTGTCGACAATAATGGTGCATAATGCAGGAAATAAATAGTTTGTTTACAAAACCTAACCATAGTTATTTATCTTTCGAACTACCTTGTGTTTAAAGTTTGTAAACGGAAAGTTCGGCAACTACGCTGTCGTAGCTGTGCTGCCGGTGAGGTGTGTTCCCAGACGTCTTAATGATTGAAACGTAACAAAAACGAACTTATAAGACAACTCTATAGATTATCCAATTGTGCCTTTTTAAAAGCTTCATCTGCCATTTTAAGTAAGGGAAAATAAAGCCCTGACCAACAGTATACATTCCCCATCTACACAAGCATACATGGTATGACTGCACGCGGTGCTAGACGGTGACGTCATTACTCAATCTGAGCCGCTCTAGCGCGGTCGCTTACGTCAACAGCTCTCTGGGAATCTTGTGTTAAGGAACTCAAAAATATATTTTCCTTGCTTTCCAAATAACATAACAAGAAAATCCAATATAATTACCTATTAATTTGAGGACAAGCTTTTCAATGAAAATATTTTTAGCGGCTCGTACAAGTTCCTAATTTTTGGAGTTATGTATGCAGTTTCAAAAAATCCTAGCCGTAACACGATTTTTCAAACCAAAGGTAAATTTTATCTGTAAGTGGGATGACACTTATTTATGAACGGTCGGCTTTGACTCCGGCGCATTGAACCGCTCACCTATGAAGAAAACTATCGATCTATCTGATGTCTCCAGCCTCCCCAGGACAAACACAAGACCGAAGACCCATGAGATTGAACAGAAGAAGAGAATACATGAAGTAGAGATTGTGGAAAGGGAATGATTGCTAGTTTTAAGAGGGTGGAGGAGGAGCGTAGAATTTATACGAGAAGGAGATAGTTGAATAAAAGCGGACAAGAGACATCAGAGTTATAATAAAAGAATTCTGATGAAATGACTTTCTCTTACCGATGACAATGAGGAATCACAGTTGCGATACAGGAGAGGTCTGGACCTTGAACGGTTTTTTTGAGTAGAGGATATAATTGTATTAGAGTAAGTTTAATAGTCCTATGGAGTACTAGATTAGAAGTTGTTGTAGAAGAGATGGAACCAAAAAATTGCGTTTTTATTTATGGAAGCTCTTTAACGGCAATGGTCATTAGCGTGCCATTCTATATTGTGTGTAAACGACCGGAAATTTTGCTCAGAGGCCTCTTTATTAGGCTTGAGTTCTTTTACGTGCAGTAAATCTACGACACGGAACCACCGGCTTTACTTCCCTTCCGAAGGAAACTATGCTAAGGATTTTTACGCCCGAAAAAATCCATTGCGCCCTCCTCCGGGTTTGAACCTCGGAACCAGAATCTAGCATTGTACCCCTAGATCACGGAGGACGACGAAGAGATACGACGGGTGAAGCTTTTGGTGAGGTAAAATTTGTTTTGTACAATTGAGTTGAGAAATAGACAGTAGAAGTAGAAATGTAAAGATGCTGGAATTCCAGTAGCTTTTAGGTTAGTTGTATATCGAGCGAGATGGCTCCACGGTAACGTGTGAGGCTGCCATTCGGAAGGTCCCGGATTCTATAACCGTCGACCTCCCACTCTAGCATTGGGTTTTTCGTGTTTTTCCCTGGTCGGTAGGCGAATGCTGGTGTGGTTTCTTATCTACCAATTTCCTCTACGTGGTTTCTCTTTCATTCCGTCTCCTTTTCATCTTGTAGGTGAGCCTTTAGGTTTCGTGATGTATGGCGGTGCTGGATAGATGGCGCGGATGCTTTCTCAAAGGAAGTAGTACTCCCCGTGGAAACTAGAGGGCTGCTTAGTCGACGGGTTGTTCATCGCTCTCTCTAGGCAGCTCCGATAGTGGGACGGGTCTTCGAGACTGGAACTGTTAGTGTCCATCGCTGTGGCCTAACTGCCCGCGGTTCTTTAGCTTCCTGTGATTTTTCACTTCATCCCTTCCTTCTGAGGTTGCGGTGGTGTCTAAGTGTACAAGATGTTCCTCTCCGTTGTATAACCTTTAGGTTAGTTATACAGTCAGTTAATAAGTATAAGTAGATGTAATGGACCTTAATTATTAATTATTGAGTGAGTTCAAAAGAGAATAATAAATTAACACACTTGGAGATTTTATTTTTATATTTTTATTTATTTTTGACACAATCCCGTTTGCTCCAACGTTAAATGCTCGAAAACGGTCCTAAACATATCTATGGGCCAAACCCCTTTCAAATTTTGAGTACATCACCTCAGCCAGTTAAACTTGTAATCCCAACAAATTCCAGTTTCGTAGGAGTGGTGTGTTCCCGTAAACTTCCTAAGTATGTATATTTTCCAGACGTTCAGATTATTGTGTTCTATAAGAGTGCCGGTTAACGAGAGTAATTCCGCTACCAGAATTACGTTTTTACTTCGTAATTAAAACGTTGCAGATGCATTGGTAATATGTGTAACTGTCCCCAGTGCTTTTAAGAAAAATCTGATGTACTGCATTCACATGACTTTCTCTACCCTATATCGGGTTTTTTAGTGGGTATACAAATTATTCTTACGAAACTTATTTTTTTATCCACTTCATTGCAATCCAAATAAACCTTAGAAATACTACAGAAATACTACATTACACATTTAGTTATAGATACAACGGGAATAGTGATAGTCTAATGTTTAATAAAAGGGCGTTATACGCTGCCTTAAAATTTCATATTCTTTCCATGCAATCGCGAGAAACAACCGAAAGTCAGCAGGACTTAAGAATGTCAAGCTATTGCACAATTCGAACCTTAACGGATATCTCGGAAATGGCTGATGCCACAAAAAGTTATGTGAAATAAATGGTGTGTTTTAAAGAGATCTACATTTTTTGTGGAGTACGTTTTCCTCTGTCACTTAATGCTTACTAGTTATATAAGATTATATAACATTTCTTCTGATTGAAAAGGACTTCACAGCCTATTCCAAGATATACGTTTTATTTGTCATGTAAATATCTTTAGCATATGGTATTTTCATAAAAATCGTTACAGCCATTTTTGAGAATATCAAACATTTTAATAAATGTAGCATGTAAAGGGTAGTTTGGGGTTGGGGATTTTCTTGAAAATTCTGTGTCGCATTCCCTGAAGATACTGGCTGAACTAACTTATGTAAGAACATAACTTAAACAACTTATGTAAGGAAAGCCATGGCTGTAGTATTACATAGAATTGTAAGGAATATGCTGTAAAATAAAGAGTTAGAAAACACACACAGAGACGCGCGAAAGAACGTTTTCTAAAGATGATTTTTTTTTGGATTTGGGGGGCCTCAAATCGTGTCTTTACGATGAAATCCGATATCGAATTTCTAGGTGGAATACAGTACTTCCGCTACTTACTACAGCTAAATAGTAGAGAATGAAAAAAGAAGAAAATCCCTGATTTTTATATTATACTCCAATAATACAGAATCAAAACAGACTTCTGATGACATTTAGACATACAGTGACAAATATTCCAGAGATAATTAATGGTCTATTTTAGTGCGCTACCTTTCCATTAGTAAGTTTTCGATGATGTATCTCTCATGGTTTCCTAGTTACGCACAAGTCAGTAAGAATAAAGACGCCTTAACAGATTATTTAGAGAAAATTAAAAGTATCCATAATGTTGGGCAAAGGATTATCGCATGCGTATATTTTAATCATATGGCTAGATCCGTTTTCGAGATGAAAAGCAACGAAAATCCACTCAAAGGGTCATTGTGATTGGGTATGTTTCTTAAACATTTTCAGCCTTAAATCCTTAAAAACTACTTGATTTAAGCAGACATGAAACTTTCTATTTATCGACACAAGTGCGTTGATATTTTTCAAATAGCATGGTTTTTATGTATGAAGCCTCGATACGTGTGTCGCCCTCCGTGGTGTAGTGCTTACCATGCTAGCCTGTAGTTCCCGAAGTCGCGGGTTCAAACCCGGTGGAGGGCAAACCCTTAGCATGGCTTCCTTCCGAAGGGAAGTAAAGCCTGCGATCCCTTGTCATAGATTTACGGCACGTAATAGAACCGCAAGCCTGATGAAGAGGCCTCTGAGCAAAATTTCGGTCTTTCACGCCCAATATAGAATGGGACCTAAGGATCATAGCAGTTAAAGAGCATCCATAAATGCTCAGTTTTAATTTCGATACGTGTATTTCCACTGAAATCTCGAGTAAATTTTTAGGTCGATTGTAGTCCTTCTGTCTTAGATAAGCGGCCAGGTAGTTATTTGCTTGGAAATTTATTTTTAACTGAAGTTTTCGGAAAGAATAAAACAAGTTCAGCTAATTTCATTGTTTTATTTTGGCTCGTATTTTTCTACAGCGCCCAAAAATAACACTGAATACCCGGAAAAATTATTGCGTATCCTATTTTCACCTATCACGCAATCCTCGAGAGGTGCCAGTGATGTATTGGAAAATAAGTTACAACATCGGATGACGTAAGTGCGCGAAGTAAGTCCATGGAAAATTCAGTAAATTTCCCCCTCCCATTTTGCAGCGTACGTAACATCTGCGCACGATTTTATTTCTGATGATAACATTGTTTATCATGGACTATCACGAAATATTTTTTTACGTAATCAAGCTACCATCACAGGAGATGACACGCTTTAAAACACTGCGTTCCTGAAATGAAAATCTCAAGAATGTAAGAAAGTCTAGTACGTCACTTTCATATGACTTTCTCTACTCAATTTTAAATATTCTTACAAAAGCTTATTCTTCTCTCTGCTTTAGAAACTTTTGCAGAAATGCATTTATTATACATCATTGTATGACATGAGGGATACAGTTGGCTGAAAAAAATAGTAAAATATTTTAAAAGTGAGTAGCTATGGGATGGCTATGTAATTCGATATTGCTTGCACGAACACGAGAGGAAAAAAATCTTTAATATTGTAGTCACATGCCTTTCTCTAATCACTCCTATACAAACTTATTATAAAAGCTTGTTCTTGTGTCTTTCTTATTAATAGACGTAAACTTTCATTACCCACTCACACTTTTCGTTTTACGTATGAGGGACAGGGTAGGCTAAAGCGAGAGTAGCGTTTTTAAAAAGTGGGTCGCTATGTGGTGACTTTCAAATTCCACGACCTTTGCATGAACATGAAAAAATTCTAATGTGTTACATTCACATAACTTTCTCTGACCTATATCGTGCAATAGTGGGTATACATATAGTTCTTACGAAGGTTTATTTTTCTATCTACTTCATTTTAATCGAGAAAAACCTTTACGGAAATAGCTGGATTGCATATTTCGTTAAAGATACAAAGCGAATAACCATAGTCAAATGATTTAAAACTGAGTGCTGTAGGCTGGCCTTAAAATACCATACTCTTTACATGATATCGTGAGTAACAGCTGAAAATTGACAGGACTTTGAAAGAATAACTAAATATTCAACAAACTGAACCATTAATAACAGATATTTCGGAAATGGGTGATACTACAAAAAACATTATTTTGAATAAATTGTATGCTTTAGAGAGATCTATAATTTTGGTGCAGCAAATTTTCATCCATCCTTTAAACGTTTACAAATTTTACAAGATTATACAAAATTCCTTTTGAATGAAGTAAACTTTACAGGTTATTCCCAGGAAATTCAAGATATACATTTTATTTGTACTGCAGATATCTTTAATGTAAGGCATTTTAATAAAACACGTTAGAGCCATTTTTTCGAAAATAAAAAAAATCGAAAAATGATTTTAGTAAAGGGTAGTATAGGGTCTGGATATTTTCTTGAAAATCTTGAAGCCGCGCTTTTAGAAGGCACTGGTATTTATCCGACTTTTCGTTTTTGAGTTATGCTGTTCACAGGCGAAGCGCGCGCGCAAGCACACACACTCTGACCGTTTTTAAAATGATTTTTTTTATTCAGAGGGCCTTAAAACATGTATTTCGGTGGGATCTCGGTATCGAATTTTTGGGGGAATGCAACTCCTTCTCTACCTCCTACGTACGAGGTAGGGCAAGTAAAAAAAAAAAAAAAAAAAAAAAAAGAGACATTCGCTACTGGAGAAAAGAATAAGTATTTGAAACCGAGCAGGATGGCTCAGGCGGTAAAGTCTGTGGCCCGCATTCGGGAGGGAGGGTTCAAATCCCGTGGGCCGACCAATCTGTCTGAGGTTTTTTCGTGGTTTTCCTCAGTCGCCACGACCCAAAGTTCCATCTTAAATCTAAAACAATACCAAAATGAAAAATAAGTGGTAATAGTGAATGCTATGCCATCTATCTACAGATAACGTAAGCAGTTAGACTGGACGGCACCCTAACGCCATCTGCACGGCACGAAGCAGAAGATCTGGCTGCATTGCGCTGGGGGTCTCTGGGCACGTGACGAAGCAAGATGGCATTTCCAGGGATGAGACCTAGAAGGCTAGCCGCCTTTCTGTGTGAGGGCGGCGGTTAGACTGGACGGCACCCTAATGCCATCTGCACGGCATGAAGCAGGGGTTACAGGGATGAGACCTGGAAGGCTATATACGGGGGCGGCGGTTGGACTGGACGGCACTCTAATGCCGTCTGCATGGCACGAAAGCAGAAGATTCGGTAGCTATGCACTAGGGTCTCTGTGACGGAGCGGGTGGTTACAGGGATGAGACCTAGAAGACTAACTGTCCATCACATATCGTTCTAAGAGTTATCCATCAACAGATCCGTCGCGATATGACCAAGGAGTTAAAGCGACGTAAAATAAAATAGAAAAAAAAGTATTGGAAAATTCAAAGCAACAATAAAGATAAACTCGGAAATGGTTAACGCTACAAAAATGTTTGACATAAACCATGTCCTTTAACCAGACATACATTTTTTTGTGTAGTAAGATTTGTCTGTAGAATGCAAACCTTCTATTACATGAAAGCAATAAAAGAAAGCCAAATGAGTTTTGAAATGCTTATGCTGCATGTGACATTGTTTTATTTATTCGTTTCTATAAATTTGTATGTGTAACGTTTAGAGGTGCCAATTGTTCACTTGCGCAAGATCGTAGGCACGTTTATGCGAAGGTTTACCCGCAGCCGAATCTCCCCTCCTATGACCAGGGAAAGGCGCCAAAAGAATGGCATCCTCACTATGGGTTTTTCCATAAGGCCAATACTCGGTTTCTTAAAAAGACCTCCCCTCCGCTTTCATAGGGCCGGAAGTGGGTGCGTCACGTGTACGCGTCAACCCCACAGGGGAGGACTACCGAAAAACCTCAGTAGGGCTACAGTGATCTAACGCGCCGTCCCCCAGCTCTCCAGGCTGGTTCTGGAGGACATTGAGGTGTCTAACAATCTTGCTAGGGCGTCATCACCCAGACATACCCAATCTCCCAGTGTTGCGGGAATCACTGCCCCGCCGAATACAACCAAATCCGAGCTTCCTTTAGAGAAGCGCTCAGGTGCTCGGCCCGGCATACTTCTGGTAACATCAGAAGTACTACGAGTGTTAAGGGTCCGCAGCGCTGGCATCACGATGGGGAACATAGGCATGTTAATACCCTTATAAAGGTATAGTTAATATTTTGCAGAACAGGAATCATCTTAATATGCTCCCGGGATAGGCGTTTAAGCCATCAAACTTCGAAGTTAAACCTCTACAAAAGCGCACTACACATACCTTTTAGACATGTATATTTTAAGACTGGTACAAAGAACACTAGGATGGTTCCCTCCCAAAAATAAAGCTGGAATGAAAGAGATCTACAGATTTGTCAAAATAATATTACCACAATTATACGTTGAGTTAGAGCGGATGTTTTCATTACGGTGTGCATTTTGGACTCTATCGCTTCCGTCCACGTTTCTTCGCGTTTGATGACGATTTTTATAGTGATACCCTTCCTTCAGACTCGCGTACAGAGGATCCAGAAACTTTTGGCGAAATCCGACTCGTTTCGCTATTGGTTTCCGCTTTGAGTAGCCTATTTTATATCGAGAAATTATTTGAGTCACTACTACCATACACACAAGAAACAATTAATCGAGTGAAGTTTGAAGTTTAATTTATGTTACATGAATTTATTTTGAACAAACCTAAGAGTAAGGTTATAGCATTGGTGCGTTGTAAACTATAGCGTTGTATATTTTAGTTAAAATATGTTAGAAAAAATAACTGACTATTCAATACTAAAATATACGTTGGTAGCTTGTTCACCACATTAATTATTATGATTCATACATGTGCCTTAGCCTCACATAGAAGTTGAAAGAAGGTTGGTTAGTTAACCTTAGTTGAAATCAGAGATTCCAGTGGTTAAGGGATTCTGGACTGTTTTCAATGAACTTGAACGAAAACAGTGGAAGTGTTACTTTTACAAATTGATGTGAACATACGTATTAAATGAGGAGCTTTTATGCCTCGGCTGGCTTGTCAGGATTATAGTATACATTACACAATGTGAGATGATGTAATACCAAGCTAATGGTGTTTGGTATGCGAACAATTCTGATATAGTTGTTCTTATGCCCGACAAACATTACTGATATACTCTACCTGGCTTTAAAAGTTCAATTAGAAAACTGTCTTTCATTTTATTACTTCATAATAGTTTTATCCTCTTCGATTTTGCTTTCTCTACCACGTATAGAGAAGGGTATTGCATTTCATCCAAAAATTCGATATCTAAATTTCACCGGAAATACGTCCTTTGCGGCCACAATAAAAAAAACATTTTTAGAAAATGGTCCGTGTATGTGTGTGCTTTTTTTAATTAACAGTATAACTCAAAAATGAAAACTCGGATAAATACTAAATTTGGTATTTAGGTTCAGTAACTTCCAAAGATGCGAGATGATATTCAAGAATATCCCCACCCCACACTTTACACGGAAAAGTTTTCGAAATTTACGATTTTCTAAAATATTGCTAACGATTTTGACAAAATACCACACTAAAGACATTTATATGACAAATAAAATGTATATCTTGAATTTTTTAGGAATAGCTTGTGAAGTCCACTTCATTCGGAAGGAACTTTGTATAAACTTGTACGATATAACTGGTAAACGTTATGCGATAGATGAAAACGTACTACACAAAAAATGTAAATCTCTTTAAAAAACACAGTTTATTTCCAATAAGTTTTTTTGTGCTATCAACTATTTCCGAGATATCCGTTGTTAGTGGTTGAATTGCTGAATTCTGCTTTTGAAGTCCTGTCCATTTTAAGCTATTTCTTGCGATGTCATGGAAAGAGTATGGAGTTTTAAGGCCAGCATATAGCGTCCAGTTCTAAAACATTTGGCTGTCGCTGTTCCCTTTGTAATAATAACAAAATGTGCCATGCAGCTATTTCAGGAAAGGTTTATCTCGATTAAAACGAAGTAGATAGGAAAATAAACTTTCGTAAGAATAATTTGTATACTCACAATAAACGACAAAGGGTAGAGAAAGTCGTGTGAATCTAACGAAATATATTTTTCCGGCAAGATATATGAAAAACGAAAGAATTGAAGAAAAACAACAGCAAACTTCAGATAATTCCATAGAGCAACACAGTTTATTACTCCATGCTGAGTGATTGAAGTTAACCAAATGACAATGAAACGTAATGTAACGGAAAAGAAACGATTAGCATTAACGGGCTCTTAAATAACATGAAGTCATAACTTAAGTAGCAATATTTAATACTGTTGACAAACCTTTACGTTATGTCACGTCATGTTCATAATCCCGGCAAGTATACCTTCACCTACTTTGTGATTCGTTTGTAGCATTTGTACTTTACCACATTCCTCACGCATGTAGCCTTACCAGTTCGGCCTATTCTGTTATTCTGTACTCTATTACTCCATATTTATGATCACGGCGGAAATATTTGCGGAAGTGGTGGAGATAACGCAAATAGCAGGGTGCCGTAATACACGAAATAGAAGTGTGATAAACAGGTTAGTTTACCATGTTTCTAGCCTATTAAAATGCTACAGTATGGGAATCCTTAAAGGTTAAATAATTAAACTACGCGTTTTGTGTGGATATGTGAGTGTGTTGGAAGCAAGTACAGGAAGGGTGGATTACGTGTGGGGCAACGAAATTGCGCAAGGTTTGGAAGAAATTGGAATGGAGTACATGCGACTACGTGGAAGGGACATGGGTTGCAGCGTGTGGAAGATAATTAAGAGATGTCTACGTGATATTGAAAAACAAAATTCGGAATCACTTAACTGCATGGGGCTAGGGGAGAGAGACCTATTTATATGACTGCACACGAGGACAAAGATACGGTTTAGCCCGGCTATGCTAGGGCGCCTGGAAAAGCAACAAATGATTAATGACACCAAGATGAGCAAATGTCCATTCTGTGGTGAAAGAGAAACATGGAGTTATATTCTGGCTTAGTGCAGAGAAACAGAATTAACAAGAAAGCACTGTTCGATAACTTGCATTACGTTGGTCTTCAAAAGCGATGAAACTGATGTCTTACATCTCCTACAGATGTCACCCTATGCCATCCTCTAGCTCCCACACAATGCTGGCAACATATGAATAACAAATACCGTCAAAGCCAGCAAGATACCACCAACGTTCTCAACGTGCGTTCCTAATTACTTTTTATTTTAGGTTTATGAATTTTTTACGTTTCTGATTCACGGGAGGTTAGGTTAGGGTTAGTTTTTTTATATAAGCTTAGGTTTCTGATTCATGGGAGGTTAGGTTAGGTTTAGTGTTTTTATATAAGCTTAGGTTTCTGATTTATGGAAGGTTAGATTAGGTTTAGTGTTTTTATATAAGCTTAGGTTTCTGATTCACGGGAGGTTAGGTTAGGGTTAGTTTTTTTATATAAGCTTAGGTTTCTGATTCATGGGAGGTTAGGTTAGGTTTAGCGTTTTTATATAAGCTTAGGTTTCTCATCCACAGGAGGTTAGGTTAGGGTTAGTTTTTTTATATAAGCTTAGGTTTTTGATTCACTGGAGGATAGGTTAGTTTTTTATATAAGCTTAGGTTTTTGATTCACGGGAGGTTAGGTTAGGGTTAGTTTTTTATATAAGCTTATGTTAATTATCTACCAGTGTTACTGCAAAGCAACTTCTTTATTAATATTTAGTATAACATATCTTTGACTATAACGAAGCAATTAAACTTTTGATGCAAATAACATTTTAATATAACACAACTTTGACTATAACAATAAAAAAATTAAACTGCTGGTGGAAAGTCTCGCTGCTTCTATTAGCAGATCGTGTAAATTGTGTTTCCGCATACTCCACAAGCCATTTTGTTTCCTATTATGCACTGTTAATGACAATGTGTTTCATTTCTGTCAGCGGCGAAACAAAATGAAGAAGAAGAAAAAGAAAAGAATTAAGAACTCATCGCTTATTCCGCCGATTTCACTTCTCATTTAGGTTGGAAGTTCCCATTGCGCATGTGCGCTAGCGGGAAGATGGCCACGTTTGTTGTCTTCACACCGTAATTTTGCTATAAAAGTAAGCGCACCAGCTATAGAACACATAACAGCTACTCCTAAATTCGCTCTTAAGGTAATTTATTCCCTTTCTTTTAGCTTTTATTAACGTTTTCAATGAAGACCAAAGTAAAGCAGCATAGCTGTACAGTTAATACCACCACAGTTTCTACATTCCAGTAGGGGCACTTGGATGTTATGTCGGACTGAGTGTCATATACTGGAGTCATTTGCTAAGATTCGGCAAAGGAGGTCAATTAACATGGAGAACGGAAGAGGGGAGGGCACATAAGAGCGAAAGTTCTATTGTTCTTAAGAGTTGTGTCTCTATATACACATTTAATGCTACGTTTGTAATTTTAATTCATTCTTATTTCTTTTCGTATGTGTAGTATTTAATAATTCTCTGTTAGTTCGCTGTCCCTTTTTCCCCATTATATTAGCAAGCAGTAACCAAAGGTAAATATTTTAGTACTGTACTCTTGCTATAAGTTTACAGAGACAGGAAAAGCATGTCATGAGGTTCATGCGAGTGTTGTGCTTGGCAAGTGTGGTGTGAAACTGTTTGGCAATAAAAGTGCTTCTATTATAATTTTTGTATATATACCTATACCATTTTAATTAGTGCACCAATTAATATAACCTTTATTCATTAGAAGTTACATACCATTATGAACTATTGTTATTATTCCTAAACTAAACCTACTCGTCGGTTTCATATATATATATATATATATATATATATATATATATAGCACGACTTCCTTCGGAAGGAAAGTAAAGCTGGTGGTCCCGTGTCACAGACTTACGGCACGTAAAAGAACCTCAAGCCTGATAAAGGCCTCTGAACAAACATTTCCGTCTTTCACGCCCAATATAGAATGGGACGCTAAGGACCACGGCAGTTCAAGAGCGCCCATAAATAAAAAGTCAATTTTTAATTTCGTTGGTAATTGAATTTACAACAGGTTTTATTTTCTTTATCGCTTGTACCTAACGTATTCGGGTCAATTTCTCTTATCACAGTGCGTGATTTCTAATGTATTCTGGATCGAACTATGCTCTTCACAATCATTTTTTTTCTTTCTTTCAGGAGCATTCTCAGATTTTTATTTTTCCTTCAAGTTAAAAATAAACCGGTATTACGGGAATTAGACAACAATGGTGTGCCTATGGCCGCCAAATCGTAGGCGCGCGTTCTATAGCTAACTGGACTAGTACGAAGGTTTAATTCTTTGTTTAGTTATAATTTGATGCAGTAGCTAGCTATAGTTTGATTTTTACGCTTGTTCAGGAATCTGAAGGTTAAAGTATAAATTCTCTTCTACGAGCCTAGTAGTAGAAAAGGCATTGCATTCCACCCAAAAATTAGATATCGAGATTTTACCGGAAATGGATGTGTTGAGGCCCCCTGAATCCAGATACAGCATTTTTAGAAAACGACGTGTCTGTGAATAGCGTAACTCAAGAACGAATGTCCGATAAATGCAAAACTGGGTATTTAAGTTCAGCATCTTCCAAAGATCCGACACAAAATGTTTCATGAACCACCCCAAACTATCATTTATATAGAATATTTTCAAAGTTTTCTATTTTCTCAAAGATTCTAATGATTTTGATTAAAATACCGTGTTTTTCAGATATTTACATGGCAGATAAGATGTATATCTTGACTTTTCTGGAAATAGCCTGTGAAGTCTTCTTTATTCGGAAGGAATTTTGTTTAAATGGTAAACCATACGAGATAGACAAAAACGTACTATTCAAAAAATCTGATGTGTTACACTCACGACTTTCACTACTCTTGTAAAACTATTTTTACAAACGCTTATTCTCCACCTACTTCATGTTAATCGAGATAAACATTTGCAGACTCTATCTTATTGCTAATTTTCTTGTAGATGTAAGGGGAATATATATTTACAAGGGCAATATAGAAATACAGTAGCCTTTAAGCACATACATATCTCTTAATAGCTGGTGCTAAGTGCAGCACCATTCCCTTTGCCACAGATTAATACTCTTTGCATATCCAAGACAAAAAAATTAATAACGAATTCTCATTTGAGAAAATAAGTATTGAAAAATTTAAGGGAATAACAAGTAATATCTCGAAAATGGTTCACTCAACAAAAATAATGTAGGTATATGACATAAATTGTGTATTTTAACGCGCTTTACATTTTTTTGTGTAGTAAAATTTTGTCTATCTCTTATGGTTTACCAGTTATCAAAAGTCGTTCACAATGAAGAATACGTTTGGAGACATTCCCATAAAATTCAGGATATACATTTTATTTGTCATAAAAATATCTTAAACATATGATATTTTAAGCAAAATCGTTAGAGCCATTTTTGAGAAAATTAAAATTTTCGAAAAATCTTCCATGTAAAGGGTAATCTGTTGCGGGGGGATTTTCTTGAAAATCTCTGGAAGATACTGAACCTAAATACCAAGTTTTGTGTTTATCCGACTGTTCGTTTCCGAGTTATGCTGTTCCCAGATACACATACACACACGGACATGTTTCCAAAATGCTTTTTTTGGATTCAGGGGTCTCAAAACATGTATTTCCGGTGGAATCTCGGTATCGAATTTTTGGGTGGAATATAATACTTCCCCTACTTACTATACGTAGTAGAGAAAGTAAAAATGTAGACATCACAGTCATGTGAAAGTAACACATCAGATTTGTTTTCCTGTATAGTGGCAGAAAAATCACGTTACTATATTGTACGCTATCGCAGCGCGACATCTCTGTAGTTCTATCTGGCACATGGTCGCTAAGACTCTACCCTGCGCTATTAGCCCCACCACTCTGAAGCATTTCATGGGTTCTATACAGGATCCCTACTCTAGCATTTCAGAGGGGCTGCATTTCCCACAATTTATGTCCTTAGCTGTGTGTGCTCTTTACCAGAGAATGTTATGTGGCATCATTCCGAATAGAAGAAAATAAAGTTATCATGGCCTAAACGTAAATCTTGTTTTAAAATTGATAGTGTTCATTTTTCTTGCATTTAGTATGATAGTAAAGGTACTAAACACTATGTTTCCTGTTTTATTTATTTATTTTTTTTACACAGATGCCCGAAGGCTGCTAGAACCGAAGAAACTTAAAGAGAACAAGTCCGTTACTGAAGTACGTAATGAAGAATGCGATACGAAGGAACCAAATTCTGATACAACTGGTGCACCAGAATGTGATAAGGAATTTATAGAGGACAAAGCTATTACTGGAAAAGGTAACGAAGAATGTGAGACGAAAGAACCAATTTCTGATACAACTGGTGCACAAGAATGTGATAAGGAATTCATAGAGGACAAAGCTATTACTGGAAAAAGTAACGAAGAATGTGAGACGAAAGAACCAATTTGTGAAATAACTGATGTTCAAGAATATAATGATAAGAAATTCGAGGACAAACACATTACTGATGAAAGTATTAATGTGGAAGAATGCCGTACGAAAGAACCATTTTCTGATGCACCTGTTTTACTAGTATGTGATGATGAGACACCTAAAGAGGAGAACTTGGTAACTGACGAGCGTAAAGTGGAAGAATGCAGCAGGAAAGAAATAAGTTTTGATGTAACGGATGCTCCAATATGTGATGATGAGAAACCTAAAGAGGATGAATCCATTACTGATGAAAGTAACACGGCAGAACATGATAAGATAGAACCATGTTCCAATACATCCGATGCACCAGAAAGTGATACGGAAGGTACTTCTGAATTAAACAATGAGCCAGAAGCTGATAGGAAAGAAATTCAGGCTGTTGAGGAAGAGCAAGAAATTGCCACTAAACTTAAACCGGCAGTAAGTCACAAACATCCCAACTCAGGTCGCAGTTTTTACGTCTCCAAAGGAATTATATCACGACGACCGTTAGCCAAGGTAATGTACAGTTATAGTTTCTAAAGTCAGTAATATCTGTAACTGCAAATCTGCTTAGTAGATCAATAATTACTAGAAAACAGTAACGTGGAATGTGCATATTTATGGAAAATATATTAACGGCATTGTGCTAACAAGGTAAGTATCCAGGTGGTCATTTGAAAATGAAACATGTTTACAGCACATTGGTTAGGCTATCTTTTGGATTTTAAGTGACAGAAGAGAAAATGTTGTCCTTTATAGAGAAGAAAATTATACCTGCCTTGAAACCTATTAACTCGATACACAATTTACAGTTAATTCACCAAACAAGTATGTTTATATCGATGCCTAACCGGCAGACATCTTACCCGCCATTTTTTTAAGAAATGCGTTTTTTTATCGTAATGAACATGGAAGACTAAACGCCATCCGCAAAATATCGTGAGCGAGTCTTTAATATTCATAAGAGAAAACAAGATTTACATTTTATCTTAACTGTTTAAAAATCATTTTAGTGACCAACAAATCCTCTTAACACTTACTCACCTCCCAGCTTATTATAGTAGTTTTTGTTCTCAAGTGGCTCATAAGGTAACAATTCTTGCTCTTAAAACGAAACTGATGGTTGCCAAGATATTTATTTCGTTCCTATTCTTAGTCATTGGAGATAAGATAATGAACTTTGTCTACTATATTTCAATACAGGATTTCTTAATTAATGATATTATCGTAAATAACACAGTGTAATACTGTTTAAATACAACAGAATTACGAACTGCGATAAAAAATTTACAATTCATTTATTTTCCTGTAATCGGCGAGTGTCACATAATAATTTGAAAATAGCAAAAACTTGTCCAACAAAACATAACGAAACTGTGCATATTTTATGTGTGATGCACGGCAAATCTATTTTCTATTCCTATAAACACTATGAATTCCCAGTTTCAAATTGACATTACAGATGGACAAGGATAAAATAGTTTTTGTCTTTCCTGAAAAATTTCCGATTTGGCGGATATGATCTTTTAACAAATAGCATCGATATATACTGGTATTCTGCTTCTTCCTCAAGCAAACCTTTAAGCAGAAAAATTCTAAAGCACAAGGAGCATGGGATTCTCGCCGGTAGTTCAAAATATGCATACAAATGCAATGCGTAAGTAATTGTAAACCTAAGTGGAGGCTCATATTGATTTTCTTTCAAAATCTAGACCAAGTTTATCAAAATAATGTATGTTCTCAGTGAGAATAAATGGAAAATTTGCAGTTGTGTGGAAAAACAGTGTCCTCTAACCTCACAGATTTTCGTGTTCTCAAAAAAAAAAAAAAAAAAAAAAAAGGATTACTTTCTGTTAGCTAAAGTACAATAATTAATGTCAGAAACGGATCGTAAAATTTCTCATTTTCGAATTTCCATCTGGAATTTCTCTGAATTTCCAAAAAATAAAAAATGTATGGTTAGGTTAAGGAATTATTTTTGTCTCCTTAAAAACTAGATGTATCAGTTGCATTGGCTTTTATGTAGGTTATTATATGATAATTATGTGAAACAAAAATTATACCTGCTTCGCGGGATGCTTAGGTTATAAAAGTACTTGCATTATTATACAGGGTGGATCATTTAGGTTGACAATGTACAATATCTCCATAACTGAGCGTTAGAAAGAAATGTCTTGAATAAAGGTTGCTTGATATTATGGGGGAAAGTAAATGTCATTAATCGTGTTTTATTTGGAGGGCGATGTGATGGTCATTTTAGGGTCAATTAAATTTGACCCTAATTATAGGTTCCCATTTTAAAAAATTAAATTGAGCCTAAAGTGACTATTATATCGCCCTCCAAACAAAGCACGACTATTGACATTTACTTTCCCCCATAATATCGAGCAACTTTATTCAAGACATTTCTTTCTATAACGCTTAGTTTTGGAGATCATGTACAGTCTCAACTTAAGTGGTCCACTCTGTATAATGCTGTTAAACAATCTTCAACAAATGAAATAGTTTAATTGTGCACAATGAAGCAATGTAGTTCTTACTAAACACCGCTGAATGCTACTCCGATAATACTATTTTAGCTGTGTGAAACTGTTTCAATTTTTGTGTCACTACTAAAACCAGGAATCAGGTAATGAGGTATCTGTAAAATCCACTGCAGATTTAGTCGTCACTGTAGGACGAGGTTTTGCCAAAATAATTGCTGCTACCAAATGAAAACTATATACTCTAATATTGACAGTTTAATATACAGGTGTTTCAGAACAATACCGACAAACTTCCAGACATGACCCATAGGTTATATTTGAGTTATTTTATATAACACATATAGGTCTTTGAATATCTTATCAAGCTTTAGGGTTTTGGTTATAAAATGATCCTCGTTGGCTTAGATGAAATTCGGCCAAAAAGATCCCTTTATGTACCTCTTTCCTTCTCTTGGCGCCAAGTCTGCTATAAGGCAGTTGCGCCACAAATATCTAGCTGTACTTTTGTCTTAAAGCATGCAACCAATTGAAATGATTTCCTGTAATTTAACTAGGTAGTTATGCATGCCTATAAGGTAACAGTTTAGGATACCTCTTTCATTTAATGACGCTGGATGGCTTCGTTAATACTTGAAATGTAGTTCTAAACCAGAATAAATGTCAAAAGAAACTGGATACAAGTAACATTCCAAAAATGTAATAGAAGGCAAAACATAAGCAATATTTCCAAACTTGGGGATTTGGGAATTTCATAAACATTTGTGAATGTTACTATGATTCGCCCTGTAGAGGTATTTCAAAACTAGCGTCATATAACGACTGATATTTGGGATAGAAAAGAAACGGACGAATCACTTTGTTCACCTAACTGTACAGTAAGATTTTATCTTTACAAAACGCTGAGATATGATTATGCATAAATTACTTTTATCCAAAGTACACAATCTTTCTATAACTATGAGGCAACATTTGTTTTCTTTATATCATTTTTTCCGGTTTATATCCTGTAATTCTGATTGCTTTTTCTGTTTTTAACTTTACCCCACACACGCGCGCCCGCTTTTATACGGACACAAACGCCCACATCCGAGGCAGGACTCGACTTTGCGGTCCTCCACACGAAGCACCAAAGCCAAACGCTCTAGTGACCATGGCCTCCACAACCGGCCACCTTTAGCCAAAATTTTGCAATTTTACCCATTTCTTGTAGAAAATATTCCAGTTTCTGAAGTATTGTGAGTTAAGCTACTAAAACTCATTCTTTAATGCAAGCCGACAACCGAAATCCAGAACGACTGAAACCGATGTCAGATTAATGCAAGGATTCTCAAACTTTTCATACATGAGATTCCCTTGACCTACTAAGCATCTCTAGAAGCGTGCGTCCCTGCCCTGGAGACACGTGTGGGGTCTAAAAGTAAAGTAATTTCTGTTCACATTATCATCTTCCTAAGAACAGTGAAAGCTTAATGTTTTAGAAGAATATGCTAAGTTCAATCAAGATTGTTTTATTTAAAGCAGATTTTATACAGGGTAGAAGATGATCTATGGCCATTCTTTTAAGCTATAAAGAGCACATTCTTTGGAGTGTTTTCCTTAATAATGTTTTTTTTTAATTTTATTTTTGCAATAAAGCTTTCCGTTCTTGAGATTGCTATTTTATTTTGTACAATATTACAACACAGCAAATTCAACGCTTCACTTTACATTTAACAGATTAGGATAGGATACGATAAGACTAGGAGCAGAGGGTACTTAGCACCTCGATCTACGCAGATATTTTGTGCCTAGGCCCGTGACAGGGCGCCCCCGGGAGGGAGGGATGAAGTGAGAGGAGACAGAGGGTGGCAGGACCAGGAGGCATGACAGGCAGAGGGCAGGGTCCCTACCATTTACAGATTTAAAATCCCCGGATGGCAGCTGTGCAGCTGGCTTCCCCTCTGTGGGCTTACATATCCACAGGGGGGCCCAGGACTCGGAGACCGCCCCCATTCTGACGGACGAAGGTTTTCACAGAGCATCCTTTTCCCCCTGCCATGCACACGCTGAGACCTCTCGCCGACACTTGCAATCCTGAAAGAGACCAAACAGATGTAAGGTAAAGTGAAATGAGAATGGAGGGGCAGGAAATTCGGGGGATGTAACGATCCTTCCCAGCATTCGCCTAGCGACCCGGGGAAACCCCGAAAAAAACCAATGGGTCAGGAACGTCGGTCGTGGGAATCAAAACCACAGACATTACCACCTGAGCCATCCCGTTCGGTTTCAACAAGTTACTTTTTAATTCTTCATCTCCTGCTGCTATGGCAACGAACAAATACACACTTCCGGCACACAAACTACGCATGATTGTAACGTAAGATAAATATCATACGGAATACAGAACTGTGGAAGCATTTATAATGAGGCAGTATTTTATATCACAACACTGTGAATGCCAGAGTGATTGTAATGTAAATTAACATTATTGTATGACAATGATTTGAGATGTTAATTATAACATTGTTATGAAATAAGTTTACACGGCCTCACTGAAACTGACATTAGGAGCGGATTACAATGAGCGAGGGGGTGAGTTGTTTATCAATTAGAAGAGAAACAAATGACGTCAGAGTAGCGCGCTTATTTTTAGAAATGGAGGGAATATCTTCCCTAGAGCATATGTGTTCGTAATTTTGATTGGATATAAAAATAGACGCTAATGTTGGCACGCTTTATTAACCAATAGCAGCTCTGTTATAATGTTTAGGCATATCGGGGTGAGGGAGTATAAATTATGAAGCCAGAGACAAGTATCGCACAGTTTAAGAGAATCATTCACGGGTTACACGTCGCGCAGTTCAACAGAATCATTCGCGGGTTACACGTCACACAGTTCAACAGAATCATTCACAAGGCAAACGTCGCGCAGTTCAACAGAATCATCCACGGGTTACACGTCGCGCAGTTCTACAGAATCTCTCGCGTCGTAAAGTTAGTTAAAAGATGTGAAATACGCGAATTAATAATGTGCGGCAAATAAGTGATTATAGTTACATTCTAAAATATAACAGTTTCAGTCTGGCGTGTATCAGGAGTAATTATGTGAAATGAATAAAGTGTGACGGCAATAAAAGTGTAAAAACAAATTCTTTTATCAGTGTTATCTTTTAGTAACAACTCCTTTCCGTTTACACACCCTGTTCAAGAGATTTTCTCGACTGAGTAATAATAGATAGCCGGAGGACAAAGAACTCATAATTCAAAATAGTAAAACAATAACAGGCGCTCAGCAAATAAGATAACACGAACGATACCGCGACAATAATACTACTACTTATTAATAGGAACACTTTAAAGGTAAATAAACGCTGGAGAAACCCTAGCTACATGTTTATGCTTCATTTCTTTATGAATTATAAAGCTCTGTGAATAATTAAAGCAGGACAAGAACAGAAAATCCATAAGAACTTCTTTTTAATGCTCAGGAAAATTGCTCAAATTGTGTACCCCTCGCCAACACACATGCTTCACAACGTTTTCTGCAATTCTGCTGCACTCTACGAAGTACGTTCAGGTTGTTTTGTTTATTACTTTCGCTGCTCGAAGTATTCTTTCCTGCAACGTTTCCAAATCAGGCACTTCTGTAATACGCGGGCTATCATGTCGCCCCAAAGAAAAGAAAGGAAAAATCGATTGGATTTAGATTTGCCGATCTTGGTGGCCATCTTATTGATTCATTCCGAACGATTCAGTATTCTACGTAGATGTTGCGTAGATGGCCACATACGGCTCTACTTATGTGTGGGGGTGCACCGTCATGCAATAGCCACATACCATTTCTTACTGCCAGGGAAACATCCTCAAGTAGAACTGGTAACTCTTCTTAACGAAACTGGAGATAGGTGGCTCCTTTTCACAACCCGAGCAAGAATTCACGGACCGATTAATGTGTTTCTTATGATTCCTGTCTTAACGTTTACAGAAAATCTGTTCTGAAATCTGTCTTGTCTTATTGTGTGTGGATTGTCGTAAGCCTAGGTGTGCGTATAGTGGTAATTAGTTATTCCATTTCTGGTAAACGTTGTTCATCTATCGTAAGAATTTTAAGGGAAAGTTCTCTCCTTGTTGAATAAAACATTCGGAAAATGCTACCCTTGGGGCATAATCTGCTTCAGAGTGATACTAGACGCTCTGTGTATGATAAAGGCGTACCAATTCTTTTTTTAATGTTCCCAATGCAGTCCAATGCGATACACCGATTGTGCGAGCTATACCACGGTTACTGCTTCCAGGCTTTTCTTCCACCAAGAAAAGGACTTCTTCTTGTGCAACATTTCTTTGACCAACTCCAACATAAAGAGATACACTCCCTGTATCTAGAACTCTTTGACGGGGGGGAGGGGAATCCTATGATATGGTACTCGTCTATTTGGAAATCTCTCTCGATAAATTCTTGACGCAGCTGCCGCATTACGGTGTGTTTCACCGTAAATTTGTAGCATTTAAGGAATACTCGACATTAGTAAAGTGAGCCTTTTTGTAACTATAATCCGCTGTTCTGGAAACAAGCTATGGCTCTATTAACAGCTTCTTTGTTTCATTAAAACAAGTAGCTGAAGTGCGTTAATAGTGTTGTCATGTATAGTCTCGTGGCTAACGATGTACGAATCAACTGAGACAAATTTCGAAACCTTATAATAGTAGTAAGAGTGCAAATAGTTTTAATTCAACATGTATTTAAATGTGCAGAAAGCAATTCTTCTTTCAATGTTCTCTAAGAAATATCTGAAAAAGTATTTAAGCTTCGTAAAATCTTCATTTAAAATAAAGTTAACATTTTCGATTTTTTCTCAAAAACTACTTTAAAACATCAAAACTGCATTAAGATTTGTTGTTATATTCATTACAAAGAATCTTCCTATTCAAGGATGATCATAGGTCCCCTTTCATCCTGTATACTGCAGATGTACATACTTCTTGCAATGTGTATATGTTTATGATGGACCGCAGTTTATTTTACATAATTTCATATGATGAAGTTATTTCTCATACTAAAAATAAACTTAAGGGAGTATACAGCTTTAAATTCAGTACAATATGTGTTTAAAATATATTTCAATTTATTTTTCATCATTTCATTTGCTTTAAAAAGATTACTTTGTTTCCTAAAAGCTAAACATTTTAAGCTGCCAAAACGTTTCATCTTGTTAGAATACGATATCCATATTATCTTAACATTTGATACAATGTTACACTTTCAGATTTACTAAACCAAATACAAATTTAGGTCACTGCCGAGTCGTAAACAGTATTTTGTTTGGTTTTAGAACACTGAGCAAATTTTTCTTATGAAATATTAATGACAATGCAAAACTTTCGTTTTCAAGAATAGTGTAACGGACATTGGTTTCTGTATTCCGCGAGTGTACAAGGAAGAGATCGCGTTGTTGTGGGATTCAGTTTTTGTGGTGTGGTGATGCGAGATGAGTTTTTGTATTTGTAAACGTGGAAATAAAGTATTCATTTTGAATAACCGTTACAATTGGTGTCAGGTGTGGGATTAAAGATTGACAGGAATTAACCGAACAATGGCTTCGAGGAAAGTAAGATTCAACGATTTAAAAGTGATCGATGAAACGCGAGGTTTAAGAGCGCGATTAAGGAACTTCTCGAACTAAGGCTGCTTCGGAACGGTGACCGCTTCAAAGGGCACTAGAATAAGAAGAGAAGGATCTAGAGTAAATTTTTTAAATCGATGGCGATGCTAGCAGCCTTGCACAAATTTTAGAGGAGAAATTCGCAGAAAGTTCTAAAAGCCAAGCCGAAAATTTCAAGTTATTGGAGGTAAGCCAAGGCGAAAATTTTAAGTTATTGTAGGAAACGATCTTGAAATGTTCCCAGAGTCAAACGGAAAATTATAGATTGTTAGAGACCAAGATCCTGAAGTTGTTAAGGAACTCAAACGAGTTGAAACAGATGCACAACTTAAAACAACAGCTATTGAATACCGAATTAAATCAATGAAGGAGGAGTCCATACAGGCAGGTCCCGCTCAATTCAGATCGGAATCAGAAAATGTTCCAAGGGCGGTGCGTGAGAAGGCGCCTCAGTATAACGGAAAAAACACCGTGGTCCACATATCGAAAGCAGTTCGAAGCCGCAGCTATTGCTAATGGATGGAATAGAGAAGACAAACGCACTGTCTTAGTTATTGCTCTTCGAGGTGATGCTTTGAATTTTTTCCAGGCGATTCCAGATAGTGAACAAAATAACTGATTCCTTAGTGGCCAGACTAGAGATGAGGTATGGTGATCAGCATCTTTAACAGGTGTACCATAGCCAGCTTCGCAGCAGATGCCAGAAGCAGTTTGAGGCCGACATTGCGCGTCTTGTTCGTATGACTTATCCTTCAGCTGCAAATGATTTCACTGAGCAGCTGTCTGTGGAATCCTTTGTGATGGGCATAACTGATCCAGAACTACAACGAGCGCTTCGTCTTGCGCACCCAAAGATATTAGATGGTTCATTAACTAGTGCGCTGGAATTCGAAGCGCCTACGCAAACCTCGTATGTACATGCGCATCTTAGGCGGCTGGATGAAGAGAAACCCCTAGACGAGAAAATAGAGGATTTTTTTTCGAAAATTCTGTCCAGTAAGAATAGACAACTCCGAAAAAGCTAGATACGCTGCTGGAAATCTGGTGAGCTTGCACATATCCGAGACGAATGTGTCAAAACTTCTATAAAAACTAGCAAGGGTCAGTGCTAAGGGGGAAATCATTGAGGGTCGGCCTTACTGCTCCGAGAGAGATATCACAGATTATTTCACTCGTGCGCCCATTAGAGAGCCTCTTTGTCGCCGGTACTGTTAATGGTATGCTTTTTGCTGTGCTTCTGGACACTGGAGCCACCAACACTATTTGAAGAAGACTACTATGGAAGGAAATCTGCTACCTAAGAGAGTTCTATTGAAAATCTAACCGGTAAGCCAATGAACGCCTACAGCGAGATGAAGATCGACCTTGGTCTGGGGAGAAAGATAATAGAACATCGAGTAAGAGTGGCTGATATCATAGGAGACGTTATTCTTGAGATGGACGTAATGAATAAATTTGGACTTATTTTAGACCTGAAGCGAGGATGCTTGAAATTTGCGAATGAAGAAGTCGTTATTCGTGGAGGAAGCAGTGCAGCCTTAAGAATAGCTTTAAGTACAGATGTGGTACTTACAAAAGGAACAATAGGGTCGTGGTTCAATTTAATTACATAGAGAAGTGAGGGGAATTACCAAGCCCTAGCCGAAGAGAAAATCTGTCGAGGAGCACTGGTGGAAGAGCTGTTATTAAAGCTAAGGGTCCCACTTAGATCAGAATGATGAATCTAAATGAATTTCTAGTATCCTTTAAAAGAAACACGCAGGTGGCTTAGTGTAATCCGATATCAATAATTTGTTGTGGGGAGACCAGGAAAACTACCGAGGAAAATGCTAGTCATCTTTCTAAATCAAGTGAAATTCTTCAACTTGAACAAACTAAGGATCAGAAGATCAGGAACGTCGAAATGTTGGCAACATATCAAGATGTCTTCGCAAATAAGACGTGTATATAACATAGGACGAGTGCAATGAAACAAAATAAACAACGGAAATGCACAACCAATCAGACAGCGCCCACGACGCTCACCATTATCACGAAGAGAGGAGGATGAAATTGTTCTTCACATGTATAAACAGGGTGTTTTCGAAGCGTCCAATAGCCCCTAGATGTCGCCGGTAGTGTTAGTGACGAAAAAGGATGGGTCGATCAGATTTTGTGTGGACTACCGACATTTGAATAGCAAGACTACCAAGGACAGTTATCCTTTACCTAGGATAGATGACACTCTGGGCACATTGTCTGGATCCCAAGTATTGTCCACTTCAGATTTAAAAATTGGGTACTGGTAAGTAGAAATGGAGTCCAAAGATAAAGAATAGACAGCGTTCTCAATTGGGACGGGACTCCGACTCTTTACTGTCATGCCATTTGGATTGTGCAACGCTTCAGCCACCTTCGAGAGACTGATGGAAACAGTACTACGAGGTCTCATGGAAAACCTGCCTAGTTTATCTGATGATGTCATAGTTTTGGAAAGACGATTGATGAACACCTGTCGAACTTGGAAGAAATACTTAAGCGATTACAGGGCGCAAATCTGAAGCTGAAGCCGAAGAAATGCCGGCTGTTCCGGGAAGAGGTCCACTATTTAGGTACACAGAGGTCCACTGTGTAGCAGTAGATCGGGAAAATACGTGTGCAGTTAAGCAATGGCCTGTTCCTAAAGACTTGCATGTACGTAGCTCCTACTACCGTCACTTCGTACCTGGCTTTGTCGATATATTTGCCTTGACAAGACTTGCCGAGGAAGGACGAGAATACACATATGACGATTGTAGTTGGCTTTTGAACAGTTGAAGACCGGTTGGTCACAGTACCAATTCTCAGCTATCCCCGTGTTACCGGCAAGTTTGTGTTGGACATTGATGCCAGCAACGAGGGAATAGGTGGGGCTTACGCCAGATACAGGATAGTCTGGAGAAAGTAATAGCTTACCTTTGCAAGGCGATATCTAAGGCCGAGCGGAACTATTGTGTAACTAGATGAGAAGTACTAGCTGTGGTGAAAGCGGTGAATCATTTTTACAAGTACCTGTACGGGCGAATATTTCTACTTCGAATAGATCATGGTGCTTTGAAATGGCTGATACAATTTAAAAACCCAGAAGGACAGATTGCCCGATGGATTGAACAGTTGCAGGAATACGATTTTGAGATCGAACATCGAGCAGGGCTCTTCCACAAGAATGCAGATGCCCTGTCGAGAAGATTGTACCCAGTGGATTGCAGTCATTGTAGTCGACAAGAAGAAAAAGCGTGTCAAGCAAGAAGACTGACTGTAGTTGACAAGTGGCAGCCTATAGGCCTTCGTAAAAATCAACGTGAAGATCCAGATCTTGAAAGGATAATACGTTGGAAGGAAATAGGATGCTAACCCACTTGGGAAGAAGTTGCAGTTCAGCCCTAAAGTCAAGTCGTACTGGGCTCTCCTTTTGGCTAGACAATGGCGTGTTGGAAAGCGCGTTGTTGAGGAGGTTGAATGGGAAATCCAAAAGAACACAAATTGTTATACCTCAAGAAAGGATTTCGATGTCTTGCATTATGTACATGATGGAAGTTCCGGGGGCCATCTTGGGATGAACAGAACTAGCACGGGTTACAGAAAGATTCTATTGGGTAAACTACAAGGATGATATCAGAGACTGATGCAGGATGTGCGAGGTCTGTGCTGCAGGGAACGGGTCAAGAGGAAGAAGGAAAGTGCCTATGCGTCAATACAATGCGAGAAGTCCGTTTGGGAGGATGGCCATTGTCGTAGCAGTCCCTTTTCCTAAGAGTGATTTTGGTAGCATCGGACTATTTCTCCAAACGGGTTAAAGGCCACGCACTCCCAAACCAAGAAGCCACTAGAGTTGCCAATATCTCAGTGAAGGGCCTTTTCTCACGTTTTGGTGCTTCTTTAGAATTGCATTCTGACCAGGGTAGGAACTTCGAGTCTACAGCAAAATAACAGGAGTAATTATCATTTTCAAGACTTTATTTTGATTTTTTTTACAAATTTATTTCCGTATACTATGTGCCAAAGATAGTAAAACAAACATTATACAACATATACACAACATAATCGGTGCTTTTACGTTTGCCATAACTAGAAGGTTATTAACTTTATTATACTTTTAAATGTGAAGTGACTTTTGAAAGAGTTTAACATTTATTTTCTTAAGTTTAGCCCTTTAAATATCTAGTAGGCAATTACTACGTAAGATAACTTTAATTTCTCCAAAATATTCTCACTTTGCATAAGATTAAGCAAAGCTTAAAATTGTTTTTAATAATTTAATTTCGTTTTAAGCTCAAGAATCTTTAAAATTTCAATCTTATACCAATTGACTCTAAAATTTCTGAATATTTGCGCACATGCTCGTAAAGAATTAACCCCTGTACCAGTTTGGAACTTCTATTTTAAATACTATGCTATTAATTAAATAATGTTTAATAGGTTCTATAGGTTGTTTATTTTGGCTATACGTTCTGTAAAAACAAGTAAATGTAAAATAGGTTTCTTATAATAGGTTTTGAAAGCTCGCATACGCTTTTTTAATTCTGATTGCTTATTCGTGGGTAAAAAAGAAGATGCAGTACAAAAGTTCCTCGAAGTTTGTAATGTAGAGCAAATGTTCATTAGATGATTGTGAAAGATGTACAAAGAGAAGATAAACGATGCCATCATACTTTTCATTACACTTCCAATAATATCTGGAGAAAATTTCAAGTCAGTTACTTCACGTTTCTTATAATAGCATTTCAGATAATACAATGGCTGAAAACTTGGCATCTGAGGAAAAGAGGATCGAAATAAACTGCACCTATTTCTGGGCTACATGTCGTACAACTTCCAAGCACCCTGTATGTACCTTAAAAAGTAAGGGGACAAAATATATGTAATTTTTGAAAGCTAAACTTTAAAATTATTTCGAATAAAAAATTATAAAATAAAAAGTGCTTAATTATATTTGGCTTTTTACAGGAATTCTTCTCCTCAAAGTTTTTTCTGTCTTTACTAACCATATTCGGATATATGGTATCAAAATAATTACACACTCTTATTTCAGTAATCGGGGGATTATCGGAAATGGTATTACTGTTAATAGCAGTGAGGAAAATAACAACTATGACGGCAAAGAGCCTAAAAGCTTCAGCCTCTCTAATCCTGAAACGCACTTGGTAGCCTAACCTACAGGGGTATGTTACTGTAGATGCGTCTTGAAAACATACGTGACTGGATTGACATGTCTAAAACGGTCCATTTGCGCTATGACGTAAGCGCTACAATGAGTAAGGGTAGGAATTTAATCACATTTGAGGAATCCTTTATTAAATAAGGAAACTGATGAGAATCCCCGACGCAAAACAAGGGAAAGATCAAACTCACGTCCATGGTAACGATCATTACCTCGCCTGCAGAATATTCAATAAAAAAACGTTATAAACGCTCCCCAATGCATTAGGATTTTAGAAACAGCTGTGTTCTAAAATTTATTGCTAAAAAGAACAACGTACAAGCTGTATTTCTCTGCGTTTAATTTCTTTTTATGCAAATTGGTCTGAATGATCAATCCTTAATTGCTCGCCATTTCAATACCTCCCCGACGCTACTGTGTACGCGCTGGTTCAGATCAGTCGAATTCTTACTTTTTGCGTTGATATTTTTCCAACAAAGTTAGCAAAAACACATTTAACATTACAGTGTATAATTCATCAGCTGCACTTGAGATACTGTATCTGTGAAATATGACAAAAATGGTGAAAAATTAAGTTTTTTGTAATAAAATAATATGAATTCTAAATAATGTTTTCAAATTAACAAAATTAAACTAGCAATTAACTGAAATTATAAATGGAAAGACGCATGCTCGTTATTAGGTACGTCCAGCCTTAAAACTTGTTTTCTCGCAAGCTCTTTCTGCATTTTTCCATGCTCAAAATGCTCCACACGATGTAATTTTCTAATAATTTGTTTAAAAATTGTTGGATTGTTTGTCAAAGATACAATAAAGGAAATGAACATATGCTGTTGTAAAATAATGTTCCAATTTTGAGAAATAATTTATTCACTTTTGCAAAATCAAGAATTTTGGAAATAATTTTCTAAAATAATAGGGATGAATATTGTGGCATTTGGTTGTGGTGATACATTTATAAGAACACACGTGGTTTTAGCAACATTTGTTTGGGTGGCTCTTAGGTTGGTAACACGGACCGGAATGACGCAATAGGAGTGGGAGTAAACCGGTTATATCGTGACTAAGCGTCTGGGACGCTATCTCTTCTAACTTAACTAGCGAGTAGTGTAGAGTTGTAGACGTATAGGAGTAGACGCTCCGTCAAGCGGAAGGTAACATGTATCAATTTTAATTCAATATATATACTGTCAATCTAAATTCCTGTCTTGTAATTTAATAATGTAGTCGGTTCCTTCTTTCCTTCTCCACAATGATTTAGGAATATTTTTAGAAATTTTCAGGTGTTTAGGAACTTTGTTGAGCTCGCCCCATCGGACCTCGTGTAGATTGCTATGTTTTAAACTCCGGTACCATGCTCTACCCCCCGTGATATGTGAAAATGTAAGAGGTTACGACAATATAAAAACACCAGTTATGATAGATTTTTCGTAAACTCATTTACTGTAAAACCCTGAATTTTTTATACGAATAATTTAACAATCCATCACATAAAGTATTAATCTTAGGACAATAAATTTACATAATAAATTAATGTTTAAATAAGCAGCAAGCTAGAATTTTGAAACATGGCAAAATATTACTATTATGTGTAATAAGTGGTATAAATTTCAACAAGATATTTTGGATATTGTGGATTTTCCAATTTTCACAGATGCATTACTTAAACCGACATGGTGGTTGAAGTCGTTAAGACACATACTCGAGAACCGGAGCTCCGCGGTTTAAAATTCGCCACGACCGTCCTCTCTGACTAAGGGTTTTACCAGGTTTTCTTCAGTCCTCATATGTGTCAAATTCTGAAGAAGTACCCTAGGTATGGAAAGCTTCAGCCCGAAGTACCCTAGGTATGGAAAGCTTCAGCCCAAAAATTCCTTTCCCAAACATAATTTCATTGCGGGCTGTATGTACTAAGAACGGCATTAAACACTACTAAAAATGTGTGTTGATGTCAGAATATTAAATTAAAGTACCTAATAGATAATTCCTATTTCTGCCTCCAAATATATATATCCCTGGTTACTCATGTCAGAATGGTTTCATTGTTGATGTGGCGCTCCAAGAATTATCTCAGGGTTCTAACTGCCTTGCTGAAACGATGTTGATTGCAACATTGATAATTGTTTATTGAATTAATATACATTCCATTTCTTTAGCTTTGAGAAGTTTCTAAATTTATTTAAAATATTTCCTTTCTTTATAACAAAATCTCTCTTCTTCTCTTGATGTGATTCTATATAAATTTAAGTTCTTTTTGCATTCTTATTTTAAATTTTTTCTACCTGCTTTATATATAATTACTTTATCTTTTTATATATTTCTCACTATTGGTGAGGAGCTATAAATTTCTATCCTGCCTCGCCGAAATAAGCTTAGATACTTATATCCCAACGTCAAGAGAAGTGCAGCTCCATTATCGCGGAGCTATCTATATATCCCTCCCCCCACGGAGAATTCCTACATAACTATAATGATCCCACGGTATCACCGCTCAACCTCATTCAATACAAATATCACTATTCATCTCTTGTTGGAAGTACGCGTCTGTTGCTCATAAAGTTACAATAGCGTCTCTTTTCTGTTGTTGATTTTCTTCGTCTTTGATATTGTCCTCCGTGGTCAAAGGGTACCTCTGGTTCCGGAGGTACCATGTTCAAACCCGGCGAAGGATTTTTTCGGGCGTAAAAATCCTTAGCATGAAATCCTTCGGAAGAGAAGTGAAGTCCACCTAAAAGAACCTCAAGCCTGATAAAGAGGCCTCTGAGCAAAATTTCCAGTCTTTCACGCCCAATATAGAATGTACGCTAAAGAACCATAGCATTTAAAGAGCGTTCATTAATAAAACTGTTTAATTTTTTTCGCTTTGTTGTAAGCTTGCGTAGTTGTCTTGCATTTATTTGCGTTAATTATTTTATAGCAGATTTTATCTGCACATACATTAATTTTAATGGTTCATTTCGTTACTTTTTCGTTCTTTTCCTGAGCTTTTGTTTTACATGTGTTTTGTTTCCGTATGTAAATTACTTCCATGTTACCTACATATTATGTTTTACATGTTTTTATGACTTTCTTCTTATTCTTCCTCTCTTGAAGTGATTCTATATAAATTTCAACATGTTTTGCATTATTATTTTACATTTTTGCTATTTTCTTCCTGGATATATTTTTACGGGATTATAAAATAACCGCACCTCGATCAGTTCCGGCTGCGATTTTAATCGAAAAATATAACTTAGCGCCACAATAACTAAATTATGTTGAGTACAAAATCAATATAGGAAGAAAATTAATGTTAATTCTTGAAAAAGAGCCGAAAATTGTCTTTGCGAAGCTATCAGAAGCTTTGAGTTCTTTCTCGGTTTTCGTTTACAAACTCAATATAACAGATACTTATGAGATTATCTCAGCAACTTGGTAGGGCGACTCGAAATTCACTTAATGTATCCTTTAAACACAGCATCGGATGGTTCAATACATGGAATAAAAGCGATGAAATTGCAGCAGATTTTAATGTTTCTGTGGATGAGTTAAGATGTTGATGCCAAAAATTGGCAATAATACGTTATGCAATTGGTTTACTCAAATTTATATAAATCAAATGTTATTTTTTCAGGTTCCAGTACGTCTCCATATAAAGCGCACCTGTATTCCAAATTCTCATTTCTTGCCCATCTCCGAGCTTCCACGTGGTTTAGAAGATGCTCTTTGTTGAGTCTTTCTATTTATTTTTGTATGTCTTTGGAGTGTTGTTTCATGTGTTACAATAAATATATGTAAATTAATTTGTACTCTTTGTAATAAAAACATGTAAATTACAAATAGTCATGTGGAACAATATGATTTAATCAATCACCCTTGTCCCTAAGCTATACTGACCGGAGGTTTGTCTCCAATTAGCCTGGGAAAAGTCTTCATCAGCGAGACTTATTAATCAGATAATGGCGTTTCCTTGTAACGGGTAATTCCTCACGGAACCCTTTCTCCATCTAGAGAACAATTAAGAGAAAGCTCATTACTTCCAACTAGGGAATGATCTGACCTTCCCTAATATTATTGTGTAATAGGTTATCAGCATGCATGAATATATCTTCTCTGGTGCATTCAGTAATAAATTAGAATTAGTGACTTTCCAATGACATAAAACATGAACTCCAGTACATTTCTGCAATAAAGGTTAAAGTAAGCGCAAGAGAAGCAGCTAGTAAAACCCGAACATTGTACTGTATCAGAAGACAAACCATTGCGCTACTTCTATAATTTCTGAACATTTTTCTTATTGCCTATAGAATCCTTTGTCACCGAAAACAAGCACATAGTCTGCTTTAATGAGGATTAAAGAAAATAATTAAAAAAAGACCTTGTAAAAAAATCTCGCTTTCTCTGCTGATTGTCATTTGTTTTCACAGTGTCATACAAATAAATCCTTCAAAATCATATTTTATACCTACTTTTTGCTAATAAGCTTAAATATTTTTAACAAACCTTTCAATTAGGTAACCCTTAAGTAATGTTACATTTACCTGTATAGATAAAACAGACAATGTTTATAAATCATACTTTCAGACCAGTTAAATTTTATTTTCATAGCCATTTTGAAAATTATTTGTACAAAGCTTGTTTCTGTATGCATTTCCTGTTGATCATGATAAATTTCACCATAATAGGTTCATCATGTTCTTACAGACACACAGGCACATAAAGGCGGCTGGAACTACAATACATTCTTAAAAAGTAAGTCGTAGATGCACGCCTTGCATTTACACAGCCTAATGAGATATAAGCATAATGTGTTATATTCTCATGATTTTCTCTACCCATAATCGTTTGTTATCTCTCTTCTACAGACTGTTTTTGCAGAGCTATGTTTACTTTCTGTACTACGTAAAGTAAGGGAAGTATTGTATTCCACCCAAAAATTCGACACGGAGATTTAACCGAAAATACACGTTTTGAGGCCCCCTGAATCCAAATAAGCATTTTTTGAAACATGTCCTTGTGTGTGTCTGTAAATACAATAACTTAAAAACGAAGAGTCGGACAAATACCAAACTTGATATTTAGGTTCAATATCTCCCAAAGATACGACACGAAGCTTTTCAACAAAAGTCCCTTACATGGAACATTTTTCGAAATTTTTGATTTTCTAAAAAGTGGCTCTGACAATTTTGATAAAATACCGTATATAAAGGATATTTACATGACTAATAAAATGTATATACCTTGAATTTTCGGGGAATAGCCTATGAAGTTCTCTTTTCGGAATAAATTTTGTATTAACTTGTATAACTGGTAAACGCTAAGCGATAAACGAAAACGTACCACACAAAAATGTAGATCTATTTAAAAATCAACTTATTTCAAATAATGGCATCAGCCATTTCCCAGATATCCGTTATTAATAATTCAAATTGTTGAATACTTGGTCATTCTTTTAGAGTCCTGTCAACATTCAGTTGTTTCTCGTGATGCTATGCAAACAGCATGGAATTTTAACGCTAGCATATAGTGTCCAGTTCTTAAACATTTGACTATCGCTGTTCTCTTTGTGTATATGACGAACCGTTTAATGTACCTATTTCTGCAAGGATTTGTTTGTATTAAAATGAAGTAGATAGGAAACAAACTTTTGTAAGAATAATTTGTATACCCACTAGTAATCTAAAAAGGGTGGAGAAAATCATGTGAATGTAACATATCAGATTGTTTAACTCTTCGTGTTAACCGAGACAAACGTTTGTAGAAGGTTTTTCATTACTCATTTTGCTATAGGTACAAGAGGAAAACAGGTGGCTAAACTATAGTCAGATCTTTAAGAGTTCTGGTTTTGAAATTCCATACTCTTTACATTACATCAATAGAAATCAATGCTTCCCTACCACTTAGTGTGTTATAAGGTATTGGGGATTTCAAACCAATAGCAACGGATATCTCGGAAATAATGTCACAAAAGAATTTTAAATTATGTTTTAACGAGATATGCATTTTTCGTGTTGTAAGTTTTCGTCTATTGTGGTTTACCAGTTATGCAAAATTACATAAACTTCATTCAATATAAAGAGGACCAAACGGCATATTCATAGAAAATTCAAGATGCACAACTTATTATTCATACAAACATCTGAAATATTGGTGTTACAATCGTTTGCCTTTTTGTGAGGAAAATAACGTAATATTTTTCATAATAGGGATTGCTTTGGAGTGGAGGGTTTTTCTGTACAAATCTTCGTGTTGTATCCTGAAATATGCTGAACTTAAATACTAAGTTTAGTATCTATTAGAATTTTCTTTGTGTTATGTTATCTCCCTTTCTTTCGTACCTTGTAAAAATATTTTTTGTTGAATCCAGTGGACCTCGGAATGTGTGAAATATCAACATCCATTCTTTGGATGGAATACGACACTTCCTCTACCTACCAGCTGTATTAGTGATAGAGAAATTAAAATTGGCATATGATTTAAGAAGCGAGTTGCTTCAAATAGTGGAAAATTCAAGTGAACAACAAAACACCTTAACTGAATAAAGCTGTTAAATTATTATTTAAAATATATTTCATAGTTTAAATTAGCGCTGTGATTTTCCGTGATAAGTTTGTGTTTTTCGCGTTCTAAGACAGAAATGTTATAAATGCAGCAAACATGAAGAGATTTTCACAGGATATTAATTTAAAGTACGACTTCTGCCAGGCTAATCCTCCAAAAATTGGCCATTTTAATTAACATAACCTTTTTTATTAGAAAAACTATTATTGCGTGTAAATTGTTTGAAGGTAAATTTTTGCTTTCGTTTGCGACATATACTTCTCTCTCGTCTAAGCGGCTCAGTTGGTTAGGCGCTGGCCTTTCATCCCAAGGTCGCGGCCTCAAACCGGGCCCAGACCAATGACTTTTAAGTGGGCTTTTAAAGTGTCAGTCCCATGTCAGTAGATTTACTAGCACGTAAAGGTACTGCGGGACGAAATTTCGGAATACGGTTGGCGCTGATACGTCCTGGCAATTGACAGCGTCGTTAACAAAGTATTTTTATTTCCCTTTTTCTCTTCTCTCCAAATTTTAAATTTTATATTTCAATCAAAATATCTATACCGAACTTTTAAATTAATGCAATCCTTTCTTTAGCTTCACCATAGTTATCTAAATATTAGAAAAAACTAGAATTGTTCAGGTAATAAATAGGTTTGCTGTTGGATTGCATATGGATCACAAATGTAAAACAGCCTGCATATTCATAAAGCGGGTCAGCTATTAAGGTCAACTCCACATAACTTTGCCCCGTATTTCTTAACGGTCACGTGCAGTAGTCACCTCTCATTGGCTGCTATCGTGGAATAGGATATGCGATACAAAATAGTTCCTTATTTAACATGATCATTTATCCTAATATATTCGAAGATAACTGTCAAATTTACATTTTCATAACCATATGAATTAAGTATAATAACAGAGTTCATGCATCTGGAATGCAAATAAATTCTAATCAACAATAGATGGGAGGATTCTTCAGTTTAAACCTGCCTCTCAGAATGACGAAAGCACTAGCATCTATCATGGCGATGTGTTTATATCCCCTTTATCGCCTAAGCTGGCACTGCACACGCCTTCTTTGTCGTTATTCGAACGTGCACATTAGCCAACCAGGGGAAAGGGAAAAGAAAAGCAGCGCGAAAGAATACATGTCTGCGGGGCAAGGTTATAAGAAATAGGGTTTCGGGAGCATGCCACAAAGTATTCTGGGAGATGTTGACCATGACGGTGGCACTATGCGAGTACAGTTAATTATAACATTAGTAAATGCCCGAAGAGGAATTATCAATGCTAAGATTAGAAAATAAACAGACGAGTGTTGGTAAAGAATTAGATCATTCCTAGCAGTGTCTTAAGGGACGTGTACTTCATGCGCACCTGCTTGCGGGAACACGTAACTGGCGAATAAAATCGAAAAAGCAGGAACATTCGGTAGATCATTCACTGCTATCGTTGGCTACCTTGCCCACGACTCGCTTCCTGTTGTACGCAACAGAGATCCAGTTTCCTCTTGATGAACACCGGATCAGATGGATCGAGAACTAGGATTAGTCAGAGACCACCCCTAGCCACTGGAGCTCAGCACAGCACGTAGGGCATTTTAGACTCCTTGTAACTTAAGTGGGTGCAAGTAAGTTGTGTCCCTTGCAGGGTATTTCGTTAATCGTTATCTATTTAGAAGGAGCGTTCAGAATGCTCTTAAGTTGCGTCGTCAAGGGGTGTACCTACTGTAAACGAGACAAGTAAACGTGATCTGTTCTGAAACCACATTATGCAGCCCTACGTTACGTCACAGCAACAGTATGTTTTCTGAATCCATATTCGTACGTAGTATACTACATCACAGCAACCAATCAGCAATAACCTTCCCTCACCCTGAACAAGGTTGGTTAGTAGTGCTGCAAGACTGTAATGAAATGGAGAGCGTGCTCAGTGAAAAGGAACACACATTGTGTGATATTGATGGCTATAAGTTCTGGTACTATAAGAAATTTACCAATGGGATCAATCGTTGGGCCTTTATTAAGGATTACAAATAATTCAATAACAGAAACTGTAAACCATAATCGTGGTAGGCTATAAGATAAAGACTTCAGTCGTCAGAAATTAAGTAATTCACTTAAAAGAAAAACAGTAGATGATTTTTATACCCTGCCGCCAAATTATTGTGTAATGCATTAAGCAGAAATCACAATGTAGACACTGAATAAAGCCGACCTTGCACTAATAAAAAGAAATATTCGAAATGCTCGGGCATCTATTCGCCCTCCTCTTTCTAGATTGCTCAAAGATGGTCATACTGCCGGAGAGCAACTGAATGTGAAAACAAATATTGACGAAAACTGTATGATTTAACAATAAATAGTTAAACATTATAGAATTTTCTATGAAAGTTAACCTCATTCACTTAAACAATGTGAATACCATATACATTGGGGAACATTCAGAAGCGTACCACAACATTTTTATCAACTGCTTACTCTTCATGGCATAATAAATCAAATGTACGGTACATCGCACTAATACTATTGCCAGGAAAATCCATAGAAATATACTCTGCAGCACTAAAACATTTGATTGAAACCTGTTCAGATATATATTTAGATATTTCCCAGATATGTTGACTTCGAAGTGGGTATTCTTAACGCTGTTAAATTAAGTGTAAGATCGTGTGAAATTAATTTAGTCAAATGTGGCTATTACAGGATGTAGATTCCATCTTGTTCGAAGTTGGTACAGCAAAATTTGGAAATTACGATTATGTACAACGTATAAGCAAAAAACCGAAAGCAGTGATTTTTTTTAAAATGCCGTTCTTAGATCCTGAGGATGTTGATGCTGCTTTTACAGATGACTACATGCCGATTTTGCCCAAGAATAAAAAAGTAATTGCCTTTATAGATTATGTTTTTGAGGCATATATTATATGATGATGCTGGCGTTCTCACAAATATATGGGTTGAATTTTCTTTTACAACTAGCAGAACCACGAATACTTGTGGATCATTTGACAGGAAACTGAACAATCATACCACAAGTTACCCTATGCTTTGTAATTTCGTGGAGATACTTCCAATCGGAAACGTATACAGCCTTCAGAAGTCAATGGAAAAGAAGAGCTATTGGTAATAAGGAAACATTTCTAGAAAAACAAATGTTAGCTTTCCAACAAAAATAAATCTCAAGAGTACAATTTTTATAGGCTATTGCTTATAAGAAGCTGCCAGTATCAGTGAATTCTAATCAAAAGATTATACCCACATCTTAATCGAGTTTAATAGCTTCTAACTTTCAACTTTATAGAAGTATAAACATCTTTAACAATCCCCCAACTTAATCTACGTTAGTGTCGTCCCAAGTCTGTAAATAAGAATGAAAATGTTTGCTTACAATTCAGTAATGTTAATGGACATCGCTTATCTTTAAAATGCCATGCGACAGAATTAACATAACCCAAAGGATACAACTTACGGGTTGATTTGTACCTGAGGCGCAACTTAGGTCCCGGCTTAAGTGATCCCTGGGAGGATGGGATGAAAGGGAGATCCGGAGGGCGACCAGATCCGAACGACGATGGGCGCTAGCAAGGACTGGGTCCCTAACGATTCCAGAGTGGCAGCAGTCCTGCATATGCCATCTTCAAACCGGGGTCCCGCGAGGAATGAGCTCCCCAAGAAGGGGCGCTTGCCGGCCATCCAAGCACCAGGGAGAAATCCTAACGCAACGTCCCGCCGCAATGCATCAATCGCCATCCCCTGGTCCTACAACCCTGTAACATATGAAGATGATACGAAATGATGGGGACAGGTAGTGATGGAAAGGAACTTTGTGGCAGAACAAGAACCAGTCCAGCACTCGCCTACACACATGGAAAAGTCACGAAAAAATCAAAGGTCAGAGTGACCGGTCCGATGGTAATCGAATTCGGGACGTCCCGAATGCGAGCCTCACACGTTACCGCAGAGCTACACCGAGCGGATGGGTTAGGCGGTTACGTCTGTGGCCCGCATTCAGAAGATCAGGGGTTCGATTCCGCGGCCGACCTTCCTGACCTATGGGTTTTTTCGGAGCTTTTCCCGGGTCGCTAGGCGAATGCTGGGAAGGTTAATTACATCCCCGAATTTCCTATCCCTCCATTTCACCTACATTCTCATTTCACTTTGCTTTCATCTGCTTGGCTGTTTCAGGGTTGAAAGTGTCGTCGCGAGTCTCGGCGTCGCATGGCGGAGAAAAAGGATACTCTATGTAACACTTCGTTCCCGGAATGGGGACGGTCTGCGAGTCCCGGGCTCCCAGTGGGATGTGCAAGCCTGCAGGGGGGAGTCTGTTGCACCGGCTGTCTTCCGGGGAGTTTATTTTTGTAAAATGTAGGGATCCTGCCCTCTGCCCTGCCGTGTCTTCGGGTCCGGCCGCTCTTTGTCTCTTCTCACCGCGCCCCTCCCTACCGGGAGCACCCGTCAGGGGCTTATGCACAAAAGGTCTTGTAGGTCGAGGTGCTAATTCCCTCTCCGCACTCGTCCTGCTTCTACCACAGCACTATCTCGCTCGGTGATTGCGTCTAGATTCGAGCGCACACATTTTACACGTGATCGGAGGTAAACAGATTTTCCGCGTAAGTAGATGTATACAAAGCTTGCAAACGTAATGTTCCCCCAAGTTCTTACTGCACTCTTGATTATTATTATGAACAGTGACAAATAAATACAAAAGCCCAACGAAGGCACAGAAACAGTTTTCCTTCAGGCAATAAAAGAACGATATACAAGCAAAGAGCGAAGAGTTGGAAGTAGCATGAATTACAGAAACACAGAGAGAAAACAATACTAGGTGTAGTGTCTTAGGGGTATGACAGAAATACAGGACTTTAATTACCTGCACAGTAGAAAAAAGAAGAAAAAGAAGCACAGTTATTTATAACACTATTCAAGAACTCAGAGTGCCAATGTAGGAAGCATTCGCAAGGTGACAATAAAAGCAGAATTTCACAAAGCATATTTTCGTCTTTGAAAGCAAGTTCCACCAACCCCACTTATTGCTCTCATAGCTTCAGATGCGCATTAAAATTCACAGACTTCTCAAACGGCAGGAAATAAAAATGAAATGAACAAGTCATTAGCAAATAGGGTATTTTAATAAAAATATTTTTGACCTTACTGCCGGACTGCTAGCGTTGTTTCTGTTGGGAAGTATGGTCATGCACCCAGTATAGTCTCAAATTTGCAGGCTTGTGTCGGTGATAACATACCAGAAAAATGTTATTCTAAAAGTGTTCTCATCTACCGCAACCAACACTGCCGAACAAACTGTATGGCTAAGGCAGTAATTAACTAATGATGCCTGCCGCTCTCCAGTGTTGCCAAATGCAGTACACCAGTCATGGCGAAACAGTGCTTCGCGAGTCGATTTGCGCTTCAGTTGACTCGCGCACTACCCCTCCGTAGCTTCTCCCGCCCCTCCTCCTCCTACTCATGTCAGCGTGGTCAGTACTATGTAAAACAGTGGCGGCGTCGAAGAGTAGAACATTTCATGGAATGGGAGAAGTTTTGCGTTGAGGATGCAAAATATTTAATATGTCCCAAAGCGGAGTAATGCAATTCAACATGCCATTACAATGCTTATCATTCCGAATATGCCAAGTTACAAGGTAAGTTGGGTCTGTAATTATTATTATTATTTAACATTTTATTTAATGATACTTTAATTCTTATTTAAACTACAGGTCAGATTGCTAATTTTCGATATGTTCACAGGACGCGAAAGAACGCAAGAAACTTTGAAATTGATAGAAAACAATGGACCTAAACCAACTACAAAGACTCAAACTATGCCAGAAAACAAATCACGCTAGTTATATTGTAACTTGGGAAATTGCAAAGGCCTTAAAGGTCTTTCAGGAAGGAGAATTTATTAAAACGTGTTTAATAAAAATGGCTGGGATTTTATGTCCTCAACAGGTCCATAATTTTGTGTGACTTAATAAGGCAGATGGATTTGAAAATGGCTGACTTTGCGGAGTTTTCTCTTGCACTGGACGAGAGTGCAGATGTGACGGACATTGGCCATTTTCATTCGAGGTGTTGATAAGGAACCAAATGTTGAAGAGCATTTGCTCGATTTAGTCCCACAAAAGGCAGTACTACTGGCGAGGATATATTTAAAGCTCTAAAAATTAATATTGAAAGATATTGTTTACAGTGATCAAAATTAGTATCAGACGGAGCAAAGGCCATTGTTGGGGAAAAAGTGGGTTGATTCACAGGTTAAACATTTTTTTTAATTGATAAAAGTATTTCGAGCAATTTTTATGCTTAGTATTGTCTGTTGTGTCAAGAAGCACACTGTGCCAAGTCAGTTACACTACATTAGTGATGGATTGTATTGTGAACAAAATAAAAGGAAGTGCTTTGAAACACCGACCGTTTCGAAATATGTATACTTAAAAATATGGGAGAATCATTTCAAGATACTAAGTATTTGTGTGATGTTAGATGGCTTAGCAGAGGTGCACTGTTACGTCGGTTCTTCGACCTCAGAGATGAATTCCCCGGATTCATGATAGAAAAGGCAATTTATTTTAGCTTTATTCTCATATGCTTTAAGGTCATTTTATTGTAATTATATTCTTTCCTTATTTTAGGGAATGGGAATTTAGGAACTAAATAACGAGATCTGGGTCTGCGACTTAGCTTTCTTATGCGATATATGTACGCAGTTAAACAAGCTGAATACTACGTTTCAACAACGCAATGAAAATATTGTTGATAAGTATAGTTCAGTGCAGGCGTTCGTAAACACACTTTTAACTCTGGGTAGATCACTTGAAAGAGGGACAGGTGTACTATTTTCCATGTTTAAATCTTCTTTCAAATTTCTCCTCAGATAAATTCAGTATTTACATTAGTATTCTCATAACACGTAAAAGTGAATTTTGTGATTACAGATTTCGTGGTTTCAGGGTTTTTAAATATGATATACCAATGTATGTCTATCCATTAAACATAGACGTAAGAAAGGCCAGAATCAATCTGCAAGAGGAGATGATTCATTTACAGTCTGACGAAATCATGAAATTCAGATGCAAGGATTTAATAGGAGTGGAATGTTTTAAAATCTTATGCGACAATAAATATCCGAAGCTTCGATCATATGCAATTTCCATGGAAGCAATGTTTTGTACAACGTACGTCTGTAAATAATTGTTTTCCATGATTAACGCAAATGCAGATCCCGACAGGTGAACGAACATCTTTATGACCAGTTACGTCTAGCTGCAAACAACATAATTCCCGATTTCGAATCTCTCATTGTAAACGACATCGGAATGGCTTAATTTACTTTAAATACAGAGTACAGGACGCCACTGAATCAGTTCGTTCTTTACCACTACCCCGCCCGCCTTCCAAATTCTGCCCCTTCCATAGCTTTGCTATCCAGGTTGCATCAAGGTGCTTCGGGGCAGGCTTACAGTCTCGCCATGCCTGCGAGTACACCATGAAAACCGAGCGGGATGGCTCAGGCGATTGCGTCTGTGGCCCGCATTCGGGGAAGGCCCGAGATCGATCCCCGGTGACCGTCCACTCTGGACTGTAGGTTTTTCGTGGTTTCACGGCTCGGCAGGCGAATTCTGGGGTGGTTCATCTTCTACCACGACTCTCCTTTTGTCGTCTTCCGTAGTGCAGTGGTTACCATCCTAGCCTCCAGTTCCCGAGGTTCAAACCCTGCGGAGGGCGATGGAATTTTTTAGCGTAAAAATCCTTAGCATGGCTTCCTTCGGAAGGTCCCGTATCGTAGATTTATGGCACGTAAAAGAACCTCAAGCCTGATAAAGAGGCCTCTGAGTAAAATTACCGGCCTTTCACGCGCAATATAGAATGGAACGCTAAGGATCATAGCAGTTAAAAAGCTCCATAAATAAAGCTCAATTTAATTTTAACTCTCCTTTCTCTCATTTTCTGTACCCATCATCTTTATTGTCACCTGTTTCAGGGTTGCAGGACCAGGCGACGGTGTTCTGCGGGTTACGGCTGGGCGGTGGCTACGCTCTGTAAAAGGCTCCTTCTCTGGCGTCGATGCGTACCGCTCAGTTAGGTCTCTCCTCAGCTTCGGGCTTAGCTACGGGGGACCCTGGAAGTTGGTGGCTTGTGGCAGGGACCGTATGGCGTCGGAATCCGTTCTACCTGGAAACGTTATGGACCTCGCCTATGCTTACGCCCCTCGGCATTCGGATCTGGTCACCCTTCGGATCTCTCCCCTCATCCTCCCTCCCAGGAGTCACATTGGAGGCACAATGGGCCGACTGGCCTGCATGCGGTTCCGGGGGCTTTCCGTGATACGTAGCTTTACGTTTACATCATGAAAACTGCATTCTTTCGAAGCTGCAAATACAGAATGGTACAACTTAATTTAGTCTTATAAAATAATATAGCAGAAAATAGATTCAGTATCTCTTAAAGCCTTCCAAGGTTTAACTGCGCTTTGGTATCGAGTTATGATGAGATATGTGGCATATAAAAATTATTTTTACTTTCTCTACTGCTTACCTAGTAACTAGAGAAAGTATTGAATCCCTATGAAGATTTTCACCGGAAATACACGTTTTGAGGCTCTCTGAATCCAGAAAGAAATATTTTTACAAACTCTCCGCGCGGCCGCGTATGTGTATGTGTACAGCTTAGCTCAAAAAGGAAAAGTCTATTAAATACCAAACTTGGTATTCATCTTCAGCGTCCTCCTAGGATGCAACAAAAAGATTTTTCCCCTCCCCAATCTACCCTTTAAAACGAAAAATTGTCATTTTTCATTTTCTCAAAAATGCCGTAACTATCTGTAGTAAAATACTTTATGTATTTGCATGTCAAATAAAGTGAATATCTTGAATTTTATGCGATTACCCTGTGAAGTCCTGCATTCTGAATGACTTATATAATTTGTAAATGTATAGAGATAGACAAAATGTTACTACTCAAAAATTGTACATAAGGATACAGTTTATATTAAATACAACTGCTTGTAACGTTAACCATTTGAGAGAGATTCTTTTTTATTGGGTTGAATTTTCAAAGACTTGGGGCAAGTTGCTCTTATTTTTTTCCCCCTTGGTCATGCAAAGAGCATGGAATTTCAGTCATCAGTAGCGATCCACCTTTTTAAAAATCTGAATATCGCTTTAGTCTACTGTATTTTCTTTATTAAAGGTTTATTTAAGATCGTTTTGACTGCATGATCTTATCATGACCTGTTATCATAAAAATACATTATGATATATATTATATATGTGTATAATGCATAATTATATACATTATTTTACATTTGCATAAACATGGAATTAGGTAAACATTTACAATAAATCAAAGAGTTTTGTATCCATTAGAAACTGTACGTCTTCTTGAGCATATAGGGCGGTATTCATAGTGGATTTTGGTTCGGACCAACTTGCTACTTCCGGTGGATTTACAGCGGACCATCGATTTTCTTATTCATAGACCGGGACTTGCGTTGGTCCGGGGATCAAACACCTTGGTCGGGACCAAATTTTGGTCTACCTCGGAGGTGTAGATTGAAGGCAGACCATCTTTACAAAGTGGATGACTTTGGAGTGATGGGCGTGGCTGCTTGCGTAGAATTCGCGAAATGAGACGGTGGATTAAAACTAACAGACATAATTGGAAAGTGTGGCGACCCAAACTTCTAAACAAATACAGGTTTAGTAAAGCAAAGGTTAGAAGGATGATAAAACGGATTCATCGTAATCTATATGACAGAGAGGATAACCGAGGCTTGAGTATCTCAATTGATACGATGATAATAGCACTTCCATATTATGCAAAAGAAGGATATCAATAAAACGCTACTGACCTTACTAAGACTTCAGTAAGCCTCATTATAACTAATGCCTCTTATGCTATTGCTAGATTTACCTTCGTTAAACCGGGATTACGATGCACTTTACGTAACATGACGGGCTGTAACGCAAAGTTAAGAAACTCCGCTAAAGTAAAGGTCTAATTAGTATGCACTTAGGTAACGGGAATTAATCTTAATTAATTGTTCTTTTATTACTTCATGCTACTGCTTCACGCCGATTGGTTCTAATTGCCATGTCACATTAAACTTGACGTAACAGGAAGGAAACGTTTGACATTGCCAGGTTCTTTAAAGTAAGCCACGTTAAGACAACCCTAAATAGCTCCATTTAATATAATGTATAAGACCTTCACGTTATGTCGCGTTGAGTTAAGTCACTTGGGTTAAGTTCGAAGTAATCAGGTTTTACTTACGTTTTCCCGGCGAGGAGAGGATTACAACTCCCGGAAGGTTTATGATATATCAGCATTTCCTCAGGTAATTATTTTCGTATAATTACTATCACACAATATCCAGGGTGAGATTTTAATAACAGCAAATGTTCCTTCCTATTTAAATACGATTTGATTCTGTAATTTTAATGTTAACAGTTCATATTCCAGCAAGTTAAATTCTTACTGGAATGATTAACAATGCCATGAAAATCTGTGTCTGGTGGATAAGAACGTTTCCAAAAATAGGAATAGGTTATTATCATGCGCAGCACTGCTTATATATGTATTATCCATCTCCATGCCTCCCCTTTTTTGCGTTTGCATCTGTCGAAACCGATTGTTTTCAATAATATCCATCATTTTTTCTATCAAGGAAAACAGGCATTTTCCTCCGACCGTTTTAATGCACGCTTCTTGGTTATCTCCATTTTTTTGCTGAGGGCGAGGAGTGAGCATTGAACCGATGAGAAAACAGCTGTGAAACAACCATAGAAAGTTAAAAACTAGGGAGTAACAGTGGTTAGTTTACTACTCTATGGAAGTCGCGCATGCGCAGAACTACCTTTCTTCGTCGTGTAACATTTTCTCCTTGCTGATCCACGGCCTTTCTTGGTCCGAGACTTTTTATCGTCTATGAACATGAAAAACTTCATCGGCCTTTGGTCTGGACCGAATGGGTCTGGAGATAGTCCAGGCCAATGTGAAATCTATGAATACGGCCGATAGGGTCTGTTAACTGCATTAGGAAGATTGGAAATGCCGGTTTGTTGTCTACATCTGCTGTACTATGGACAATCTATAAGAATGTGCTGAATGGTTAGAGGAATGTTACAGCTGGTACAGTTTGGAGTTTGGTCCTTAATGAGAAGATAGCAGTGCTTTAGTTTGGAGTTCCAATTCTAAACCGGGTGATAACTTGATCTCTTCATCTACTGTATTCCTCTTATACTTACAACGACATGTGTAATGGAAGTTTATCTTGATTGACAAGAAGTAATAAGAATAGTTTGTAGGAGGTGTAGAGAATGTTATGTGAATGCAACACTTTTTTTACCGCAGATCTTGTTGCCAGATGCAAATCAAATTACTACAATATTTAATTCTGTGCAAGACATAGAATCACCCTGTGGATATATATACTTTCGTCCTGTATATGTTGGTTAGCATTATTCGTCCTTACAACAATGGCATCGCATATGGGCTGCATAGCCAAACCTATGGTGATTAAAATCACTACAGCAGAGAATGTTGTGAGCGATTCGAAGTTCCTTTGTTGCCTAATCTCTGTTCATCCGAAAATAGGATTGTCGATGACAGAGCTGCTGTCCACATTGTGTGAAGACCGTTAATAAAACGCAACTTGAGCTCCGAGGTGACGGTCTGGAATCGTTTGTGGTGAAATTGCAGGGCGAGTTTGGCCAGGTACAAACCGAGTTAGCAGCCAATAGAAACCTTGAGAATTGCGTTTTATCGAATTAATAACTCTAGAGGTATTCAGGTGTATAAACAGTGTAATGCTGATACTTTAATTTAGATTTATCCTGTATTCAAAACCAGTTTTTCAGAATGGCTCTATAGCGCATATAGCTATACTCTAAAACTTTACTGGACCAGTAGACCAGCTGGCTAAACCACTGAACTCACGTCCAGAATTTCATTTGCAAGAGTTTAGTGGGTTCCAATCCTCGCTGCGGTGCTGGTAAGTCGGCGTTAATGGAGTCGCGGGGAGTCGTATGCTCATATAAGTCGCACTTTGATAATATTGTGGTGAAACACTTGCTTTGCATTTAAACTTAAAAGAACCATACAGCCTCCTCCATTTTTTTTACTTATAGTAAGAAGAGGAAGTATTGCATTTCATCGGAAACATCAATACCGAAATTTCACTGGAAATACATGCTCTGAATCCAAATGAAAATATCCTTGGTAAAAACGCTAGATGTGTCTGAACAGCAGACGCAGAAATAAAGTCAGTTAAATGCAAAATTTGGTTTTTTAAGTTTTGCGTCTTCTAATGCAACACGAAGATTTTCAAGATTCCCAATCCGAAATTGGATTTAAATATAAACATTTGCATTATTCTTTATTTTAGCATAAACGGCTCTACTGTTTTGATTAAATACTGCATGTTTAAGATATTTTTATGACAATTAAATTCTAAATATTTAATTTTCTGGGAATAACCTGTGAAGTTCTCTTAATTCTGAATTACTTTTGAGTAACCAGTAGGTAACCCGTAAGACATTTGTTAATCTTACTGCAAAAAATCTAATGTGATACATTCATATGACTTTCTCTACCCTCTATCGTTTATTAGTGGGTATAGAAACTATACCTACTAAAGCTTATTTTTCCCTCTACTACATTTTATTCAAATAAACGTTTGCAGAAACAGCTACATTACATATTTGTGGTAGACGCAAATGGAACAGCGATAGTCAGATGTTTTAGAACTAGACACTAAGTGCTGGCCTTAAATTTCCATACTGTTTTCATGTAATCGCCAAAAACAGCTGAATGTTAACAGGACTTTAACAGCATGACCAATAAATGAACAATTTCACCTTTAATAAGGGATATCTCAGAAGCGGCTTATGTCCCAAAAACGTATTTGAAATAAAGTATGTGTTTTAAAGAGATTTACATTTTTATGTAGTACGTTTTCATCTATCGCTTAACGTTTTCCAGTTATATAAGATTATACAAAATTATTTTCGAACGAAGAGGACCTCATAGGCTATTCCCAGAAAATTCAAGATGTACATTTCATTTGTCATGCAGATATCTTTCATATATGGCATTTTAATCAAAATTGTTAGCCATTTTTTTAGAAAATAAAAAGTGTCAAAAAGTGTTTCACATAAAGGATAAATTGGGGTGGAGGATGTCGAAAACCTGTGTGTCGCATCGTTAGAAGACACTGAACCTAAATACTAAGTTTCGTATTTATCCGACCTTTCGTTTTTGAGTTATGCTGCTCACAGGCACACACAAGGACATTTTTCTAAAAAGGCTTAATTGGATTCAGGTGCCTCAAAACATGTATTTCCGGTGAAATCTCGGTATAGAATTTTTGGATGGAATACAATACCTTCTCTACTACTAGGTACGTGTTAGAGAAAGTAAAACTGTATATCTCGTTATACCACACCATTTATGTCAAATAAAAGTTTGTATGGGATTAACCATTTCAGAGATATTCTTTGTTATTGCTTTGAAGTTTTAAATACTTATAATTTTTTCAAGCGGTATCTATTCGTTTTTTCTCGTGATCATACAAGGAAAATGAAAGATCAAAGCCATCTATTTCTATCGATTTAGCATACTGAATTCTTCTTATATGTATATAAAGCGAAATGTGTAAGTTTATAATGAAACTTATTCCGATTAACAATAAGCAGTTAGCATAATAAGCTTATGTAGAAGAGTGAGTAGAGAAAGTCACGTTAAATAAACATCGGAATTCTTGCTTAATCCATCCTGTGAATTGAAACTATATAAACACATAGGAGCATATTGTGCTCAGCACAGCACGCTTTCACGACATTAATGTAGTGGAAAATTCTCAAGGTTCCCTAAACACATTCAATTAAAACTAGGGTCGAATTAAACCAGTTGCCTTTGAACAATCCGCTATATTTAATAAGAATAATGTACAACATACCCTAAAGGCCTCAAAGAAATTCCAATTATACAGAAATTTAGCAAAATACATAAAAGCACAATTACGACGTGAAGCATGGCAAGAAATTACAACAGAGAATAATAAACAGCAAAGCTTACTTAAGATTCAAAATAATTTCCCGAATTCCTAATCTAAAGAATTTTGTTACGAAATAATATACCTGAAATTCACCTAAAGGCACGCTTCGCGTCAACAGCACCAGGAATAAACAGTGTGTTACTTGGTCTTCTCGCAACATAACAAATTGCAACAAAAATCTGCCCACATTATCACCGTTTCGAAACGCAACACAGTTTACATGCGCAGCGAATTCTAAAGTGGGCTTGCAGATTATAAAACAAGCAATAAATAATTTATGGCTCGAAGCTAAAAGAGTATTGTATTGAACAATTTTGTAAAAGTTAAAGGATTCTCCAACAAGAACCAAATAAAGCTTTTATAGTTTCAACTTACACAACCAAACACGTCCTGTACTTGCGATACTACAATTAAACACATTAAAAGGTAAAACACCTTCGTTGCCCATCGCACGAGTCGAACTAACTAGTTCTCTCTCGCTAGACGTCCAAAGCGACCAAAACAAAAGAGGAATCACAAAAAACGGGAATCATAAATGGCGAAAATTTCCCTTTTCTTTTCGATACATCGAAAGTCCAGAGGCGAAACAAACAACCGCACAAAGTCCCCCCATATAAAATATTTCATGCAGCGTGCCATTTAAATACCATGTACTGCATGGAAAACAAAATTGACAACAATGTTGTAGAAGGGTTTAGTAGGATGACCCGAACGGTCCCATTACCGACAAAAATCACTTGGAGTATTCACAATCTTAAGGCCACTCGGAGAATGACTCAAAGTAAATCCAAGCAGAGGCACACACGCACACACCCACACACACACACACACACACACACGCGCGCGCGCGCGCGCGCTGAATAGATCCAGAGTAATTCGGTGCCCGACGGTTACTGCAGCGTCAATTGGGGATAGCGAGATCAAGATGCTATGCGTTTATCTTATCACACAACACCCGCTCGGAAACAGGAATAAATGCAGCATGACATTTGGGTAGAGCTCGGGCAAACTCATCCCCAGACCAGACTGCTCCTCCACAGCGGGGGACCGACTTTCTACTATCACATAGCTACTGTGAGTGCCATCGGCTCTACGAGGGCGTAGACGAATCTGGAAGAATTCAACATAGGCGAACTGGGAATCGCGCGGACCGTGGGATGTCGTCCTCCGTGGATTAGTGGTACTGTGTAGCCTCTAGTTCCCAAGGTCGTGAGTTCAAACCCGACGGAGGGCGATGGATTTTTTCGGGCGTAAAAATCCTTAGAATGGCTTACTTCTGAAGGGAAGTAAAGCAGGTGGTCCCGTGTCGTAAATTTACTGCACGTAAAAGAACCTCAAGCTTGATAAAGAGGCCTCTGAGCAAAATTTCAAGTCTTTCAGGCCCAATATAGAATGGGACGCTAAGTACCATAGTAGTTAAAGAGGGTCCATAAAAAGAACTCAGGACCCTGGGATAGAGGTTCAGAAAAGGCCCTGTAACAAACACGCATTCACGCAGTAAAAAGAGCTAGGCTATAATTAAGAAATCTGCAAGCTGTTTAAAATTACATTAAATACAAATACTGTACATCAGATGACATTTAAATAACCATAGTTGATAAGAGGCAGCACAAATACAAATTCGAATATTAACAATAAAATATGAGAACGAAAGAAAAATAAATAAAGAGAGAAAGAAAGATGGTTGACCAACCAGAGAAAGTCAGAAAGAAGAAAATAACACTGTACACATTCATAGCGCCCAAAAATTTAAATACAAAGTAGCTACCAAATACCCGAGTAGTTATCGAGTAGGTACCAAAGAGTTGCGCATCGTACGACGAGGCAGATTCAAATTTGTAACCCCAGATTGAGTACTAATAATGGTGTCACTGAATTTATTACAAGAAATAACACCATAACGGAGCAAGTATAGGTACGGAAATTATGTGGCAGGTTAAAACTTTTTCAGTTGAGTGAGTGTGTTCTTTTACCGCCCCGAATGATGATGATGAGATGCAGTTTAAGGGCGCTAAACAGCTAAGGTCATCAGCGCCCTTACAAGGTATAAAATGTAGTGTCCAAGAATAAAAGTCCAATAAAAAACCGCATAATTAAAAATGGGACACAAACCCACGAGTCCTAAAGGTAAAAAACAAAGCAACAAATAACAAATACGAACACACTAAAAACATGGTCAATAAAAAGAGTAAAACAACGTGTCAAGAACCGTAGAAAGTCATGGAGACGAGCGCCAATGTCCACTGGGGAGGAGATGGCCCATTAAAAACAATATAAAATTACACAGTCAAAAGACGCTCAGCGCATCAAATGCGTCTGGTATATCCAATGTCATTGATAAAACGTAAAAGACAGCCTACAGCACGCGCGTCGTCTGCCAAAACGTTGGCTAGGCCAACAGGCAGACCAACACGAACGCGCAAAGTAGCTAAAACTTGACACTCTGCTAAAATATGACGCACCGTTAACGGTGCATCACACTGCTCACAGAGTGGTGCGGGGTCACCACTGAGCAAGTATCTATGGCTAAAAAGACAATGTCCGATTCGTAAACAAGCTAAAATTACCTCTTCCCGACGACACGAACGAGAAGAGGTACCCCAGAGCAACGGAAGAGGTTTAACCTCCCGCAACTTGTTCCCCCTTAGAGCCGCCCACTCATCGCGCCAGCGCGAGAGGATACTGGTACATAAAATAACATAAAAATCTGAGGAAGGAACAACACAGGTAAAACATCTGGGTGATAAAATGGCCGATTTGGCAGCGGCGTCGGCAAACTCGTTGCCTGAGATGCCCACATGACCTGGAATCCACAGGAAGGAGACGCTGATGCCAGAGGCATCAAGCGAGTGGAGCAGGTCATGTATACGCTGTACAAGAGGGTGGTAACCGTACAGCGCGTCAATACCCTGAAGGGCACTCAGAGAGTCGGTACAAATAACACAGTGCCGTAAGTCGTGCCGCTGGATGTATAAAACAGATTGGTATATACTAAAAAGTTCGGCGGTATAAATCGAACATTGTCCCGGTAAACGAAAAGTAAAACTCTGTACACCAAAAACAAAGGCACATCCTACTCCAACATCAGTCTTAGACCCATCAGTATATATAAAATGACAGTCCCCGAACTGCGCCTGTAGTTCTAAAAAGGCGGATCTAAGAACAGAAGCAGGGGTCGCATTTTTCGGCATCGACGTTAGCCCAAGGTGGATGTGGGCCTCAGCGCGCGACCATGGAGGAAAACGCGTTTCCCCTCGGGTAAGGGCCGGCGCTGACGTAACGTCCAAATGCCGAAGTAGCAGTCGAAATCGAACCCCTGGAGGGAGCAATGCAGAGGAGCTAACTAAATATTGCCGATCAAGCGAATCCTCGTAAAATGTCGGGAAGGACGGGTGGTCAGGCAAGCTGGAGAGTCGACAGGCATAGCTGCACAAGAGCATCTCACGCCTGAAGGACAGCGGAGGCTCTGCAGCTTCAGCATACAGGCTAAGAACAGAGCTGGTTGGAAAGGCCCCTGTAGCGACTCTTATGCCACGATGGTGAATGGCATTCAATCGACGTAACACAGATGGACGTGCCGACGAATAAACAATACACCCGTGAGCAAGCTTGGATCGGACCAAAGAGCGATATAGGCGAAGAAGGACGGTGCGATCAGCTCCCCAGGATGTGCCACTTAAAACACGTAAAAGATTAAGAGAACGGTCACACTTTGCTTTTAAACAGGAAACGTGCGAGGTCCAACACAACTTCCTATCAAAAAGCAACCCCAAAAATTTCGCCTCGTCTGCAAACGGAAGTATCCCTGGCCCAAGATGGAGAGAAGGCGGAGGGAAATACTTCCGGCGCCAGAAGTTGATGCAGACGGAATTCTCGGCGGAGAAATTAAAGCCGTTGGCGTTACTCCAGGCGTAGAGACGGTCGATACAGCTCTGGAGACGGCGTTCGAGTAGACAGGTCCGCCGTGAACTGCAATAAATAGCAAAATCGTCAACAAAAAGGGACGATGACATTCCAGGTGGAATACAATCAACAATGGGGATGATAGCCATCGCAAAAAGTGTGACACTGAATACAGAGCCCTGCGGTACACCGTTCTCTTGAATAAAATGACGAGGTAAAACCGAGCCCACACGTACACGAAAAACGCGGTCCGTCATGAACTCCCGAAGAAATATGGGAAGACGACCGCGGATATTCCATGCGTGAAATGTACGTAAAATGCCGCCCCTCCAACAAGTGTCATAAGCTTTCTCCAGGTCAAAAAACACAGCCACGGTTTGACACTTTCTCAGAAATCCATTCCTAACATGCGTCGACAGGGACACCAGATGGTCGACGGTAGAGCGATAGCGACGAAATCCGCACTGAGCGTTCGCTAGAAGTTTCTGAGACTCAAGCCACCATGTCAACCGCCCGTTGATCATGCGTTCCATCACCTTGCAAATGCAACTGGTGAGGGAGATAGGGCGGTAGTTGGAAGGTAGTTGGCGATCCTTCCCAGGCTTAAGAATAGGGACAATGGTGGCTTCGCGCCAAACGGAAGGAAAAATGCCGTCTTGCCAAATACGGTTATAGACCTGTAAGAGAAAGAGTTTACTGTCGGCTGAAAGGTGCTTTAACATCAGGACATGAATGCCGTCCGGCCCAGGAGCGGAGTGCCTAGAGCAATGAAGAGCGTGCTGCAGCTCCCTCATTGTAAAAAGTTCGTTATAACATTCATTGTTAGCAGACCGAAAAGTATATGGTGCGGAATCCAGCCGGTCCTTAAGACAGCGAAAACCGGCGGAATAATGGTCTGAACAGGAAACAGCCTCAAAGGCAGATTCTAGGGTGTTAGCGATGGCAGCCGGATCTACTATGATAGCATTGGGAACCTGAAGGCCAGAAAAAGTACAATGCGACACTTTACCTGAGAAGCGACGAAGTTTATCCCAAACAACAGATGAAGGCGTAAAGCTATTAAAAGACTCGACAAAACGAGCCTACGACGCCTTCTTGCTATCCTGAATAATGCGACGAGCCCTGTGCGCGATTGTTTCAAAGTCACCAAATTATCAAGAGTAGGGTGGCGCCGAAACACCCTAAGTGCAGTCCTACGAGCACGAACGGCGGCCCGACAATCCTCGTTCCACCACGGAACAGGCATTCGCCGAGGTTGAGAGGTTGAACGGGCAATTGCGTGTTCGGCAGTAGAGAAAATAGTAGACGTAAGGTACTGCACTAGTTGGTTAATGTCATTGAAGGGCTGGTCGTCAAAATGCACGAGGCTGGAATACAAACTCCAGTCGGCTTTTGGGAATATCCAGGTAGGTACTCTGGAATGTTGTACGTGGTATGACAGAAGAGAAACGATGCAGGGGTAATGGTCGCTGGAGTAGGTGTCAGCGACGACGTTACACTGCAGACGACTAGCAAGCTGGAGTGAGCAAACGGCAAGGTCCAGGTGTGAGAATGTACCGGAAGAATCAGAAATAAAAGTAGGCTCACCAGTATTGAGGATTGAAAGATTGAACTGGTAAAAAATGTCGGAAAGAAGAGTTCCCCTCGCACAAGCCCTTGGCGAACCCCATAGTGGGTGATGGGCATTAAAATCTCCCAACAGAAGAACTGGTGTTGGGAGAGCGGACAGGAGAGCTCGAATGTCCGCGGGAGCGAGGGGAGACGATGGAGGTGAATACACAGAACAAACAGAAAAGAAAAAACCGGGTAACTGCAGTCTAATAGCAACAGCTTGCAAGTCGGACGTAAGTGTGATAGTTTGAAAATAAACGTCATTACGCACCAAAATCATGACACCACCATGAGCAGGAGTACCCTCCTCCGGTTCAAGGTCGTAGCGAACCGGAGTGTACCCTCGGAGATCGAAAGGGTCTTGAGGGCGAAGCTTGGTCTCCTGCAAACATAGGACCATAGGTGAATGGGAACGCAATAAAAGCTGCAGTTCCGCCCTATGCGATCGAACACCACGTAAATTCCAGCTCAGGATAGCCATGAATAAAAGGGATAAACTGTCTACTTAGAAGGGCGGCTTAAAAGAATATTTTGCTTAACCTTTGGGCTCGGGCTTTTTGTATGGAGTTGGTCAGACTCCATAGCCTCCTCGGAGGAAGGGCCCACGCGCTCAGTGCCAGAAACCGATTCATGCGCCGTCAATCGGTTCTGGGTGGCTATGGGTGAGGGGTGCCGCTGAGCGCGGCTTGTCCTAGGAGCTTCCTGGGACAGCGACCTCCGAGGAGGAGAAGGTGAACTTTTGTTACCGCGCGCACGAGGAGGGTCTTTCAAAAAATCTTCCCTACGAAGTTTCTGCTTGGGTTTCTTTTCAGCGGCTTGCGACTTCATTGACTTTGGACCAGGTTTATAGGGCTTGGTAACAGTAGCTTTAATGGACGGCCGGAGGGTAGTGGCGGTTAATCCAGTCATGGTCCAGGTCTGAGTTTCGGCATCTACTCGTGGTACTGGCGAGGCAACAACAGAACTAAATGTGCCAGATCGCAGGAGTGAAGGTTGGCGCGCATGGTAACGCCTCCGGGCTTCAGCGAAGGAGAGTTTTTCCTTTACCCGGATCTCCTGGATCGCCTTCTCGTCCAAGTACCGCGGACAGTCGGCAAACGAAGCAGAATGAGACCCTTTACAATTAACGCAGACGGGGGCTGTTGAACAGGTACCTTCGTGTGAGGGCTGGCTACATGTTGCACAGATGTTAACGGCACGCTTACATGAGACTTGCGTATGCCCAAAACGTTGGCATTTAAAACAACGCAGAGGTCTAGGAATATAAGGCATCACAGAAATCCGTTCGTACCCTGCGGAAATGCTCGTGGGCAGATCGACGCCATCAAATGTAATAAACAGGGTACGAGTGGGTACCAATACGCCGTCGCGTTTGGCCTGCACTCGATGGACCGCTGTCACTTTCTGGTCTGCAAGATATTCTACCAGGTCCTCGTCCGATATACCATCGAGGCTATGGGTGGTAATGACGCCTCGACAGGAATTCAATGTGCGGTGCTTCTCCACATGGATGGGATAGCCGTGGAGAAGCGTAGCGCGCAACAAGGTCTTACTTTGCTGATCGGACTTCGTTTGTGCTAATAAGGAACCATTCCGTAGGCGAGTGCAGGACTGAACCGCACCAGCAATAGCATCAATGCCCTTTTGAATTATGAAAGGGTTCACCTTCACAAAACTTTGTACTTCTTCGGTTCGTGAAATGACCAAGTAACAACCAGTTGTCGGTGGTGTCACTTCTGTTACATAAATTTTTCGGCGCTTGTTGGTATTAATGGAGGAAGGGTGCTCCATAGCGAAAAAAATCCTCCACCATTGCAACCGTCTCCGACCTCGGGCTCTGACTTCCCGGGCGTTACCCCGGCTTGGGTGAGTGGCCTATGTATACCTAGCTCACCCCAGGGTCACACCTCCCAGAACATAGACAGAGGGACCCAATCGCCGTCGGAAGTCAGCAGCTCATGCAATGGCCCCCCCGCGGGACTGCAGTTGAACAGCGGATACGAACACATACCCTACATGACGACCCCGGGTGGTGGGGATGACGCCATTACCCACTCACCGAGCTGCGTACCAGTGCGCGGGTATCCGTCAGGCTGTGTCCACGGAGGATTAACATAAAAGGTTAAAAGAAATTAAAAGTGTGTGGGCGTTTCGCACTCAAGGTAGGCCGGCGAAGAAGTAAAAGAGACGTGTAAATGAATGGGCGTGGGGCGAAATGTGCATAAATAGAAGAGAAGACAGAAGCGATGGCAAGGGGCGAGATGTAATGATATGCACAGAACGCACGAGAGCCTACCTTGAGTCCCCCGGTCACGAGAACGAACCCACCTCGACCGGACGGGGGTGAAATTATGAAGATGGCGATGATTGGCTCGGGAACCCCCGGGTGCGCCAAAAACCCGTACTCACATAAGGTGAGCCCCTGAGGGGTACCGCCCCGAAGCAGGGCTCCTCAAGCAACATTGAGGCACCTTTAAAAATCCGGACAATTTTATACGATCCAGAAAACCTCGGGGCGAGCTTTGCCGCAAATGCATTCATACGCGAACTAATCGGATAGGAGCAATACATAACCAGGTTACCAACCTGGGAGGATGGAGAGACTTCCTGCCTTCAATATAGTGCTTAGTGCGAAGATCGTGAGCAGCCCGAAGATTTCGGAAAGCACGCTTCCAGGTATCATGAAGATCTTGAGATGAAGAATTATCGGGGAAAAGATTGGCCAGGGACCAAAGATTACTAAGTGGGGAATGTGGCTTATAAGCGCAGAGCAGGCTAAATGGAGTCTGCTTGTGTGCCACATGTCAAGCCGTATTGACGTTTGTATAGTTTGACGTCCCACTTAGTATGATCTGCGTGATGGAAGTGATCAAGGCTGGCTTAAGCTTTCGGCTTACGCCCTGGATAGTGAAGCGTCGTCGTAACATGCCGAATCCCTCAATTGAAGTAGAAAGCCAGAAACGTGAATTGCGTAACAATTCACGAGGATATGAGTGAGTCAAAAGGTGCCAAAGAGTATGTTAAGCGCTCGAATAGTAAGACGAGAAGTAGCACCCGAGAACGCGGTAAGCCAGTCAAACATACTAAATGTGTTTTTTGACGACGAGCGCATATGTATTGCCGGTCGAAGAACGATGAAATGGCCCCACAAAATCAATAAATATCTTCTCCACAGGGTGAGACGCGATATCTGACTCCAATTGACCCCAAGTAGTACGTTGCGCGGGTTTTGCCAGGGCACATAAGGGATTCGAGTTAACCCGAGCCTTTATGGCCGGGGCCATACGGAAGAACGGCAAAACGTTTGAAACCAAAGGAAAAGGCTCATTCGTCACTGGCAAATGGTCCGAAGACAGAAAGCTTTGCACGTATGCTTGCAAAACCTCAAGTTCTCGAAAAGTGCGCTGCCTGGAGGCGAAATCCAACGCGTAGAACTTTCCTGGTTCATTCCACTTATCACATTCTCACACACTTGCTATTTCTCGTGTTCGATCGGAAGCATACGCCAAAAAATATGGACAAGAGTCAAATAATCCCCAAATGATTCCCATCCAATTGAGGCTGATAATAATTACCATGAATAAGTTGCGACAGATCACGAGACGAAAGATAAAATTCCAGAAACCTTCTATGAAAATCAACCGTGGGCTGCCGATGAGATAACGTGCGACACAAGTCAAGCGCGTAACCAGACCAAATGTACCTAATACTTGTAACACTAAATATGGGGAACTGGCATCTAATTCGGCACAATCTATCACGTGAACCAAAAAACTCGATTATTGATGGAATATCGTCCAACCAAAATTTTGGGGGTTCTCCATCATCTGTTGTATTGGGAGTTTTACCCGTAGATCTGAAAAGGCAGAAACCGGAACAAAAGGCAGAAACCGGAACTTCTAGCTGAATAGGGCGGCTTGATATAAGAATTTCTATAGGGGTTTCTACATTTTCCGATACGATAGACTGGGAAGACTCTAATGAACGCAAGAATTCCATAAACTTGGCTCGGATTTTAGTAAAATCTGAAACAGAAATAGCGTCCCCAAAATGCGTAAGCATATTACAGCCCGATCAATATAATGGGAAACACTCGCTTTCAACCTAATATACTGTTTGCAAGTGAAAGACGTATCCCTGCCCCACTTAGATACTAAAATCCTGAACTCCTCTAACGCCATTTTACAATCGCGGAAACCAGAAGAAACAAAGACATGTTCGAGCAGAAGAATAATTATCGGGCGATATATACAACATAATAAAAAATGTCTAAATCCGCTACCCAGAATAAAATAAATATGGAAGCTAAAATTGAATGTGTCAACCACGCTCAGCTACCAATTGCATCCAGTCCAGCACGCTTCCACTTGATTAACCTCGTAGTAAATTCTTAAGGTACCCTAAATGCATTCAATTAAAACTAGGGTCGGGAACAACTGACCAAGTAAACGAGTTGCCTTTCAACAATCTGCTATATTTAATAAGAATAATGTATAACATACACTAACGGTCTCAAAGAAACTCCAACTTATACATCAATTTAGTAAAATACGTAAAAGCACAATTATGATGTGGCACGAAATTACAATAGGGAATAAAAAACACCATTACTTAAGATTCAAAGTAGTTTCGCGAATTTCTAATCTGAAGCATTTCTCACGAAGTAATATGGATGGTTGTTCACAATCTATGATAACAATATCAGACAATAGCTCCGCGCTGAAATATGTGGAACTGAATGAAAGTTCAGCAATTTGAGTGTATCATGTGTTTGCTCAGTTGTGTGCTCTTGTTCTTGCGCATCAAATGACTTCAAAATAGAACCATTCATATACGGATACATTGTCCTTTCTGATGTAATATACTTATATTCTAGGATTATTAAGCATTTCAAGAGGCGTGGTTTTATCATATCCAAGAAAGTGATCTCCGTGTACACTCAACAAAAGAGGTAAGGCGACATCAGGACTTATTCCAAAGTGCAAGAATCCGGGAAATCCACGATCGGCCACCAATCGCACCTCGGAGATAATTTGAAAGGTGAAGGCCCATACCTCTGAACCAAATCCTGCAACTCAGAGGGCCATTGCACTGTAATTAGGGATCTCTGTTACTACTGTGAACACCATAAACAACCCGGATTTGAGTACAGAAAAGTTCCATAAATGCCAAGGATATAAACTGTGCCTAAACACATTGTAGAATGTGCCACGAACAGCAGAAAACTGTATGAATGAACCTAGTTGGCGAAAAGGGGATGTTTGTTGTCTTTTTAGATGAGGCATCTGTTTATCTAAGTGACTGCAATAAACCCTGGGCTAATTATTGTGACGTGTTGGTAGCACTGGGGATGCTAGTGTTGGCAACACGACAGTGTAGGTTGGTAACTCCGACAGGTTTTGACATGTCGTAAAAGGGAGGGGCTAACTTCATAATCGTGGGGTGTGCGAGTGTCTTCCTCTTTCTGCAAGGCACCTGAAGAGGTAATACGTAGTAAACATGGCAGTCCACGTTGGAACAATTAGGTAAAAGTAATTTGTATATTTCTGTTTAATATAGTGGCCATCCAAAGCTAAAATGGATTGATTATTGAAATAGGTGACCTTACCTCATAATCCCATGAAAGTTAAGTGTGATTACATATATTTCTAATGAATATTTAGGCTTGTCCCTGTCGACCTCGTGGTGAATGTGAAGAAATGTAAAGATTCCGGGTTACCTCACGCTCTACCATCTAAATTTAAGTGTTATTAATATGTGAGGTACGACAATATTACCGACCAAGGGTATCATGGTAATAGGAAGGTACAGTTACAATGGAAAATGAATCATTCGTCGTGTACATAAACTTGTGAAAATCAATTCGGCAATATTATCAGACTAACGCCCTGATTCAAATTTTCCATACAGAAATCCCTGCTCTCTATGGTGCAGATGTAAATAAAGTCTGGTTGCATCAGGATAAGACATCAAGCCATACGTCTGACTCAATCTACAAATGTTTGGAGAGCAGAGAAAGAGAGAGAGAGAGAAATGGAAATATATTCCATACCTTTCAGCGGCAGTCGTGTTCAGTCATCTGATGCATCACTAATGGAGTTTTGTGCATTTGGGTTACTGAAGAGAGCCTTTGAAAGCAGACGACCACGAAATTTGGATGGTCTATGGAAAGCTACCAGGAGGAATGGAATAAACTGGAGATCCCTGCGTTTCGTAGCAGCTTGCTCCAGCGGAAACTGTGCTGCAGATTGATAGCTCAAGCTAAAGGCTGCTGGTGGAGACGTGGTTTTTCACAAGGTAAGGGCCCCCCCGTCTTAAGTGTGTTACCATAGATTGCAAACAACCCTCTGTATACCTGAAATTCCGCCAAACTCGCGCTTCACGTCAACAGCAGCAGGGATAAACAGTTTGAGACTTGGTCTTCTCACAACATAACAATTTGCAACAAAAATCTGCTCACATAATCACAGTTTCAAACACTTTACATACGCAGCAAATTCTAGGGATTATAAAAGGAACAATAAACACTCGTAATTTATGCCTCGATACTAAAAGAGAACACTCTTTATTAAAAAAAATTGTAAAAGTTAAAGGAATTTCCAACAAGAACCAAATAAATCTTTTATAGTTTCAAACTCCACAAACAAACACGTCCCTGTACATGCGATTCCACAATTAAATACATTAAAAGGTAAAACACCTTTGCTGCCCCGTCACACGAATCAAACCAACTAGTTCTCTCTCGCTAGACGTCCAAGGTGACCAAAACAAAAGAGGCATCACAGGAAACTGGAATCATAAGTGCCGAAAATTTCCATTTAGCCTTCGATATTAAGCTAGTGCTAGAGGATGACAGGGGGGTTTCACCATTAAATGGTAATGAGCACTCTGTTTTACGGAATGGTCAATTTTATTAATTAAGTATTTTAGTAGGTATGGTTTAATCAAACATGTTTAAGGAAAATATACAATAAATTCCCATAAGGGACTTACCTTGTTGAGTAGACACGATTGCTGTTGAGGTATTCAGGCAGTCAGAGAAGTTAGGTCGGGGCGAACCGTTGAGCCGGGAGCGAGAATGGCTCCGAAGTCACTTCGGCCAGTGCGACCAGAATGAATACATACCATCGAAGGCAATTCTAGCAAGGACAACCCATGAGCCCTGACTCTGTGAGCCTTTATATAGTTCGTGGCTTCCTGTGGGATTACTAAGCAAAACCGGATTTTCTAGAACATTCTATCTGACGCACATCCTCTGAGCGATGTGCAAATCTGCACGTAGGCTCGAAGAAGTTGATGTAACTATTATTCCCAGGTTATTCCTAGAGAATTATCCGCGGAAGCGGTTAGCCGCGTACATCCTGTTACACGCTGGCTGTCCCGATCCGTGCGTCAACAAGATTGCGAAATGTGAGAAAGTGTAAAGTTTCAAGAAATGTCTACTTTTATCCGAAATAACGAAGTATATATATATATATATATATATATATATATATATATATAATTTAGTCCTAAATAAAGAGGAGTCCCAAAAATGTATGTCTGACCCTCTCTGTGGATCCTTATGTTCCTCAACAGCACTCGTGACAATATATCGAAACTTCAGAGGGGGAAAAACTGCACAATATGAATAGTGAATTGATTAATTCTGAATATCCATTATAATTGACATTAATGTCGTAGAAGATCTACGTAGCGGATCTACGTTCGGTTCATGTTTGTCGATAAGACCTTGGTCGAAGTTTATTTCTGAGAGCGAGGCGAGTCTTGTTCGGACGGAGGACGTGTTCGCCAGCCTCTCTTCCCCTATATGTGTTACTCAGTCACAAGAACTGATGACAGTCAATTCCGCTCGTTCATTTGGAATGCTTTTAACTTGTCTACTAATGCCTGTTGTAAAAAAGCTTTTGACTGAATGTGTCGCATGAAATCGAAAATGACAATGAGCAAGAGGATTCCATTAACAGATGTGAAAATTATCATAATGACACTTGATGCTCACACTGAAATATTGTGACGCAGCAGTTATGGCCCAAGGTTATCGGGAGGCAGTCGGAGATAAGGATAAGTTGTGCTCTTGCCCTGCGCAAACACCGGAAGCGCTCAATAGCTAACCCAGAATCCTCTGGAATTTTCCTTCCCCCCGCCTCCAGAACGTATGTCCAAATGGTTCTAGAATATTTCGTGGAAGACTCCATTGGCTATTATAAGCGAGCGCTCTCGCGAGAGGAGTGTCAGTTTAATCGGTCAGCGAGTGAGTAAGCGAGTTGGTGAGAGCGTTTCTGCTGCGACATCAAGTGCGGTTCTCCGAGCGAGCTGGTGAGACATCTGTGACGTGCAGCAAATCCTACTGCGGAGCGAGAAATTATAGAAGTCTTATGTTCAACTCCCGCAAGTCGAACACAAGAGCGAGCGAACGTCTGGAAGAGGAGGCTGCGTCAAAAGAAAGCGAAGTGGTGGGGAAATTGAACTAGTTCACATTAGTGAAGTGACTATGAACTAAAGTGAAGCTCTAGTGAATGTTGAACCAGATAAAATAGCGGCAGTGAGAACTTAGAGAAGTGACAGTTGAACAACTGGACAAAGTCACGATATACATATCGCATTTCCAACAAATATTTGATTGTGTACTTAGGAATGTAATACCGATCTACCCACTGCTCACTTCAAACATAGAAACTAACCAATCTCTATTTTATGGATTGAAACTGGTGTAAAGACACCTCTGCTGTAACCTTATACAGGGGTAATGTTATGGCTCAATGTAAACAAACTTACTGCAGTTGTATTGGAGTCTGTGAATGTGACTAGCCTGCAAAATGCCATTCGGGTAGAGTGGGCTGGAATTTCAAAGAAAGAATTTAACAGCATTGTTCAGTCAATGCTTAAGAGAATTTTTCAGGTTATTAAGAACAATGAAGACACAACCAAATAATATAACACTGCTGCGATTGTTTATAGGTTTTATTTTATTATATAAAATATAAATATGTCTTTATCCTTATTTTTACCCTTAAACAAAGGTTTTTCACATTTCATGTGCTATCTTCAAAGGAAAATAATAAATTACTTGGGTACTTATGATTATATATATATATATATATATATATATATATATATATTTGTACTAAATTTCCATCAAAGTTATGATAGAAGAATGCATTAAAAACGAAAAATAGGTTAACTTATTTTTAACACTTTTTTAACGGATTAAACAGAATCATTAGTCTTTATATTAATTACCACTATTTAATGAGGAGAAGCGAGTTGGTAATTTCCAGAAAAAAACATCTCCTGAACTACAAATTGACAGATTTTTTTTAAAAAAAGTATGTAGAACATTCTCCTTTGTAAACGTTTGTGAAGAACAGGCATAGCAGTATCTATGCTTAACGTAAGAGCAGTGGAGAAAAGTTTCCTCTCTCTAGCTTCTAGCAGTAGATTTGGTAGACTTCCCCTCCACGATTAGTGAATGTAGAATCATTAACAAAAATGCTTAAACATGTTTTAAGGCAGTTGGAACTAAAACCAGAACTTTTGTTAACACACACGAATTAAAACTTTTACTTTATCGCACTAGTTCAATTTTTATGGCAAATTTACCAATTTTGGTTTCAAGTCCAATCACATGTCAATTACCCTTTGTAATTTGCACATGTTTAATAAATCGATTTGGATAGATTATCTTTTACATTTTATTATGTCTTTTTACATGATTAATTTCTTATGGCAGCCACACTATCTGCTCACACTTCAATCGCCGTACTTCGCTTTATCGCAATGCGTTGTCTAGGTTAAGTTACTTGTTTTGTCAAACTTGTTCTTTCTTTCATCCTAATCGTTATTATTTTATCTATAACCTGAATAATCCATAAAACAGCGGCGGGTACGAATGTGGATGGAATTGAATTCTAAGAGCCGGACGAAATTCTGGAAGCTTCAGAAAGGGTAACATCAGATTTGATAAAAAAAAAGAAATAAAAGCCTACACAGTATGATATAGCTAATAATCGTTTCAGGGCTGGTGTAAGGTAAGCACTGCTCTTAGTTGCATATAGGCGCGGAATCTTTTATTCTGATTTTATAAATTTCAGTGGCATAATAGTGTATGACACAAATGTTAAAAGTGGTTTTGTTTTACTGGTAGGGGTTGCTGCACTCAACCTATGGCATTTTTTCGCAAACATTCCTACTCGCCTAAAACCCTACTTTTAACACTTGTAAATAAATAATAAGTGCAACAGCTCATATTAGACTTAGTCACATTGTTGACGGAATGAACACCACAACATTGGTATGTTTCTGGTAGTTACTAGCGGTTTTAAATAAACTTTTCAGACAGGATAGTCTAAAACTAGGCTTTGAATATAGCGAACACGAACTGAAAGCTTTACATTATCGCACCACTGTGACAAAATTTTTATACCAATCCATTGTGACCTACTTGGTTTCAGTCCAATACTGGCTATTATCCTTCGTATTTGTACATGTTTAATAGTTCAGCTTATTTTGATTAGGCTTTACTTTCCATTATATCTTTTTACCTGATAAATTTCTCGTGGTGGTCGCATTATCTGTTCATAATACAAATCGCCATACTTCAATTTGTCGCAATTCGTTGTGAAGTTAACCTATACCTTATATTGCCAACCTTGTGGTTTTGTTGATCTAAAACCTTATTCTTTTATCTAGATAATCTATATCCTTTTCACTATAAGTTGAAAGCGGAAGTAAATAAAACTTAAATGTATCACTCCGCCGAGCACATGGCAGCACCTCGTGGAGAATGACGGGAACTAGGTACCCGTGAGAGGAAATAGCTTCAGACAGAATGCGAACACAGTATATTGCGCAGTTTGGGGATCATTAGCTTTTAAACATTGTATGTCTTATTCCTATATTTTGCCTTACATCCTAAACTTCTAACACATAATACTAAGAGTAGATAAAGTAGATAGATAGATAGATAAGGTATCTTTATTGGTTTCAAATTACTGAAGTTATTACACAAGTGTTTAGTGCATGGGTCATTGACCGTACATGCATATTTAAGATACAATAGGGTGACAAAATAAACAACAGATAAAGAAAACACAACAAAAGGAACAAGAAAAAGGGAAATAGAAATAAATTACCTTTGTCTAACTGAACAAATTTGACCTAGCTTCGCGCACTTTAGCCAGAAAATTGCCCATGTTTTGCCAGTTCCTCTGGTCAGCCAGTAGATCCCAACATGCCAATCTCTTTCTTAAGGGACTTAAGAATTTTTCTTTGAGTTTAATCGTTCGCTGGTTCTCCCACTGTGCACATTCCGCCAAAATATGTACCCAGTCCTCATCCAATTCACAGAATGGGCAGATTCTCCTGCCAGAATCGTCGGTCATTTTCTGTGCTCTCCAGCCCCCCAGTCTAAACCATGCCATTCCTGATCTTTCCTTTCTTCCTAAATTAAGTATATATGCCTCTTTACCCCAGTTCAATTTTATTTCATTTGCTAGACTTAGAGAAGGTTTAATTTTACAGTCCGATTCTATTTCCTGTTGGTTGATGTCTCTTAGTCTTCTTTTAACACCTTTCCATATGTTTTTGTCATTTGTTTCAGCTCTTAGCCATACTGATCCCATTCCTATTCTCCTCAAACCCCTTTCCAAATCAGCTGCCCAGAACTTAGGAGACAGGTTTTCTCGCTGGTATTTATAACATTTGGATCGTAGTGTGGAGTTATCCCCATGCATCAGCCTTAGCCAGTACTTCACTGCTCTTATTTTGCAGTGTATTGTGTCTTCATAGCATCCTACCTCCCTCAATACCCCCGAATTTGATGTGCCTTGTGAGACTCCAAGAACTCTTTTCCAAAATGCTACCTGTGTTTTATTTACATGCTCTGCTCTTTCCCATCCCCAGATTTCACTGCCGTATAACAGAACAGGCCTTATCATGGAGTTATACATCTTTTCTAATGTATCTACAGGTACATCCGGTATCCGCGAGAGGGTACGTAATAATTCATTTAACTGCCCTCGTGCTTTGTAGTTAGTTACAGATAGATGTTTGTTCCATTTTCCTCTCATATTAAACATTACTCCTAAATAGGAGAAATGTTTAACGTTTTGTAGTTCTAGCCCCTTGTAATACCATTTCTCATCCCTGCCATACACATAGCCATTTTTGAAAGCCATTGTTTTTGTTTTGTTAATGTTTACCACCAGACCCCATTGTTTACAATATTGTTCCAACCTATTAATACCTTTCTGTAAGCCTTCTGTCGTCACTGACAAAATTGTCATGTCATCCGCGTATAAAAGTACAGGAATGCAGACATCGTCTACTTTTGGGCCATTCATTTCCTCTGCTATTAACACGTCTGTTATATCGTCTATGAATAAATTGAACAATAGGGGCGATAAAATACATCCTTGACGAACTCCTCTACTGGCCGATTTAGATTCAGTTGTTGTGTTTTGGTCTATTTTGATGCTGAAATTCACACTGTTGTAAATTTGCATTAGAGCTTTCATCATTTTACCAGAGAGTCCTTTGTGGTGAAGTTTCGCCCAAAGGGCATTCCTCTGCACACTATCAAAAGCCATTTTAAAATCAACAAAAGCACAATAGAGTTTCCCCCTCTTTCTATTCAAATTTGAATCAATTAATGTTTTTAATATGAAAATATTATCTGCAGTAGAGAACCCTTCCCTGAAACCCGCCTGAAATTTAGAAATCATATCGAACTCTTTTACCCAACCCCTTAACCGGTCATAGATAATTTTGCAATATACCTTACCCAGTATAGATAACAACGCAATTCCTCTATAATTTTCTGGTTGCTGACTGCTGCCCTTACCCTTAAATATTGGCTGAATAATTGCTGTTGTCCAAGCTTCAGGATACTTCTCTCCGTTAAATAATTTGTTAAATGCCACCCGCAGAAGGTATAATATTTTAGGGACTTCTATGGAGCATTTAACAAATTCACTCGGAATTCCTTCTATTCCCGGTGCTTTGTGATTCTTTAGGCTTTTTATTGCCCGAACAATTTCCCCGTCAGTTAATTCCCCATCTAGAATTGGTACTGTAGGATTTAAGCATAGTTCAGCGAGAGACATCCGGGGTCCCTCCCACTCATCCCCACCAACTTCAGTGTACACACTATTAAAATACGCTAACCATGTTCCTGGTTTGATGCTTACGTTATCCCGTCTTCGCACTTTAATTTTCTTAATTACCTTCCACATGTATATCGAATCTCTCCGTTCTGTCGCTATTCTTAAATCTGTCGCCATTTTGTTTTGCCATTCCGTCTTTACACTTACTAATACATCTTTATACTGCTTTCTAATTTGGGTATACGAAAGACGCTTTTCCTCGGAACCTTCTCTTCTATACACCTTAAGGGCTGTTTCAGCTTTTTTCTTCGCTTCTTTACATCTACCGTTGTACCAGCCTGTAGCTTTCGAGCTTCTTTTGTTATTTCGTATTCTCATGCTTCTACCAGCTATTTGTAAATTATTTGTTATTGTTTTAATAACATATTCCCCGCTTCTTTCCCCCACTTCAGTTTTACCTGTCCGATCACGCAAAACGGCAAGAAATTCCTCGCTTCCCCCTGGGGTCCATCGATATCTCACCATAGATGACAAAGCAATTTTTTTTTCATGTGTTTCCCCGACGTTGTTTGAGTGTCTTTTTAGAGTGAGTAAGATGGGTGAGTGGTGTGATTCAACTCTATTTAAAATTTGAAAGTCCTCTATTAATGGTATTATTTCCTGTGAACAAATTACATAATCTATAACACTTCCTCCATTACTATTGATAAATGTTAATTCCCCTTCCTTATCTGATCCATACTTGCCGTTTAGGATTTCCAATTTAAACGCGTCACAAAAGGCTAGCAATTCTTTTCCATCTGAATTTATCACTGTATCCTTACTTCGCCGCACTTCTCTCCTGCAATCTGCTTCCCCCCTTTCTACCGTAATATTTTCGCTTCCGATTCTGGCATTAAAATCTCCCATTATGAATAAGTTTGCTTTTGGGTGTATTTCCTGAATTTCTACAATCATGTCGGCCAAATTGATAAATAAGTTGGGGTTGGTATATCGGGATGCTGCTGGTTGTCGATATACTACAATAATACACAACTCAAGTGAAGTTAATTTACAGTATACACATAATGTTCCAAATACCTTAATATTTATGTGTTGAAAAGTCATATCATGCTGGTCTTTAGTGTAAACGGCAACACCCCCGGGATATCTGCCTCTCAGGCCCCTGGTTTCACTACCCGTGAATACACCATTAAAACCACCAATATTTACATTTTCCCCAGCTTTAAGCCATGTCTCTGTGAAGCCCAATATATCTACACTGTGTACAAAGTCAATGAACCTATCATTAGCCAATTTCTTCTTTAGACCTTCAACATTCCAAAGGCCGATTGTCACATGGGCGGCTACTTCCTAGTTCCTTCTCCTACCTGCTCTGGTGTTCTCTGCTGGTGAATCCCTTACCCCCGTTGCCTTTGTCGTCCCTCTGGTTGCAGTTGCTGGTGGTCGCTTGAATTCCTTTGAGACGCTCCCCCTGCCCCTCTGTGGTATTTCTCGCATCGCTGTAGGGAGGGCTCCATTAAGGGGTGGCTTCGGGCTGTCCCTTCCTGGTCGTTGAACCTGCTGCTGCTTTTCTGCTCCCTCCGCCACCTCCACTTGTTCTTTCCGGTGGTCACTTCCTGTCGCTGGTTCTTCTGCCTGCACTGCTCTCTGTTCAGGGTTGTCCCTGCCGCACAACTCCAGTTCCTCCAGCTCGTGCCTCGACCACACTTTGCCATTAATTATAAGTTTATCAAATTGGAGGACAGCATGGCAACCCTGCCTCCTTGCTTCGGCCAAGTGGCGCTTTAGAAAGCTTCTTTCTTGCCTCACTCTGTCACTGAAGTCCTCAGCGATGTGCACTCCCGATCCCTTGAGGTATCTACTGTTCCTCAATATCTCACTTTTTACCTTATAAAAAGCCAGTTTACACACGATGGGACGGTTTGTTCCTGCCCATCTCCCGACCCTGTGTGCTCGCTCGATATCCATTGGTGACAAATTAATTCCGAGCTGCGCCACCACTCGCCGAATTAGCACTTCGGTATCTTCCCAAGTCTCCCTGTCTTCCTCGTACACTCCATACACCACAATATTGTTCCTTCTACTTTGGTTCTCTAAATAGTCTACTTTTTGCTCTAGTAAGCTAAGTCTGTCCATTGCAGCACTTACTCTTGTATTAACACTTAACACTTCGTCCTTCCCGCAGCACCTGCTAAAACCTTGCTTCATTTCTTCTGCCAGGTTTCGAATCATTTCCTTCACTTCCTCCATTGTATTATTCTTTCTTTCTTTTCACACCCCTGACCGCACTGAGCAAAACACGTCCACACTCCACCACGGTAAAGTGGTACCTGAACGTTTCGGCACTTGTGATTAAAGGTGCTGGATTAAACTGTTCCTTACTTCAACTTTTAGAAATCATTCATTTAATAACTAATATTAGTATACACTTTTGCTTTAACCTTTTATGAGTCAGCAAGTTAAGAAAAAGATTAGCACTATAGGTTAAAAAACAAACGCGAACCAAGCAATCCCATTAACAATTCTGCATGACTAACAAAGAAGTTCAATTATTGCTATATAATTGCCAACCATATTCATTGTCGATTAAAGGCAAGTACTTTTCACAGAATTTGTTAAAAGCATAACACAATTGTCTTCTTTGCATTTCCCGCGTTTACGTTTTTCACAGTGGCAGAGGACGTTGCAAAAGTACACGGACGGCTTATCCGTAAACCGGAAATGAAATACAGCGCCTGCGCATAGCCTCTTAAAACCTCTGCTACAACATTCATGTAGTTATAGGTGAATCTGAACAAACACATTTTGTTTCATAAATTGAACTGTTACAATAATGGGGTTTTCAAATTTCTCTACACGAGAATAACCACAAAACATTACGATCTGATCCGAACTGTTTTATGTAGAGGAAGAGACGACATGCTAAGCGGGAAAAGTTGTGGTTTGCCCACCAGCCAATGAGGGCTCTCGTCACTTGGTTTTGTTTACAACTCCTTTAAAATTAAAGTGAAACCACTTTACATAAACATAAAATGGCGGCAATTATGAATTCAGAAGAAACTGAAATGGAAGAGTCAAGTGAAGCAGGAGAAAGAATAACACTAAAACGACTTATCCAAGAAATCAGAAAGCGATATGATATAGCATTTAATGGCTTCATTGCCTGGTGTAAGGCAAAACATGTTGAAAATAATTTCAATGAGAATGACTGTTAGCGAATCGACAAAACAGACATCTTACTAGACACGAGAGTTAATCTCGTTTTTAACGTCATTTCCCTTGTTTCAAGAATCTCGCTATATACGTGAGCTGATCTCGTTCTAAACGTGATTTCTCTTAGTTTTAGGAATCAATATATATTATTTTATATATATTTTTCAAATTCGAGCGCTGTCTAAAATAGTATATGCCATACGAGTTAAAAGTGGTCTTATTTTGCTCGTATGTTGCGAAATAAACCCCTCTTGTAATATTTGTATCACAATCCACTATTAATAATTATCATCACCATAAAACTTCTCTTCTATCTTTTGTTGTATGCTCTTCAGTTTGAAGTTATGAAGCATAGAAAAAAGTATGGCGCATTTTACATTTCAGGTTCGCTTTTATTTGCAATAATCCGCGATTACTGATTTTTTATAAAAACAATTCATGGTTTTGTATATCCATGTAGCTCGTGTATAAGCTGAAATCTTTTTAATTTTACCTCTGTCCGATTTCAAGTGGAACACATTACCAAGTTGGTTTGCTTTTTTGCCCTGCAGTTGTGTGGGTAGATCAACGATAATCCTGCTAAAATAAAAGTGTAACAGCTATCAGAATGTATGGTAAACGCGGATAAAACTTTACTAACATGCAGGCATAGGAGAAGGAGAAAATGAAGGAAAATGCCCATTATGTAATACCAAATTTAATAATTACTGGCATTTAATGTTAGAATGTAAAGGAACAATGAATATGAGGAAAAAATTACAAAGAAACAATTGGTCTAGATTACCAAATAAAATTATAGGTAAAAGGTTGTTAAGAGTTAAATCCAAGGAAAGTTTATTTGAAATAGCAAAATATTTAGGTGTAGTGAGAAATAAATGGTTGAAAAAAATTAGAAATAGGGAATAGAAAGAAAATTTAGATTGTTGAATCATAAATTAAATAGGACCCAATGACTCAACAACCATGGTGTTGGATGTTTGCGGCCCTTAGTAATGCAGCAACTCAGTGAAAATGATATGCAAGGGGTAATGTGTAGAGATAAAATTATGTATCATACAACTTATGAGAATTAATTTATGTTACTAACGAAGTGAAATAAAATATCTATCTATCTACTAACATGCTTCCCAGTAGTAACTGCAATATTACCTGCAATAATAAAATATTTTTATACATTATAACGCTATACATTAGTTACACAAGTTATTCATTTTCTTTACTATTCGAATACGTAAAGCAGTTAAAAATAGAGACAGTACTTGCAATTAATTACAGAATTTGATTTACATAAAAATATTGAAATTGAATTACATCTTCTGATGTAATTAAAATTCGTGTTAATGTATTTACTGGTAATGTTGTGCAATTGACAACTTCCCGATCGCATAGGAAGCACAAGGAGTAATAGAATTTCGTTTATTTAAATCTTTACTTACGTTTTAACTTTTATTAAAACCCCAAAAAAGTTTTATTGCCAGTTTTCAAAACCTAACGCGACATGTACATTGTACAGTGAAGGATATAGATGGAGAAAAGACTATGCGGAAGGGTGAGATAATGAAAATATAGAGAGTCAAGAGGAGTAAATAGTAAAGTAGAGAAAAAGGAATTGGAGAAGGTGAGGGTAGAATCGCTGCGGGTTCTACCAGTAAATGAATAATATTGCAACCACTTTAACTATTTTCATTACTAAGCTCCAAAGACTGCTATAGATGCCTACTCTATTTTGAATTATCAATGTTGTTTTTTGCACCCTTTGCAAAGAAAGAAATTTTACTAAACGTAACTTTCAAACACAATATTACATTGAAAAGATGTCACCACTATTAGTTTTGTAAATTATATACTAAATTACACAACAGTCAATTCTTGAAAATTTGATTTCGTTTTTACCACTCATTATTAAACATAATGCTATGAATCTCTCTCCATGAACTAATTTACGTTTGTTTATTGCCGCCTTATAGTAACGCAGCTAATCATAAATATCTCGAATGCTTTTGATAGTTCTGAAATTTGTAACAAGTATAGAAAGCTGCTTTTTGCACTTTGCGATAATTTAGAGCTCACCTATGGCTCGTTCTGAAAATTTCTTACTACTTGCATAAAACTACGCTTTCTGAATTTATTGCATAAATAACTAATATGAGTATGTGGAAGGTCTGTTTCTGCATTATTCCACACCGGGCGCGCTATCGCAGATAAACAAGAACCCTCTGGAAACTTCTTCTCCCCCCTCCCCCAGAAATTGTGTCGAACTATTCCAGAACGTTCGCGAAACGTGTGGAAGGATTCCACTGACTATATAAGCGAGCGTTCTGCTCTGTCCAGTAAGTTTCGAATAGAGTGCGTGTCGACTGTGAGCGAGTTAGCGAGTGCGTCTCTGGTGCGACATCAAGAGCGATTCTCCAAGCGAGTTTGTGATACCTGTTGAGACCTGCAGCGAGTGCTACTGCGGAGTGACGGGTTGTGAGCTCGTGTGTTCGATCCCGAGTGAAGTGAACCGTCTGGCGTGAAGAGGCTAAGCCACGAAGGAATCTACATAAAAACGAAACAGTGACAGCGAGAACCGAGAAAAGTGACAGCTGAAAATCTGGACAGAGTCACAGTAGCGACATCTTCAGTAAATAGAAGATGAGTCGACTTACCTTTACATATCTAATATGAACCAAGTGGATAGGCGGCATTTCCCCACACACCATGTGAAAAGAGCTATTTTTCTATATACTTCATGACAATTGAGATAAATTTTAGCAGAAATACTTTCATTGTATCATACGTCGTTATAGGTACAAGGGGGATGGAACAGGCTGAAGCGATAGTCAAATCTTTAAAAAAGGGATCGATAGATGTAGGCTTTGAAATTCCAATCTGCATAACCATGAGAAACAAACGAATAGCTACTTAACACTAAAAAATATGTAAAAAGGTTTAAAGATTCAAACCAATAACAAAGATTGCCTCGGAATTTTGATATAAAGTTGTTTTAATGAGAGCTATATTTTTTTAACTAAACCTTTGTATATCTTGCGGTTTATCAGTTATACAGAAAATACAATCTCAGAAGATTTTAGATGTTATGCACAGAAAATTCAAGATATATATTTTTATCATGCAAATACCATAAAAGAATGGTATTTTAATCAAAATCATCTTCTAATTTACTGCGCTCGCATAACACAGTTAAATTCTCTCCAAATATTAACATTTATGAGTGAACTGCTCTAACATTACCTTTACAAATATGGAACATTAACAATGATAAACTTCAATGCCTATGCACATACAATTCCACATTATGAATTTACAGTAATATTATCTTAAGTAATTCAATTTCCCTGATACATTTCATACACTGTATCAAATATTTAAAAAAACAGGTGCTCTTAAAACCATATAGCTCGTTCCTCAAATTTAAGAATGGTACCTATATATTGTTGACAATTTCGTAACAGCAAAGAGAAACAGGTGCTGTAATTGACTGTAATATTTGGATTTTCCCCCCTTTCTTTTTGTTTAACGTTCTTTAACCGGGTAGGCATATCGAACGATGAATGAATGAAATTGCTGCTTGTCGTAGTATACAAACAACTGACCTTCTGGGTTTGTTGTTACCCAACTTTCTACTCTCAGTTTCAGTTAGTTAGTGCAATTTTATTTCCTAACAAATCCTTATAATTAACAAACATCTAAAAGTATGTATGTATAACATTTCACACAAAAACGGTTAAAGAATTATTTTGTGATTTATACTATAATTACTTTGGCATTCACAGCATGTTGCGATATAAAATACGCCTTATGCTCTAGGTAGGGACTGAAATTTACAATTGAGGCGGTAAGCAAAATACAAAAGAATAAAACATATAAAACGAGAACACAAGTAAAGAAAAAGCTATATATATATATATATATATTGTTTATTTTATCCTATTTAGTGTGTGTGATTAACATTACCCAATAATCGTATTTTCAGGAAGGGAAACCCTCGGAAAAAACCTTAGGTAAGTAACTAACCTTAACCGAAATTCGAAATCTGGCTTTCTTGAATGTGGGCAAACAGGCAATCCCTACACTATGGACCTTAGGTGGGTTTGGCATTCCTAAAAATGTAATAAAGGCATCACTTAATGAGAAACAACTTAGTGCCTGGCATGTAGCCTCTTAAACTACCAGAAGTACCAATATCTGTAAACAATTACTTTAAGGAAGGTAGGCTTGAGAAATTACTCCATTGGAAGTAACTGTTTATTCCTTAGTATCTCATAAATCCGGTTTGAAAGAGCACACCTTTTTCCTCACTCCAGTTTGTTATATATTGTTGCATCATAGTTTCAAATAGGTAATAACCACAGTAAGTACTGTTACGACGGCGCTATCCATAAGTACTATAATGTTTGTGTATACACGTGATTATGAAAGTATGAGTTATTTTATGTAAAAGCCCGTAAAAAGTCCAGAGGAGCGAATTATATAACATAAAGGAAATACAAAGTTTAAGTCTGGAAAATTTGTAAAAAGTAAGAGATTTTGAAGTGCGTTCATTTTTTAGAAGCAGAGCAGTAGATTTAAAAAAAATAGGAATCTCCTTCAAAATCAGTAGATAATGCAACCCTGTGACCCTCAGTCATGTTGCTCGCTTCCAGTTAGGGAGGGGAGAAACGTTTAGCGATCCGCCTGCTCTTCCCCTGGTAGTGATGACTTGAACTTCTACCCCAGATTTGACGTACTGCTCACAGCGACTTCAAGTACTGGCGTAGCTGATTTCTTGGCCAGGTTTTAATGGTGGTCACTAATGCTGGTCATTAAGGGCGTATCCAAGAGTCGATCATCTGTGTTGGTCAGAATTTTCTGGACTGTCGTAGGGGAGAAATGTGCAAAACGGCACAATTTAAATACGAAGTTAGTATTGCCCTACATTAGTTCTTGACTGTTGACACGCGCGCGCGCGCGGACAAACACACGGACCTTCTTTAAAGGATGAAATAATTAAAAAATTAAAATATAAATTAGTGAATGTTTTATTGTTGCTGTGCTTAGCTTTTCATGCTGAATATTCTGCATATTCGCTCCGTTTTTCTCCATCCGTTCTCTCCCCTTATCTCACAAATACTAAATATTGATTACAGTTTCATGTTTGTACACATCTTGGAGCCGAGAGAATTCAAAACGTTCTATAAAATTTATGTTACTGATCTTTGTCAACGTTTTCTTTCCTTGTATGCTTGCTTAAGATACCTTCAACATTTAACTCATTTCGCAACATTTATCTATGAAGTAGAAGGTAGTTTATTACTTCACGTAATTTATTTATATCTGCCCCACGAATGGGAGCCAACTTGAAGCAGAAATGTGGTTGCGTATTTTTTTAAAACTTGAATATCGTATGCTTACGTAGTATTTATTTAGTTGCATTTAAGGAGTTCCTGGAACACGCTTTGGTCGTCAGTTGGAATCTTTTAATTACGTAATAGTTACTGTTATTACGCAATATGCTGCTACGTATGAGAAGCTGATTTCAAAATGTGCTTTTGTTATTACACTCCAAGTTTTACACTATAATATTTAACTTTGTTATTAAAACTGCTTCTATAGATTATTTATGTTTGAATTTGCCTCGACTGCGTCAGTCTTGTTTGTAGAGTCACGTATCTCTAAATTAGGGTGCGGGATGACAATGATTGTAGACATCACAGAATTTAACTTTTTAAAATTCACTTCCTTTATTAATTCTTGCACATTTTTATGAAGAACTACACTTTTTAAGATCTGTGAGAATCTTCAATACTTTCACTTAGCGCGTATACATATTTTACGATTCACTCGTAGAGAACACATCTTACATCTGTTCACTACCACGGCTTGCCAGCAACTGAGCAACTCTCAACGGTTAAACCTGTAAGCTTCGGTATTTCATGTCTCTGATTGGCTAATTTTAGTCCAATAGAATATCTGCATTTTACTTAAACTTTTTCCTTGCTGTTGATTGGCTAATTTTAAACTGTTACTGAATTTACCTTATCTTTGATATGATCATGACTGGTAACTTTTCGAACATTCTAACTCATTATTGCTACAATGTTACCTCATTATTGCCTCATTGTTAAAAACTTAAAACTTATTATTCTCACAGCTCTTACATTATTAAAGTATATAGTGTATTCACGTAACATTATTAAAACATGTTTACAATGAAAATAATCATTTTCAATGACTGTTACATACAATTTAAATAATTATTACATACATACTGTTTCAGGGTGGGCTGTTATTGAATTTACTTTTATATAAAATACAATTGAAATTATTCACGTATTAAAATACTGACTCAACTATAGGTCTTTGATGTCTATGAGGGTGTGGCAGACACATGGTCTTAGTTGCATAGTCGCCTGTCTGAGCCAACTGCCGACTAGTTTTCTAGTAAACAATATCAGTTGTGTGGTCACTTCCTCTGCCATCCAGTCCTTTTGTGCCATCGATTTAATAAGAAGGTGGAGTGTTTTGATTGCTCATTTGGGATACTTACACACAGTATTTAGTGTGATCCTGACCTTCTACCATTTACTTAGGTAAAACGTGCTACTAGGTAGCCTTAGTCACGTAGTTGCCTTCCCGCACGATCTATTTTATTTCTACTTTGAAAGGGGATATACTATACATATATAAGAATTGTACATATGAAAGGGGATATACTATACAAATGTAAGAATTTTACATTTGAAAGGGGATATAGCATACATATATAAGAATTTTACAGTAAAAATATAATTCACCAAGAAACATTAAAATATTCAACATCCAACATTTGTTTCGGGCGAGCTAGCAAAATTCCAGGTAAAACAGAATTCTAAGTAGAGCACACCTTTCACCAAGCCAACAAGGAGGGAACCGGTAACGATCAGGAGAAATAGAAAGAGACGGAGATATGGAACATGCTTCACAACGCGCCAGGGTGACGCGTAAGGGCATGAATTTGGAGTAACATATTTTCATACATGTTAAGGAAACGCGGTCTGAGGACCAATTAGAAACGTAGTTACATTTTTTAAACGCAGAGGTGAGCGTCACTAGGCTCAGGTATATAAGGGCAAACAAGGCCCCAGAGTCCACTCTCTCTCTTATCTTCTAGAATTCACGTCGACACGAAGTGTTACGCTCTTAGCGACAGATGCACGTGTGTGTGTGCATAAGGGTGGGAGTGCGTGTGCAGATAGTTAGGCTCCTGACTTATTTAAAGTGGTGGGATTAGAATAATGGGAAAAGCTAGCCGCCCATAAATATTTAAATTGTTAATAAACTATACTGATTAAGGGAAATTCAGTTTATTTTTAATTTGCCTCACCCACGATAACCTGAGAACCAAGAGTTAGATACATATAGAGAAAAGTTAGGAATGGAAAACTAAACAGCCGACGAGAATTCAGAGCCGACGAACAACACTGCAGCAGATAGCATCAACCCAAGGACCGACGATTTCCCGCTACAAATACCGCCCAGCAACCGTTTCCCGCTACAACTTCCTTTGATATGTGAATAGAGCTTTGGATTGTGGTACTGAATATTTAATAGATTATTTACTTAGCGAATGAGGGAAATTACGAAAAAAAGTAAATAAATAAAAGAAACAAAAACAGTCAAACTGAAACACAGGGTTTGAACCCACGATTTCGGAAATGTGAGTCACGGACATTATCGGCTGAGTTGTCTTGCTCGTCGAGTAACAATTTTGACAGTGCTTTTCTACGGGAATATTTGGTAGCTTTTGTTTGTGTTTTGTTTGCAAATTTTCTTTTTTGCTAAGGTTTTGACAGCTCCATTTTCTCGCTGAACAAAATCGCTCCACAGTAACGTATTAAGCTCGGATTCAGGAGGTCCCGGGTTCGATTCTCGACGAGCCTGCCACTCTGACCTTGGGATTTTTCGCGGTTCCCCGGTTGGTAGGCTAATGCTACAATGGATTATATAACACCGCGAATTTTCTTGTTCCCCATTTCGTGTCATTTCATTATTATGTTTCAGGGTCGAAGGATCTGACGAGAGGAGCATGTCGCGGAGTTTGCTTTATGAGAACTTCTGCCCACGGATGCGGTGTGTGACGGAACCTCTCTCATCTCACCCTTGGGAGAGGTGAGCCTATGGGGGGTATCATCGGCGTCAGGAAGTAATATCTGGAGACCGCTTCCTCCTGGAGGTTTTCGGAAGCACAATAGGCGACTATGCGCGTATTCCTCCACCTCCTAACAACCAAGATTCGTGTTCTCCGTCATATCCGTTTAAGGTCATACGCACAACCTTTATGTAAAATATACATCGATGTACAAAGTTAGCATGGGTATTAAGGACTGCACTCAAAAAGCTGTAATTAGTTCTGACTCCTAAACATGTCCGTACTATCTTTTGTGGGTCTTCTAATATTCCTCTTCCCAGAAGGCTTATAATCGTAACTCATAAGTCAAGTGTTTCTATTGTGTTATCGAGCTTTCGTGGATTACTTCTTGGTATTTCCCAATTATCACGTTAAAGTAGTATCTACACTAAGTATAAACTTATTTTATGAAGAAAGGGATAAGTTTAAAATTAATGGTTTAAGTGAGTCTGTCGCTGATAGACTTGAATTTACAATACACAAAGAATAGCGGTGATATGTAGTTACCATCTTGTACACCATTACTTTGCCAGATTGCCGTAGCACGTGCTACAGCATACAAAGGTTAATTGGGACAGGGAAATTATGGAAAAAAAAAGCCCATATCTAGGCTATCGATTCGTTGGAATTCGACCCTGGGACCTTCAGACTGAAGCCGATACAGTGATTACGAAGCTATAAAGTAGATGCTGCCAAAGAAAGGTTTTAAAACTATAACTTTATAGTACGAGGGCGACACTGAACATTTTTAGAATACCATTTTTCTAAAGACATATGATATTTGTTTATATTTGAACAGCTACTTTCTAATGCTTTGCGAGTTGATTGCCGTGTAGTTTGTTCGATTTGTTCTTAGTTTTTTAAGTATCATCATTTAAAGATGTTGTGTTCACCCAAGCATGAATTTGACTAGAGAGCGTTTTCGGGCTATGATTTTTTACGATTTTAAATCGTCATTAACACCTAAACAATGTGAAGATCGGCTTAGAAATGCATTTGATGAAGAAACCCCATCTAAGGCAACAATTAATAATTGATACAGTGAATTCAAAAAGAGATTTTTTTTTCTTAGTGATGAATTTCGTGATGGACGCCCAAGAACGGCTGTTACTAATGAAAATATTGCCGCTGTTCGAGCAATGCTTGAAAAAGATCGACGACATGAATTTATTCGGGCAAAATTGTATTGGTAGTCAAATCCAAAAGATTTTACAACAACAGTAAGTCGTGAGAAACTGTGTTGTCTATGCATTCCACATAAACTGGCTCCGATAAAAAAATAACAATGCACTTATTGTGCAGAAAAACTCTGAAAATATTTCAAGGCGACACTTCAAATTTGGTTTGGAATATCCTTACTGATGATGAATCTTGATTTATTGTTATAATCCTAAAAAGAAAAGCCAATGGGCTCAATAGGTCTTTCGAACAGAACCTAAGCCTACAAAAGTCCGACGAATTTGCAGTGCTGTTAAGAAGATAGTTGCTAGTTTTTTTTTCTAAAACGGGCCATATTACTACTACAGCAGTAGAAGATAGACGTACCACAATCGCCGTTTGGTACACAAATGTCTGTTTACCCATTTTTTTTAAAAAGTTCGTAAAAACTCCCAAAAGGAAAACAGTGTTACATCAAGACAAACATTATCGCAAAAATGACAACTGGGTGTATGGATGACCTAAATTTCAGCATCATGGACCTTCCACCATACAGCCCTGACCTAGCACCTTGTGTTTTCTTTTTGTTTACAAAAATTAAAGATAAAATGAGTGGATTCACCTTTTCGTCATCAGATGAAGCAGTGGAACATTATAAATACCTGATTTCTGAAGTGGCTTAGGAAGAGTGGCATCATTGCTTTAAGGACTGATTTCATCAAATGCAAAAATGTACTTATGTCAAAGGGGAATATCTTGAAAAACAATAAAATCATCTGAGTTTTTTTTAAGATTAATCCTTGTTTGATTTTATAAATAATTTTAGTGTAGCCCTTGTAATCAGTTCAAAACAGCAGATTCGATTTTTGTTTCCGACGGCAAAGCGGGAGCTCAGGAACAAATTCTAGGTACCACCATGAGAGCTTACAGTGCAGAAAGAATACTTTAAATAACAATCTGATGTGTTACATTTACATGACTTCTCTATCCTTTATCACTTATTAGCGAGTGTACAAATTATTCTTACGAAAGTTTATTTTCCTATCCACTTCATTTTAATCGACATAAAGCTTTCCGGAATAAGCTGCATTACACATTTCACTATAGATATAAAGGGAGTAGCGATAGTCAAATGTTTTAGAACTGGAGCTGTAGGCTGGCCTTAAAATTCCATACTCTTCCCAGGCAATCGCGAGAAACAACTGAATGTCGACAGAATTTTAAAAGAATAGCTTAATTGAAAGTGATTTTTTATTTATGGATGCTCTTTAACTGCTATGGTTTTTAACGTCCGATTCTATACTGGGCGTGAAAAACCGAAAATGTTGCTCGGAGGCCTCTTTATCAGGCTTGAGGTTCTTTTACGTGCCGCAAATGGAATCTGCGACACTTGCCCTCCGTGACAGTTGTACCCCGGTACAATTTAATTACATTTGCAGTCAGGATTCGGTTCTGGGAAACCATTATTGCTTGAAGGTGGAGCATTAACTAGGATAGGGTAGAGGAAATAAATCATCCCCTATTGTTACCTGAAGCTGGCCTTGTTAGTTAATCTTACTCCCTTAGTCCTTATAGATTGAAGCTCATTTTTGCGCTGTTGTTTTCACTGTGTTCTCTGTAGATTTCGTGGAGTTCACCAAAACTAGCAAGGATACGCCACTATTGATCTACAACGGATATCAATATATAGTCAATCATACGAAGAAGGAAAACGTCACTCATTGGCGCTGTGTGAACTACAAGAACTAAAATTGCAAAGTGCATGTTTCAACAAAAAAACAACGCCATTTTGGGGGAACAGCTGCATATACTTGTGTGTGTTCCGGATGTTGCAGCAAATGAAGTTTGGAAACAAATGACTAATGCCAGAAAGCAAATCCGATCAATCCATTTCAAAAATGTATGCGGAAAAATTTGGAAAACTATTTAATTGCGGTTATGATTTTGTGATTGCTATGACAAGCAGTAAGCAGGCGCTGTATCGCATTCGGAGAGAAAACTTCTTGGTGTATTACAAGATCCAGCAGTTGCAGTAGATGTAACTCTCTCTCAACAATTATTAACAACGAATGATGGAGAAAATTTCCTTTTACACGATGACAATCGCGGACCTCAAGAAAGGATACTGGTGTTTGTCAGTACAAAAGGAAGGAATACTTTTGGAAATGCCTCCTCCTTTCTTATTGATGAAACATCCAAGAGCTCTAGTATGCAATTTAAGCAAGTATTTATGATCCATTCTAATTGGAAAGCTCTTTAGAAGAAACCAACGCCATACCTGTGTTGTACGCACTTTTGCCAAATAAGAAGAGCGAAAGTTGCGACAGATTGTTCACAGCTGTGAAGAATGCTTGTGGGCTGGGATCCAAAGACAGTGGTTGTTGACTTTGAGACCGCTATCAACGAGTCCATAAATAATTTGTTCGCATCAGTGAACATTTGTGGCTGCAATTACCATTTCAACCAATGCTTGTGGAGGAAAGTGCAAGAACTTGGGCTAGTTGCAGAATACACAGAAAATGAAGAAATTCGGCTTCATATTCGTATGTATGCTGCATTGGTACACGCACCTTTAAACATGATCGATGATGCTTGGTTATGCATTCAGGAAAACACGCCTGAAAGTGAAAAGCTTCAGTTTACTTGTCGATCAATGTTTGGAGAGCAACAAACTTCAGAAAGTTGTATCGAACTGCTCAGGCATACAGCATAGGACTAATAACGTCTCTGAAGAATGGAATTGAAGGCTTAAAAAGTCTAGTTCGAGAGCACATCTACATGTATACCCACCCTTCCAGAAGATGCTGAATACGATTTACAGAAATGCAATAGAAAAGATTTCAATCTTGAGGGAAAGAAACGGAAAAAATAAATCTGACCAAATCATTGATAAAGCTTCATAAAAACGTAAATCTTGTACATTTCCTTAAAGTAATTGCCTATGTACAAAAACTGCAGTAATCTCTTTTCCTTTTGAAGGAAGCACACTAGGTTATACATATTGTGCATAAAAATTGACGGTTCTTCTGGAACAAAACAATACAAAAAATAGAAATCCAAAGGATTAAGAAAAATATAAAACTGACTATATCCAAAGAAATGATTGTTTTGTAACATATTTATAAAAACAAAAACAAAACAAAAAAGCAGGGAGATTATCTCCATGCGGTGTTTCCTGGTAACAACATTAGGTATGTCGGCTAAGAGTCTCTTCATTATTAATAATAATAATAATAATAATAATAATTATTATTATTATTATTACTGCATGGAATAACACAACTTTTTTACTTAGCAATGGAGAAAGATTGGAAACTTCAACCTTGTCCTTGGGTAGGTAGCAAGGTAATTAGTGAGAAACCAGTTTGTACTCGAGTATAAGGGTAATAGAGTGCAAGTGTCCCGCACCCCCACAAATCTACGACACGGGACCACCGGCTTTTCTTTCCTTCCGAAGGAAGCTATGCTAAGGATTTTTACGCCCGAAGAATGAAAGAAAAGAAAAATCCATCGCCCTCCGCCAGGTTTCAACCCGCGACTTCGGTGAATAGAGGCTAGCATGGCACCCTAGATCATGGAGGATGACAAGAATGACGGTATTGAACAATTCGAACCACTAATAACTGGTATCTCGGAAAAGGCTGTTGCCACAAAAAAGGTTATTTAACTTAACTGTGTGTTTTAAAGAGGCCTATATTTTTTTGTAGTACATTTTCGTCTATCGTATAACGTTTACCAATTATAGAAGATTATACAAAATTCCTACTGAACGAACAGGACTTCACAGGCTATTTCCCAGAAAATTCGGGATATAAATTTTATTTTTCATGTAAATATCTTTAATACATATAGTATTTTAACCAAAATCGTATGAACCATTTTTAGAAAATAAAAGTTTTTGAAAAATCTTCCATGTAGAAGGTAGTTTAGGGTGTGGGTGTGACAACCTTCGTGTCGCATCTGCGGAAGGTACTAAACTTAAATACCAAGTTTGGTATTTATCCAACTTTTCGTTTTTTAATTATGTTTTTCACTGACACACACACACACATGGACATTTTTCTAAAAAATATTTGCTCTTTTTGGATGCAGGGGCCTCAAAACATGTATTTCCAGTTAAATCTTGATATAGAGTTTTTGGGTGGAATGCAAACCTTCTCTACCTACTATGTATGCGATAGAGAAAGTAAAAAGCACTATCGCTTTCTCGCTATCTCTCTCACTTTGGGTCACTTTAACTTCGTGGTCAAATCGCTACAAATACCGATTCACTTATCAATACCATAAAAGTGTCCTTTAATCGGGTAAGCCTTAACGTCGAACGAATAAGTAAATGCATGTAATTAACGCTTAAGTGTACCTGGAACTATTAAAAGTTATGAGTTTCCGGACATTTGTCTTCTCATGTAATGGGAGAGAAAGGAAATAAAAATAAAATAAAGCTCACCTTAACCGAGATTTAAACTATTGACCTCCGGAACTAAGGACAGACTTGCTACCACTACATCATGGAGGCAAGCAATTATCATATTTTGCGTAACAATTCTTGTCTGGCAGGGAGAGTATTGGACATTCCTCCAGCTCTTGGTGGGAAATAGGTTGGAAGCTGGTAGCATACTAACTATTTTAACATAAATGTAAGCCCACATTTTAAGGCGAAACCTTACTATAATTCCTATTTCCCTGGAGGTGTGCATATGGAATTATACTGCTGTTCTTCAGAGAGCAGGAAATAATATAGACGGGGAGAGTTTTGCCAAGTTTAATTCGGTTAAATAGGTCTAAATAAAATTGGAATGACAATTCATCATAAGTCTCTTTCTTCCTTTAACGTTAATGGTCACATCAGACGAAACGTCAGAGTATGAAGTGAGTGCCCAAATGAGCCCGAGGTTCATTCCAACAAAGCAAACTCTGTTAGGTAGTTTACCCAATCAGGGTTCGAATTCAAGTTTGCAGCGTGGGAGGTTAAAAACGATACTTCTACATAGCAACCGTAGCTGCACTGTGATAATGTTATTATTATTTTCTGTTGTTAGGACTATTTTTAGGAACTAATAAAATCCACTAAATAGAGGAAACTGTCAACTCAAGGTATTAGTGTAACCCACGAGAATAGCGATGTTAGAGCCAATGACCTGTTTCCATCATACATCATTTGAATCCAGTTCGCGCGCGCGCGCGCGCACGCACACACACACACACATCTAGCCTTAACTTAACCTCGGGTTAAATCTCAAAACCACAGGACCCTGTGGTTTTACTGCGGCTCGCTATGGCCTAACGCCTTACGTTCACCTACTACTCGTTCCATTAGTCACTTCTATCTCGCGTATTTTTCGCTCATATGTTGGTGGTTCTTCAGGATAAACTCATAAATTACAATAGTCTCAAGGCGTCAATACTGACCGAACTGCAAGCTAAACAGCGAAGGTAAGTATTGAACAATGCCGGCTTATTTTAGCAGAGACCACTTATACACCAACAGCTATTACAGCAATACCTTTAAATCCTTAGCTGTATTAGCACATGAGCCAAGATTTAAACATTGTATTATGAAATTTCTGATGCGTTACATTCATATGACTTTCTCTACCCTCTATCGTTTATTAGTGGACATACAAATTATTCTTATGAAAGATTATTTTTCTATCTACTTCATTTGAATCCAGATAAATCTTTGCAGAAATGGTTACATTATACATTTCGTTAGGATACAAAGAGAACAGTAATAGTTCAAATGTTTAAGAACTGGACACTATACGTTGCTCTTAAAATTCCATGCTGTTCCCATGCAATCGCGAGAAACAACTGAAAATCGATGGGACTTAAAAAGAATGACAAAAGTATTGAACAAATCGAATCATTAGTAACAGATATCTCGGAAATGGCTGATGCTACAAACAAGTTATTTGAAATAATTGTGTGTTTTAAGGAGATCTACATTTTTTGTATGGAACGTTTTCGTCTATTGCTTAACGTTTACCAATTATACAAGATTATACAAAATTCCTTCCGAATAATGAGGACTTAACAGGTAGAAAATTCAAAATATACATTTTAGAGGGTGGTCCAGAAAGTAATGCACGTTTTGAAATAAAAAATAACAAAATGAAAAAAACCACAGTTTATTATATGCATTTGAAAGGTACACTCTTAAGCTATTTTTCTACATAATTTCCATTCAAATTAAGGCACTTATCTTACTGACACAAGTTTTTCAATACCGCCTATGTAGAAATCTGCCGTCTGCGATTTTAACCACCGGTTTGCACCGACATGCATTTTGGCGTCAGTGTCAAAGCGTTGTGTAGCGAGCCATTTCTTCATCGCTGGCAATAGGTAGTAGTCGCTCTGCATCAAATCAGTGATGTATGGTAGATGCTCGAAGTCTCCCGTCCAAAACCATCCAAGAGCCCTCAGGTACGATTGGTCGTGTGTGGACGTGCGTTGTCGTGAAAAAACAACAAACCGCAAAGTTGGCGATACATTTCAATTGGTTTATGGTTTTTTGCCAGCAAAAACCTAATCACAGACCGCACTCACAAGTGGCACGATTTTCTATTCAGCGCACATTTTAACATGTCACAGAGAGCAAAGTAGGGAGACACCCACGCCTTACCACAGATGGATGCGTGTTGAATGTAGGTACGTTCTGACACCAAGATGGCGGCTCTAGCCCCGACCACGCGCGATAGGCCAAAACGCCCTCGTATTTGTCATGTAAATGTCTTTAATATTTGGCATTTTAATTAAAATCGTTAGTCATTTTTTATCGAAGAATATTCATGTAAAGGAATACTGAAGGCAATTTCTTGAAAATCTTCGGGCCACATTTTGAGAAGATATTGAACCTAAATACCTACCAAGTTTGGAGTTTATCCGAATTTTCGTTTTTTAGTTATTCTGTTCACAGACATACATATGGACCATTTTCTAAAAATATTTTTTCTTGGATTGAGCGTGCCTCAAAACATGTATTTCCGGTGAAATCTCGCTATCGAAATTTTGGGTGGAATACATTACTTCCCCTAATTACTATAGGTAGTAGAGAAAGTAAAAACGTGATAAATCCTAGTGCATATTTAATAATCCTTATTATCACTTCTCAGTGCGGCTATCCAGGCTATTACAATATTTGCGATACGCTGTGTTAATGTTTGCTTTTCCGGTTCATAAGCTTCACTTGATTAATTTTCTATCTAATGGGCTGACGTCGCGCTCGATGCGTTACCTCCTTTTTTCATGGAGTTGGAAGTCTCCTTATTTAGTTAGAAAGCTTGGCTTGGCCGAATTTTCAAACGTCACTTTTCTTTTCGTTTGAATTTAGCGTTTGTTTCCGTGCACACATGTTCCTTCTACTGATCATAAAGGAATACGGGATAGTTGCTAACGATACTGTGCTCCTCAGTTATCGATATGTGTCGAGATTGATTGATACTTGAACTTTCTAACATAGGATTCGTATATATCAGATGACTGACTATAAGATGGTCGCAGCAAAGACATAGTTTAACAAAATTACTGATAATGTAAACGTTAACATAATCAGAACTAAAAGAAGCAGTCACAGACTAAGTCATTTAGTAATTTCTTTAATAGAAAACTCACTTCCACGTATGAAGGAAGCCCTGAATTAAACTGGAAGTGTAAAGCATTAGATTTCGTATTTGCGAAGATATTCATTAGTACAACATAAGACGTAGAGCACAGCTACAGCATTTACAACTTTTGAGAATATTTATTTATTTATTTTTATATGTATAGCCCCTATTAACTTCTAGTCATGTCGTGGTCTTTGAAGCAAGCAACTGATTGTTAACTGTAACTTCAGGTAAGATATTGGTTTCAAGCATGTTTATGGCAAAATACACTCGCATGTACTCTCATATTCATGTTTTCAGATTCTGTGGAAAGGGAATGATCGTAATTAAAGAAAAATTTCCCTGCTCCCATCCAGGAATCAAACCCGGGAAGTATGTTTGAGAAGTCAGTATAAAATATATTTTGTTCTGTTAGTCTGCTAACATATGAGTACACAATAGGCCTCATAAAATCGATCAAACTACGTAATGCTTTTAATGAAACCATGTTATAGCAGGTAGCAGTAATTGATATTACAAATTTTAGGATGTCAGTAAGGTAACGTACTGAATTGCGTCATGAATATAGTGGCTCAGCTTGAATGCAGTATATGCACCTCTTATTCAAGTTTTCACGAACAATTTGCATATGCATATTAAGATCTAATACAAAAGCAGTATGTTCTTACCGTATTTTCCTTAAGAAATAAATGCAGAGAGCAGCAAATCCACAAACGCTAGATCATGAATATTTATATTTTCATTTTAAGCCTCAGCTATATCAGCGGAACTTTAGTTCCCGAGGCCGCAGGTTTAAACCTGCGGGGGGGGGGGCGATGGATTTTTTTTGGGCGTAAAAATCTTTAGCATGGCTTCCATCGGAAGAGAAGCGAAGCCGGTGGTCCCGTGTCGTAGATTTACGGCACGAAAAAAACCTCAAGCGTAATAAACAGGTCTTTGAGCAAAAGCTCCGATCTTTCACGCCCAATATAGAATGGGAGGTTAAGAACCATAGTAGTTAAAGAGCGTCCATAAATAAAACTCAGTTGATTTATTTTGCTGTTTATAGAATTACCACTTGTCTTACCAATGTTGGAGAAGTGGCTTTTTAAATTTCGAATGATGAAATTAATTGAATTTATTATTTATCAAATTACTGTACCAAGATTTGGAAGTTTTTAATGCTAAATTCCTGTTACCCTTAGAACTGTAGTTTAACAGCTTCTAATATCGGACTATAAATCCCCTGGTATTCTGGACCCAGACCTATCAACGCTATTGTTGCGATATTCACAACATTGACATCTTTACCGTCGGCCGACGAGTAGTTGAAGAAGCAGGTAAAACTAGCTACATATGCACTTTCGTGGTTTAGAATCCAGCGATCACGACACAGAAATGTTCTGCAAAGGATTTCGTCTAGCACCTAACTGTTCAATTTTTCAAGCAGAAATGTTTGCTTTAGATCTAGCTAAGATGGAGTATTAAAAAGAACTTAACGCATGTGTTCACAGTGATTCAAACGTCTCTCTTCTGGCCATTCAAGGCAAGTATAACTACAATCCTCTGGCAAATATAATTAGAAAGAGCATTATTCAAAATACCGAACATGTTTGTGTATCATGGGTAAAGGGCCATGCTGGAATTGTTGGAAACGTGAGAACTGATCAGATCGCAAAACTTTCTGTCAAATTCAACCTGCAATTAGCTATTCGTTATGTCCAAATTCGTATTTAGAATTTTTGTAAAGAAAGAAATATATAAAAGTGGAATAATCTCTGGTTAAGCACCTAAAATGACCAACTAACAAGAAATTAATGTTTTCTTTCAGTTTTGATCGCACTTCTTGCAAATATTTCACACCAAATTATATTCTTACACAATCTATTACTGGAAACGGAAAATTTAAAAGTTACCTGCAACGTTTTCATCTAGAGTCATTGGATGGTTTTAGGTGCAAATGTGAAATGCTAGAAAAACAGTATTCCACCTGCTGTTTCAGTGTGATCGATAAAACATGAGAAGATGTGTTCCTAGGACATCTCTATCATTATAAAATCAATTATTTACAACCACTGACAAAATTATTCACTAAATTATGTTGCATTTCTGCTGTCTTTATTTATGGTATTTATGTATCCATTTAATTGTTTTATTAAGTTAATCTGTTATATGCTTGTTTGATTTTGTGTATGCATTTATAACCCTAACACGCCATTTGGTGCACTAGGGTTCAAATATTGTTAGAGAATAAATAATAATAATAACCCAACGCTCACATTCGCGTGGCTGGTAGACTGTCATCCAGCCGATAGAGGAAGGTGATGTCAGCACCGTGATTCCCTCAGTCGGAGTGTTTTGGTTTCGTGATTTACAAATCGCTACCTATCGTAGCTCCTCGAATACATCATGATGCTGAGTGGACACCGGTTCTATACATGGGATGAAAAACACCTCATCCACACGGATAGGCTCGAATCCAAGCACATTCCGTGGCTGAAACTTCGAACACTACGCTCACCCAATGCGCCACGGCGCAGGACGACTAATGTGTTTCTCCCCTAGCCAAAACTATAACCTGCATCTTTAGGCGATGTAGCTCTCCGAACGGTTTAAATAATCACAGTAGGTGAATTTTAAGATTGTATACCTCTTTTGTCCCGTAGTTATTCCATGGTATAAAGGCTTCATATAACAAAAACGTTTCATATAATAGGAAACTCCTGACATCATCATTCAACAAAATAGAGGCGTAACTGTTGAATACAAACATTTACCACCCTCAGACCATCAGTTTAAGCATATTTCATATTTTAAATGACACGGTGTACGACTATTCAGAAAAATAATCTTCTCAGTTGTTAGTTATAAATATCGGTTGATTAATTTCTGATGCAATGCTGAAAACAATGTGATTTCTTTATACAGTTATTCAGCATACACTGGTAATGAACTTGATTATAAACATGCAGAGGAAATACAGCAAACCGTTCTTCATAAGCATTATTAAAAAAAAGTTTTGACATCCAGAGACGTCATTGCATAATCTGTATATTAAGAATTCAGTTTACTGTGCGTGTTCATCTTCAGTGTTTGAATAACATGTAAATTAAACAACAACTATCCTATACATGCACCACCATAACGAATTCGATTGTCCTTTGTTTTACCGATGTATTCTGTTTTCTCAGTTGCTAAATCGTAACCATCGTGTGTACTACATGGAATGAAATGATCCTCCAATTTGTCCTATTACTTTCTCTACCACTCCCTTCGAATACAACAGAGAAAGTATTGCATTCTACTCAAAAGCTTGAAATTAAAATGTCATCAAAATGCAAGTTAAACCCTCCCCCCCACCAGACAGTAGCATTTGCACGGGAAATATTATTGAATTTTAAAGTGCATATAGCGACTCACTTTTTAAATATTTGTCTATCGATACAGCCTTCTGTATGCCCTTTGTACCTACAAAGAAATGTGTAGTAAAATTATTTCTGCTAACGTTTATACCGATTAACTTGAAGTAGAAAGGAAAATAAGGTTTTGCAAAAACAATACATAAGTAGAAATGAACGATAGTGGCTAGAGAAAGTCACGTGTATGTAACATATAAAGCTTTATTTACATACGTTATCTTTGGAGTAATAATTGCTCTGCTCTAAGGAATTCTCAAAAAGTCAAAGCTGTCTTCCTAATTCGCAACCATATACTTTTATGACTACAGCACATTTCATTCTACAGGATATCCATAAAGTCTGGAATCATGGGACATAATGTATATGCATACATATTCACAGTACAGAATGTGCTCCACATGTCTACCACCATTTTCAACACACTTAATACGTTTTGCACAATTTGTTTGAATTGTCCTCAATATACATGCTAAAATAATTCTTTGACGGAGATGTTCCACATCCCCAATTTTTTCTGCATACACCTAACTTTCACAATCCCCCAAACGGCAAAATCCATAGGGTTCAGGTCTGGTGACTTTGGTGACCATTCCACAGAGCCCTTCTCTCAATCCAGCGTCCGGGAAACATTTCTTCCAGCCAGTGCCGAATGAAACCTGCATAATGAGGTGGGGCCCCACCACTTTGGATAGCCCATAACATGAAGTTTTGGTACTATTTCATCGCCCAACATCCTGAGATAATTTTCTCCAGTGACTTGCTTCAAAGAAGAATGGACCAACAGTCTTATTGCCCCATAAACCATACCATACCATACCATACCATACCACGCTGGATTGACTTTTTGACTAGCGTGAAATTTTGCAAGTACCGCAGTTCTGGTATCTTCATCTACCAATGGTCTGCCAGAGCGCCGTTTATCGATCCTGTTTCGCGAGATTTCTTCAGTAAATTTGCAACTGTTCCTTACGTTACTGACTGCTCTGGATGCCTGCTGTTAAACTGGGCCTGCACGTCCCTCTATGACCACCTCTCTCGTCCACAAAGAAGAATTATCTCCTGCTCTTTCGACAGCGACATTATGAACCCATGAACAAACCAGCAGAAAAAATAGTCATACTCCTATGATTCCAGACTTTAGGGACACCCTGTAGTATACGGGCCCTGTAAAATATTGTTAGTTATTTGGGAACTGAATTTAGAAGCTTTATTATTGCATATGTCCTTAGGGTAAAACAGGAATTTTCAATGGCGAAAGAATTATCAATATCGATTTAGCACTCACACCACAAAATATCGATTCTTTATAATACTAGCACAGACTTGCAGAGCACTCAGATAGATCATTCATAACGTGTAGATAGCTTTATTGTCTTGTTTTCTCGCATTGATTTTTAAGTCTTGGCGGAGCGTGTGAATGAAAGCAGACCTTGGATAAGGTGGGAGAGATGTTGATACCCGCGCTGACGACTGGACAAATCCTCGCTGGGTAATAACAGAGTGTCATCGGCCTCATAATTTGGGTCAAGCCCGAGGCGTCTTATTACTCAGTAGTTGCCTGTGTGATCTAAACTTGGAGAACGGAGCCTCCTAGGGCGTTAATCGGCCTCCAACACTACTGTCGTAGAAAGAAATTATACTGTATCTTAACAGACTTGCATCTAGTAGCAGATCCTTCTTGTAATGTGTACTCTCATTGCGATGTTTATTCCAAAACACAGAAGCATCGCGGTACAGTGCTCACAAAAGGTAAAAGCGGAAAAATAAGAGGTTCAGTGTTTAGACATGTCTATTTTGACCGATGTAAACATTTCAGAACCAGTTCTGATAAGATGCAAGGGAGAAGGGGAATAATAAAATTGTTTCCCGAAACCCACTCCACAGCAACTATTTGGGCACACACATACGAGTCGGCCACGATATGAGTGCTTTCGGTGGGAAGAGGAACTAAGCAGTTATGGAAAACTAAACAAATGGGGGCATCGAAAGGACAGTCAGGCAAAGAAAAGATCCGAAGTTCCGATTTGCGTTTACTAGAGAGGCCTGCAAATGTAGTACTGTTTACATTGTACGACTGAGCGTTTCCCGCCGCCTTGGCCTTCACTCCCCTTTGATCCTTAGCCTTGCATTGTCAAAAAACAGTGGCGCCCTCCATCAAGCACATCATATTGTAGCCGACTAGTACTCAGGTGAAATCCCCCGCCCCAATAAAAAGGGGACTTAAAATATGTTGGTTACGTTTATCTGAAACTTGTTTCCGAGTATTACAAGCAATGACACCTTTTAAGCAAACGTATTTGTTTTGTTTCATTTGTATAGTCCCTTTTAACTCCCATAGTCATATCTGCGGCTTTGACTTAAGAAACAATTGACGATATTTATCACACTTTGCACTGTTAATCTTTAGCTTTGGATTTCATTCATTTTACTATAGAAATACTCACGTTAATTCTCACGTACATACTTCTAGACTCTGAGGAAGGAAGGGAATGATTCTAGTTAAAGAACAATTTCCCTGGTTCACCTGGAATCGAACCCGGGGACCTCTGGGTTGCGAAGTCAGAACGAGACCACTCGATGTCAGAGGCAGTGTGATAGTTGCTTGTTTTCTGTGCTATTCCCATTTTTTAAAATACACTCACTTCTTTGTTCATTTGGCAGTGAATTTGGGAAGCTAAAATGATTATATGACTACTAGCAAACATTATAGCTTCGCTCTCCTTTCTGTGATAGCTGCAGCAGAACTCGAACTCTCTCTCTCTGTGCAATGCACGTGTTCATGCGACGTTTTCAAAACTAGCAATAAATAACTTTTTTGCGGTGTTCTGAACTTTAGTAGTAAGTTTCACCAATCTTTGTCATTATTTTTGTGTACACAGAGCAGCTAGCATTAATGACGAAAGATTGGTGAAACTTTAAATATTTTAGCTATTGAAATGTAAACGACATAAGCTTTTTGAAAAGTATACTATTTATTTTTATCTAATACTTTCTACAAAACTCGAGTATGGAATACACGAAACCAATTTTTTTACAACTAATTGAATTACTTATGTGAATTAACTATTGTGCAACAGTATTTCTTCAACACACAGCTGTTTGTGTTGATAACTTCAGCATTCATGTTTTGTTACTGTCACTGTATAAAATAATTTAAAAGCGAGAAATTGCTGTTCATATAAAATCCAAAACCTTGCACCAAAATTGGGCGTGAATAAGCCCATGAGTTGAAATTTACTATAACTAACGTTAAATGAATCACAAAAACAAACAAACAAAAAAAGAACAACGGTATTGTAACTTACAGCTAATTAAGTCCATTACTCGCAATGAATTCAAGTTTTACGGCACATCTTTAGGCTTAACAAATAACCGCCATGACCTCCTTAATTCCTCGCCTTAGATTACATATAAAGTTAAAAAGCGTTCAATAGTATATTATGATAAAATATTATTCCAGGGTTACCTGCATTAAGGTTAAACTGCACTTTAAAACTCACGAGTTTATAAAATCTAATAAAATAGTTTTCTGAAGCACTGCATATCGATTAAATAATAGATTAGTTTTTGTACGACTTAGATATTGCCAAAATGTTTTGTTTCTTTAGTTTATATACTGGCTTTGCATTTACGGTCAAATGTTCTGATTTACTTTATTATTAGTAAAATCGTCCAATTATAATAATTCTTTTTAAAAATACGTATGAAAATGAGCTTTATTGGTGATGCGGCCTATCTAGATGGATTTCTTGTCCTCCGTAAGCCTTTTCCAGTGAATTATCCAAAACCATTGAGCAGACAGTGAAAACCGAAACAATCATAGCTATTTTGTAAGTGCATTGTTAAGAAAGCGACTACACTTTTGTTAACAAATGTGCCTTTATTTGGCATTCTGTAACTTGTTTGTTATCGCGATGTTTGTTTTCTAGCGGTTTATTGTCCCACTGGAGTGACTAGTCGAAAATTTATACGCTCGGCGTAGCTTTTGTTTTTACACTTGTTTTCTTCATGGTTTTTGGCTTTTAAAGATACTTTTTAAAGATACCAGTTGTCACGGATTTTTCTGTAATTTTAATGTATTCCAACAAGGATAAGGGTACTTATTCTTTTATTCATAATTTGGCAATGCGGCTTTAGTTCAGTTCTGTGGACATATTCTCGCATCTTAATCTTTGAATGAAAAACATTATTGGTATCCGATAATATCCATAATATTTTAAGTATACGTTAAGCGGAAGGTGATAAGAAAGGTTAATGTCATTAGTTGAGTTATCTGGGGGAATATTACAGCTACAAGTATTTTATTTCGGATTATCTTTCATACTCAAATTTACTACATATAAATTATCATTTTATAAACCAACTGACTGTAATGCTCTTCCTCTTCCAGCAGCATCAGTATAACTTAAATTTTCTATGGTTACTAGAAATTGGTAAATAGCTTTCTGCTAACCAATTCTGTTAGCAGATTGAAAATTATCTTAAAATTATTCTGGGAACGAAAAGAATCGCTGTACTGTCCTACAGCTCTCAAAAGTACTGAGTTCCTAATCTTAATCTAAAAATGAGGCAAATAAATTCGTGAAACATTCAAATAAACACCAGATTTATCACTACTTGAACCTATAATTGGTAAATCAATAACTGCAGTTTTTATTTCGATACGAGATTACACAACGCCTATTTTCCTATTATAATTCGTCTCTTAAAAGTTATGTTGGGAGCATCATTTACCAATGCTATCACACGGAACATTAGTTATTAAGTGTTATATTTTACGTCAAAACGAATAAATACAAGTTTGATAACTAAAATGACAAACTTCTATCGTGCTTTTCCTCTTACAGCAGCATTAAAACAACGTCTATGCTTCTGTTGTGTAACAAATGCATTAGCATGAAGCTTTCGGGGTTTGTTGCGTTCAACAACCAAATCTTTATTAATACAATTTTGTTTTGTTAACGAAGTTACAGAATGCCGATCAATTGCTTAGCGACTTTAAAATTTGTTAGCTTTAACAAAATGTTACAGATTAGCCGTGATTATGTGTATAGATACAAACATAATATTGATTTTTTAATATTAAAGGGTTTATTGCGGTGTAAATTAATATTTTTCTCAATTTTAAAATTGACAAAAAGGTTTATTTAAAGTGATGTACGAAATGTGGATATTGGAGATTTGCATTATCAACAGTGATATCTTCTAAGATTTATGAAAAAGGTGCTTACTGAGTAGTACACTGAGAGTTGAGGTAGAGGAACATTGATTATAGAAATACAAGGGTTAAATATAGAGAAACGGTTGAAGATTAATAAAGGTAGGTGTTACGAAAACTTCTTGATTGCGAGATTCGGCTAAGAATATTGGGAACCTTTCAATGGAAAACAAGATTCAAGAGTAAATTTAATTTAGTTAGGAATTTTGTTACCAGTTTGGTATTTTTATTTTAATATTTCTTAATTTTGTTTTTTGATTTGGATTTGAGCAGGGTTTGGAGTTGTGAATAAATGAGGTTTATGAGACCAGTAGCTTTGAGCAAAATCAATGAATCTAATTCGGTTTTGCTTTACACTGAATATTTGGGATATACTTAGCAGGGTCACTCTATAGTAGTGCAGCAAGATGGATCGTAAACTCATAAAATAAAGAAACAGAATACATGTTCGCGTTTCCTCTAAACAGAATTTGAAAGACATGAATTTCTTCCAGATAGTGCATTCAAGCACTAAAGTTTGCAAACTTTTCAGTCTTTTCCATGAATTATGGATTATACAGAAATAAATGTATATGTGATTTACTTTTGTGATTCTGTCGTTTTCGGATGTTCTTCTGTAGCTCTTTTGAATTTAAAACCAAGATTTCGAGGATAGCTTTTGGAAAGCTGCCTATGATAAAGGACCAAAAACCTTATCGCATTACATTCTGCTCAAGGGCGTTAAGTACATTATTCGCATTCCGTGGAAGCATAGTAAATGACGACAACCTGAAAATAAATACCTTCATAATCTGCTCTCTATTAATTATCCAATTTAACAACACAAAGCACAGAAAAGATAGATAATTAGTAACCCGGGCCCAGAATAAGTCTTTGGGGAGATGAAGGAAAGAAGAAGGTGGTAAACCACAAGCAAGAGGAGAGTACTAAACATGGAATGAAAAAGACAAACTAAAGTTGAAAGAAGAGTACGTGAAGTGGAAATGAGAAAAGCATAGAGGTCCCACAGATACCATTTGCTGTACCGCGAACTAAAGTGCTTCAACTTAAAGAACAACTGGAACTCTCTGACGTTAACCGATGAAGAAAACGCTTGAAATAACAGGACAAACTAGAAATGCAGAAAAAGGGAATAAATACAATGGAACAGACAAATGCTAGTTTGGCTGTAAAAATTATAAATATTGTTATCAACAAAGAAAAAGGATTCTAACTTTGATAGAAAACAGAGCTAGCAATTAAGGAGACAGACAAGACAAGAGCTGATGGAACCCTCAGCTAGCTACTCCGTCGTTTGGGTGAAGGAAGTAAGTAAACTTTTCTTGACACTTACACGTAAGAACAGTGCATGACCTGAGTATTTCAAAGATAGGAGTGCTAACCATACCAAAGAAAAACGTTTCAAGAAATGCACTGATATCAGAACTATTAGATTCTACTGAGAATACCTAATCGGTTTCTAATTTATAAAATAAAATCCTTCGAAAGAAAAAGTCACATGGGCTGCAACTGGGCTGCTGAGGATATCGTCCTCCGTGGTGTGTAGTTACCATGGTAGCCTCTTGTTCCCGAGGCCGCGGGTTCAAACCCGGTGGAGGGTGATGGATTTTTTCGGGCGTAAAAATCCTTAGCATGGCTTCCTTCGGAAGGGAAGTGAAGCTGGTGGTCCCGTGTCGTAGATTTACGGTACGTAAAAGAACCTCAAGCCTGAAAAAGAGGCCTCTGAGCAAAATTACTCTTTCACACCCAAAATAGAATGGGACGCTAAGGACCACAGTAGTTAAAGAGCGTCCATAAATAAAACTCAATTTAATTTTTTTTGAGGATATCGGCGGACGTTACTTAGTGAAGTTCATGATATATGTAGATGTGGGAAGGCATTTATAAGAGTAGAGCGGAAGACACCTGTGAAGGTATTGAGGAAAATTGGCACGGACTAGCAACAGAGAAGGTATCTTGATGGTCTCTACATGAGTCAACTATCAGAATCGGGTCAAGATATGTTAGAGGGAAGTAGAACAACGAAAGACGTTGTTTACGGATGTCTTAAAACATCTACTTGAAAATTAGGAGGTTTGTTTCCAGAAGAACATTTGCGTATGAAATAACACTTCTATCCGCAGGAAAGTAAATTAAGGAACTTGCTAAACCTTTGCGGTTTTCGAGATCAGGTGGTGTAGTAAATGCGTAACTTTTTTTAAAGCATGATTAAATTGCGTCTGGGGCAGTGACGGAAATCGGTATCGAACAACACAAGGCAAAAGGGTAGTTTTAGATACTCTAGATGTACCAATGTGCCGCTCGACTTTTGTACCCTTTGGCGCTCTGCGATATTACGCTTGTTCTAAGCAGACCAAGAATCCCAGACGACTTAAGAGTGAAGTTTAACTGCGAATCGAGTAGGATGGAGTGAGGCGGCGCATTGGGGTGTTCTTTACCTGTGCACAATCCGCTTCGTGACTAGAGGTAAACAATAAACTCTCATTCCGATTTACGTGTCCTAAATACTGAAAATGTTTAAAATACCATGTTTCTGAAAAGTTATGAAATTTGTTTATATTTGACAACTATTTCCTAATGTGTTTCGAGTTAATGGCTGTTAACTGTTTTCGATTTTCTCTAATAGTTTGCTAACTTTCATAATTTAAAATTTCGTGTTTACCCAAAAATGAATTTGACTACAGAACGTTTCCGAGCTAAGATGTGAAGATCGGCTTAGAAACGCATTTGCGAAGAAGCCATCTAAGGCAACAATTTATAATTGGTACAGCGAATTCAAAAGAGATGGGTTTCTTCTTAGTGATGGAGTTCGTGAAGGACGCCCAAGAACGGCTGTTACTGATGAAAATATTGCCGCTGTTCGAACAATGCTTGAAGAGTTTCGAGGGACATCTTATGAATTTATGTAGGTGACAGTGGGCAGTGCTATAAGTCAAATCCAAAAGATTTTACGTCAACAGTTAGACGTGAGAAAACTGTGTTGTCAATGGATTTCACATAAACTGACTCCCGATCTAAAACAATAACACATTGATTGGTGTAGAATAACTCCGGAAAACTTCCATAGCGGCACTTCAAATTTGGTTTGGAATATATCATTACTGGTGATTAATCTTGGATTTATTGTTATGGTCCTGAAAAGAAAATCGGCTCAATGAGTCTTTCGAACAGGACCTAAGCCTACAAAAGTCCGACGAATTCACAGTCCTGGTAAGGAGATGTTGGTGGTTCTTTTTTTTCTAAAACGGGCCATATTACTACTATAACATTAGAAGATAGACGTACCGTTACTGCTTATTGGTACACAAATGTCTGTTTGTCACAAAAGTTTTTAAAAGGTTCGTGAAAAACTTCCAAAAGGAAAAATAATGTTACACCATAAAACGCATCGTCGCATATAGAAAAACTAACAACTGGGTGTCTTGATGCCCTAAAGGTCAGCACCATGACTCTCCACCATGCAGCCCTGACCTAGCACCTTGTGATTTCTTTTTGTTTCCAAAAATTAAAGATAAAATGCGTGGAATCACTTTTTCGCCATCAGATGAAGCAGTGGAACATTATAAAAACCTGGTTTTCCGAAGTGCCTCAGGAGTAGCATCATTGCTTTAAGATCTGGTTTCGACGAATGCAACAATGCTAAGAGGAATATTTTGAAAAACAATAAAATATTTAAAATTTTTAAAAGTAATCCTAGTTTGATTTTATAAAAATGTTCAGTGTCGCCCTCGTACCTCATTTTCCACCACCACTAGACTATTGTTTACATTAGCACCTAAGGCAGCGCATTGGCGCTATTGTTTGCATCAGAGGTACTGTTCTTACGGAATTGTATATTGGTTGCTAACTTATCCCAGATCCTTAGCCTGAATATGGCACGACTGGCCAGCGAGGTTTACTGCTAAGAAGTGTAAGGGTCACGCTTCCATGTGCATATATGTCGACTGCACATAGTCAAATGTTTTAGAACTGGACGCTATATGCTGGCCTTAACATTTCGTACTGTTTACATGCAATCGCGAGAAACAGCTGAATGTTGACAGTACTTTAACAGAATGACCAAGAAATGAACAATTCCAGCCATTAATAACGGATATGTCAGAAATGGTTTAATGACACAAGAAAACTTATTTGAAATAAATTGTGTGTTTTTAAGAGTCTACATTTTTTGTGTATACGTTTTCGTCTATCGCTTAACGTTTGCCATTATACAAAATTATACAAAATTTCTTCCGAATGAAGAGGTCATCACTGTCTATTCCCTGAAAATTCAAAATATACATTTTATTTGTTATGTAAATATCTTTAATATACGGTATTTTGTCGTCTTCCGTGGACTAGTGGTATACCGTGCTAGCCTCTAGTTCGCGAGGTCGCGGGTTCAAACCCGGCGGAGGACGATGGATTTTTTCGTGCGTAGAAGTCCTAAGTATGGCTTCCTTCGGAAGGAAGTAAAGCCGGTGGTCCCGTGTCGTATATTTATGGCACGTAAAAGAACCTCAAGCCTGATAAGAGGCCTCTGAGCAAAATTTTCGGTCTTTCACGCCCAATATAGAATGGGACGCTAAGGGCCATGGTAGTTAAAGAGCGTCCATAAATAAAACTCAATTTTAATTGATATGGTATTCCAATCAAAATTATTAGAGCCACTTCTTAGAAAATCAATTCAACTATTTTTTGAATTATGCTTAGTCACACAAACACACACACGGACGTTTTTCTAAAAATGCTTCTTTTTTTGATTCAGCGATCCTCAAAATATGTATTTCCCGTGAAATTTCGATATAGAATTTTTGGGTGGAATGCAATACCTTCTCTACATACTACATACGTGGTAGAGAAAGTAAAAGGAAACATGTTCTATGGTCTCTTGAAGAAATACTTACGGGGTAGACTACTGAGGGGCTTTGTGTAAGCTTCGACATTATACAGTGCGGGAACTTGGTCGATTTAACGAAATGGAGAAAATTTCCAAGCACGTATGAATACAGTGGAGAATGAAGCCTGTTTAACGGCATACAAAGCAAGTAAGAAGCTTGTTTTACAATCATGGGCAAAGAAGGAGAAATGCAGAAATTGAAAAAAAGAGGATATGAAGAACTACTTGCTAAGAATCGTCCTGCAAGGAATACTGAATGGGAAACATTTTTTCCTAGAGGAATATGCCATAAGATAGACAATATTAAAGATGAGTGGTTTATTGGTGGAGAAGCACAAGAAAAACAAAGCAGAAGAGAGGAAAGAATGAAGGCGACAGAATGAATAATTTATCCTCACACAGAAAATTATTAATCTACGACTACCAACAAACACTTTTAGGTAAGTTATACTTTTAGTTAAGTATAAGATGAAAACCAGAGCAGAAAAACTAAGAATGTTGAGGGAATGGAAATGGGAAAAATCAGAGTAAAAAAAAAATACAACTCTAAGTTGTCAAAAGTAAATCTAACTCAGAAACAAAACATTCAATAAATGGTGCTACAGCTTCCATTTCCTCCTCCACTTTATAGATTAGATACAGTTGGAAGAAAAAATTCAAAGCAGCAGTTCCCTTCTTGTTGGTTAACTTCCTGAATATAGGTCAGAAAACTTGTGTAGCTTTTTGTTCAGCGTTAATTGTTGGGCTGCGCAACTCCATTAGAAAACGTAAGAAAAGAGGACTTCTGAGGAGGTAGAGGAGTTCTCTACCATAAATACAGTTCTTGAAACGACAGGAAGTTTTAAACTACAAATGCAGTTACAGTGATGTATGTGCACTTACTGATAATCGATCTTACCCTTGACCTTGCCCTTGGCGACATATGTTTTCCTTTTAAACCCATAGAACACTCAGGAGAAAAGAAAAGTTTTAAGAACTAAGGTATTCTTGATGGCTTTACACAATTTGCTGGCAACATTGTGTAACAAGATCTGTTCCAAAAGAGTTAACACTATTGAAAAATGAAATTACAGGTAAGAAACTTTAGGGTGTGTGTTTCGAAAAATTTCAGTTTCAGTTGATAGGACTTCAACATTTGGCGTCACTCATGTGATGGTTTACACAAGATACTGGCGCCGGTGAATTTATTACAATGATCACCAGGGCTCTCGAATTTGTATGACCTAAAATGTTTGTAAAATGAAATATAAAGGGATTGTCGCGGTTTGTTTTGCTGCAATCAAAAAACGCCAAAGTTGGCTTTTCGGTGGCGGTTAGCATGAGCTCCGAAATCAGTATCTACCTTTTTTCCAAATGAGAATTTGTAATTACTTCTGTTATACATAAAGACAAAGTGTTAGTCCGCAGGGCACCTAAATGTCACACGACCGAGCGTTTTTAGATAAGAACGAAACCCATCATATTGAGATGAGGATGAGATCGACTCTACACGGTATGGCACAGACGAAACGGACAAGAGACAAAACTGTTGCAGGCAGAAATCGTCAGAGATGTTACTTCTTATCCTTGTGGACAGACTTCATTTTATTTTGTGATTTCACAGTATTTTGGAATATTATGGCTTGTGAACAACGGTTATTTTATATTACTAATCTGCTATGCTCGGATGAAATGTCAATTCGGAAGTCCCATACCATTAATCAAAAATCCAATCTTTGCGTACTTGAATTAAGAGAGAATGATGATGAACTGATTTTTTTTTATTTTGGTTTATAGTCGCTTTAAAAATATTAGTCATATCGCGTCTTTAAAACTTTTTATAAAATAAATATTTAACAATAAAGCAATGAGGTTATTTAACATATTGGTAGTTTTAAACCATTACAATGAACTAGTATATAAAATTGTGACACTATAACCAATAAATTGATGGAACATTATATACTTTTAATATAAATTTATGCTCTTAAAAATTTAACTATCTTAGGGTACATCGAATAGTTGAATGCTGCTTGTAAATGGGTAGTGTTTTCTCCATTGATCGTATTGTGGATATTCCACGATTATGTGTTTCTTCGTTAGCAGCATGTTACAGTGTGGCAGATGGGTGGTTGGTCCTTTGAAAACAGATAACTATGTGCGATCTTGGTATGGCCCATTCTCAGTCTGGATATTAAAACCTATCTTGTCTGGAAAGAGAATTGCTGGGAAGATGTGTCGAAAAACTCGAGATTATATCACGGAGTTTGCTTCTCGTGCAGTCGAGCCATGCTGTCTCCCACTGTTGATGGAGGTTGCTTTTAATGGTTGAGATAACATCATTGGCTGGTGTAGTTATAGTTGGATCACTTAGAGCATGTTTAGCGGCTTCTTTGCTGCCTAATCGGCCAATTCGTTGCCTTGTTTTCCAATGAGAGATGGAATCCACATTAAAGGCACTTGCTTTCCTTGGTTATTGGCTTTATGAAGTAGTGATTGGATTTCTTGTGTAAGAATATGGGTTGATGATAGATTGTTTATTGCAAGTAGTCACTTTTAGAATCCGAGTATACAACAAATGTTTTTGAACATCGAGTATTCAAAGCATAAATCACAGCTTGTTTAATTGCAAACAGTTCACTTGAGAAGACGGTATAAACATCAGGAAGTCTGATTAACATAGTGTGGTCCGGATAAACAACAGCACAAGCACTTTTATCATTACACTTTGACCCATCTGGTAAATTGCTGTATGTTTTCCATATCTGTCATGTAATTCATTAAATAGTTGGCGATAAATTGAGGAATGCTTGTGTCCTTTGAAGATGATGTTCAGTTCTAAGTTTATTTTAGTGAATTGATTGTCCAGGACGGAATAGCAAGAGAGGAGTTTGTTTATGACACAGGAGGAAGTCTAATGTTGAGTTCTTGGAGATATTTGGAGACTCTCAGATATAAGGATATTATTAATGATCTTTTGGCAATTTCTTTAGATCTCTTATAAAATATATATTTTTTCATTCGAGAATCGGATATCGTCGCTGTCTTGAGACTGAAATTTTATATGATTGAGTGTACACGTTTTGACTACCTATTGGGGTTAACAACATAAACATGAGAAGCAATTCAAACATAAATTATAGTAGCGCAAGTCCTTTAGCGAGGTTGATAATTTTGCTGAGTGCAGCTAACGTAAACAAGAAGACGTGCATTTTGTAGCGGAAACATCTCAGTAACATTAGGGATTTACATGAGTTTACATAACAGTGTAAAGTAATATAATATAAAGCATATTATACTTTAAAGGGAATGCAAGACCAGCTAGCCATGTTAAACAAACAGAATCGATACACTTTAGCTATGTACTTGGAAATTGCTGGTGACCAGGCAGAGGGATTCAAAGATTTTCCCCGGCATACGAAGTTGGTAAAATAATGACTGCTAGTGACGCGTGTGAGAAAGAGGGTAAAGATTAGAAACAGACAGAGAGACGTAGTGGCATATTTAGAAATTCCAATTATGTCCAAAAACAAAAGCCAAAGAAGCCTGAGAGCACACATAAAGCGCCAAAGTTAGCATCTGATTAAAATATTGCTATTGCTACGACGGGAAACAGTGACAACTATAGCTAGACCTATAAATACTGTAGCAAATCAGAACACCAGTTACTGCGAAATACACTTTATTAATCACTAGGCACTCAGCGTAGCACAACACAACTGATCCGCCGAATCACAACTGAACTACTGAATCACAACTGAAATGCTGAGTCACACTCACAACTAAACTGCACTGTCCACTTTTCACTTCTAACAGAGCTTCCTGTCCGGCCAAAAGCAGCCCCTTATATAGACCTCGCATACATAGCGGAAGGTTCTAGAAAAAGAGCATACTAGAACATGTCGAAAGGAATGGTTTCGAACAGGTAAGCGGCACACAATTGTTACTGTTCCGCACTAACTATTGTTCCACGTTGCCTATTGTGCTGACGGCCGGTCGAAGGTCCCGCCCAGGTGCCGGGACGAGGGGCGCTTACCGGCGGCCTGCAGCTAGCCTTACGCGGCATCACAATGCATCAGTATTCAACTCACTTCATAATGTTTCTCAAGAGGCTGTCTCTATGTCAGTTGGTGAGCGGAACGTGTTACTGGGGTTTAGGTGCAGTTTACGAATAGTGGGAAACATGCTTAGTGTAGGCTCATTACAACTCTGGGAAAGTCCACAGATTCTGTCTGTGTGAAAATCGGAATAGTTTTCTCGAGACGAAACAGACATCTTCAGTGCTTTATCTTATACAATTTCTAACAAGCTGAGAATACAAGATTCTTGGTCTGTGTGTGGTTGATCCCTGACAAAAATGTATCATCGAGTGCTCTCAAGCTGTTTCTTCTCCTACGATGTACAGCCGTACTTAGGGTCGTTTCGTAAATCATGGCAACCATGAGGCACCATAGCAGATCCAGCAACGTTTGAAAGACTTTATCACAGTCTGATTGCCAGCAGCAGATGGAGTCTGCATGTGTTGGTGCTCCCATAAAAATGCACATAAGTAGAATTGAACAGCCTCCATATGTGTAGACTACAGAAGTGTACAGAGGTAAAATCACGTGAAAGTAACTGATTTCTTGCTTTCACCTGACTTTTTCTACTCACTCTCCCAGAGACAATTCTCACAGAAGATTTTTCTTCTATCTACTTCTTGATAATCGATATAAACTTCCATTATACATTTGCATGTACTTTCCTTTTAGGTACAAGATGGACACAGAAGGCTAAAGCGATAATCAGATTTTTAAAAAGCGAGTCACTATGTGATGGCTTTGAAATTCCATTCCCTTTCCATGCCCACGAGAAAAAACGAAGTGCGTCTTGCCGCTTGAAAAAAGTATAAGTATTCGAAAATTCAAAAATAACAAAGAATATCTCGGAAACGGTTAACGCTACAAAAAATCCTTATTTGGTATAAATTGTGTGCTTCAACGAAATTTAGATTTTCTGTGAAGTAAGGTTTTATCTCTCTCTTACGGCTTATCAATTATATAAAAGTCATTCAGAGTGAACAGGATTTAGGCTATTCTCAGAAAATTCTAGATATAGCTACATTTTATTTTACCATGCACATATATTAAACATAAGGCATTTTAATCAAAATCATTAGTGCCATTGAGAAAATAAAAAGTAAACAAAATTGTTCGATTTAAAGGGTAGTTTGGGATGGGGGATTTTTTTAACCTTTGTATCGCATCCTTGGAAGACGCTGAACTTAAACCCAAGTTTGGAAATCAACTGATATTTCGTTTTTGAGTCTGCTGTTCACAGAAAGACACAGAGGGACACAGAGACACACCCACAGACAGAGACCTTTTTCTAAGAATGATTTTTCGATTCAGGGAGTTCAAACCGTTATTTCCAGTGAAATCTTGGTATAGCATTTTTGGATGGAATACAATACTTTCTTACTTACTATAGGTAGGTAGTAGAGAGAGTAAAAATTGGGTGATATCTAATAAGTTAATTGGAATAGATGTTTCAAACATGAACGCTCCGTAATCCATCATTATATCGCTACAACTCACACTGCAGGTACGTGTATGGACATTTTGTGGTGCTTGCAGTGGGAAATCTGAGCAACCTGTATTCGGCTTACTTGGATGTAATTTTGAAGGATGTTAAGGCTTTGTAGAATATTTTTAATGCTAATATTTGTAGGCAAATTCCAAGCCCATGTAATGCATTTCCATTGCTGCTACTTTGTCGGAGTATAAAACACAGTGTTTTTCCTTATGAAACAACCCTTTTACATTTTTGGAGACTTTACGCAATTCTTGCTGTTATTGCTGTGAAATACATATAAGCTATATCATGTTTACTGTTTGTGGAATTGAATGGCCGTTTCTGTTGTAAGAACTACATTCTATATCCTTCCATCTTTTCACTGCAAAAATATGCATCAAATTTTCAGAATTATGTAATGTATACCTTGCCAACAATATAATCTTACAAGATCCATAAATGAAAGGATATTCGGAATCTGACGAGTAAGTTCTCTTGCGAATTAAATACTTGCATAAACTACTCGAACAAAACTTAACTCCTACCTGTCCAAAATTAAGCTCTGTAACAATATTTATTTTCTAATATTTACTGTCTTAATAGCTTTTGGGAATACTAATTCCAAAACTGAGGTGGAATTTTCTTCTATACGCCGGATGCTTTCTCCATGGGCCTTTTAATGACTGCAGCGTTCGTTTCACACAAAAAAATTTCATGTATCACATTCGTATGACCTTCTCCACCCTCTGTCTTTTGTTAGAAATAGCTGCATTATACATTTCATTATAGATACAAAGGGAACAACGATAGTCAAATGTTTAAGAACTGGGCGCTATACGCTGACCTTAAAATTCCGTACTGTTTCCATGCCATCGCGAGAATGAATATTGACAACTTTAAAACAATGACAAAATATTGAACAATTCGAACCATTAATAACGAATATATCATAAATGGCTTATGCCACAAAAAACTATTCCAGATAAATTCTGTGTTTTAAAAGAATATATATTTTTTGTAATGTACGTTTTTTTCTTAATGTGTACCGGCTATACAAAACTATATAAAATTCCTACAGAATAAAGTAGACTTCATAGACTGTTTCCATAAAATTCAAGATATTCAATTTATTTGTCATGTAGATATTTAAATGTATAGCACTTTAATCAAAATCGTTACAGCTATTTTTATGAAAATAAACACTTCCAGAAATGTTCCATGCTAATGGTAATTTGTGGTGGAGGAATTTTCTTGAAAATCCTGCGAGTCGTATTTTTGAAAGATACTGAACTTAAATATAAAATTTGGTATTTATTCGACTTTTAGTTTTTGAGTTTGAGTTTTGTTGTTCACAGACACACGCACGTGCGGACCTTCCTCTAAAAATTCTTTTTTTTTTTTTTACTTAAGGGGACTCAAAGCATGTATTTCCGATAAAATTTAGGTATAAAATTTTTGGGTGGAATGCAATACCTTCTTTGCCTTCTACTCTTACGTGATAGAGAAAGTAATAAAAAAAGAAAGAAGACATTAGGCGCTTATATCGAATATATCGTATTACACTTGAGATAAATATATCCGAAGTGTGTCAAAATCAATTCTTACTTATTGGAGGTGTGAACTTGTTGTGTAATGGTAAATCAATTTTGTATTTACAAACTTTGGAGGTTCAATTTACTCCAAACACATGCCCTTCTTAAGGATATGCATCGCTAGAAATGTTATTTTCTAATATTTTCAGTCAATTTGGCTGAACATTTAATCTGAAATTTGTAACAGATTAACATTTAATGGTTTTAAATTTCGTTTCAATATCTTTTTTTTCAAGTTAACGAATTGCAAATAATTTCACTGTGCTATGCCAAATTTTCCACACGATACAATTAAAAAAGAATACTTCTTTTGTTCCTTTCAATTACCCGTGTGGTTTATCTGTTCATAGAACATAAATTCATGGTATACGTTTTATGTGCGCTTTAGTTCAAAATAAAATAATTTTTAAACAACTATTGTAAATTTCTATTTTTTGCATTTTGTTTTTGTTTTAAAAATAAATAACTCGAAAACTCCTAACAGTACGAAAAAATTTCTGATGTGATACATTCGCATGACTTTTTCTAACCTCTATTGTTTATTAGTGGGTACATAAACTATTTTCACTGAAGTTTATTTTCCTATCTACTAAATTTTAATTCACATAAGTCTTTGCAGAAATAGCCGCATTACACACTTCGTTATAGATACAAAGATAACAGCGAAGTCAAGTGTTTAAGAACTGGACGCTATATGCTATCTTAAAATTCCAAACTGTTCCCATGCAATCGCGAGAAACAACTGAATGTTGACAGAACATGAAGAGAATGTCCAAGTATTGAAAAATTGGAACCATTAATAATGGATATCTCAGAAATTGCTTATGCACAAAAAATTTATTTGAAATAAATTGCGTGTTGTAAAGAGCTCTACATTTATTGTGAAGTACGTTTTCGTCTATCGCTTAACATTTAGTAGTTATACGAGATTATACAAAATCGCTTCCGAATGAAGACTCGCAGGCTATTCCTAGAAAATTCAAGTAAACAGTTTATTTGTTGTGTAATTATCTTTAATGTGCGGTATTTTAACCAAAATCATTACAACGATTTTATAGAAAAACAAAATTTTCGAAAAATATTCCATGTATTGGGTAGTTGAGGTGGGGGAATTTTCTTCAAAATCTTCGTATCGCATCCTTGGAAGATACTGAACTTAAGTGCCAAGTTTGTTATTTATCCGACTTTTCCTTTTTGAGCTATGCTGTTCACAGACACACAGATACCCAAACGACACGTTTCGGAAAATGCTTTATTTGGATTCAGGGGGACCTCAAACATATACTTCCGGTAAAATCTCGATATCGAACTTTTGAGTGGAATGCAATACCTCCTCTACCTACTATGTACGTAGTAGAGAAGGTAATTATATGATAAGTACGAAGGCTTTCACGGCCGGAGTTAATCGATAAAACATTAAAAACTTCCGGGCTGGAAGGCCGTGGTCTAAGGGTAAAATTACTAGCACCCGACGTTTCGGTCAACACTGTGGTTGCCATCTTCAAGAGTGTAACACCCAGGACAGCTTGATAACGACTGCCGACTAGGCAAGAGATGTTCCGCAATTTATAGCACACGTCAAGGTCAAAACTGCCGCAGTGGGTCTGCAGTGACGTGTCATCGCTGGTATCCACGTACGATTAAGCTTAAATTTTATCTTCCTTTTTATTAAAATTGTTGGAGCGTTTATAAATTTCAATTGCTTCTCTATGAAGTCTAGCGTGATAATATTTTGTAGAAGATAGTACTTGCGTGTCTTCATATAGGATACGATGACCCATGGTAACAAAGTGTTCAGCGACTGCTGTCCTGGGTGTTACACTCTTGAAGATGGCAACCACAGTATTGACCGAAACGTTGGGTGCTAGTAATTTTATCCTTAGACCACGGCCTTCCAGCCCGGAAGATTTTAACGTTTTATTAATTATATGATGCACATCCAAAATGCACATGAAAATCTTCAGAAGAATTGGATGAAAACTCCACCGAATGGAGTGAAACTAAATGGAAGCGATTTTAATTCCAAGTTCACATCTTGTTGCGTTTAAGGATAAATCTTTGCAGTATCAAAAGTTAAAATAAATTTTGAAATTATAACTTTTGAATATTTTATGTGTGCATTTCTTAAGTACATTTTCCCAAGATTTTCAAGAAAATTCATTGCATTCCCTAAACCACATATAATGAAAGAAAGCTGCAAAATATTGCAACCGTTTGAACTATAGCAAAATTTTATTTATTAAAATCATGTAAGAAGTACTGTACTTTACTTTTACTTGCATAAACAAATGCAGCACAGATTCACATTCATTTTCTACCGCACTAAACACTCCGATAAATGTTGCAGCACGCAAGAAATACACGCAGTAGTTGCTCTTTGGTCTGGTTTGAAGAACAACCCAATGCTTCTGAGCGAAATAAAGTGTACAGGTGGTGCGGTTAGAATTTTTTTATTGTTATTATGTATTCTTTATTGTGCTTCAACTTTAAAATCATATCGCGACTACTTTAGAATACAGAACATGATTACAATGAAAATACAATGCTTTAAATAGTAATGTATGTATTAATTTTTTTCTACTGTACAAAAATCTTACAATTTTACATTACTTTGAGTTACTATTTTATTCTTTAGTCCACCATACATTTTAACACCGTGGTTATTTATGTATGGTGGGTCATAACAGATTTATATTGCTTTATTTTTCTAAGCCATTTTTCTCTTACTGTCCCCATACATTCTCCTATCCCTTTTATATCCCCCTCCTTTTGTATTTTCATTATCCTAACTTTAAACACCTCTTTGTTAACATTCTCCCATTCTTTAGGTAAAACTGATCTCTCCACAACTTAGTTTCTTCACATTCAATTATATAATGTAAGTCTTAAACAGTAATAGTACATACAACATTAAATTCTCTAGATAGGTGTGCTACACATTGTTATACAATTCTGTCGCTTCCATAAAGTTTAAAGTTCTTTGTTATTCTGAACTTAGGACGTCTGGTAGGCTGTTGGGAATGTCACAGCTTTCTCTGTGTTGTGCATAGCGACGGCAGGCTGTGACGAGATGATGAACTGTGAGGTTGGATCTGCAGAGGTCGCACACAGGAGGAAGGTGACGGTTGAGGAGATGTTTGTGCGTTATAGAAGTATGTCCAATATGTAGTCGTGTTAATTCAGCTTGGTCTTTGTGTTTGAAATGATAGTGTTGAAGTTTGGACTCGAAAATGTAGACATCGTGTAACTTGCTTCTGGATGTGACTTTCCATGTTTGTCTCCATTGATTGATGCAGGTCCTTTTGATGAAGTCTGTGTGTGGGATCTTGATGTCCTGAGGGGATGTTTGGTGGCTTCTTTGGCTGCCTAATCAGCTGATTCATTACCCAGAATGTCGACATGAGACGGAGTTCAGGCGAATGATACTGATTTAACTGAGATTAGTATTTGGTTGTAGAGTTTCTGAAGTTCTTTAACAATATTTTGGGAGATTGAGGTTTGTTGAAGGGATGTTAAAGCACTCAACGAATCGGAGAATATTATGTAGTTATGTAGGTTATCCTTTTTAAGTATATATTCCAGTAAGAGTTGAATTGCGAACAATTCGCAAGAATAAACAGAAAGATAGTTGGGAAGACTATATTGTACGGTGTAATCAGATTCATCGGTTTCCACTGTGTTGCCATTATGTATTATCCTTTTGAATGCAAGCAATCTGTAGTGTTTTTCTTTCACACTGTGGTCACCCCAGGACGGCGCGAGCGCCGGCCACCGCAACTCGTACTCCCGCCGAAATAGAGTTAAAATATTCTTGAAACCTCCTCACATTCTCAAATTTACAGTTACAATTACAGTGGCAATAGAAACATAACTTATCATAAGATATGTTGGAAATATTGCCCTTCTCTATCCGCATATTTCTGTCATCTTTTCAGAAATTTTTATTCACACTGGAGACCCCAATATGCGAAATTGAGTGAATTTCTTGCCCATTTTCTTCAATGTATCGGGTTTGTTGTATACATCTTATTTTTCTAGTTCCTCCCATAGCAAAACCACTACTTATAATTAAGTCAAGGGGTCCTGAGGGCCATAAATCTTTACTAACTACCCTATTTTCAAAATTTTTCTGAATTAAATGTAATGATTCATCAGCTGTATGCGCGGTAGCAAAGCCTTGTTGGGAACCAGACTGACATTCAAAATGGGTCAGCTGTTCAAAAATGGTGTAAGTCATTCCTGTGCCTTTCTGCATTTACTGTTGTTTTTTTCAGAAAGCATTAGGTCCCATTATGCATTTATTGCACATCAATTTTCGTGTCATACACGAGTTCTCGTGTACAAAATCGGTTTCTCTGTACTCCAATATCTGATATTTTGCGACGAAACATAACCATATAAACGGAATCATGCTTCGTCAGAAAAGAATATTAAGCATGGGTCAACTACTCTTTATCATTTCGCAGAATTCAATTACATAAATTTATCCGACTCTGATGATCCCATGAAAAATACGTGTATGCAACAAACATTGCAGGACTACATTGGAGGAACCAAAAGAAAACATTAGGCGAGAAATTCAGTCAATTTCAGTTATTGTAGCTGAAAATATACCAGAAATGTGTGTGTAGAGGTGGTCAGCATTTCCAGTATCTCTTAGAATGAAATTTGTGCTTATTATCATTGTAATTGTAACTTTAACTATGGGAACGTGAGGCGATAGCATAGATATCACAACTGTTTCGGCGGAAATCCGATCTGGGGCGTCCGGCACGCAAGCAGTCGTGCGCTGGCCACAGTTTGAAGGAAAAGCACTGTATATACCCCAACGTAAAGACTACATTCGTAAATTATGAAAGTGAGAGTATGAGACTATTAACCTAAATTTGTTCATTCGCAATGCAAACAGTTTCTGTGATTATACCGAGCTTCGCTGATAGCCCAAAATTAGATATAGGAGTGAAAAATTATGGAATATCCCTCTAAAGACGCGAGAGAGCTTTACTCCCTGTGTTCGATCCCCTCTAACAGCATATGAAGTTCCTCTTGCTGAGGGATATGAAACGATGTGCAGTCTATCTCCGGAGGTTCTAGGGGGATCAATTGAGGACCTATTTGACTATCAGAAATTAAAAGCGAACAAAGAACGCGGTATTAATGGTATTTTGGGAGAATTTTGGAGGGTTTGTTTTAAAGATGACCGTCTTGCTTGTCAAAACTCAGAATCAATGTAAACCGTACTACGAAAAGACAGATCCTCTGCTCGCGTTCCATGGTGCAATTTCGAGGCCCAACTAGGGCATGATTGCTTGTGTTACTATGTGAAATGCAGGCAATCAAAAGGATACGATAATTGACAAAAATGAGAAAACAGGACAAAGTAAAAAAGGAAAAGAAAGAAAGGCACGAGAAACAGCACTTTAGATTATACGCTCCAATTTTATGTCTTGGTGTTTACCTGTAGCGTATGACACATGTTATTCTGTCTTGATTTCCTGTCTTATGTCCGGACCTCGCATGGTACTAATATTTACATGATGTTGGGTTTCAAAATGTTGTTAACAATTTTAGATTAGAAATGTAGAATAATACTAAAATTCAGTGTCAAGGCCGGAACTAGAGCTACGATACTTCAGCTTTCCATGCCGCTTCTGTACCGCTAAGCTACCATACTGAAATTCCCACGCGTCTTAAACCTTCTGTCTGATCAAAGCGATCAAAAGTATTCCAAATATCATATCTTAAAGGAGACTTGCAAAATTGCAAGTGATTTCCATTTCTGGGCTTTTGTAGTTAACCACCATTGGAGTTTATTTATATTGGATAATAGAAGTGTCTTATACAAGCTCTTGTTCTAGATAGCAGGACTGTTCCATGTGATAGGGGCTGCTGATGGCTCCTATGCATTGTGTTTAAATGTATATTAAATCTGGAGATAGTATAATTAATTTATTGTAATAATTAGTATCGTAGCGCAGTCAGTAGGGTGCCTATCTGTTTGCTAGTGGTACTAGGTTCAACTCGTTGATGTCAAGAAAGTTCTTTATACAAGAATGTTCTCGATATGTACGAGGTTTGGTGTGTTTAAGTGACTGTCTGAGTGTTAAATTAAATATTTTGGATGCATTTATGGACGCTGTTTTAACTGCTGTGATCCTTAGCGTCCCATTCTATATTGGGCGTGAAAGACCGGAATTTTTGCTCAGAGGCCTCTTTATTAGGCTTGAGGTTCTTTTACATGCCGTAAATCTCGACACAGGGCCACCGGTTTTACTTCCCTTTCGAAGGAAGCCAAGTTAAGGATTTTTACGCCCGATAAAATCCATTGCCCTTCTCTGGGTTTGAACCCACGACATCGGGAATTAGAGGATAACATGGTACCCCTAGACTGCCGAATGTGCGTTATCGTTTAATAATAATAATAATAATAATAATAATAATAATAATAATAATTACCTAATTGAACTTAACTAGATTTCGGGATTATCATTGGTCAAATACCTTAACATACCTGCCGAGTCGTATGTCTATAATATCTAAATTACTCTAGAATCAGCACAACCACTTGGCTAATTAGATATCGTAAAGGGGGAAGATAATGGGCGATATAAATAAAAACAAGCAATAGCTTGTGAGTGGCAGCTCCCAAACAAGTTGAGAAACGAGCATCAGGTCATGGTTTTGGTATAAATAAAAACTGCCCCTCTTCATTGAGCTATTACTATCATTTACCAAGCTGCTCAGTGACCTTCACCACAACACATCATCCGAGTAAACAAATACGCCTATTCTACTGTCATGAGACGATTTAAACTTTGCTACACTTAAATATTCATATACTCATTTATATTAAACATACTCGTTCAAGAAACGTAACAGAGATACAGATTTTAAATAACACAAATACAGTTAAAGATTTTACAAATGAAATAGAAATTGAGTTTCAATAGAAAACGTTCATCCCCTTTCTAAATCAATCCCTCATTTCCTTATTTTATGGTATTATAAATGTGTTATCAACTGATGTATTGAAAGAATATTATTTGTACTTTTGTTTTTGTAGCTTTATATCGATATCCTCTACATCTATATAAAATATCACAATAACTAATTCCAAGAATTTATAATGTATTATCATGAATTAAAGTTATACCGAATGAAAAAGTTTCATTTCGTTGAAAGTTAAGTTTGAGGTTGGTTTTACAGGAAATTCTTGAGTTATAATCCGGTTTTGATTTGTACGAACATTCTGCTCTACGTACGTGTTCACATTTGTACATCGCTTTGATTGTTATCAGTCTTCCAATAATGAGAGCGGATCGCTATGACCTCACTCACATTCTGTTTAGCATTAAAGTACCCAGGCAAGATGAAAAGACCTCAGAATCTTTTAAGCATTGTTAAAAGAACCACCTCGTGTTTCATTTGCCTCTGGAAGAAAATGTTGCGCAACTTTATAAATTTTCTCTTTTAAATAATTGTTTATATCTGCACACATCCGAGTCCTTGCATCTTGAAACAATTTTTAATTTCTCTAGAGGAAGTATTGCATTCCATCCAAAAATTCGATATCGAGATTTCATCAGTTTTAGAATGTCTGAATTAAAATAAAAACTTTAGCAAAAGGGGTGTGGTGTTTGTGTATGAACAGCATAAATAAAAATCGTGTTATTGTAATTGTTTGCTTATAAATGGAAATGGACGAGAGAAACTCAATTATGCAGATAATAGATAACATGAAGACCCATGGCCTTAGAAACGAAGTATGAAAACACGGTGGACGATTAAGTGAAAATATATATGAGATTTGTCAAAAGCGAATTGTTTCTGTAAACGTAATAATAACCACTAGTGGTATGTATGTGTTTTAATAATGTATATTGGAATCATTTATTATTATTATTATTATTATTATTATTATTATTATTAACATTGGTACTTTATTGGATGTAATAATTTAGTGTACCTGAAATATTCAGTAAAAAGGCAAATAAATGTCGAATGGTAAACAACGCAATCTGCGCCCCATTATTCACATTTGTTTTCTTTGAACCTTTTTGGATAAAATAATAATTCGGAAATTATTAACCGCCATTCCATTAAATGATAATGATGGTATAATTAATAAAATAATCCTATCTTCCTTAATAAGCAAACTTATTCTACGGAAGTAAAACATGAACCTAGAAGGCATTCATCTGCATCCAGTAAAAGTCACAGTCTAATATCTTAAATAGCTTCTAAGATAATGGGTCATGAATTTAGTAGATTTCGGGATAGGGCTTTTAATTTCCCCTTAGAGGACGTTAAAAATCGTTTTCTGGGGGGCGATACGTGTTTATGATATTAGGCGTAAAGTCAAAATGCGTAAAATATCAGCTTAAATTACGTACTAATTTATTAATTTCCTATCCATTGTATAAATGACAGTTATCAGCCATTAACAATTCTGACTTGCTTAAGCATCAGTAAAGTTTTTTAATAGTCTTCTTAAAATTAACAAGGAAAACACTAACACTTATTTTAGTGTTACCCTCTAATATGATATGTAAGCAATTCTTTTTAAATATACTTCGAAAATTGGTGAAAAGCAAAGGGCTTTTGCTGCGATTATCAAAGAGGAACAGAAATAATTCCGCAGTTTCGAAAGCTTTTACCCCGTATAAGCTGCAACGTATTTGTAAAGCAGTGATATTTTAACCTCGATGTTAAGCAGGATTAACATTGGATGTGCAGTTTCAAAGCGGACAGTCATCACGCAAAGTACACGCGCGCTACGAATCTGTTGCTGCTAGTTCAGGATAACCCCATTGTTCTCTCACGCTAGCCGAGTGTAGACATTACATTGGAAAGCTAAATTCGATTTAAAAATTTCTATACCATGGCCGCTGGGACTCGAATCTCTTTCACACAGCGTTCTCAAATTCAATTTGAGATAGCGTACCTACCCCAATGGTGACTTATAATCTCGTGAGTATGTTAATGCCGGATTATGATGAACTTTACCTACGTGACGGGACGTAACTTGAAGTTAAAAAGGCTGCTAAACTAAAGATCCAATTAGGATACACTTAACGTAATGAGAATGACTCTTGATTGGTAGTTCTTTTATTACTTCATGCTACTGCTTCGTGTCAATTGGTTCTAATTACCATTCGACATGGAACTTTACGTATCAGGAAGGAAAAGTTTGACACTGCCAAACTCTCGTCGCGGTAAGTAAACCCAAATAGCTCCATTTAATACGATGTGTTGTACTAGAATGAATTGTTCTTTCATACCTGCTTTGTGAAAGTTAGAAATATTGGAAAGGCAGAATTAGACTGAACAATTCAGTGCCATAAAAGGGATATGAATCACGGATCTTCCACTTTCCGTGCAATTGCTCTAACCAGCTGTGCTACCATGGCAAAATTTGAGAACACTTTATAGTCTAGCAGGAAAATGCGAGTCATTTGGGGAGTTTAATGTCGTACCCATATGTTGCTATGGCATGAGACGTGTTTTTAAAGTAAGCACCATTTTAATATTTTGGCGCAGCGCTGCAGTCGCGATTTTGAGCACGCGCGATCACTTCCTCCATTTATTAGGAAGCCAGACGCAGCTGTGAGCGATCGTCGCCTTGTTTTTTTCCTGTTTTTAGAGCGTTTCGAAGTGTTTAAGACAATCGAAAGAACCGCCGACTGTGAAGTCAGATCAGGATTCGATTTTTGAATGCGAGAAATGTCACGCCAGCAAACATTCGTCGCCAATTGTGTGAAGTTTAGCGGAAATAATAATGAGTGATGGAATGTTGAGGAAGTGGGTTAGACAGTTTAGCGAAGACCGTGAAAATGTGCATGATGTGCTGCGGAGCGGCTGACCGTCTGTGATCAGGGATGATTTGTTGCAAGCTGTAGAAGAAAACAGACGTTTCACCATATCGATGTTGTCTTCATATTTTCCACAAATTTTAAGCTCAGTCCTCTACAACATTGTGACAGGACGCTTAGGATTTCGGAAATGTGTTCAAGATGGATGCCAAAAAATCGGGCTGATGAGCACAAGAACATGCGATCTGCCGCTGCACCGACTTTTCTCACGTGCTCGTATGTTGAGGAAACCGATGATTTGCTAACGCACATCGTTACAGGTGATGATGTCAATGGATATCTCACATCACTCCGAATCAAAGCCATAATCCTTGGAGTGGAAGCATACAACGTATCCATGAAGAAGAAATTCAAACAAACGACATCCACTCACAAGTTCATGTGCACGGTTTTCTGGGACAGACAAAGCGTTTTGCTGATGCAACAATAAAGAAAACGTCTATTGTGAGACACCACGAAAGCTCCGTCGTGCAATACACAACAGACGTGGAACGCTTTCACGTGAAATCCTTTTAGTTCATGACAATGCCCAGCCACACGTGACCAAACAAACTCAAGATCTGATCGCATCATTTAGTTGGGAACGATTCAGCCACACTCCTTGACACCAAGTAATTTCATCTGTTTCTTCATCTGAAGAAATTTCTTGTGTAAAACATTTCAACGACTATGATGTTGTGAAACAAGAAGTGCAGACTTGGCTTTCATCACAGCGGCATCATTCTTTGACGAAGGCATATAAAAACTGGTTTTCCCGTTACGACAACTGCCTGAATAACGGCGTTGACTATGTGAGGAAGTAATGTAAGGTAATGAATGATAATGAAGTATTTTGAAAATAACGTTCTATTATTTTGTGAAAATTAAATTACCGGTACTTAAATTAAAAACACGCCTATAGAGCAGTTGGTTAGAGCAATGGCACCCAAAGCCGAAAATCCGTGGCTCAAATCCCGGCTATGGCGTTGAAATTTTCACTGTGATTCGACCTTCTGACCCTTAGCCTACACGTGGCTGGTGTGAAAGAACAAATCATTATCACTGATTGGCTATGGTTTTTGCATTTTTTATCATATTGAAACAATCTTCAAAGCTATCAAAATGCGCTCTCTCTCTCTCTAAGTATGTCAATGTATTTAAATTTAATACTGTTAAGTGGATTCCACTTGAATACATTGAAATGATGTCATATCTTTCGAAAATGAGATGTTTTATGAAGTTATAGGAAAAGTACCAATTAGAGGAAAGTCTTCCAAATTATTAAGTAAATTTAAAACTACTTTCTTTTACTTCAGAGAAACGAAGGACCAAAATCTACACGGCGATTTAATCCCTTTCTTCATAATTCAAGAAACTTTCCAAGTGTTTCTCAATACTGCTGATAACTGATTATCCCCCAAGGGACAGAGATGTTCTAAAATAAACTCCTCTTCTTGTTTCCAAAGTTAATCCTTGGATCTCAGTCCTTCTACAAAGGACTAAGAACATCGGCAGTAAAAATGAATATAGTTTAGTTAAGTGGTTTTTCTGATCTCTGCGGATTATCAGTTGATATGCATTACGTTTTTGTGCAGACGGAGTCGTTTCTCCAGATACATATAAGCAAAATGTTAAAGCTCTTCTTGCTTTTGTTGCAAACAAATCTTGTTAGATCAATGAAGATACAGATAATTTTGCTGTTAAAAGTGTTTGCAGTTAAAAGTATGAGAGAGCTCTCTGGCAATTCTTTTCCATAATATGGCTTTTGCAGAGAATATTATTAATTCTGATACTGTTCTGTTCCTTTTTGCAGCAAAAATATAATGAGACGGGTGTAAACAGTATAGGTACAATTCCAAAATAAAACAATTATACTCCAAACTGGCTGCCTTACCTTGCGCTACATAGGTATATTTGTTTAAAATACATATATAAGGTTAGTAAATAGAGTGTTTATCCACTTAAATACTGACGAAGGAATTCCAAGATACGATATTGTAGAAGTCTGTTAAAATGATAAAAAGATGTGAATGTAGCACACCGTCGTGGTTTGGAGCTAGCATGTCTGTCCCACTGTGTTTGGAAACCCACTAGACAATAGAGTTACAAGTCGGTTGCGATACGAATGCGCTTGGAGGAGGGCGCCACTGTTTTTTGTTGACAATCAAGACTAGGGATCAAAGGGAAGTGAGAGGTAAGATGATAGGAAATTGTACAGTGGCAAAATGAAACGAGTACTACATTTGCAGCCATACTAGTGAATTTAACTCGACAAAACTGTTATTTTCTTTACGTGACTGTCCTTCCGATGCCGCGTCCACTAGTTTCGTAACCATTTAGTTCCTCTTCCCACAACATGCACTCATATCGTGGCCGACTAGTACACTTCCCACCGAGGCTAAACTGGCTAGAGGGCGCGCGGTAAAAGTTTCAACTACGAAGATTTTCGCATGTGCATAATACTACAGATTATCTTAACGTCTGCAGAACTAATATGCACCACTAGAGAAGCAACTAGAATTCATCAAGTTAAACTGTTTACTCATATGCTCTCCAGGTCGTGCGCCCTCTCCGTGTTCAACACAAAAACAGGAAGTGTGATTGTTACACCACGAGACAGGGTCTTGAATATCATCCCGTCATTCTTGATGCAGAAAAATGTATTCTGCTGCTGAGAAAGGAACAAATAGAAAGGAATAAGTGAAAAAAATTGAGTGGTTGAAGCTCCTTATATTGTTTTATGAATATTCATGCATGTGACGCAAAAAAAATCACTTAACATTACAAACGTCATTCCTCAATGATTGGATTGTGTGTGAGCTTTGGGTATCATTTGTTGATTGTTACATTAGAACCTAGATATCATGCATAAGATACACGTGACAAAATGATGTGTAAAATGTGGTATCTTCAGTTTTCACAGCAATCTTATGTGGTCATATGAGAATACACTAGTCTAAATGTAAGGATGATTTGCCAACAACTTAGGCTAGTCTTTCTGCCTACAGTGTTCATTAACACCCCGCCTTTAACTGCATTGGTCTTATCGGCGGCCCTTCTTTGGAACTTATTGCCTATTGGCAATGATGTTAACTCGTGTAACTCTTGTCGATAGGTTTCTTGCACTTTGATTTTATTTTTAATCATTAGATCATACACACATTCACACTCGCATTCATACTTCCAGACCCTGAGGAGGATAAGGAATGATCTTGACTAGAGCAAAATTCCCACCGCCGAACCGGGAATCGAACCCGGGACCCCTAGTACAACACGCAGGTGCTCTACCGACTGAGCTACGGGGCCAGCCCTAGTTCAATATTTGATTCGTTTTACAGCGTACATTTTGCTTATAATTTTTTGCTCCAATTATTCATGAGTAAATATCATTATGGATATGTTTAAAATACAAATATTCCAAAGGTATTTTCCTTTTCTCCGGCCGAAAACAGTGTTGATACTTCACAATCGACCTCAATATGTGGCGGCAGGCAGTGCATCCTGTTTCCGTTATGCTATTTTGTCAAGTATTACATTACAAATTATTTATTTTACTTAAATGCTGGACCAAATGTTATGATGAATTGTTTGCCCCTTTTTCGTAGCTAGGAAATGAATATCTATACTACTTTTATACTGTGTATGTTTGTCCATGTCGCTCAATCATTTTGTTCCAGCTAAAATAAATTAAGTCATTTAAAATATTAGAATCCTTTACATTGATTTAATCTTTGAGTTTCTTATATTTTCTCATCTTTAATGTAACTTTGAACATCGTAGCAATGTTCCCTTTTCTGTGTATCCTTTAATCTTACTTTTATTAAGTGTATTTCGCTTTCTTCGTAACTAAATAAAGGAAGTTGGAATGCAATATAGTCTGGACTTTCTTGCTAGAGACGTTTTCAAATATCCGCTTCTGGCAGTTAAATCGTGCCGATGCTTTGTAAAGGTTTGCATTTCAAGTCTTTTGTGTACTTTATTGTGAATGCTGCAGGCCTTGGATCTGTTACAATATCATTTAGCCTTGTGCTCTTGTGTTAATTTTACTGGTTTTGTGCTCTAGGTTAACAATTATACAACTCTGAGATACCGAGACTATTGCAGTACATTGAATGTTTCGTGTTCTATGTATATCAGAGAACACAGTTCAGTTCCGATGAGAGTAGTGCCTGCCTGCCATTTGGAGGCCTCGAGTTTGGTCCTTGATGACGATAAGTTGCCGGAATAGAGGTATTCTGTTGTTCTTTATCGTAAATATTAGGTTAAATGATATGTCCAAGGAACCTCGGGCTATTATATGTGACATTTCAGTTTAAGCATTCCATTCGTTAGCTATAATGACCATTGCGGGAGTCTAACCACTGCTAAAATTAAAAAAGAAGAGAAAAAAGCAAAAAAAAAAAAGGAAAATCTATCGCGATAATCTAGTGCTACAGACTTCCTTGTATGATAATTACCAGTATTTTTGTTTTCAATAGAACAATCAAGCATCAATGTAATTACCTGAGACGTCACTATGAGCATAAGCCTAATCCATCACTGTTGTTTGTTGAGAAGCTAATCATGTGCACGTGCGTAGTCAGTTATCATTTACATGCTCACAGTTGGACCAGGGTGTTTTGTTTTCCGTTGTGAAGGCTGTCTTTCTCATACATTTTTAAAACAGTGATAACCGAGGTCCGGAATTCTAGGTAAAAACGAATGGGGCTAGTGATGCTATTACTGTACACAGCAAGTTGTTTAGAGCTCAAGGTTTAGGATAGGTCAGGTAGGTGTGAAAAACAAGTGATCGAGAATAAATTTGCGGATTTAGTGTTGTAAGTCTATAACATTTTGAAGACACTTAATTACAATTCAGCGTGAATTAAGCAAATATATACTGAAATCTATACCCTAAATACAGATTTTGCTAAAAACATTTTTATGAAATAAAGACATTTCTACCTGAGGAATTCGAATTTTACAAATTATGACTGGCAGTGTTTATTGTTTTCAAACAATTTGCATATATATACACACACAATACAGTCTCACGGCTGTGCTTTTTCTTGAAAAATGTACTTACTTCATTACTGGATAATAGAAATGCATACATTACAGATGTAATCAGTATGAAAAAGTGTCGCATTTGTTTCAAATGTTAGTACCTAAAACATTTTAGAGAAGAAGTAGACAACTTTTACAGTAACCAAACAAATTTTCGCGCAGCTCTGAGCTTTCTCGCTTTCTGTTTATAATAGACTTTCGCGTAGTTGTGTTCATTGTTAACTTATAAGCAATATTTATTGGCTAAACCTCCTGGCCTTGGTGATAACATTTTGCAAAACCGTGAAGGACAAATGTTTACAAGCGAAGTGTGCAAAGCATCTTTATTGGAACTGCCCATCGCCTTCTTTAAGAAGGCCTCCCCTAGGAAGTGATACCACTGTATATGTATTTAAAACCGGCCGGCGTCTAAGAGCCGGAGCTGAATCGGGTACTTCATGAGCGCTCGAGACAGCCAGGCTTTCTTCACAAGACTGCGTATATTCTTGTAGTAGTTATAGTGGGGAACACAACTATAATCACAAAAGTCTTAGAGATGATAATTCATGTACGGATTTTAAACAGACGGATGATTCAGTTTTTCAACACTGAGTATTTGGAATCAAAACACACTTTATTGATATATGGTTCTCTAGGAAGTATGCCTAAAGCTCGTCACAATGCCATGCTTTCTACAGCACTCTTAGTTCAGTGGTAGAGTGTTAGCTTACTGAAGTTGTAGCTTCAAATCTCCAGGAGCTGCTCAACTTTTCCCCCTTTCACTTTAAATATGCAAGTAACGATAAATGGGTTTTCTTCATTTTTATGTCTGTAGCGTTTATTTAGTAGTTCTTCATAGTGGTAGATGGCAACTATGGCATTAACTTATCAGTCGGGAGGAGGTTTCATAGTCAATTTAATGCTAAAACCACACATTTCACTATTATTGTAATCGTATTTGTAAGTAAATGAAGTTTTGTATTCTAAAACAAAATATATAACAACTCACTACGAATAATCGAACTCGAGCTGCTTGCGTAAAAGTTAACTAGCTTAACCACTAGTTCACGCCAAGCATGGCGTGGAGGTAGCCCAAATCAGTGCTGGAATAACAAGAAGTACACAAATTCATTTTTCAGCTTGATTACCAGCGGCAATAGCTGCTCCTACTTCTTGTGGCTTGTATTATGATGTTAGCCAAAGCGGCGCACAAAGTTGACGGTTGTGAACTACCCGCCTACCCGAAGGGACTTTGAAAAACTTTCACTGCTCAAGACACTGGCCACTTCTGGTTTGACCTGTTGACGCATGAACAATGGGATGAAATAGCGCGATGCATGTATCTGTAGCTAAAAGTGTTAAATGTGGTCAAACTGTACGGTTTGAAATAAATATCAGCGACAGATGTGGTAAGATGCTACCCCTCTGCATTCATTCATTAATATTTTTACTTTACACACTACGTACTTACAATAAGTAGAGGAAGTATTGTATTCCACCCAAAAATTCGATGTCGATATTTCACCGAAAATAAATATTTTGAGGTTCTTGTACCCATAAAAAACACTTTTAAGTTAAAGATCATATGCGTGTGTGTGTGTGTGTGTGCGCGCGCGCCTGAACAGCATAACGCAAACACGAAATGTTCGATAGGTACAAAATTGGTAGTCAGGTTCAGCATTATCCAAAGATATGACACGAAGATTTTCAAGAAAATGCAGATTGCCTCTCTAGTCTGGTGGTTAACGTGCTAGCTTCGAAAGCCAGAGGTCCCAGATTCCATTCCCGGCTGGAGAACGGGAAGGTTTCTTTAGCTAGGATTATTCCCAATCTCCCCTAGAGTCTGGAAGCATAAGTGAGAGTGTGTGTGTGTTGTGGAAATATGTGTTTTTTAATAAATTATAAATGAATCCAAAGTAAAAGTCCAAGATTAACCAAATAGTTAACAATCGAACATCATTGCTAATGGGCAATTGTTCCAAAGGCAAAAGGCGCCGATATGTCCTTAAATGTTAAAAAAGTGTCACATAAATAGAACGAGAAAAAAGGAAAAGAATTCTCCCACCCCAAACAATCTTTTACATCATTTTTCGAATTTCGATTTTCTCAATAATGTCTATTTTGATTGAAATGCAATATAAATGCAATTAAATATAAATATTTAAGATATTTACACGACAAATAAAATGTATAACTTGAATTTTCTGGAAATAGCCTCAGAAGTCCATTTCGTTCGGGAGGAATGTTGTATGATTTCGTATAACGAGTTAATCATAAGATATACACAAAATCGTATTACACAAAAAACACACAATTGATTGTAAATGGTTTTTTTCTTTGACATCAGTCATATCCGAGATATTCGTTATTATTGGATTGAATTTTTTAGTACTTCGCCATTTTTTAAAGCACTGCTACTAATCAATGTCTTGAAACGAGTACAGAATTTCAAAGCCAGCATATAGACGCATACGACCAGATAGTAATTTCTAAGCATTAACGACAGGACGGAAGGAAATAAAGCTGTACTGTTCCTAGACCACAGGTCTTCGAGCATGTATACATAGAGAGAGCCTGACGTCACGCGTTTGAAACCAACATCTCGATCAGCTGACGGAATTCAGCGAATGCAGGACGAACTTAGCGCTGGATTTTTTTTCTGTAGTTCGATTAAATTCAAGATTTCTACATGCTAAACTAGGGTTTGTTATTGTGTAGCTTATGGCTGCAGGAAGAAAATATGAAACGAGGAAACAAGAGCAGAATTAAAAATATTTTCCATTAAGAACGTATACAAGAAAATAAACAATAATGTATACAACATACTTACGGAATGGGAAATGAAAAAATGGTCGAAGCAAATAATAAAATACAAACCAGAAGGAAGACGAGAAATATGACGACCTAGGAAGAGATAGCAAGAATGAAAACGCAACAGGCTGCAAGCAAAGCCCTTGCTAGTGAAGAAGATAGTAGTGATCTATGTTACAGAATGTTCCATACGTAGGTAAAACCTAGAGAGAACAGCGTGATTTTCAGCAGTGCTTGATCTTAAACACAGCTGTATTTCCTGGGCTACCTACAAGGATACACGAACAACATGCGTGCCATTTGAGAGGAAAGTCCTAAAGTTTCATGTTCTCCTTCAGCGTGCCTTGTGTAGCACGCAGTAGTATTATAACCATTCAGCGATGTAATTTGTGCAAGATGGCTAGTATACAGCACAAATTCTGTTACTTTCATTTGCGACTTTTGCGAACAACTTGGGACGAGCCAAACGACGTAACACAACTGCAGTGAAGTCCGTGACGCAGGACATGATTCAACTGCCACTTGTATGTTATTTTTTGTAATCTGAAGGGAATGGAAGATAGGAAATGACAAGACTTTGAAAAGTGACCCTGTCTAAACTTCAATGGGAGTACAATCAAATATAATTTACACCACATATGCTTATCTTAATTTGATCTTCTGTAATCTTGCCATATAGAACCCATCTTGTCACTTAAAGGGATAGCCTACAATTCTTCCATATGATCTGGGGTTTAGTGCGGTAGTCTGTTAGGATTCAAAATATTGACATGTTCGTACCAGTTATTCTGCATTTGCTCGCTTTTTACTAATGCAAATATCTAAGTCTTTCCTAATGTCTTCGCTTCTGTTTTAATCCAGAGTAGTCACTTCTAACACTGAGCACAAAAAGCATTTTCCTCTTATGTGAGGGGTTCAGTTTTCACTTGCACAGGTTGCCATTATTTTGTAAAATTTTGATTCTGTGGTTGAGTTTTATTTGCAGGAGTTTTCCCTATTGCCCCATTAGTTTCATGAAAATTTATTCAGGTTTATGTAGGATATTCAAACTTTTTGGTAAAGGATATAGGCTGAAAAGGGAATAGAAGGAAGAACGTTCAAGTAAATATGGGTGAGGAAATTAATTGGTTTGGAGATGACATTGTGTTGCTGGTTGAGTCTGAAAATCAATAAGTCTTTAGTTAACATGCTCATACGTATTGTACTCTATTGTACCTATTTCTCCTTAAACTTCACTATCGATAAAAAGTGTGAATTTCAATGATATTTCTGTGATGTTTCGAAAGTAAAGTAGCATACCTGTTTCTTGTAATGTGAATCGCAGTCAGGTGGTTTGCCGTCGTAGCGGACGGCATATGTTTAGAATTAACTTATTAATATAATGTGAACAATTAGTACTGCTTTAAATATTTGCTTTAACTACTAAATTTAAACGTTTATAATTGATATTAGCAACAAAAGCTGAACATATGCAACAATGAAAAGTTTGGTTTGCTCAAACTTGCACTAAAAATAAATTGTGGAAACGATTATGCATACGTGAGGCGTTCCTTTCCTTCATCGAGTCTGATAGACTATTTTAGTAGCTGATGTACTAGACATCGAGTCTACAAAAATATACCAGAGAGTCCCACCATGCTGTTCTACCTGAAATGAACTCTGATCGCTATCCAGTCTTGATTCTACGATCACAACCCACTAGGAGACTCAACAAAAGTTTATAACCTGGGAGAATTTCCAGCAATATCAGATGACTTAAAATCTAAAAACTGCCAGTGACGCAGATGCAGTAATTCTGGACTTCAAAACTACCATTAACTTCCGCCATAGCTCCAGCAAGACCGCAACAAGAAAGAAAAACCTACCACGAAATTTTGCCTTCAAACACCAGAAAACTCCTGAAAGAAAAACACAAAACTCGTCGGCTGTGGCAAAAACACAGAGAAATCTGGCATCTTCATCTCTTGAACCAACTTACAAGAGAAGTGAAGAAACGAATGGGCGAATATCGGCATTCGACTTACCAACGGCATCTTTCCAGTATCGCGCAGGAAGAGTCGTCCTTATGAAAAGAAGCCAATAGAGTACTAAAGCAATCAACGATTATTCCGCCCTTAGAATACGACGGAAAACACCACATCTCTGACTGAAGAAAAATATATGGAGCATAGGGGTGGACATTTGTTGAAAGTCAGAAAAGTGGGATACAAGTGGTAGAAATGGATGGTATAAGAAGAGCAGCTAGAGTATCTAGGTTGCAAAGGAAAAAGCAACGAGAGATAATACCATTCATGGATATGGAATAGTCTGTAATAGAAAGGGTTGAGCAAAGAATCCTTCAATGGTATGGACATGTGAGAAGAACGAAAGAAGAAAGATGGCCAAGGATTATCCTGGGATGGTCACCGCGAGGAAGAAGGAAACATGCGTGGCCTAGGAAAATGTGGAAAGTTGGAGTAAATTAAATGATGATCCACTGAGGGTGTAGATGGATGATTGGAAAGATCGAGAAAGATAGCAGGAGGGAATTAAAAGTCGGGTACTTAAAAGTGGAGAAGCCCACAAGCAAATACAAGCAAGTTTAAAATACTTATACTTTTTCAAGTACAATCGTTATTTGTTTTTTCTCGTGATCATGCAAAGAGCATGACATTTTAAAGCCAACAGATACTTTCCGTCTTTTTAAAAATAGGACTATTGCTTTAGCCTACTGTGTCCTTATAATGTGTGAATGTGTAATGAAATTTTTATCACCATTAACAAGAAATGGATAGAAGAATAAGCTTTTGTAAGAATATTTTGAAGAGTGATTGAGAATGTCATGTGAATACAACACATCAGATTTTTTCAATAATATCTCTTACCGTTACAAAAGGAGAAGAGGCAATGGAATACTACCAACGTAAGATTTCAAAATTGTTATTCTTATCAATCGATGCATCTGGCAGGGAAATTCTGTTAAGACTATAAGAATCATATTGACATAAGGAACGCACTTTAATCCGGCTCTAAAACTTAAAACCTTTCATCCTCTGTATGGAATATTAACTTCTCCATGTGTATTTACAATTGAGAAATAGCAAAGCGACTAATTCGACAGAAACAAGGGAAAGTTCTTTGTATACTTGCTGTAGGGTTCGCAATTGTTTGTTTTCATTCTACAGAGCTGAGTGTGTATTCCGGAACCTGTTGATCTAGAACATGCTGGAAGGGACAGAGTTCCTTTAGCTTTCTGGGGAGTAAAGTTATCGATCCTAAAGACTTACTCTGATTCCAAGCTCAAGTTGTGTAACAGTTATGCAACCCATTGCGTGATTCCACGTCTCGATCGTACCATGTAAGTACATTGTAGAACAGGGGATACCAATCTTATAATCTAACGTTTCCAAGGAACGCTTAATGCATTGCAGAATAACCACAATTTAATTCCCTAAAAGTGGTGCGGGTTGTGACTACGCTCCAGTTCATACAACTCTAGAGGTACGACAAATCTTGTTTTGTGTTGGCAAATTAAATTAAATTGTGTGTTATTTATGAACGCTCTTACTATGGTTCTTAGCGTCCCATTCTATATTGGGCGTGAAAGACCGGAAATTTTGCTCAGAGGCATCTTTATCGGGCTTGAGGTTCTTTTACGTGCCCTAAATCTACGACACACGGCCACTAGCTTTACTTCCCTTCCATGCTAAGAATTTTTACGCCCGAAAAAATCCATCATTAAAAATTGTATTTAACAAACTATTAAATAACTTGGCATCCGTAAGTGATATAAGTGAGAGTGTCCTCATATGTTATGAGAGGTTAACTTCTCTCCCTGTATTTCATTACTTATTACCTGGCATGTCAAATCGACAAGTAAGACAGTCACTTGCATTCTCTTCATGGAAAGAGCATCTGTTACAGACTGTGATGTAAGTAATTATAAACTCAGGTCTTAATTATTCTATATTTAATATTATACATAGGATTTTGTATCTTCGTTGCTCAGAGAGAAGTATATCCTAAATGGTTTTATCTTCTTTCTATAATCCACGGCAACTTGGAATAATAGTATTATGTCATTTCTGTAGGAAATACGTCATTCCTATTATTGGCATGCATTGGGCCAATTAGATGATTGCATAAGTAACAACCTGCTTTTAACGGTAAGATTGCATAAATTAATGTTTACTTTGCGCTAAGGGGTAAAGGCAATGATTAAAGTATTGAAGTTTGGGGTAACCTGTTATCGTTAGTGATATCTGCCACCGTATCGCCGTTACAAGAAAGCGCATATTACTCTGTAACTGATTGGATTATATGGTGCGTACTTAATTAAATTATTTCACTTCACGTTAAAAAGATACTCATTAATTTTTTTACTATTTATTTAACAAACATTAGTGTTACATGAACATATTTTCTTTTTTCAATAAATACACATTAGCATAGTTACTAGGCAATGATTTTTATGTGCCAAAAACTTGAAAATGTATTACTTTTTATGTAGTAAAAAATGAAAAATATTTTGTTTCAGTATTACAAAATTATAACATTTCTATATTAAAAATCCAATATCAGTCTTCTGCCGCGTTTAACGTCTGGGGTCATTGAGCGGCTTTGTCTTTGGAATTGCTCATCGGTAATGATGTTTTCTTGTTTACTTTCGTGTTAATTTTTAGGTTTGTTTATTTGGGTTTTCTATTTAAACATACACAGGGACGTTTTCTATAAATGCAATTTTTTTCATTCAGGGAGTCTCAAACCTGTATTTCAGGTGAAACCCCGTATCAAAATGTTGAGACAGTGTGGGTTAACAGAACTCGCGTTGCAGTGAAACACAAAAGCTTTCTTCCAAGTTTTCCATCACATATCAATATCGCTTGTCTCAAACAGCGTACGATACCGGGAGAAGGATCGCTCAACCTCACAAGACGATGGTCTTCATATTTCATCAAAGGAATGTCACCAGTGCACAAACTTTCAATTTCACCAACGTCTGCTTGTCCTTCCAAAACTGCCAATTTTACACATAGCACGAGATCCTTCAATTTTTCGAATACAGTTTTAAATTCCTTTTTAATAGCTTCTGTGTGGGACCTTTGAGTGAACTAATGTTTTTCTCAGTGAATACACCTCCTTATTTATCTCAGTCAAGATGTTAGTTGCTGTTTATGATTTTATTATAAAGTGACACAAAAAACTACAATTTGTATACATGTAAGATAAACAATATTTAATTTACTGTATAAGTAGGTAGATATATAATATATAATATATAACGTCGCCGAGCGGCACAGGCCTCACTTCTTAGAGAGGTGGCTTGGTTTAGCAATCCCAGTTAGTCATTCCGGGAAGGATCCTCCTTATTCTTAATGTTATTACACAAACACTTGGTGTATGCAGCATGGCCGTAAGGCCTTTGTAAGATAGAGATTAAAGGTGATAAAAAGAAACAAATGAAAAAATAAAGAAAAACAGAGGTAAATGACCTCTAACTGAACAAATACTTATGTGCTTTGCACACTTAAGCCAAGAAATTTCCAATTGTTTATCTAGTTGCTCTGGTCAACCAGTATATCCCAACATACCAATCTCCGTATAGCTGGACTTAAGAATTTAAGTTTTCGCTGGTTCTACCAGTGTGCACATTCCAAAAAAGTGTGTACCTAGTCTTCATCGCCACCACAAATGGACAGATACTCCTGCCAGAACTGTCAGTCATTTTCTGTTCCTCCTCCTTAAAACTCTTTCCAGCTCAGCTGCCTAAAACTTTGGAGGCAGGTTTTCTTGCTGGTATTTATAACATTGGAGGGTAGTGTGGAATGATCCCCCTGTATCTGTCTCAGTCAATACTTCACTATTCTTATTTTACAATATACCTACTGTGTCTTCATAACATTCCACCTCCCTCATCCCGAATTTGACGTATCTTGTGAAGCTCTAAGTAATCTTTACAAAAGTGCTACCTAAATTTAGTTCTGAAGAATATCGAGCGATGAAGTGCCATTATTAGTTCATCTATCACTAGTTTAAAAATTTTAAAGTTGTTTGCACATACAGTACTATTTCTAACAGTGTCCTTCAACGAGTAACTGTGGGGTCTAGGTGCTGTGCAAGATCTGGAATTTTGGCTTTGAGATATCAATTCCTTTTGGAGCTTTCATAAAGCCGTATTTAAGTTTCAAGATTATTTTGTTTACTTCAGAATACAACATATGTACACACCTACTCATATACTCTTGTGTAAACCATGTACGATACAAGTTGTGAATAATTTTGGGAAGTTTATACAAATGCCTTCTGCTAATTTCCTCATATACTGAGTAGTAACCATAAGAAGAGCAAAATATTATAAAATTTCACCCCATTTGGCCATTCTGCATTTACAGATTTTCCAAATCTTGACAATAGAATTTTTCTACGACTTGTTAGAATTCCACTAAATTCAGTAACATATTTCTGAACATGAGAACGAATACTTGAGTTTATTTTGGGCTTTCTCGTATTATCAATCACTTGATGTACCTATACTGTACAGTTTGATTTAATCAAAACTAAGAAGCTGTAAAATACCTACAAACCCAACTTAATTTAAAAGCTCAAAACTTTATTTATGGAGTTCAATTTTATTGTCTATACCCCCATCTTAGAATGAAGAACATGCAAGCACAATTAGCATAAAGGGTATATTGAGGGTTCTGAGATTACGTAAATAACGGGCTCCAAACAAACCACCTTTTGTCACCATTCTGTCTTTATTTTCTCCAAAGATATCGCACTTCACTCACTTTCACAGAACGTAGCAGCTACAAAGACTACAAGTGAAAGATATTGCAATCAGAAAATAAACATGAATACTCAACAGTTATAAGATATTTTAACAGGTGATGACGGGAATGATTTTCAGTCCGCAACATCCTCCCTGTGCTGAGCAACTCCATAGGGATGACCAGCAGAATAGGTCAGGTGATCATGCTGCCATCTGCGATGCGGAGTATAACAGCCTTATTTTACCGACGTTTTCTTCAAGGACTTCCTCTATGCGCCCCTTTTTTCACACATGCCGAGGACATCCCTTCTCAAGAGTCAGGGCTATATATCCAATTGTGAACTGGATTGAGTTCTTCTGAGGCTCACGAGCCTTATGAACGCTTCGCAGTTGTGCGAGGTACTCTTAAACCAAAGTCTTCGTAGGTTATCTGCTATTTTCAGCTGAAATCTGAATCGTTTTATTAAATTACTCTTGACCTTCGGCTCGGGACTGCTATGAACTTCAGTTAGCTTTTCTACACAGAAGAAATTGTGGTGGTATGAGTGGGTTTAATCCTGCTTCTTCAGATTGAGATATGGGTATAGAGTTTAGGGCTGCTTCAGTAATTATAGGAATGGTATTCATCTCCTCTTTTGTTACCTAGGTTCACAAAAAAACCTTTCTCAGACGCAGTTTGTAGTACCAATAATTCTCTCCCACCAGCCTTCCCACCAAGCAGTCCTGACAGTGATGAATCTTCACGTGATGCCTTTCGTTGCTAGATACTGTTGCGTTTCAGAGGCTGTGAGAACTTTCCAATTTTGTCAACCCTCTGTTTGAGGCGTGAAACGTCTGGGCATTGTCACTGCATATAGTGTGGGGCAACCCACGTCTCCCAGCGAATCGCTGGACCTCTGATGGAAACACCTAAAGAATAACATAACTAAGTGAATAGCGCAAATTTGGCACAAAGAGCGCAATAAGATGTTCTGGCCTCGTTTCTCACTTCGATGTGTGGAGATCGCGAAATCCACCCCTGTGACTTCGAAAGCTTTTAAGAGAGTGTTACTGTTGTGTCACTATATGGCTAGGAAGAGGAGATTCAGTTGCTTGCACATGCAAGTTTATTGCCATTTTGCAGGGAAGCCATTTTCCAATTGCAGTCTTAACTGACTGATGGCAATGGGCAATTCAAAATTCTACTCTAAGCCCAAACATGACAATTCAAACTAACTTATGATGATGCGATCTGACCTGTATTTTAAATAATTGGGCGAACAAAATGATGTCGTCCATCCAGTGTTATTCGGTGACTTTGCAATCTAGTGAGGCTATCGGTAAACTGTAGTCCTCCTCTTAGGTACACAAATCCGTCCTCTATGAATAGCTAGAATCATAAAATCTTGGATTCCCTTGCCAATGGTAAATCGTGCTAAAGTGTATGAAGTTCTACTGTGAAAAAAGTTCTTTGCGCATTCGTAATCCAATAGACTGGTGCGGCGGAAAGCTCCGAAGCAGCGAGTTCTCCAAAAAGGTCTTATCCTTTGTGCGTATGTTCCGTATGAAACGGAGAGTCCGTGCTATCACAGGGAGTAGCCTTCAGTAGGAAGTGTACTTTTCGACGTCAACTGCTTAGCACCAGTACATGACGACTTCTTTTTATTACTTCGGAAAGTGTGGCCTTTGAAACACCACCTTCCATAAACCACGGAGGGCCATTCCACTACAGTGTGGACATGTGCTGCGTTGTGGGTATGAATGCACGAGACAGAAGATCCTCTGGATTCTCCTGTCCAGAGCAATGCCCACATGGCGTCGATGCTATCATTGACTGGATTTCCGTTACACGATTACAAACAGAAGGCCATCTCTTAGCATTAATTCGGATCCATCCAAGAGTGACTATGGAGTCTGTCCACAGCGTTGCCTTAGCGAAGTTGTAACCTATGGAGTGACATAACATATTTAAGAAGTCATACACTTACCAAGGTAGCTAGCAATTCAAGTCACCCGAGGGTCATCTTCTTTATAGGACACAACCTAGCTTTACGGCTGGTTAGATGAACTGACATGCACGCGTTTGCATCTGCGAGTTGCAATTTTCGGATTTATGGATCTCATGGATGTCATGAGGTACATGCGGGTGTGCTGAATAAATATTTTACTTTCGAAAGCAGACAGCCGTAACTTTCTCTTAGCAAAACTCCGCTGTCAGCAAAGGTGAATACTCTGCGCTTGGAGTGTGTTCTCGGGGCTTCAAACCTGGTGACAATCTCTTTGTGTCCAGTGATAGTCGATTTTTACTGCCCGCCAAAGTTTTGCTGATAAAACTGGATTGGCTCCCACTATCTAGTTATACAGCACATTCTTCTTGTTATTCCAGTTGGTTGTCACCTATATTTATGCTGTTTGTAGGTAAGTAAATTTTGGAGGGGTAGTATCGACTTTGTGAGAAGTGGAAACAGTGGAAACGGTGGGCGAGAGAGAATACTCCAATTCTATGCAAATAGCTGTGTCCTTGCTTTTCCTGCGGTACAGACATAATGCCTTTATTCTTTTGCTGCAGCTTTGAGCCTTGTGACTTCGATTGAGGCAAATAGAACAGCGATTACTAAACTTCGATCTCTCTATATGCTCATGCCACATTGACCAATAATCATTTGCATGCTAGCATCATAACGCACCATATGAAGCTAACTTTATATCTGAGCAATTTTAAATTTAAATTGCCACTACTTCCTAGTTGATATCCAGACCAATCCTTTTTCCCTTATCGCTTTCGTATTCATGTTAAAAACAAAACAAACACATACTGCAGCTTCCTAATACTATCATTTGAACCTAATTTCGGCACCAAACGTTGAGGGATCCCTGGGTTCTGTGGTTAGGTAAATGTCGATCTCTAAGCACACCTTCCGTTGTCGCCATTGTAGCTTTACTTTCTCCAAAGATATTATGCTTCACTCTCTTTCACAGAACATAGCAGCTACAAAGAATATAAGAGACAGACATTACAATCAGGAGATAACTATGAAAATACAAAGTTTATAAGATATACGTAATGACGGGAATTATCTTCAGTTTGTAACAGGGTACGTTAAAGCCAATCATAATTAACATCCTGAAGAATATCCGAGTCAAGTGCATTGCGTCAGCGATTATAAATAAGGGATTCCCATTCGAGGCAACGAACCAGCACGGGTAGTCAAGATCACGATGCATTACGTTTAGAAATGAAATGCTGTGTTTTGAAAATGAGTCTTTGGATTGAATTAAAATATTACAACAATGAAAGAATAACAATTTAAGTGTTTAGCTAAATTATTTAAAATATGCGTTTACATAGAATAATTTCAAAACTGAATATTTATGAGAAACCCATATTCAAACTACTGTGTTCTATTTCAGAATTTTTGCCTTTGTTACAATGTTTTTTCTAAAAGCAAATAGAAAAGAAATAGTTTACATAAAATCCTAATATTAATGGCATTAATAATAACAATATATAAATTTGTGGCCAAATAGCCATATAAGTTTAGAAATAAAGGAAGAGAAACAGATTACACTATTTAATCACACACTTGCGCTTCTATTTTGTTTGTACAGTCACTTATTGTCCTTGTTCTTTTAGTGCAGTTTCCATACGTTAGCGACCACCTGTATGACCACATAATTTACACTAAAAAGTAGTGTTTGGTTTATGATATGGTGTGTAGTTACAGATGATACAAACTTCCATTCTTGTAAACACGTGTCTCAATCTCAAAATTTTCCTTTTCCGTGATCGGGTATTCACGGCATAATTCTGTACATTTTCGTCTGTTTTTTCCTTCAATGACGCTAATAATTATCTACAGATGTGAAATAACTCCACTTGTGACTGGTTTTCATTTCATTTTAAAAATAATGACCAGACAATTGGTTGAATTGGAATTTAAGCCTACTGCACATCTACGTACTGCAATGCATCATGGTATTCCAAAGCTAATTGCAGCAATGTGCCAACTTGATATGAAAGGATCGAGGGATTAACATTTTGTATTATCATACAATAGCTTTTGGAAAGGTAATGCTCCTAGAAGATAAATTGCTAATGCGAAGAAATTGTATATATAATTGTAGCATTTAATGCAGTAAAATATGCAGTATTATCTGCCCCAGATGGTATACAAGAATAAGCAACAGTATAACAGTAGGTAATGGTGTTTGGTTACCTACTTCCAAACAGCTATAATAATAACAGGTACACCGTTTACGCATATGCAGTGAATACAGTCAATAAATGGTTACTTTAAGTCCCCGTTAATTATACAAGCATTACGGAATTAACTAGCAACTGCCTGTCTCAGTTACTTGTGCAAATGTTACAAAAAACTTAACCATTAAAACGACCTCTAGATTCCTTTTTGGCCATCCGTATACGAGTATTGTAGCGGTGCGGGTAATGTCGACTGTAGCGGTGTACTGCTGAAATTCGGGATGATGGTTCCAAGTTCGCTGCTTCTCTTCTTCTGGTTATTATTGTTGTTGCTGTTGCCCTCAATTACTTAACTACACTTACCTCGGTTCGATTAATGATAGTTGAATAAAGTCACATGTTACTGCTTATTTGGATTCATCCCATTTAAATAAACAACAATAACGTAGCTGCTAGCCAGTAATATAAGGGATGTCCCACTCGAAAGGGTCCGTAGAAATTGTCATGTCATTACGTAACTATTTTGCGATAAAATTTGGATAAAAGACACAGTTGATTACATGAAAAAATAGACGTAGTAACACTTTACCCCGTAAACACTGAGGAAATATGTCATCAGAGGCTCCGCGAGTGCTTGTGTTTTGTGCTCGTGTTCCAGTTCAGTGGAAGTGGAATAAGTGACGTGACTTGCCAGCCTGCTAGTGGTTTTATCGATGTATCGCTTCCTGTCTAAGCGCGCCTGCTTCTTATGAATCGATATTCGATTAGTGCAGAGACAACTTTATATGGTAGCAGGTATGCGCTACAACCATAATCCTGACTTTCCCTTTAATGTAAATAACTTTACTATTTATCATTTCGCGTTGATTTCCACCTGGTCTTAGGTAGTGGACCTCAGCAAGTGCCATGTTTGCAGGTGCCAAACAGTGCACTCCCGGCTGCAACCCACAGTCATGTAATGGCTAGCTATATGACGAACCAACGGAGCGCAGAGGTTCGTGATGGGGAAGTGCAGGGCATAAGGCTGAATGTTGTTGGTTAATAGTCAGAGAGCGTGGAACACGATCGCTTTAAATTTCGTCACATAAACATCGCCATTTATTGGTTTAATTGTAAACTTTGCCTCATTTCCGGTGTTCCGGTCATCTATATACTGAACGTTTATGTTGCCTGTACTTTGCACCTGCACTTGGTTGTGCTGTGTTTCAGTTGGTGAATGAGAGTGAAATACAGGTAAGCGGTGCTATACAGAGAAACAATTCCGTTGAGTCTCTTTAAGCACCATCTTTTTCAAAATTAAACTTGAAAGGAAAAGGAAATTAGAGATCGTGATAGACCTACACCAAATCTAAAACTCACTCAGCTGTTAACACAAAAAAGAGGTTTTAACAGAAATTTTAACAGCAACATAAATGAGAATATGACTGGATGTGTGGTTGTGATATTAAAAACTCTTATTTTAGTTTCGTTCGGTTTTATTTAGCGATGTATATTTACTAAAGACCCATGGATAAAACATTACGTAAATGATTTGTAGCAGCTTCATGTCTTCCCCCAAAAATGGCTTATAATAACACAGTTACAGATACATTTGTAATGAACATGTTGATGGCATTTGGAAGTATGTAACTAACAATTATAAAGAAGACGGTATAGTGTTTATTGCTTTAATAAACAAATTGTAGCTACCTATAACTGTGTGAACCACCAAAATTCAGAATCACCAGCTACCCTCGGATTAGTGGTTCCTTTACGACCTTTCAGCGAAAGTTTTTGGAGCAGTTTGGTGGCCAACAAAGACCGTCAAAGAACTGCGTACAAAAATTAGATAGGAAGCTTGAGAACAGTGGAAAATTATTGGATCGACATGACGGGGGACGCCCGCATAATCGAGATTTTTTTCTACTCTACAGTGACAAATTAAGTTACATATTACTGTTTTCAGAATTTGCGATCCAGCTAGAGGATCAGGAACTGACACACGGTTAGTTAAAAGATGGTACAACATGCTACACTTCTCGAATGAGCATGACTGAGAGGAATAAATTCATTAAATGACTTCCAAGGTTACCTAATTTGACCTCACCTGACTTTCTCCTGTGAGGTGAACTTACGAAAGGTCTACAGGAACAAAACACCCGCCGTGAAATCCAGCAAGTGATACCCGAAGTTCCAAATTACTTTTATTCGTGGACATTCTTTAACGGCTATGGTTCTTAGCAACCCATTCTACGAGGATTATTTCAAACGTTCTGCACACTATAAGAGAGAAGTAAAGAAAATAATCTATTTTACAAAATGCCCTTGCAATTCTCTTGCTTATGACACCTTCCCAACGCTTTGGCAAATTCTCTTTCGGATAGGGCACCTTCATTGTTGAGCTGTCTGATTACTCGGGTCACCTCAGTAGAAGCTTCATCAACTGTATCGAAACGTTCTCCACGGAGTGGTCCTTCAACTTGGGAAACAAACCAGACTGGTGGGCTCATTTAGGATTATACAATTGGTGGGGAAGTGTTTCCCTCCATAATTTTCGAGCATTTCTCTCATTGGTAGGGCAATATATTATCTTACATTATCGTGCAAAATGAGGACACAGCTGCAAGCACGTCAGTGACGAATTTTCGGGGGAAAAGATTTTGCAGAAACAACATGTGGTACGCGCCTGTTACAGACGTCCGCTGGGGCACTGTTTGTACCTATGACTCCATTCATGTCATGCGCAAAGATCATCACGAGTTTCATCTTTGTTGCCGGCGGATTTTTTTCGGGCGTAGAAAGTCGGAACTTTTCCATTGTGACGACTGAGACTTAAGTTCTGGCTCAAAATCTCATATCCAGGTTTCATCCAATTCAACAAGCCTTTTCAGAAACTGTTGTTCTATTCGATAACGTTGAAGCAATTCTTCTACGATTCTTTTACCACCTGCTTTCTGCTCTTCACTCAGATCATACGGTACCCATCTGGCAGCAACTTTTCTAACCTTTAACTTTTCAGTAATCATTCTGTAAACTGAAATTACAGATATATTGAACCCATATGCAATTTCCTCACATATTTTTCGTCGATCCTCTCTTAAAATGTTCATTAACAATAATCTGAGAGGTGTAGTCTGTTGCAATTGATGGCCTTCCACTTCTTGAGTTATCAATGCTTACACGTCCTTCACGGAAACGAGCATATCACGTGATACTGTGCTACGATCCATTACGTTATTCCCACACACACCTCTCTCAAAGCGTTGTAAATTTCAGTTGGGTTCTTTCCATGAAGAGATTCGATTTTGATGTAGGAACGCTGGTCACCATGTGTAATCCGACCTGACTCGGTTTCAGTTTCCATTTTAAAACTGCATTACTCACGCCACGCGAACTAACAAACACATATACAACCGTCAAGCCTAAAGTCTGACCCATAACTGGCATAAGTGTCAACTTGATTACGCCACCGTGTGCAGAACCTTTGAAATGACCTCGTATATTGGGCGTGAAAGGCCAGAACTTTTGCTAAAAGGTCTCTATCAGGCTTGAGGTTCATTTACATGCCGTAAATATACGACACGGGACCACCGGCTTCACTTCCATTCAGAAGGAAGCCATGCTAAGGATTTTTACACCCGAAAAAATCCATCACGACCTCGGGAGCTAAAGGCTAGCATGATACCCCTAGACCACGGAGAATGACACTCAAGGTTCTGGCAGCCACATTCACAAACTTCCAAAGTCGTGTTGAACTGTGTTTAAGAGTTGAGGGTAGTCATTTGCAGCACCTCTTGTGTTGTACTTTTATTTCTCACACATAGAGTTCATCCATTTACAAATGTCGTTACAGTTTCTCTCCTACCTTTTTGACCGCTTTGAGTGGAACACCCGATATTATAACTGTTCGGACCACTTAATAATTCTTCGAATTACATATAATTTCCCGTTAACTCCCCGTTACTATGTCAGGATCAAAGTTCACTTCATCTGAGTTTATTACGTTTCCTGACCGCATAGTCGACGTGAAGATCAGAATCGAAAGAACGTTTTTCGGAATTGTCCACCTTTTATGTTCTGCCAGACGGATGCTTATTATACCGCTGTAATATATAACATGTGTTCCCATGGCTTCTGTGTGTGGCGTCTCATGAATATAAAATAATTCATATTAATTTATTTTTCTCTGGTAAAACTTCACTACTTTGAGAATTCTAAGTTACCTCTGTCTCTTTCTAATATTATCTCACTCGCTCCAGTCACTATTTATCATAAGCCCCGTGCTCTTCGGTCACTTAGTCTACTCACTGCAATAAAGTTTCCCCAGTTGCGCTGTTTGGTCAGGTTGTTAATTACCTTTGGTGGTAGATGAGAAATCGCCGCAAAATTCCCCTACCGACCTGGCCAAACTACGAATAACCCAAGGTCAGAGTAGGCGGTCAACGGGAATCGAACCCTCCCGAACGCGAGTCTCACACGTTACTGCGGAGTCAACTCACTCGAACCCCGTTGAATGGAATACGTCACTGTCTCCATGTCATTGCGTTATTAGCTTTGCTAGTGCTGTATTCTTTCTTTGCAAACTTGGCGAGTTTGGTTTCTTTGTATTTGCTTTGAACAGCTTTTTGTGTGAATGACATTTTCGCATAAACTAATTTCGGTATTGAATTATTGGGTGGAATGCAATACCTTCTCTACCTACTATGTACGTGGTAGAGAAGGTAACGTTATTTTATTTCGTCTTTATCGTTATCCGATATCATCAACGTTGTATTCGGCCATATTTTGCAGCTTTCATGGAGGAAAATGAAACGTGTAATTTTCTATTGGTTTCCACATATTAAAAAAGCCCAGGGGCGCTAACATGATACTGAGGAGGAGGATGATTTCTCTAACCAAGCCCTCCGGATTTCCTGAAAAGCATCAAATACCGGTTTTATTAGAGTGTTTGACCTGGACAAAGATATCCTAATGATTTAGCCTCTGCACACCGCATAAATCAAATTAGACGTCAGGGAATGAACGAAAGAATCCTGCAATGATCTCTGTGTTCTCATGCCGATGCTAAGGGCCTAAGAGAAACCTCTAACAAAACCTCAGTATGCAGTTTACTTAATCACTATTCCAACCTGAGAGTGAAAAAAGCACAAGACGAAAAACGTCCCTTGCACTAAAAGCGTGGTAATATTTTTATGCAATGAGCAAACTTGGTGTTTAATAGGTTACTGGATATGTTACATCAGTTTGAAACTAGTAAAAATATATATCCAATATCCAGTCATCCATAGCACAAATTACGTCCATCGTTATTTTATATAGAATACACAAAGCTTTTGGCGAAAATCCATAGGTGTTGATTGAAGTTACACGTGATCAAGAAGTGTTAGGACTGAGATGAAGAATAGCCTCTGTTGAAATACAACAGTAGGACGCAGTAGTGTTACACAAATGGATCATAAATCTAGAAGAAATTAATAGGTTTATTTCTGAACAACTGGGTCAATTCATGCACTACTTTTAAATGATACCTTCCAGTTTCTCATGAGATTGCCATCCACTGTTTATTTATCGCGGAATATTTCAAACATGTGACCTTTTAAACAAAATCGTTTGAGCCGTTTTGAGAACGTTAAAAATAAGGAAAATATTTCCATTTAATAAACGATTGAGGTGAGAATTTCTTGAAAATCTTGGTGAAGCATTCTTGAAAGCTACTGAAGAAAACATGGAGTTTATATTCAGCCCTAAAACTTTTCGGTTTTGAGTTTTGCGGCTCACTCTCACTGTCTGTCTCTCTCTCTCTCTCTTGCTCTGTCTCTCTCTGCGTGTGTAATCCAGACACCCCTTTTATCAAAACAATTCTTAGAATTCGGAGGAACAAAAAGCTATGTTTCTGGTGAAATCTAGATACGGAACTTTTTATAAGAACTACGAAATTTCCTATAGTACTTCAGATAAGCGGCGGGGACAGTAAAAATTATTTTATTTGTTGCTGAGAAAACAAACACTTACGGAAATGCTTCCATCAAAGATATCATTTAGGGAGAGGGGGAGAACTGCTTGAAGGCTTTGCCTTGCATCCTTAAATAAGAGCCTGACATACGTATCACTTCGATATTTACCCCTAATCAGAGTTCTGAATCTCTCTCTCTCTGCATACCTTTCTCTCAAACCACCTTCAGAAAACTTAAAACGTGTATTTCCAAATGAATCTTGATATCAAAGTTTTGGATCAAGTTAAATGCTTGTTAAGTGAAACTTAAGGGGGTATTTACCTTCCTTTTCATATTTGTGGAGCTTGTTTCTAAACGGTACCAAATTCATAGAATTCAAACAGTTGGTTACAGATGGAAACACATTCTTAGTTATCTCTAAAATGGAAAATATAACTATTTCTCTCCATAAAGTAGCAAAACCTGTTTCCATAAATTACATACTATCATCATCTTTACAGCAAAAGATACCAAATCCACGTTGAGTTTGTTGCCATAACATACCAAATCTGAAGCGATTATCAACTGATTCTCGATTTTGATGAGGTTAATATTCATGTTCATATGATTAAGCAAACATTGGCTACATGTTGTGAAACAAATAATATTTAATAATGTACTCAATTTTACAATTATAGAAAATAATTCTTGTGTAGCCCTCAATCATAATACTATGTTAATAAACACCATATCAATTGTGTAGCTTCCCTTGAGAAGACTTCTTGTGTTAGGAGGTTAAAAAGATTTGAAGGCTTAGTAGTATCTATAGGCTATTCAGACATTAACAAAATCCCAGTTTACAGTAATATTAAAACTCTGAGCATGTTGTTAGAACAGTGGAAGGGCTTAAAATAACGATTGTTTTATTTCCTATAAAAATAATTCTGCTGGAGCTTGTTACTCTTAAAAACAAGCTCTACATTTGATACCACCAGGACTACGACATTTGAAGATCGCTGGACCATCGAATTCCTCTTCGAAGAGAGAAAGCAAATATTTTTGTATGGAGGAGAATTTCTTTAAAGCTGTCAGCCCGAGTGAAATTTGATAGAAATGTTTCAATGTAATAAAAAGTAATACTAATAAACTCTCTAGATGGCTGTGGTTAGTATCATTACAATATGTAATACAAAATAATTTCTATCGATTCCGATTAAGTTTTTGAACTGCTACATCTGGAACTTTGAATATAGTCTATGAAAATAATTTAATCAAGATGTTGTAAAACCATAGTTTTCAGCATATCCAATATCCTATTCAGTTCACTCTTTTTACTTTTTGTGAGAAAATGATGAAAATATACTACCTCCAGTACGTTTTTCAAACTTGAACAATTATAAAAACAAAAATTATAGATCCTTTTAAAATTCCGTCTTTTGAAACGAGCAAAATTGATTAGAATTGCTTGTGGAAATAACCAAAAGATGAAACAATACTTTCAAAAATATTGTGCCGTATATTAACACACATCTCTGTCCAGAAATGCATAAATATTTAATATTTTCTGGTTACGTGTGTAAATTTTATTGACGGTTATGCATAATACTATTGAGAGTATTATTGATCATCTTGCACAATTTGAGGAGTGACTGAAACATTTACAATTTATTTCGGGCCTCTAAGGTACCTTTAAATATACCGATCAATTGCAGAAAAATATGGTAAGATTGGCAGAGTATATCTGTAGGTAAGCTGCATTGTCTCCCAAATTTACAGTATCAAGCGACGTCGTCGTTGCCGCTCTATAAAAAAAACCCAAAAAACCTGATGTGTTGCATTCACATTACACTCTCTACTCACTCGTCTACAAACAATTCTTCCTAAAGCACATTCTTCCATCTAAGCAGTTTTTGAAATAAACTTTATTACACAGTTATACATTGCATGACCATCAGAAAAAACGAATAGCGACTTTCCGCTTGAGAAAACTATAAACATTTAAATTCAAAACAATAACAGAGAATACCTGGGAAATGCTTAAGGACACAAAAAAACGTTTAACGTGAACTGCATCCTTTAGGCTGTGTCGTGGTCGAGTGGATAGATTGCGCGCCTCTCACCATGGGGGCCCAGTTCGATCCCAGGAACCCGCATGTGGTATTTGTGCTGGAGCAAGCGGCGTCTGGGTGGATTTTCTCCAGGTTCTCCGGTTTCACCGGCCATTCATTCCAAAGTGCTCCATCATCACCTTTCCTTTCATCCATTTCACCTCATCTACTTCCTCGCCCTCATACCAGGCAACGGGCTGATGACCCATCTTAGATATTCATCTGATCCAAAGTGTCTGCTCCTCGACAGGCCTCTGACCCCAGGCACCCACTTGTAAGTCCTACTTACAAGGAGAGTAAACAGAGGAATAAGAAGTAACTTCTTTAACGAGATCTATATTATTTTTGTGTAGATATATAGGGTAGTTAAATTATATTCGAACCCACTCGCGGCCTCTCTCTACTGCGCCAGACAGTCGCCGGGGTAACCACGCCGGCATAGGCGGACTAAAATCCTTACCTTATACCAGATGCTGGAAATGTTGACCTTCTGCTCTCAAACGGCATATCTCGTGTAGATATTCTCGCTCACTCTCCGAAGCTCAGCAGCAGCAGCAGCAGCAGCAGGAATTCTTGTGATTTTTTGCACAATGTTTTTTCTAAGCTCCTGTATTGTGCGATGATTGCAACGATACACTTTGTTTTTTAAAGAACCCCACAAATAAAACCCACAACTCGTTAGGTCAGGAGAACGAGGGGGCCACAAATCAACACTAATTATTCTGTCATCATACACCTCTCTTATTGCAAGATTCTGCAACAGCACATACGGCTGAATCATTACATGCAATAAGAGAGGTGTATGTTGACAGAATAATTAGTGTTGTCGTATATCACTAATGAATATTGAAGTATGTGGAAGAGTAAGGTAAAGCCCAATCATAACATCAACCTGCGTTTCAAGAACGTTTAGACAATTATGTAGAATTCTTCTTGTTCATACATTGATGCTTTAGTATTGGCAGAGAATGGATTAACATATAAAATAGAGTAGAGAAAGCAGCAATATAATTCACATTAAAACAAAATACTGAAATCGAGGTGGGCTAAAATGATCTTAACAAACGGGGTTAAATCTACGCAAGATTAAGGGGATTTAATTAAGCCAAATATTTAATGCTAAGGGCCAAAAACTTGCAATTTCCCAAATTCAAGTTTCTGCCTTATGTAACAGCTCGATAGATTTTGTCTCTCTGATGATAGAAGTTCTTTATTAAGCTTCCAACTTCAATATGCGTTTGATCCTCTGAGATTAAGGCAACTGTATGTTTGGCGTCCAAAATAGTTGTCCTCCGATTATAAAGTCCGCTTAAACTCTCCGAGAACATTTGAAACGTCAGTGTTATTACCAGTACTTCCTCTATTTTGCTCTACCAAGCTACCATCTACTGGGAGCCTTTTTGGAGTATGAGTGCGTCGTTTATTTGCTCGGTGCAGAGTGAAAAGTCGTAATAAGAGAAATTGCTTTTTACAGTAATTGAGTCACGTTATCCACATAATTCCACTGATGATGCAACTGCCATTCATCATAAAGACATATGGGCGATTACTAACGTTCATGACAAAAGCCAAAATCTTATTTAATCTACACAATGGATATAAAGTAATCACATGCACCTTCGTGTATGTCATGAAAAATAGAGGATGAAACAAAAGAAGCCTTAGATTCAAAATGGAGATTAAACGTAACAATTTTACACGCACATACTTTTTGATAGAATATTACATTCTAATGCTATCACACTGGGCACCGAAGCCTACATATGTGTCCCTTACCGCTGCTTAATAACCGGGAAGCACATTTAGACCAGGTACGCTGCTGTACTTTTCAGACGGCGATGGTTCGAGAAGCTCATTGTTGTTCTCCAACTATCAGAAGAAAACATTCCAGAGAGAGAGAGACTAGAAGCTAATAAGCGGAAGAACAACCTGGGGTAGGAAGAAGTTAAGCGATCATTACACCGGCATTCCTGATAATGCGTGGAGTTGAGCGAGCGAATTCGGTGCACAGAAGAAAAAATAAGTCGCTCAAGTGCAACAGCATTATAGTAGGTGAATTACTGGCATATAAGATAATAGCCGTTGGATAAATTTTCCGCATATAAGCTACTTAGATGAGACCTTGGCAGCTGCAGGTGACATTTAATAATAATAACTTATGTTCTATTACCCATCTAACATTCTGAGGAAATGGGTTTTGCTGTGATACTTCATGCATTGTTATAGGTAAAACCGCATGATTTGGATTAAAGGAACAAAAAATATATTTTCCCTAACTTGTTCCTTCATTTATCTTAAACTAATATTAACAATACGGTCCCATACACAGGGTCTATTTTCTAATTAATATACAGAATGTTTCAGGACCTCCGCGACAAACTCAGAGGAACGATAGGTTTCACGGAGGGGAACATTTATACTTTCTCTACTACGTATAGTAAGTAGGGGAAGTATTGTATTCCACCCAAAATACATGTTTTGAGGCCCCCGAATTCCAAAAGAGCATTTTTGGAAACATGTCCGTGTGTGTGTCTGTGCTCGTGAACACCGTAACTCAGAAACGAATAGTCGGATAAACACCAAACTTGGTATTTAGGTTCAGTATCTTCCAGAGATGCGACACGAAGGTTTTCAATAAAATCCCTCCATCCCAGATTACCCTTTGCATGGAACATTTTTCGAAAATTTTAATTTTTTCAAAAATAGCTCTAACGATTTTGATTAAAATATCATATGTTTAAGGTATTGTTAAGACAAATGAAATGTATCTCTTGAATTTTCTGGGAATGTTTCCAAAAGTATTCCTCATTGTGAGCGACTTTTGCATAACTGGTAAACCATAAGAGATAGACAAAATTTTACTACACAACAAATGTAGATCGCGTAAAAATACACAATTTATGTCATACATTTTTTTTGTCGAGTGAACCATTTTCGAGATATTGCTTGTTATTCCCCTAAATTTTCCAATACTTATACTTTTTCTCAAATGGGAATTCGTTATTCATTTTTACTTTCTCTACTACGTATAGTAAGTAGGGGAAGTATTGTATTCCACCCAAAAATTCGATACCGAAATATATGTTCTGAGACCCCCTGAATCCAAAAAAATCGTTTTTTGAAACATGTCCGTGTGTGTGTCTGTGAACAACATAACTCAGAAACGAACAGTCGGATAAACACCAAACTTAGTATTTAGTTCAGTATCTTCCAGAGATGCGAACCGAAGGTTTTCAAGAAAATCCCCCACACCAGATTACGCTTTACATGGAACATTTTTCGAAAATTTTAATTTTCTCAAAAATGGCTCTAACGATTTTGATTAAAATATCATATGTTTAAGATATCTTCTGACAAATAAAATGTATATCTTGAATTTTCCGGGAATGTCTCCAAAAGTATTCTTCATTGTGAACGACTTTTGCATAGCTGGTAAACCATAAGAGACAAAATTTTACTACACAAAGAAATGTAGATCGCGTTAAAATACACAATTTATGTCATATACATTTTTTTTATTGAGTGAACCATTTTCGAAATATTGCTTGTTATACCCTTAAATTTTTCAATACTTATTTTCTCAAATGGGAATTCGTTTTGTCTTGGATTTGCGAGTATTAATCTGTAGCAAAGAGAATGGTGCTGCACCTAGCAACCAGCTATTAAGAGATATGCATATGCTTAAAAGCTACTGTATTTCTATATTGCCCTTGCAAAAACAAAACAAGGGGAACATAGTACGCCTTAAGCGAGAGTCAAATAGTTTTAGAATTGGTCGCTATGTGTAAAATGTAATTCTCTTTGCATGTAAAGAACATAAAAAGACGAACAACGAATTCTCAGTTGAGAAAAAGTGTAAGTATTGGAAAATTCAAAGAAATAACAAGGAATATCTCGAAAATGGTTCACTTTACAAAAAAATGTTTATGACATATATTGTGTGCTTTAACGAGATCTACATTTGTTATGCAGCAACATTTTGTGTATCTCTTGCGGTTTACCAGTTATGCAAAGGCGTTCAGAATGAAGGATTTTTGGGGACATCCCCAGAAAATTCAAGATATACATTTTATTTGGCATAAACATGTCTTAAACATGTGATACTTTAATCAAAATCGTTAGAGCCGTTTTTGAGAAAATAAAAATTTTCGAAAAATGTTCCATGTAAGGGGTGGTTTGTGGTGGGGGATTTTCTTAAAAACATTTATGTCGCATCCCTGGAACATATTGAACCTAAATACCAAGTTTGGTGTTTATCCGACTTTTGGTTTTTGAGTTATGCTGCTCACACATACACACACACACATACAAGACATACAAACGGTCATGTTTCTAAAAATGCTATATTTTTCTTATGTCCTGGAGATGCAAAGAGAGTGGAATGCTCACATAGCAACCAGCTATTAAAAGATTTGACTATCGCTTAAAGCCTACCGTATTGCCCTTACACCTACAAGAAAATTAGCAATAAGATAGAGTCTGCAAATGTTTATCTCGATTAACATGAAGCAGATGGAGAATAAGCACTTGTAAAATAGTTTGTACAAGAGTAGAGAAAGTCATGTGAGTGTAACACAGATTTTTTCTCAAGCAATCACCATCTCCCGACATATCGTTACGGAGTTATTCACCCCTGTTTGAAGCGTACCCGGTAGGATGGGTTTGAGAGGCACAGCCAGTACACTTTTAACTCTGTTTGTTTACAACCGCTGAATCAAGTGACATCGCCTCTTTCTTGTCCCTTACGTCTGGTTAGGTTTGGTAGGTCCGAGATACACACTCCAATTTAACTGAGTTTTATGAACAACAGCTCCACGCATACCACCTCCAGAAAGTACAAGGACTGGGGCCAAACGACTTCGCACCTCTTGTTCAGTTTGTCCAGTGGTTTCCGCAACGAAGTATCGCAGATCATACATTTCCCGCACATGTCTTGTTTACCGACGAGTCCTGCTTCACACAAGACGGACACTTCAACAGCAAGAACAGACACATCTGGGATGTTGAGAACCCTCATGCAATGTACGTTAGACATCACCAACAAAAGTATTCCGGAAACATCTGGGCTGGAATTGTTGGTGGTCATCTGTTGGGAGCTTTCGTGTTGCCATTCCGTTTGAGTTAAATTGGGTTGTGTGCCTCAGTCCTACCATACCTAAGGGATAAGCAAGAGGCGATATGACTTGATTCAGCGGTTGTAAACCATCAGTGTGTCAAAGTGTACTGGGTGTGCCTCTCAAACCTATCCTACCGAATACGCTTCAAACGGGTGAATAACTCCGTAAAGATGCGTCCAAGGATCGTGGTTGCTTGAGAAAAAAGGTTCTCCCATGCGAGATCTATCGTTCCTCAGGGTTTGTCATAGAGTTCCTGAGATATCTGTACATCTATATTAACTTTCCGGTAAATACCGGGTGCCACATGGGTAGCGCACTCGTCTCTGTGTGTGCAGCGCTGGTGAAGGGGATGGGATTGAGATGACAAAGAAAATTCCGGGTAACGCTCCTGCTCATGGCATGGGTCTTTCGATTCTAGCCTAGAGTCCTACGGCCGAGTCTGTAAATACCCGAGGTGTATTACATACTGCCTGGTGATGACTATAGTTTCTTATGCACCAAAAAGGCAGACTTGACGCAGATCTGACCATCATAGAGGCGTCCCGTGATAGTCTTTCCCTTAACCTCAATTCGGTCAGCTTTAATATATCATGCTGTGAGGCGCTAGCCTTTCGTTGGTCTAGATGCACCACGTACCCTGATTTCGCGTGTGTTGCCTTAATATGATACTTGAATTTCGTTGCCAGCTACAATGCTGTGACACAGCGAATACGCCCCAAGCTTCGGAAGGTTGGTGCAAGGGCAGTCGGAGAGATAAATAAGAGATAATTAGGCGTGGTAGAGCTCTCGCTCGAGGATTTTTTTCTTTAAAGAAAAGAAGGATTCTCATATGCCCAAAGTATGGTGTGTGCTTATGTGTGTTATTGGTTAGTTAATAATCAATTCGCTGTTTAACAATACTCCAAGATTGCCGCTGGGCATAACCTCCAGCACACGTTCCAAATCATGTAATTATAACGGTTAATCTGCAATCATAGAACTATATTATGGCAGTAAGAAATAGGTGCCGCAAAGTTAATAAGATTAAACAAAAACCCGATGTGTTACATTCACATGACTTTCTTTACCCACTTATTTGTTTTTATGTAGCTTCTACAAAATATTCTTACGAAAGCTATTTTCTATCTATTTTATGTTAATCCAAATTTAACGTATACCGGATATACAAAATTATACAACATTTCTTCAGAAATGTCACAGGCTATACCCAGAAAATTTAAGATATAGATTATATATGCCATGTAAATATCTTAAACATGTGGTATTTTAATAAAAATCGTTAGATGTTTTTGATAAAATCGAAATGTTCGAAAATTTTTCCATGTAAAGGTTAATTTGGGGTGGAGCAATTTTCTTGAAAATGTTCGTCGTATTTGTGAAAGTAGCTGAACCTAAATATGAAGTTAAGTATGTAGGGTGGTTTGCATAAATCGCACTATTTAAACAGTGCTATCTGCATGTGTTATGTAGTGGCATTTTTTGGAAGTACTAGACCTGCATCCGCTTGTGTAGTAGATTGTTGACGTAGGTGGTGTTCGTTTCGTTTATGTATAAATCTGAAGTTTTTTGTTCATATTTATGCAGTCTCAACAAACGTCTAAGCATCCCGTTTATTGGTAAGTTATTTATTATATTCTTACTATATTTTTAGTTATAGATGCTTGCTTTAGCTACAGTTTTACGATAAAATGTTCGTTAAAGTTACACGTGGTTAGGAGAAGAGGGAGGAAACCATAAAATGGCCGCCTTGCTGAAATCGCACTATTACGATTTGTTCAAATCGCACCGCCATTGCGCCTTGTTACAAGAATTTATACTATTATTGTTCAATTGATTGTAGTTTATGATGGCTGGGAAGAGAGAATATGATAGTGGATGCTAGAAAATGTGGAGCTGGCAATAAAGGATTTCAGTGAGGGCAAAATCAGACTACATTAAATAGTTACAAAATATGAAATCCCTAAGAAAACATTCCTTACTCATTATCGTGGCGAAGTGGCGAGAGGTTTTAAAGCCAGCCTCTTTATTCATTGAATGGGAGAGAAACGCAGAAGCCGAAAAAGAATTAGAAGAAGTTATTCTTAGTTTTGACTCTGCGATAATGGGCCTAAATAGAACAAGTGCGAAAACTAGCTTACTAAATTTTAGATCCAAATCCGCATTTAAAAATCCTTTCAATCATGAAAGCAACCAGAAAATGCTTCTGTTGCTAGAGCTAAAGGGTTCTGCAAGCACAACGTTTGCATTTCTTTGATGTTGTACAAAAGATTATTAAAGATAATCAAATGCCCTAAGGATTTATAACGTTGACGAAACGGGAATTTCAACAGTTCAAAAGAAATCTCCCGAAATAGTTGGGGAAAAAGGAAAAGTCAGCATTGGTCAGTTAGCTACTGGAGAAAGAATACTATAGCAGTTTGTTGTTGTAGTGCAGGCAGTAATTTTGTACCTCCAATGTTCATTTTCAAAAGGATGAGAAACTGCATAGATCTGAAAACAGGGCAGTCTAGTTGAAGTATCTGAGACCGGCTACATCAACTCAAATCTATTTACAAAGTGGCTACGTTATTTTATAACATTTGTTAAACCTTTCGCAAATGAAGAGAAAGTCTTGCTTGTGCTCGAGGGTCATTCGCCACATTCAAAAAACCTAGAGACTATCAAACTGGCTAAAGAGAATGGCATTATTTTTCTGCAGCTACCAGGACACACCACTCATCGCTTGCCCCCCTTGACATGCCTTTTTTGAAACCTCTGCAGCTGTATTATGAAGTTGTAACGAAAATCTGCGTAAAGAGGAGAGGGTCACTCAGCTAAGTGTGGCAGATATTTCTGCTAAAGCCTATGCTAGAGCAGCATGCATGTCTAACGCTATATCTGGGTTCAAAAGCACCGGTATTTGGCCTCTTGACAGAAATGTGTTAAAAGAAACTTTGTTACACTTAACATTCCAGCACCAGCTTCCAACTGAATGGAAGGAACATCAGATGAGTTGCTAGAACAAACTGCCAATGTCTAGATCCGACATTACCTATTTGCAGCTCTGAGGAATTAGAAAAAGTAGGTTTGTAACGCGAGGAGAATGCCAAACATCTTAAAGTTTCAGTGAAAGAGATTAGTGCTTTGCCCCAGATCACCAGCAAGCAAGGAAAACGTTTGACAAAAGGTGCACATAAAGCAAGGTGTTAACAGCAATGCCCTATAAACTGCTACTAGAGAGAAAAAATCTGATGTGTTATACTCACATGACTTTCTCTACTCTTCTACAAACTATTTTTACAAACGCTTATTCTCCATATGCTTCATGTTAATCGAGATATCGAGATGTTAATCTTATTGCTAATTTTCTTGTAGATCCAAGGGGAATTGGTAGGCTTTAAGCGATAGTGAAATATTTTAAGAGATGGTTGCTATGTGGAGTATTCCATTCTCTTTGCATTACCAGGACAAAAAAAAGAAATGAATAACAAATTCCCCTTTGAGAAAAAGTATAAGTATTGGAAAAATTAAGGGAATAACAAGCAATATCTTGAAAATGGTTCACTCAACAAAAAATGTATATTATATTAATTGTGTATTTTAACGCGATCTACATTTTTGTGCAGTAAAATTTTGTCTATCTCTTATGGTTTACCAGTTATGCAAACGTCGTTCACAATGAACACTTTTGGAGACATTCCCAGAAAATTCAAGCTATGCATTTTATTTGTCATGAAAGTATCTTAAATATGTGATACTTTAATCAAAATCGTTATAGCCATTTTTGAGAAAATGAAAAATTTTGAAAAAATGTTCAATGTAAAGGGTAATCTGGGGTGGGGGGATTTTCTTGAAAACCTTCGTGTCGCATCTCTGAAAGATACAGAACCTAAATACCAAGTTTGGTGTTTATCCGACTGTTCGTTTCTGAGTTATGCTTCACAGACAGATAGACAGACAGACACGCACAGACATGTTTACATAAATCCTTTTTTTGGATTCAGGAGGCCTCAAAACATGTGTTTCCGGTGAAATATCGGTATCGAATTTTTCGGTGGAATGCAATACTTCCCCTACTTACTATACGTAGTAGAGAAAGTAAAAAGAGGCTGCAAACAAAAAGCTTGAGAAATTCAATAGAAAATTCGCCGACAGCTTCGAAAATCCTGAGGCAGGAACAAGTGGAAATCCAAAAGGGCGCCCAAGAAAGAAAATTTGCCAAAAAAGGGTAGGATCAACGAAAAATGAAGAATCATGGTTTTGCTTATTTGCGGGAGGGTAAGATGGAAAATGGTTCAGTGTCAAACTTGTGCAAAGTGTGTGCAAGAAGAATGTGCTGGTAACTACAAAAAGGACACTGTTTGCTTTTGTGACACTTGTTAATTGTGATATTTGACAATTTGGGTTTGGTTATTTTTGTGTGTTATTTGTCTGTTTAATTGTGTTTCATGCGTATTATGTTGACTGTTAGAAGACTTAAAGAGTCCAATTAAATGTTCGTCAGTTGAATTCAATGCCAATTAGCAAGGTGCGATTGGGACAACTACAATTGCGATTTCGGCAACAGTTTCCTAAGTGGCACCAATTGCAACCAAAATTGTTTAAATTTTTTGGTAATATTTCTTACTTTAAACATTATTTAAATATTTGACAAAAATACACAGAATGCTTAAGTATTGACAATTTAAACTAGTAATATTTCCGTTACGATTTTGTATGTTTATAAAGTTGAGGTTTCTATAAACTGATGCGATTTAGGCCACCTTACCCTAAGAGACATTTCTTACTGGTGATGCTGTTCTTTCTCTCTCTCTCTCTCTCTCTCTCTCTCTCTCTCTCACACACACTCACACACACACACAGAACCTTTCTCTAAAAAATGCTTCTTTTGGGTTTAGGGCCTTAAAACATGCATTTCCGACGAAATCCCAACAACGCATTTTTGGGTGGAATACAAAATACCCCCTACTTATTGTACTGTACGTAGTAGAGAAAGCAAAAAACTGCTCAATGGAGGTGTGATAAACTGTTAATGGAAATATATAAAAGAACCTGGACGTTTATTCATTACGTAATGTTTGATCCGATGACACGTTAGGCATATGCACGCAGTTCCGCTCATGCTTATGGATACTAAAAGATAAAAAGCAGTGATAAATGTTACACCATTGAAACAGTGCAATGGTAGCAAATCTACCTGAAAACTTTTGCCACTAAGCAGAATTCATTTCTTTGCGAAGATAGTGAAGACGGGCACATTATTAGATACAAAGTATACGTAAAACACAAAGCATAACAATAATTCCCAGAGTTTTTCAAATCGTCAGGTTGTTCATGAACTTTATGCGGCTAACTGCTATCGGCTGTAGTGTTTTATTGAGTTCTACAATTTATGTTCATGTTCGCCCATGACTCCATGAAAACGTAGTGCAGGAGTTAATAGAATCGCACAATGCTGACTGTGATCTCCTCTCGATTATGTTTGCCTTGTGTCCGAAACAACGAATATACTGCTTTCTGTGATTGCCTATTGATTCCCATAAAGGTCCACTTTATGAATTCTGTAATTTATTTTATCCATGTAGCCATCAGCAAATTTAATACGCCAATGTTCCGCAGTGCAAGCTAATGTTTTATGCACCTGCACATACAGCGCACAAACAGACAAGCAAGGAGTAATCTTTTCACTGTTATTCAAGGCATCGTTATGAACTCTAGTCATTCTAGCTTCTTCTGGCGTTTTTACAGCACCATGCCATTAAACTACTGTATAATGGAATATGATAAAGTAACGAAGCGAGATTAATGAGACAATGAAGTTGGATACATCTGTAGCATCTCTAAAGGAGAACAGACAGCATAATCCACTTATTATTGTATAACTTTTATTTTTGTAAATATTTTGGATTATTCTAATACTGTCGGTTTAAAATATGATTATAAACAAATTGCAGTGTCTCTCCCTTCTTCCTTCAAACTCTAATACCCAGTGCAATGTTGCTGGTAAATGATTAGCAGGGCTCGTGCTCGGGTACTCAAAATACATGAAGTTAACAGCACATAGAACTATTGTACTACTGATCGTGGAAGAAGTGAAGTAAGTTTTTTTGGGAGGAGGTGGAGTTGTATTGTATTGCTGCAGTTGGAGAGCCAACCTTTAAGTAGTTGCAACTGCGTATGGTACAAAGTTCTGGTAGCCTTTGCCCCAAGTTTAAGAATCAATTTTGTATTTTGAATGTTTCTTTAAATAGTATATACTTACGTTTGCCTCGGCTGCGTCAGTATTAATTTGTAGAGACATGTTTCTCTTTGCACGGAGTGGTGCGGCTAAAGAATGTAGGCTTATACAGAGTATAATTTTTACTTCGCTCCTTTTATTAATCCTTGACACGTTTAAATAACCTTCACTGATATATAGAGAGAGAGCTGCGAGATTATTTATTAATTACTTGCACTTTTTAACACGTAAACTATTTTCGTCTCACACTGAATACGTATTATACTTGTCGAGGACGCGTCTCGCGTCCGGTTAGGAAGGCAACTGACTTCGGAATTTGTAAATTTTGCTCCATTTCAGTTTCTGATTGGCTAATCCTACTCCAGTAGAATACTTTTATTTAAGTTAAGCTTTTTTTCTGGTTGTTGATTGGCTAGGTTATAAACTGTCTCAAAAATTACATTATTGTTTCCAAGAATTACTAGTAGCATTATTAAACTTTCCAATTCATAATTGCCTCAAGATTACCTCATTGTTACCCCATTGTTACCAACTTTTGACCTATATTCTCACAGCTCCTACATTATTAAATTACGTAATACATTCACATAACATTATTGAACATGTACATAATATAAACATTAATACAATGACTATTACATACATTTTATATATTATACCCATATTGCTTTAAGGCGGGCTGTCCATTATATTTTATATTATCTAATTTGACTGAAATCATTTAAGTGTTAAAAATACTGCCTCAGAAGGGAGGAGGATGTGCGTGACTCGCATACATACTCGTATTAAGGTTCAAGTGCAGCATGATACACACAGATTTACATTACAAATAATATCATTCATACATGCCAAACACGGAAAATAGTTTAATAGTGACACTTTTCATTGTTTTGACTAAATTATTTAAAATTTGTCATTCCAAAATAAAATAAATATATTTTCTATTTTTCTCTTTAATCTATTTCTTAGGATGTTTAGTTTCACTGCCAAGTACCTAATAGGTAGAGGAAGTATTGCGTTCCATCCAAAATTTTTGATATAGAGATTTCACCGAAAAAATGTTTTGAGGTCCCCTAAATGGAAAACATGTTTAAAAGGTCCAAGTGTGTATGTGTGAGAGAGAAGGAGGGGGGAGAGAGAGAGAGAACAACATAATCCAATGGATATGCATAAACACAAAACTTGATATTTAAGTTCAGTATCTTCCAAATATAAAACACGAAGATTTTCAAGAAAATTCCGCCGCCCCAAACTACACTTTACAGGAAAAATGTTTCGTTATATTTATTTTCTCAAAATCGATAATGAGTTTGATCTAGAACCCTACATTTAAGATATTTGACTGATAAATTAAATGCATATTTCAATGTTCTAAGAATAGCCTGCGTGGTTCTTCTCAGTTGGAGGTAATTTTATATAAACTTAGCACGAACATATAGATTCTTAAAACATACAATTTATACCAAATCACTATTTTTGTGGCATGAGCCATTTCCGAAAAATTTTGTTATTGGTTTGCATTTTTGAGTGCGTTGTCGTTTTATGAAGTGCCGTCACCATTCAGGTGTTTCTCGTGATACCGTGCAAAGAGTGGAGTTTCAAGCCCAAGCTATAGCGACCCATTTGTAACATTTGACTATCGCTTCGGTGAATCCAAGACGGGTGCCAAATTAAATTAAGTTTTATTTATGACGCCATTTAATTGCTGTGGTCCTTGGCGTCACATTCTATATTGGACGTGAAAGACAGGACATTTTGTTCAGAGGCCTCTTTATTACTCTTGAGATTCTTTTACGTGCCGTAAATCTACGAGATGAAAGACTGGTGCAGGTGGAACATGTACCACGTTTTCCTTTTATCAGCATGCAGGAAAAGGTACAACAAATTTTGATAATAAGATACATGCTATAAGAATTTCCCTCCAAAATCTACTAGCAAAGAAACACATATTACAGAAAATAGTAATCTTCTCTGACTCCTGAGCAGCTGTACAAGCAGTCTGTTGCCCAACATCCTCTAACACAAAAAAATTGCACAATATTATTTCACAACATCTCAATTACAGTACTTATTAAATTCCAGTGAATACCCTCCCACTGTGGAACCCCTGGAAATTAAGTAGCAGATTTCCTGACAAAGAAAGGGTCTTTCATAAAACCATTACCAGCACACTTCAGTAAGACTTATAAAAGAAGTAATTCAGCCGCGAACAACACTAGACTCCGAGAGTAGTAGCAGCAGCAGAAAACAAAAATGGGAATGCCTGTTGCAAAATCCAGAAACCATACCACATTGCCACAGAAAACAGCAGTCGCACACTTCAGGCTAATAATAGGACATGACTGCCTAGCAAAACACTTGCATCGGATCAACATCTTCGCATCTCCTAAATACATCTTATGCAGCAGTACAGAAGAAGATATGGACGAACACCATCTGGACAACTGCGTTGCATTAAAAAGTGAAGATTGTAGGACGGCAAAGTACTGGAGAGCAAGACTGATAATGACTTTGGTGCCAAATGCAGCACATTAGAAAGTGATTACGCTTCCGTAATCTGTATTCTCACTGTACTTCCATCGAAATATTTAGACTATTTCTGCAGGACTTTATCTCGATTAACATGAAGTAGACAGAAAAACAATCTTTTGTGAAATGGTTTGTAGAAACTATACAAAAATAAACGATAATGGATAGAGAAAGTCATGTCAATGTAAGGCATACAGTTTTTTTCCTTCTGTTTGTCTACCAGTGCCATATTATCAATAACCCGATTACATAAAGCTTGGTTACCGGCATTGAAAAAAAACTGCACACAAAACCACAAAAATACCTCCGCTTTAAAATTAAAATTACAGATTCGGTAGCGCAATGATTAGCCATCATACAATCAGATCAGCGCACGTTGTACTGTTCCTGCTATAAATACAGATCGACTACTGAATAATGAACACTGTGGTGATAGAAGCCGTTCAGTGTGCCTCTGAAGATGGCTTCAGGAATGTCGGGCGAAACGTCAGGCAATGTTTTATCGTTTAGACCACGGCCAAAAAAGCAGTTTTTTTCTAAGAATTCTAATAATTTTTATAATATACTATGTTTATTTGTAAGGCAAAAGTATAATACGGGAAAAAGCGCCGTTACCAACCAGTACTACCTTCGATCAATTTAGAAACCTTTTCTTGAAGTTAAGGTAATAAATCCTTAGCGTCGGGTCTCCATTGTGTCCATCCGTAACGAGGCTACCAGTAGACAAAGCGTATATGTGAAATCTTCCTTGGCTACAGGAATCGTCAACAATTTTCAGCACTGTGATGAAAGACTGCAAGCGGGAGATTCAATGCAGTCCTGCCAATAGCGTGTTTTGTACTGACAGCAACCAATAGTATGTTTGGATAGAGTGTATGAGGCATTGGTAAAAGCAAGAATGCTATATGCAGTTGAAATTTGGGGGGATCTGAATCAAGCACAAAATTAGGGCAGAACCACAGAGCGTTCCGGGGGAAGATCAGCACCGGGGGAAGTAGCGTTAGTGGAATTAGGAAGAACAAGAAGAAAGGGAGTGATATTGGAAAGCACATTGGAATTTTGGTTTAGATGGCTGAAAAAATGAAGGATAATTTTAAGGATATGTATGGAACAACAAAACAGTACGAAAAATAAAAATAGCTCGTGGACAGGGGTAGAAAAATCATGGAAAAGAGGAATAGGAGGTATTTGGAGAGCAGGAGAAAGAAATAGCAACGGCTTCTGGATAACAGTAAGAAACAGAGTGGAGGACATAGAAAGACAAGAAATTTGGGGAAGCTTGGAGAATAAGAAATCACTAGTATTCTATAGGTTAGTAAAACGGAAATGGGGAAGAGAAGGGTATGCGGATTATTGTAATAGAGCGGGAAATGAAGCGTTTGCATGGATGAGAACAGGATCAATGTACCTGAGAGGGCTAAGAGGCAGAAAAAAACGGAATTTGTGAACTATGCGGAGGCAATGAAAGCACAGAGCTTATATGACAGAACGCAAAGAATTAGCGGAATGGAGATAAAACGTATGGGAGGAAAAATGGGAAAAAATGGTTGCAAAAATAGTAGCAATTAAAATGCTAAGAAGAAAAGAAGAAAGGAAAAATAATAATATGGGGGAGTGTTTAAGGAAAGTAAAGGAGAAAAGGATTAGAAAAGTAAGAGAGATAAGAAAGGTAGAACGGTAAACCGAAGAGGGAGAGGATGGATCATAGGTGATTACGGGTAAAAAGGGCTGAAGGGCTACTCAACTGAGCCATAAGGTCAGGGTGCCAGGCAAAATGAACAGTATAGGTAGAACATAGCTGGCAAGAAAATTTGTACATAGGTTAAGTTGTTTACAAGTGAAATATTGTATAAAAGAATTGTGTATAAAAGATGTACAAATAAAGTTTATTCATTCATTCATTCATTCAAGATGTTTGGATAGATGAGATGAAATGGTGTGAAGAGAACGAAGTGCGTGCTTTTAATAGTCAAGACATCCAAGTGATAAAATAAATGAATGGCTTGTGATGACGCAGAAGAAATCAGAACCTAGGTAAGCATTCCGCAAAAAAGCCTACAAAATAATTTGTCCCTACCGAGAATAGAGTTCGGACCGCAGCTAACATGACGAGTGCATTACTTCCAAGCCCTAGGATGGATGAAAAGGCAAAATATGCACATAGAAAGAACACACAGAATCCTAAAATTAGCTTGGAAGATCCGGTCTTTGTCAATTACAAACGCACGAGATTTGAATCTTTAACCAACTAGAGCCTGGAGCCAGTTGAACTGTCCATTAATCCTATTAGCAAATTTGCATCAAAGGTCACTCTGGAAGCCTTTTTTTAACTCAGCGCGCTTTTAATCCACTTGGAATTTAAATTCTGTTTTATTAGAAAAGAACGTTAAAAGCAGATGCCCTTTCATTTTATTATGCTTGGTTGAACTTAAAGAAACTTTTCTGGTGAGATCGGCATGGAGATATTTTCGCAGTTGTAAGTTTAATTGTTTATGTATGCAGAATTTTAAGATAGACCCTCAGAAAATCTTGTTCACTTTGTAAACTACCTGATGATTTTATCGAGCAACTTCTATGCACACTTCTGCATCATCTATGTTTCCTCAAATATAACGGGTGAACATTTACAAAGAAGTCTGATTATAAAAGATTTGGTTTTAACTGAATATTCAAACGCCAATTACATCACATTCGTATTCAAGTACGTTTTGTCACAACACTTATTCTCGCATTAATTAAAAAGCTGTTCTACAGCATACCAGCCGAATGAGCCACTCTTTATTTCTTTTAATTTCATGCAGATCGCAACTTAGTTTTCTTCTTGATCTTCTCCTTATTCAGAAGTTTTTCATGAATTACGCCTTAGTAACCTGTCCTAGCTTCATACTATGTTTGTCCTGGGCGGTCTCTTCGAACTCTAGGTTTATACAGGATTTAACAATAAGTTTCAGGACACCTCCTCACACATAGAAGAAGCAAATATGTTATATGAAAACATAAACCAGGAAACGGTTTATTTCTATGTTAGAACTCATTTTCTACAACTCTTCATAGTACATTACCACGAGAAACACCCAGGAACGGAACGTACCAGAATACCACATAAAACTCTTCCATACATGAAATGTTCAACATGCCCCCTTGGTTTCGTCTGGTTAAGTTGTAATTCTTATGTTCACCGCCAGTGTTTCATTTGAACGAAGATAAATTGACATGCGACTCATTTCATTTCTTGTATTGACATGTGACGCACGCCACTGCCTTGCTACACGTAACATCAACTATTTAGTATTCATTACGAACTTGGAAGTACACATAACTGTTTACTAGTGTTCATTATGGACCTCGTTTCCAATTTAGTGCAATGAAGTGTATACAAATGCGGAGTTATAACATATGCCCAGTTGATGCGCGGATTAGCATACGTTAATTGTGGTGTCGTTCAACGTTTGTATCGGGGGAGATTTCCAGAATGAAGGTGCCTGACAACAAGACGTTTGAAGCGATTGATCATCGTCTTAGGGAGGATGGGACAATCAAGCCTGCTACTCGCGACTGGGAGAAGCCGAGAAGACAGGACACCTCAACTAGAGGAGGCAATTATTTGTGCAGTTGACAACCCTAGGGTCAGTGTAAGACAATTGCTACAATAATGTTGACCACGTGGCTGTCTGGAGAGTGTTGCATGAGAACCTGCTGTACCATGTATAGCGTTCGTAGGTACTATCAGCAGTGATTTTCCCGCACGGGTGCACTTATACGATTGATTTATTCAAAATATGTCAAAACTGATTTTAGTGTAACTGTGCTGTCCACGGATGAGACTCGTTTCAATGTAATGAGATTGTACATATTTACAATAAGCAGTATGGGCTGATGTGATTGTTCAAACAACTATTTAATCACGCAATAAACAAGGATTTTCTCTCAGTATTAGAGCTGGCATTGTTGGCGACTATTAGGCCGTTGAATCTTTTACCCAGATTCAACGGAAAAACTTACCACGCTTTCTTAGAGAATACTCTACCGATTCTGCTAGATGTGCCTTTACCAGTGCGATACGAAAATGTATTTCATGCACGATGGAACTCCTTCCCATTTCAGTGTTAATGTCCGTCGGCTTCTGAATAATAGATTCCATAACAGATGGATAGGTAGATGTGGACCAATTTTTAGGACCCACGCTCTCGGGACCTGAACCCACTAAGCCTTTATTTGTCAGGGCTTTTGAAACTCTTGCGTACCCTGCAGAGAGTCTTCATTCCGTATTGTCGAAGGCCGGGAAACAATGCTCAGTTCTCCAGGGATACATTTGCGCATTCGGGATTCAGTGCGACGGCGGGTTGATGCATGCATCAATGCTAACGAAAGGCATTTTGAACATTTCATGTAAGAAAGTGTTTCATGTGGTATGCTGATACGTTTTGTTCCTGTGTTTCCCATGATTACCGTCCTATGGAGAGTTATAGAAAATGAGTTCTAACTTTGAAATAAAGCTTTTCGTACCCATGCACATATAACATATTTTCTTCTATTGCGTGTGAGGAATGTGTCCTGAAAGTTTGGCCGTATTTTATCGTTACAGCCTTTATGGCATGGCAGTTCCTAAAATTCTGTTTTGATTATTCATTCTTTCTATATAACTGGCTCAATTATCTATATGCTACAGCACTTTATATTTTAACTGAAAATATTCTTAATTCTCTTATTTTTAATGTCTAATTCTGTCAAATCTTGTATGTCCTAGTGGAGATCTAGAACATGTCATTTCTACAGCTTGGAAATGACTGCAACCTCTTTTTTCTATGTTTAAGATTCACTGTCATCAAACAGCATCGAGACCGGCATTGTTTTATAGAGCTTTAATTTTGCTTCTGTGAGTGCCATTTTAAATGTTTTCCTAATAGTTCTACACATCACCCGATATCTATTTAATACACTTTTATGTCTCTCTCCAAATTAAAAGAAAATTTCCACCTAAATGCTTAAAATTAGCTACCTGTTCCAGGTATTGGGCCAATAATTTAAACAGTGCTCCCAATACGCAAACACAGCAAATTAAATACAGGGTAGCTATAAATTCTCGATTCATTTTGTATAAATAATGATCTGGCGAACATGAAATTGATATGGGGTTATCATGATGGTAGGTACTTAAGAATTTCATCATAATTCAACATATCCGCCATCCATTTCATGGCATTGTCCCCATCATTCACCTGTAGCCCTAAAGAGATTCGTCAGTATTTTGACCGTAATTGCTGCACATGCTGTTTGAATACGACTCCTAATGTTCTGTAGATCTCGTACTTTCGTTTTGTACACTAGTGTCTTGATAAACCCTCATATGAAAGAGTCTAACACGTCAGTTAGGTGAACGTGATGGCCATACTCGTGGCGAGTCTCTGCGAATCCGTTGTTATACTCGCTGCCAGAGAAGAAAGGGATTGACATTTCGCGGAGAGAGAGGCGACGTTGCCGCTTATCGCGACCACGTGGAGAGCGCGTTAGAATTGTGTACGAAGACGACTGGATTGCAATTGCATTGCAGGACGAGTATTATTTATATTCGTATACGGAGGCAGTGTTGTTATAAAATATTGAATCTGCATGCAAAGGATAGAACTTGCAAGAATATATCAGTGTAAAGATCTGCGTTAACATACCTGAGAGACATACCTGTGAAATATTGATACTTCCTCTAATGGAAAAATGCTGCTGATTCTCTCATAGATCATATTATTTCCCGCGCTTGTCCTTTAATTGAGATAGCTTTACCAAATAAATATTATTCGGTTACCGAGTACGCTCGGTTTTTAGTTTGGCTCGCTGTTTTCGTCACTATTGTTTGGATATTGTTAACTATCCATTAAAAGTGTTCACACAATTGCAAATGCTCACAGCACACGCACAGATACACGGACTCAAACACACGTAAACACAAAGCAAATAACCGTACAAATAGGGCCAGGATGATTCAAAATAACTTCTCAGTACACAGGCAATCTCTAAACATGTATTAGATTAAGCTGTGGCTAGAGGAAGCATTTTTTATAACTGCAGCGACGGCAGTTCATGTTACTGCACCGATCGCTCGCCAGGCACGTCATGCTAATCACGTGTTACAGTATCGGCAACAAGGCGTTTGCGTCTATCGTTGCTATGGAAACGTCTTAGTTCTAATTGGTCCTTCTAATCGTTGCTATGGCGACCGCTATGACGTATCCATCCCTTCATTTAAAGGTTTCCGCCACGTGGTTAGTAACTTCAATCACCTTCTTGATTGGCACCGACTTTAGAAAAACACTGGCTAGGTAATGTAAAATGTGGGAGTGCACTTCTTGCTGAAAGACAACACTGCCATCAACGCTATCCCGCTCAAGCTGTGGTTCCAGAAACTCTGTCAGCATGTCTAGGTATATGTTGCCTGTAATTCTATCTTCTGCGAACATGAAATGACCGTAAACAGTGAATTTGTTAAGTCCAAGCCACACACTGAGGCAATATTTTATATCATAACATACTGCGAATGCCAGAGTGATTGTAGTGTAAATTAATATTATTGTATGTACAGGATTTTAGATGCTTGTTAGCCATAAGCATTGTTAGGGAATAAGTTTACACGGCCTAACTGAAACTGACAATAGGAGTGGGTAAAAATAAACCGAGGGGGTGAGTTGTTTATCACTAAGAAGAGATAAACAAATGACGTTAGGGTAGCGTGCCCTTTTTTTTTAGAAATGGAGGGAATATCTTCCCTAGAGCATATATGTTAGTAGTAGTGATTGGCTGACCAAAACAGACGCTAAAGTGGGCGGAATTTGGTAACCAATAGGAGCTATATTATAATGTTTAGGCAATTCGAGGTGAAGGAGTATATATTCACGAGCCATAAGCAAGTGTCGCACAGTTCTGAAGAATCTCTCACGAGGTGCACGTCGCAGAGTTAGTTACAAAAACGTAAAGTACGCGAAGTAATTGGTGCGCGGCAACTAAAACGACTGTAGTTATATTCAGAAATATCACAGTTTCAGTCAGGCGTGTATAAAGGTTAAATGTGTCAATTATTAATTAAGTGTGACGGCAATAAAAGACTAAATTCAATTTTTGTTATCAGTGTTATCTTTTAGCAACAACTCCTTTCCGTTTACACACCCTGCTTAGAGAGACGATTCGACTGAGTTATAATAGGTAGCCGGAGGACAAAGAACCCAAATTAAAAAAATAATTAAACAATAAGCGCCCAACAAATAAGATAACACAAGCCATTGAGAACTGCGACAACATTCGGGGTGTCCGTTTGCCATTCAAAGGCTGTGTGTGGTGGCTCAGTACTTCATATGCGACAATTGTGCATATTCACTTTACCGCAAATGTGGAATATGGCCTCGTCACTAAATAGGATATGTTTGTATAAGTTTCCATTGTTCACAGCTTCCATAAAGCCACAACACACTACCCTACGAGCTGCATAATCTTCCTCGTCTAGTTTGTGTAACGCCTGAATGTGATAAGCAAGTTTTTTCAAGGTAAACCTCCAAATCTTCAACACGGTTGTTCTGGGCACATCCAACTGATTACTTAGACGACGAGTTAATGTTTGAGGACTTCTTTCGATAGCTTCTCGAATCCGTGCCGCAGTCTTCTCGGGTACGGCAAAAAATAAATTGAATTTTTATTTATGGACGCTTTTTAACTGATGGTTCTTAGCGTCCCATTTTATATGGGCGTGAATAACCGGAAGTTTTGCTCAGAGGCCTCTATCAGGCTTGAGGTTCTTTTACGTGCCCTCGGGTACAGCAGGTCGACTGACTGATAGCTCATTGGCTACATTAGCTGTCCTCTGAAATTTATTGACCAGGAGTGGAATGTTTGCTCGCGTTGGCACCGGTTTGTGGAATTTACGTCTAAACTCCTCTTTGACATCTACATACGTTAAACGATGCAATCGAACATCGGCAACAGCCACTCGTTCTTCAATAGTCAATGTACTAGTGTATCAGCCTGAAATAAAAACCTACGTTAACTCGAAATTGAATCAAGACTTTATGGCCACCATGTTATAGTTGGTTGTAAAGTTAACAAGAAATTCTATACTTTGCATTAAAGTGCATTATGACTTGTAAAATTTATCATTTATGTGTCCTGGTTTAAAAGTATACCATTAAATATAGAATAATTGAGATATAAACTTATAATTATCTACCATACTGTGTTTATAATACGCTACATCACAGTCCGTAACACCTACTCACTTCTATCCCACGAAGGGAATGAATACATGCAGGTTATCTCACTTATCAGTTCAACACGCCAAGTAATAAATGAAAATGCAGGGAGACAAGCTAACGTCGCATTTAGAAAAATATAAAGACGTTCTCACTTGTCAGCTGTGGATGTTGAATAATTTAATGATTTATTTCCTACAAGTTATAATCTAAGATTGCATAATGCGTAACTAACTTGAGTATATTCTTAATATAAAACTCCTGTCATAATCATCAAGGTTACTCACATGTTGCATGAATTACTATTAAGAATTGAAAAGTCTTTAATTACTGTCAAAGATATTTTATTGTACAGTAGGATGAAGACTGATACTGTGGTTGAAGGTTCCAGTTGTGGTACTATAACGCCATATCGTGCAGTGTTGTGTGAGAATACAACGGGTATTTATTGCCACTTTAGCTATATAATTTAGATAATAAAGCATAATTTATTGTGGTGGTTGAGCATATTAAATTAAAATAATAAAGGTTCTGCTGGATAATCAATAGCGCTTAGACATATCACTTAACATTCTTTGAACAGGTGATTTGTACTCTTTCATCTAGGCTTTCCACGGTGGTTGTTGACGTAAGAGCACGACTGGATCACTCACATTTGTCGCAGGAGACAGGGTACAGCTACTCAATGCGTTAGAGAGCTGTGAAAAGTGCAGGCCTAAAGCCGTATAGGATTACGGTTGTCCATCAGTTACATGAACCTATAAGGATAGACGACTGAATTATTGTCGTTGGTTTCAGGTGTTCATTGTGCAAAATCCTACCATATTGCCCATCACATAGTTCAAGATGAAGCATGATTCCATTTATCCGGCTATGTGAACTCAAATAACTCACGCTATTGGGCCAGCGAAAATCCACATGTTATTCATGAAGCACCTATGCAGCCAGTTAAAATCGGAGTTTGTGCGCAACTTCCTCACAGAGAATAGTGGGACCAATTTTTTTATAACAATGTGAACGCTGCAGATTACCAACGGATTTTCATGGAATTTACTGAGCAACTAGACGATGTAGAACTGTGTCAAGCAGGACGGCGCTACATGCCATACATCAAATGAACTCATGGTACTAATTGCAAGTTTCTTTAACGACCGGATAATTTTCAAGAACCTGTGGCCACCGAGATCTCCGGATTTGACATCGCCGGACTTCTTTCTATGGGGTTACTTAAAAGACAGCGTTTATGCCACACGTCCCCAGACATTGGACGATCTGAAGCACAACATTACACAGGAGATTCAAGCTACTGACAACAGAGTCGTTCAACGAGTGGCCAGTAACATGGAACGACGTGTTGAGTTGTGCCTTATGCAGTATGGAGGTCATTTTCAACATTTGCTACAGAGGTAAATAATCTCCCAGAATTCCTCTGCATTTCAGATATAATAAGTTGTCGCTAGTATAACTCGTTTTGAAACAATTAAAGAAATAAATGTGTCAGTTCTTCATTAATCACAATGTATTAATCGTGCAATTAATAGTGAGAGATCGATGGGATGTTCCTCAGTGCCTTCATTATGCATCACTCCATAATACTTTTCCGAAGTCCTCACACTTGTCGTCCTCCGTAGTGTAGTGGTTATCATGCTACCCTCTAGTTCCCGAGGTCGCGGGTTCAACCTGGTGCAGGGCGATGGAGTTTTTCGGGCGTAAAAATCCTTAGCATGGCTTCCTTCGGAAGAGAAGTAAAGCCGGTGGTTCCGTGTCATAGATTTACGGCACGTAAAAGAACCTCAAGCTTGATAAAGAAGCCCCTGAGCAAAATTGCCGGTCTTTCACGCCCAATATACAATGGGACGCTAAGGACCACCGCAGTTAAAGATCGTCCATAAATTAAAAACTCAATTTGATTTTTGGATTCCCCACATAATATTAACATACTGTATTATGGACATCTCAATGACGTAATGCGATGCATGCGACACTCTACCACTTCACTGCTCTTGTTTGTCAACCAGGGTTTTGCCAGGAAATATATGCTGACCTTATTGTAATAAAGAATCGTGAGAATGGACAAAGCAGGTTCAGCAGATTCTGGCGCAGCTTTCAGCGAGTCGAGTTCTTGATGCCTCTGCTTATTTCCAAACCGCCACCATTTTGTGATTTGGGGCAGTATTTTAATACCTGAATAATTTCAATTGTTATTTATAACAGGTAAATTCAATAACAGCCCGCCTTGAAAGAATATGTATATAATAATTATTTAAATTGTATGTAACAGTCACTTCAAATGCTTATTTTTATTGTAAATATGTTTTATTAATGCTATGTGTATGCATTACATACTCTAATAATGCAAGAACTGTGAGAATAATAAATTTTAGGTTGCTAACAATGAGCAATAAGGAGGTAATTGTAGCAATAATGTGTTTGGAATTTGAAAATGTACTGGTCATAGTTAAAGCGACGATGACGTAGTTTCAGTGACAGTTTTAAAATTAGCCAATCAACAGCAAAGAAAAGTTTTAAGTTGAATGCAGAAATTCTATTGGACTAGAATTAGCCAATCAGAAACTTGTATTACCGAAGCTTAAGGTTTTGACCGTTGAGGTTAGTTCAGTTCCTGGCAAAACGTGGTAGTGTAAATATGGAAAAATGTGTTCTCTACGGGTGATTAGTAAAAACAAATATACACGCTAAGTGGATATGTATAAGTTTCTCACAGTTCTTTTAAAAGTGTAGTGGTTTATAAATATGTGCAAGAAGTTAAAATAAAAGTGAAAATTTAAAAGTTTAATTCTGTGACGTCTACAATAATTGTCATTACCACACCCTACCCAAGATAAATGACTCTAAATTAAGACTGACGCAGCCGAGGCAAATTCAAACAGTAATATTACGTAAGCATTAGATTCAAACCGATGCTCAAAGCAACTATTAATACATAACAACTCTTCAAGTTTGCGTAAACATTTATTACGCAACAACAGCAGCAAATCATCTTCAAGTTTACGTATTTTTTTTATTACGTAATCTAATACGCACCAACATCATAACTACTTCAAGTTAGCGCGCATACATGAGGCTAACTCAAAAAGCAGCTAAAAATAATACGTGAGCCAACTCCGGAACCAAGCTACTACAGATATAAAATCATGTTTGTTCTCTCTGTGCATTTCAGTGCACGACTGCACGAGAGCATGATGATGTCAGCTTTTAACATCGATGTAAAGCACACCTAGCTACATCAGTCTGAATTAGCAGTATACTTTCAAAATGTCCCTATTTGTGTGAAGCTCGTATTGTTTTGGTAAGTGTAGCTGTGCATTCAGAAGCTACCATACAGGAGTGAAACAAGAGAATATCATCCGCCTCGACATTTATGACTTAATAGATAACATATCTTCCAGAATGTGATTAGCTCGCGCTCTACAGAAATTCCAGAAGTATGCTGCAGTCACCGTTCTTCCGCCATAACGATTCTCTGGACAGGCAAATGAACCGAGGTTTGAAACGCATATTCATTCTCGTAGCGCAGGGGGGTTCTTAACCTCTTAACAAAGCCGCTGCTTCATTATGTTTCTCTATTGCTGCAACTACAATTACCGTTAATTGACTATGCTTAACGGCGAAGTAGATTAATGCCAACAAGAGCAACGTGCGAGGTCATAACAACACGGGCTTGCTGTTTCCTCATTGTCCCCGGACTTGCTTCGAGGGAAAACACCGATCCACCGATAATGTTTACTGTGAATGTATCACATAACGTCCGTTTTCTACAGTGCTAATTAGCAACATAGTGTTTCACAATCAAAGCCTACCTGTAACATTTTATCATCAGTTTTATTATGAATTTTTCGCTCAAGCTTCAGATTTTCTTTTGATATCATTAATGTATTAGCAGAACCCTCAGTTTCGCTCCCATTATTTCGTTGATGCCTCTATTTTTCTCTAAGTTTCCCTGTCTCCCTGATTTATCCTATCCAAAGATAGACGATTAACTTATTTTCCTGCCGTATTTGTAAAATTAAACAAATAATCCTTATCACGTTTTAAAAAACAAACATTAAATGCCTTTGTGATTAGCAGAAATTAAAACTGGTTTAAAAAATCAAATATACTCTATTTTGTTCTTGTAAAAAGTGAACTCTTGAGAAGGTAATGTACTACGTAATCCTTTGAATATTACAGATATTCCAAGAATGTTACTATTAGCCTGGGTAACATATCGCCTTGGGAACACACAAAAGGTTTCTTGATTGCCACTCATGGAGGATAATCCAAGGACTTCTGTGAAGAAGAATGTCGAAATGTGTTTGTCGAAATGAGGAACAAAATTACTAAACTGGAAACACATCTTATGTGCAGCAGTCGAAGTTTAAGAACTTCTCATTCTGCTTCCTCGGATTACCCTCCTCTTTGTAGGACTTACACCCCCAAGGGCTTACAAGCCAATTGCCTTGAGTCAGTAACCTGTCGAGGAGCAAGTAATAAACTCTGAATCATAGCATATACAGGATGGGCGATCATCCCAATGCCCGGTATGGCGGAGGAGGAGGAAGTGAAATGTGATGAAAGGAGTGATAGGAAAATTTGCGATCAATTCATCCAACCCAGCTTTCGCCTAGCGATTGAGGAAATCCGCGGTCAGATTGGTTGGCCCCGGAGTGTTTGAACCCGGGAGCTCCCGAATGCAGGCCACAGGCGTTTCCGCTCGATTCGTCCCGCTGTACGAACAAGAACTAAAAATATGTATTTTTTTTACCTATCTCAAAGTATATCATTGTTAAACTGATTTGGGTTCAAATTTATCATCTTTGCACGCCGTTCAAAAATTAAGTTCTATTTACAAAAGAAAAACTAAGTTACAACATTCTATTCAACATAACATACAACAGAATTTCCATTTATTTAAAAAGTTAACTGTTGTTGTGCTGCTGATTCCTGTATCCCATTTGGAATAAGACTTTAAGACTTATTTATATTTTAATTTAAGAAACTCGTATGTTACAGTAGGTAACTGTAAAATGGCGACCACACAGAACTTGTTTATTTACGAGTATTTCCAGGCCAACGGGTTCTAGCAAGCAGTTTACACTAAATAGTTTCTTACTAGTTCCACCGCTAATTATCAGGAGATCTGGTTCATTAATTCGTACTGCATCCTCTACGCTTAAGAAATGACAAACTAGGGACATAATTACATACTTTTGAGATAAGTAGTGGAAACAAAATTGTGTATGCAACTTATATAGAAAGCTTCATTTTTGAAGTTAGTTATTCTTAAATGATTAATCTCTTTGAGCACAACTAGAGTCCAATGGATTTTGGCATTACCATCAAGGAATCGAGAATGTCACTATCCAATAACTTGCTAGAACTGTGATATGAAGTCATCAGTGATATCTTCTCTGAAGAGCTCAGTTGTTTCCTCGTACGCTACTCCCAGGACGGCAAATTCCTTTTCACAGTGTAAGACTGAATTGTTAATCAATTGCCCTAAACGCAACAAGTGTAGGTATTTCAGCGATTTACTTTGTAAACATCCAAGTAGATACTTTAACTCCCTATTTCAAAGCCTTTGTTTATGTTTTCGTTTTTAGATTTTGTTTTCTTGCCCTTTAGGTATACAAAAGGTGTTATTGATAAATATAGTCGATGGTCTATAATCGGTTTACTTGCTGTTAGTGGTCCGGTAACTAGGGTAAAATCCGGTGAATGTGAACCCCTTCCATAGCGTCTGACAAGAGTTAAGGTGGTAATGGTGGAGTTAAGAGAATAGACTGACTACTAAATTTTTTTAATGAGATAAATCTAGCTGAAAGCTAAGTGCTTCCATTCCCGACGTCTTCTCTGTTTGCATTAACATTTTAAACCAAGCTTTATTTAAATTTAGTGGACAAATAAACTGCCAAAAGAGAAATTATCTGAAAATTCTTGGAAGATTTACGAAACCCCGAAAAGTGTTCATACAGATTTTCCCTGCATTGTCTACTTCTTCTGTACTATAGGTCTGACATTTTTGCACATTCAGTCAGCCCCACATTTTCCCCCCCGGAAGATACACAGTGTGTTAAGCCACAAACGATTAGAAGGATGATTTGCCTTACAGATCGCAGTGTCTCACAGCAATGTAACTTTCAAAGCAAAATGAGCTGTAATAACTACACATTAAGAAAATCACTATATTTATGGGAATATTCCTTGTCAATGGAAAATTCTAGCCACTGTCTCCGCACATTAAAGCTTTTGAGCTTCATGTTTCTTTTTCTTCAAATGTATTTCAGCTAGGGATATATTCTACCTTAACTAATATCGATATTTTACATAAACTTTGGTTTATGGCGTTAATACTTACAGAAATATTTCTGTTTTCTGGTGTAGAGAAGTATTGTATACTATTCAAAATTTGTTATCGAGATTTCATTGGAAATACTGGACAACGAAAGAAAATCATTTTTACAAAGCAATCCATGTCTCTGAACGCCATAGCTCAAAAATTAAAATGGGGATAAATATCAGATTGTTTGAGTCATGTTTGTTTAAGGGTATCGTTTGAATATTTTCAAGAAAATTCTCGGACCCCCAAAACAATTTTAGTTTACTTTCGCCTTTCTCCAAAACTTAAAGTAGCCTATGAAGTCTTCCGTCTTAGTGGATTTTCTATAACCGGAATAAATGGAGAGAGTTACAAAAGCTTAGTTCGGGAAATTTTTATATTTCGCTAAAACCTGTGTACGATTACGTAAAAATGTTTGTAACATTGAAAATTTGCAAAATATTCGATGCTGCTGGTTCTAATTTTCCAAAATTTAATGCATATTTTTGGAGTGATGTGATTTGAACGTTCGATCATTCTTTTTTCCTCCTGAGCTCTTGTAGTGAAAAGGTAAATGGATGTAGGCAACTCTTTATGAAGTCACTGAAGTCTTTATAAAGCCTATACATTTCTATATACCTGTATACTGAAAGTCTTTCTGCCAATGTTTATAACAATTAACAGGAAGCTGAAACAAAAACAAGCTTTTGTGTGAATAATTTGTAGAATAAATATGCAAATAGGTAGGTGGAGAAAGTCACATGGTTTTTAATGGACTTTTTTCATTTATGTGGCCTCTTCAACTTCTATGGTCATTTCGAGGGCTTTGACCTGGAAAACAAGTTATAAACTCTTTGAACTGTTGGTTTTAATGTTAAATTGTAAACATTTTATAATGAAACACACTCGAATCACAGTCATACTTTCAGACTCTGCGAAAGAGAGAGAATAATTTGAATAAAGGAAAATTTCCCCATCACAGCGTGGTAATGAACATATAATATCTGGGTTGAAAAGTCAGAATACTGACCTCTCGATCATGAAGGAGTCAGATTTTTTATATTCCTTTTTCCTTCTAGTCTAATCTTTTTCTTGGAATTTTGTTTTAAACAACCTTTGTTTTTGAATTGCGAGATACAAAAGCCAATACTATCTGCCGTATAGTTTAAATTAAGGGTGTAAATGTTAAGATTGATGCACATAGTTTCTGTGAAAAAGCCACTTTTGTTAGAGTGAAATTTTTTTAAAACTGTATCTTTTAGATTAACATATACATTCAACACACTAATAACAAAATATGTTTTGAATGAAAAAAACCCTACCGCCCATTAAAGTAGCTATAAGTACGAGTATATATATTTTAAGACGACGTTAAATGTTCTTGATGCAATGTGAATGCAAGCTGAAAATAAATCGGGGTATAAAATGGTTGCAAAATAAGATTGCCACGTGTAATAAACAAACCTCTTACAACCCCCCCTCACACTGTTGAGTAGTTCAGTGAAATCAGTGCCGTAAGCTGATAGGTCCCCTGAAGTATTGATGCTTCATGTGTAAACACAATGCTCCGATTTTTTCTTCATACACTCAGAATATTTTAATTTTTATTGAAATACTCGGTTTAATAACACTAGTACACATTTCTCAGCTGTTTCAAGTTGTGCCAAGGGTCACATCTATGCATTGGGCATATCAGGGATATAACAAAATAACCAGTTTAAGCTAATACAATGCAAAATTGAAACCAGGTTTAAAAGTGATATTATTTAAAAGTAAAAGCATATGGAGTTTGTTAATTGTTTTAAATCACAGAATAGTTTAGCTGTGTCTTCAGGAATGGACGTGTGTGAATTAGTTCGTTTCAATATCACTGTGTAGGTCGCTCTTTTCCCTCAAGATATCTGAGAAATAGGGGAAACACTATGTGGCATTATTATTATTATTATTATTATTATTATTATTATTATTATTATTATTATTATATTATACGTAAGTAATGTTTCCTCAGACTTGGCGAAAGATTTATGCGATCCGAATGGATACCAGATCACGTAAATGAACCTCAAGCCTGATAAAGAGACCTCTGAGCAAAATTACCGGTCTTTCACGCCCAATATAGAATAGGATGCTAAGGACCATAGTAGTTAAATAGCACCCATAAATAAGAGATTGGCTATAACTCTTTATGCGGGCCATCCTTTTTTCGCTGGAGAGTGGGACCTGAATGTCCCTGTTTCTTATAAGGTTGGATCTCTTGTACTCCGTGAACTTTACTCCGCACTTATAGACGGATAAGGTAAGCGAGCAGAAAAAAAAAATACTATAGATTTTTAACAACTGTCTTTGCTGCTCAAATGATTTTCTACTGAAACTGAACGGCATATTGTACACACATTGACCATTAGAAGCTATTTCTACCTGATCTCAGATGGTTAAGTATGGAAGGTCACTGGTCAGGATTTCAGTGTCGAAGTTGCCTATCTTCGAGTCCTTGCAATTCTATCAACTGTGATAAAGGACGGGCTGTGACCTCGCGTAAAATAACTAGTGAATGGCTGTTAATGGGGGTTTCGTAAACTGGTAGAACACATGCTTTGCATTTAAATGTTAAAAAGTGTAGTAAAGAAGTTCATTCATGCAATAACTATGCTAATATCAATAAATTTAAACAAATCTCCGAAATAAGTAGCAGTAAATGTAAGAGAAATATCGAAACTTAAGTCTCTTGCAGCCTTATTTGTTTTACCATAAGCTTATTTTAGAGTTATTGGTACCTACGTATCGCGATTAAACGAAAAGGGCGATGTAAATAATAATAATAATAACAATATACATTAAATTACATTAATATATCTCCCTACCAACAAGGGACTACAAAAAGATGGCAGAAAATAAATGTAAGTCAGTTACGAGAGAGTTGCGAGCGAATGACGGGTGATTTAAAAGTCAGAGCTGTAAAGCGATTTGCAATGCATTTTGTGTAATTAATAAAGTTGCTAGGAGTTAACCAGTGCTTTTACTTGTCATAACATTAATATTATTTATTATTATTATACTTTTATTACGCTAACATATACTATAGCGTGGATATCATTGAGCAAACATCCTCTGGTAAACTGTAGTGCACCTGCACGAGTATAAATAGGCAGGAAACGCTGCTACATTCCAGTATTTAATGATAAAACTTATTTTTACTAGAAATTACAAAGTGTTTGTATTTAAAATTAGTTCTAATTTAAACCCACGATGCAAATATTTCTAATAAGTTAAACGTCGTTTTTGACAGAATCCATCAAAATATACATCAATTCCAAAGATTTTCAATTTCAACTTAAGCCTTAAGTATGTATTTCGATCCGACTTTTAGTGCAGAGTGAAGTAAATTTACTTCATCATATTTTAAAACTCATTCATATAAGACACCTTTTAACTTCTACGAACACATCAGCGGTACTAATATTTCTATTACTCTATTCTATATACTTAACAAGGCATGGATTGAAATCACTTCTGTTTCATTACAGTGACCAGAAGAAACCCATTTTAGACCCAACATAAATATAAGGAAAGGGACAAGATTACCACTACATTTCTAGCATAGAGCATGTGCATTCGCTATCAAATTAAAGTTGCATTAAGAATTGTATTCTCAAATCGTATTAGCTTGGAATACAGTATTGCCTATAGACAAAACCAATCCTACTCCATCGAACAGACGTGACCGCAAACGGGCAGAAAACATTATTTGAATAATATGCTTGTGTTTGTGTACTCCACGTGGAGAATACTACGGAGGATGATTCATCTCATTCTATTACATCTTTTTTCGTTTATTCGGAGTGTATGTTTTGTATGACCGGCTCCACTGTCACTCTGCGCATTTTATTGGCAAATGTCTTGCAGCAGTGCTTTCCTAGCAGAACATGGCGGCACCTTCACTACTCTCACTCAAAGCCCTGTTACTTTACCTATCACCCTATATAGTAGGCAAGAGGAAGTACTGCGTTCCATCTAAAATTTTTATTTCCAAATTTCATCGGAAATATATGTTTTGAGACCCCCAGATCAAAAAAATAAAAAACAATTCTAGCAAAAGGTGTGTGAACAGTTAACTTAAAACGATCAATACCAAATTGGATATCATTTTTTCAAAAGATGCGTTTCCAAGGTCCCCCCAAAATACAAACAAAAAAATTCCCCACCCCGAACTACCTTTACATGGGAAAGTTTTCGAAACTCTTGATTTTCTCAAAAACGATTCTATCGAGTTTGATTACTATGCCATACATTTAAGACATTTCCATCACAAACTTTGTATTATGAGTTTTCCGGGAATAGTCTGTGAAGTCTTCTTCATTCGAAGATAATTTTATATGATTTGTATAAGGGGTAAACTATAAGATGTAGACAAAAGCTTACCTACTGCACAAAAAATGTAGATTTCTTTGAAACACACAGTTTGTTTTAAATAATGTTTTTTTGTGGCATCAACCATATCCGATATATCTGTTATTATTGGTTTGAGTTTTTCAATACCTCTGTCATTTTAAAGTGCTGCCGCTATTTAGTTCTTTCTCGTGATATCATGGAAATAGTATGGAATTTCAAGGCCAGCCTATAGCGATATCTGATTATCGATTCCGTTTTTCGTATCCCCTTGCACCTACATCGAAATGTGTAATGAAACTTTTTCTGCAAAGGTTTGTTTCGATTAGGATGAAGTAGACAGAAAAATTACTTTTTGTAAGAATAGGAAAGGTAGAATCAGATGACTGAAAAATTCAATGCCATAGCCGGGATTTGAGCCACGGATCTCCCGGTCTCCGTCCGGTTGCTCTAACCACTGAGCTACCATGGCAACATGCCGACACGACATTAAATTCTCCAGCTGATTCGCATTTTTCCCGGTAAACCACAAGGAGATCTCAAATTGTATTGAGATGCCATACCCCAATGGCGACTTACATTCATTGTAAGTACTTTAAGTGCCGGGCTTTATAGTTGCAACCACTATTAGGTCAATTAATGGAATTAATTGTTCTTTCATACAAGCCAATTCCATTAATTGACCTAATAGTGGTTGCAACTATAAAGCCCGGGACTTACAATGTACTTACAATGAATGTAAGTCGCCATTGGGGTATGGCATCTCAATACAATTTGAGATCTCCTTGTGGTTTACCGGGAAAAATGCGAATCAGCTGGAGAATTTAATGTCGTGTCGGCATGTTGCCATGGTAGTTCAGTGGTTAGAGCAACCGGACGGAGACCGGGAGATCCGTGGCTCAAATCCCGGCTATGGCATTGAATTTTTCAGTCATATGATTCTACCTTTCCAACCCTGTCCAACACACGGCTTGTGTGAAAGAACAATTAATTCCATTTTGTAAGAATAGTTTGTAGAAGCTATAAAAATAAACGATAGTTGGTAGAGATAGACTCGTGTGAATGTAAGCATTAGATTTTAAAAATGGATTGTTACGGTAGACGGCGGCGTCTGGCCGAGTGGTTAGACCGCTCGCCTCTCACCGAGGCGGTTCAATCCCAGGGACCCGCATGTGGGATTTGTGGTCGGGTTTTCTCCGAGTTCTCCGGTTTCCCCCGCCATTCATTCCACCAACTGCTCCATCATCACCTTTCCTTTCATCCATTTCACCATCATTTCGTTTCATCTACTTCCTTCCTCCCATATGTTGAAAATAAACTAAATAAATTCCAAGCAATAAATGACACAAACACAATATGTGGAGAATTGAAGGATAAAGCAAAAAGCAATTGAAAATAAAGTTCTATAAAATAATGTCGGTAACAATCATAGCTTATGCAAGTGAATTCCTGGATTACTAAACAGAATGATAAAAGCAAATACAAGAAGCGGAAATGAGATTTATAAGACAGACAAAAGGATGTACTAGAATGAGTCATATAAGGCCTCATTTATGCATGCGATTTCGTGTCGCGCGACAAGGAATCATGCGACGCGGCATAATAAAATGGTCAATTTATGCACGCGACGGTGTGGCACTGTGTTAGGAAATCAGTAATAACAACCCACGATAGAATCAACAAGCGCTGCTCGCTTTTGTACGGTCTGTGCCGTGACGTCACTTTGAATTCAACGTGAGGTACATACAGGGGTAGGAATTTGCTGCTGACTGCGGCGAGGAGAATAATAACCGTGAAAACCTGGATGTTTTATTTATCTGATTTCTAATACAAAAGAACAAATGGAAACAACAGGAAGCATACTGTTTAGCTTATAAGTACAAAGAAATCGCTAACTTTGCATTGTAAGCTGAAGCAGGAATACTCTATTACTCTGAAACGTTTGTATATATTTATTCATGCAAAACAACATTACAGACAACTGCTAAATAATTTTAATACACAAGAATATTTGTGAATTAAAATAGCACTACAAATCGTCAGAATACAGGATAATTAATTGCATTTTGTTTACAATACACTCAACCTTCCGCAACGCGCAGCCAATGAGAGGGAAATGTGCTGGGGTAGTCTACCTCCCCTATTGTCCAGTTAACTTGAATCAGAACTCTACATTTCTCGAAGTGGCAGCACTGACTCATCACAGCGCGGCAATGCGACGTGCATAAACAGACCATAACACCCATGTATATTGACGTCATGCGACTATCTCATATGTTATGCGAGCTGAAAGACCAAGTGACGTATTTTTCAGGTCGCGCGGCACGTCGTATTGCATTAATGATTCCATTTAACTCTTAGTTCTTTCAGATCGCGTATTCCTTGTCGCGCGACATGAAATCGCATGCATAAATGAGCCTACGAAATGAAGCTACTAGAGAATCATGTATCTGTAATTCAACTGATCAACTGGAAGAATATAAATAAAACTACATTAAAAGAATAGACAAAGAAAGAATACCTACTAAAAATCATAACCCTAAAGACAAACGAAGTGTGAGAAGACCAAGGAAAACGTGGACCTGAACATTGTGAAGATGGAGTGGCCTGCATTCTCAAATGTTGAAGTGAAGACGATTATTATTATATTATTGTCATTATCATCCTTGTTATTGTTGTTATTATCATTATTATTACTGCTATTGCTTTCAAATCACTCGTCTAGTATTTGCAGTTACACAATTTCCATATATTTCTCCAACTTTTCCTTAACTCATTTCTTTCATTCTCTGAATCACAAGTGTTACTCTTCTGAGAATACCTTCTTTATTTCTCTTCGGGAGATGCAGCACCACAACTTTATTTCTGAATTCTTCTCTTTCTGTATCTCCATTCTTGACTCTAGTCTGTTTTATATTTTCATAGGCTTTCTCCACCCATGGGATCCGCGTCATTCTTTTCCTGGAAGACGAAGATCTTGCTTGCTATTCTTTCATATGCCATTCTTCTGATATGCTCATGAAATGCTAGTTCTTTTCCTCGTTATGCTGATTTTCTCCAACTTATGACGCCATATATTTTCCCTCCAAGTTCATTGAATATTAACATTGTTGTGAATATGTCGCATATTTTATAGCATTGCAGTCCAATGGGGTAGAACACGGGCTTTAAAGTCTTCTTTGGTGACCCTACAATAATACGCTGATTACATGTAACGTAACTGTACTGTTATGACATCCATAATACTTTAGGACACATTACGATCTTACTCGGCCGCGCACACAGCTCGCCCATACCTTTTAACACCTTCAAAACAGCAGTCCACTGGGATCCATTCCCCAGATAAATAATGAAATATGTAAAATAAAATAAATTCTGTTCATTGTAATTTTAATATTCTAATAAATTGATTTCATTTCCATTGTTGTACTATTATTCAATATATGTCACCTGCAAAAAATCAATGCCCGGACTCAATAGTACTGCCATCTTTTGCAATACTCACAAACACGCTCAGTCTTGCCATTATGCTGCTATTCGATCAGCATTTAATTACATGTAATTAACAAAGTCAGAGCTTTTTATAAAACCTCAAAATGTTGACATTTTAGTGTCGTCAATCAAAAGCAGTCGTACGCAACTTGACTATAATGGTAATTAAGACACTCGTAGGAAAACTATGAAACTGGCTACCGTTCGTTTCATAAACATACTTGCGTCTTGATTACTACAATTATAGTCTTGTTACATAATATGCTATAAAGTCAAAAGGATGGAGTGTGTGAAATTCCATTATGTTCATGTAACCCGCTTCCATATATTTTCACCGAAATCTCCGAATAGCTTTGTACTTTAGACGTAAAAATGATGCGCTGCACTACAACTTTAAGTAGCTCCCCCCTACGCTTACTTTTAGCCTCTTGAATTCAACTAACCGAGCGAGGTGGCGCTACGATAACGGGTGCGACTCGTCCCGGAGGCGACCAACCTGACCGAAGGTTTTTTTCGCAGTTTTCCTCGTCGCTAGGCGAATGTTGGATTGAATAATTTGACCCCCGAATGTTCCTTATCGTCCTTTTCATTACTGCATTCCTTTTCCTTCTTCTGTACCACCATGCCAGGCATTGGGCTGATCATACATTCTGGATATGCTATGATCCAGAGTTTACTCGCTCCTCTAGAGGCTACTGACCCAAGGCTTTGGTTTGTAAGTCCTTGAGGCTTAAGTCCTATAAAGAGGGTAATCAATTGAAGAATGTAACTATGTCGTTTTAATTTGGAGGTATAGTAAAATGGAGGAGTGTTTCAGCACTTTGACCAAATCTACGTCTATCCTCCCGAAGGAAGGAACGAGGTTTGGGAGCACCAAAGACGGCTAGATCTGCGAGCAGCGGAACCTCTAGCTTTTCGACGTTTTCAATCTCTTGAATACAACTATGTCATTTTAATTTTGGGATATAATATAATGATGGAGAAAGAATTCAGCACTGTAGCCAAGGTTAGGCCTATTGCACCTACTTAACCTCCCGAAGGAAGGGATGAACTATGGAAATACCAAAGTAGTCAGGATCTGGTGGCGACAGGCACAGAGCACTAGGACGTTTTCTAACGTTTTCAGATTGCACTTATATCCACAAGAATAGGTTCAAATAGGAGGCATCGATGTCAGATTTGAAACAATACTCTTGACAAGGTAAATGGAGCGAGATGAGTCCGCGGTAATGTGTGAGGTTCGTATTCGGGAGGTCTCGGATTCGACTCTCGTAGGGCCGGCCATTCTTAACAATTTTTTTCGTGCTTCCCTGGGTCGGTAGGCGAATGCTGGATTGTTTCTCTTCTACCACGAATTTTTCGTCCATCATTCCCTGTTTCCACCATTTCCTTTAATCTGTTTCAGGGTTGAAGGACCAGATGACGGTAAGTGTGTTGCGGCAAGATAGTAAATTGTGCTCTTTGGAAAGTTTTCTACCTGGCGTTAGGCGGGTCTACTGAGGGCTGCCTTCCTGGGGTTGGCTGTCCCTGAGATCTCCGGGCGGAGCGGCCTGACGCTTGACCAGTCGGCGCCAGGATGTGCTCCATCTGTAAGCATAAGGGACCCCGTCTATGCTAGCGGACATCATCGTCCGGATCTGGTCATCCCTCCCTAGGTCACGTTAGAAGCAAAACGGGTCGTTGTGGTCTACTTGCCATGCTCTGTTCCAGTTTCCTGTAGGCTCCTGCCATTGTCTACTCCTACACCTTGTCAAGGTACATCCACACGCCACCATTCACCGCGATCGGCCCTGCCAACATAGAAGATCAGTAGATAAATATAGAAATACAAATATAGAAAAATAAGATGAGAGGGAATCAAAGTGAGGAAAATTCATGGTACACAACAATACCTGTATGCTGCAGTATGCTTCCAGTAACAAAATCACAAGAAAACCATTAGTGACTATAGTCTGTCTTCTCCTAAATGCGAGCCTTGAATGTTGAATTCCGAGGCATCCCACTGGGTAGTTTGACTTATGATACACTTTTTATACTTAATGCTACAATATCCGACGAGAGATTTAGACCATCTTATAACTTTCAGAAAAACATTTCTATCCAATCTGTGACTTTATTCCGTTTCCTCTGTCGCTTCAGTTTACTAATGTAACTTAGTTCAATTTTACTGTCACTTCAATAATGAGATTTATTTCAGATCTCAAGCCACCTCACTATCTGGAATGCCGAACACAAGAACAAAAGCTCACTATCTCACTCACTAGCACGTTCGCTTATAATTGCAAGAGTTTCTGGAAGTTTCGTAGGAGGGGGAGAAACGCTTCCAGAATTATGTCGTTTTGTTGCAAGTGCTTCTGGGATTTACGTCGGGGGAAGAGCGCTCCTCCGTCTCCTTATCTCTCCAACCGGACAGTCGATCGCCACTGAAAGACGCGCCTCCCACGCGATAAGCTCATCACATAGCTACGTCACAATACTTTCAACTCATTACGCAGAAATCTTCACTAAAGATATTCTAATATATGCTTACCTGTACACCAGAAAGGGTGTACATGTACTTAATCACACACAAAACCCTCTACGTCCTATTACACCATTTTCTCAAATATTTAGGCAGAATTTTCAAAGAGCATAGCAAGGACCACAGACGTATGTGAACCATTCCAGTCAAAATTTAGTAGCATATCATTCTAGCAACCCAAGTACAAATAACACATGCATTTTCAAAAGACTTGCAAGGCGAATTAAATTTTAAACTAACCAGTTCACTGTCTGTTAAGACGAGAGTAACAAAAAAGAAGCAAGAATTTTAAGAATAAAAACGTAGTTGTAGCAAGGACAAATCGATTTGTTAGATAATATCTTAAATATTACTATCAATTACAATATAAAATGAAACAGGTTGAAAGAGATTTAAATGTCAATATGTATTAAACTGTATTTATTAAACAGTATGCTTATCCATACCTGCAAATGAAAGTTGAATTTATTCAGCGCTGTATAATTCAATCCGACGTTTAAACTAAATGTGCAATGTAAAGCTGCATCAGATAGCTAACAACGATTCAGTATCCAAGCATTTTAATAAAATATCTGTGTTCATTTGTTTTTGATTATCCGAATTAGCATACTTTTTATAACATACTGTAGATTTCATGTTTATAAGAATACAAATTCTTCATAATGTAAATTACGTTTTAAGCGTCAGGCATTCCTAAATCTGCAAAATGAGAAGGAAAATGGCGCTTGTATAGAGACTTAATTCCATTACTCCCCCTGCATTTTGGAGGGGAACTAACCTTTTTCGACGAATTTCTGGTCTTACACCAGAAAACTAACCGCGGGAGGTACTCGAAATGTCCCATTTTCTACACACATAGAAACCTACCAGTCGGCCACGTTATGAATGGGCCTTGAGAATGGCGCTAGTATTTTTGTTGACACTACCTACGTCATTAAGGCTGCGGATCAGAGGGGATAAAATCCGTAGCATGGCTTCCTTCGGAAGGGAAGTAAAGCCGGTGGTCCCGTGTCGCAGATTTACGGCACGTAAAAGAACCTCAAGCCTGATAAACAGGCCTCTGAGCAAAATTACCGGTATTTAACGTACAATATAGAATGGGACGCTAAGGACCATAGTAGTTAAAGAGCGTCCATAAATAAAACTGAATTTAATTTCATAGGGGAGTGTTCGGCAAGACGATAGGAGAATGTACAGGTCCGCAACGAAAACAAAACTACATTTTGGAGGTTCTCAGCCTTGCTAGTAAATGCAACTCAGAATTTCTTTACCTGTCCTTCCGAAACCCGCCCACTTATTCCGTAACGTTTGGTTCCTCTTTCCCTCGCACTTATTCATATCGTGGCCAACTAATATAGACATATCCGGACAAAAATATTACACCTGTGCAAACTATAGGCTAACTTATGGCTTTCAAAACTACCTTTACTCAATTTGTAAGCCCTTAAGTAGAAGTATTAGTTGTTGTAGGCTTTTGGTCAAAACTTTGTACACTTACCCTACAAGATATGACGAAAATTACAAAATATCTTGTAGGTTTCTAGGACTACCGTTTATCTTACTTTCCACCGCAGATGTACACATCTGTACTATTTTATTTATCTCGATGAAATGTTTAACTTACAGTTTAGGGGCTGGATAAAATTACAGATCATCTTACAGCCTTTAAAAATACTCCTTCCATTTTTCCATTCCGTATGCACAAATGTCTGTCTGATCAGTCTAAATACATTCTCGGTACTTGAGTTTAGGGTTGATAAAGACTAAAAGACTACTTTGTAACTCTCAAACACTACCCTAACTTACATTCAACCCTCTAATACACAAATCTAAATTGTTTGACAGATTTAGATAAACTTCATAGGTTTGCATTATGGTACCCAACAAAAATTACGGGCTGCATAACAAGTTTCAAAAACTACGAGTCCCCATGTTTTCAATACTTTATGAGCAAATCAAAACTTTTTGCTTGAATTGAAAATTTTGCTCACTTACATCATAAAACCCAACAAAATGTATACATAACTTTACAACTTTTTTATTTTCGAAACTTCAAGTAGGTATCCTCTCTTCGTTCACTTTTCTGAACAGAAGTTTGCACATTTTGGCTACAGGCCTTGATGGAAGTTACGGGAGCGTGGCTGGGAATGATTCAGGCGTGTGTTCATGGCATAATTGCTAATATGTTAAAAATAGGTGTCACGAGCGTAATAAATGTAAATAAATGTGTTCAATTTGAAATGCGCTGCTAACTGGAAATTTTATTAGCTATTTATATTTAATTTTATGTATAGTTTTACAAAATTCGATGCGGTATCCCTCTCGTTGTTTAGATAACCTTTATTTACTTTAGTTAGAAATGTACAGTGCATTTCAAATATAAAAGGCGCTACTGCAAAGCGGGCAACAGTTATATAATTGTATTTAAACTCCCTACATACAGTCGTTCTCCGTGGACTATTGGTACCGTGCTAGCCTCTGGCTTCCAAGGTTACGGGTTCAAACCCGGCGGAGGGCGACGGATTTTTTTCGGGCGTAAAAATCCTTAGCATGGTTTCCTTCGAAAAGGAAGTAAAGCCGGTGGTCCCGTGTCGTAGATTTACGTCACGTAAAAGAACCTCAAGCCTGATAAAGAGGCCTCTGAGCAAAATTACCGGTCTTTCACGCACAATATAGAATGGGACGCTGAGGACCACAGCATTAAAGACGTCCATAAATAAAATTTAATTTAATTTTCCCTACACACAAAAATATAAACGTTCTTTGTATTTTAAGGTCTCTACAGTCTTTCATCTCTTGCTTTGTTCTTTATGCTTAAGGCAATGCACCTGGATAAAACTTAAAATCTGCTGTTTTCATTTGAAAGATTATCATTTTGGCATCACAGTATGGTATGACTGCCTATATGATCGAGTGGTTGGCTTTCTGATTTTTTGACCCAGAGGTCCCAGGTTTGATTTCCGGCTGGAGCGGGGAATTTTTCTTTATCCAAAATCGTTCCATATTCTCCACAGAGTCTGATAGTATAAATGTGCGAGTGAATGCGAGCGTATTAAATGTAAAAGGTTAATAAGACCAAAGTTAAAGAAATCCACAATCCAAAGAGTAAGAACACCATTATCAAGTTGCTTTTTAAGTCAAAGCCCCTGATATGACCTAGAAGTTAGAGGGGACTATACAAATGAAACGTTTATATATGATGTAGGGTAGAGGAAGGCAAGTTGCTACCAATTTTAAGTTTTATTTTTATATATTTCAGCTAATCTTTCATGGTACTGTTCTCTAAATTCCTTTAACATTATCTGTTAATAATTGCGTCATTATTTTACTGCCACGTAAAGCTATATCTTTTTAAGTTTTCAAAACATTGCATAGTGAGTCAACTTACTCCACCTAGGAGGCAGGTTGACACAGGATTTAGGGCAAGTTGGCTACATGTTATTTAAATGGAAAATGTGCCTTTTAAATAATTTATTAAAAACAAACATTATGATCAAGTTATTAAGAACACTATTACAGATTTATCATAGTAAAAACACATAAGACAGAGTAAAGCTTTTTTAAACATATCAACAATACTTTAAAGTAAGTTTTAACGTCCAAAGTTAAGCACTTAAATGACAATAATAAAACGAAACACTACACAAACTAATCAGAAATGTCCGAAAACCAATTTAAGCCCACAAACTGTCTTTTTCCACCAATACACCCCAATTTACACTCCAGACACTGAATCCAACCCTCACCTGATAGGTTTGTAGAGTAGGACTTCATGCTTTGGCAGCAGGGAATTCGACAGCCACGTCTACCGTTAGTGTGGACTCCCTTGCATTATCAATAGGCCTATCCATATCATACGCAGATAGGATTCAATATTCTGGAAAATTTTTCGTTGAATGACCAGATCCCTGCTTCTTGGAATACTGACTATGTTGGTAGGGATAGCATCAAGATTAATTCAAATGCGAGAGAACATTATTTAGTGTTAATTCTTAATGAAAAATGTCAATTATATGTATGTTATATTAACATCTGAAGTGGTGTAATTCACATTATAATGCTAAAGCTACTTGGGTGATGGGCTAGGGTTTTAAACAATATAGTTTACATACTAAAAATAATAAATTTTGTTTTCCAGGTAACACTGCAAACAACCACGGATCCATCAGAGCCACATTCACCATAGGTAGAGGCTCGCGACGGAGTTTTGCAGGTTGGGACGTTGAGCCAACCTGCCCTTTTTGGTTATGCTAACTTGCCGCTGGTCTACTTGTTTTAATGCAAACTCGATATAGCGATCAAGAATAAGGAATTAAAATACTTAAAATACCAATGAATAAAGCCATTTAAAAGCACTTTTAAGCAAACTATTTAGAAGTCATTTAATACTGGATATATAGTCAGGGGAAAACAAATTCCTCATGAAGTGAATTTATGCTAACCTCGATAAAAAAACAACTTCACGGCTTCTTTCCACTATAACTTCTCACAAACGATTGTCGCTTCAGTAGGGCGTATATTTGGAGACAAGGAATAGTACGTGTGCATTTGTCTGCAATGTGTTCACTAAGGGCTAAAATATGAACCATGTGCCAACTTGCCCCTGTAGCCAAACTAGTCCCCTCACCCCTATATATCAACATTCGATTAGCAATGTGCATTTGTTTCAGAAATATTAATTTTTTCTTCTAGATTTAATCATTTCTATATGTTAATTAAAACTATCATACGTATCAGTGGTTTGTTACATCTGATTCAAAATTTTATTTTGGCTTTTAACACACCATTGTAAGAAAATCCATATGCCTAGAAGCTTTTTTAAAATTTTACTGAAGTTATACGAAAAATCAAGATAAATTGTTTCCATTTATAACTTTACTATTTTATTTTATGATTATCCATCTATTAAAATATTTAATAATAAATAAAGGAATTATACAATTTTAAAAATCAGGCACCTAAGCCTATTTAGCAACCATTTCTGAAGTTTTATTGAAAATTAGAAGTTAATCTGTTTAAAAATGTGAGGTGGAAGGATTTCAAGTAAAGAAAAATGCTCAAGAAAAAAGTTCTCAGTACGACATTTAAATTTGGAATTTGTATTACGGTGTTACGTTAATGATATTTAAATTGCTACATAGAGCTTGAAATATTGCTGATATTACAAATGGAACTCATACACGTAAAGATAATGAAAGGACAACAATAAATATATTATTTCTATGTGTGTGTGTGTGTCCCATTACCTAAGGTACAATCCATAACTGGCAAGGACTGATATATTTAATAATTGTTTTGCATTTACGTTGTAGTGTTTGTCAACGCCTGAAATATGGAGTGGCTGACAGTTATACAGAGCGTTCCTAAAATTCGTGGTGACATATGTATAATTTTTTTTAAGTGGAATACGAGTATTTTATTACACAAATTTGTTCGATTCTTCATCCTGATTCAAATGATGCGGAAATTGTCACGGGTTTGGATTCAGAATTTTTGGAGAAGATACATGTGTGTGATTCACATATTACAGATATCCCAGGAAACTTAACTTTTTGGGGGGTGGGCTTGTCAGAGAGAAGGGAGTAGAAATCAGCAGTAAACGGTATAGAACGTGCATAGCGCCAGCTTTCGGTAGAATCCAAAAGTCGTAAAAATGCTGTTTTCTGCATCACAGATTCCAAGAGAAGAGAAATTAGTCCTATTAAATCAAAGTAATGATCGAGTGTTTCCACGACAATGCTGACAGCGCACTTGCATCTGTTGAAGGGAAATGATGTTCCGCGTGGTGGTAATTAGGCCCTACGGCAGTTACGGCGTCTGGTTCATTCACGCAAGCAAATCCGAATGGACGATCAGAGCGCAGGATCGTTCCGTTGTCCGCTCTGCTCAAACGACGGGGTGATGTCGCGCATCCTAACAGATCTGCCGCGACCTGCCCAGTACTCGCATCACCACATCTTGCTACCGGTTTACCGAGTGTTTGTGTTCTGCGAGTACGTGATCAAGTGGTGAACTTTGCTTTCTACATGAAGAGAATACTTCTCTCCGCTACCTTTGTCTTTTGAACGTTTACCGTAAGTTTGGCATTCCTGTCACCAATTTATTCCGTTCTTATGTGTTTATAATTTAAATGTTTCAATGAAGCGTCTGGAAAAACTGTTGTGTACTCTAATAGGATGATAAAAATCTCCGCCAAATTGCCACCAAAGTTTGTGGTATTTTGTTTACGTTGTAGTTGCATTCTTATATAATCACGTTCCCTGCCTAAAATATTAGAGAAGTGCGGTCTTTTATAACTCATTCCATCTGTTAAGTCAAGTAGACTCGCAAATATAAAAATATATAACCAAATTTCTTCTTTTAGATAAAAATATAAAAACAAATCTCATCAAAGATAATTTTAAAAAAATGTATGTGCTACATTCACATGACTTGCTCTACCTACTATGCTCTATTTTCGTATAGCCTCTACAGAACTTTCATATGAACTTTAATGTTAGCCGAGATAAATCTTTGTGGAAATAGTTTAATTTCATATTTCGTTTTAGGTACAAAGGGGATAGAGAAAATCGAATCGATAAATGTTTGAAAACTGATTCGTTATATGCTGACCTTGGAAATTCCACTCTCTTTTCATGAATGCAGACAGACTTTAAGCAAAAGTATTGAAAAAATAAAACCGATAATAACGGATGTTTCGGAAATGGGTTATGGTACAGAAACAATTCTTTGAAATAAATTGTGTACTTTAAAGTTGTCTTTTAGGTGTAGTGCGCTTTTGTCTATTTTTATAGCTAAATATTTATACAAAATTATCAGAATTCCTTCCGAGTGAAAAGGATTTTGCAGGCTATTCCCAGAAAATTCAAAATATGCATATTATTTGTCATGTAAATATCTTAAACAAGTGGTATTTTAATTAGGATTGACAGAGCCGTCTTTAAGAAAATCTAAACATTCGAAAAAATCAATGTAAGGGGTAGTTTGGGTTGGGAGGGTTCTTAAAAATCTTCATGTCGTGTCTTTGGAAGGTACGGAACGTAAATACCAAGTTTGCTAGCCATCATTTTTGGTTTATGCTGTTCACACTCACACAAACTTTTTCCTAAAATGCTTTGTTTTGTTTTATTCTGGGACCTCAAAACACGTATTTCGGGAGAAATCTCGATATCGAATTTTTGGGCGTTACGTGTAGAGAAATTAATTAAGTTTCAAGAAAAATCAAAACCTAATTGCAATATATAGCCACGTAAGTAAAACGGAAAAAGCAATCTGTTACGTCTCTGTTTGATGTTAATATTTACTTCGGGGTGTTATTCAGTGGTGTTCGTGCTAACATTTGCGTAAACGAATACTTTTTTTGTGTTCATCATGAGTGGTGTTTTCAAAGAAAGACTAAGTAATGGGGAGGTTTCTTGAAATATAAGTGAGCGGAGGCATTTTGAAAACAGGAGATGATACAACGGCAGGCCTTTAAAAACACCTTCCTTACACAGGATCAATGAATGCTCGGCATATACACTACCTTCCTTTATATTTGTCTGCCGAGTCCATAATTGCTCATTTATTGTTTGTTCCATTTACATATCGTCTTTAATATGCAATAATATATTGTCAGTTTCGATTTGGGAATAATTGCTTATTGTGTTATATGTTCTACTACACTGGCACTTAAGCATCCCATAGATGAAAATTCGAAATCCATAAAAAATTAAAGATTTAAATGGTAATAATTATGTTTTAAAATTCTAGTTTTACTATAGTATTTATTGTCCTTCAATGATATTAAAATTGATGTTGTCATACGTCTTGGGGAGTGAGAGTCCTCGGTTTGAGTGGGCGTTAAGGAGGGAAGGCTTTGGCCCAGTTGAGCTGTTTCCGCCTCATAGTCAAGTTTTTTAGATGGTAAAATTAACGTCACATGGTAAAAAGGTCTCAACAGTATACCAAGTGGCGATTTAGAATTCCAGAGCCATTTTTCTTCCTTACTATTTTTCCTACGTTTCTGGAGCCTAAAAATGTTCCACAGATCCAATACTGACCAATTTGTTTCAAAGCTTACTGTGATTACAAAGAGCTATACAATAATAAGAAATGTCGAAGGCAACATATTTATCTACACATATTGTAATTACTATATCCAATCACATTCATAAAATGTGTAAAAAATAGTTTTTGTAAAATTCATACTTTTTCAAAAAACTAAAATATTTATAAAGCTTCTGTTTGCAACACTTCTATTAAAACATTAATAATTCGTTAAATTAATTCATTAAAATATATATATATATCTACTTTGATAAAGCAGGTATTTCTTATTGTCTGGTGTTTTAGTACGTAAATAAAATCATTAATGAAGTAATTAATAACTTTAAAACTGCTGGAGATACTGCCATGGAAAGTTTTATGTGCATTATTCCCTGCATTTAATTTGTGTCCTAAATTTCACATAGAATTTAGAAGTTTTACATAAGAATACACTTAATACACATGCATACTTTCGACTGTAGGGAAGATAGGGAATAATCCTAATTATATAAAACTTCCTTAAGCCGGATATCGGACACGAGACCACTGGTTCGTCTTCCATGGTCTAGTGTTACCATGCTAGCTTCTAGTTCCTGAGGTCGCAGGTTCACAACCAGCGGAGGGCGATGGATTTTTTTTGAGGCCCAAAACTCCTTAGCATGGCTTCCTTCCGAAGGGAAGTAAAACAGTTCGTCCCGTGTCGTAGATTTACGGCACGTAAAAGAGCCTCAAACCTGATAAAGAAACCTCTGAGCAAAATTTCCGTTCTTTCACGCCCAATATAGAATGGGATGCTAAGGATCACAGCAGTTAAAGAGCATCCATAAACAAAACTCAATTTCTTTAGTCCTCTGGATTAAAAGCTCCCAGGAATTCTCGTTAGTCTCCTATATTCCTGCAATCCTTACACACCCAAACGTATAGATTTGACGATAATTAACTATTAGCAGCAGAGGCAGCCTGATATTAACTTTTTCGCTGATATGTGCATTTTCATCAATAAATACTTTTATTTTTTCGAATTTACAAAACAGCAACTTATTCGTTATGTTTCATACTTGTATTAAATTAGCTGGCTTACCCGACATTGTACGGGTGACTTCTTAAATCTCAAATTACAATTAAATCAGTTTCATTTCCGTCCCTCCATATTGCTTATGAAATTATTTTAAAATTAATCTAGGGTATTTTTATGGTGAATCCTCTGCAATTTCTCAACAGTCTTCTAAATTTATAAATTTTTTATAGCCTTTAAGAAAATATAGTTTTGCAATAAAAGAATTAAGGGAATGCTCGAGTAATTTTACATAATCACATTAGTTGAAATTTTAAACCTTTGTACCTTCTCTTTGGTACTGTAGTTATTTAATAATCTTAAGTCTACATAGTTTTCACATAATGCAGAAACCCCTGACTTTAATATTTAACGAAACAGAGGTCGTGATGATACACTTTAAAATGGCACATTGTTAACTACAGAAAAAATAATATCAGCTGATAATTACAAGGTTTGAGAGTTTCTGATATGCTGGTGTTAATTTTCTCTGTTTGTATAATTATGCACAGTAAATAGAGAAACATTCTCACATAAGGGTTATTAAACGGTACTGGTATTCAAAAACTTCACTAATACATTTGCAGAATTAGAATAAGATTTACCACATCTACAGTGCTTGAGTAAAATACCAATTAAAGAAATATTACTACAAATATCATACCATTCTAAGAAGAATCTCCTTGGGTTTTGCTATGCTGTGTCTTCTGTTTTCTCAATTGCTAAATCGTGACCATCTATGTATGCCTAATTCTTGGAATGAAATATCTGTGCTTTTGTTTTATTACTTTCTCTACCGCGTAGCGGTATTGCATTCCGCCTAAAAATTCGACACCGAGATTTCAGCGAAATGCGTGCTTTGAGGCCCCCCGAATAGAAAAAAAGGCATTCTTGGAAAAACGTCCGTGTATGTGTTTTAGTTTGCGTATGTATCTGCCAGCAACATAACTCAAAAACGAAAAGTCGGATAAGTACCAAACTTGGTATTTAGGATCAGTACCTTCCAAAGATGCAACAAGAAGATTTTCAAGAAAATCGTCCCACGCCAGACCACCCTTTAAATGTGAAAATTTTCGAAATTCTTTGATTTCGTAAAAAATGGGTAAGGATTTTTATTAAAATACCAAAAATTTAAGATATATGCGTGAGAAATAAAATGTATATCTTGAATTTTCTGGGAATAGGCTGTAAAGTCCTCTTCCTCCGGAAGGGATTTTGTATAATCTTGTATAACAGGTAAACGTTAAGCAATAGACGAAAACGTACTGTAGAGAAAATGTAGATCTCTCTAAAACACACAGTTTATTTTAAATAACTTTTTGTGGCATCAACCATTTCCGAGATAGCCGTTATTAATGATTTTATTCGCTGAATATTTTGTCATTCTTTTAAAGTCCCGTCGATTTTCAGTTGTTTCTGAACAACTGAAAAGTTTAAATTGGAAGTTTAACGCCAGCATATAGCGTACAGTTCTTAAATATTTAACTATCTCTGTTCCTTTTGAATTTATAAAGAAATATGCAATGTAGCTATCTCTGCAAATGTTTATCTAGATTAAAATGAAGTAGATAGAAAAATAAACTTTCATAAGAATGTTTATATACCCACTACTAAACGATAGATTGTAGAGAAAGTTATGTGAATGTAGCACATCAAATGTTTATACGTAATTCACCAGTTATTAATAAAAGCACTTGTTATACAATAACAGTCAGCAGAACCAGGCGACCTTTAACGTCGATAAATGCTCGTTTTTATTACATTGCATACTTTTTAGAGCTCATGGTAAACAAAAGAAAGTCATTAACATTTCAGCGTACCACTAAGAATACTAAAAAATTCAAAGCAACAGCAACATTAATGGTTAATGTTAAGAAAAAGGATATTTGACACAATTTGTTAAGTTTAATATGTTCTACCTATACTTGGTAGTAAGTTTGTATATCTGTTATGGTTTCCAATCAAATAAAGCTTAGTAAGAAAGAAGAAGCGTCACAGGTAGTTGATAGAATATTCAAAATACACATTTTAGTCGCCATAATTATTTCCATGCAAATCTTGAGGTCTAAGTGTTTCACCTAAACTCTTCGCCTGTCATCCATAGAACATGTCCGACGCAGATATAACATTTTCTATTTATTCTAACTTTTCGTTTCTGAGTTATGCCCTGTCACACACACATGCGCACACATACACACACGCCTCACAACGATGTTTTCTAAACTGCCCATTTCATACTCTAGTGCAATTTCTATATGGAAATTTTGGTAGAGTAATACTTTCCCTATTTTAAGTACCTAAGTACCTAAAATTGAGAACAGATTCGAGGCTCAAGTTTTGTCGAAGTTCTTTTTATAAAATCCGTTGTATTATTCAAATTGTGACATTAGTTCATATTTATGTTGATTCAAACTTTGGAAATATAAGGCATTCCTTTTGAAAATTAATTTTCGCTTTTAATTTATTCGCTTTGGGGTAATTGCTGCTGAGGCCATATGTATAAACACCAGGGGCCTGTTTCATAAACCTTTTACCTAGCACGTAATAATATTAACTAATAATATTAACATTCGAACAAAGTTTCGTATATTTCATCAAGGCTATAACATGCATATATTTCATATATCTATTAGATAATATTTATCAGTGTATTACCTAATAATATTAGTACCTTTTACTAATCACATCTTATGTGCAAATCTAAGTCAGTTAAATCAACATGCACGCGCGCGCACATGTGTGCGTGTATATATATATATATATATATATATATATATAAGAAATCAAATAATATAAATAACCACTGCCCTAGTCCTCGGGTGTGGCCATCGCATCGCCTACGTAAGCGAAATTTTTATCGCTTGAAATAAAGCAAATGGATACCTCACTTCCATTCCAAACTTTCTTCTTTGTTTATTTGGTTGCTGCAAGAGAAAATCCTCCAAGGAGTTCAGTTTTTAATTCCGAGCACTTTCCGTAGAAAACATTGCTTTTTCAAACCATTTTCACTCCGTTTTGCTGTTTTTATTAAAACCATGAAAGCTTGTCAATAAAAACCATTACAGAGATGTCCGGTGTGTAATGGAAACAGAAACAAAAGGAAAGCTAAAAGCAAAACACAGTCATATGGCAATTAATAGTATTAGTAAGGTTATTTTTTAGTTAGTATACTTCATAGAACTTCAACAAACACCAGTCGCCCAGTATCCTAAAGCAAATCCAGATTTTTCAATTCTACGTTATGCTTTATTAATCTTAAAATTGCAAATCTGAAACATAACCTTTTTTATAACAAAACGAGATACTATTTCATAAAATTATCTCTGGTTTGATATGCTTTATTAGTCTATCCAAATTGTCACAAATATACTTAACACATTCTACTACATTTAGGATGTGTATAAGGCTTTGCCTTAAAACTCTTATTTTAGGAAATTGACATTACCTTGTTATAAATGCGCTATTAATCACAGAAAAACAGTTCATGACACACCTTTAGATAGCATAGTAATGATGCAATGGTATCTCTAAAGAAAATATAATACTTCAACATAAACAATTTTTTATAGTTTCAGGTATGCACACCTGCATATTGTTTAAAAGCATTTACATATTTCATGATTGATATCTCTTTGTAAAAGTGGTAAAATTTATGAACACTATATTTTAGGAGAAAAAACACAATAACACCTTAAGCAGTTCATACTAAAAGGGACATTAAATCAGGCAAATTTAGTACTCCCGGCGTGAGATAGTTAAGGGCTATAAAATTTAACCTATCAATTGTGTCTGTAATGTAGTAATTCTCGCAGTTTTCATTCGTATTGACTTACGTGACACGACCTTTTCTGAGGGAAAACGGAATCTCTTTCCACTCGTGTCCTTGAACCCTGGGCATTTAGGTGAAATTGCATGCAATTGCAAGGATTTCAAGAAGAGACTGGCAGATTTTGCGAAGGAGACAAAGATCTTAGGAGATTAAATGAAACGGAGCACAATAGATCATAATTAGTCGCAGTGTATACAGGGCATTTATTGCATTCCCTTTCTTTAAAATATAATAATAATAATGATAATAATAATAATAATAATAATAATAATTATAGGTATGTTGTGTGAAAATGGGATTACTCATGTGGATAATGGATGCCCATATTTTACAATGTTTCATAGATACAGTATTAAGTTGCCATAACTGAACACTTACTACCTTGGAACAAAAATCTCTGATACGAAAGGAACAATTCATATCACGAGTTTACTTTCTCTTCCTTTTTATATTATTATTATTATTACTATCATCATTATCTTTTTCTTTAATAGTTCCGTAGAGAATTTCAACACAACAGAGTGTAACACGTATTCCAAACTTAAACTATGTAAGCAGCAAGGTAAAACTGAATTTTCTTATTGTAAGTAAGGAACAGAAGAAACATAATGAAGAGACATAAATCAAGAGATAAAGCATAACATTCTTTGTACATATTTTCTTCATATTTCATAATCGTTTGTAAATTGCTCAAGATCTGTATAAACGCGATCTGATTTTCTCTCCTCATACCCACACTCGTACTTTCACTCAGTCCTCAACTAACTCATATTGAATATTCAATATCCCGACGCAAAGCTTCACCTACACACACCCACTGGAGGGCCCGAGACTCGGAGACCACCCCAAACCGGGGCACGCAATTTTAGAGAGATTATCTTTATTCTCTGCTATGCAACGCCGAGACTCCCGCCGATACTTGCAACCCTGAAACAATCAACCAGACGAACGGTAAAGTGAAATGAGAAAGGAGGATGAAATGGAGGGATAGGAAATTCGGGGGATGTAATTAACCTTCCCAGCATTCGCCTAGTGACCCGGGGAAACCCCTGAAAAATCCATGTGTTAGGATGGTCGGCTGCGGGAATCGAATCCAGGACCTCCCGCTAGGTCGCGGGTTCAAACCCGGCGGAGGGCGATGGATTTTTTTCGGGAATAAAAATTCTTAGCATGGCTTCCTTTGGAAGGGAAGTAAAGCCGTGGTTCCATGTAGTAGATTTACGGCACGTAAAAGAACCTCAAGCTTGATGGAGATCCGAGCAAAACTTTCGGTCTTTCACGTCAAATATAGAATGGGACGCTAAGAAGCATAGCAGTTAAAGAGCTCCATAAATAAAATTTAATTTCAATTTCAAACCTCCCGAATGCGAGTCACTCGCGCTACCGCCTGCGCCAGCTCGCTCGGTGTGGAAGTCCCTAACATTTCCCGGATCGAAGATCCGACTCACTACTGGAGCTGCCCAGAGAGGGCGATGAATGGCCCGTCCAACCAGGCAGCTCCCGTGTCCACGGGAATACTCTTTCCTTGTAGTAAGTATCTGCGGAGGAAGCAACCCTGAAATATGAGAAAAAAGCGAAATAAAAGGGAAACGAGGGAAACAAACAAAACAATGCCAGAGTGATATGACGGGAATCGAACTCGGAACCTCCCGAATGGGAACCTTGCACGTTACCGCTCGATCATGGAATAGAAAGCAACGGTTGTAAATATGTCTACCTTCCAATTAAACCATAAGCAATAAAATAATACAGAGGTAAGTAATTTGATAGAAATGGAAGAAGATATAATAGACCAAGTGCAAAAGACACTACGTTTAGACTCCTAGCAAGATCACAAGATGATCGAACACCACGGAAACTATACCTGTAGGAAGGTAGAAGAGGGGAAGATGTGACTCAACCATAACTGAATGGACATGTAAGTGAAGTTATCAATAAGAGAAATTTTAAAACAAAAGAGGCGCATTCCATTGAGACTTGTCGCGTTAAGCATATAATAGGTGGCAATAGAAGGCAACTATCAACTAAGGTCATCTGTATGTTATATACCGAATCTGTATAACATAGTATGTGACATTACTTCGGAGATACAGCAACGCGAACGTTAATATATTAAGGTAGGGGGGAAGAATGAAGGATAAAGCACGTTAAGTTTTCGAGTTTTCAGGGCAATGTTGAAAGAAAGATAATTTCAGCTATCCTGAATTGTAAACTGGCACGTTTTGTGTCCAATATCGAGCTGGCAAGTTTTTGTTTAACCTTTTACAATCTCAATTATACTGACATCAAATCAGTCTTGTAGTTAGGAAAGCAGATATGTAACCAGGTAGATCGATAGGCAGGTGAGTTACAACTAAAAACCAAATAGGCTCAGTAATCCGTAAATGAACCCACAGTCCTGACATTTGCCACTTACTGGCGTTATGATAAGTCATTTTAGGGTCAATTTAATTTTTTTTAAATGGGAGCCTACAATTATGGTCAAATTATATAATTATATTATTTACCCGGAATATTATATTTTATTTTTAATGTATACGGTAGTACAGGACAATTTTTATTATTGTTTGGTAAGTTTATGAGGCACTTCCATAATATTTTCAGGAGCATAACGTTTGCCTGTGTGACAAGAGTTTTTGTTGTTTGTACAGGTTCGCTTATCGCGTTTGATAATGTTGACTGCAGAGTAACGTTCAAACAAAGTTTTGTTTTGTTACACAAATCTCCTTCCGAGACATTAAGACTGCTCGAAGAAACAATGAAAAGAAACAGGTTTATACCTGGCATAAAACTTGCAATTAAGGCCGCGACAGCACCAAAGACAACCCGCGGAGTAGTAAACCAACAACTTCAACAATGTACACTCTGTCAATTTAAAACTGGCTGGCGTCTGAGAGAGAGAGAGAGAGAGAGAGAGAGAGAGCTCAAATCAGGTACTTCCGTGAACGCTCGGGACAGCAGGGCTTTGTTCACAAGACCGTATTTTTTGTAGTAGTTATAATGGGGAACACAACGCAATTCTTCCAGAAAATAATTGATATACGAGATTTCAAACAGATATTTCAGAGTGTTTTAACACTGGATATTTATAATCAACACACACTTTATCGATTTATGGTTCTCAAATGGAGTTTGATTAAATCTAAGTACAATGCCAGCTTACTTCAGCACTCTTAGCTCAGTGGTAGAGCGTTAGCTTACTCATTCTGCAGTTGCAAGTGCAAACCTCCGGGTGCTGCTCAACTTCCCTCGCTTTCATTTTAAATACATGATTAACATATAACAGGTTTCTTTCATTATATATAAACGCCCCGTGTATATATATATATATATATATATATATATATATATATATCTGGTTTTGCTGTAATGTGCTCAAATAATATTGCTTGTATTACTTCGTTTTACTTATATAATTACGAAAAATGTTGAAATTACAAAATTTCAACATTTTTCGTAATTATATAAGTAAAACGAAGTAATACAAGCAATATTATTTGAGCACATTACAGCAAAACCAGATATAAAAAATAAAAGATAATCCACTACAGAGAATGAAACTCGAACTGCTTGCGTAGGAGTTAAGTAGCTGAACCACTGCTCAGCCAAAATCACTGCCCTGTGACTTGTACTATAGATAGCCAAAGCGGTGCACAGAAGTTGACGATTGTGAACCGCTCGCTTATTTGAAGGCACTTTTAAAAAATCAACTGCTCTAGAAACCGCCACTTTTAATTGACCGAGTTTGCATGTTGTTATGAGGGGTGGTTGAAAGAAGACTATTGAGAAGACAGCATCAGAGGTTGGATTTTCATTGGAGGTGTTCACACAATTTTATTCAAACATTTAAACGTGCATTACAAATATTTCAAAATATGGTTCCAAAAACTGTCTCTCCTGCAAACAAAGAATCAAGGATTATTATTTCTGAGGTTCTAATCCGTATTACTGATATGGCTATGTTTTGAACATAATCGCTGGAGATGAAATTTTGTGATATTTGAACGACCAGGTGCCTAATCGATGGTCAGCGGAAATAAAAATGTATCTCCTCAGAAACAAAAGTTTCTCAAGGATACTAGAAGAGACAAAATAATGCTGGAAGTTTTCTTTGGCGCTCAGGATCTCGTCCACTATAAGTTTATTCCAGAAGCTGTAACAAGAGAACTTTGTGGAAATCCTTCGTCACCTAAGAGACACAGTTAAGAAGAAAACGTCCGTAATGATGGGCACAAAAGCGTGGTTTCTTTTGCACGACAACGCACGACATTGACTAGTACTGATAAAATATTACCTTGCAAGACATAACGTCACTGCTTTGGAGCATTCTCCATACTCTCCAGATCTGACACCACATTACTTCTCTCTCTGCGCTGAAAACTGGCCTGAAGGTGCGAAAATTCGCGAACCTGATGAGGTTACTGCAAACACCACGAAAGCACTAAGACTTGTTTCGCAAAATGTCTTCCAGCAATGCTTCCAGTCACTTTACACACACTTCAGAAGTATAACACTGTAGAATGGAATCGTCTTGAAGGAAACTTTGTGTAATTTGCATTATGACTTCAGGTTTCTATGTTATTAACCAATTCCGGTAACTTCTTATTTTCCCTACTACATATATAAGTAGGGGAAGTATTGTATTCCATCCAAAAAATCGATGTCGAGATTTCACCAGAAATATATCTTTTGCGGCCCTCTGAATAAAAAAACATTTTTAGAAAAAGGTCCGCGTGTGTGTGTTTCTATGTCTGTCTGTGAACAGCATAACTCAAAAACGAAAAGTCGGATAAAACTTGGCATTTGAGTTAAGTATCTTCCAAGGATGCGACAAGAAGATTTTTAAGCCCAGCAATCCTTTACATGGATCATTTTTCGAAAATTTTGATTTTCTAAACAATGGCTAACGATTTTGATTAAAATACCATATATGAAAGTTGTTTACATGACAAATAAAATTTATATGTTGGATTTTCTGGGTATAGCCTAGTAAGTCCTCTTCATTCGGAAGAAATTTTGTATAATGTTATATAACTTGTAAACGTTAAGCGATAGACGAAAATGTACCACACAAAATGTAGATCTATTTAAAACACACAATTTAATTAAGATAAGTTTTTTGTGGCATAAGCCGTTTCTGAGATATCCGTTATTAAAGTTTCGAATTGTTCAATTATTAATTCTTTTAAAGTCCCATCGATTTCAGTTGTTTCTCGCGATTGCATGGAAACAGTATGGAACATTAGGATCAGCATATAGCGTTCAGATCTTAAAATTTTGACTATCGCTGTTCTCTTTGTATTTATAACGAAATGTGTATTTTTGCAAAGGCTTATTTGAATTAAAATGTACCTAGTAGATAGAAAATTAAGCTTTAGTAAGAAAAGTTTGTATACCCACTAATAAAGAAAGAGAGCAGAGAAAGTCATGTATCACATCAGATTTTTTATGTCCTGGACATGCAAGAGAATGGAATGCGCCACATAGCAACCAGCTCTTAAAATATTTGACTATCGCTTAAAACCTACCATATTCCCCTTGCACCTACAAGAAAATTAGCAATAAGATAGTTTCTACAATCTTTATATGAATTAACATGAAGTAGATGGAGAATAAGCGCTTGTAAATCTAGTCTGCACAAGAGTAGAGAAAGTCATGTGAGCAACACATCAGACTTTTGAATAGCGTGATACAATTTATAGTCGGGTGCACCATTCTCGATCAAACCCTTCCGCTGTAAAACACTGACTTTGAACGGCTAACTCTGTTTGTCACTGCATCAATCACGGTAATCTTAGCCGAGAGATTTACCGCCGAACGATCACAGCAGGCTAAATCTTTAATGGCATAATGCTGGCTATATGTAAGAGTATTAGGCGCGTAGGCCATTGCGGCACACCTATTAGCGTCGCTTTGTCCATGCGTCTGTCCGCATGAAACAGCTAGCCAGCCGCCGTAAGTACGGAGCTGAGATCTTATAATTATATAGGAGCTTGAAAACTTATTGAGACACCTGTCAAATTTGGTTGAAATTTGTGCAAAGTTAAGAGTAATTTAGATGGAGAAACTCAAATTTTAGGCAAACACTAAATTTACGAAGTTCACTGTGTAAATACTTACAAGGGTTTGAAAAAAATCGACATATTTCAAATTTGACTGAAATCGGTAGAACATTAAGAATAGTTTAGGTTAAAGGGGATTAAGGGAATATGTTATACCTAGTTTGTCAATTGCATAACCGAACGCTTCCAAAGTAAGGTTACAATCGACATTTCGAACCGAGGATAGTCTAGCTTCGCTGAACAAAAGAAATACTGCACTTAAATAGATATACGTAACTGACCGAGGAAATAACTGCGCTCTTTTGTTTCATGTTTATTGTCATTAGAAGCGAAATACGGCCATGAAGTAATCCACTGCAGTAACCGAAACGGTCTTTTAACATTGATAAATTTGTTTCTCATCCAGTAACTTCGTGGTGTAATCGTTTGTAGTACGCATACTATGCGAAAGGTCGGGGTTCGATTGCTCACCGGGGCTGTGTGTTTTATTGTTCAAGAAAGTATTGAGCCTTAAATGGGTTACCGTGCTTTTAGTCATCTGCAACTTGCTTGAAGAAAATAGTTATGCTTTTTATTTTAAATTTGTTTCCAGAATTGAAACCTTTACCAAGGTGGCGCCACGGTAACGTGTGCGACTGGCTTTCGTGAGGTCTTGAGTTCAAACCCCCCGGGGCCGGCCAACCTGCTCGAAGTCTTTTTCGCGTGCTTCCTCAGTCACTAGACAAATGCTGGATTGGATAATTTGATCGGTGAATTTTCCAATCATCCCTTTCATCATTACTTTTCATTTCCTCCTTCTTCACCGCCATACCAGGCAATGGGCTGATCACCCATCCTGGATATGTTATGATCCAGAGTTTGCTTGCTCCTCGATAGGCTCTGACACAAGGCATTGGCTTGTAAGTCCTTGGGAGTGAAAGTCCTACAAAAAGGAGGGTAATTCGTTAAAGAAGATGAATTGAAACCTTCTAAAAGCATCTTATATCCGTAGAACATTGAATAATGGACACCCCTCAAGACATTTTGACAATTTAAAACAATATTAAAGGTATCGCACAGGTAACAGTTAAACTGCACACTTGCAGGCGGTAATGTAAAGTGACGGCCTTGCACTTAATAATCCAGTGTGAAGCACTGGAAGTGAGTAGATACAATCAATTTGGAGCTGTTGATCCAAATGAGACAGCATCTAATGAAAACCTAATCAATGAACTCCTGAGGTATTAGACTTTAGGGAGGAGGTGATTGGAAAACAGGGAGAAATCCGTACAATAAAGCTAAGGTTTCAGTGCGAGCAGGTAGGGGTGTGTTCCTCCTGTTCATCTCCTTGTCAAATATCAAATCTAATGCAAAATGAAAAATGCCGTTTGATGTATGTAATGAAGCGATATTATATCGATTGTTGGTATTTTTTAAATTACAAAAAGGAAGGATAGGTGCTAAATAAGTTGTATTAACAAATGTTCGAAATCGATTTAAGTCTAATAGTAGTCCATATACAGAGACTGCTAAAAATGTTTTTGGGATTTTTTTCCGAAAGTAAACACCAAAATATAACGGACAAACTGTTGCGAACAGTCTTGAAATGTAACGCTAGGTACGTGTAAATTTATGATCTTGTTGAACATACCCGAGGTTATGTATTGCATACAGGCGGAGTTTCATTCATCTCTACCCGGATGTTTTTAAGATAAGTGAGAATTAATTTAATCATTTTATCATGAAAATACTTAATGATAAACTTGTTAAATGCATCAAAAAACAGCTTGCATATTAAACATTATTATGCATAGTCATGTTGGTGACCGTCCTAATTACTTAGTTTCTGGTTGCAAAATTAGAATTTATTTGCCTGTATTCGCCAATACTAACAGTATTCTGTGATTTATGGTGGTGCACTTCTCTAAGGTTCCATCGATACTAAAAAATTACCCACTTAATTTCTACGAAAAGTGTAACAAAATTATAATCTAACAATAAGTAACAAATGTACTGAAATTCTAATGCATTCTCCCAGTTTCATCATCAAGAATAAATGAGAGGTGACCCATATAAATACACCACACTTTAAATTCAAACTACTCTGAACCTCCTGATTGTAACAGTTGAGGTTTTAACAATACTTAGAACTACAGTTACATAACCGGACACTACACTTCAGTGAAGATGAAATAACTGATTTATTATTAGTCAGGTTTATACATCTTCTGACAGCCAAATATACATTACACTAGGCAACCTCTAGCATTGTCAAAAACCATTCTGTCCTATCTATCCATTATCCTCTTCATTGTCTCTCTTTCATGGTTTCCATTACTCCATTCTTCCGTGTTTTTGGATGTCGCCCTCTTTATGAAATAACTGATGCTATTAGATGTCATGGTTTTATAATAAAGTACATATTATGCATGTGTTTCTAGGTTTTCATTCAATTTATATTTGTAGTGCAGTCATTATGAGAAAATTATTTACTTCGATGATCCATTACATCCTCTACAGTGGTAATCACAAGTATATTGTAAACTGGTGACATTAACAGTATGTCCGTGCGTGTAATATATCGAATGTCCAAAATGGATTGTCAGAATTTTAAATTTAAATTGCGAAGAAAATCTTTACTTCTCACCGAAATGTTTTACAACTTATACTGTAGCAGGCATTAAACAATTATTTACACGGTTGAACTAGCTGAAAATAGTTCATAACGGACTGTTGAAATTTAAGAGCTGGTTATGACGATGAATGTCGTATAACTCAGTGCACTGCACGGTTTTGCGAAAAATTGAGTTTTATTTATGGACGCTCTTTAATTACTATGGCCCTTAGCGTCCCATTCTATATTGGGCGTGAAAGACCGGTAATTTTGCTCAGAGGCCTCTTTATCGTTCTTTTACGCGCCGTAAATCTACGACACAGGACCACCGGCTTTACTTCCCTTCCGAAGGAAGCCATGCTACGGATTTTTACGCCCTAAAAATGCATCGAACTCCGCCGGGTTTGAATACGCGACTTTGGGTACTAGAGGCTACCACGGTACTAGTCCACGGAGGACGACCGGATTTGTGAATATAACATTTCATTAAGTGAGCGGGACATTGGAAGGGCAATCAGGTAAAAGAAAGTATTCTCAGTTCCGAGTTGCATTTACTACTCTGTATTCACTCTTAGGTTGATCCGCGTCAAAACAAACCCAGATGACCAATGCACGGCTATAATGTATCCTTCCGCCATTCGCACTAGAAATAGTCACACTTTCAGACCATGTGGCAAGTACGAGCGGCACGTAGTGCAAAAAAGAACAAGAGTCGTTATTTCGACAACTGAAACGGTGACTAGCATATTCTGTTAAGGGTTAAAGTTGATAAGATTGATAGTTGCAACAAAATAAACTTTTGCACATATAATAATAGTTAATTCTAAAATAAATGAGCGAAAAATTAAGTAACAGGTATGCGATAACCTAATTTATTCGCTCTCTGGAAGCGGCACTTTATTAACTGTTACGCGAATTACATTCTTCTTAAAATCACTACATTCTTGCATCGCGTATTTCATATGCTTTCTTTTTTTCCGGGTGTAACCACTTTTCTCGTTTCAGATTTTTCTGCACAAGCACTGTTTATACTTGTACTCGAAACACCGGTAACTCAGAAGTTGATTTCACCATTTCTAAAGTGATGGATATTTCTCACATAACTTATAATGAATATTCAACACTATTGTTTTTACACCACTAGTCAATGGTTTGCGCGGCTAATGCTTTACGCAATTCGACGAAAACACAAGAGCAAATTCACCGTCCGCCATGATACTAAACACAACTGCTGGTTTCTGACTGTAAACAATATTCTGCGCCTACCCGGATGTTAGGTGACTCATACGAATTGCGTCATGGGACTTGCAGCTCTGTTTTACGGTATAAATCAGTGTTAAATATAACCTTAGGTGTTTGTATAGAATATTATACTATTTAAGGGTAAATTCATTCTAAAATTCAGAGATTAGCATGGGACTACCTTCCTGAGCGCATTGCTACCCTCTTGCACCATGGTACACTGACCACGTGGGTTTGTTTTGCCGCGGATCAACCTAAGAGTGAATATAGTGTAGTGAGCCTGAGACGTGTTTTCATTGTGTAACTGTACACCTCCACTATCGACTATCGCCTTACCCATCATTCCTCTCGGATCCCAAGACTTGACGTCGTTACGCATTGTCAACAACAAAGTGACGCTCTCCTCTAAAAGCACTCATATTGTGGCCGACTTGTAAGCAACTTGTAAGCAGTATACATTAATAATAATAATAATAATAATAATAATAATAATAATAATAATAATAATAATATCAAACCACTGATCAGTTACATATGCGGATGAGCACTCCTAAGAAACTCAAAGATACACCAACAAACTTTCAAGAATTCAGTAAGTATAAATCTCAAAACAATACAGTAAATCGGGTTAACTTTGGCACGGAGGATATTTCCTGACGAAAGATGAAAATTACGGGTTTTGCCGAAGTCACCCCGATTTACGACATTAACACAACCAAGCAGTCCTACTAAATTAGATCCGAAAGTACGAACCAGATTCAAATTAAGATAGAGTAACGTGACAATTAAATGCAACACAGGCACTTGACCACAAATTTTATTACGATTTTAAAAAGAGCAGACATAATGATACTTGGCTTCATTAGACCTCGACAAGACGTAAACACAATGGGGCATTCAAAACTAAACGTTACCCGCACGAATCAATAAGTTCATTGTTGTGTGCAAGTAACATTAAAATACTGTAGACCAGAATAACACTAAATTATTAAAATACGGTGTGACAAAAGCTCTTAGACAAGCACCACTTGTGACACGAGAAACACCTTACCAAAAATGCTTTTCTAACTGTACAAACTTTGCCGTATCGAAAGAAATATGTGTGTGTGTGTGTGTGTGTGTGTGTGTGTGTGTAAAAGTTTTTCCCCCTAGGCGGAAGTATCAGAAAGAAAAGCTGATAAGTCATTGAAGGCTTTGGCAGCCACAACAGAAAGGCCTATATAGAAGACAGACACCAGCTGAACTACCGCTCCTCGCCTCCGAAGCTCCCAAGGAAATTTGATTATCACAATGTCTTGTTACAACAAACGGGTTCAGATTCACTGGTGCATTAAGTAACTGGACAACACTTATTGTTCTGAACGTAAACGATGAACCAGTCATCCACTTAATTCATTTGTGAAGCATAATGTTATTACTTTTCTTAGTGTTGTTGTTACGAATGTTACGAAAATAAAGTGAATACAATGTGATCCTTTAGTCCCACCATAGTACCTACCGCAGATCAGTAGCCTTCAATACAATCCAAAATGTTTGGTGCCTGTCAAGGCCATGGCGTTCGATTCAAGAATCGTGAATGATGGCTAATGCCAGACTGTGTTGCCATTGTGCAAACGTGTTTTCGTTTAAGTAGAGTTGAAATTGTTCAACTGAACAGCGTGTGTTTTTAATAGAGAATGTTTTTAGAGAAGGTGGTAAATACACAGAAAATGGGAAACAATTTCTAAATTCCAGATTACCGAGTCTGAATACTGCTTACGATTTAAATAAATAAATTAATTTGGTGAGACTGTTTCTATTCGTGACGCTGCAAGAAGTGGCAGACCCGATTATTTCTTTCGGTGTGCTGCAAAGTCAACAGTGCATAGAGATAATACGAAAACAATAGATTAACTGAAGTTCACAGTAATAAATTACACTAATTCAGTGACAAAATTAATTTTATCAAAGTGTTTAGCAACAAAATTAAATGTCTTTATCTGTCGGGAATATTTTCAATATCTTTTGTAAATGGATACATTAATTATTATTTTTATTTATTTGCTTTTTATGTCTATGGCTTACTCCAAATTCATTCAAACCAGTCCATAACATGTAGCATCACAAATGCACGGGGTTACAACCATATTCCCAAATCTCGCTTATTCCACCACTGCGGAGGAACTTATTGATAGCACTGTATTTTGAATAACTGCACTTTTTCAGAAATATCTTGAAACGATCAAGTAGGTTAAAATGTATATATGTAGTCAAAACATAATGCGCTGCGCAGGTTTATCTTGCTTTGGTTCGAAATATTGAGAACAAGGCGAAGCAATTATGAATCATCCACTAATCCAAACAAAACAGGCGGATTCGGTTTTTAGACGATACGTTTCAGAGAGAGGAAATATGGTAATATAAAAGTCAATGAGGCGTTAAAAGGTTGCACAGTGTACGCGCCTATTATTGTTGAATATCAATAACAAGTCCACGCATATATTTATAACCTGGGGAGGGATAGCAAATGACACGGGCATGTTATCATTTCAGTTCCTGTTTCGGTTATTTTGAAAATAAAAAAAAAAATATTTAATTTTTTGTGTGGATGAATTTATATTTTCATTGGAATATCTATCGATATAACGGTCTAGAGAGAGAAAATAGGTTACTAAAACCGAAGTAATCAACCGCAGCTCTTTTTTTCTTTCCTTTCTTTTTTTCCGAGAAAATTGTTCAAGTTTTTAGTTTCATGTAAACCTTTATTCTTTGTTTTGTTTTTTATTGTATTGATTGAATATTTTCTGAAATCCCACTTCATTTATTAAAGTAAGTGCCTGAAAGATAATTTAATCCTAGCCTCTGCGCTTTGTTCTTGGGCTACAGCTGTTTTGTTTTTTGTTTTAGTTGCATTTACACCCACCTTTAACTACATTGGTCTTAACGGCGGCCTTTCCTTTGGAACTTATTGCTTAAGGCAATAGTGTTAACTCGTATTCGCTTATCGTTAAGTTTCTTGCATTTTTTTTGTTTTGCTTTTTTTTAAATCATTAATCATACATACACACAATCTCAATCATACTTTCAGAGTCTGGGGAGGATAGGGAATAATTTTAGGTACAGAAAAATTGCCACCCCAGCCGGGAATTTAACCCGGGACCCCTCGCACAGCAGGTAGGTGCTCTACCGGCTGAGCTACGGGGTCAGCCAGCTCGCTTTTGTTCAGATCACTACCGGGCTTTCCTAACATAATAAAGAGCAAATTCCAGTTATTATAACAAGTGGTATATTCACAGTGTCAGGCCAAATAAAACAATCTGAGTGGAATAACACAATTTATTTACTAAATCTCTGCAACGTACACTCAGGGACAAAAGAATTGCATCGTTGAGCAGTAACTGCCAGTATTCGAGACTTCTTTAAGAAGCACGACGGAGCGCCGGGCAAAACGCCAGGGACTTCTCTGGACCACGATCTACAAGCCCGGAAACGACATTTTGGTGGTTCTTCCACGAGATTTCCACATTTTTCTTAACACTCGACTCCATTTAGCCCTCATCACCTCTGCCTATGACTGGCTTGAAACAAGTTCTAAAAAAACAAGCATAAGCAATGTAATGATCGTGCGAAACGAAGGAGAGGGATCAGAAAAAGCTTCTCTTAATGAACTCTGCTCTGGCAGGTTCAAATAATTAGATTTAGCTTAGCCCAATTTAATATAATTAACAACTGGACTGTGTAGAGGGAGTGTTGGGCGAGAAATTAAATTACCTGCAATATTTATGTCAAACTCTTCTTTGAAATAGCCATGGATATTAAGTTTAAAATTATTGCCACCATCAGATAGGGACCTTGAGGTGATAGAGCTGTTAAACTGCGCAACATTCTTCGAAAAATGGAATTCCGTTGGTGGAAAACTTATCCAGAAACAGGTTATTATTGCGATGTATTTGTCTATTACAATAAATACAATAGTCCATGTGAATTTAGATACAAGTGAAATAAATTATTATTCGTATTTTTATTTTTATTACTAGCAGTAGTAGCATTACTGCATAATGACACGCGGGTATTACATGGAAGTGAAAAAAGCTTGACTAAATGAGTAAACTATTGTCGTCAGCCTAATTAATATTAGCGTGATTATGATTAACTAGGTTATACAACGCAGAGGGACACCTTGCGCACTCCGACCTACATAGATCTATTGTGGTTACCAACCCCCAGGAGGAAGGAATAAGGTGAAGGAACCACATGAGGCTACAGGCCATAGAGACGCGTAAAAGTCCCTTAAAGTTCCAGGCACGAAGACCCGTCCCACTGCTGGAACTGCCTAGAGAGGGCGATGAGCGACTTTGCGTCCAAGCAGACCTCAAGTGTTTACAGGGAGTGCTCTTTCCCTTGAGCGAGTATCCGCGCCATCTGGCTGGCACTACCACACCTAAAAAGCCTAGAAGCACACCTGAAAGATGAGAAGGAAACGGAATGAAAGGGGAATGGAGAGGATATCGTGGTAGATGAGAAACCACTCCAGCATCCGCCTATCGACCAGGAAAAATCACGAAAAACCCAAAATCAGAATGAGCGGTCAACCGGAATCCAACCTGGTACCTCCCGAATGCCTCACACTTTACCGCGGAACCAATATGATTAATTTAATGGTGCTCAATTAGCAAGAGCATAGAGAACTCTGTGTGTTACCATTCGCCCATTTTGGGATAACGTAAGGAACATGTCAATCAATGGCTAAATTATGCAGTAGAGGTAGAAATGGCGACGCTTTCAGAGGGCGGAGCTACATAATTTCAACACCAACCTAACACATCCGTTCCTATATGAGTCACTTTTCTTGTACCCAAAAACTTATCATTACACACTCGTATTTATACAATCCATACATTAGTTGTGATTTTAAAAGTTTTTTTTAACATAACACAGAGGGAATTAAATAAGAAAAAGAATAACTAATATTTAATGGAAGTGCAAGCAAAAACAAACATATTAGGAACTCTATGAGCTCACACGATAAGTAGTGGTACTTTTGGAGCGGAAAAAGGAATGAGAGGCTCTGTGAGCATGCGTATTGTGTCCTAATTCCTAAAAAAAAATTAGGCGCAACTCGTGTTGTAGAACTATATGTCAACAGCCTGCGAGTTCAACTCTCGGTTAGGGCCAGTTCTCTGGATTAGATTTCTTTGTAAACTACAAGGAAGACGAAGTGTAGGCCGACCAAGAAGGCGATGGCATGACCAGTTTAGTTAACACTATGTGGAGAGGAACAGACTATACGAGATAAACTGTATTGTTGTTAATGAGATTTCGTTACCAAGTTTTTCCTTATCCCTAGATGACGAATGTTGGGTAACTCTTAAGGCCTATGGACGCCGAGCACATTTGAGCATCATTTCATTAAATGCTGTTCGATATGAAGTAGTTTAAACTAAGAAAGAAATTGATAAATAAAAATAAAAGACATTGAATATCTCTTATGTGTGCAAGTGTATGTTGTTTGTCTTCATCACCACCATCACAAATGCCCTAGGACTTAAATGCCGTTGCAGCTCCTTGGAATTTATCCTTCCAACTCTTTCCAGGCCTGCCCAAATCTTTTTACTTGGTTTAAAGTGTAAACAAAATGTGAAATTATCTCATTATCTGATATGTTTTAAGTGATCCATTTAAAGTTTCCTATTCGTCTATGTTTTATCGAATAGTGTCGTGAACATAAAAAGTTTGAGCAATGATGTACCTATGTCCCTAAGAGAGCCATACAAAGTTCCGCGATTTATCGTGATACGCAACAGTAGTTTCGCATTTTCAGACTACGCGTAATATTTAAAGTTCCTGTCTAGTTTATATGTTTCAACCTGTAGAATAATACTCTTCACTATGCACTCACTAGTTTTCTTTAAGGAAGTTTAATATGGATATATATTTAAACAATAAATAGGTACTTTGAATATCAAGTACACATTCCACTTTGTCTACTCCCTAAATACATACGCCTAGTCTTTTATAACACAAATTAGTGCAGTATTTTGGCTTTCAGTTGTTCTTGAAGTATGTAACCTGAGTGCAGGAGGCACAAAAGGTTGAATTTGACACACGTGCAGTTTTCTATTGATAAAAATACAAGGTATTCTAAATTAATTTAAAAAATTTAATGAACAAAGACTCTCAATCACACTAAGTTTAAAAAATCTGATGTGTTACACTCACATGACTTTCTCTACTCTTGTACAAACTATTTTTACAAACGCTTATTCTCCATATGCTTCATGTTAATGGAGATATCGAGATGTCAATCTTATTGATAATTTTCTTGTAGATGCAAGGGGAATATGGTAGGTTTTAAGCGATAGTCAAATATTTTAACGCTGGTTGCTATGTGGCGCATTCCATTCTCTTTTCATGTCCAGAACATAAAAAAATCTGATGTGTTACACTCACATGACTTTCTCTACTCTTGTACAATCTATTTTTACAAACGCCTATTCTCCATATGCTTTATGTTAATCGAGATATCGAGATGTCAATCTTATTGCTAATTTTCTTGTAGATGCAAGGGGAATATGGTAGCTTTTAAGCGATGGTCAAATATTTTAACGCTGGTTGCTATGCGGCGCATTCCATTCTCTTTGCAAGTCCAGGACATAAAAAAATGAATAACGAATTTGAGAAAAGTATAAGTATTGGAAAATTTAAGGGAATAACAAGCAATATCTCGAAAACGGTTCACACAACAAAAAAAATGTATTTGACATAAATTGTATATTTTAACGCCATCTACATTTTTTGTGTAGTAAAATTTTGTCTATCTCTTATGGTTTAGCAGTTATGCAAAAGTCGTTCACAATGAAGAATACTTTTGGAGACATTCCCAGAAAATTCGAGATATACATTTCATTTCTCATGACATTATCTTAAACATATGATATTTTAATCAAAATCGTTAGAGCCATTTTTGAGAAAATTAAAATTTTCGAAAAATGTTCCATGTAAAGGGTAGTCTGGGGTGGGGGCATTTTCTTGAAAACCTTCGTGTCGCATCTCTGGAAGATACTGAACCTAAATACCAAGTTTGGTGTTTATTCGACTGTTCGTTTTTGAGTTATGCTGTTCACAGACACACACACAGACACACACACACACACACACAGACACACACACGGACATGTTTCCAAAAATGCTTTTTTTGGATTCAGGGGGTCTCAAAACATGTATTTCCGGTGAAATCTCGGTATCGAATTTTTGGGTGGAATGCAATACTTCCCCTACTTACTATACGTAGTAGAGAAAGTAAAAATGACTGACGATTCTGTTTAGCACCCATTTATAAAATGCTAATATTAAATTGCTGTGCCTCAATGATACACCACCGGAGAGATTCCTAAGGTCGCGAGGTCAAACGCGATGGGGGGCGATGTATTTTTTTTTTCGGCCGTAAAAATCATAGCATGGCTTCCTTCGGAAGGGAAGTAAACCCGGTGATCGTGTTGTAGATTTACGACACGTAAAAGAAGGTCAAGCCTGATAAAGAGGCCTCTGAGCAACATTTCTGCTCTTTAACGCCCAATTTATAAAGGGACGCTAAGAACAATAGTAGTTAAAGAGCGTCCATAAATAAAAATGAAACCGCTGGAGAACCCAACATCATTGATTCATGTTTCTGCCGCGGTACTCCGCTTATTGAAATTTAACCTTCCCAATTTTTAATTTTTGTTAACTGTTAAAACTTTTTCTTCCTGTTTTCTTTTTCACTGATGCCTCCCATTAAAACAGCTTCACCTAAGTCCTATTGTTCCATGATTAACGTCACTCCGCAATGTGTCAAAGTGGTGCCTGCGCATGTGCACGTCTTCCTTTACACATCTTGCACAAATAGGATGAGAGAGATGAAAGAAGACGAAAATGATGTCTCGATGCAAAAGTCAATCGACGAAATTCGTAACGTGTAGAGTTCATCCTTAAGGTATAGCATATCGCGCCTCCTCCTCCGCGCACCGGATTTTTCCCGACAAGCCTACGGTTGATAAGCAAGGTAATGAAGTGGGACAGTTTCGCATAATTAAGTATTACGTGAAGCTCTCAGAAAATATTAATTCCCTGATGCACAGAGGTGCCAGCGCAGAAAAACCTCTCCATCTTCCTTTTCTGACTAACCTTTGCATATACAGGAGGTTTCAAAAAACGAGGACGCAATTTAAGGTATGAATTCTCCATATGTTGACAATAAAAAAGGTTCATTACAGTATGGATCTAGAAATGCTTGGTTTCCGAGTTATGGACTTCAAGACTGTGATATTCACAATGAAGAATTCCTATGCCTGGTAATTAAGTCTCCAAGAATCAAGACCCCCGAAAATATAGATCTTATAATTTTACCCTTGTTGCAGTTCGTACTGAAATTTATTTTTAATAAAACGAAAGGCAAATACCCGCTAACCTGAATGAACTGTTCGAAAAGCTTCGAGAACTACATTCCATAAAGCAGGAAAACCTTTTGGCAACTTTTTCACAAACTGAATTTTAGGGATACCCATTTGTTAAAAAAGTATAAAAATTGCCAAAGTTCATGAATACGGATTTTAGTGTTATGAAATACTACAAACTTTCTACTTTAGTTTTATGTAGTTTTTATAGCTACACGATCTTTTAAAGCATGTCATACAAGGATTTAAAAGTCTGCCTGTGAACCTAGCAATAAAATTTTAGTAAATAAAAATAAGTTTTGCTTATATAAAACTGAACATACCGTATAAGAAAGACCTCAGGAATCTTCCAATTGTAAATTGGCTACAGAACATAAAGGGGGGGCTTTATATCCACTAAATGCTTTTTGAACAGCATAAAGCCAGAAAGAGTGTTATTTTAGCGTTATAACTTTTAAACTCTTTTCTCGGGTTTTCATTTGTCGACTAATGAACTTAAATATCAAGTTTGGTGTTTACTCAATGTTTGAATTATGCTGCTCACACATGGACCTTTTCGTACTGAAATGCTATGTTTTTATTCAGGAACCATGAAATCTCGCATCGAATTTTTGGGTGGAATGCAATACTTCCTCTACCTACTAGGTATGTGGTAGAGAAAATATGTGATAAAAGTGATACCTTTATGTATCAAGCCCATTCTTTTATTTACCCCTGGATTTGATAGACAATAACGCCAAGGAATTTTCTTCGTTTTTTTGTTCTTGAAATTCTGTTTCTTAGGGTTAAAACGGCAAAGATGTCACAAAATAAGAAAATTCTATTTATTCCTTGTTCACATTATTCAACAGATTTGATTTTATGAGTACGAGTACAAGAAAACTATGTAGCGGTGCAAACGTTACATGCTCTATTTTAAACTAATGTTGTGAATATCGCGACAGACGATAGAAACTTCAAGAAAAAAGTATGGCAAGAAATGTACGTGGAAATAACTTCATTCCGTTGGGTCTTCGGTTCACCAATATTGCTTATTTCGTTTCTTCCTTTCACTTCTTGTCAATATCCCAGATATACAGCCACACAATACAGCTTTTATTTTCGTTAGAATTTTTGCTCGATATAGGATGCAGTCATTCTAGTCGTCTTCCTTCTTGCCTTACATCATAATCATATGGCTATCCTGTATTTATAAGCATAATATTTTTACCAGATGCGGCACCACAGGTGGACATTGATGATACATCAAATGAAATGATAATCGGGAAAGAAAATTTGGGAAGAAACGTTTCCAGGCCTAACTTTAGGGTACCTCCCCGACATTTGCCAGTTGTGAGGACTGAGAAAATATGGGAAAAAATCCTCAGCCAGAAAGGATGGACCTGGTGGAAATTAAACTGACTTTCCGTTCCCGAGTCTAAGCCTTAATGACCTCAGCTACCGTATTCTTTGTATATGCTACTATAGACATAAATTACTTTCAACATCAAGCTCTTGGAGCTGAACGATGACTTATTTGAAGCACAAGTTTTCTTCTTGTATATTAAAAGTACTTGTAGCACTGCAAATCGCTTTTGGAGTTTGATAACACGAACTAGTTGAGACCTCCTTGGATATTAGTAACCTTGGACTTCATTGATCAGATGAAAGAAGTTAATGCGTGTTAGGATGCATCTACACGGTAGCTCAGCATCAGAGCAACACTATAAAAAAAAGCGAAAATGCGTGGTTCGAGTCCTACCTTGGCAATGAATGTTTCCAAATCTAATTCAAATATTCAATCTATCCAGAAACAATATCTTCGGTTTTCGAGTTATACTCTAATTATCACTTACTATGAGCAATTTAAAAACATGGCTTTAATTGGATATTTTGGTTATTATTTGTTTTAAAAAGAATTACGATAGCATTCAACATCTGTGAACAGATTTTATCTCTGTGTATTTACACTTATAAACTAATGATATACTACGCCAAACGTCTATGGTCTGCATTCGGGAGGTTCCGGGTTCGATTTCCATTGACCGCCCACTCTGACCAGGATTTTTCGTGGTTTTCCCCTGGTCGCCAAGGCAAATGTCGGTGGTGTATTATACCATGATTTGTCCTTGCCCCATTTCCTCTCATTTCATCATCATCTCCATGCTTTCATGTCCTGTGATGCTGGCGGTACCGGGCGGATGGCGTGAAGGCATGCGCATTGGAAAGATTTCTCCCCGTGAACGCCAGAGTGCGCTGTCCCAACATTTAGGGTCAGTGCGACGCTATCTTGCGATTTCTCGCCACTGGTGCGCGGGTGTTCAAACTAGAAATGTTAGGAACTTCTACCTGTCTCTGTGGGCCTGTCTACCTAAGGACCTCCTATGGCTTCTTCATCTCATCCCTGCATCTGTAGCCACAATAGACCAAAATGATCGCAGTACGCCAGGTGTCCCCCTCCGATAAACACATCCTACACTAGCCAATTTAGACGACTTGACTCATTACAGCCTTATGCACAGCCATCGAGATTCCCTTAACAAAAAGGGTCGAGGAATCAGAATTATTGCTTCACCCAGTGCACGGTTCAAACTTTTCTTCTGACGATTGTTTAACCCGCTCCATGTCAGTATTTCTTTCAGGAAGAAAACGCTTCGATAATCATGAAAATGTCATAAACGTATGTTCGTTCAACTTGTCTCGTAACACCAAACCGATAAATTCGAATACTGATTGAGAATATTTTCAATGTCGCAGAAAGTGATGGCCTATGTTGGAAATATCTGTTTTTGAGTTTTATTTTCTCTATCACCTATCTATAGTAAGTAGAGCAAGTATTACACTGCATGATATCGGATGACTGCAAACTAATAAGTGATTCTGACTCACTTTTGTATGCTGATGTCAGAACTGCTTTTAGTTTTTTCTATCACGTACAGTTTTTTCACAATTTCACTTCAAATATATAGAGATATAAAGATATTACTTCCGCCACTACACACAAAATTGGGCTTGATGAAGCAATTTGTAAGAACTCTACCACAGGATGGACCCTGCTTCAAGTACCTTTCCAAGAAATTTCCTTTCATTACACAAGACAAATTAAAGGCTGGAATTTTTGTTGGTCCTCAGATAAAGAAATTGATGAAGGATGAAGATTTTGAGAAGACAATGAATGAGCGAGAAATAGAAGCATGGACCGCCTTCCGATCAGGCAATAACAAAGATTCTAATTACAAGGCCATTGTCGAAACAATGTTGGAAATTTTCAAGAAGATGGGTTGTAACATGAGTGTAAAGTTGCATTTTCTGCATTCACATATCGATTACTTTCCAGAAAATCTGGAACATTATAGTGAAGAGCAGGGTGAACGTTTTCACCAAGATATTAAGGAAATGGAGAGGAGGTACCAGGGGAGATGGAATGAAACTATTATGGCCGACTACTGTTTGATGTTGAGGATGGACAGTCAAGGATCTGCAAGGAAGTCAAAGAAGAGAAAGTTTGAAAAAATTAAATGAAACACTTTGGCTTCTTGTTTTGTTAAAATGTAGTCATGAAATAAACTAGGGGAGTTCTTGAGAGTATTCTTAAAATGTTTCTTGAATAAAAACTTACTTTGTGTGAAATGGTATTTGAATACTTTACTACGCTCATTAGTAAAACTGTCAAAACATTACTTATTTTTTGTAAAAACCTGACGTGATAGAAAAAAACGGAAGTTATTTCTGGAATCAGCATAAAAACGTGATTCAAGAACACCTACTTTTAAGAAATCATCTGACAAAAAGTTTGAAAATGCAGACTAGTGTTATGTTTTGAGCACCTGAATGTCCACACCGCCCCCAGAAAAAAACAAAACAAAAATATTTTTACTTTCTCTACTGCTTGCCTACATAGTAAGAAGAGGAAGTTTTGTATCCCACCTATAAATTTGATGTCGATATTCCACCAGACACACTTACTTTGGGATTTGGTTTTGATAGTCTTTCAAGGTAAATTCATTTAGAAAATTTTCTCACACGTTTACATTGAAATACAACAAAGTGGAAAACATTCGAGACTCGAACACTATTTAAAAGACTTTTCATAATGGGCAAATTGAAAATGTTTAGCTGTTGACATTTTTAACACATTTATCTATACATTTACATTCCTTTCGTTTATTTCCACTAGCCCATTTAAGGATGCCTTTTCTTTTCCACTTTCCAAAATCTCTGTTATAGCCTAACAATCGGGGTGTTCGTTTTTCTTTTGATTCTGTTAAAATTAAAAGTAATGCTAATACCTGAGTAAACCTCTGTGTGCTAGTAGAAGCATAAGTGGAAGCGTGATGCGAAAAGGATGCCTCACCTTTGCTCTTCCGCTGTTTGTGGGCGGGATTTTCTGCGAGAGCACCTTTAGTTTTCGAGCGGAAACTTTACTCTTTGACCTTTAGTCTGAAAAGCAGCTGTTGTTTTTCCATCAATTAGTACTTATATTTTCGTTGGGCTGCTTTATATTTACAGAATAAATATTGGCGATTTATATTTCACTTCTGTATCATAATTGCAAATCTAATATTCATCATATATTAGATAATGAGATTAAAAACCCCCACTTTCATCTATGTTAAATTTTTCACTATTCAGGGCCTACTTTATGCAGCCATATAAAAGTATGTGGGATGTTACACTCACATTACTTTCTCTACCCACTCTTATTTTTACATAACTTCTACAAAATATTCTTTTCACTTTTCGTTGTAGGTACAAGAGGAATAGAGGAAATACCGAGCGGGATGGCTCAGGCGATAAAGTCTGTGCCCGCATTCGGGAGGTCCCGGGTTCAAATCCCGTGGGCCGACCAATCTGTCGGAGGTTTTTTCATGGTTTTTCTCAGTCGCCAAGGTAAATACCGGATTGGATATTTAATACTACGAACCAAAATTCCATCTTAAGTCTAAAACAATAGTGCAATAGCGAATGCTGTGCCATCTATCTACGGCACTCTAACGCCATCTGTACGGCACGAAGCAGAAAATCCGGCTGCCATGCGCTGAGGGTCTCTGTGGGCACGTGACGAGGTAAGATGGCATTTCCAGGGATGAGACCTAGTAGGCTAGTCGACTTTCTGTATGGGGGCGGCGGTTAGACTGGACGGCACCCTAATGCCATCTGCACGGCATGAAGCAGGGGTCACAGGGATGAAACCTAGAAGGCTAACTGTCCGCCTTTATATTGGGGCGGCGGTTGGACTGGACGGCAACCTATGTCGTCTGCACGGCACGAAAGCAGAAGATTCGGTAGCTATGCACTAGGGTCTCTGTGGCACGTGACAGAGCGGGTGGTTACAGGAAAGAGACCTAGAAGGCTAACTATCCATCACATATCGTTCTAGGAGTTATCCACCAACAGATCCGTCGCGATATGACCAAGAAGTGACTAGCTAAATGCTGGTCTTGAAATTCCATACCCTTTCCAGGAAATCGCGAGAAACAACTGAATGACATTAGCACTTAAAAACACCGAAGTAGTAAAAAATTCAAACCAATAATAACGGATACTTCGGAAGTGGTGGATGTCATCATTTGAAGAGATCTCCATATTTTGTATAGAAAATTATTTTTATCTATTATGGTTTATCAGAGAATTGTACAAAATTCCTTCCGAATGAAGAGGAATTCATAAATTTTTTCCAGAAAATTCAATATATACCTACATTTCAGTTATGATTTACATGTCTTAAATATATGGAATTTGAATCAGAATCGTTACATCCATTTTTCAGCAAATGAAAGCTAAGGAAATATTTTCTATTTAAATGCTTGTTTGGGGTTGCGTGGTCTGTTTTGAAAATCTTCAGGCCATCGCATCTTTTGAAGATACCGAACTTGATTACTAAGTTTGGTATTTATCGCACGTTTTGAGTTATGCTTCTCTCTCTCACTCTCTCTCTCTCACACACACACACAATTTTCTAAACATCTCTTTTGGACTCGGAGAGCCTCAAAGTTGGAGTTTCCGGTGAAATCTCAATATCAAAATTTTGGGTGGAATACAATATTTTATAGATAAGCCGTAGTAAAAACCAATAGCATCTTAACAGTTGAAGAAAGTGTATTTTTAAAATTAAAACCCATTACGAGGGATATCTTAGAAATGGTTAACTTCACAAAAACGTTATTTGACATAAATTGCGCGCTTTAACAAGAGCTACATTTCTTCTATGTAGTAAGACTTTGTTTATCTCTTACGATTTACTACTTACCTACATAAAAGACATTATGAAGGAAGAGGTGTTCATTCGCTATTCCTAGATAATTCAAGATACAGGGTTTATTTGTAATAAAGTATATTAAACATCTGGTATTATAATCAAAATCGCCAGAGCCATCTTTGAGGCAGTAAAAAAGGTGTAAATTATTCCATGTAAAGGGGTAGCTCGGTATAGGGTGATTTTGTTGAAAATTTACGTGTTGCATTTTTTTGGAAGATACTTAAATACCAAGGTTGGTATTTATCGGACTTTTTGATTTTTTGTTTATGCTCATAAGCGCGCGCACACACACACACACGCACGCGCACGCGCACGCACACGCACACACCTATAGACCTGGACATTTTTCTAAAGCTGCATTTTTTGTTCAAGGGACCTCAAAACATGAAGTTCCGTTGAATTTCTAAATCGGAATTTTGGGTAAAATACGATACTTCCTTTACTTACTGTAAATGCGTAGAAGAAAGAAAGAAATCAGAAAAGAACGGTTATGCATTTAAAACCGTCACAAGCTCGTGGTGTAGAAAAAACAGTGATCTGACAGATGCGGGCAACACATCACAACTGCAGCAGGAGACAGGCAGTCCACGTCACGCTTTCATATATTGGCGTTCTCGTAAGAGGAAGGAAGCCCATTCTGCTTGGCCAAGCTTAGGATAGGGTAGCAATTCATAGCATTGCACTGTACATGCCATGGTTAATTACTAGGACATGTTGGAAACTGTTCTCAGTTACCTTTCACCTATGCTAATGGTTAGCTTTTACTTGGTATGCAGCGCTGTCTTTGCTTCTGATGAGGGAACTAGTGGCTAATAATTAAAGACTAAAATTGTTGAAAGCAGAAACTATTTATAAAGAATGTTCATATACTTAATTGCACATAACTTATGATGCAATGCTGTGAGTAAATTTCCACTCTGCAATAGACTTTTCATTTTGAACAGCTCTTAGACGTCCTAATTATTAAACAAAGAACATACACAAAAAATAAAGCTGCTAGCTTTAGTTGCAAATAATGCCAGTTTCTGTTGCCGCCATTAGCAAAAGTTGCTGTCCGCTACATTCAGCTCTCTTCCTGCCTTTCGTTATTATTTTGCCGTCGTAGAATCACTTAACGCTTGAAAGTGGTGTCATAAGAAGTTGTGTTTGTCCTCCATTTCCTGATTACATACTAATTTCAATCACCTTGCAATAGTAGTCCAACGTAAATGTAACGGAGAATGATAACAATGCATTGTGACGTAGGATGGGTGTGATACATTTGAATGCAGTTACCGGCGAACAAAGGAACAATTTTGCACTCGAATCTAATGCGCAGCACAATTTTGAATACTGCTTTTGGACAAAAAAGATGCTTAAGGAACCCTTATTTTTTAGCGAGTAAACATTTGGTGACTTGGTTACCAATGCTGTGATCAACGTACCAGTAGTAAATAAACACTTTCTTATGTTTGACTGCAACAAATATAGGTGGCTAACTCTGACTTGCTTCACAGTGGTTGTATATTTCATTTAGCAGACTTGCATTGAACTCTACAATAGTATTTTAGGCCTAATAGACTTACATCTCTTTTACGAATATTAATACCTTATTCGATTTCTCGCTCTTGCTGTTGAAGAATCCCTTAGCACTACACTACGCCGCCTTGAGCGTCCTCTTAAACGACGACTCATTATTAAACAAACCAATATAGCACAACGAATAGTACAAAATAATATAACACAGTTTTATGCTTGTGGCACCGTCTTCTTTTTAGCGGATAAAATAATTTAGTTTTAAGCGCATATTTAATTTTAAGTATTATAGCACCGTCTTTTTTTTAGTGGATAAGCCTTTGTGGCATGGTTACCTACGCTGTGATCAACGTATTCTTCTGTTTGATTGCAACAAATATAGGTGGCTCTGAACAGTAAATTCTTGTAAAGTCGACGCATATGTTGCAAATATTTTGGCAATTAACGAAGTAATTTTTGCGACATTGTAGACTGAGCTGTTTCGATTGGTAATATATATATATATATATATATATATATATATATATAACTTTTAATTCTGTATCGCATGAAATTGTGCATTTGAATAGCTTATATGTGAGAGAAATGAGCAGATGCTCCAGGGATGTTCCTTTATCAAACACTTGGCTCAATGTCTATATGTAGAATTGAGAATATTGTCGAGAACAAGAGATGAGTGGTAATAGAAGGAAGAATAAATGTATAAGATATACTGATGACATAGGCAGAGCCTACCAAACGTGCTGATGGAATTACACGACAACTGTGAGTAGTTTTGGATGAAGATAAGTACAAAAATTCAAAGGACGTGGTTATTGGAAAAAAGTAAAGCAGATAGGCTTGCGATTTCGAAGTGATGTAATGGGGAAAATACAAAACTTTTAAATGATTGGGATATACTTTGTGGCTCGGATAGATACTGAGCAGTTGGTTGGATGGCCTACTTGTGCAGGGGCGTTATGTCTTTGGTACAGGGTATTACTGCGCAGCTGCAATATGTAGCTTTTCTGTGGGACACATGAGAAACTTGGCAGCTATGTGGCTCGCGCCCGTTATTGTAAATCGGCCATTATGCTTGCGACAGAAAGGCGCTAATGTTGTAAATACCTTACGAAAAGCTGTTGCCACAAATCCTCAAACCGGCTGAAGTGCTGTTGCACATGAGCAGACAGATCTTATTTTAAACCCATCTTTGAGTCTCCAATGCATTACAATGGAAGCCCCTGCAGCGATTGGGGAGTAGGCCACCCAAGCTACTACTCAATATCTTCCGAGCCATCCAGTACAAGTATTAACAGGGGGTGTTATTAAGAATAAAAGAGATAATAGCAATAGCAAAGAAAGCACTCGAAAGAAAAAGAAACATTTGCTATGGATCCTTGAAGAAAGGACTAAAGAGGAGATTAAATTCTTTGTGCGTAGCGTGATAAGGTGTAGTGTGGAAGTTTCTACTTTGCAAGGAAGTGCAGAAAACATCTTAGGGATTTAAAATGCGGGTATGTAAAGCAATATAGTGTGTAAAATGGACAGATAAAATAAGCAATCTTATACTTCTAAAAAGAACGGGATAACTAAGACCATACAATTGACTGGAAGAATGGATTAGAAGAAGCCGCTTCTTAAGGTGCTCACTGGAAGGGATGGTGAATGAAAAAAATGTTTGATGTAGCATGCAAAGAGAAGAGGAAAGTGGAAAACAAAGGAGGTTTGAGTTTGAATTGAAGGAATTACCTGTGATCGAAATTTTACTCTTGAATAGTTTCCTTATTTGTACGAGATTATTACTAAAGCAACCAAAATTTGCCCATGCTTTCAAGTGAACTTTTATTTATACTTTTTATGTTTTGCTGAATACTTAACACAGAGCAACAAAGAAACTAAAATTGAAATATTGTACCAACACAAACACCATAAGCTAAACTGTGTAAGTAAACCCTGAACAACCGAATGAGATGTTTCGCGGTAACGTGAGAGGCTCGCACTCGGGAGGTCCCGCGTTCTATTCCCGTCGACCGCCCACACTGACCTGGGGTTTTACGTAGGCGGTAGGAGAATTCTGGAGTGGTTTCTCATCTAGCACGAGTGTCTTTCCATAATTTTCCTTTCATTCCGTTTCCTTCTCATCTTTCAGATGTGCTTCCTAGGTTTCGTGGTATATGGCGGTGTCGGACAGATGGCGCGAATGTTTGCTCAAAGAATTGGGTACTCCCCTTGGACACTAGAAGGCTGCTTGGTCGACGGATCGTTCATCACCCTCTCGAGGCAGTTCAAGCAGTGGGATGGGTCTTCGAGTCTGGAATTGTTATGGACTTCCGTGCGTCTCTGTGGTTCCTTCACCTCATCCCTTTCTCTTGGGAGCGTGGTAGCCACAATAATGCTATGTGGGTTGCAGTGCGCGAGGTGTCGCCCTCCGTTGTATAATCTATAAATCCTGAACAAATGTGATGTAAACATACTATTGCTGCGCATGAGTAAATATATGAGATTATATTCGAGTTTTAGAAATATTTAAATAACGAATAAAATAAAAGGGTAACCTCAGATATAATAAAAATGGAATTTGGAGGGAAATATTTGTGTCAACATATATCATGCTGGCTTAGAAAACTCACACTGACCAGTAAATGAGAACAATTTAAGCCAAAAATGGAAATAATAGTTAAATGTCAATGTCCTCTTTTACTCTCTCTCTCTCTCTCTCTCCCCTTCTCCTCTCGTTTTTCTAAAAATGCTTTCTTTTCCAGACTAAGGAATCTCAAAACGTCTATTTCGGTGAAAGCTCGATATAAATATGTAGGAACTTCCTCTCTTGCCATAAGTAAGCGACGGTAGGGAATGTAATGCATAAATTTAAAAACAAAATATTTTGTTTTAAAAACAATGTTTCTGTTTTGTGAGATAAACAATCTGTGAATAAAGTAAATAAAAATGGCAAGTCAGAAAAATATTCTCCGCTACAGAGCAATGTTTCTTTAATTAAAATTATTTCCTACTCTCCCTTATTTCTACAAGACTGAATGAGCGGGTAAATGATTGTGTGAATTTTGAAAGATAATATATCCCACGGTAAACATCAAATCTAAAATAATGAGTTCTTTGATGATGATTAGACCTGTAATCATGGGGACGATAACGCAATTGACTGCACTACGGCCTATAAATCGGTTCATTCCTCCCTACTGGGCTACATGGTATAGACGGCTCCATTATTTTCCGGGCCAAGTGAGAGTAGCAGCGGGGAGGAAGGCTTATCGAGAGGTTAAGCCAGGTGCCTTAGTTTATACCTGGTCTACAAGGTTGAGGGATGTAATATTGTTCCAGTACTAAAGAAAGTGTCATTCCGACACATTTGCTTTAGACTTGGCTGCAAGAAAGTAATACCTGTCAAAAGAAAACAGCAATATTGTATTACATCTAAACATTCAATAATGATATTCACTGAAAATACACGTTTTGAGTCCCCTGAATACAAAGAAAGCATTTTTACTTTCTCTTCTACGTAGTTACAGTAAGTAGAGGAAGTGTTGCATTCACACACGAAAGTTCAATAAGATTCACCGGAAACACAGGGTTTGAGACTCCTGAACTCAAAGAAAGCATTTTTACTTTCTCTAATACATATACTTATAATAAGTAGAAGTAGTATTGTATTCCACATAAAAATTCAATAACGAAATTCACCGCAAATACATGTTTTGAGACTCCTGAATCCAAAGAAAGCATTTTTTTTACTTTCTCTACTACGTATTACAGTAAGTAAAGGAAGTATTTATTCCATAAAAATTCATTAAGGAGATTCTTTAGAAATACACGTGTATGTTTTAATCCATAGAAAGCATTTTGAATTTCTCTTCTACGTAATTACAGTAAGTAGAGGAAGTATTGTATTCCAACCAAAAATCCAATGTCATCATTTCCAGAAATACACGTTTGAGACTCCCTGAATCCAAGGAATGTATTTTTAGAAAAAGGTCCAAGTGGTGTTGTGGGGATCTGTGAGCAGCATAAGTCAAAAAGGAAAAGTCGTTTAAAAACCAAACTTAGTTTTTCAGTTCAACATCTTCCAAAGATGCGACACGAGGATTTTAAAATTAATCCCCCCACTCCAAGCTACCGTTTACATTGAACGTTTTCGAAGTTTTTTAGTTTTTCAAAAATAGCATAAACGATCCTTGATTAAAATACGTATGTTTAAGCTATTTTCACGATAAATAAAATGTATAACTATAATTTTCTGGGAATCGTCTGTAAATTCGTCTTTATTGTGAATGAGTTTTGATAATTAGTAAACCGTAAAAGAGAGAAAAAAATCTCACCAACAAATGTAGATCTTGTTAAACCACAAAATTCATGTCAAATAACGGTTTTATGCTATTAACCTATTCTGAAAAATTCTTTGTTATTAGTTTGAATTTTCAAATGCTTTATACTTCTCTCAACTGCAAATCGCTATTTTTTTTCTTTCTTTCTTTTTCGCGTTCATAGAAAGAGAAAATAATTTCAAAGCTATCACATAGCGGTCAGCTTTGAACAGATTTGACTATCGCTTTAATATAAAATATTCTGCTTATACCTACAACGAAATGTAAATAAGCAGCGACGGTTTGTTTGCGTTAACATGAAATAAATACAAGAATGAACTTTGTAAGAATAGTTTATAGAGGAATGAGTAGAGAAAGTTACATGTATGCAACACATCATATTTTGTAGAAAAAACTCCTTATGCCTGCGTGTCTGTGAAGAATATAACTCCAAAACGAAAAGTCGGTCAAATAACAAACTTGATATTTAAGTTCAGCGCCTTTCAAAGATGTGACACAAAGACAAGATTTTCAAGAAAACCTCCTGCACCCCGAACAACCATTTACATAAAACAATTTTAAAATTTGTTATTTTCTCAAAAATGGCTCTGACGAGTTTTATTATTTAAATACTCTCCGTTTAAGGTATTCTCATGACAAACGAAATATATATTTTTAATTTTCTGAGAAGAGCGTTCATTCTGAATGACTTTTGTATAATTGGTAAATTGTAAAAGATGGGCAAGGTTTTACTACACAAGAAATGCGCACCCCGTTAAAGCCACAGTTTTTCATACATCTATTTTATGAAATTAACTATTTCCCAGATATTTTTGGTTATTGTTTTGAATACATTTTGTAACTGGGAACTCGCTATTCGTTTTGTTTTTGCCGTAGTCGTATAAACAGCATGGAATTTCAAAGCATCACGTAGTGATATGTTTTTTGAAAAGTGTGACTATCGCTTTATCTACGTATCCTACAACAAAACGTGTAAATGTGAAATTTTTCTTTTGATATTTAATTATCGTCCTTTAACCGGGTAGGCCAGACGTCTCCACAATTGCACTCGCGAATTCAGCCCCTGATTGAGGGGAGGACGGTGTGTGCTATGACGTAATGTTACAGTCCATTCACCCCTTCACTCAGACGTGCAGTTGTGGACTGTCTGTCGTAGTGAAATGGTTGCTCCGAATCATAATAAGAATCTATGGAAATGTGTATACACATTTAAGGACGAATGGGAGGAACAATTTTTCTGTACTGCTTCCGGCGAAAATTTAAGATGCCTTATTTGTTCCAAGAGCTTACGGGGGATATATAAGGCTAATATAAGACATCATTATATTGCGTTTCACAAAGAGCACGTGAACATTAATGTCAAGTACTTTTAACAGAACTAATTATCAAGTTTAACTTGTATTATTATCATGCCAATCATATATTATTATTGTTTATTAATCTACTATTACTATCATCCACATTATTATCATAATCATTATCATTAAATGCTAAGCATAATTTAATAAATTCGTCGCATTTTAAAACCTTCTTTAGAATGTTGTATAAATTGAAGCTGAATATTGTCTTAGGGATGTAGAAATGTGATAATGGATAAAAGTGTATAATTCATAATCGTATTATAGGTATGAAATGTGCAATACAACTCCAGGACCTGAATAATAGGCATATGGAAGAAAGGCTCGTTAACTCCCGTAGTGAGATCACAAATAGAAAAGAAGTTCTTCTGGCTAGTTATACTGTTGCTTGGGAAGTCGCAAAATCTATGTAACTATACACTGGGGGGAATTCCATTAATAAATGCATGAATGGAATTGCAAAAGTTCTTTGTCCCGATTTAATTACTACGTTTAACACAATTAAATTATCTCTTCAAATATTCAAAGAGGAATCAAGACATATCTGGGCTAATTGATAGTACCATACACTCAGAAATTAACAACCATTTTTTGGCTTACTCACTCGCTCTAGATTACAACACCGATAGTACTGACACAGCCCAATTGGCAATATTTATACGCGCTGTAAACGACGATCTACAGTAAGTGAATATTTACTTTACGTTGTTCCGCTAAAAGGAAATACGAAAGGAGAGAATCTACTTTGCTGGATGAGATATAAAATAGAAATTTAGACTTGCAGAAACTTTTATCTATTACAACTGATGGCGCACCAGTCATGATTAGGTGCAACAAGGGTATAGTGTCCAGATTAAAATATTATATGAAATAGCTGGGTATATATAACTATCTAACATCGTTCCTCTACATTATCCATCAGGAATCGCCGTGGAGTAAAGTTATAAACATGAAACATATTATGGATGTCGTTATTCACTGTGTCAATGGTATTTGATTACAGTCTCTCAAGCATCGCAGTTTCGTAAATTGTTGAACGATTTAGGTGAATAATATGAGGATCTGCCATACTAAACCGACGTCAGGTGGCTCTATAGAGGCAAAATGCCGGGAAGATTTTTCGACGCACGCAATATAATAGTAGATTTTCTTAAAAAATGGGCAAGTCTATTTTTATTTCGTAACTATAGGATATTTTATTTAACTGTTTGCGAATTCTAAAATATTTGTTTTCTTACAGAGCACACCGCTCTCAACTGGAAGATGACCATTAGCTTAATGATTTTGCAAATTTTACTCATGTACCAGAACAATTAAATAAATTAAACTCGCGTTTACAGGAATCAAAATATTGTGCAGATCAAACAATTCTTACTATGAATAAACTTATGGATGTCAAACCTAAAGGAGAGGCAATTTCATAGTTTTGTATGTCTGTAAACTCGAGCTAGTATTTCTGACGAACAGCTGAATATATGTTAGTGTGTTAGAAAGTAGGAAAAATGAATTTCAAGCAAAAAGGTTCACTGGTTGTAAAGCAATGGAAAATGACTTCTTTGTATGTAAATGTCTTCACAGTGGATATAATGAATGTGAGACCAGAACTGCAAGCAGAAGTTACAGATGTACAAACGGACACTTATCTCAAAAGCAAATGCAATGACCTATTTGGCTTAAGATGTTTTTAAAACATTACCAACACCAGTATATTGATGCCAGAGATCTTTCGCCGCCAATATTGAAGCCATTTTCGACTCAACAAACACCTGCGAGCAATTTTTTTTACAAAATTGAAAACAGTAAAATCACTTTCACGATCTCGGATAGCAGATGCAAATCTATATGGGCAGTTAAAAATTCTCGCATGTGACATTGAATTAGATTTGAATAGTCTTGTGTCATAATTCCTGATTACCAATACATTTATCTGTGACCTGTGGCAGGTATTTACGGTGTAGCATGCGACTTTGCCCCCTTCCGGCAACTGCCTCCAATACCTTTGTAATGTGGTGCAGTATTTCTTGTGACGTCGACTTTGGAGACGCCTGGAGTAGGCCATCAAGGACGGTGAACAAAATGGTTAAAATGATGCCCAAATGGGCCCGAGGTCCCTAGGGCTTCGAGTTACCTGACATTCATCTTCTCATGACAAGCGAAAAACACCGGAAAAACTATCCAGGTAACTCATTCAAACCGAGATTCGAACTCGGGGCCTCTTGAATGGAGGCAGATCCCCCCATACCACTGAGATTGCCTAAATATAAATTGAAAGTTTATCTGGATTAACAAGTAGGAGGTAGAAAAATGACGTTTTAGTAAAAATAATTTGTAGAATGGTGAGAAGAGAAATTTATGTGAATGCAACGAATTAGATTTTTAGTAGCGAAGGTAGTGGTAATGCAAAAAGCGTGGAGTTTCGAAGCCACCACATAAAAATTTGACTATCGTTTTAACTTCTGTATTCTTCTTATACTTTGTAACAGCGTAATGACAGTTTATCTCAATTAACAAGCACCTAATTGTTCTTTCACACAAACCGTGTGTAGGACAAGGTTGGAAGGGTATAATCGACTGAAAAACTCAATACCATAGCCTGGATTTGAACTACGTATCTTCCATTTTCCGTTCGGCTGCTCCAGCCAGCTGAGCTACCATGGTAACATGGCGGCCGACATTAAATTTCCTGAGTGACTCATAATTTTTCCCGGTAAACCACAAGGGGATCTCAAATAAATTTTGGTATGACATATGTATGCCAATGATGACTATTGTCGTAAGTACAGTAAGTCCCGAGATTCATAGTTTAACCAACTATTAGATCAATCAATGAGATTGTTCTTTTACACAAACCATGTGTAGGACAAGGTTGGTTCAAATCCCGGCTACGGCATTGAATTTTTCAGTCTGATTCTTCCTTTCCTAAGAAGAAATATAATGAAGAACAAGCGTTGTTAAGAATAGTTTGCAGGGCGTTAGAGAAAGTCATTTGAATGCAACACATCAGATTTAATAAATAGCAATACGTGTATGTGAAGCATAAACAGAGTAAGGTTTATGCTGTATGTTAGGGTTTTATTCCTTTATCGACAATAAACATACGGTACATTCAATTGTAAATAGAAACGGACATTTAAACCAGAACATATATTTAACTTAGTTATTATTGCAAATATAAACTATCTCATGCTGAGTATCGTCTAATATGAAACTATCAACATGTATTGCTTCTATCGACGGAATATTTAATTTAAAAATATCAATATTAAACATCGAAAATAGATACTAAAATGTACTCGTATTTCAAAATGAAATGTCTATAATGGACTGTTGCGGATAAAACTAGTCACTCCCTATGAATTTTAATGTAGAACAGGGAAAACCGAGCTAGTAGTGCCGCGGTAACACCTGCGCCTCGCATTCCGGAGGTTCCTTGTTCGCCCACTCAGACATGTGCTTTTTGGGGGTTTTCCGGGGAATGCTGGAGTAGTTTCTCTCAGCCCCCGAATTTCCTGTCTCTCCATATCGTTCCATTCCTCATTTCATTCACCCTTAACCCTGTTAGGTCTATTTCAGAGTTGGAAGTGTCGGTGATGGTGTTCAGGTGCGGCGTGGCAGGGAACAGGGATGCTCTCTGTGGAAATTTATCACTTCTCGATATTCGACTGGTTGCTGGAGTATACGGACCCCCCTTGGGGCATTAGGCCCTCTGTGTGGGGGCGGGATCACCGGTTGGCTGTCCGACTATCGGGACATCTCAATCTGAAATTCTAGAGACCTGTCATTGCTGTACCGTTACTCCTGGTTCCGGCCACGCGGTGTGTCTCACCTCGTCTCTTCCTCCCGGGACATACCGGTACAATATTCTCATTCACTGAATTGGTGCCGAGTCCCTTACGTTACACATTCCATTCCAGAGAAAATTTGGGGCCAAAGCCAAAAGATGTCGTTCCCCATGTACGTATAGGTATTCCAAAAAACTAGACGCCCAATCGCAAATGGCGGTATGCGAGAACGGGAAATCAGCCCATCTATTTATTACAGATAAAAGAACATATCTTATAGATACAGGAACTAATGTGTCTGTTTTGCCAGCATTTCTGAAAGACAAGCAGAATGGTCCTGGAAAATTCACACTCTTCACTGCAAACGACGGTCCATTATCTATATATGGTGAATGATTATTTAATCTCCATCCTAGACGCAAGATCTTAGTTAGACGCAACTACCATTGGCGATTTGTTTTAACAAAAGTCATCCCATCATTGGAGTAGATCTATTGACATTCTACAACCTTCTAATTAACCTTCGGCAAAAAAGACTAGTAGATGGCGACATGCGCTTATCTGTACCTACCTGTTTTTCTCATACGATCTAGAATATCACTTCACTGTGTTAATACCAATGAATTTACTGCTTAAAGATTTTCCGAAAATACTGCGGCTACCCGTATTTCCAAAAGAGTATCTATACCGGAAGACAACTCATCTCATCTCATCGAAACCACTTCCATAGCGTTTTCGACGGTCATCCCCAGAGAAGTTGCAAGCCGCAAAAGAAGAATTCCAGGTGATGAACCTAGGAATTTGCAGACCATCGAAATCCAATTGGTCAAGCCCTCTTCACCTCACTAAAAAGAAGGACGGCAGTAGGAGGCCATGCGGAGATTATCGAACTTTAAACGCAGCTACTAAACCAGACGGGCATCCAATACTGCATATACATGTCACTCATTCGCTAGCTAAAAAGTATTATTTTCCAAGATTGATTTAGTGCATGCATACAATTAAATACTCGTGGCACCGCAAGATATGAAAAAGACTGCTATAAGCACTCCCTTTGGGTTACTCGAATTACCAGTAATGACCTTCGGATTAAGAAATGCAGCGCAAACGTTTCAACGGTTCGTGGATGAAGTTTTAGGAGACCTATAATTTGCATTCATGTATCTTGACGATGTCCTTGTTGCCTCATCTTCAACTTAAGAACATACTTTCCCAGACTTCGAGACTATGGTATCTCGACCAACCTGGCGAAATGTGTATTCGGTGAATCCGCCATGGGTATTTTAGGATTCCGAATTTCTAAACAAGGAACAGTTCCACTTCCAGGGCGTGTAAAAACCCTCGTAGAAGCTAAGTCACCCAAGACACATCGAATTTTGCACCGGTTCATAGCAGCATTCAACCAGTACTGTCGGTTCATCCATAAAGCTGCTTGGCCTCAGGTGATATTACAACAATTCTCCACTTTGCTCATGGTGAAGATCGCCACATTGGGTGGATCCCAGAACTGATCGAAGCATATGAAGCTTGCAAAACAGGAATTTTTCATCCAGAACCAAATTGTGAACTACTACTGCATGTGGACGCCCCTGTAGTAGCTATAGGAGCATCTCTGCAGCAACAATACAACGAAGGAAGTAAACCACTTGCCTTCTTCTCTAGAAAACTCAGAAACTGAGAAGAGATGCAGCACTTATGGCCGTGAACCATTGGCGATTTATGCATCTATCAAGCATTTCTGATACTTAGTTGAAGCTCGCGCACTCACCATGTTCACAGACTACAAGGCGTTGACTTGTGCATTCTTCCAGAAACCAGAGAAAGCTTCTCCAAGACAACTTAGACACCTAGACAACTTGTCGCAATTCACAACAGATATCAGGCACATGTCAATAAAATAAAATATGGTTGCATACTATCTTTCCCGATTAGAGACGATCAGTTCTCTCGACTACACCAATATCGCAAGATCGCAAAAGGATGACGATCTTCATAACTTTCTTCAGGAAAACAACAATTCTCTCAAACTTTCACTTAAAGCTATTCCTGGACCAAGTAGTTCACTATATTGTAATGAACATAGCCGCCCATTTGTACCTGAAACCATGCATAAACAAGTATTCGACTTAATTCACAACTTGTCTCATCGGTCTCCTAAGCGGACCTCACAGCTTGTACGATACAGATTCGTATGGTCCTCGATTTACGAGCAAGTGTAAGAATGGGCAAAAGCTTGTATCAACTGTTAACGTGCCAAAATTAGCCAACACACAAGAACTACATTGGGAACATTTCCGCACGTCCAACAGAAATGTAAACATGTAAACTTGGACATCGTGGGACAACTCCCAGTATCCCAAGGTTTTAGATACATCCTGACAATCATTAACTGATTCTCTTCTTGGCCAGAGGGAATTTCCATTAAGGATATCACAGCAGAATCTGTAGCCCAAATTTTTACCTCTGAATGGATTTCACGGTACGGGATTCTTTTCAACCTCCAAACAGTCAGAAGACGACAATTTGAGTCAAAACTGTTCAAAATCTCAATATTATACTAGGAGTATGTAATTTCCGTGCCACCGCTTACCAACCACAGTCAAATGCTAAAGTGGAAATACGGCATCGATCTCTGAAGACGGCAATGAAGTGCCTCTCAAAGAAGACTGTGTGAATACACTTCCAATTGTACTTCTTGGACTAAGAAATGTAATTGCCAAAAATGGGCATAGTCTCAAAACTACTTTTTCAGTTCGTCTACCAGAAGAATCTTCGTTCCTATTCAGCTGAATAACACAATTAGCAGCGTATCTCTAATAACTCAGACTTGCATTTTGTCAGAAATCAATCAACATATCAAAATAAGGCAGATGTGAGATCATGCTTCGTTCATCCTGCATTATGTTCAGCGACCCACGTGTTCGTACGAGTGGATGTAGTGAGAAAATCCCTATAACAGCCTTACAAGGGTCAATTCCCAGTTATTCGACGAGACGGTAAATTCTTTATAAGCAACAATAAGATGAAACTATCTCTATCGATCGCTTAAAACCAGGCCTGCTGATGAGCTAATCACATGGTTTGATTGAAGATACACGAGTGCAACTCCTGCCCTCCACTTGAACACCAGTGATTTCAAATAGTGCTGCTCAAACAACTCGCACTGGGAGGACTGTACGACTGCCTCCAAGATTCTTAACCATCCATTAGGAGGGGGAGTACCTGTGGCAACCGTCCTTGGGTTAGTTAAGCTGAAATGAGCGGCAAAAGTGGTTTTAACTGTTTGTCTGTCTTGCGAGTTTTTGCATTGTAGTTTGTTGATGTGGGAATAAATATGTGAGGAAAGATTATATTTCGTAGTTTTCATTCACAGAATCACACCAGAACTCCCACACTTTTTTCATGCAATTAAACATTTGTCAAATATTCGCTGGTGTTCGTTTGAAGTTTTAACTACATTCAGAACAGAATTTGAAGTGTTAAGTGTCTACTTCTTTTTACACATTAGGAAATGCAAACAGAGCGCTGTATGAGGGCCAGGCTTCATTCATTTGCTTTTAGTTTACTGTTCCCTCGCTCTCCTTTATATTGTGTGTACCCGAAACAAAATATGTTCTGAAACTCTTCCTAGCGAGTATGTATCGATTAACAGGAGGCAGAGAGAAAAAAATTCAATGTTACGTGCACATGACTCTCTATCCATTATCGTTTATTTTTATTTAGCTGCTACAAACTATTCCTACCATTTCTTATTTTTCTATCTACTTCATGTGAATTGAAATAAACTTTTGCAGAAATACTTTCATTACACATTTCGTTGTAGGAACAAGAAAGATGAAAAAGCAGAATCGATAGCCAGATGTCGCTATATGAGAGCCTTAAAATTCCAAACTCTTTTCATGATATCGTGAGAAACAACTGAATAGCGGTACCAAAAATATGGCTGAAAAAGTGTAACCAACAATAAAGGATATCTCGGATATGGTCCATGCCATAAAAAGGTTTTCTTCAGAATGTACCATGTGTTTTAAAGAATCTACATTTTCTTAAGTAAGTTTTCGTGTATAACTTATGGTTCCGAAATTATTAAAATTCCCCGAAATGAAGAGAACTTCACAGCTATTCCCAGCAAATTCAAGATTTACACTTAAATACATTACATTTTAATCAAAATCACTATATGCATCTTTGACGAAATAAAAAACATGGAAAAAGGTTCCTTGTAAAGGGTATTTTAGGGTGGGGAGATTATTTTTTAATTCACAGGTCGCATCTTTTAAGGTATGGAAATTAAATACCAAATTTAAGTATTTATCCGGCATTTCGTAGTGTGTGTGTATGTGTGAGAGAGGGAGAGAGAGAGAGAGGGAGACAGAAAGTCGTGACTGTTACACAATCTAGTGTTTCATTATTTTTTTTAGTTCATTGTCTGCCTTTTTCATTGCCATGTCTAGAACATACAACAAAACGTATTAACGAAGGAGTAAGTGGTTTGGAATCTGGCATCTAAAGCCACATGCATTTATCTTTTCCGGATGAGACGGAAATAAAAGCATTATCCAGACAACTTGTTGTAGTCGGGAACCGAAACCACGCCCAGTTGAAAAATAGATTCTGAGCTCCTCAGCTGCATTCTGAACATGTGCCGATAGATAGTGAATATGAGGGGATTCAAGGTTAATCAAATCGGTTTACGTGCTTGTGTGCGTTTGGATCATGTTAAGAATCGTGGCATCGTTCAAAACCAGAGCTGTATTTTTACTTTCTCTGCTACGTATAGTAAGTATGGGAAGTATTGCATTCCACACAAAAATTGGGTACCGAGGTTTCACCGAGAATACACGTTTTGGGGCGCCCTGAATAAAAAAAGCATTTTTAGAAAAAGGTCCGTGTGTGTGTCTGTGTGACTGTAAACAACATAAATCAAAAACGAAAAGTTGGATAAATACCACACTTGGTATTTAGGTTCAGTATCTTTAAAAAACGCGACACGAAGATTTTCAAGAAAATCCCCCAAACCAGATTACGCTTTATATGGAACATTTTCCGAAAATTTTGATTTTCTCAAAAATGACTAACGAGTTTCATTAAAATGCAATATATTTAAGATACTTTTATGAGAAATAAAATGTGAGTAGCGTGGGGCAAGTGTACGCCCTTAAGCTTTCAAGACCTCTGCAATAGTACCTATTTAACCGGTATATATAACATTTTTATTATGCAATCTGCATTCTATCGTTTATCACAAATAGTGTTTAAAACCTGTTTTTACATGTGAAAAATAGTGTTACAAAATTTTAATTAAAATGTGACTCATTCGAACTTTTCGCACATAGATGGGGTAAGAGTACGCATAAGGTGGGATAAAAGTGCGCAGAAAACACAAATGTTTAATTTTAATGCTTAGTGCTGTAACTGTAATTACAATATAAGAATACATCAAGGACTTAGTCCGACTAATATTGAACATAATTTATCTAAGAATATGATGATAACCTAAATATAAAAATATTTGAATAAAGAAAAGATTAAAATAATTCTCATTGTCTGTCATTTTTAACAATAGTCGCAGATAAATTTGCTGCCTCCCTCGTGGTTGGAACAAGCTACATGCCACCATTTTGCACACTTTTGGCAATTTAATCCAGTCCTCTTCCAGTGGTTCAACATACTCCTCGTCGCATCCTGGACAGTGGATTGTCTCATTTGAAGTTGAAGTTGATGCTTTGGGTAGGACTGAATGGCATTCGGTCTTTTTGGACCACATATCGTTTTGTGCGGATTTTGTTACATCACGAGGTGTTTTGAAGCACTGGATGATTTAACGGCACGATTCATTTCCAACTTTCTTTTAAAGAGTGAGCTAGTCAGTGCTTCCGATTTTTTACTTCTCTTTCTTCTTTATTGTTTATCTTTTCTTTTTGGTAGATGAATAAGTTCTTTGGATTTAATATCTGCGTTAGGTGAAAAGTCATTTGCCTGAGCAGAATGTTCTTTAGCCTCATAGGGGATATCATCCCTGACGTTTGGAATGTACACTTCATTGTTTGTAGCCTCTTCTGTGGCATCAGCTGAGGGTTCTTGATCTGTGACAGAACTGGCCAGAAAATCTTCCTCTGAAAATATGTGTTTATTTACTGCATATATCCCACATTCCTTAAATCCTTTAATTCGTTTACCAATCGTTGCATACTTTTAACAGGCTTCACCAAACAGCTCTGCAATTTAAACTTGTGTTATTACACGTCCTGGGTTGTTTAGTAACCATTTGTCACACATTGCAGAATATAGATCTCTTAACCGCTTGAAAAATGATCTGTCAAGGGGCTGCAACCTATGTGAAGTATGGGGAGGAATTTACAATAGATGAATAGCATTCTGTCAGCAGTAGACAATTGCTTCTAAGTTTGTATTGGATCCTCCATGCTTCCTCTTGCAGCTACTGAAAATGCTTCAGACGCTCAGAAAATAGCTCACTGTTGATGTATCGAATATCTGAGCACATCATAATTGAACCTGGTGGAGCTTGGTGCATGAGTAGATCACTCAGCTCCGAGATGGTGAGGAAGAAGGGTCGCTCTGTCGCCGCTCCTGCTAAGGCAGGAACCTCTTCATCTCCTCCGGCACCCGCCGAGGAGATTTCGCCGCAGCCTAGGGCAACCTACGCATCGACCGCCGCTTCGCCACGTGCCAGCGCAGCTTCGCCGGGTCTGCCTCCGCAGTGCCCGCCAGCTTCACCGCAGCCAACGCCGTCACAGCCTGTGCCTCATGGGAGGTACAGTGCTGTAATCCGAGGGGTCCCGAGGGACCTCCCAGTCAAGTTCCTCATCAGCGCAGCACGCCACCAGTGGTCTTCAACCTTGAAGGCCGCTCGGATCCAGGGAGCACAGGGACCAACCACCCTCGTCAGGATCGAGTTCGCAGACCCTGGTGACCAGGAAGCTGCCTTGAGGGCGGGCCTGCTCTTGTTAGGGCGGTGCTTACGCATCGAGGCCAGCCGAATGGAACGCCAGGTCCCCTGCCGACGCTGCTGTGTCTACGGGCACAGCGAGAGCTCCTGCTCGTCGAAACCCAGGTGCCACTACTGTGGCGCTGCCAGCACCACGTCTTCGTGCACCCAGCACGACCTGCGCCGCCGACGCCGCTACTGCGCGACCTGTGGTGGGTCATCTCACTTTACCGGCCAGGCGCTCTGCCCCCTGCACCCCGCAGGAAGGCACCGCCGAAGCCATCAGCACCTCCAGCGCAGTCATCAACACCGACACCATCACCAGCGACGACATCATCATCTACAGCAGAGATCTTCGAGGAAGTCCAGGGCCTACGCGACGCCGTTCAGGATCTCCACGCGGAGTTCCTGAACATGACGAAGCTGACAGCCCTGGAGGAACTCATCAGGGACCTTCAAGACACCTCAGCTGCTCAGCAGGTTTTCCTAACTGGGCAGTTGGAGATCATCACTACCAGAGTCAACTCCATCGACAACTCCATCCGGACTACATCTACAGCATCGGACACCATTGCTCAACACTTAGACTCCATCGACATGACCATCCGATCTCTGGAAGCGCAGCAACACGAGCTCCGTGCCCACTTCCAGCAGCCAGCCAAACCGGAGGCCCGAAGCAACCGCCGAAGGCCTTCGCCCACCGCACGATACGCAGCAGAATTCATGAGCAGGATGCAGCTTCCCAGGAAGTAAGTTCTACGCCAACCTACACCTTCCATACAATCACCTTACCAACTCTTTCCTAAACCCACGGCATTTTTCACTAGTGTTGCAGTCAGGTTTCATGGCTGCAACCTAGTACCCACCTATCCCGCTCCAGCCCATAGGGCGGAGACATCCATTTTTCACATACTAACGCGGGTGCTATGCGGGACCGCACAAAGCCACGCCATTCCACTTTTACCTTCTTCCTTTTTCCACCGGTGGAGGAGTTTTTAGTGGGTATGCCGACTATTGGTGAGTCCCACACTCTGAGTCCCGACTCCCATCGGGGCTGGGGTAAGTGATTAAATCATTTTCTCCTTCACTCGAAAAAAGAAATAAAAAAAATGTGAAGTATGGGGAGGAATTTACAATAGATGAATAGCCTTCTGTCAGCAGTAGACAATTGCTTCTAAGTTTGTATTGGATCCTCCATGCTTCCTCTTGCAGCTACTGAAAATGCTTCAGATGCTCAGAAAATAGCTCACTGTTGATGTATCGAATATCTGAGCACATCATGATTGAACCTGGTGGAGCTTGGTGCATGAGTTCTTGTTTAGCTCTTTTTATTGCAAATATTATGGCTAGGGGGATATAATTTCCACTGGCGCTGACTGCACGAACAACAGTTGTTAATTTCCTCTTTCTGCAGATACAATTTCTCCAAATGCTTTTTTACCAGTAGGTGATACAACCTTAGGAGTCTTTATTAGGGACAGTGCTTATTCCTGATTTATCTATATTATACATTCTTGATGGACAGAACTTGTATTGATCCATCATTTGCTCAAGATTATAAAAAACAAGGAACCTTGAGCTTTATTAAAGCCCATAACTCGAGCAAGATTTGTTTTGGGAACACGGAGTGATAGTTTGTTTAGTTTCATAAATTTTAGTGCCCAGTCTCTACCAGCTAATTTGTTGTCCTTGTTAAATGGATGGATTACCTTGTTAATATCAGCAAATTGAAATGAGAGTCTACGCAAATCCTTCAATTTTAAACCATAAAAGCGAGAGTCAAGGAGTCTGCAATGCTCTGCCAATTCCTTCTGTTGCTGTTCAGTAAGCACTGGAGCAAAACGTCCCAACTTTGACACACCGAAACCCTGCAAGAATAGAAACACACAGAAGGTGTAAGATACATATTGTAATTACATTTTTAACTTGGAAAATGAACTATAATTGCTTTGATTTGCATTTTAATTTTTTAGCTACTCTATTAGAACATTTTAAAATATTTGCATATAGTATAGATTATATACAATAAAGAAAAAGACCACATAGCAGTTTAAGTCGTTTTCTTAGTGCTCCTTTGGATATACCAAGATGCTGTGCAACATTTCGTTTCGAAAAGCCTTCCCCTAGCTTCTGCTTTGCAATGACAAGCGTATCTTTGTCACATGGTTTTCGGTCAGTTTTATATAACCTGAAATTTGTATACAAATTAAGATAAGAATTATCAAAGAAACATTCATTAGAACATTATAAATCCATGTACAGCATTTAAATTAAATTTATTGTACAAATGCAAGAGTGGAGCAAAAGTACGCACCGTGCTTTTGCCCCACTCCACAGTTCGTATTCTTGCGCCGTTGTCGTCTGAAACATTTCCCAGACCATACTGCCATCTGCGGCTAGTTTCACACAATGACTAAGCCACTACAAGTTATTACAGAAATTTGTCTGAGAAATGTCATAATCCTAAAACAGAATCTCACATTTCTAATAGCGCAATCACATTTCCAAAACCACGAAAAATAGATTTTCAATCTTACCTCATAGTTTAAAGACGAAACACACCAGCACAACGAAACTATGTAGAGAGGCTATCGGCCATGTAATTCTTCCAACAGCATACAGTGCTGCCAATTTCACGGTGGTCTTCTTATAAATATCCTTTGTGAGTACTCTTACCCTCCGCGTACTTTTGCCCCACTCTACATCTTGAATTTTCTGGAAATGTCCAAAAAAGTCCTCTTCATTCTGAATAGATTTTTCATAACTGGTAAGAGATAGACAAAACTTTTCTACATAAAAGATGTAGAGCTTGTTAGAACACACAATCTATGTAATATACTTTTTGTGTGGAGTGAATCATTTCGAAGATATTCCTTGTTATTTGTTTGAATTTTTCAATACTTTTTCTCAAATGGGAATTCGTTATTTGTTTTTTATGACCTGGACATGCAAAGAGAATTAAATGCTCCACATACCAATCAGCTCTTAAAAGATTTGACTATCGCTTAAAGCCTACTATATTCCCCTTGCACGTATAAGAAAATTAGCAATAAGGTTGCCAACATGAAGTAGATGGAGAATAAGCGTTTGTAAAAATATTTTGTACAAGAGTAGAGAAAGTCATGTGAGTGTAACGCATCAGATTTTTGGTATAACAACACAGCGGGGTATTATAAGTAACATTAGTTGGATTGGTGACATGAATGTTTGTAAGGAACGTAAACATTTTTTGTTTTGAAAAACATTAATTTGCCATGCCAAAAGTATTATAGTTTTATCATACATTTCAAGGAAACACAAATTACTTGTTACTGAATTAAATATATGGGTAGCGATATTAATACAAGAAAACACAAAATTGCTATTGCAATATTATAAATGACATTCACCTAGCTTATAAATTAAAATAACTGCACTCATTCTTGTAAAAGCAAGGAAAATAATATTAAATGCTCTTTCGCAATAGATTTCACGAAAACCAGAAAGCAAAACTAGAATATTTTATGACAGAAATATGACCGGTTTATCAAGAACTGCAACAGTTCTCAAGATTAGTCGATCTCTTAATCAGACGATAAATCTGTTGTTGATCATCAAATGGTTTTGGTGCATCTACATAGTTATCCTTGTGTGGCAGATTCCGTTTTACCGAACACAGCTTTTCGATCGTTGCCGAAGAAAGTCTGTTCCTGGTTTTTGTGTGGATTTGCCAATGGGTAGATCAATTGCTCTCACTTGCGACTGAGGATGGTGCATTCAGAAGTTTAGATGCCAGCGAACTTATCGGTGTTTGCCATACAATCCTCTCCAACAGGTGTGAGGTGCGACATGTTGAGTAGCAGCCCACAATATGTCTCGAGAAACATTGTCAGCACTAGCTTTAAATTTGGCAAGTTAGCTACGAATAGTTTTTTAAAAATACCGTTTATTACCAAAATACATTGTATAATGCTGCTTTAATCCTAGTATAATTCGTATAATACACGCACCCTTCACTATCGCGATGATCGCCGTTGTGCATAACCACCAGGCGACTTGTCTTTATCTTTAAGAAACGTGCAAGGGCATGGCAATGGAGTAATCATAGCTAACTTAGCCTAATTTAAAGCTAGCAATGGAAATTTTTCTTGAGATACTTTATGGGTACTGCTCAACATATCCACCTGGTTTTAAAAATCCGACTATCGCTTTAGCCTACTCTATCCTCCTTATACCTACAACGATGTGTATGGAACGTTAATCTCAATTAAAAGGATTACTTAAAAGTGTGAGCTTTTGGAAGAATAGTGTAACAAATGAGAACACCAATTGCTGCTAAACACACCTTTTGTAACACTTAGATGCTCAACGTACATCAAATGTTACACTCGAGACACTGTTGACAGCCTCAGAACAGAGCACAACTGATCCATCGAATCACAATTGAACTGAACTGCACTCGACACTGTGCACTTTCTCACTTCGTAACTTCCCAACTAAATAGACTGAAATGTCCCACCGAGCGCTAGTTAGCCCCTTATATAGGTCCCGCATTCTCGAAAGAGAGCAAACAATCTCTTAAGGGAGGCTACTAGAACATGCTGAAAGGAATTTTCTGGAGCAGTAAAAACTGCGGAGAAGCGCAACATAATAGGCTCGTTGCACGCTATTGTTCTGAAGGCCGGTCAAGCGACCCACCCTGGTGCGGAATAGGGATGCACCTACTGGCGGCCCGCAGTTAGCTTCGCGCACGCAGTCACAATATTTTGTAGACGAGCGAGTAGAGAAAGTAATGTGAGTGCATCAATAAGGACTTTTTCAAAGAAATGACACTATGCATTTCGGAATAATGTGGTAGCGTCTAGTTCATTTTTCATCTCTACTTCCCTGGTTGCTGGCAAGGTTTCCAGTGGGCTCTTAGCCAAAGCTCTGTACCATAGTCGTGAGAGAAAGCGTCTTTATACAGGATGGGAGCTGCATAATGTCGTCCTTTAAGCTACAAACCAAAACCCGCCAAAAGGTGCTAAAATTCATGATACCTTTGATCCATCTCCAAGCATTTCGCCAAAAAATAAATTATTTGCAACATAGCACCATTGAATAACGTTATGCACCGCTTGTCGTACTGGAAAATAAGCGGGCCAGCTATGATGTACGAGGTGCACTCCAAAAATAACGCATAAAAAGTTCTCAAAATTATTTATTTGTACATAGATGTCTGACATACACATGTTACTTCTCTACATAGTCTCCTCCTTTGTCTAAGCACAGTTACCATCGTTCAACCCACTTTTCATTACACTTTTTGTAGCATTCTTCAAGTGCACGTTTTAGAGACTTGCCCTCGATTATAATTGCCTCTCACGAAAACCACATTTCAGTGTCAACAACCAGAATTCTCAGGGAGCAATGTCAGCTGAATAAGGAGGATTTCTCAATGTCGCAATACCATGTTCGGGAAAAATGATATAACAAAACGTGCCCTGTGGGTGATGATGATGATGAGATGCGGTTTAAGGGCGCTAAACTGCTAAGGTTATCAGCGTTCTTACAATATATAAAATATAAAGTGAAAATATAAAAGACGGGTAAAAGAACCGCATAATTAAAGAACGGGACACAAACCCGCGATGTCCAAAAAGCTAAAAACAACAATACAAATATCCCAAAAACAAACACACATTAAAAGCATAGGCAATAAAAGATTAAAACGTGTCAAGTACTGTAGAATGCGAGGGACATGAGCGCCATATGTCCACTGGAGAGTAGAGTCCCTATTAAAACAGACAGAATAAAATAACAAAGCTAAAGGACTCTCGACGCATCAAATGCGCAGATTAAAATCACTGTCACTAATAAAACGTAAAACACATTCAACACGAACGTGCAGTGGAGCTAAAACCTGACACTCTTCTAAAATGTGACGCACCGTTAAGGGCACATCACACTGCTCACAAAGTGGAGCGGGGTCACCACTGAGCAGATACCTGTGACTAAAAAGACAATGTCCAATCCGTAAACGAGCTAAAATTACCTCTTCCCGACGACACGAACGAGAAGAGGTACCCCAGACTAACGGGAGAGGCTTAACCTCCCGCAACTTGTTCCCCCGGAGGGCCGTCCAATCATCCCTCCAAACCGAGAGGTGCCCTGTGGGGTTGTGCGTGGTCTTGATGCAAAATGAATTTTCCCCACCAATTCAGGTCGCTTTTCTGCAATTGCAGGCAAGAGTTTGTTTTTAGAGAGGTCTTTGTAGCGTTCACATGCGATTGTCGTGCCCTGTGGAAGAGATGGAAGAGGATAGCCTCTGTTTGGTCCCAAAAATTTGAGTAAAGAATTTTATCAGCTGACGCGACAATTTTGAATTTTTTGGGAGGCGGTACCTCTGCCTGTTTCCACTGGCTTGACTGTCGTTTCATTTCGGGAATGAACAGAGGAATCCGTATCTCTTCCATGGTGATCACCTTATCAAGAAAATGTGGATCTGCGTGGTGTCTTGTTAACATCTCTTCATAGCAAGTCATTCATTTTTCTCATCGCCCACCATCCTTGGCACACAACGTGCACTCACTTTCGCCATTTTAAGTCCTCTTTAATGATTTTCAACACTGTTACATTGGTTTAGCCTGTTTAAAAGCAAAGTTGCTCAACACTTACACGATCACCCATGATGAGTTTTTTCAACGCGTTCCCTGTTCTGATCGGTGCAGGCAGAAGATAGCCTCGTGGCAGATCACTGGTGAACACATTCCCCTTTTAAACCTTTCCATCCACCTATTCACATTGCTATAGTTCATAGCATTATTCCCACACGCCGAGATAAGTTCACGCCTTCACATTTTGCACAAAAAAATTACATTTGCACGCTGTTCCTCTCGCGAAAACTCCATAGTATCAGTATAGAAAACACCACTCAAATAAATGTTTACTGCACCTTCATCCACCCTCAAAAACTGTCTGACTGGCATACCTACTGCTAGCAGAAGGACTGACCTTGCATCTGCCAGTACCATAATCCGGCTATCCACATGTACAGCCACCAGTAAAATTTTATGCGTTGCTTCTGGAGTGCACCTCGTAAACAACGCTGTCTATGGGAAAAGAGGGGGAGGTTAGCAAGTTCGGTGCCATCAGATAAAGCGAACACTGTTAGCGGCACAGGGTCGCGGTCGCGCGCCGCTTCCCTCCCAAGACCCCAGTCCTCCGGCCGCTTCACCTCTTCCCTCATACTCATACATCAAAGTCCACTACATGATCCCAAGGGCGGTGTTTGGTGTGCTGTGGCCGCGGCTGTAATAATTGACCCTATACTCTTTCGCAAAGCAACAAACGCTGTACGATACCAAGCTTTAATTTTGGAGCAGTTTTTCCCCTCAATTCACAGATGAGCGAATGCATGGTGCATTTCTACAAGACGGGGCTACAGCTCATTCAGCTCGGACTTCTTTGGGTACAAATTATTGCCGACGTCTTTGCTGCGGAGTGATCAGTGTAGGAGTGTGGCCCGCTCGATCCCTATACCTCACGCCCTACGATTTTTTACTTATGGGGCAATTTAAAATACAAAAGTTGTAACCAAAATCTTCAAGCATTACAAGAACTGCAAAGTAATATACAGTAAGAAAAAACCAACATTTCCCAAGAAGAGCTGCCATATATGAACCATAGTCTGTTAAGACGCTGCAATGCCTGTCTTTGAGCGCAAGAAAAACGTTTGCAACAACATGTTTGAAAAGTTAAGCAATGTAAGGGACATTCAATATTGTAATTTAAGAAATCGTAATGGTACTAGTTGGTCTTGTCCGTTCATCCTATTTGTTTCGATGCATATGATGGTTCCCGCGGGGATGAACTGTCGGCAGGCGAGTGGTGCCCGCTCACGACCCAGGTGCCGCTAGTAACGTTGCCGCTCAATCTAGGGTTGCGACATCGGAGTCGTTATGTTTGTTTGAAGGCGTCCTGTAGTAGACTGTTTACAACGAGACGGTTATCAGTACAGTTGAGTAAAGTGTATCGCTACACAGTGTTCACGTAGATGAAATGCCAAAGGAAAGGGTAAGGAAATCAACAACTTTGCAAAACGATATATTGGAATATGGGGAAAATGTTTTCTGTATTATTAATGAAAACCTTTATTGCAAACTGTGCATAGCACAATTGCTTCTGTGCATAGTAGCTCGAGTAATGCACGAAGACATTTCAACACAGAAACTTATAAGCATTGCATTGTGAGGAAAACTGCTACAACAAAACATCAACTCCATCAAATCATACGTTGAATGAACCATGCGCGGCATTATTTCTGTCAGTATTCCGTTATATAAACTACAGGGTTCAAGTTGCGGGTGGTAATTCATTGCTATAAATTGTCATAGAATTTTATCCACGTGCACATTGCGACGTAACGTTTTGCATTAATGATTTAATAAAGACATTTGAGTTATATAAGTCAACTGTATATGTTGTAAATAGTATTGCAGAAATAAAGTACATGTAGAAGGAACTTCATTCCACCGAAAAATTCGATAGCGAGATTTCACCGTAAATACATGTTTTGAGACCCTGAATCCAAAAAAAGGATATTTTGGAACATGTCCGTGTATGTGTGTGTCTATGAACAGTAGAACTCAAAAACGAAACATCTCGGATCAACACCAAACTTGGTACTTATGTTCAGTACCTTCCAAAGATGCGACATGAAGATTTTAAAGAAAACCCCTGACCCCAAACTACCCTATACATAGAGAATTTTTAGAATGTTTTTACTTTATAAAAATGGCTAACGAGTTTGATTAAAATACCACACATTAAATATATTTACATGACAAATAGAATGTATGTCTTGAATTTTATTGGAATAGCCTATGAAGATCTCTTCATTCAGAAGAGATTTTGTATAATCTGGTACAACTAGTAACATTAAGCTATAGACGAAAACGTCTTAAACAAAAAATGTAAATTTCTTTAAAAAACAACTTATTTGAAATAAGTTTTTTGTGGCATAAGCCGCTTTTGAGATATCCGTTACTAAAAGCTTCGAATTGTTCATTTCTCTTAGAGTCCTGTCAACTTCAGTTGTTTCTCGCGATTGCATGGAAGCAGTACGGAATTTTAAAGCCAGCATATAGCGTTCAGTTCTTCAACATTTGATTGTGTAAGTTCGCTTTGTATCTAAAACGAAATGTGTAATGTATCCATTTCCGCAAAGCTTTATTTGGATTAAAATGTATTGATAGAAATATAAGCTTGAGTAAGAATAATTTATTTAAATTAATAAAAACGATAGATAGTAGAGAAAGTCATATGCATGTATCGCATCAGAATTTTTTTTATTAAATACGCTTCATCTGACAAGACGGGTTCTAGTTCCTGATCTAGTAACTGTTGCATACTTTTACGATACAAAAAGAAATGCAGAACTCCCTGTAATTTGATCACACGCACTTCGATTTTGTCACTTTATTACAAAATATTACTCCAGGAAAGGAGCATGCTCCAAGTTGTTCCATCCTGTATTCCTATTTCTATTAGTAGTAATTAAATGTTCTGTACCATAATTGTGCATACTGTAAAATAGGTTTATGGGAAGAAATACGAGAGTGGATTGATAAGTCCACGACTTTGGCGAGAGATAGTATTCTAGTCACAGTTTTATTGTTTGTACCCAAGTCTTACATCTATTCTGATCATAATCGCAGAAATTTGTCGTCATTTGTTTTTTAAAAGATTGTTGAGAGCGTCTAAAATAAGCAGACGTGTGTTGCTTCGTAGAAAATGGAGAAAAGTGAATTTCGTGTTCTGATAAAGCATTACTGTTTGCGTGGTAAGACGGTGAATGAAACGGAAGAAAAGCTGAACAAGTATTATGGGCACTCTGCTCCATCACATGGCATGTTTCACAAAAGGTTCACAGAATTTCGATGTAGCGTTCGATCACAAGAGATGCCATGCGCACAGGACGGCCGGTTGAGGTCATAACAGAAGAAATTGTGAACAAAGTTCACGATATTGTGTTGGAAGACCGCCGAGTGAAAATCCGTGAGATAGCCAAGACCATAAACACCTCCATTGAACGGATGTATAACATTCTGCATAAATTTTTGGGCATGATTAAGCTGTCAGCAGGATGGGTGCCGCGACTGCTCACAGTTGAGAGCAAGCGGAATCGTGTGAACATTTCACAGGGATGTTTGAACATGTTCCAGCGCAACCCAAATGAGTTTTTGCGGCGTTATATCACGGTTGATGAAACTTGGATCCATTAATATCAACCTCAAGCCAAACGACAATCAAAGCAGTGGATTTCCTTCGGCGAACCTGCTCCAAAGAAAGCGAAAACCATTCCATCGGCAGGAAAAATCATGGCAGCTGTCTTTTGGGATTCACAAGAGACATCCACTACCTAGAAAAGGGTAAAACGATCACAGGTTCATATTATGCCGCAATGCTGGATCAGTTTCACAAGCAATTGTAAAGAAACAACCCCATTTGGTGAAGAAAAGGTTTGTTTCACCAGGATAATGCACCCGCACACAAGTCAGCCATTGCCACTGCAAAATTTGTGGGATTGGGCTATGAACTGCTACCTTACCCACCATATTCTCCAGATTTGGCTCCGAGCGACTTCCTCCTTTTCGCAAACCTGAAAAATTGGCTCGCTAGGAGGAAATTTACGTCCAGTGAACACATCATGGCCGAAACAACCTCATAATTTTAGAAGAGTTAAAAAATTGGAGAAATGTGGACAACGTGTGTTGAATTGAAGGGAGACTATGTTGAGAAATAAATTTATTTTTTGGAAAATATTATTTTCTTTAAAAAGTCACTGACTTATCAATCCTCACTCGTATACGTAACAGAAAGGACACTGAAGATGTTGCATTTGTTACATAACATTCCTCCTAGGTACCTAGGAAACAATGCGCACCTGGTTGAAATACCTAGAGAAATCATCCCAACCCATCCGGCTCCCGTCAAAAACAGTATCTTTGCTGCTCCTTTATACTCCTTGTCACGTCGTCAACTTTCCTGGGTACGAGCATTTGTCAACAAGTGACTGTCATCCTTCACAAGACAAAAACGTGCTTCTAATTAACTGGAATACGAAATCTGAAGTAAAAAGTGGCAAGAGCAAAGATTCTTTCTACTTTTTCTATTGCTCAGCTCTAGTAACAAGAAGAAGTATTATAGAAGTATTTTTAGAAAAAAAAGCTCCGCGCGCGCGTTTGTTTGGCTTTTATTTGAACGGTATAACTGAAAAAGAAAAAGTCGGTTAAATACCAAATTTGGTATTTAATTTCGCCCTCCAATGATATAATGAAGATTTTCAAGGTAATCACCCCGCAAACTGCACTTTGCATGGAACGTGTTTCGTTATTATTTATCACAAAAATGGCTCTAATGACTTTGATTAAAATGATATATGTTTGAGACATTTACATGACAAATAAAATCACTATCTTGAATTTTCTGGGAATAACCTGTGAAGTATTCTTCATTCCAAATGGCTTTTGTACAAATGGAATACCATAAGATAGACAAAATCTTACTACACAATTTATGTCAAATAAAATGTTTTGTGGCATTGACAATTCCGAGATATTATTTTGTTATTTTTTCTAATGCTTGTACTTTTTCAAAGTGATAAGTCGGTATTTGTTTTTTGCTGTGATCATGAAAACAGCATGGAATTTCAAAGCTACCACTTAATCAGTTTTTTTTTAAATCTGACACTTGCTTTAGCCTTCTGTATCCTTATACCTGCAGTATAATAAAATGTTATCTTTATTAACAAGAAGCAGGCAGAAAAGTAAGCTTTTTTAAGAATAGTTTGTAAGAGAGCGAGTAGAGGAAGTCATGTGAATGCTACCCATCAGATTTTTTTACCTTGAAAGAACTCAACTCTTATAAGTTTCCCCATAAGTCGTCATTTTAACGCTCCACACAAATATATAATCAGTGTTATCAGTACCTCTTATTTTGAGATACTTTAAACTTGGAATGTTGGTTTCAGGGATTACAATCCTCCTTTATAAACCTTCCGTTTGAAACAGCCGAACGTGTTCTCCCTGCCTTCTTGTTATAGGGAATAAACTTTCTTGTAGTATATATTTAAATTTACTTGCTGGCTAATTTATAACAGGGCGGCGCCGTGGCCGAGTGGTTAGACCTAGGCGGCCCGGGTTCAATCCCAGGGACCTGCATGTGGGATTTGTGGTGGACGAAGCGGCGTCTGGGCGGGTTTTCTCCGGGTCCTCCGGTTTCCCCCGCCATTCATTCCACCAACTGCTCCATCATCGCCTTTCCTTTCATCCATTTCGCCAACATTTCGTTTCATCTACTTCCTTCATCCCATACCAGGCATCGGGCTGATCCCCCATCCTGGATGCTCTGTCTGATCCATGCGTGTCTGCTCCTCGACGGGCCTCTGACCCCAGGCACCCGCTTGTAAGTCCTGGGGGGTGTAAGTCCTACATGAGAGGAGGGTAAACAGATAATGAATGAATGAATGAATAATTTATAACAACTTAAATACAGAACCCCAAAAATCTCCGGTCGAGTATCAATAGATGACAATTTAGTATATAACACTAAAGATGCGATTATTTTGATTAACATTATAGTGTTAAAAATCTTTACCTATACAATTCATTTAATTTCTTACGATTTTATCATCGGAGATTTAAAACATTACGATACGTTCGCAACAATATTCTCTTAAGGTTGAAGTCCTGGATATTATTCCCCAATTGTACTCTAGAAACCTGTATTTATCAATAAAGTGCCCCTGTGTTTCTCTATTTGATGTGTTGTCTTCCTTTTGGAGAAATCGCGTTTTTCTTCCCTTTTTATTCTTTCTTTCTTTCTTTCCTTTTCTGATTTAGTAAAAATAGGATCTTTCTGTAACAGCTCCAATCATAATGAATGAAATCCGTGACATGTTCAGACGAGCCCAGGATTCTCTCAATTGATAATTAGTCGACATTTGTCTTACAAGAATAAGAGAAAGGTTTATCCAGGCAACTCATCCTAACCGAATTCGAACTTAGTCTTCGGAGTTGGAAGGCACACGCTACCCCTACAAGGAGGAGTTGGAGATAGAATGTGCCTATATTTATACGGTAACCAGTTCACCCAACTTCAGGACTGCTACATTAGCAGCTTATGAGAATACAAAATCAAATTCAACTATACTGCAACTATAAATAGTTCAAAATTAAAAACAATAAATAGAGCTTCTTTCGCTAGATAGTCGACGTGCTTCTAACGTAGGATTCGTGTTGTGTGTGACTTCAGGGCAAGATCTAAAACCATTTTGGTAATTATTTCCGCCACTGAATTTAGAAGGCCATGAAATTTGAATACGAAGATATTGGCATCGTGTTAGAACTGACGCTTTGACTTTTCATTCAGAAGGCTCTAGAGCAAAGTTACTAACATGCCAGAGGTGGCGAAAACAGAACTCGCGACTCATTTGTACACTCAGGCGCCCTTTCCTCTTTGGCTGATTGTCCATTTACTTTTCACATATTGCTGAATGTATGAGGTGCGTTCAAGTTTTAAGGTCTCGGATTATTTTCTCAGGACTAGGAGCAGGTAGAAACATACTCTCTGGCTTATGTATATTATATACAAAGAGTGCACGTTGGCACTTTTTGTAAATGCGCAACAGAGACAATAACACCATATGGTGCACAGAAAGTTAGTGGCTGCAGCGAAAAATCACTTGTTTTCTTCACTTGCGTGCTGTGACACCCATTGAAAATTCATCGCTGGCTTAGTGAGACATCTGGGGAATGTGTCATGAATGTGAAAAATGGCCGTCGTTTTTACTTTCTCTACTGCGTATAGTAAGTAGGGGAAGTATTGTATTCCACCCAAAAATTCGATACCGAAATTTCACCGGAAATATATGTTTTGAGTCCCCCTGAATCCAAAAAAAGCATTTTTGGAAACATGTCCGTCTGTGTGTGTGTGTCTGTGAACAGCATAACTCAGAAACGAACAACAGGATAAACACCAAACTTGGTATTTAGGTTCAGTATCTTCCAGAGATGCGACACGAAGGTTTTCAAGAAAATCCCCCACCCCAGATTTCCCTTTACTTGGAACATTTTTTGAAAAGTTTAATTTTCTCAAAAATGACTAACGATTTTGAATAAAATACCATAAGTTTAAGACATTTTTATGGCAAATCAATTGTATATCTCGAATTTTCTGGGAATGTCTCCAAAAGTATTCTTCATTGTGAACGAATTTTGCATAACTGGTAAACCATAAGAGATAGACAAAATTTTACTGCAAAAAATGTAGATTGCGTTAAAATACACAATTTATGTCATATGTATATTTTTTTTGAGTGAACCACTTTCGAGATATTGCTTGTTATTCCCTTAAATGTTCCAATACTTATACTTTCTCTCAAATAGGAATTCCTTATTTTTTGTCCTGGTAATGCAAAGAGAACGGAATACTCCACATAGCAACCAGATCTTAAAATATTGGACTATCGCTTAAAGCCCACCAATTCCCCTTGCATCTACCAGAAAATTAGCAATAAGATTAACATCTCGATATCTCGATTAACATGAAGCATATGCAGAATAAGCGTTTGTAAAAATAGTTTGTATAAGAGTAGAGAAAGTCATGCGAGTGTAACACATCAGATTTTTTGTTGTTGTGTTGTCCTGGTAATGCAAAGAGAATGGAATACTCCACATAGGAACCAGCTCTTAACTCTTGACTATCGCTTAAAGCCTACCAATTCCCTCTTACATCCACAAGAAAATTAGCAATAAGAATTAACATCTCGATTAACATGAAGCATATGGAAATAAATAAATAAATAAATAAATAAATAAATAAATAAATAAATTGAGTTTTATTTACGGACACTCTTTAACTACTATGGTCTTTAGCGTCCCATTCTATATTGGGCGTGAAAGACCGATAATTTTGCTCAGAGGCCTCTTTATCAGGCTTGAGGTTCTTTTACGTGCCGTAAATCTACGACACGGGACAACCGGCTTTACTTCCCTTCCGAAGGAAGCCATGCTAAGGATTTTTACACCCGAAAGCATATGGAGAATAAGCGTTTGTAAAAATAGTTTGTACAAGAGTAGAGAAAGTCATGCAAGTGTAACGTATCAGAATTTTTTCAGTACTGCTGCATACTCGAAATTTCCTCCACACTTAATCGCCAATCCTCCAAACATTTTTTTTATTCGCGCGGTCATGATGTTTACCGGCTGGTGCGAGGCCGAGGTTGTGTCGGTTCGTTTTTACACGACGTTCGGCCTTCTTTGAACTGTCGCACCCACGAACGCACACTTTACATTTATGACGCTTTCACTATATGTCTCACTTAACTAGTGATAATTATAATGGGTCTCAGAACATGCAAGTGGAGAAAATTAAGGATTTTTATCTGTTTTTTGTAATGGGAACGTCCACTATTAAGTATAAAATTCGCTCATCACTGGGGTCCTATACACGTACGGTGAAACTGTCTCTGTTGCGTTTTTACTAAAGGTGCCAGCGTATTTTCAGCCGAATCGCATGTTTCTACCTGCTCCCGTCCTGAGAAAAAAAAATCGGAGACCTTAGAACGTATTGCATATTGGCTGACTCTCGGAAGGGAGCCATTTTTGTCACCCCTGAACTACCCTAATGGATCATAGAGGTTTTTTGTACTCCACAGAGAATGTGAATAAATATCAAGCAATGTAGAGTATATCCAATTCAAAGCAGTATACACAGGTACAACCATTCAAACAGATGACAGAGTAAATCAATTAGATCCAGCTTACAATAATACGATATGCATTTTACATTTCTTTAATTGACATTTTAATCAAATACTACAGATGTGTGCACTGAAGTCTAACAGTTAGCTTCAAAATCTCTGATTAGCCCTTGTTCTGCCTATGCAGATGTAAGTTTCTGGATACCGAAACCTTTTAGCAAGTCTTATGTAAGTTAGTTATGAAGCAACCCAAAAGTTCATTACCAATATATACGAAACTATGTAGAGAGAAATTATTATCCAGGATAATCCTCAGTAACTACTAATTCATATTTATGGTTTTAAGCTGAGAAGACTGTTTTTCTCAAGGTCACAGACTATATGCTGTCAGAAATTCTAAATTGGTAATTTGGGGATAAGGAATCGTCATACCCGGCAGTCTCTTTGAATATTTATGTCAAACAGTTAAAAGTTCCTTTAATGTGAAAAATAAGGATCTTTTATATTATTAATAGGGCGGATTTTATGTAATACTTATCTACTTCAGAAATATGTAACCAAAATTTGCCAAATATGTATGCATGTAATGAACAATTATATGTAAAGTTAAACATTTTATTTCTTTGCTAGAAAATAGTAATTTACAGGTAGTAAATTTGAAGTTATTATATTAATCATAATCGGTCCACTTCTGCTACAAAGTATTGAAAGACAAGTGTCTTCCATTCAAGGTTTTAAGTTACAATGAAACTGAGTGAAGCATTAATTATAATATACTTTTAAACATTTTCTGTTATCATGCACAACTTCTCTGACAATGTCATTTTATATGTAGAGAAAAATCCCTCAGCTTTGTAAGAAGTTAACGATCTGTATTTATACAGAGAGATTGTCTAAGAATAATATTCTCAGCGGGTTCTACAATTTCACCATTAAATGAGTAAGGGCTTATTTAATTTTATTGATTAAAAATCAGGTCTACCTATATCAAACCTGATTTCTTTCTAAGATGTCGACATAACAAGAATTCAAGTAATTCTTTTTCAGAGTTGACTCGTCGGGAATGTTGCGGTTGCAATATTTTTGTAAGAAATTTTTAAATTCAGGTATTTGAAGTTTATTCCACGGTATGTTCCCTGCAATCTTTATGTTAGGAATAAATGGGTTTCTTCAAAGAAACAAGTACAACATATACAGTTGCAGGGGCAGCCCACAACACGAAAGCTTATTTGTCTGTCTACTTGATTTTATTTGAGATAAACCTTTACAGAAATAGCTAAATTACACATTGCGTTATGGATTCTACAAATAGTAAGTGAGAGTCAAATGTTTGAGAACTGAGCGCTATATGCTTGCCTTAAAATTCCACTCTCTTGCAATGCAATCGCGAGAAACAACTGAATGTCTACAGGACTTTAAAGAATGACAAGAGTATTGAAAAATTCGAACCATTAATTACAGATACATCGGAAATGGCTTATGCTACAGAAAACCTATTTGAAATAAATTTTATGTTTTAAAGAAACCTAGATTTTTTGTGTAGTACTTTTTATCTATCGCTTAATGTTTACCAGTTATACAACACTATACAAAATTCCTTCCGAATGAACAGTACTTCACAGACTATTCCCAGAAAATTCAAGATATACATTTTATTTGTCATATAAGTATATTTAATATATGGTATTTTAATCAAAATCGTTAGAGCCATTTTTGAGAAAATAAAGCTTCGAAAAATATACCATGTAAAGGGTAGTTATGGGTGGAGAGATTTTCATGAAAATGTTTGTGTGCATCTTTGGAAGATACTGAACTTAAATACTAAGTTTGTATTTATCCGACTTTTCGCTTTTGAGTTGTGTTCAAAGACACCCACACAGACACAACACAGAAACCTTTTTCTAATTCTTTTTTAATTCGGGGTCCTCAAAATACGTGTTTCTGGTGAAGTCTCGATTATTATTTTTGGGTGGAATGCAATACCTTTTCTACCTACTAATTTTGTGGTAGAGAAAATAAAAATCTATCATAATTCTGCAATAATTTTAAGTACGTGAAATTAAGCAGTAAGGTATGAAATACTAATATTATACCAAATATGTAAAAAAATACACAGTAAAATTTATGTACAACAATTCTACTGTGTATCTTGCCAACATTTTCCTGTTATTCGTACATAAATATGCAGCATTAAAATATATAATTACATAATATAAACCGGGTTCTAGTTACTAAATAATTACTCAACCAAATTGTCGCGTAGGTAATTGTAGCCTTACTATAATTATTCGATTATTTGAATATTATTTCTTAGCTGTATGATATGTTAGGCTATTAAACGTTTTGAGAATTTGAAATATTTTCTGGGGAATGTTACAGAAATACAACATCCGCCGATATTTCATTCATTTCCTTAAATATCAGAGGATGTATCGTCCATTACGAATATAGTGGGGCTTTATAAATTACAGATCTAAATGGAAAAGGTAAGTATATAATACAAAAAATCTGATGTGTTACACTCAAATGACTTTCTCCTCTTGTACAACCTATTTTTACAAACGCTTATTCTCCATATGCTTCATGTTAATCGAGATATCGAGATGTTAAATCTTATTGCTAATTTTCTTGTAGATGCAAGGGGAATTGGCTTTAAGCGTTTAAGAACTGGTTGCTATGTGCAGTATTCCATTCTCTTTGCATTACCAGGACAAAAAAATAATGAATAACGAATTTGAGAAAAAGTATAAGTATTAGGAAAATTTAAGGGAATAACAAGCAATAATTTGAAAATGGTTCACTCAACAAAAAAAATGTACACGACATAAATTGTGTATTCTAACGCGGTCTACATTTTTTGTGTAGTAAAATTTTGTCTATCTCTTATGCTTTACCAGTTATGCAAAAGTCGTTCACAATGAAGAACACTTTTGGAGACATTCCCAGAAAATTTGGGATATACATTTCATTTCTCATGAAAATATCTTAAACATATGATATTTCAATCAAAATCGTTAGCCATTTTTGAGAAAATTAAAATTTTCGAAAAATGTTCCATGTAAAGGATAGTCTGGGGTGGGGGGATTTTCTTGAAAACCTTCGTGTCGCATCTCTGGAAGATACTGAACCTAAATACCAAGTTTGGTGTTTATCCGATTGTTCGTTCCTGAGTTATGCTGTTCACAGACACACACACACGGACATGTTTCCAAAAATGCTTTTTTTGGATTCAGGGGGTCTCAAAACATGTATTTCCGGTGAAATCTCTGTATCGAATTTTTGGGTGGAATACAATACTTCCCCTACTTACTATACGTAGTAGAGAAAGTAATAATCTGGATTATTGTGGGGTAATTTTATAGAGTTCGGGGAGGGGATTTAAATGAAATCCATTAAATAGTTATTCCAGATTTAAAGTGCCAACCGTGCAACGCTAGGTTGTCATCTGGTTATACATATATAATTAATACTTGTAGATGTACTTCAAATTTTGTTTGAAACCGTTGCAAGATTAAGGGCTGTGTATATGGAGAGCGTCCTAAAACCTAACTAATTTTGGGATTAGTTCCTATAAGTATTATAATAGTGAATTTTTCCAGTATTAAATGCAGTATTCCCACGAAAATTCCAACATACCCCAAATTAACTATGCACAATTACGATATTATTTCAACTTAACGTTTCAAAATCATAAAATTCTTTTATTTTATTCAAAAAAGTAATTAGACTACCTTTGAAGAAAATTTATTAAGGTGTTAGCTTTTAAATACAAATATCTCGGCCTCATTTCCCGGCTTAGGGGAAAATTTCCTTACCCAGGAATATTTCCTATTCTTCCCAGACTTTGGAAGTGAAATCAGACAGAGGTAAAGAGAGAATCCAGAAGTAATAAAACCCAAGGATGAAAACCAAACGTAAACGAGTTAACGTCACTGCTGATGAAAAATGAATTTTCTTAGCCAAGGTCTCCGATAGGAGGATATAAAAGGCGGTTGGCGGACGGAATTCTTTTCCTCGCAGCAAATGCCTTTGTTAGCACGGTAAAGTCAGTGTACCCAGAAATAACTTTGGCAATAGTATGAAAATGAAATCTCTTAGAACAATTGCTCCAAGTAAGTCGAATTTGCACCTTTCTTCGTACATGCTTTATCTCCAACTCCAACATTGCCTCATCCCGAGAAACTTCGACGCTGCCGTAGCTCTAAAAAGTTCTGAAAACTTTTTAGAGAAGATAGAGATGCCCAAACTACCTTTCCTTCTTGACTATGGACATATATAGAAAATGGAAAACAGAACTTCGTCCCAACATATGTACATTTATATTGGAAAGATTGAATTTGTTCCTTTGTTAGGATGTTAGAAAGTTAGAATGTTTTGCTTACACAGGGTGAACTCAAAAAATTCATTTTGACAATTCTTTCACCACCGAGACATTACTATTCAATAATAAATAAATAAACTAAATACTAGTGCAATTGATTCAATAGAAATAGCAACGCAGACTAATAGTATTAATAGGAAAGGGCACATTTAATATTCATAATGATATATGATGTGATTGAGTATTTTAAATATTTTTGTAATCCTTATTTAAAGCTTCATGTAATTATTTGTGCAAGATTTGGAATTCAAAAACAGGGAAAGATTGATGTCTTAGTAGATGGGAAGTGGAACTCGTGCTCGTTCGGGAGCCATTTTAATGCATTTATCGCAATTATTTGCACTTCTGTTCATTATAAACAAGCTACATACACGCATCCTATCCGAGTCGTCCTTTGTGGTGTAGTGGTTACCATGCTAGCTTCTAGTTCCCGAGGTCGCGCGTACAAAACCGGCAGAGGGCGAAGAATTTTTTTCGGGCGATAAAATCCTTAACATGGCTTCCTCCGGAAGGGAAGTAAAGCCGGCACATAAAAGAACCTCAAGCCTGACAAAGTGGCCTCTGAGCAAAATTACCGGTCTTTCACGCCCAATATACAATGTGACGCTAAGGACCACAGCAGTTAAAGCCGACGCAGCCACGCTACGTCCTCTAACCACAGAAGCAATACCTTTGCCTCACGGTTGCTGCTTTTCTCCTCCTAGTTGGTTCTTTTTATACTTTGCCACGGCTGCTCGAGCATGAGATCTTAATCACTGGGTATGCGTGAGTGTATGTACAGAGAAACACAAACGCTTTCTTGGAACACTTTTATTCACTATTTAAAATAATACTGCGGTTTGCCGATCACTTGTAAATGCATACAATGATACTTTGTCTTTACCAAGACCGAAGAATATTAATTACAGCTAAGCGTTCTACCCTCTAGCATGTTCGCCACCATTCTTCTCCACACGACGAGAATGTCATCCCGCTCTCGTCAAGCACTCAGGACAGACTAAATTTACCCACGCTGCACAAGGAAAAGCAAGCTACTTAGCTCCCCTACTCTCCCCTCAAACGCTCGTCACAACACGGCGTCCTGAAGCCTAGAGTGACCTTCACCAGGCTAAGTGCAGCTGCACCCATGAATTCCAAGAGAAACTGACTTCAGTTATTTTACCCTTTATACCTGGGGCTGGTCCCTAACTAGCTAAATTGTGCCTGTCTGGTCTTTCTGTCGCTTTTACAGTCAACAATTTTCACAATGCTTCTCCTTTTTATACATACACTGAAATTAAATATTTTATTATTTATTTTATATCACTATCCTTCTCAGATTATTATCATAATTATTGACTTCATAATTTCAGCTTCAAAGCGTGTTCATAATTAAAACTCAATTTAATTTTTAATCCTATCCGAGGCATTATGCCAACACTGGCAATTCGAACATAGTGGAAGGTATGGAGTGCTCCCAACACCTGGAAGGGCCCTAAGCCCAGACATGGGGAGCTTGAGCTCCGAGGGACAGTAACAAACCCATTCCTCCAATACCCCTCTCACGCACCTGTCCTTGTAGACGTGCACTGTTGACAAGGACTAACAACAAACTGTACACAGTGACGGATCGTGTGGTGTAGTTTAGCAATGAGCATGACAAACTCCGAACAGCGATATCACTTTAATAAAGCTTGGGAAAAGGATTACTTTTGTATTCAGGATGGCAGTGACACTGCTTGTTCATTGTGAAACATAATATCCGACGGCATTTCCACTCTCAACATGCAAAAGACTTACGTATATGATAAACTTATAGGCACGATTAGAAATATTTAGCCATATATTCAGAGGAACATATTCATTATATATACTTTTAACGTACAGTAGGTAATGTGAAGTGAGTTAATATCCATACATTAAATATAATATGTACATGGTCCTTTTGCTTACACAAGTGATGATAGTATGACACTTTTGGATAATCTAAGTCAACACACACTTCAAACACATAGTAGACCACCAATTTCAGAAAGTTTATGCATACTAGTTCCCGGATTTCAAAACACAATGCAGAGGAAATGAAGCCATTCACTAACGGGGAATATATTAAAGAGTGCATGACATTGGCTGATGAAGATATTGAACCTCAAATAGCAGATTCTTTCAGAAACATAAGCATGTCACGTCGCACTGTTTCTCAGAGGGTAATTGAAATAAACTGTGATATTGAGGCACAGCTGATAACAAAAATACAGACCTTAAATAGTTCTCTTTGGCGCTGGATGAGACCACCGACAATTGGCTGTATTTATTAGGGGCATTGATGACAACCTCATTATGTTAGAAGAACTGTTGGATGTAATACCGCTGAAGGATCGCACTCGTGGAACTGACATTTTTATAAATCTTCCTACCTGGTGTAAGGAAATATAATTTGATATAGGAAAAAACTTTTATGTATAACCATGGATAGTGCCCCAACAATGACAGGAATATAGAATAGATTTGCGAGTTTCTTCATATATTTTTACTTTCTCTACTATGTATAGTAAGTAGGGGAAGTATTGCATTCCACCCAAAAGTTCAATACAGAGATTTCACGGAACTACATGTTTTGAGGTGCACTGAATCCAAAAAATCTGATGTGCTACACTCACATGACTTTCTCTACTCTTGTACAAACTATTTTTACAAACGCTTATTCTCTATATACTTCATGTTAATCGAGATGTTAATCTTATTGCTAATTTTCTTGTGGATGCAAGGGGAATGTGGTAAGCTTTAAGCGATAGTCAAATCCTTAATAACTGGTTGCTATGTGGCGCATTTCATTCTCTTTGTATGTCCAGGACAAAAAAAATGAATAACGAATTTCCATTTGAGAAAAAGTATTGGAAAATTTAAGGGAATAACAAGCAATATCTCGAAAATGGTTCACTCAACAACAAAAATATATATGACATAAATTGCGTATTTTAACGCGACCTACATTTTGTGTGTAGTAAAATTTTGTCTATCTCTTATGGTTTACCAGTTATGCAAAAGTCGTTCGCAATGAAGAATACTTTTGGAGACATTCCCAGAAAATTCGAGATATACATTTCATTAGTCATGAAAATATCTTAAACATATATTTTAATCAAAATCGTTAGAGCCATTTTTGAGAAAATTAAAATTTTCGAAAAATGTTCCATGTAAAGGGTCATCTGGGGTGGAGGGACTTTCTTTAAAACCTTTGTGTCGCATCTCTGGAAAATACTGAACCTAAATACCAAGATTGGTGTTTATCCAACTGTTCGTTTTTGAGTTATGCTGTTTTTACTATACATAGAAGAGAAAGTAATATATATTTCCGATGAAATCTCGACTCGCAATTTTGGGTGGAATACAATATTTCCCCTACTTACTCTACTATAACAGAAAGTAAAAAAACACTTACTTGTCAATGCCCAAAGAAGGCCTTGTGTTATCCCTTGTATATACTGATGACTGTGGTTCAAGCAAACATGACTAACGAAAGATGAAACTGGGGAAATGAATTGCCCCAGATGATACACTAAGGCCGTAACATTCATAGCACTTAGTTCTCATACACTGAAAGACAGTGCTAGTGTTGGCGTTGCTATCAGTATGACAGTATAGGGTAAGTATTTCCTGATTGGTCAGTACAACGAACGTGTTCTCCAAACGCACTATCAAGAAGAGGAAACCACACAAAGAAATGCTACCAGAAACCTTCTGTTTTAAAAGGGAGTGTCATATAGTAAGTAGGGGAAGTATTGCATTCCACCCAAAAATTCGATATCGAGATTTCACCGTAAATATATATATTTTGAGGACCCCTGAATCCAAATAAAGCATTTTTGGAAACATGTCGGTGCGACCATAACTCAGAAACGAAAAGTCGGTTAAATACCAAGCTTGGTATTTAGGTTCAGCACCTTCCAAAGATGCCACAAAAAGATTTTCAACAAACCTCCACCCTAGACTACTCTTTACATAGAACACTTTTCGAAAATTTTGATACTCTCAAAATGGTTCTAACGAGTTTGATTAAAATATTATTTGCTTAAGATATTTTCATGGCAAATGAAATGATTATCTTGAATTTTCTGGGAATTTCCCCAAAAGTCCTCTTCTTTCTCTTCTTTCTGGTAAACCGTAAAAGATAGACAAAAGCTTATTAAACAAAAAATGTAGATCTCGTTAAAACAATTTGTCATATGCATTTTGTTTATTTTATTTTTTTTTTCCTCCAGTGAACCGTTTCGGAGATATTCCTTGCTATTTGTTTGAATTTTTCAACACATACTTTTTTTCAAATGGGAATTCGTTTTTCGTCTATTTTTTGGCCTGGACATGCAGAGATAATGGAATGCGCCACATAGCAACCAGCTCTTAAAATATTTGACTATCGCTTAAAGCCTACCATATTCCCCTTGCACCTACAAGAAAATTAGCAATAAGATGTTTTTGCAAATGTTTATCTCGATTAACATGAAGTAGATGGAGAAAAAGCGTTTGTAGAAGAGGTTTGTACAAAAGTACATAAACTCCTGTGAGTGTAACACATCAGAATTTTTTTGTCCAGTGATCCATTTCCGAGATCTTCTTTGTTATTTGTATGAAATTTCTAACACATACCTTTCTCAAATGGAAATTAGTTATTTTATATATATATATATATATATATATATATATGCTGGACATGCAAAGAGAATGCAATGCTCCAAATAGCAAGCAGTGCTTAAAAGATTTGACTATCCCTTAAAGCCTACCTTATTCCCCTTGTACCTATAAGAAAATTACCAATAGGACAATTTCTGCAAAAGTTTATCTCGATTAACATGAAGTAGATGGAGAATAAGCGTCTGTAAATATAATTATGCGAGAGTAGAGAAAGTCATGTGAGTGCAACACATCAGATTTACTTCATTTGAATGGAGATAAGCCTTTGCAGAAGTAGTTATATGACACGTTTTCTTGTACGTACAGAAGCAATAGCGACAGTCGGATGTTTAAGAACCCAACGTTATATAACTGGCCTTACTCATTCCATTCAATCACGAGAAACTACTGATTGCCGACAGGACTCTGTCATTCTTTTAAAGGATTCAAGGAATTCGAACCATTAATAACGGATATCTCAGAAATGGCTGATGCCACAGAGTTATTTCAAACAAATTGTGTGTTTTAAACAGATCTATATGTTTTGTGCTGTGAGACTTCGTCTATCGATTAACGTTTGCGGATTAAACAAGATTATACAATTCCTTTCTTGAAAACCTACGCGTCACATCTCTGGAAGATATTGAACCTAAACACCAAGCTTGGTGTTTATCTAACTGTTCGTTTCTGAGTTATGCTATTCACAGACACACAGGCAGACACACACATGGACATGTTTCCAAAAATACTTTTTACTTTCTCTACTACGTAGGGGAAGTATTGTATTCCACCCAAAAATTCGATACCGAGATTTCACCGCAAATATATGTTTTGAGGCCGCCTGAATCCAAAAAAAGCATTTTTGGAAACATGTCTGTGTGTGTGTCTGTCTGTATGTCTGTGAACAGCATAACTCAGAAACAAACAGTCGGATAAACACCAAACATGGTATTTAGGTTCAGTATCTTCCAGAGATGCGACACGAAGGGTTTCAAGAAAATCCCCCCACCCCAGATTACCCTTTACATTGAACTTTTTCGAAAATTTTAATTTTTTCAAAAATGGCTCTAACGATTTTGATTAAAATATATGTTTAAGATATTTTTATGACAAATGAAATGTATATCTCGAATTTTCTGGGAATGTCTCCAAACGTATTCTTCATTGTGAACGACTTTTGCATAACTGGTAAACCATAAGAGATAAACAAAGTTTTACTACACAAAACTGTAGATCGCGTTAAAATATATAGTTTATGTCATATACATTTTTGTTGTTGAGTAAACCATTTTTGAGATATTGCTTTTTATTCCCTTAAATTTTCCAATACGTCTACGTTTTCTCAAATTCGTTATTCATTTTTTTTGTCTTGGACATGCAAAGAGAATGGAATGCGCCACATCGCAACCTGCGCTTAAAATACTTGACTATCGCTTATAACCTACCATATTCACCTTGCATCTACAAGAAAATTAGCAATAAGGTTGAAATCTCGATATCTCGATTAACATGAAGCATATGGAGAATAAGCGTTTGTAAAAATAGTTTGTAAAAGAGTAGAGAAAGTCATGTGAGTGTAACACATCAGATATTTTTATGTCCTGGTAATGCAAAGAGAATGGAATACTCCACATAGCAACCAGCTCTTAAAATAATTGACTATCACTTAAAGCCTACCATATTCCCCTTGCAGCTACAAGAAAATTAGCAATAAGATTAACAACTCGATATTTCGATTAACATGAAGCATATGTAGAGTTTAAGGGAATAACAAGCAATATCTCGAAAATGGTTCACTCAACAACAACAAAATGTATATGACATAAATTGATTATTATAACGCGATCTACATTTTTTGTTGCAGTAAAATTTTGTCTATCTCTTATGGTTTACCAGTTATACAAAAGTCGTTCACAATGAAGAATACTTTTGGAGACATTCCTAGGAAATTCGAGATATACATTTCATTTGTCATGAAAATATCTTAAACATATGATATTTTAATCAAAATCGTTAGAGCCATTTTTGAGAAAATTAAAATTTTCGAAAAATGTTCCATGTAAAGGGTAATCTGGGTTGGGGGCATTTTCTTGTAAACCTTCGTGTCGCATCTCTGGAAGATACTGAACCTAAATATCAAGTTTGGTGTTTATCCGACTGTTCGTTTCTGAGTTAGCTGTTCACAGACACACAGACACTCACACACACACACACACACCGACATGTTTCCAAAAATGCTTTTTTTTGGATTCAGGGGATCTCAAAACATGTATTTCCGATGAAATCTCGGTATCGAATTTTTGGGTGGAATAAAATACTTCCCCTACTTACTATACGTAGTAGACAAAGTAATTAGGTTTGAGATTTCAGTAGAAATGCATGTTTTTTGAGACTCCATGAATCAGAAAAGCAGGTTTAAAAAAAAAGGTCCGTCTATGGGTATGTATCTATGAACAGTATAACTAAAAAAAGAAAAAGTCGGTTAAGTACAGAACTTGGTATTAAATTTCAGCGCATTACAAGAACATGGCGAAGATTTTGAAGAAAATTCCCCGCTCATCAAACCACCCTTTACATGGGGAAAACTGACGTTATCGTTTTTCTTAAAAATGGATCTAACGAATTCGATTAAAATACAACATATTTAAGACATTTGCACAGCAAAGAAAATGTACATATTAAATGTTTTGCGAAAAAATGACCATTGTATAACTGATAAACCGTAAGAGACAAAGTCTTATTACACAAAAATGTATATCTCGTTAAAGCACGCAACTTATATCAAATAACATGTTTTGTGGCCTTAAAAATTGCCCAAATATTCTTTTTCATTGGTATAACATTTCAAACAGGTGCTTACACTTCCCTTCAAGATAAGGGAAAAGCTCGGAAAAAGATCATATCAGTGTAACTCACCCCAATCGAGATTCGAACTTGGGACCTTCTAAATGTGAGTTAAAACTAAATTGTGTTTTATTTTTGGACACCCTTTAAGTACTATGGTCCTTAGCGTCCCATTCTATATTGAGCTTGAAAAATACGAAGTTTTGTTCAGAGACCTCTTTATCAGGCTTAAGGCTCTTTTACTTGCACTAAATCTACGACACGGGACCATCGGCTTTACTTCGCTTCCGATGGATTTTTACGCGCGAAAAAAATCCATCACCCTCAACCGGTTTGGAACTATAGGCTAGCTACCCCAACCCACACAAAGGAGCTTGAGGAAGTTTTGTATTCCACCCAAAACCCTGATACCGAGATTTCTCCAGGAATGCAAGCTTTAAAGCCCCCTGAACGCAAAGCAGATTTTTTTTTAGAAAAAGGGCTGTGTGTGTGTGTGTGTGTGTGTGTGTGTTTTTGTCTCTTTGAAAACAGCATATAAAAAGTTAAATATCAAACCTACCTAATTTAATATTTTTTGAAAGAACTAGTATATCAGGTACCTTACAGATAAACTATGTAAGATGTTAAAGAAAAGGAGTTCTAAGTTTAAAATTCACCCTTCAAAACCGGATAGGACACCTTCTTTTTCAGTAGAGAAGAAAAGTATCAGTTACTCCACCGGTGGACATAATGTGACTCGCGATTACATGCGATATCCATGATCTTGGGTTCACATTCTTATGGACAGATCCACACTTTTCTGTTTTCCTTTCCCATTTTATCCCTTCTATCCTGCAGTAGCAGCAAAGTCAAAACCTGAGTGCAGTGACTTTAAAAAAAATTATATTGAGTTTTATTTATGGACGCTCATTAACTGCTGTGGTCCTTAGCGTCCCATTCCATATTGGGCGTAAAATACCGGACATTTTGCTCAGAGGCCTCTTTATCAGGCTTGAGGTTCTTTTACGTGCCGTAAATCTACGACACGGGACAACCGGCTTTACTTCCCTTACGAAGGAAGCCATGCTAAGGAGTTTTACGCCCGAAAAGAAAATCCATCACCCTCCACCCTGCGACCTCGGGAACTAGAGGCTAGCATGGTAACCACTATGCCACGGAGGGCGACACAGTGACTGTTTAAAAGGCTGTCTGCATTGAAGTACTTGTTGTCCAACATTCCCAAATGAAACAGTGAGGAACATTACATGCTACCCCTCTCCCCACTATCATGCTCCTCTCAAATGTATAGCTCGTTACGTTGTAAAATTAAATGTAGAAGTGTAATTGGTCCGAGAACAAATTGTACCTTCATCTTAGCATTCAAAGAAAAGAAAACAGAATGCATGAATAACATACGTGAAGCGCCACACTTGCAAGATTTTCCCTACCCACTATGACCACATAATCCCTTAAAAACTTTACTCATATAATAATATATTTATTGTAGTCAAATAGCGTAGGTTTACAATATTACATTACATTCATGAGTAGAGCTCTCACATATTCGCCCTGACCGTGTCCTTTTTTTGCAGAGTTCTATGTGGTAGCGATCACACTTTTGTTTACATAGTTTACACTCGCACACTATATTTGGCTTATGAAAGAATGTGTTGCTGCAGATAAGGTGGTAAAAGCCATGAACTGCCATTCTTGTGAAGACATCTCTCATCTCGAAATTTCCCTTTGTCCATGATCGATCTATTATGGCTCCTGTGCTCTAAACTTCTGCGCATATTTCTTCTCTTTTTTCAGTTCAGTGTTGGCAATCATTTTTCTGATGCTCTGGTGTTGGTTAGTAGCAGATTTGTCCTCAGGTCTCCGATGAGAAAAGTTTCTGTTTCTGTGCCATAAGTCAATATCGATAGTATTTTGGCTTTGAATAATAGCATTGCTGTCTCATAGCTAAGGAATTTGATGTATTTTATTTCATGCAATGCTATTATTGCGTTTGTGCTTTTTCTGTTATATGTTTTGTGAAGCATTTTGCACTTATTTGTAATGTGAGTAAGTATTTCAAGTCTGATGCGATCTTTAGTTTTCTTCTCCTTATGAATATTTCGGGTAAAATTTCTCCATTTCTGAGAACCTTCGTTTCTGTTTTTGATACGTTTATATTGGAGTCGTGTCTGGAACACAATTTTTCACATCGTTTACTGTTCCCTGGAGTTTGTAATATGTTTTCTTTCTTTTACAATATCGTTTGGGTAGGCATATGAAATTACTCCCTCCCTTTGGGTTATTCTTATGATACTCATATATTGTTCTTTTTCTTCTACACTTCAAGGTATAGGAATGCACTGCCTGTTCCCCAAATAATTTCCATCCGTCTCATCCATATGCATTCAACCAATAAAGGTTAACCGAAAGAAGTGTATCTGGGAAACAGAATATATATATATATATATATGCACCTACTGTAGGGTATTCTAAAAACAAATTAAGCTACACAAATTTAGGTGATCATCTTGATGATAAGAGCACGTGCACTGTTTCACACTGATTTTCAGAGGCCTGGAAAGGTTTCCAACTTCTCTCAAGAGAATTAAACGAACTGCTGTCATTGTTATAAGAGGGTCTCTAAATATTTTAGTACATCATTTATATGGTTTTTCAAATTAACAAATGCATTTGAAAATAACAATTATTTTAACATTTATACTCCTATTTTAAATTAATGTGTTTTATTATATGTTAGTTTTCATATATTTTATTGGTTAATGTTTCCTTTTTCCATGTTAATTTATTATGTAATTTTCTACCAACATTCATAAATATCTTAATTGTTATGTTTACCTTGTCCATGTTGGCAACCTGGAAATTCAGAAGATTGTTTGTTCGTATTTACGAATAAATATTAATGACACATTAAATATCCTTGAATTTATAGTAAGGATGAAAGAGGATCTTGTCAGTAGTTCTATTAATTCCTAAAGGGTTCAAATATTTTAATTCAAATACAATTCATTTAACAATTTTACTGTATTTTTGCCCATCGTCTATGGGTTTAACTCCTATTGCTTAATTTGAGATTATTTCTACTAAATTTATCGTAACCTAACATGAACAGAAGAATCCTAATACATAAATAATACAATATATATGGAATTAACTATGTGGAGTTGTAATGGATAGAGAATGCTTTGAGAGTGTGACGAATAAACCTCTCTCTCTCTCTCACTCTCTCTCCCTCCCTCCTCTCTGTTTTTAAATTCGTTGCCTGTACTCGCGTATGTTGTTCTGCATCGTTTCAAGTATTACAGTTTTGAAACTGCTGTATTTCTTTATAATCTCTCCCCCCCCCTTTCCAGTCCACTAACAAGGGGATTTTGTAGGACCATCTTCCTTGGAACATCCTATCCGATTCTCAATCACTACTTGTATGGTGGAAGTTAAGCTAAGAGCATGCCCACAGTTTAACAGTTACGCGCTTGCCGTACCTTTGTTCAGCTTGCTTGGACCACGTCGTAGGCAACAAAATGAGCAGTTGTCTCAAAGGACCTCCTTGTAGGTCTGCCCCCCCTCCCATCTCTGTGCTGTCTTATCAGCAAAGCTCGGACTCCATTGTTGACCCTCATAATGTCAAGTGCAGCTGGGACAGTGGGTATGTGTCTGCGGTGTTCTAAATTTCGTGGAAAGACGGGCAGAGGTTGACACAGCGTAGGCTGCTGCCTGACTGCAACTATTGGTTAGGTTGATTCTAGCTAACATAAATTTTGAATGGCTGGCATGAAGCAAACGAGATCCGAACTTAAGTTCATTCACAAAAATTAGGCGTAAATGTAACGTAAGCATTGTCCCATTTGCAACGTACCACGTAAATGTTAAAATACCCGTTTGTTTAGCCATAAGCATAGACGTTTATAAATTCAAATATGTCTACGCCAACATAGCAAACCAGCCAATCAGCCAGCAGTCACTTCCTATTATCCTATTGCTTCATCGCGTGTCCACTCTACGAGCACACTATACATGAGTTCTCTTAATACAGTTAATAGCAATGGTTTCTGGATAACAGTAAGAAACAGAGTGGAGGACAGAAAGACAAGAGATTTGGGGAAGCTTAGAAAATAAAAAGTCACTAGGGTTCTATATATTAGTAAAAAGGAAATGGGGAAGAGAAGGGTACGTGGATTATTGTAATAGAGCAGGAAAAGAAGCGTTTGCATGGATGAGAACAGGATCAATGTACTTGAGAGGGCTAAGAGGTAAAAAAAAATGGAATTTGTTAATTATGCGACGACAGTGAAAGCACAGAGCATTATATGACAGAATGCAAAGAATTAGCAGAATGGAGACACGAAGTATGGGAAAAAATGGTGGAAAATGGATAGGAAAATAGTAGCAATTAAAATGCTAACGAGAAAAGAAGAAAAGCAAATTAAGAATATGGGAAATGGATTAGAAAAGTAAGAGAGATAAGAAAGGTAGAAAGACAAACGGCGGAAGGAGGAGATGGGCAATAGGGATAAAAGGTAGTAAGGGATGCTTAGAGGAGCCAGAAGGCCAGGGTGCCAGGCAAAAAGAGCAGCATAGCTGGCAAGGAAATTTGTACATATGTTAAGTTAGTTTATAAGTGGAACATTGTAAAAAGAATTATGTAAAAAAATGTACAAATAAAATATCTATCTATATCTAATACAGTTTGTGTAAATCGTCGTGACAGTCCCCCAATCCTGAAGGATATATGCGCAATAGCACTGACCAGTGCACTTGCATAATAAGAGAGGTGGGGGTCGGTGTTCCGCCTGCTGTGAGCTCAAGTGCAAAGTAACCTTACACATTTGTTTACATTGCGTTGTGTATGCGGTTGCCTGCGAGTTCTTACTCCTCAACACTCCTCATTTCTCCTCTCTTGCGCATATGGAGTGTCACGACATTTTACACAAGCTGTGCTTCACTTTGTGGAGAATCGCTGCCGATTACCTCACTGTGCGAAGACAAGGGCCAAGTACGGCTGCGATACACCAGGTGACCCAAAAGCGCCGTATTTCATGTTACCAGATATCCCTTCGTGCGTTAAAAGAGTTGCAGAACTCAACGAGGCAATTCCAAGCAAACGCAAGTCAGTGGCGAACTGCCACATTAGCGTGAGCGACCGTCATTCTACTCCCCTTGCTTGTCAGCGAAGACGATGAGCGGTTCGCTCTCATTGAGGTAGTTCTCAGGCTTGCACTAGAGTGTACAGTCCGTGATGATAGACAAGAACAGTGTATACAGACCGAAAAGGTCTTAGAATGTTTTCCACTTCAGCTATGAATACTTTATTTTCGAGGGAATAGACTCACACTTTATATTGGCAAATAATTAAAAAGTATATTTTGGACCAATTATGTGCGCCTATAGCTATTTTGTTAATGGTGTTTACGCTGTTCTTATGTAACATTACGGACTATACCGATTATATGCCCGGTTTCTTTAACCTTGCCCTGCTGACCTGTATCCTTCCGCTTTCTCCTGATTGGTTAATGTACGCCTTTGAATGGCGATGTACAAGGCATGTACAGTGCAAGGTCAGGCACTAACAGCGATATAAATAATAGATGCACGTGCTTTCATCATCCTGAGAGACAGGTTCAAACCGCAGGATTTTCCTACTTATTTGTTAGATAAGAATTTATATGCATTTCAGATTCATTAACTCTGTTCGTAATATATTTGATTCATACGGTTATGAAAATACAAATTTTGTGAATCCCCTTGGAATACATATTAAGATAAATGGTCATGTTAAATAAGCAACTAGTTTTTATTGCACAACAACCTATTCCGCGGCAGTAGTGAGTGGTTACTAGTGCACGTTACAGTTAAGAGATACGGGGCAAGTCTATAAGGAACTGACCTTAAGAGTTAAATCAAAACATTTAAGTCCCGTAGCAAAACACCACCCAAATGTGAGAGCATGTGTGTAGTGTTTCGTTACCATTTTGTAGCTTATAATTATTATTGTTGTTATTATTATTATTATTATTATTATTATTATTATTCAGTCTAAAAGGCGAGTTTGTTCTCTCGAAAATAAAATTTCTGTAACTGAAGTAGAAAACATTCTAAGACCTTTTCGGTCTAATTACACAGTTCTTGTCTATCATCACGGACTGTGCAAGCCTGGGAACTGCCTCTCAACGAGCGCAATCTGTTCGTCTTCGTAGATAAGCAAGGAAAGCGGAACGAAGTTCGTTTACTCTAATACGCCCTTACCCACTGACCTGTGTTTACTTGGAATTGCCCCGTTGAGTAATGCAACTCTTAACGCCCGAAAGGATATCTGCACACGTGAAATACGGGCGCTGTAGGGCTACCTGGTACAGTTCAAGGGTTACAACTGTCTTCCTTTAAGCCAGAGGGAATACTTTTCATCTATCTTTCACATATTTATAGAGAAACTCTTTGAAGTAAGAAACGTTCGGCAACTGCGTACTCTCTCTTGCAGTGGTTGAGAGGCAAGGTAACTGTTAAATGATACAAAAAAGGACACCGAGTTTCTGTAGCCGGCCGCGAATGTGTTATGGTATTTAACATTGTATGAAAGATAAAAAAATACACATTTTAAGCGGCATATTTTTTTACACCCAAAGTAAAAATTCAAATATGTACATCAGATACGAAGAATAAAATGCTCACTTGTTTACCTCAACAATCACCAAAAATAAACAGAAGTAAAATGGGAGTTTTTATTAGGAAATTTAGGAAATGTAATAAAACAGTGCTTTTATTGAAATAGTTAATAAACAGGAGTAACAACTAAACAATGTAATTGTTGTACAATACGTGCAATAAAAAATAAATGAAGCTGTGGACGTATAATCTCTCTAACTCTGTTCAGTGCACGTGATACCGTGAGATACCAGAGCTTCCCGAAATGAGAGATCATTCCTTCCTGTCACTGTTGCAATTGTTTAATTCCAGGTAAATTACTATTTAAAAGTTATATTTCAGTGATCAAAACAACTAAAGGTCAATTACATCTTGTTAATGTAACATATAACCAATTGATGATCCTTTATCTAAAAAACTATTTAAGATAATTACTGAATTAATTTTTCCAAGCATTTTCTGCAACATTTTCACTGTTGATTGTATGTCTAAAGCTTTATTACAAAAATAATGTGTTTTAAATTATAAAAAAATCTGATGTGTTACACTCACATGACTTTCTCTACTCTTGTACAAACTATTTTTACAAAATCTTATTCTCCATATATTTCATATTAATCGAGATAAGCATTTGCAGAAACGATCTTTTGACATGCAAAGAGAATCACATTTTACACATAGCGACCAGTTCTAAAAATATTTGACTGTCGCTTAAGGCCTACTTGTTCCCCTTGTTTTGTATTTGCAAGGGCAATATAGAAATACAGTATTAAATATAACATTTAAAGAAAACTCGCAGCTATGCTACAAAGAATGGCTCATAACCCTGGATGTCCATAGTGCTTGCCTGGTTCTGCCAATAACTACAGTGAAATTGCTTGATAAAACCCTACCCCTCAAAAGTTTTCTCTAGCACTAATATTTACGAACTGTTAGGGACTTCCGCGCGTCTCTGTGGCCTGTCTGCCTGCAGCCTCTAGCATCCTGTGGTCCCTTCACGTCATCCCTTCCTCCTGGGGGATGGTAGCTACAATAGAGCTATGTAGGTCGCAGTTATGCAACATATACCTATACAGCGGCGTTAATGTTTGGTTTTATTACATTAAATTCACACACACACACACACACACACACACGTGCACTTCCTCTCTCTCTCTCATATTTCCAGACTCTAGGAATGATAGGGAATAACATTGGCTAAAGAAAAATCCCCCACCTTTCAGCTGGGAATCAAACTCTGGACTTGGACGTTAGCATGCTATCCACTAGACCATAGATGGAGTCACACTAAATCATGAGGATCGGGCTCACTGTGTAACTTATTCTCTCTCAAAATTTTCCAGTAGTATTATTGGTATTCTGTAGCAGAAAGGAATTGGATATATATTTATACATATTAATTTATGTTATCAAGTGATGATTTGCATTCTATACAGTGAACAATAAAAGTGATGTTAAAATTCAGTGAAGTGGTATTTCTACAATTTTAATGGTATAAATTATTTTGTTCTGTTGATCACCATGACCTAGGATAGCATTTCCCAAACTTATTCAATTTGCGGCACACGAAGCTGCAACTTGAATTCACGCGATACACTCATTGATCTTGTACACTATTCACAATTAAAACTAACTATTTTTATTACTTGTATGTTTATTGTGTAAATGTATTTGTAATTTAATTACATAAAGCTATTACAACATAAGCAAAATGATTGACATTTGGGAATTTGTTTATTTAGTAACATGTTAGAATTTGTCAATAATAATACTAAATTAATCAATAAATGTTACAAAGTTTTAATAATAATTCATACAAGTTGGCGCAAGAAGCAAAATTAATGTGAAACTAGCTTGGCGTGCTTTCGAAATCTTTATTTGTATCCGAATAGCTGATAAGCAGAACCTCATATGGTCTTTCAGAGTTAATAGTCGTGACCTTACACGTCATTGTGTTCACTGCGGAAAAACCTGCTTCACTTAAGTAGAATGTATAAAAAGAAAGGGGAACTTTCACAGCTTTTGTGGAAATAGTTGGATAATCTTCCCGAAAGAATTCCAGAATGATGCCATGAGTGCTGGAGCTACAAACCTCGGTCTTTCCTCACCTCTACCCGTTCACTTTCTTCATGGACATTTAATTCTGCTGACTGATGAACAAAAGGGGCAAAAGGTTCCCTCCTCCAGTCAAATAACTCAACTGAAGCGTAGGAAAATACTTTTCAACATTTGTACACAACAAAGACAAAATGTCTGAATGAGTGTTGAGAAATTTGTATTAATTTTCCAGTACGTAAGCTCAAACCTCTCGTAGATGTTATGATTTTAATCCTGTACTACCAAAGAAAAAGTTTTCTTTAAATGAGCAAATCTTGTCACCTTAGGTGAGGATGTTTTTGTTTTATCCCTGCATGCTGCAAGTTCTTTTGTGTGTACAAACACAAGACGTGATTAAAATACTGTCAAATTGGTTAATTGATCGTTCTATCAATCTAAACGTTATTCTCTTTCATATAGCAACCGTCTTTAATAACAAACAGAACCTAATTACTTCTACAACAACCCTATTAAATTTGCATTTCACTCAAAAACTTGATACCGCAATTTCACCGGAAATGCATGTTTTGAGGCCCCTGAATACAAAAAAATCATGTTTAGAACAGGGTCCGCGCGCGCGCGTGCGAACGCATATCAAAAACGAAAAGCTGGAACACCACCAAACCTGGCATTTAAATCCCACTACCCCAAACTACCCTTTACATGGAGCATTTTTTTAAGTGTTTTAATTTTCCAAAAATGGTTCTAAGATTTTGACCAAAATACCACATATTAAGAATATTTACATCACAAATAAAACGTGTACCTTGAATTTTTTGGGAATAGCCTTTGAAATCCTCTTCATTGGAAATGAACTCTGTACAATCGTATATAACTGGTAAACGTTAACGCGATAGACGAAAACGCGCTACGCAAGAACTGTAGATGTCTTTAAAACATACAGTTTATTTCAAATAAATTTTTGTGGCATCAGCCATTTCCGAGATATCTGTTACTAATTGTTCGAATTATTCAATACTTAAGCATAATAATCTGCATTCATTAAGTGCTGTCGACATTCAATACATTAAGTATATATAAAATAAGATTTAGTTAGGCTAGTTTGTTTACCCACTAGTAAACAATAGAGGGTAGAGAAAGCCATGTGAATGTATCACATCAGAGTTTTATTTTAGACAATGGTAATTGCAACAATAAAAAATATAAATAATAATAAGGCCATTACTATTAATGAACTTTTCTCTTATAGTGTGTGTTATATTGCGGATTTGCGACGTTAATTAAAGATTGATAACTTCATTTTAATTTTCTCGCGGCCCACTAGCGGCTCATTCGCGGTACATCAATGTGCCGAGGCACTACGTTGAAAAATGCTGACCAAAGATAAGAACTCATAGCTCAATAGCTATGCTGAAGTATTAGTATAATCAGTATCCGCTTCCATTAGAAACTACATCAATTTAAAATTCTCGTTAAAATAACGCCTCGTCGTGACTACTTGAGTTTCCTAACACTCCAACGTAAAAACCTCATCTTCACTGCTTCAATTCATTATAAAAAATCTGATGTGTTACACTCGCATGACTTTCTCTACTCTTGTACAAACTATTTTTACAAACGCTTATTCTCCATCTGCTTCATGTTAATCGAGATATCCAGTTGTTAATCTTATTGCTAATTTTCTTGTAGATGCAAGGGGAATTGGTAGGCTTTAAGCGATAGTCAAATATTTTAAGAGCTGGTTGCTATGTGGAGTATTCCATTCTCTTTGCATTACCAGGACAAAAAAATGAATAACGAATTTCCATTTGAGAAAAAGTATAAGTATTGGAACATTTAAGGGAATAATAAGCAATATCTCGATAATGGTTCAACAAAAAAAAATGTACATGACGTAAATTGTGTATTATAACGCGATCTACATTTTTGGTGCAGTAAAATTTTGTCTATCTCTTATGGTTTACTAGTTATGCAAAAGTCGTTCACAATGAGGAATACTTTTGGAGACATTCCCAGAAAATTCAAGATATACATTTCATTTGTCATGAAAATATCTTAAACATATGATATTTTAATCAAAATCGTTAGAGCCATTTTTGAGAAAATTAAAATTTTCGAAAAATCTTCCATGTAAAGGGTAATCTGGGGTAACCTTCGTGTCACATCTCTGGAAGATACTGAACCTAAATACCAAGTTTGTTGTTTATCTGTTTATTCGTTTCTGAGTTATGCTGCTCACAGGCACAGGCGCGCACACACACACACACACACACACACACACACACACGGACATGTTTCCAAAAATGCTTATTTTGGATTCAGGGGGTCTCAAAACATGTGTTTCCGGTGAAATCTCGATATCGAATTTTTGGGTGGAATACAATACTTCCCCTACTTACTATACGTAGTAGAGAAAGTAAAAATACTGAATATAAATGACAATAATTATAAATGCTACGATGTTACACAGGTTGCTATGCACCACGAGAAGCGTGAGAAACTGCTTAAAAAGGAGATTAATGTGCTATCCATTATTATTGCGTATAATTGCCATTATTTCACGAGAAGTAAAAAAGCAGCCACTTAAGATTTCTTGTTTAATACTTAAACAGCATAAGTAAAATTAGTATAAAAACCCTCAACTGATTTTATGACCTGGTTGGACCTATGGTATTAAGCGTTATGAGCAGGACTAGGGTTTCCTAAGCAGTGGTCTTGAAGTTATATACACTCAAACCAAATAGCAATACAAAGAATGTAAATACCAGCGACCAAGAGTCACTGTTGACAGGTGAACACGGCTTGCTGAGTGCTGTCTGCAAATTCCAACAGTAGCACGAGGGATAGGGGTGGCTTGTTACCTGTGACGTCTCTACTTAAGTCCAATACAGGTCAACTTTATTTCCTTTCCTCCTGGATTTAATGCTTAGAAATTCCTATATCTGGGTATGAGGTAAAATCATGTATAAGAGAACTGAGAATCCACAATGGATACAGGCCTGTCAAAATCCCCAAACAGTTCATGTCCATTGGCAGCCAGTAAAGCACAGATTATCCAAATTCTATGCCTGTTATAGGCATGACTCGCGTGTTGCTGGTAGCCACATAGACTCTATATTCCCTGGTACACTCGCTTCCCTTTATGCCGTCACCGCAGCTTCGGGAGGCATTTTACCAACTTGTCTAGCGGGCGCACACATAGCAGGGAGGGGTGTGCCTGGAGCATTCTGCCGTTGTTTTTCGACCAAGCACGTCACATGTGTTAACTGTAGCACATGCGATGTATGCAAATGTTTCGGAGGTGCATCGCGGAAAATTGTGGGTATGTGGGAAGCCAATTTGCCATTTGAAGGCATTGCTAGGGTGTCTCCATGCAGCATTCACGTGGATAATATACTGCAGTTTTACATTATAATTACCATCATTAAAAATATTATTTAATGTAGATTTCTTTTTAGTTTACCGTCCTTAACGTTTAGGTCATATCGGACATTGAATGAAATGATGCTCAAAAGAGCCCGGGGTCCACAGAAGTTGCCCGACATTCGTATTTTCAAGATAAGGGAAAACCCCGGAAAAACCGTATCCGGTTAACCCACTCTAATAGAGATTCAAACTCTGAACCTCTTGAATGTGAAGCAGACACACTATCCCCACACCACAGAAGATATAGAAATTCCGCAAAACAGTACTGTATTTAGTTGTATATTTGACTGGACAGATGATTCCAATAATGCCAGGTAAATTTTTCCTCTTTGAGAATAAAAAGTATAATGCATTCTTTTAAATTGTGTTGTCATTAAAATATTTTTAGGAGATATTGTGCAAAACAGAAGTTTATTTAGTTACGAAGGCAGTCCCAGAAGTACCCGACCTGATGTATAGATAGTCGTCGTTGTTGCAAACAAATGGCTGTGGTAGAAAGTAGCAACCTTATAAAGCTTAAGTCTGAAGTTTGATGATGCTACGTTATTTAGTAATTGTTTGGCAGCCATCAATAGTGAAATTTGCAGCAAATTTGTAAACATGGATAAAACTGGTCATCGTTATGTGATACAATACTTTCATTTGAAAGGTCCAACTAATATTAAAGCTGAGCTAGATTCTACTCTGGGGGAGTCGGCTCCTTCATTTACAACAGTAAAATATTCGGTGGCAGAGTTTAAGCGAGGCCGTACGAGCTGCCAAGATGAACATTGCAGTGGTCGACCAAATGAGGTGATCACGTTAGAAATTGTGAGGAAAATCCACAAAATGGTATTAGATGACCTTTGACTGACAGTGCGCGAGCTAGCAGACATCGTAGACATTTCAGAAAGTGCTGTACATCGCATACTGACTGAAAATGTAGGCATGAGAAAGGTATGTGCAAGATGGGTGCCGTGTTTACTCACAAGGAACAAAAGTGGCATCGAGAAGATTAGATTAGATTGGATTGCATTCTGCGAGTTCACTAGCAGCCATAAAGACTTGTGAACGTAGAACATGTCAAGGAAATGTACACAGTTACATATAAACATAACTAGTACACAGAATATAGAACATTTGAAATAAAATAGAGACATACTATATGCTTGTCAAGGAAATGTACAATATAGTTACATATATACATAAATATTACATAGAATACAGAACATTTAAAATAAAATAAAGACATATTATATACAAAATGAAAACAAAGCAGGTGTAATTTTGTATAAAGTCGTATACTTCCCTACCGTTATAAGGTTAACATGTTTATAGACAAGAACAGTTATTTTAACTTTCACTAGGCTTGTACCTTTGTTCGTCTCATCATTTTGTTCTATTTGATTTGTAATGCATAGCATTTACTGTCAGTTCTTAATATACATACATTTAAATAGCTTCATTAATTCTAGAGCAGGCATCAAATACAACTGGCAATTGTCATTATTATTTACTAATACTACTTAGAGAGCTATATATGTATTATCATCAGGATAATCTGCCATTCAGGTAATCTTGTACAGAATAATGTGCTTTTGAGCATAAGTACCTACTCTTTAACAGCAGTTTTAAAGACATTGTAATTATCAACTTTTCTCTTAAGATCATTAGGGAGAGTATTACATATTTTTGTGGTCTCATAATACACACCTTTCTGGAAGCAAGAAAGCTTTGCACTGGGATGATGGATGTTACCCTTTTGTCTAGTGTTTATCTCATGAATTTTCAGGTTTGTAATAAATGTGGTTCGATTGCATGCATAGAATTTTAATATTGAAAATATGTAGATACATGCAAGGTAGGGTTAATATCTTCAGTCTTCTAAAAAGATGTTTGCAAGAGTGCCTGCTATGGGTGCTGGAAATGATGATTAAAACCTTCTTTTGCATGAGAAATATTCGTTTACTTTCTACCGAGTTTCCCCAAAATAATATTCCATATTCAATGATAGAGTTAAAATATGCATAGTATATTAATTTAAGTGTATCTAAAGAACTGACATTTACCAGTGCTTGGATAGCATAACAGGCAGAACTGAGTTTGGGCAAGATATACGTAATGTGAACTTTCCAATCTAAATATCTGTCTACTTGGAGGCCCAGAAATTTAATGTTGTCTATTTGTTCTAGTAACATGTCATTAATCCCAATTTCTATTGGAGTGTGTGGTGATCGATGGCTTATAAATTTAACAACTTTTGTTGTCTAGATTTACAGATAATTTGTTAGCTTTAAACCAGTGGACATACAGCTCAAACCATAATTCAATTTAATTACACACTCATTCAAGTTTTTACTAGTCACCAGAACACTCGTGTCATCGGCAAACAGAATGATACTTGCAATATCCTTTATATAAAATGATAAGTCATTTATATAGATAAAAAATAATAAAGGTCCTAGGACTGAACCTTGGGGCACTCCATGTGTTACTGTTTTCCATTTTGATGCATGTCAGCTAAAGATTTTAATAATAGTGATAATTTACCGTCCTCTTTTTGATATTGTTCTTCTATTTCTTATGCTGCATTACTGTCACTATTTTCAAATAAAGCCAACCACGTGATATAGCACCTACTGTGACGGACGCTATAATCTCCATATATAGACATGTCTCCTCAGAGTATACTACACTAACAATCATGAATGCCTTAAGGTGGCTTTACTCTGTGTCAGCCTACAAATGTCAATACCACTCGGCGTGCTTGCTGTCTTGCCTGACCACGAGTTAAATAGTTTGACCTCAGGAGCACTAAAAGGACCAAAGTCTCTTAGAGACGCTAAACTAAATCACAAGCCCTGGTGAAATGTAGTGATCCTAACCCTTTCATCCCTAATGAGGGATATAGGAGCGCCTTCTTCTTTCATAGTCACATCTACTATTCAGTTTGACTTCTTCTCTCGCGACAAAATGTGCGCTCTGAGATATTCTGTCTGTCCTCCATAAACCTTGGACCCATGTTTAGGTGCGTAAGATATTGTGGAATGCGCATAAACTTAGCTTTGTTCATGTGTCCGTCAATACGCATAAAGAAACTGTCACTGCTACAGGAGTTTTTATATGTAGATTTTAAATTTTATTGATATCGGTACAAATTAAAGGTAGCTGAGACGGAGAAATTCCTATAAACTTTCAATGTAGGAGTTGATATTTTATTAATAAGAGTTTTAGCAGAACTTTTCGACACATTTCAACTATGGTCGAAATCGCTATAGAACTAGGGGTAGTTAAGATAGAGCCTTGAATCGAAGTAGCAGTTGAGTATTTCCTGACTTCGTCTGCAAACAGAGGTAGGTAGAGATGTACATGGTAGAGAAAGTAAAAAATCTCATGTGATACATTCAGATGACTTTCTCTACCCCTTATCGTTTATTAGTGGATACACAAAATATTTTAATCAAGCTTAATTTTCTATCTACTAAATTTTAATTCAAATAAACCTTTGCGGAAATAGCTACAGTACACATTTCTTATAAATACAAAGGGAACAGCGACAGTCAAATGTTTAAGAACCGGACGCAATATGCTGCCTTATAATTACATACTCTTTACAAGCAATCGCGAGAAACAACTGAATGTTGACAGAACTATCTAGAGAATGACCAAGAAATCAAAAATGCGAAGCTTTAATAACGGATATCTCAAAAACGGGGTATGCCACAAAAAACCTATTTTAAATAAATTGTGCGTTTTAAAGATATCGACATTTGTGAGGTACGTTTCTGTCTATCGCTTAACATTTATCAGTTATATAGGATTATACAAAATTCCTACCGAATGAAGAGGACTTAATAGGCATTCCCTAAAAATTCCAGATATGCAGTTTGTCACGTAAGCATCTTTCATATATGGCAAGGATGGCGAAAAAGCTTTTTTCTCTGGAGTCATGAAATATGCAACACGCACTACACCTCAGCAGCACATAGAAAACAAATGAATAGACGGCTAGAAAAAGAGTTGCGCCTGTGAGTCACAGTGCCTCGCGAGTCGCACTTTCGCTACCACTGATATATGGTATATTAATTATAAATCGCTAGAACCATGTTTTAGAAAATGAAAATTTTCAAAACATTTTCCATATAAAGGGTAGCTTGGAGTGGGAGGATTTTCTTGAAAATCTTCGTGTCGTATCTTGAGAAGATATGAACCTAAATACCAAGTTTGGTACTTATCCGACTTTTCGTTTTTGAGTTCTGCTGTTCACAAACACACATACACAAATACATATTTCCAAAAATATTTATTTTTATTCAGGGTGCAAGACGTGTATTTCCGACGAAACCTCGGTACCTAATTTTTGGGTGGAATACAATACTTTTTCCATCTTCTAGGTATGTAGATAAAGCAAAAATAATGTTACCTTTAACAAGATCTTAAACACACTAGCGTGACATTTCGGTGCATTCGGAACGTATCTTGCGTTCTGGTATTTAGTACACATGTTAGGAAACAGCCCTAATATTTGTACATTTTTAGCATATTTCTGATATAAACTCTTCTTAGATCCCTATTGAATTTAAGAAAATGTTATCCTTGGATACTCGCCCCGTATTTGTTAATATTTTTTATTTCACACCTTCATTTGTTCTTCCCTCGTTTGATAATACCAACATAACTAACATTTAATTACATCACTGCAGTTCACATTTTCTAACCTACTTAAACGTGTGAGGTTTTAACGTTACTTTGAGTGATGGGATGTCTTGTATGAAATTCCGGAACGTTTTATTTACGTTGAATGCTGGTTTTTGTACTGCTTTGATTTGTGAAGATATCTTAAGAGGTACACAGGTAAACCTACTTTCTCCGGGTGCAATTACTCAATGTATGGCAATAACTTTAAAATAAAAAGCATAGTTACGTCCTTCAGTTGAACTGAACATTATTAAACGTTATGCCTAATTCATCTGAGGTTTAATAAGAGAGATCAAAATTGTAATATCTGGTGTGGAACTGAACTGAACTGAACCGAACCGAACCGAATCGAACCTCACGCATGACAAGCGAAAGTACAAATCATTACAGCACACAGTAATTGTCTAGAACAGAAGTCAATGCGTTGAACAACGTTTCGACTGCTGACTTAGTTGTTCCCCTTCGAATGGAATAATAGTTACATATTTATTTCCTCCGACTGGTTTGTAGTCAAATGCATAGGCATGCATTTCATTACAGTATTCCAAAGCCTTTAGCCTCTTTTCGGAAATATTCAGCTCAAATTCGATTGAAGGACTCTTTGTCTTAACTGCCTTCATTTTGCGCCGATTTCGTAAACATTTTGAAATGTACATCACAATTACATTGAAGGAATAATAATGTTAAACGTAATATATGTTCACAAACAAAATTGATGTTACTTATGCAATTGATAATTATTTAGCACACTTATTCAGAACCGTTAGTTTATAACTACTGAAATTTGTTTTAGAATTTAAAGAACTCGTTACTTGTCTCAAGTCTTTAGTAAATAACTTAGATATTTTTACGTGGTTGTCTTACTAAATTTGCGAAAAAGTTGCAAGAAATGGATTACAGTACATTCCATGGTTCCCCAGACCATATTCACCATTTACTACGTCGGTAAATGACATTCAAACTTTTGTGTATAAAATCTCAACTCCGTATACGAGCGGTTGGCGGACGGAGTTAAGAATAGTCAGACGGAGGGGCCTTCAGTAACTGGAGCGCAGCACCGTGCTTATGACGTGACCCCTGTGCAGAAGGGATGAAGAGAAGATCCGAAGAGCGACCAGATCCGAACGTCACCGTCCGTGAATTGGCGTCCCTAACGATTCCAAGATGTCGCCGGGTAGCCCTTCCTGAGGCACTCGCAACCTGCGGGTCTCAAGTGTGGAATCCCAAGGGATAAATCTTTCCATGGCGCAAATTTCGCCGTTCTGCCGCAACACACCAGCCGCCATTGTCTGGTCCTACAACCCTGATACAGATTAGGTAAAACAGATGAAAATAAATGGACACCAAATTCCTGGGAGAAGGGGGACCACCCGAGGATTCACCTACCACCCACAACAAATCCATGGTCAGAGTGGCTGACCCGACGGAATCGAACCCGGGACCTCCTGAATGCGAGCCTCACACGTTACTGGAGCCATCTCTCTCGGTATCGAACCTACCTGAAAGTATTGTTTCGTTATCAGGCAAGGAACTTAAGTGCTGCCGAGGGTTTTAATGATCTCCAATAAAATTTGCTTGCAAGCACATTAAATGAGGAAAACATGTGTGTAGTATGCTACAGAGTGAGCGTACACAACGCTGATCAAGATATTTTTGCTGGTCATTTCAGATTTGAAATCAAAAGCTCTGTATCTTTGTTTCTCAGACAGAAGTGGCCGGCCGGTGAAGTAGGTGAAGAATCTTTCACCTAATACTTCTTAATTTGCTTTAAATGCAGTATTTAATACAGCAATCAAACTTGTCAATAGTTGTGAAATGTTTAATCAGGTAGTTTAGACTTTGAAATTGCCAACTTTCTCTTCTTTTGTATCCTGACTTCGAAGGACAACCCGAGACCTCACTCTCTCGAGGGGAGGGGAAGCTATAGCAGATCAACCCTCGAGCAAGGGAAATATTTCGGCTTTTCGGGTTCAATAATTCTCCTGTTTGGAAAGATTGCCATGGTAACGTGATATTATTGTTTGTCTAACTATGGCAGAACATTGAACATTGTCTCAACATTGAAGTATTTCTTTTGCACCCTCAGTAGCAGCTTGTAGGTTGTGTGCACTTATGCGTTTTTGTTTCATTCAAGTTCGTGTTGAACAGAATGGGGCAAATTCTCGCTATAAGTAGAAATTGCTATTTGATATTCAGTTCAGACACAGATTGACTTGGGTTTTGGATGCAAGTAGGAACAAATGAAACGATCAGGAAACGTTCCAGGATTTTTCCTCCGGGAAGTACGTTTTTGGCAATTCATGAAGGGTAAACTTTCCCAATTCCGCACAGCTCACTGAGCTCGAATAACAGGACCTTCTAAATGAGTGAAAGACGTTTAGAAATGTGAAGCTATTCTTGCAGACGTGGGAAAGCGCTGCAAATTAAGTTTGCAGATTAGTAAGAAGACAATCAGGTTAGCAATATACTTTGTTCAAGGAGTATGTAGGCCACTCTGCCCTTTGTTTTTTTTCGTGGATTTCCCAGATCGGTACGCGAATTCTGGGGTGTTTCCTCTTCTAGCACGAATTTCCTGTCTCCATCATTTTCCAGGCGACGGCGATTGGTGTGTTGCGGCGGGACGTTGGTGTTTGTGCTGTTTCAAGAGTTCTCCCTGGCGTTTGGGTGGCTGGCTGGCAGCTGGGGGTTACTTCCCAGAAGATGACAGCTCGCGCCGGTGTCAGGATTGGTGGCATTCTGGAATCGTTAGAGACTCCTGCCTTGCTAATGCGCATCGTTGTCCGGATCCGGTTGCCCTTTGTGTCGCCCCTCCCAAGGATCACTTAAGTCACAAAGGGCCTAATGGCCCACTTGCGGTGCTGAGCTTCAGTGACTGGGGGTTCCCTTCATTTGACTAACCCTAGTAATGTATTACGATATAAGGGTGATAAGTGGTTTATAACAAAACTGAGGAAACGTTTGAAAACACCAAAGTCCGGTATTTCCTATTTCCGAGATAACGCGCGCATATTTCATATTTTTGGGGCGATCGATGATAATTATGTTAATTGTAATATTATTTAGTTAGTTGTTCATTAGCAGCTGGTTGGATTATCAAAATGGCTGACCAGCACCTACCTTATAAATACTGCATATGAGCTTATTCCACGACTAAATTTATTTTCAAATAAAAACCAGTCCGATTGAAGTCAAGCCAAGCAAATGCATTGCCGTCGATTAATTTCGCCTAGTGTTAGGAAAACATGAAGTTATGGCCGAAAACCTAAAGTCGGAAATTATGGGTTGAATAGGATTTTCTGCTCTGGTTCCTAAAAATCCTAATTTAAGGTTTGAGAGAGCATGTACTATATTATGAAATGATGGTCATTCGGCTAGTTTTGCATGTATGGTAATGTTAAAACTAACATGACCTGCGAAATAAATGGATATGAAGAAATAAACATGAAATAAATACTGGAGAAATGCTGAAATAGTAAAAATAACTAAATCATGACTATAGGTATATTACGCGTCCAAAATAGTTAAAAATTAAAAGCTTATTTCTATCATACAATTATCGCCCATAGACTGCTAAAGCATCAAAAAAGGTTGGTAGGTTAGGTTGGCTGCAACGATTGCGGGAAAATTAACTTCTCAGACATGTCATAATGGTTGATAATTTCATAACAAAAGTCTGATGTGTTACATTCACTTTATACTCTCTACCCTGTATCGCTTATTTGTGGGTATACAAACTATTCTTACGAAAGTTTATTTTTCTATCTACTTTATTTTACTTAAGATAAATCTTTAAGAACTGGACGCTATACGCTGGCCTTAAAATTCCATACTCCTTCCAAGCAATCGCGAGATACGACTGAAAAGTGACAGGACTTTAAAGAATAAACGATTCAAACGAATGAACAATTCAAACCATTAACAACGGATATCTCGGAAGTGGCTTATGCTAAAGCTGTTTGAAACAAGTCGTGTGTTTTAAAGAGACTTACATTTTGGTGTATTACGTTTTCTCCTTAGCTTAACGTTTACCAGTTACACAAAATTATATAAAATTCCTTCCAAATGAGGAAGAGGACTTTACAGGCTACTCCTAGGAAATTCAAGATAAAAGATTTATTTGTCATGTAAATATCTTTAATATATCGCAATTTAATCAAAATCGTTAGAGCCATTTTTGAGAAAATGTTAGTTGTGAATGGGGGATTTTCTTGAAAATCTTTGTGTCGCACTTTGGAAGATACTTAATACCAAACTTGGAATTTATCCGACTTTTGCTTTTTGAGCTATGCTGTTCACAGACACATACTCATAGATCTTTTTTTAAAAATGCTTGTTTTGCTTTTCCCACGTACATAGTAGGTAGAAAATATATTACATTCCATCCGACAATTTGATCGAAATTTCACCGAAAATACATGTTTTGAGGCCTCCTGAATCCAAAAAAAAGGCATTTTCGAAATAAGATCCGTGTGTACGTGTGTGTGTGTGTGAAGGGCATAATTAAAAAACGAAGAGTCGGATAAATACCAAATTGGATTTTTCAGTTTAGTATCTTCCACAGACACGACACGAAGATTTTTAAGAAAATTCTCCACCGTCAACTACCCTTTACAAAGAACATTTTTAGAAATTTTTTTATTTTCTCAAAAATTTCATTAACGATTTTTATTAAGATACAATATATTAAAGATAATTACATGACAAATAAAACGTATATCTTGAATTTTATGTGACTAGCGTGTGAATTCCTGTTCATTCGGAAGGAATTTTATATAATCTTGTGTAACTGGTAATTATTAAGCAACAGAGAAAAATGAACTGTACAAACAATTTAGATCTCTAGAAAACACACAATTTATTTCAAATCACCTTTTTGTGGCATAAACATCTCCGAAGTATCCGTTATTAATGGTTCGAATTTGTCAACAGTCTGTGATTCTTTAAACCCTGTCGAAATTCACTTGTTTCTCCGATTGCATAGAGACAGTATGAGATTTTAAGGCGAGTTCTTAGACATTTGACTATCGCTGTTCGGTCTGTACCCTAACGAATTGTGTAATGTAGCTATTTCTACAAAGGTTTATCTCGTTTAAAATGAAGTAGATAAACAAATAAGCTTTCATAAGAATAATTTGTATACCCAATAATAAAGGTCATGTGATTTTTTAAATTCAGGGGATCTCAAAATACCCATTTCCGATGAAATCTCGATATCGAATTTTTGGGTGAAATGCAATACCTTCTCTACCTGCTATGTACGCGATTAGAGAAAATAAAAACAACATCGCCCAAAGATGAATTAAAAATTACATTAAATACTAATTGAAATAATGTTAAATACGAGTAAAAGACGCACATTTACTGGAACGGATAGCTTTAAATATTTCAATAAATTAGAGATTCGTGCTCTGGAATGAACACGTATTAAGAAAAGTATTTCATGTGAACACGACAGAAAAGCGATTAACATTACATGACCGGTAATACAAAGCATTCTAGTAATAATAATAATAATACTCTCACATTTTAAAAACATAGCGTATTATATTTATTCGTGCAACAAGTGAATAATGATGTAGATTATAGTAAGAGGTTATTATTGCGAACGTATTAATTTTCATAAGTGGCATAACACTGATGCACACGAGTTACATAAATCCATTTTTTTTGTATAATCCTAGAATTTAAATTTAATAAATTGGTGCATTACATAACGTCGAAATGGATACTACAGATATGTGCGACGCACGATGTCACCGTTTCCAAAGCTAGTCTTTAATCGTTACTTAATATTAAAGGCAGAACTGAAGAAATATGAAATTTGTGTTTGCATTTCTGATGTGAGCATATTCTGCACGTTTTTAATGATACAGTATAAAACGAAAGTGCACACGATAGAAATGTAAGTAACCTCTATTATAGCCGAAATAAATAATTGCATTGCTGGCATATCACAATGAAGAAAACAGTTCAGCTCTCATATTACATAAGAACAGAGTTTTGGTCTTCGGACATCATCGTATCTATTACAAAACCAAACCAGAAGTAAACAAAATGACGTTGATACTGGAGGTCCTATTTTGTATATTAATGTGCATAAAAGATGGCCCATTTGCCTATATTGCAATAGTGTTTTTCCCTCTGTAAGGTTTCGAATTCAGATAACCAACCTGTGACTCCACCCAGCCGATAATTACCAGTTCTCAATATGTTTGGTTTGTAAAAACTCAGGTACACAAAACCGAACCAATGAATGATGTTATAATCTATGAGAAATGAAGACGTGGTTCGGATGCCGCCTCTATGATGCCGCCTCGCTACGATTCGCATACAAAGAAAGGCTAAACCAAATTTCAATGTAATTCGGCCTCCTACAGGAAGGGTGAAGGATTATTTCCATATGTTAATTGGACGACAGCTAAGACATTTATATGAGAGCTTTCATCAGCAACACGTAGATGAAGGTTAACATTATCGCCGCTATTGAACGGCAATAAGAAAGCGCTAGTGGAGCATGAAAATACAATGTCAACTACCTTCGGCAGTTCGGCCATCTTTTGGGGGAGTTAAAAGTACCCTGCGAATCCAGTGGCTAGAATTGTGCCCTAAAACATACGTGGTCACGCCGGCAGAGGGTGGGGCTAGATTTGTCAGTTGGTTCCATCACGGGTCACATTTTATGCGCTGAGTATACTTAATAAGTTCAAATATTGCCCTGGATGAATATATTCGTTTCAGTAGATGCGTCGTATCCAGGCAACCTATGGAGCGACATTCGGAAGTCCCGGATTCGATCCTCGGCGACCGCCCTCTTTAACTCATGAGTTTTTCATGGTTTCCCCAGATCGGCAGGAGAATTCTGGGGTGGTTCCTTCTCTACCAGGATTTACTTTCCAACATTTTCCTTTCATTCCGTTTCCTTCTAATCTTTGAGGTGTGCTTCTAGATTTCGTGGCATATGGCAGTGCCGGACAGATGGCGCGGATGCAAACTCAAAGGAAAGAGTACTCCCCAAGGACACTAGAGAGCTGTTTAGTCGTTCTTCACCCCTATAGGCAGCTCAGTAGTGGGACGGGTCTTCGAGCCAGAAACTGTTAGGGACTTCCCGGGTCTCTGTGGCCTATTTTCCTGCGACCTGTAGCCTCCTGTGGTCCCTTCACTTTATCCTTCCCCCCTGGAGGTAATAGCCACAATAGATTTATGTAGGTCACGATGTGTCGCTCTCCGTTGTATAACCTATACCTACGCCTATAACTAGGCAATCTTGTGGTATAAAGAGAAAATTAAGGACGCTGTTGACTATCATAATCTATTTATAAGGCTAGAGTTATGTAAAGATGATTTATTAAATTCCAAGATTCTGTATTAATAAATTGCAGCCGTCGATAAGTCCCTCAGTCAGATAGGAGTAACTAATTATAAGCTATTACTGACCATATCTGACCTCGGCAGGCGGTACACCGCGGGGTCTCTAGCAGTTTCAGATTCCATTAACCCAGTCGCCCCTTCAGCATGACAAATTTGTGCAGAAGGTTCTAAGCCAGGGAAGAAATATTTCTCTCCTCAAGGCGCATGCCACAAATTACCGTCCACCGCGTCCCGCCCTCACAACCCTTAATGATGAAGAGGAAAAATTAAATGAGAGAAAATGAGGAACAGAGAAATTCATGGTCGTATTGATGCATCCTAGCATCCGTCTACTAACCTCGAAAATCACGGGAAAAGATGCAAATTCAGTGTGGCCGGAACAACTGCAATCGATTCCGGGACCTCAGATGTATCCGCTCGGGATACATATATGTAGGTATTATTATCTACTTAATGCTGCCGTGTTAATTATGTTAAATGGCAGAACTAGTATTTTGTATTACTGCTTGACAGCCTACAAAACTCAGGGGAAACTTTGGGTTTCATATAATATCAGCGCATTATTAATACCAGATTATCAGTATTACGGAATACCTCAAATGCAGGTAAAACAATCTCTCCTGACATTCGCTATAATACTTCCTCGCCTCCTACGAATTGGGGGGCACTTTGAACAGTAACCGGTACCTATTGGTGGTTGTACAGACTGGGGTACTCCCTCCCCCTGCTTCAGGCATCTCCACAGGCCACAGGAAATGCCCGGCCACATATTGCGAGGAATGTACAAGTCTTCTTCAAAGAGCGACGGGTACCGTTGCTTCCCTGGACTACATGTTCGTCTGACATGTTGCCCATCGAACAAGTCTGAGATATGGTTCGTCGGCACCAGGTGTGTCGCGGCCCTTCAGTAACCAGTGTCACGGGTTTGTGGGTTCAAATACAAACTGCGTGAAGGAAAATCCCTCAGGAACTTATTCAGAACCTTTTTGATTCAATGCCACGGCGTATAGCAACTCTAATTGCCGCGCATGGAGGCCACACCACATCCTGAATATTAGAGCTCAAAGGTCATGTACAGATTTGAAATGTTTATCATTTGTTACTTGTCATTTACCTAACCTGTGGTATTAAATTCATTGAATTCATGCATTTCCTTCTTGGGGTTGCAATTTTCACAAATGGCAGTGTATATACATTACGTCCATTTATACCCCGGCTTTAACTACATTGGTATTATCGGCGGCCTTTCCTTTGGACTTATTGTCTATTGGCAATGGTGTTAACTCGTATTCTATGTGGCTGGGTTTCTTGCACTTTTGGGGTTTCAATCATTACATCACACACACTCTCATTCACACTTTCAGACTCTGGGGAGAATAAGGATTAATCTTGGCTAGAGAAAAACACCCATCCTCCCAGCCGGGAATCGAACCCGGGACTCCTCGCATAGCAGGGGACCACGTTTGTTTACGTTTCCAGCTATCCTAATGCTGACTTTGTGCTAACAAAAATGAGTAAATAGCGATCAAGATTACACTGTTAATAATCAGTGACCTCGAGTGTTCTCCCCTTTGAACAGGTCCCCCTTCTATTTTTCTTTCTTCCCTCTTACAGGGGCCGGCAAGCAGCAAACCAGTGTGTGGCGGTTGTCTCTAGGCATGTATTATCGTACTACCTGTCCGAGGAATAAGTGAAGAAGAGAAGCAGAGAAAGCTCGCGAAGAATCATAACAGACAGACCGTATTACGTCACCATTCCCGGTGCGTAGCATGTAAGCAAATGCAGCAGTTGAGTCTGTTAGACACAGCGGACGGGTTCGTAAAGAAGTCAAAATGCAAACACTGCCACGCGAAGTCATTGCTTACATGTAGGAAAATAATATTCAATGTACAGTTTTGTACAGAAGAGAAACATAAAGGACTAGGATTATCTGCAGATGGGGACTTAGCACCTCGACCCACTAAGATCTTTTGTGCCTGAAGCTCCTGACGGGGTGACGCCGGGAGGGAGGGGTGAGATGAGAGGAGACAGAGCAGCCGGACCAGGAGACACGACATGACAGAGGTTAGGTTACCTACCATTTATGGATTAAAACTCCCCGGATGGCAGCTGATGCAACTGACTCCCGTCCCCCTGCAGGCTTACACATCGCATTGACGGGCCAGGGACTTCGAGACCGGCTCCATTCCGGGGGACGAAGGGTTACATAGAACATACTTTTCCCCTGCCATGCAATACCGAGATTTCCACCGACACTTCCAACCCTGAAATCCTGAAAGGAGATGAAAGGTGAAGTGAATTCAGAATGTAGCCGAGATGGAGGGACAGGAAATTCGGAGGATGTAATGAACTTTTCCTGCATCGACCCGGGGAAACCCCAGAAAAAATCATGGTTCAGTGAGGTCGGCCGCGGGAATAGAACCCACGACCTCCCGAAAGCGGGCCACAGACGTTACCGTCTGTGCTTGTGTTGATATTTTGATGGTCAGACAGTACCGTGGTGTACTGTCGTTCGGACGTTATCTGTTCTGTCTAAACATAGCCAAGCACACTAGCGACCTCGCCTGAAAACTGCACTTTTTGGTCAGACAGGTTGTAGAAAAAACCACCCAAAATGTTAATACGGCATGACGATCTCCTATGTAGCGAACCATAACGCGCTCTTTCGGCGTTTAAATGCCTCACTGGTTGCATACTACAAACGCAGCCGACACGAGGGTGAATGGTGTCCACGTTTTATCCTCAGGATCATTAAACCTTTGTACTTTTTATTCCTTAAGTTGATGTTTCACATCCCACTGTACAATCTAAAGAAGGTAGGCAGCCCAGGAACAATTACGAGGGATATTTAATAAACCTGGATTTCGGAAACAATTTAATTAAATTTAATACTGGGTATCCATGCTTTATCTCTTATATCCAATAAACTACACAAAATATTGAGACAAGTAGGAGGTAATTAGGTAACTGAAGGAAACAGCGTTTTAAAAACTGTGAGGCGTAGTTTCATTTGGTGGTTGAAGTACAAGTGTCACATAGGTTATTCCATGCCATTTTTACTTGCTCTTTTTGAGTGAAATATGTTTCTGTCTTACCTCTCTTATCTCACGCCAATCACAATCACCAATTGCTTCTACGTCAATAGAAAACAGGATACAGTGTGTTATCACGTCCAAAAGGGCGTAAAATTATCTTCGTCTAAATACCACCATTAGTACTTGAAAAAATCCCAATATTCTAAATCCATTCATGGTTTGCTAAAAGTTGTTTAAATTATATTTGCATTAATATTTTAATTCAAGTGTACAGGTATTTGAATTTTCAATTAAATTGATTTACTCTTTTGTAGAATTTAAATGTTCGATAATGCTAAACCTCACATAAGATTTCGCTCAAATGGCTCCGCCATAACGTTTGAGGCTCGCATTTGGGATATCCCAAGTTCGACTCCATTCGGGTCGTACTCTGACCATGGGTATTTTCGTGGTTTCCCTGGTCGGTAGGTGAATTCTGGAGTGCTTCCCTTCCTACTACGGATTTCCCGTCCCCATCATTTCCTTCCATCAGTTTCAGGCTTTTAGGACCAGGTGACGGCGGTTGATACATTGCGGCGGGACGATAGAATTTGTGCTATGAAAGGATTTCTCTATGGTGCTTGTCAGGACTGTTGGGGTCGCCTTCTTTCCTGGGAGTGTCTCGTCTGTTCTCGGAATCCTCAAGTTGCAAGATAATGCAAGGCTATCCGGCATCAGGATTTATGTCACGTTGGAGTTATTAGGGACCACGATCTTACTAGCGTACATCATTGTCCGTATCTGGTCGTTCTTCGGAGAATCTCCCCCTTATCCCTTCCTCTCCGGAGTCAAGCTGGAAGCACAAAGGGCCCACCATGCCTGCGTATACCGTACTGTGCTCTAGTTACTGGAGACCCATACATCCATTTACTTCTAGCTCCTAAACTCACATACTGTGGATTATTTATTATTATTATTATTATTAACCTTTCTAATAACGTTTTGCTCATTTTTGAAGTCTTAAGTGTTTTAGCTCTTATTCATAAGATTGCTTAACCTTTCATTCTGTTATACCTGGGTGTTGAAGCCGTTCGTGGTGCAAAAACCTTGAAGCCGTACTCTTTGCTTCAAATCTTGATGCTGTTAACTGGAAGTTGCATCCATTTAGATAACGATTAATGTTACTTGCTTTGTTGTTGAGTTCTAAGATGTCGTAATCACCTAGCTTGTTCTACGTTGTCTTTCCGCCAGCTGCTTCAGTGGTATAGCTATGAGTTTGTCTCTGGGTATACGAGAGTGGAGTGTGAAATAACACCAGTTTAGTTAGGTGGTAAATTTGAATGTTGACTCAAATATTCTGTTTGAAAAGAGTCGCCGAATGTTGAATTAAAGAATTAAATTATTTCTAGAATAGTAATGCCGTTAGTCGCAGAAATGTTACTCGGAAGGATCTCTCGCAATAGCCGCTATATATTTCTAACTCAAGCACGTCACTAAGCACTACACATGGGAGTAGTCACAAGAGTCGTCCACTATTAAGTCACCTGGTTGAGCGAGTGAATGAGCGAGTCTGATTTAGAATGTATGCTCTTTTCTTAACTTAAGCTACGCCTACCCATCACTACCCCTACCAATCCTACCCCTACGCAGTCCAATCGTAAGACTTTACGTAAGCGTATCTGACACTGTTTTCATGCGGAACGTAGCTCAAATCTCAGAATTTCATTCCTATCTAATTTACAGAATTCTTGTCTACGTGACTTTGCAAATGTACTGAACTCAATTCTAACTGCATTCCAGGAACCTTTATGCTAACACATTCGCTACTCGGCTGTTGCTAATGACGTTCCTTAAAATGAATCGCTGACGATCTTTTTCTTCGGACAAATCTTTTATCTTAGGTTTATTACATTATACCTTGATTTAATATATATATATATACATTATTTATTGCAATTATTTCTCTACCTCACTATTATTTCGTTATTTATTTATTTATATATTCCTGACAATAATTACGGTATCAGTTAAAAGTTATAATCCAATTATTGGATTACTTACACTTAATACTTATAAATTTCTATCTTTCATAACTTCAGGTAAATTCTACTTCTCTCCCCATACCACTCTGTTTCGCAACAATCATGTTTTAAAATGTATGGTATAAACGGCATAATGCTTATTTTGGAATGCGCACATTGTATTTCAAAAACGTGAAAGTGTTCTAAGAACTTTTAGAAGAAATGTTCAAAGAAAGAAAATTCTACCAAGATATTCTCGTGCCTTTATATTTCAACGTTCTACAAAACTGTTTGACCCTCGACGATTCTCAGCAGGAATCTCATCAGTGTGTGTTCACAAGATGCCACGTGCTCTCCTTAGGGAGTAGTAAATAATGAGCTTAATTTTTTCCCCTGTCATGTCCGTGCCGTTTGACAAACAGCTTCTAAGAAAAACCTATTTGTAGCTTCTCAATACTACTTTGTTACGAAAATTAACATTTTTAATTGTGAGCGAGTTTATTCTGTATCTCTTATTTTTTATTACTTTTATGCTAACTGAAAAACACCCAAGTAAGATATTTTTGTTCACTTCAGAAGAACGTTTTCTTCATCTTTCTGATAAATTATCAAGGTTCACTCTTTTTAACTTCTCTGCCGCTTACCTGTGTAGGTAAGAGTATTGTATGCGATATCGAAATTTCATCAGAAATAGCACTTTGGGTTCTCTGAACCCTTAAAAGTATATACATTTTTAGAAAAAGATTCGTGCATGAGTGAGTGAGTGAGTGAGTGAGTGAGTGAGTGAGTGAGTGAGTGAGTGAGTGAGTGAGTGAGTGAGTGAGTGAGTGAGTGAACAGCGTAAATCAAAAACTTAAGGCAAATTTCTAAGGATGCAATGCGAAGGTTTTCAGTAAATTTCCCAACTTAAATAAACCTTTATAAATAAACATTTCAGTATTTTGTTTTATTTTCTTATGGTTTTAAAATGCTTGGCAAACATAACATATTATTGATATATTGCAATGATGAATGAAATGTGTACTTTGAATTTTCTGTAAATAGCCTATAAAATTCTCCTTATTTTCACTGAGTCTGCTATAACTAAGAAACGAAAAGAGATGAACCAAAACTGATTGCAAAAAGCATGCAACAAATTATGTTACATGACACTGACCATTTCTGAGACAGTCGTTAGAATTTTCTAACGTTTTAAGCGGTGTATTTAGCTGGTATTAGAGATCTTTCTGACCAGTATATGTAGCATTTCTATGTGCCTAAGTGGGATGTGATAGTGCATTTCTTGCGCTCTTTTCTATACAGTGATCCCAAAAAGTAAAAGCTGAAAATGAGGTAGTCAGTATTTAACTTTGTGCACATTTTGTCCGATGTGGGCCTTCTTTTGCGATTTACCTTCGCGGAAGACATATATTCTCTCTCCCCTTCCATATCTTACCATAACTGGTTCTGAAATGTCGGTTCGCACAAAATAAGATATAAGTCCAAATAATGAACACCTCATTTCTATGCTTTTACTTTTTGGGATCATTGTACTGCTGCTTTTTGATAATCTGTGTACTTCAAAGCATAATTTGTGTCTTCCGTTTTAGGGGGATGAGAGGTCTAAGATCATCCTCAGCTTTGCCTCAAGTTCTCATGGAATTCCCCAAGAGGGGATGATCCAAGAGTTTTTCTCTCCGCCGACTTAAGATTTATGTCCTACAGTTACTAGCGGAAACTCCAACGATCCATGCAGTTACTACTGCGTGTTCTTGATAAGAGTTCAACATCAATGCGTTTCTGTAGTAGGACACATAAACCTTCCATTTCCAATTTGTTAATACTTGTTCAATTTTCCTCATATGAACTTAGCGGTTACCGACACGGGTGACCGTGGTCGTAAAGATAATACTCGTGATCGGAAGGTCTACGGTTGAAATCCCATTAGGACCGCTCTCTCCAACTGAAGTTTTTTCCAGATTTTCCTCTGTCTTCATAAGTAGAACCTTGCCGTAAACGTAGACCTGGAACATTTCCTTCCCAAATTTCTCTCCCAATTATCATTTCATGTACCAGCAGTGTGAATCGCCTCTGTTGGCGAGGGTGATACTGAAGGTTTTTAGAATTCCATGTTTCTAAAAACAAATGAAATTAGTTTACATTTGAGAGCTACTTTCTAATGTTTTACGAGTTGATTGCCATGCAGTTCGTTCGATTTTCTCTAATAGTTTAATTATCATTTAAAGATTTTTGTTTACCCAAAAATAAATTTGACTAGAGAACATTTCCGGGCTCTCAATGTTTACGAGTTTAAATCGTCATTAACGCCTGAACAACGTAAAGATCGGCATAGAAATTCATTTGGCGAAGAATCCTCAACTAAGGCAACTGTTTATAATTGGTACAGTGAATTCAAAGGAGATCGGTTTTTTCTTAGTGATGAATTATGTGAGTGACGCCCAACAACTGCTGTCACTGATGAAAATATTGCCACTGTTCGAGCAATGCTTGAAGAGTCAACGGACATCTTATGAATTCATTCAAGCGAGAATGGTTATTGGTATGAGTCAAATCCAAAACATTTTACATCAACAGTTACACCTGAGAAAACTTTGTTGTCGATGGATTCCACATAAAATGACTCCCGCTCAAAAACAACACACTGATTGGTGTGGAAAAACTTGAAAAATTCCAAAATTCAAATTTGATTTGGAATAACGTTACTGGTAATAAATCTTGGATTTATTGTTATGATCCTGAAAAGAAAAATCAATGGGCACAACTCGGTCTTTCGAAGAACCTAAGCCTACAAAAGTCCGACGAATTCGTGCGCTGGTAAGAAGATGGTTGCTAGTGTTTTTTAGTATAAAACCATATTCCTACTATAGCATTAGAAGATAGACATGCCCTTACTGCCGATTGGTACACAACTGTCTGTTTATCGTAAATGTTTTAAAAAGTTCGTGAAAAATACACAAAAGGACATTTCATCATGGCGACGCATCGTCGCATACAGCAAAACTAACAACTGAGTATCTCAATGTCCTAACGTCAGCACCATGGACTCTCCACCATACAGTCCTGACCTAGTACCTTATGATTTCTTTCCATTTCAAAACTTAAAGATAAAATGCGTAGAATCACTTTTTCGTCATCAGATGAAGCAGTGGAAATTAAATTGAGTTTTATTTATGGATGCTCTTTAACTGCTGTGGCACTTTGCGTCTCATTCTAAATTGGGCGTAAAAGACCGGTAATTTTGCCCAGAGGCCTCCTTATCAGGCTTGAGGTTTTTTTACGTGCCGTAAATCTACGACACTGGACCATCGACTTTATTTTCTTTCCGAAGGAAGCCATGCTAAGGATTTTTACGCTCGAAAAAAACTTCATCGCCCTCCGCCAGGTATGAACCCGCGACCTCGGGAACTAGAGGTTAGCATGGTAACCACTACACCACGGAGAAGCAGTGGAACATAATAAACACCTGGTTTTTGAAGTGGCTCAGGAAGAGTGGTATCGCTTTAAGGACTGGTTTCATCGAATGCAAAAATGTATTGATGTTAAAGGCGAATATTTTTTTAAAAAGATTAAATCATTTAACTTTTTTAAAACTAATCCTTGTTGATTTTCTAAGGGCTTTCAGTGTAGCCCTAGTCGTTCTCCGTGGACTAGTGATACCGTGCTAGCCTCTAGTTCCCAAGGTCGTGGGCTCAAACCCGGCGGAGGGCGATGGATTTTTTCGAGCATAAAAATCCTTAGCATGGCTTCCTTCGGAAGGGAAGTAAAGCCGGTGGTCCCGTGTCGTAGATTTACGGCACGTAAAAGAACCTCAAGCCTGATAACGAGGCCTCTGAGCAAAATTACCGGTCCTTCACGCCCAATATAGAATGGGATGCTAAGGACCATAGTGGTTAAAGTGTCCATAAATAAAACTAAACAAAATGTGTGGCCCTCGTGGTAAGAATACACAGGTATATATGATTAAGAGGTTGATTATATTGCGAATGGAATTAGTAAGTACGATGCTAATTACATTAAAATTTTCTAGAAAGTCCTTATCTAGATTTCTGTAGTCAAGTTACATGTGCTTAAAGTCTTGGATAAAATGTATGTCTTACAGTTTTATACTTCCTTTTGCAGTACAAGTGGATGTCCGGTGTAGGTATCTGATGGAAATTATAAATTTCCTTCTCAAAATGCCTTAGCACTTCATATTTTTACTTCAGTTACTGCTTATCTTTTGTAAGTAGAGGAAGTTATTGCATTCTACAAAAAAATGCTATACAGAGATTTCACTGGAAATACACGTTTTGAGGCTCCCTGAATTAAAAATATAATGCAGTTTGTGTGCATCTATCTGAATAGCATAACTAAAGATGGGAAGTCGGATAAATACCAAACTTGATATTTAAGTTCAGTATCTTCTAAAGATGCGACACGAAAATTTTCAAGAAAATCACGCACCCCAACTTCCCTTTACATGGAACATTTTTGGAAATTATTTATTTTGTTAAAGGTTACTTACGATTTTGATTAAAATACCATATATTAAAGATATTTACATGCCAAATAAAATTTATATCTTGAATTTTCTGGAACTAGCCTGTGAAGTCATTTGGAAGGAATTTTGTATAATTTTGTATAACTGGTAAACGCTTAGTAATAGATAAAAACGTGCTACACAAAAAATGTAGATTCTTTAAGCACACGTAATGTATTCTTAATGATTTTTGTTACCATAAGCATTTCCGAGACATCCATTATTAGTGGTTTGATTTGTTTAATACCTCATTCTTTCAGAGTCCTTACTGACTCAGTTATTTCTCATGAGTGCATGGAAACAGCATGAACTTTCTTTTAACCACGAACTAACTTTTAATGTAATTGTTTTATTCCCCAACAACGCAAGTACAAAAATCAACACAAAAGTAGTATCCGTAACTTTTACTTGTTTGTTTCTTTAAGTTAGCCAAGAAATACATAGAACAAATAAATAAACAAGATACGTGATTATTCACTTTAAAGACCGAGAACATGTAAACAGACTCAAAAGATCCGCCTTAAACAATTGTCCTCAGCGCTGATCTTCCACCGAGCTCTTCGCATATAGTCTAAATACTGTATCCGATCCATACCATTTAGGAAATGCAAAAATATATTATATACAGTAATCCTCATTAGCCATAGCAAGGTGTTCTGCCTCTTAAGAGGATGTTGAAAATCCGGACGAGGAAAAGTTTCCGGAGTGCAGTGGCAACACCCAACTATTGGAAGAAGTTCACAACGATGGTATAAACAGCAGACGCAGTGGAGCAACTGGCAATGCGATGGGTTAAGCCGCTTGTACACGATCAAATTTTTGTCAAATTCAATACTTTACAAGACTTTTCAAGAGTTGTCACAACGTCACAACTTCACAAATTTTCTTGTGAAATTGTTTCCAATACTTTTGAAGTATTTGAAAGTCTTGAAAGCAAATAAGGACATGCTCTAAACGGTCAAAGATTTCACAATGATTTGATGGCTTTGGCCAAACAAACGCGAGTATTCACAGTGCGTCACGAAATCTGCAACATGGCTGAAAGCGAAAAGTAAACAAAAATGGCTACCCGCCCAAGGTATGTCGTATGCGAACTGATTAGGTTATACATAAGTTGGCCATGTCTGTACATCGAGAGCTCCGTGGATTATCACAAGATGGAGCAGATGAAGGCGATTATGAAGAAATAATTGCCAGACATTTTTCTGAACAAGTATACATTAATGCAATTCTATATAGTGTGGTTAACCTATCGGTTGGTGTTATTTTCATTGTATTCCACATTCGTAATGTGATTTCATTGGACATAATACGTGATACATGATATTAGTAAAGAACATATTTCATTGCGAATTGTTACACTGTGACGCAAACACTAAATTGCTTTGCGCGTGATACATTATAAATTGTATTCTGAAGGGTTTCAGTTTGGCGAAGAGATAGCTTTAAAAACACATTTTGACATTGTCAAGTCTTATCAAGTCTTTTTCAATCTTTTCCTATATTGAAAAATATTTCACAATTTTTCTTTTAAACTCTTAAATTGAAAAAAAAGTTTGATCGTGTACAAGGGACTTTAGTCTAACCAGCTGATTACTGGGGCCCGGATTTTTAGGTGGAATAAACCTTCATTTTAGGTTTCTTATATGCTTAAAATAGGTCTTTTTGGGTTTTTCTTTATTAATTTTTTTTATGTTTCGCTTCGTGGATCAATACAGGTATCAATAATTTTGCTTTTCTGGTACTTAGTTGTAAGATTAATCTTTTGGCTTGCAGTAGATAGTTACATATATTCTCAAATTTTCTGGCGTAAAATATTTTCATATTATTACATAACACAGTCTTGTATGAAAAAAGGTTCTTTCAACGAAATATGACGTCACTGGAGCGTAGAACATAGATGCCTGTGCAGCAGGTTCATGGGGTAGTTTTCCTGTATCTTTTCTTCCTGCAATACTGAATTGATGATGTTCATATCTTCAAAATCAGGATTTCGTTGAAGAATCTTCTGCAACTTTGAAGAACATGCAACTGGTCTAGGCATTTCTTTACTGGAAACATTGCCAATGATATCTAGAACATGTTTCAGTGGTAAAGTTGTACTTTCCAACCGGAGAATAGATTCTGGTATAAACTGTGACTTAATATTCAAAAGGGATGCGGCAAGAATAGGGCTGATGTTTCATACAATTCATTGACGACATTTTTAATGCCTTAAATGCTCGGCATAGTAAATGGCAGCAGAAAGCCAAGCTCCCCAACCGGTAAGTATCGTCTCAGGAAGAGGGGTTGCTGGTAGTTTCTCTTTGAACAATTGTATACGTGTTGGAGCTTTTAAGAAAACCTTCTTGACCAAAGAGATCAGGTTGCTCACATCATCGAAGTGGCTTCTAATCTCCTCCGCAAGGCGGTGCAGGCCGTGGGCCAAACATATAACATAGTCGGGTGGAAGGACTGTAGAACCCCCGCCCTGCCTTCAACGTCTGTCACTAACAAATGTGAAGTATGGATCTGCAGCAATCCACTTTTTCAATAAATGTGATTTAGACATTGTTTCACTATACAACAATTACATTAGAAAAGTACTCTTGGTGTACTCTGTTGTACTCTTGGTGAACGATTGGAGGCGATCTCGTTACGCAGGTTACGCTCCCCCTGACCTTCTCAGCTCATCCAGGTGTCACCACGTAACATGTGCTGCGTTTGACGGTGGTAACTTCAACTATCTGCTGGCTGTAAGTGGTGGAAATCATTTTACAATGAATTCCAATCCGAAAATAACATTCTTCATTTCGAAAAAGGAAAAAACAGCTATTTAGGTTATTTTAGGTGCCAACCCCTCATTTAGTTTTTTTACTTTCTCTACTACGTATAGTAAGTAGGGGAAGTATTGCATTCCACCCAAAAATTCGATACCGAGATTTCACCGGAAATACATGTTTTGAGACCTCCTGAATCCAAAAAAGCATTTTTGGAAACATGTCCGTGTGTGTGTGTGTCTGTGTGTGTGTGTGTGTGTGTCTGTGTGTGTCTGTGTGTGTGTCTGTGAACAGCATAACTCAAAAACTAACAGTCGGATAAACACCAAACTTGGTATTTAGGTTCAGTATCTTCCAGAGATGCGACACGAAGATTTTCAAGAAAATCCCCCCACCCAGACTACCCTTTACATGGAACATTTTTCGAAAATTTTAATTTTCTCAAAAATGGCTCTAACGATTTTGATGAAAATATCATATGTTTAAGATAATGTCATGAGAAATGAAATGTATATCTCGAAATTTCTGGGAATGTCTCCAAAAGTATTCTTCATTATGAACGACTTTTGCATAACTGGTAAACCACAAGAGATAGACAAAATTTTACTACACAAAAAATGTAGATCGCGTTAAAATACACAACTTATATCATATATATTTTTTTTTGTTGAGTGAACCGTTTTCGAGATATTGCTTGTTATTTCCTTAAATTTTCCAATACTTATACTTTTTCTCAAATTCGTTATTCATTTTTTTATGTCCTGGACATGCAAAGAGAATGGAATGCGCCACATAGCAACCAGCGATAAAATATTTGACTATCGCTTAAAAGCTACCATATTCCCCTTGCATCTACAAGAAAATTACAAATAAGATTGACATCTCGATATCTCGATTAATATGAAGCATATGGAGAATAGGCGTTTGTAAAAATAGATTGTACAAGAGTAGAGAAAGTCATGTGAGTGTAACACATCAGAATTTTTTTAGGTGTAATAAAATTTGCATATTCTGCTCCAGGAAGTGTGAAACGAATGTATATCTTGAAATGTGTTAATTAAATAGCGAGGAAAAATACAATGAGGGCACGTCGAGGAGTCACCGATGTGAATAGCCAGGAGTCGCTGACGTGTCGGTGGGATATCATGAACTGCTGGTAACAAAAAGAGCGGACTGCGTACGGAAATGCAGGACTTTGTTGGTAGTTAAGATTAGGTGGCGCAACATGTCAATGCGCATTGACGAGACTTGCAGGCTTGAATAAGTTCCTGATAGATTCGCCGTGCAAGTCAGCTTCCAGATTGGAGACAATCCGGACTTGAGTAACATCGTTCCAAGAAATACATTTGTAGGTATCGTAATGAAGCCGGAATGGTTCGAAGGTCTACAGGAGGACATTATTAATGGACCAAGAATATATCCAGGAGGCGGAAAAACTAGAATTCATGTCTTGTATCTGCTTCCCACGACTAAGAAACAAAGCCAGGGACTTGAAACCAATATTGTGTAGTCCAATCCGCCCTTAAGGGGAGATAAATGGAAGGTAGACATGGACACTCGAAATACACAGCCTTGCTAGACGAACCATGAAATCGCACAGATGATCTGGCATAGGTACATATAGTTTGGGCAACGGCAAAACTTGAGCTACAAACCAACACTGGGAGAGTATGTACATATACATACCCAACTGCGGTTGTACAGACACAGGCGACCTCGATAGTACAGATACTTGGCAGAGTTCTTAATCCGGCCAACAATGGGTTTCCAAATTTGGTGTTGCATTTCTCCCAATTATGCTGTGAAGATAATTCCCAAAACTTTGATTTTGGAAACAATCTGCAGTGGCATTAGTTTTAAGACCAAATTATAGCGTCCAGTTCTTAAACATTTGACTATCGCAGTTATTTTTGTGTATATAACGAGATGTGTAATTTAACTATTTCTGTAAAGGTTTATATAAATAGGAATGGAGTATACAAAAAAATAAAACTTAGTAAGAATTGTTTGTATAGCTTCTAATAAGCAATAGAGAGTATAAAAAATCCTGTGCATGTAACATTAGATTTTTCTTTGAAGAAAAATGAACCAAATACATATATGACCCAGGATCGTTTACGCATTAGAAGACGCACCATCAAAGAAAATTTCGAAACAATTCCTGAATGATATTGGCAAAATGATTCGATCAAGCGTCAAGAAAGTTATAGGTTTACATTATGATTGTCCAAACGAATACTGTATGCTCCGAAAAAAACTTCGTGAGGAAAACTTCACTACTGTATAAATGTTCAGAAAGAAAAAGAAGAGGCGTTTCATACATTACATATTTCTTGCAGTAATAAAACACTTTCCATAACTGTGCGACTTTTAAGAACTTGCGAAACAGAGCATTCGAACAATGATCTCAACTCCCACAAAAAGGAAAAAGAGTAGTAAACTTGCAACGAAGATCCTGCAGCTAATTATGGATTAGCAACAGAAAGAATTGTCCTCTGAATGAACTTATGCAATTAAGGTGTCTACCAACACCTCAGCAACTTTTGTCTGAAGTATTTCCTTCTATCATTACAAATGGCCTATTTTAAATGCCTCACCCGGTATGGCGTTTTCATCCTCTCCCACCTCTACCGTTCTCCGCGGAAACCTCCTTTGCCGAATCTTAGCTAGTAATGTCCCCAATTTATTACATCTAAGCAAGCCTTATTGGAATCCAGAAACTGAGGTGGTAAATATTGCTTCTTTACGTAATATCTGTGTTCCTCTGCACTCTACCACAATGGTTCCATGTTTCCCCCTTCACCGCAGAATGGACATATTCTCACCCCGATATAAGTATATGGTAAATATGCAAATTAAGTCACTTGCCTCGTAGCATATCAACGAACGTTTATACCCTCATTGATTTATTTGCCCCTATTAAACTGCTCTTACGGCATGTTTAATAACGGTATGAAGCAAATTAAAATATGCTTGTAATTAAATTGATCAATAAACAACATGAGTGATTAATTAAACAAACAAATTAACCGTATACATAAAAGTTAGTGCCCTTCCATACAGCGTGTAAACGAGCATGTGGAAATAAAATAAGCATGTTCTTCTTTTATTATATCCCTTATTTTCCTTACCGTTTTTCAAAACTCAATGTTTTGGATTCTGTGTTTTTTCCTGTTAGCATTTTTATGGCTACAATTTTATCATCAATCTCCCATACTTTTGCCTCCATATCGTTAATTCTTTACATTCTAGTAGATAATGTTCCCTTGTAAATATTTCGTTAGTTATTTAGTAGTCGTGTTTTCATGTTCGAATACTGAAATTCTAATTGGGTTAAAATATTTAACTACTTTTATAATACTTACCTTAGCAATAAGGCCCATAGTTAAACTTGTCTCCTTCGAAATGGTTAGGTATACTATTCTTTATGTTGGACTTTTCGATGCAAATTGGATAGGTCTAAATTTAGGGTAACCCCGGCGTTTGCTAGGACTGAGGAAAACCTGAAAAAACAAGTCAGGGAGGACGGTCCTGGTGGGATTCGAACCGCAGATCTCTGTTCACGATTTCAAGCCTTAATCACCTCGGCTACTTGTATCGATCTACCCATTAAAGCGTTTCATTATTATCATTCAATACGTCCAACTCTTTCCTTATTGCATTGTTGAATTGTTTTACCTTTCCTGTATCCAGGCACCTCTCTTAAGATCTCATTTCAGATGCTACTATTGCATTTCAATTCCTATTTTAATTTCGTTGTCTCATTTCATTGTGTATCTGATTCAGTTTCAAAACATAAATCCAAAGACAAGAGCTGCTGTTATGATAGATGTGCAGCATGTTATGTCGATACCGGACATGGGACTTTATCTTGCAACAATTTCACTGCGTCTGTAAGCTATCTAAGCAATCTACATCTAAAAGCATACTTAAGTCATGCTAAATTTAGCTTGATAAGGATTTGCGCTCATATTTGAAATCACTTCTTCAGGCACCCAAAACAATGACTTGGAATAAAAGAGAAATCACCTGTCACATGTAGGTAATTCGTCGATGGAACTACAATCCAGCAGATGCTATAAGTTACAGCGCGTTCTGATCCTTGGTTTTCCAGCAATAAAATCGGGAAACTTATTTTATGACTTCCCGTCATGTATGCATGCATTTATGCATGTACAATAAAATTACAATCGATTGAAGTAAAAATTCAGCATATAACGTACAATAGATACCATTAGCGAATAATATATATGGCATACTGATGTCTCGTTCCGGGGATCTTGGATTCCATTTTTAAGTAGAGCTTTCCTGCACTAGACAGTCTTGAAAGTGTGATTAGGTGAATGTGTGCATCAATGTAAAGCAAATTACAAGCATTACATTGGTGTTTAAAAATTAAAGCCATCAAGTGTACTATATCACTAAAGGTATTTAATTTCAGGTAAATGGGAGAATTAAAAAATCTGATGTGTTACACTCGCATGACTTTCTCTACTCTTGTACAAACTATTTTTACAAACGCTTATTCTCCATATGTTTCATGTTAATCGAGATGTTAACCTTATTGCTAATTTTCTTGTAGATGCAAGTGGAATATGGTAGGCTTTAAGCGATAGTCAAATATTTTAAGCGCTGGTTGCTATGTGGCGCATTTCATTCTCTTTGCATGTCCAGGACATAAAAATGAATAACGAATTCCCATTTGAGAAAAAGTATAAGTATTGGAAAATTTAAGGGAATAACAAGCAATATCTCGAAAATGGTTCACTCAACAACAAAAAAATGTATCTGACATAAATTGTGTATTTTAACGCGATCTAAATTTTTGTGTAGTAAAATTTTGTCTATCTCTTATGGTTTACCAGTTATGCAAAAGTCGTTCACAATGAAGAATACTTTTGGAGACATTCCCAGAAAATTCAAGATTTACATTTTCTTTGTCATAACAGTATCTTAAATATATGATATTTTAATCCAAATCGTTAGAACCATTTTTGAGAAAATTAAAATTTTCGAAAAATCTTCCATGTAAAGCGTAATCTGGGGTGGGGGATTTTCTTGAAAACCTTCGTGTCGCATCACTGGAAGATACTGAACCTAAATACCAAGTTTGGTGTTTATCCGACTGTTCGTTTCTGAGTTATGCTGTTCACAGACAGACAGACACACATACACGAACATGTTTCCAAAAATGCTTTTTTTGGATTATGGGGGCCTCAAAACATATATTTCCGGTGAAATCTTAGTATCGAATTTTTGAGTGGAATACAATACTTCCCCTACGTACTATACGTAGTAGAGAAAGTTAAAAAAAAAAAAAAAATCTCTACACATATTATCATGTAGGGTTTGTTTTATTTGGAAAATTTCGATAGGAAAAACAGTTATGCTAGTTTTTCGTTATTGTCATCTGCATCTTTAACCCTGCAGTAGTCGCACGGGACTCTCAGTTCGCTAGAAAGGACTTTTTTGTTGAAAGTTGAAGACTGTGACTGAAATGTACGAGTGTAATATGAAGCACTGCAACAACCAAAGTGTATTTCATCCTCTTTACGACATTATTCTACAGTATTTGTTTGTGAATTTGAAGCACACGTAAGTATTAAAAATACTTACAATTTCACCAGAATTGGACTGGATTTATTGTTTTATAAAACGCATGTACTTAGTAAAATAAAATTCAAATCTGTTAAATTGTATATTCTATGTTGTTTATATTTTGTTATAAATCCATATTTCTCCCTAGGTGACTACTAACGATACAAAATATTGCGCGACTACTGCAGGGTTAAGGTCACCACGGGAAAAGTATATGTAGTTCTGGACGCAAACCAACAAAAAGTTTTGTACTTTCCTTTTCTTCACCATCTTGTTGCACGGGAGGTCTTTATTTGGGCAAATAAGTGTGATTTGAGGAAGTTTTCTTCTCTCTCCCTCTTTCCCTACCCTCTCTGTCACTCTGGTGTCGTCCTATATATCGGTATAATTTTGCCTACAGCTAGCTTTCGCAAACTGAAGAAGATTCCTAGTGTATTTGCATAAACAGTAAAGTACACTCTGCTTAAATTGATAGAAACTTCTAACAAGTGTATACTTTTCTTAGAGTCTAGATGCTATAAATTTTACACAAGTAACATTTAACCTTACTATGTTGAAATCAAGATTTAGATATCTATTTTGCTCTCTCTAGAAGCCACGTATACTAGGTAGTGAAAATATTGTATCCAACCAAAAATGCGATCTCAACATTTCACCGGAAACATGTTGTTTTGAAAAAATTGAGTTTTTATTTATGGACGCTCTTTAGCTGCGTTCTTAGCGTCCCATTCTATATTGGGCGTGAAAGATCGATAATTTTGCTCAGAGGTCTCTTTATCAAGCTTGGATTTCCTTTACGTCCGTAAATATACGACACGGAACCACCGGCTTTACTTCCCTTTAGAAGGAAGCCATTCTAAGGATTTTTAGCCTGAAAAAAAATCCATAGCCCTCCGCCGGATTTGAGCACGCGAACTCGGGAACTAGCATGGTAACCACTACATCACGGTGGACGACACGTTGTTTTGAGGTCTATTGAATCTAAAGAGAGGAGTTCTGAAAAAGATCCGTGTCCGTGTCTCTCTCTCTCTCTCTCTCTGTGCGTGTGCGTGGGCGTGTGCGTGTGTGTGTGTATACCATGACCCAAAAAGGGAATGTCGGATAAATATCAAACTTCGTAGCAACTTTCAAGATGCGTACAAGATTTTCAAGAAAATCTCCTCACACCAAACGGCCTTTTACATGAAAAAATGTTCATTATTTATTTTCTCAAAAACGCCTCAAAATACTACACCTTCAAGATATTTACATGACAAATGTATATCATGAATTTTCTGAGAATAGCCCGTGAAGTCCTCTTCATTCGGAAGGAATTTTATATAGTTTAGTATAACTAGTAAACCGCAAGAGATAGACACTTACTACACATAAGGTTTAGGTGTATTTACAACAGTATACTTCAAATAATTTTTTGTGGCAGCAGCCATTTTCGAGATATCCATTATTAATGGATGGAATTGTTCAATATTTTGCCATTTTTGATGCGCTGTCACCATTGAGTTGTTTCTCACGAAGTCTTGGAAATAGCATGTAATTTCAAAGTTAACATTTAGCGACCCGCTATTAAACATTTTACTATCACTTTAGGCTTCTTTAACCCCTCTGTACCTGCAACGAAATGTGCAGAAACTATTTCTGCAAACGTGTATTTCGATTAACCTGAAGTAGACCAAAAATACGCAAGTATAGCTTGTAGACTCCGTACAAAAGTAAACGATGCTGGCCAGAGAAAGTAATGTGAATTTAACATCAGATATTTCTTTATGTTAGCTTAAACCGGGGATCCTAAACTCCAGACCATGAATAAATTTATGGCCTCATAACGTAGTTCATAACACGAGAGTATGATACTTAAAAAGTATCAGGTTGAAGACGAACTGCTTTAGTGATAGTGAATATCTCTTGGGAAGTATATATGTTATTACACCCTAAAATAAGAGCTCAATGTTGAATTAGTGCAAAAAAATAGTCACGAAGGTGGTACAAGTCGAAGAGAACCACTCTTCCTAGAGAATCCGCTTATTCTTTATTACTTTTCCGTGACCAAAATCCCGTTCAGAAGCCGCAAAATAGACACCGCCTTCTTCATTGTATTGCGAGAAAAGCCACAATATGATGCTTTTAATTTAAATACGATTTTTTTTCGTGAACTAGGACCCGAAAGCTCCGGTTGCACTGCAGCCCAAAGACTTATTGTACTAACCCTGTAATGATTCCTACTCCTTCACGGATAATACAGGCCCAATAGTGCGTTGGGGTAGTAGTCCTCTGGTTCCATAAAAAGTTTCCCGAAGATTTTTGTTATCTTCTTGAAGCTAACGCTTGAGACATTCTGTTTGCGGGCAGTTTTGACTAAGTCCAGGTTATAAACAATAAAGGCAAACAGTAAGCCAAGTCTCGCATGATAACAATAATAATAATAAGAATAAATAAATAAAATGTTCGTATGAACTGTGCGATAAGAGCACATATTAAATTTATTTATGGTTTTGTGTTTGTAATTGGGGTATAGTATAATTTCTTTGTTATGTTGTGGCTTTCCATTTCGGAATCATATTGTTTAAATTTAAAGGGTTAAAGATTTCATTTGCTAGTAATATAGCAGCAGATATTTGTTTATGTTCTCTTTGCGATCGTTATTTGTTATAAAACAAAATACTTGTTTTAAGTGTTCAGTTTTTTGCGTTGCCAGAGCGTAGCGATAGTAAAACAAATGGAAGGGAAGAGACGCTTATATATTAAATGTTTAATTTATTGCCATTCTATAAGTGCAATTGCAAGTTGCATTATAAAAAGTGAATTACTCAATTGTAAGAAAGCTTAATAGTTAGTTGAGAGTGCAACGAAATTAATTCGATTTGCAATACAAGAGGAGTAAGAAGAAGCAACGTTCGTAACGCAAAGATATACGAACGTGTAGTAAATAAGTGTTGTAAACTGAAGTTAATAAAATAATAAAAATGAATGTAGTAAAAGATGACAGGTTTTAATTTTACTACACATTACTAAATTTATACTACGGTCAAAACCTTAAACCCATAGCCCAGAGGTATAAAAGCGGAAGCAATGAGTAACCGGAAGTTATTCAGCGAAGGTAAGAGCTGTTTAACGACATAGTGGAGTATTGTGTGACCACGAAATAGGAATACATCTCGGAGTACGGCAGTTTAAAGCTGAGCAACATCGGCTTCAGGTAACGTTATAACGACTTAGCAGGTGTGCAGATGTATCTCAACACATTCGCACACTGTCGTGTGGCAAACGTTAACTGCAAACCCAACGTCACTGCTCACTGGCATAACATCGAGGGATTAAAATCTGAAAGAATTGTTGCTGTTCTTGGATGATGTTGATGATTTTGAAGTTCTCTGAAGTGAAGTCTTGTAGTTTCGTCGATTCTGGTAATTCTATGAGGTTCGTTGATCTCTTCTTTTCAGCTGTTGTTGCCAATTCTTGTCTCTTCGAGACCCAAGCAGCTGGGCGCCAATTTGAAGTAGGTTTGTTGTTTCTACGTATGGAAAGCCGATTTGAAGTAGGAGTTGTATTGTAGTTCAAATGTTGGGGAGCCGAATTTGAAGTAGTTGCAACCGCACGTATGGTAAAAAGTTTCCGGTAGCCTTCGCCCCAAATGTACTTTCCGGTGTCCTTTGCCCCAAAAATGTTTAAAAATATATTAACTTTGCAATTTGACTGTTTCTTTAAATATTATATTTATGTTTGCCTCGGCTGCGTCATTATTATTGTTAGAGACATGTTTCTCTCTGCAGGGTCGTTGGTGTGACTGAAGAATATAGGCTTACACAGATTATAATTTTTAATTCACTCCTTTTTATTAATTCTTGACACAATTTTAATAACACTTCACTGATATAGAGAGGTGTGAGATTCTTTCATTAATTACTTGCACTTTTTAACACGTAAACTATTTTCGTCTCACACGAATACGTATTAAATTTCTCGAGGACGCATCTCGCATCAAGAACACTGTCTACAACCAACGCGTCCAGTTATGAGCACTTTCTACAACCAACTGAACTTTGAATTTGTAATTTTGCTATATTTCAGTTTGTGATTGGCTAATCCTACTCCAATAGAATACCTTCATTTAACTAAAACTTTTTCAGGTTGTTGATTGGTTATTTTTATAAACTGTCCCAAAAATTACATTATTGCTTCACAGGTAGTATTGTTAAACTTTCAAGTTCATTATTGCCTCAAGGTTACCTCATTGTTAGCAACTTTTAACCTATTATTCTCACAGTTCCTACATTATTAAATTATGTAATACATTCACATAACATTATTGAACATGTATACAATAATATAATATATACAATGACTGTAAAATACAGTTTTATATATTGTTACATACACATATTGCTTTAAGGCGGACTGTTATTGAATTTATATATTATATAATTAGACTGAAATTATTTAAGTGTTAAAAATACTGCCTCATCCAGTCATTAAAACAAGTCGCAATCCAGTGGCAGTCTAGGCCAGCGTTTGCTCCTTATCAGTCTCCTTGCGGCTCATAACATGCTAGTCGTCCGTGTTGAGGCCTGTGGCTTAATTTTTCATCTTCAACATGACGGTTGGAATATCACTAGTGATAGGGACCCCCCCCCCCTTGGTCTGTTCGAAAGCTCCTTGACGTCCACAACTTGCAACGCCATTCCTTCCCAAAGGAAGGCAGCAGCGTGTACCCAATGTGGCTAGATAACTAAGGTGAGCCACTCCGGGGTGGGAGCTGCCATTGGCTGCCCGCCTGTGACGTAAGTGAGAGTGAAGACGAGCGCGCGGAACACATACATAGCGCAGTGAACACACTAAATTCCTCCCTATTAACTCCCAATTGTTTATTATTAGTACTTCTTCCAGTTTTTCTTAAAAGGTATACAATTTCAGAGCATTCTACAAACATTGTGGGCTAACCATAAAGCAAAACGAATGGAAACTGCATTCCATTAGTAATATATTTACGTATAAACAAAACTACTGGAACACATCCAGTACTTCAACGTAAACTGTAGACGCTACAAGAGATTCAAACATACATTACTTTAGTACGAAAGGAAAATTTACAACTACTCTAAAGGAATCGCTAAATGGATATGCTGGTGTATTTTTTTTACCGTAAGAAATGAAAACAACAATTCCAGAATACATTATTCTGTTACAGGATGTAAAAATGAAAAAGACATACCTACAACATTCCACTTGTACTTGGACCTTCACTAAGTGCATATTCATGTCAATTGGGAATGAACTGCTACGGAACTGCATCTGGGAGCAGAATTTTCTTAACCGGCAAACCTAAAAGGCCACTCTTCAAATCCCGTTTATAGTCACTAGGAAGAAAGTGCACTGAACATACACGTGAATTATCGCTTACAATGAGACACCCACACGCGCTTTAATTGCTCATTTTTTTTGGAAATGTGTGATAATTCACACCAACCGTTTTAAAACCGTAATTACTACTACTCTTAACGTTCTCACTCATTGCACCCGACTTAAACACTTCACCAAAGCAGAGAAAACAATCTATATTCAAGATTCTAGTATAAATATGTGTGCAACTTATTTTTTGAAGTGGAGGGGGGTATATGACTGAGTGATAAGGAACAATGCTCTTTCGAAAATATATTATACTTTCAAAATAAAGCCAGAAGCATATATTCCCTTCCGATATATGAGTACATCTTGATTTATTGCACTTGTAGGTGACTTTTAAAGCGAAGAGAAGCTCAGATTAATATCTGTTGCCTTTTACGCAGTTGAGCGGCATACTTATTTCAAAGGAAATGCTGTTTGCTCTTACAGCCAAAGTTTAACAACCTTTTTCCGTTCACTGTGGTTCTGTAAAGGATTATATACCTGGAAAAGCTTGCCATTTTCAGGGAATAATACCTTTGGCCCGCATTACATCTGTTTTCATGGTATGAGTCGGCCTACCTGCCAAAAAGTAAGTTCTTTATATTCCTCAGGAATGCGTATTAAACAGTATATTATTGTGAGCAGAAGCTATTTGAAGACCAAGTATCATATAAGCATGATCCGGATTCTGATGACATGCCATCTTTTAATTCTTGCAATAAAGGTATTGTTTAAGTGTACATAAATCCTTATCATAGGTCACATATTAAGAAATATATATTAGGTCATTTTGGTAGTTTCAGGTTTTCTATTTTGGATAATCTTTTTTCGATATTACATCATTAATTTATAATTTCTTTGTCCTTTGCCGCTTTATTTGGTAATTTCCTTGCATAAGTAAAGATTATTGGTTGGTCTGGAAAGAGTTGCTTGTGGGTGGAGAGATGGTTATTATCAGGGAAACAGGTATAACTACTGTTATGAATTCTTGTCCAAAATTAGGGATGAGGAGGTCAGTTTTCCCTTTTTTGCTTAATAAGTGCGTATTGCTCTTATTTATGTATGACATGGACTGTGAAATCCTCTTCATTTGCAATAAACATTGCATATTCTGAGTTCTCAAAAGAGTTAATGCTACACTTTTGTAAGACCTGTTTAAAAACACAATAAGTTAGAAAATTAATTGAAAATATATTTGTTCTATGTTCTTGTTTGGAGAATCTGAAAAGCAAAGAAAATAACATTCTTACTTGTTTGAAGAATCTGAAAAGGAAAGTAAGAAAATTTTCTTTTCTTTTCAGATTCTTTGAACAAGAACATTTTCACTGCTCTTTTACTTATTTTTTCTTCTTGTATAGGAGTTATATCAATATATAAATTAATTTATAACTTTCTGTACACTAATTTTAGTAAATCAAATAAATCTCATTTTAGATATTTTTTCTAATTACAAAGTCATTTTAAAACAAATGTAGTCATTTTAAAAAAAAATTAGTCATCAAAATCCGGGCCCTGCTTATAAAACACCGCTCTGACCTTATTTCCTCTCATGTATTTACGTTCATCTCCCCTGTATTTGCTCACATAATATTGATTTGTTTCGTAAAGCCTCTCCTGCCAGTTTGGCGTGAAATGTGTCCATGTTTTATACAAAATAACGAAAACTAAGATACGAGTAAGTTATTGCACTTTCCTTGCATAAATACTAAATAATATAGGCACCTAATTACAATTGGCAAGTTCCTTAGATCTACCTCCTTTTAAAAAGATCAGTGTAATATGTTTCAATGATCGCCAGTGCAATACACTAATACACCTCCTTTTAACAACACCCACTTTCCCGTGGGTGAAAGCATTACATTTGTGTGCTTTTAAGGGTATTGGTTGCGAGCGTATACTAAAGCATACGGGAAAGGTTGTTCTAAAATTAGTATCTACAAAATATTAAGGCTAGACGCATCCTTGTTCTTACTCTTTCAAGTAGGAAGGATCAAATGGGAACTATGTACAATTAATTGTTCATTAATTAAAAAATTAAAACAACTTTATACTAGAAATAATTAAGAAACTACGTTTATAAGAGCACATTCTCAGCCTAAATAATGAAGCCAAAATATCCAAATTCTGATCATATCATTCGAATGTGCACTACTCTGTAAATTCGGTTTATTTGAAAATTGGAGGATATTTGCAAGACTTGCTGTGCAGATAACTGTTTTTCAGCATGTGTCGATTATCTACTTCAAGTAGTCGAATGTTATGTGAATTTAATTCATTTTGTGGAGTTACTCTCTTGTGCCAAAATAGTTATATAAATAAAATTCTTTTTAAAAAAATTATTTTAAATATGCATGTCGATTATTCATGCTTTTACCTAGACGCGAAAAAAAAGTCTCGGAAAAAATGCACATATATCAAGTTTTCAGCTATTATGACTTTTAAAACTGCTATGTTTAAGTCATATTACATAATAGCATGATCAACATACAGTTTCTCTCATTAAGCTGCGTTTTGCACAATCCATAAACAAACAATACAATTTAATTTCGAATCGTAGTTTAAGACCCGATAGCGTATAACGTTGAATTTTATATAGCGTATAACGTATTTTATTTTCGTTGCTAAAATTGGCCGAATAACGTGTTATTGGTTTTCTTTAACATAATATAATTAAAGTCAAGCAATAGCATAAACTAAGAAAATGGTTTTAAAGCTTGAAACTTGGAGCTTCTGAACAACTTTAATATAACAAATATCTGCTTTATATCTACATATCTCTCTTCTTTGAATAACATATATGCTGTAAGTCATCCCTCAAGACCAAATTTCATATATCGACAGCTTTTTAGCGAATATTTCAAGGAGAAATGAAATTGGCGCCAGTTGGGTATTTAGCTGTAAAAAGACAGGTTTGTGTTCATTATTTCCAAGACTAATTTTAGTTATAGATGCGATTTTGTTTCAAGTAGTATAGGGTCGAAACAGGTCGTATAACAAGAATATTATACGAACTTTCATGCCGAAAAATACGGTGCAGAATACTGGCTAGCTAAAACTTCACTCTCGATGACGTCATGCAGTAGGCGGACCGAAAGCAGTACAAGAGAAAACGGTGCGGGAAGAGACCCCCCTTGGCGCGTACCAGCCACTGCTTCGTTTCTTTGTTTGCACAGGTTATCCAAATTATCCCCTGCGAAAAAGCAGCCTATAGAAATTGTGGACTTACTTCCTCCGGACACGTGGCGTCCACAGCTTCCAAAATTTTGATCGGATCAGTTCTAATTTCACCTGATCCAACTTGAATTTATGGTGCACACAAAGAATGGCCTTTTAATTCCAGTCAGAGCTTCCTTAAAAGACATAGTCTGCTGCTGTGAGATCCCAATGTGGCTAGATAACTAAGGTGAGCCACTCCGGGGTGGGAGCTGCCATTGGCTGCCCGCCTGTGACGTAAGTGAAAGTGAAGACGAGCGCGCGGAATACAAACACAGCGCAGTGAACACACTAAATTCCTCCCGATTAACTCCCAATTGTTTATTATTGGCACTTCTTCCAGTTTTTTAAAAGGTATACTATTTCAGGGCATTCTACAAACATTGTGGGCTAGACATAAAGCAAAAAGAATGGAAACTGCATTACATTAGTAATATATTTACGTATAAACAAAACTACTGGAACACATCCAGTACTTCAACGTAAACTGTAGACGCTACAAGAGATTCAAACATACATTACTTTAGTACGAAAGGAAAATTTACAACTACTCTAAAGGAATCGCTAAATGGATATGCTGGTGTATTTTTTTACCGTAAGAAATGAAAACAATAATTCCAGAATGCATTATTCTGTTACAGGATGTAAAAATGAAAAAGACATACCTGCAACATTCCACTTGTACTTGGACCTTCACTAAGTGCATATCCATGCCAATCGGGAATGAACTGCTAGGGAACTGCATCTGGGAGCAGAATTCTCTTAACCGGCAAACCTAAAAGTTCACTCTTCAAATCCCGTTTATAGTTACTAGGAAGAAAGTGCACTGAACATACACGTGAATTATCAGCGTTAAATTTGTCAGTACGCTTACAGCGAGACACCCACACGCGCTTTAATTGCTAATTTTTTTTGGAAATGTGTCATAATTCACACCAACCGTTTTAAAACCGTAATTACGGTATTGTGCTACAGCACAATACATTCTACTTTTAACGTTCTCACTCATTGCACACCGACTTAAACACTTCACCAAAGCAGAGAAAACTGAATCTATACTAAAGATTCTAGTTTAAATATGTGTGTGCAACTTATTTGTTGAAGTGGGAGGGGTATATGACTGAGTGATAAGGAACAATGTACTTTCGTACATCTGTTGTTAAGTTGTGAAGTTTCCGCCAACATAGCGAGATAAAGTAGGATAATTGTACGTGACTTTTAAAGCGAAGAGAAGCTCAGATTAATATCTGTTGCCTTTTACGCAGTTGAGCGGCATAATTATTTCAACGGAAATGCTGTTTGCTCTTACAGCCAAAGTTTAACAACCTTTTTCCGTTCACTGTGGTTCTGTAAAGGATTATATACCTGGAAAAGCTTGCCATTTTCAGGGAATAATACCTTTGGCCCGCATTACATCTGTTTTCATGTTATGAGTCGGCCTACCTGCCAAAAAGTAAGTTCTTTATATTCCTCAGGAATGCGTACTAAACAGTATATTATTGTGAACAGAAGCTATTTGAAGACCAAGTATCATATAAGCATGATCCGGATTCAGATGGCATGCCATCTTTTAATTCTTGCAACAAAGGTATTGCTTAAGTGTACATAAATCCTTATCATGGGTCCCATATTAAGTCATTTTGGTAGTTTCAAGTTTTCTATTTTGGATAATGTTTTTTTTTCGATATTGCATCATTAATTTTAATTTCTTTGTCCTTTGCCGATTTATTTGGTAACTTCCTTGCATAAGTATAGAGTATATAAAGATTATTGGTTGGTCTGGAAAGAGTTGCTTGTGGAAACAGGTATAACTACTGTTGTGAATTCATGTTCAAAATTAGGGATGAGGAGGCCAGTTTTCCCTTTTTTTGCTTAATAAGTGCGTATTGCTCTTATTTATGTATGACATGGACTGTGAAATCCTCTTCATTTGCAATAAACATTGCATATTCTGAGTTCTCAAAAGAGTTAATGCTACACTTTTGTAAGACCTGTTTAAAAACACAATAAGTTAGAAAATTAATTGAAAATATATTTGTTCTATGTTCTTGTTTGAAGAACCTCAAAAGCAAAGAAAATAACGTTCTTACTTGTTTGAAGAATCTGAAAAGGAAAGTAAGAAAATTTTCTTTTCTTTTCAGATTCTTTGAACAAGAACATTTTCAGTGCTCTTTTACTTATTTTTTCTTCTTGTATAGGAGTTATATCAATATATAAATTAATTTATAACTTACTGTACACTAATTTTAGTAAATCAAATAAATCTCATTTTAGATAATTTTTTGTAATTACAAAGTCATTTTAAAACAAATGTAGTCATTTTAAAACAAATGTAGTCATTTTAAAAAAAAAATTAGTCATCAAAATCCGGGCCCTGCTTATAAAACACCGCTCTGACCTTGTTTCCTCTCATGTATTTACGTTCATCTCCCCTGTATTTGCTCACATAATATTGATTTGTTTCGTAAAGCCTCTCCTGCCAGTTTGGCGTGAAATGTGTCCATGTTTTATACAAAATAACGAAAACTAAGATACGAGTAAGTTATTGCACTTTCCTTGCATAAATACTAAATAATATAGGCACCTAATTACAATTGGCAAGTTCCTTAGATCTACCTCCTTTTAAAAAGATCAGTGTAATATGTTTCAATGATCGCCAGTGCAATACACTAATACACCTCCTTTTAACAACACCCACTTTCCCGTGGGTGAAAGCATTACATTTGTGTGCTTTTAAGGGTATTGGTTGCGAGCGTATACTAAAGCATACAGGAAAGGTTGTTCTGAAATTAGTATCTCCAAAATATTAAGGCTAGACGCATCCTTGTTCTTACTCTTTCAAGTAGGAAGGATCAAATGGGAACTATGTACAATTAATTGTTCATTAATTAAAAAATTAAAACAACTTTATACTAGAAATAATTAAGAAACTACGGTTATAAGAGCACATTCTCAGCCTAAATAATGAAGCCAAAATATCCAAATTCTGAACACATCATTCCAATGTACACTACTCTGTAAATTCGGTTTATTTGAAAATTGGAGGATATTTGCAATACTTGCTGTGCAGATAACCGTTTTTCAGCATGTGTCGATTATCTACTTCAAGTAGTCGAATGTTATGTGAATTTAATTCATTTTGTGGAGTTACTCTCTTGTGCCAAAATAGTTATATTAATAAACTTCTTTTTAAAAAAATTATTTTAAATATGCATGTCGATTATTCATGCTTTTACCTAGACGCGAAAAAAAAGTCTCGGAAAAAATGCACATATATCAAGTTTTCAGCTATCATGACTTTTAAAACTGCTATGTTTAAGTCATATTACATAATAGCATGATCAACATACAGTTTCTCTCATTAAGCTGCGTTTTTCACAATCCATAAACAAACAATACAATTTAATTTCGAATCAAAGTTTAACACCCGATAGCGTATAACGTTGAATTTTATATAGCGTATAACGTATTTTATTTTCGTTGCTAAAATTGGCCGAATAATGTGTTATTGGTTTTCTTTAACATAATATAATTAAAGTCAAGCAATAGCATAAATTAAGAAAACGGTTTTAAAGCTTGCAACTTGGAGCTTCTGAACAACTTTAATATAACAAATATCTGCTTTATATCTACATATCTCTCTTTCTTTGAATAACATATATGCTGTAAGTCATCCCTTAAGACCAAATTTCATATATCGACAGCGTTTTAGGGAATATTTCAAGGAGAAATGAAACTGGCGCCAGTTGGGTATTTAGCTGTAAAAAGACAGGTTTGTGTTTATTATTTCCAAGACTAAGTCTAGTTATAGATGCGATTTTGTTTCAAGTAGTATAGGGTCGAAACAGATCGTATAACGAGAATATTATACGAACTTTCATGCCGAAATGTACGGTGCAGAATACTGGCTAGCTAAAACTTCACTCTCGATGACGTCATGCAGCAGGCGGACCGAAAGCAGTACAAGCGAAAACGGTGCGGGAAGAGACCCCCCCTGGTGAGATCCTATGTTTTCAGCTAGCTGTTGGTTAGGGGTGCTCGACCGAGTCAGGTCTTTCCTTCCAATGGGCTCAGTTCCCTTCACTTTCATAGAGGTCTTCTTGGCCGGGTTCTAAACAATCCAAGTTCCAGCTTTTATTTTCCTTTCGCTTCGGAGATTTTTACACTGAGCACCCAAGGTTCTCTTAGTTTTCAGTCTCTTCTAGTCGACGCCTGACACTGAGGCCTCCTCGGGGTGTTCGGCCTCTTTTACTGGATCGACGGAAGTGGTTCATAGGCCTGTGGAGTGAACCATTTCCTTTACAACCTCTGCCTTTTTTTTCGAGTGGAGGAGAAAATGATTTAATCACTTACCCCAGCCCCGATGGGAGTCGGGACTGAGAGTGTGGGACTCACCGAGGCGTCGGCATACCCACTAAAATCTCCTCCACCGGATTGAAAGGAAAGGTTTGCTGCGGTACCGCCTAAAGCACCCGCGCAGTCCAAGGTGATGGTAAGCTGGGCCGCAGTGCGGTCCCCAGTGGAGTAAGGAGTTATTGCCGGGAGACAGACTTGACCGAAGCCCAGTCTGCCCCCGCGGCGAATTCAAGGTGAGGATGAGAGAGGATTCCTGGTGGCAATGGTAAGGTTAGTGTTGTTGACGTTGATGCCTTCTGGTCGGCTGCTGGAAGTTGTCGAGTTTATCCTCCACGACGTAGAGTCGGTCATGGACTTTCTCCAGCCGGGCCGGAAACTCGTTGATGGCTTGATGGTTGACTTCAGCCAGTGTTTGGTAAACTGAAAGTCCTTGGAGTTGCTCTGTAATATCTGCTATAGCCTCTTCCAGAGCGGCTAAGCGGGCACCGACGTTCAGGAACTCAGTATGAAGATCCTGAATGGCTTCCCGCGTCACCGCCTCGGTTGAGTGTGCCGGTGAGGATTCTCTGACGTCTGTTGATGTAGTGGATGGTGGTTGTAGTTGAAGTGGTGTCGTCTGTGCTGGTGTTGATTCTGCGATGACTGGCGATGTTCCCGATGTTAGTTGTGGTTGTTGTGGTGTCATCTGCGGTGGCGTGGAGGTGACAGGCGGTTTCGGCGCTGCCTTCCTGCGAGGATACAGGGGGCAGAGCGCCTGACCGGTGAAGTGGGTCGTTCCTCCACAAGTTGTGCAGTAGCGGCGTCGGTGGCGCAGGTCATGCTGCTGGCACGAAGCAGTGGTGCTGGAGGCGCCACAGTAGTGGCACCTTGGTTGTGCCGTGCAGGACGTCTCACAGTGCCCGTAGGCACAGCAGCGTCTGCAGGGAGCCTGGCGTTCTACTCGGCTAGCCTCAATACGTAAGCATCGCCCTAATAAGGGCAGGCCCGCCTTCAAGGGCGCTCCTGCTGGCGCGGTCGCGGCGAAGCTGCGCTGGCGGACGGCGAAGCTGCGGCCGAGGCGTAAGACGGCCCAGGCTGTGGCGAATGCGATGATGTTCCCTCGGCAGAAGCCGAGGCAGAAGAGGAGGTTCCTGCTTTATCAGGCTCGGCGACTCTGCGATGTTTCCTCTTCGCCATCTCAAGCCACGCCCTCTGCCTCCGGATCCGAAGATTCCATTGACAAGTCTGAGGAAATTACCTCCCCATGTAGGGTTTGTTTTAAATTGTCTCGTTCCATATTTCTCCCGCGAGTAGCTATGATACTCAGGGAGGTCGCCTGCTATCCCTGAGGCTCCATTAGATATAATACCCTGTGTCACTCATCCCTTCGACACGGGCTAAGGCTTACGCCACACATAACACCTTCGGATTGATGAGTTGGTTTGCGGTCTCCGCAGAGGCAACCCGCCCTGAGGTAAACCAATAGTCGCCTACTAGGAATAGGCATCGACTATCCACTACCTGCCGACGCGCCCGGTTATCGCTCAAGCTATACCGCCGGCCATACCCAAATTTCCGAGGATACGGGGAAATACGATAATAAGAAACAGCCCTCTTAGTGCATTTTTAACACCTATAGACGAAATCGAGAATGAAATTTTCTAAAGTTTGTATGAAGGCATCTTGGCCGCTTCTTTATCTTAAATTCACGCACAAAATCCGGTAAACAAAAAGGTATAGAATACTTCATCCATCCTTCACAGCAGCACACAAAGTAAAACAAGTGATATTCAGAAACCAGAGACTACAGTCAGTGAACTATCTTTAATTGTAATAGTAGTGCCACGCTGATTCACTTTATGTATCCCAAAAAGAAGATACAATTTGTTTAAAGCTGCACATTCCCAATACCATATTAAAGTTATGTGATTAAACATACTAACGTTTAAATGGATTTCAAGCATAAACCATGTCCGAAACGTTTGTTGCAGTTCCTTTGAGTTTTTTCACACTAAGGAGCACAATTTAAACATTAACTGCCAGTTTTTTTCTTTCTTAAAAGGTCATACAAAGATTCTTCATAGCTTGCATTTATTATTACTATTATTTATTGACGAGCTTTTAACCGGTTGAGTATTGTCTCGTCATACCAGCACCGCAGTATTACCTGCAGAAATATTTTGATAACTTTGTATTGCAAACAAAATTTAAATAGACAAATAAAGCTTGTATACGAATAGTCTATAGAACAATATGAAGAAACTAAATGGAAATCGACAGAAAGATCTTGTCAGTATTGTATACTAGACTTTCCTCTCTCACGTTAATTAAAAGGCATTGTCCCTGAAACAATGTTACGTGGTAACTGCTGGCGCCTTAGCAATGTGAGGACCAATTAAAACAGAGTAACATAAACCTGTCGTTTTACTTGAGTATCAAAACAAAAGAACTAATGAAAAAAGCTTGTATATCAATGAATCCATCCCTTTATCCAAGAGCCTTAGAGGTATTTTATTATTCTGTCTCGTCGGAACTGAGAAGTAGCTAATGAGGAAAGACGCTGACGGGTCTACGATTGGGAAGAAAGCATATTAAGTGGATACTTGGATATCCACAGGGTATAAGTAGCTTGCAATTCAAACCAAACAACAATTTTTCTCAAACAAAGGATTGGGGAACGAGCTTAGCAAACTCCAATTTGTTTTCTTTGTAGACCTTATTTTAAACATTTAAATATACACCCTCTACCTTGTATTTGTTCTACGAACAATAATATTTATATACAATAAAACCATAATAAATACACATTCTGATATACATAATTATGCAACAAAAGGAAAGAATAATTGTATAGTCAAAGGGCATAGATTAAAGCTTTTCGAACGTAAGCCTGGTTACTTAGGACCAAAATTATATAAGCAGCTTCCACTCAGCCTAAAAATTACTGTATCACCTGCTATGCTTAAGCTCACTTTAACTAAACTTTTGTTAAACAGAACATACTACAGTGTTGATGAGCATTTTGAAGATAATTTTAATGATTTTATGCGAAATATTTGCCTATGTGCGTTTTGTGTATGTATGTGTGTATGAGCTTATGTGAGAGCGTGAAATAATTTTACAATGTTTGTTTGTGTGTATATATATACATATCTGCTACGTATTATGTTATACTGAACAATAAATTGAATTGAAACTATTTGTTAGAGCCTCTTTCAATCCGTAACCTGTAAACATAGGGGAGTGATTTTGATGTGAAACTGTAAAGTTCAAAATGCAGTCCAACTATAATTACTTCTGCAATGTTCTTGTTCAAATCCTTAGAAAAGCGTTTCTTCATCCGTGAAGACTAAATGTTATTTTCTAAATCTGGCCCGCAAGCTATTCTTCTCCTCACAGAGTATTTTTTTCATTGGCATTTTTAATAGTTGCTTCATTCTTTTTCAATCCCAAGTACGATCTTCCCTGTTACCTAAATTGAAACCCTTGCTGCAGCAGAATTGTTCGATTGTTCAGCCTGGTTTATAATTTTTAACTTGAAGCTTGCTTCATATTTCCCTTTTTTCCCATGATTAGGTACACACTTTACAAATGTTACACTGATTACACTTATAGCACAATTTTTTTAAACACACGACACAACGTACAACGAAATTGTTAGAGGTACACGTGAGTTCGTGAATCGGCACGTGTTTTGTGGGCAAAGACGTAACAATTGCTGAAGGAGGCTTTTCCTCTATGCGTGCAACCGTAATTATTTGCTAGTACAGATTAGGGTATGTTCACAAAAGTGAGTACTGCATACGACGCTCTTGGGGATAGTAAAGATCACTACCTGAATGTCCGAATTAGTGCGTGTATTATTATCCAGATGATGATCACTAATCCAAACTAAATTCACGGGCCGTTGATAGTTTGGGGGCCGTCTTAATGGAACATATATATGCTAAAACTAAAGAACTTTGGCGAAAATTTATACCTTGTCTCATCTGAGTGTCGTCTTATCTGCGAAATATGCGCTACTGAGGGCTGTTATGCAACAGGTACATTACATGAAGTGATGCAATGGACAATCGTTAACGAATAATAATTGGATCAGCTTCTGTCACATGCAGTTCTCAAAACGATGACAAGTTTCTGCTTATGGATTGCGTCTCCAGTGTGGATTACTGGAATGTTTTGCAAAGTATAACGAAAAAGTAGGTTGCGCCTTGATTGCAATCGGATGCAGCAAAAAATTTACCCTCAGGAATAATTCAGTGTATTTAAGTGCAGTAAACGGTATGAATGTAGCTTTGCTGATTCCTTGATGAAATTAGCTTCAATTTATGTACGCGCAGACGCGAGAACATTATGTGTGCTGCCACCTCATTTATGAAATCCATCTTAATGAAGTTGTTTCTTCCATCTGTAAAGATCTATTTCATCGTTTCTGCCACATGATTTATAAATATTCGTTGATGTACATTTTATAAGCGGATCATCAGGACTCCTGCCGGTGAAGTACGACGTGGTGCGGAATAAGGAAGCTATAAAGAGCTTTCCTGAAACTATAGGAGCTAGAAAGTGCTAGAAGAAGCAACGGTTCAAGCCGGCGTCACCAATATAAGCGCCGCAGCTAGATACCTTGACTGTTACAAAGACGAGTGATTGGTGTGCAACGGTGCGAATAAGAAAAGCAAACATCCGTTGCTCTTTGGAATCAAGAAAACTTAAAAGTACATCCATTTTCAGCCAGTAGTAATAATATTGATCTAACAACATAGCCTCAGCTCTTGATATCGTTAACCATTATTTTCCTCCTCTCAGCTGGATGATACCGCTTTTACGGTTACAGAATGCCAAATACTCACTTAATAATTTTCATTTCTCGTTTACCAGTACAATTAGATATACGAGGATATTCGTACAAGGATATTATTCACAAATTCTCATAGTTAAACAACCTGATAGGGGCTTGTCTTGAGCTGTGTGTATTTGCGTCATTCGTGTGGTGGCCTCTCTAAACGCTTCTGGTATCACTATATCAGTGTACGTTTTACCCATCCCTGAATTAGCTCTTCCAGTTTTTCGAAGTCAGCAAAAGAATTCTCACATGGATTCCTTCAAAGGCACGGAAATATAGTAAAACAAATGGAGTCAGACGATTGGCGGTACCTCAAATGCCATTTCAGTAATGTCAGTGTGTATCCTCCCCGAGAGTTAGTCCGTTATGTCGGTCTGTGGCCCTCTTTTCTTTCTTTCTTTCTTTCTTTCTTTCTTTTTGCAGTTTTTCGCCCAGTACAGAAAAAATTAACCAATTTCTCTAGCTCTCAATAGTTTTGTTTCTTCCCTAAGGCTTCCAAATTTACCTAACGAGCACTAGGTAGTTTACACCCAGACCTTGTCATTTCTCTCTATGATTGGCTTGCAAAAATAAAACTAAAAAGGTGAAGCAATGAGCGTTGTTATATTCCGTGCAAAACGAAGTTGGTGGGAGAAATGACATCTTTCTATGAAATATGTTGTGACTGTATAAGTAACTAGAGGTATGCTAGTTCAGTGTAATATGATTAGTAGGGCTGCGACATCGGAGTCGTTACATTTACCTATAGGGGTCCTGTAGTCGACTGTTTACAATGAGAGGGTTATCTGCACAGCTGAGTCAATGTATTGCCGCAGTGTTCACGTAGACGGAATGCCAAAGGAAAGGTAAGAAAATCAACAACGTTGCAAAACTATTTATTGGAGTATGGGGAAAATGTTTTATCTCTTATTAAACAAAACCTTTATTGCTAACCATGCACAATTGTTTCTGCGCATAGCAGAGCGAGTAATGTGCAAATACATGTCAACACAGAAACACATACGCGTTGTATTGCTAATTTTAAGGATAAACTGCTACAGCAAGAATCACCTCCATCAAATCAAACATTAATGAACTATGCACGGCATTTATTTTTGCCGACATTCTCTTATATAAACTATAGAAAACAAAGCTGCGGGTTGCAATTCATTGCAATAAATTGACAGAGAATCTTATCCGTATGCACATTATGACGTAGCGCTTTGAATTAATGATTTAATACAGTCATTTCAGTTATATAAAGTCAATGTGTGTGTTATAAATAGTACTACAGAAAGAAATGTTCGCGAGACATGTGTAATTCTTCTTGTATAAACTGAACCGCGCGCGGTCAATGTCAGCCCTTATCGCTGCACCCTTACCTTCCTATTCTATAAATTTTACTCCACGTAGCGCTCCGATGTCACAGCTCCAATGATTAGAGACAACCTTTTAGAAAGAGGGGTGAAAGAGAAATGAGTTCCCTGTATCATTAAAATGCACAACAGGCATGATATCCATACCAAACGTGGAAACGAAGTCTAAAATTAGTACCGTCACTCAATGGTAATGTATCTGCAAGGACTGTAGAAGTGGACAATCTTCGCAGAAATTAATTCCTTTGGAAAAACTATCAGAAAGAGGCTATTATTTTGATGTAGGTATTTATCAATTTCAGCAACTATTTTGATTCTAATGATGACATAAGCTGGGCGCATATAACCCGTAGTTTTTCCTCGTTAACGTGCAGCATAAAAGAAACCCCACCGAAAACGCCGTCAGGTACCACGTTGTAGAGGGAATACACCCCTCCTTCGTACGGTCGAATGCCTCTTTCTTCCAGCAGGCACTACGCATATTCCCTGACAAGACTTCAGCTGATAAAGTAGTAGAGTGGGACGTTGTCGCATACTTCTGTATTATGTTGTTGAGGTGTCCATTACGCTAATTGCTCATTTACCCCATACAATACAAGTCAAAGATATTAGAAAAGTATTCCTAGGGTGCACAGTAACAACCTGTCGAGCTTCTCGTTCTATCTACTAGTAGTTCATTAAAACCCTGACCAATCACAAATAGAACCTTGTTTTTATTTCTTTAGGCACTCCATTGAAAACAAGGCAAAGGCTCGAGAAAATTTTTTGATTTTTTTTTAAGAACAAAATTATCGACGCTGAACTCCTTGGAAATCTCAAAGTAGGGTTCAAGTTTCCATATAGCAAGTAGAAAGAGATAGCACTATATTTCACACGACAGATATAATTCTTAACTGCCTAATCTCAAAAACTTTACTATTGAAACTTATATTTAAAACCTGGGTTAGTTTGAAACACGAACTTTAGAAGAGAACAACCAACACTCGCTTGTAACAATACAAAGGCCAGCGAAGCAAGGTCGGCCGAAGATATCGGGATATTCTCCATATTTCACTGCCAAAACTGCAAATGGCAATAACCCTACAGTTGATACTGAGAGACTAGGCAGTGAAGGGGAACTGTACTCGTACTCGACTTTAGGCTTCGACTTCTCAACTAGAGAGTGTGATCACGGAATATCCAAGATTAGTATCATGGTCATTTAATCGTCTAAACAAACAAATCATCTTCTGTTAGTGGTCTTTTATTACACTTGTCATCGCAACCTTCATCATTTCAATATTGTGTTTTTAATGACGTTGGGCCATGAAATGGTCCAACGGCAGCATATATATTAGGATAACCAGCGTATTAACTGCACGCTGTGTTTGAAAGCAAGCTAAGGAAACATTCGATAGTTGGACGTGATCACTGATCAGGCAGCGCGTTATTTAGGCTGCGATAAGCTGCGGGCATGCGCGTGGTTGTGCACAAAGGTTGCCGCTCGGCGAATACCATGGGATGGCATATCTCTACAGTACGCGAATACTTAAGTTGAAACTAACAATTTTGACGCTACCTGACCGGTTCTATGAGGGAGATGCGCTAATGACGGTCGAGTGCTTAGAAACCCTGTCACAGACATTCTTCACGGCCTAGTCTCTCATATCAGTTGTAATAACTGTTTCCAGTTGCACTTTTGGCAGTGAAATGTGGGAAATATCCAGATACCTTCGGTCTTGCTTCACTGACTTTCGTGTTGTTACAAACGGGTATTCGTTATTCTCTTCTAAATTTCATGTTTCAACCTAACCCAGATTTTAAATTGTAAGTTCCAATAGTAAAGGTTTTGAGATTAGGCGGTTAAGGACTACTAATTGTCATGTAGAATACAGTGCTATCTCTTTCTACTTTCCATGTTTCAACTTAAAGGAAATTCACTATAATCTGGAGCTACCCCCTGTCGTCCGTGACTGTTATTCTAACGCTGCTTAAATTGAAGCAGCATTTCGAGCCATCTTGGTTAAATTCACACTAATACAGCGAGTGAAGCAGGGCTCGCTCTTTGAGTAGCTCTTTAAGCCAACTTGAGTTTATATTAAACATGCTTGCTACATCTGCTGGACTTGCAGAAGTTTATTGTAATAGTTTTGTGCCTTTCGGAAACGGCTTTGCACAATGCACCAGCAAAACAAAGAAAAAAATCTGATGTGTTACACTCACATGACTTTCTCTACTCTTGTACAAACTATTTTTACAAACGCTTATTCTCCATCTACTTCATGTTAATCGAGAAAAACATTTGCAGACTCTATCTTATTGCTAAGTTTCTTGTAGATGTAAGGGGAATATATATTTACAAGGGCAATATAGAAATACAGCAGCCTTTAAGCACATACATATCTCTTAATAGCTGGTTGCTAGGTGCAGCACCATTCCCTTTGCCACAGATTAATACTCTTTGCATATCCAAGACAAAACAAGCAATATCTCGAAAATGGTTCACTCAACAACAAAAAATGTATGACATAAATCGTGTATTTTAACGCGATCTACATTGTTTGTGTAGTAAAATTTTGTCTATCTCTTATGGTTTACCAGTTATGCAAAAGTCGTTCACAATGAAGAATATTTTTGGAGACATTCCCAGAAAATTCAAGATATACATTTTATTTGTCATGAAAATATCTTAAACCTATGATATTTTAATCAAAATCGTTAGAGCCATTTTTGAGAAAATTAAACTTTTCGAAAAATGTTCCATGTAAAGGGTAATCTGGGGTGGGGGGATTTTCTTGAAAACCTTCGTGTCGCATCTCTGGAAGATACTGAACCTAAATACCAAGTTCGTTTCTGAGTTATGCTGTTCACAGACAGACACACACACACGGACATGTTTCCAAAAATGCGTTTTTTGGATTCAAGGGGTCTCAAAACATATATTTCCGGTGAAATTTCGGGATCGAATTTTTGAGTGGAATACAATACTTCTCCTACTTACTATACGTAGTAGAGAAAGTAAAAAGCAGTGTTAGAGCAGCACATTGTAATACAATAAACATACCCTGCAGAATTATGTAGTCGTTTCTCGCTAGCATTTGTGTCCAGTTCTCTTCGCTGTTGCTGTTAAAACTGCAAATTGCGGATGAGAGTGTATATGTGTAAGGTGAGTTTTGCAATAAAGATGTGCTTGGTAATACAAATTACCGTGCTGGTTTATGTCTAGTTTATCGCTAACTTATATTAAGTAGGAGGGATATTGCATTCCATCCAAGATTTCATAGAACATATCCGTGTCCTCCATATGTCTGTGTGTGAACAGCACAATGCAAAAACAAAATGCCGGATAAATACCAAACTTGGTGTATAACTTCAGTATCCTCCAAAGATACAACACGAAAATGTTTAATGAGATTCCCCACACTAAACTACCTTTTACATGGATATATATATATACATTGTTTTTTGTTATTTTTCATTTCTCAAAAATAGCTGTAATGATTTTGGTTAAACTGTTATACATGTATTTAAGATATTTACGTGCCAAATGATATGTATATCTTTAATTTTCTGGAAATAGCATGTCAAGTCCGCTTCATTTGGAAGGAACTTTTTCATTGTTATTTTATAGCCGGAAAACAAAAAGAGATAGATAAAAATTTATTCCACATTAAATGCAAATCTCTTTGAAACACACAATTTATTCCAAATAACTTTTTTGTGTCATTAGTAATTTCCGAGATATCTATTGTTATCGATTTGAATTTTTCAGTGCTTGTGTGCTATCACCACTGAGTTGTTTCACACGATACCATGAAAGGAATACATAATTTCAAAACTAGTATGTAACGACCCGCTTTTAAACACTTGACTATCACTTCATTCTGCTGTATCTCCTTTGTACAATGAAACTACTTATGCAAACGTTTATCTCGATTAACATAAGTGGACAGACAAATAAGCTTTTGGAAGTATAGTTCGTAGAGTAGGCAGTGAAAGCCATGTGAATGTAATATTAGAATTTTTAAGATAAATGTAGTAACTTGTAGCCTGCTCTTTAACTTCGCTTCATAGAATAATCTGTATAATGGAAGAGATTTACAGAGGTAATTATTTTAAGCTTTTCAGATTTAAGTTTTCATTACTCCTCCCCTTTCACTTCTGACTTAGAACTGGCCTTTGTTAACAAGTAAATGTTTATGTATTGGAATTTACTGGTTTATGAAAGTGCTGGTATGGACAAGAAATAACGAGAATCTGTCAACACTAGACAACAGAAAACACTGTTAAACTACTTGAACTGCTGTTTCTGGACTCATAGTACACATCCTGTTAGCAAATGTGAGCTACTTTTGTTATTCTGAGGAACCCATTTGTTTCTCTGCCTTTACATTTGCTTGAATAAACTTTAGATGGCAGTCTACTGTGAGATCGGATATACAAAGGTAATGTCTATGTTGTTTGTACATACCAAATCACACGACTGAGCAAACGGCCCCATTGTCTCAACCTAAGCCATTATTCATTAATTAGAACAGAGCTTCTGTAGACTCACAGGCAGTGCTGCATCAAGAATGGCAAACATGACAAATCTCCTGTTGGTTATCTTACATGTTCTGGAGATATTTTATTTAATTGGGTATTATAATTGCATATCCCATACCCTATTTACAATTAACCGCAAAGTAAATTATTTGGAAACGTGTGGAATAGATAGCATTAGCGAATCAGGATTGGGAAAGCAATTCAGCAATATTTAAATGATAAAAGTGCAGGACTGATGTGTGTGTGTGTGTGTGTGTGTGTGTGTGTGTGTGTGCGCGCGCGCGCGTGTGTAAATAACAATCAACTTCCAATACTGATATACATGTAAAATGAATTTAAAAGATTATTAATTTAGAAAGGATTATCATTTTAAATTCATTGTCATTCACTTATAAAAATTCAGAATGGATAATTCCTCAAAATGAATAAAATAGCAAGGCTCCTCTAAACTCGAGAAACAACCTTTCACAGCGTAGGCTACCAGTATACATTCAATTTCCCTACTGACTCTAATTTTGTTCCGGTAAACTTCGGCTCATATCCCCGACTCAAATCCTGGCTATGGCACTGAATTTTTGCAGTTTAATTCTACCTTTCCAACTTTAACCTATACACGGCATGTGTGAAAAAACAATTATCTTTGATTGGCCTAATACGTGGCTAACTGCGAAGCCTGAAACCTAATTATTTACCAGAATGCAAGTCGTCATTGGGGTATGTTATCTCAAAATGAATTTAAGAATGTCTTGTAGTTTAGTAAAAAGAATGCCAGTTAGTTGGGGGAATTTAATGTCGTACTGGCATATTGCAATGAAAGATCCGTGGTTGAAATCCCGGATATGGCATTGAATTTCAGTCTATTTCTACCTTTCCAGCTTTAGCTTACAAACGTGTGAAGGAAATATTAATTATCTGTTAAGATTATTAATATTTAGCAAAAATGACATCACTCGTGTACATAAACCCTAGCTTTGTTTGACATTACGCCCAAAATAACCTTCCATATTCACGTATGTTGACACCACATAAAACAGTGTTATAACCACATAAAACAGGTATTACGAGCATATAAAACAAGTAATACGAGCATATAAAACAAATATTATAACCATACAAAACAAGTATTATAACCATACAAAGACAAGTATTATAACCATATAACAAGTATTATAACCATATAACAAGTATTATAACCATATAACAACAAGTATTATAACCATATAAAGACAAGTGTTATAACCATATAAAGACAAGTGTTATAACCATATAACAACAAGTATTATAACCATATAAAGACAAGTATTATAACCATATAAAGACAAGTATTAACCATATAAAGACAAGTATTATAACCATATAACAAGTATTATAACCATATAAAGACAAGTATTATAACCATATAACAACAAATATCATAACCATATAAAGACAAGTATTATAACCATATAACAACAAATATCATAACCATATAAAGACAAGTATTATAACCATATAAAGACAAGTGTTATAACCATATAAAGACAAGTGTTATAACCATATAAAGACAAGTGTTATAACCATATGAAGACAAGCATTATAACCATATAACAACAAGTATTATAACCATATAACAACAAGTATTATAACCATATAACAACAAGTATTATAACCATATAACAACAAGTATTATAACCATATAACAACATGTATTATAACCATATAACAACATGTATTATAACCATATAAAAACAAGTATTATAACCACACAAAAACAAGTATTATAACCACACAAAAACAAGTATTATAACCACACAAAAACAAGTATTATAACCACACAAAAACAAGTATTATAACCATATAACAACATGTATTATAACCATATAAAAACAAGTATTATAACCACACAAAAACAAGTATTATAACCACACAAAAACAAGTATTATAACCACACAAAAACAAGTATTATAACCACACAAAAACAAGTATTATAACCACACAAAAACAAGTATTATAACCACATAAAACAAGTATTATAACCACATAAAGCTTCGAAGTATTACCGGAGTCAGTATTACGAGGCGTATTTTCAAAGTAGGTATCGTTTTAATATTTTTCCGCTGCAGCTTTGCAGTTGCGATTTTGAGCATGCGCGATCACTTCCTCCATTCATTAGGAAGCCAGATGAAGTTGAGTGATCGTTACATTGCATTTCCTATTGTTAGAGCGTTTCAAAATGTTCAAAACAATCGAACGACCCGGCGACTAAGGAGTCAGATCAGTGATTTGTTTTAAAATGCGAGAAATGTCACGCCAGCAAACATCCATCACCAATTGTGTGAGGCTTATGCGGAAACAAGAATGAGTGACAATGCCCGCCCACACACAGCCAAACAAGCTCAAAATCTGATCGCATCATTTGGTCGGGAACAGTTCGACCATCCTCCTGAAGTCCGGATTTGGCACCACAGATTTTCATGTGTTACTTCCATCTGAAGAAATTCCTTGGTGGAAAACATTTCAACGACGATGATGTGAAACAAGAAGTGCAGACTTTCATCATAGGCGGCATCATTCTTTGGCGAAGGCATACAAAAACTGGTTTCTCGTTACGACAAGTGCATGAATAACAATTGTGACTATGTGGAGAAGTAGTGTAAGGTGTAAAGTGATGAATGATAAAGCATTTGGAAAGCAATGTTCTTTTATTTGTTAAAGAATTATCGGTACTTACTTTAAAAACACGCCTGTATCTAGAAATGGAAATTTAGAATTTTGAGATTGCTATTCAAGTTGAAATATTCCCAAAAATCGTGAGCACCGAGATGTTTTCGCCGAAGAGCACAGAAATCAGTCTGCTACTTTCGCAGGCCCGTAGGCGACTCGCTTAACATCGAAATGTAACCAAGCTCCAAGAATATCGAAGGCGGGGGAAAAATTGCATACGCATGGCAGGCACGACATAAGTCATGCCAACTTCCGGCACTAATTCCAGAGATATAGACCGCTACAATTGGAAAATCTCATTGTGCGCTTGTAGAGGTTCATGATTAACTTTATTTTGGGATGAATTTCGCTATTTTCTGCACTATGCTGTCAAAATATTTTCAATTAACTTGAAATTACTCCAGCCTCTAGAAAGTCCCCGTATATATTATATGTATATACATATTTTCTGAAGTGCTAGTGACAAAACTCTCAAAGGAAGTACTACAAGAAATGCGAGAGAGGAACGGCCAACATAATATTGTTATATACCGGGGTGAGGCCAAAATGTTTGTGCTAGATATTAAAGTTTAGTTATCCCATAATATACATTGGGAGGCATAGAATCAGAGGTAGCGAGAGGACCAGAAACTTTAACTACACATTCCAGAGCAGGCATGGGATAGTTATCACAAAATACACAGAGTTTCACATTAATCACATTACCTGTGGTTTATTGAATATAAGCACGGTGCTCCTACATATCACACAAAAAATAAAAAGGAAAAAATTGAAGGGAGATGCTACACACAAGCAGCTACATTCACACAATTCACATACGACCTTCCACATCAGACACTCGACAAGAAGTGAACGCTAACACACAACACACAAAGGAAATAATGCTCACTACCCCCACTGTCCACCGCTAGTAGGATCACCAGCTAGACAGTGGCGAGTTACCACGCCAAACGAACTTCATGAACCCCAGCCGAAAGAATTACCCCAATAATGTGTCTGGCATGACAATACACACAAATATACGCCACAATATCTTCATAAGACGGCGGCAGCGTATTTAATGAGTTTGCAGTAGAGGCGAGGATAAGTAATAGTGAAATAAGACTCGGATAAACCGGATAAATTTTGAAAATATTTTTCCATACGCCAGGAGAAAATATACAAACGCATGCGTTATTTGGCATGAAGCTTTGTAGTATGTACTAAGTAGACAGAAGAGATTTCGCTGAACAACATTGTTTTTCTCTCTGAGTAGAAACAACCCGCTGTAATCAGTCATAATAATAATTAAGATTTCTTAAATTTTTGTGGAATTTTTATTTCAACTTCACCAGTTTTTACTAGTATAAGAGGCTCAGTTTGGACATTAGAGAATAGATTATGTGATGAGGCAAACCAGCGTGCTAAAGTTTACAATACAAAATATCCCTATATTAAGGCTGATATGCATGAGATAATTATGAACCGATAGACATTTTATTCATTATTTCTATTTATCAAACTTATGTTTTCATCAAACCATTTAGAGCATTGTCAAAATCTCCAATAGGACCATAGAAGTTAGAGGGAGATACACAAATGAAATAACAAAATCTGAGATGACATTCTCACAACCTTCTCTATCAACGAAAAACATTCACACACATCCATAACGTACTATACTACTCATATTAAAGTGTAGTTTAGCTGAGACTGAGCTCGTGGAGTTACCCTGTAGCTTCGGACCTCCCCTAAAGGGAAGTCATAGTCGCTACATGGGTGGGTGCCACTTACGACAATCGCAGACCAAAAAATACCAATTCTTTTGTACGCGGATGACATTGTAATTCTTTCTAAAGCGATAAAAGGTTTGCAGTCTGGTTTAAACGTTCTTCGACAATATTTAGGCAATGGGGTATGGAGGTAAATATTCTTAAAACTAAAACTGTCACCTTTAAAAATGGATATGTGTACGGCCAATATGAAAAGTGGACCTAGGGGAAGAAAAAATTCAAAATGTTAAACACTTCGAGTACCTTGGAGTAAGGTTTGATATGGGTGGAAAATGGAACAGGAACATGGAGTTTATAAAACACAAAAGGGATTGGACAACTTTCTGAAGTATTAAGGATATTGACCTGGGTACCAGATATGCCAGTAAAAACATTACAGACCATGTATGAAGCAATGGTTAGACCCTCATTACTATACGGCAGTGAAGTGTGGGGATGAGAGAGGGTGGATAATGTAAATAAAATACAATGCAATTTCTGGAAGCGCATTCTAGGGTTGGGGAGGGGTACTTCAAACTACGGAGTTCTTCGTAGGTAGGATGCTGGGAAGATGCTGTATTTGCTAAACTATACGTAGTTAGGTACTGGCCGCTAATACAGTTGATCAAACAACTGTGAGAGCAATATGTTATCGTCATCAAATGAACAACATAGAGCATCCAAAATGGTGGGCGGCGCGGTTGCAACGCGAATTATAAAAAATTGGCTTAAATGATATCTGGCAAAGATGTAATGAAAATACACACAGTGCCGTGAAAAAAGTCAAAAGACGACTATGCGATATAAACAGGCAGAAAATAGAATCTGAATGTAGACAAAGATCAACATTGGAGCTACAAAATGAAATAAAAGCTAGGTAGGGTAAGGAAACATATTTTGGAATTGAGTATAAAACAGAGGACTGGAATAGCATGGCTTAGGTTGGGAGGGTGGAAAGCTCGCAAGATTGTTGATGATAATGGCAGAAGGATTTGCCCATTATGCGGGGAACAAGAAGACTGGACGCATATTTTGACAGCATGCGTGCAGACGGAGGGTATTAGGAAAAAACTATTACCGGAAGTATTTTTGGCTTCCAACAGACGGTGGACAGCATGCTGGGACATGATTCTAAACAGCCAAAACTGGCCAAGCTTGGGCACATACTTAATGGAAGTACGTGTACTAAGAGATAAGGTGTTTATGTAAATTTTCTTTAAACATATGTGGTGCTAGAGTAGTTGTGCGCGACTGTGTGCGTGAGTGTGATATTCAGTGTGTTTTTTTCAATTCTATATGTATGTATATAGTGTGGTAATTATAAAAAATAGTTGTTTTCTGGTCGATACTGCAAGTCACGTATATAGTCCAGGTATTTTTCTAGAGAGCATGTACGGTCTTACGACCCATGTGACTGTGTTATGCAATTAATGTACCTACCAACCCACCTTACCTTACCTTACCTTACCTACCTACCACATATTAAAGTGATTCTGCTACACTTTACGTTACTCACGATATATTTTTGCTTAAGAATGATTTCAAGTAAGACCTGCTTAGTTACAACATGCGGAAACAGAATGGAAATGTTTATTCTTGGTAACAATGGAAAGAGTGAGTGAATTAAACAAGAATCGCAAACTTTCAAGCACATCCGTTGGGTGACGCTGAATGTGGAATATTTCAACTTGGAATACTTCGAAAATGGCTAATATGGCGAACATTTTTATTTTACAGAAATTATGTATTTTAATGAGCTGTACGTTTTTTTTTTAATTTTTAAGGTTTCCTAGCAGTATAAAGCTATACAAAATTCGTCGCACTCCGTGGTGCAGTGGTTACCTCTAGTTCCCGAGGTCGCAGGTTCAATCCCGGCGGAGGGCGATGGAATTTTTCGAGCGTAAAAAGTAAAGAGGACTTCACACTCTTAATAGAGAATTTAAGATAAATATTCTATTTCCCATGTTACTGCACTAAACACTCGGGTTCTTGGGAGGTGCTAAACTTAAGTACTAAGTTTGGTATTTAACCGTCTTTTCCTTTTTGATTATGCTCTTCCCAGACAGATACATGGATTTATTTTTAAACCTTCAGTTTTTGTATTCAGATTTTTACAGATACAAAGCGAATAGCGATACTCAAATGTTTAAGAGCTGGACGCTATATGCGGCCTTAAAGTTCCATATATTCCCATGCAATCGCTAGAAACAACTGAATGTGGACAGGACTTTAAAAGAACAAGTAATGAACAATTCGAACCATTAATAACGAATATCTCAGAAATTACGTATGCCACAAAAATATGACAAATTGTGTTTTAAAGAGCTCTACAATTTTTGTGTAGTATGTTTTCGTCTATCGGTTGACGTTTAACAGTTATACCAGATTATACAAAATTCCTTCCGAATGAAGAGGACTTCAAAGACTATTCCCAGAAAATTCAAGATATACATTTTATTTGTCATGTAAATAATTTTAATCTGTGGTATTTTAATCAAAATCCTTAGAGTCCTTTTTTAGAGAATCAAAAGCTTCAAAAAATCTTCCATATAAAGGGTAGTTTGGGGATAGGGTTTCTTGGAAATCTTCTTGTCGCATATTTGGGAGGTATGGAATCTAAATATCAAGTTTAGTGTTTATCCGATTTTTCGTTTTTGAGTTGTGCTGTTTACAGTCAGACACACACGCGCGCGCGCGCGAGCGGACCTTTTTCTAAAAATCTGATGTGTTTCATTCTAATGACTTTATATACACTCTGTTGCTTATTAGTGGTTATCCAAACTATTCTTATTAAAGCTTATTTTTCTGTTTAGTTCATTTTAATCAAATAAACTTTTGCAGAAATAACCTCATTATACATTTCGTTATAGACACAAAGGAAACAGCGAAAGTCAAAAGTTTAAGAACTGACGCTATACGCTGCCTTAAAATTACACACTGTCCCCATGCAATCGCGAGAAACAACTGAATGTTGAAAGGACTTTAAAAAGAATGACCAAGAAATAACAGTTCAAAGTATTAATAACGGATATCTCAGAAATGTCTTATTTGAAATAAATTGTGTGCTCAAAAGATATACACATTCTTTGTGTAGTACGTTTTCGTCTATCACTTAAAGTTTACCAGTTATACAAGATTATACAAAATTCCTTCCAAATGAAGAGGACTTTAAAGGCCATTCCCAGAAAATTCAAGATAGGTATATACTTTATTTGTCATGTAAATATTTTTAATATATGGTATTTTAATCCGAATCGTTTGATCCATTTTTTAGAAAATGGAAATTTTCGAAAAATGTTCCATGTGAAATGTAATTAGGGCGGAGGATTTTCTGGAATATCTTTGTGTTGCATCCTTGGAAGATACTGAACTTAAATACCAAGTTTGGTGCTTATTCGAGCTTTCTTTTTGAGTTATGCTGTTCATAGACACACATACACATACACACACGCGGACATGTTTCCAAAATACTTTATTTATATTCAGGGGGCCTCAAGACATGTATTTCCGGTGACGAATTTTCGGGTGGAATGCAATACCTTTTCTACCTACTATGTGCGTAGTAGAGAAAGTAAAAAGTATAATCAATTTTTGTTTAGGTAGACGTCTCTTCACCCCCTTATATTCCTTACAACGCTTTTTACCGAATGTGAAACCTCATTTGTGCAAAATGGGCATAATTACTGACTGTAATACGATTTTAACACTAAAATATCTTATGTGTGGCTTCACGTGACTTTCTATATTCGCTCTTCCATAACTATTCTTACAAAATATTATTATTGTATCTAATTCTTGTTGATAGAGATGTTTCATTACACATTTTCACATTTCTTGTAGGTATAAACAGAATACAATAGGCTAAAACGATAATCGGATTCTTAAAAAGCAGATCGCTATATAATGGCTTTGAAATGCTATGCTGTTTGAATTACCACCAGAAAAGAACGAACAGCGACTTACCACTTGAAAAAAGTACATGCATTTGAAAATTAAAACCAATAACAAAAAAAATCTTGAAAATGTTTAGCGCCACAAAAAAGAAGTTATTTGACATACATTTTGTGCTTTAATGAAACCTACATTTTTATGGAATAAAATGTCGTCTATCTATACCAGTTACATAAAAGTAATTCAGAATGAAGAGTACTTCACAGGTTGTTCGTAGAGAATTAAAGTTTTGCATTTTATTTGTCATGCAAATATCTTAAATATCTGGGATTTTAATCAAAATCATTATAATTTTTTGAGAAAATGAAAACTGACGTACCTTTTACCATGTATGCAGCAGTGGACCTTCACACCCTTTAAAGATGTGACTTAAATACCGTTTTCATATTTAACCGACGTTTCGTTTTAATTATGCTGTTCACAAACAATGAAACAAACAAAAAACTAACACATACGCGGCATTCGGAGCTTTTTACTAAAAATTTTGTTTTCTCTTAGGTAGCCTCTAAATGTGTATTTCAAGAAATTTCGGAATCGAAATTTTGGGTGGAAAGTCATATTTCTTCTACTTATTATAGGTAAGTAGAAGAGAACATAAAAATAAAGAAAGACAGCAAGAAAGGCGGACAGGCCTAATTTCCAATCGAATGAAGTGATGGTTATGGTAATTCACTACAAAGTATTCTCATTGTAACAAACACACCTTTCACAACAAAAACACTTCTGAAAGCAAAACACGACAAACAGTTGCTGAGACATGTCATTCTCTGTCTGCTACATAGTTCCCGAATTGATTTCTTTACGTAAGCCAACTTAATTGAAAATGTCAGCTTGTATTTGTGAAAACTTCCTCGTATGTTTACATTAAAATGGATTTCCTTACCCTTGTTCCTACTTGATAGGTAACAGCTCGATACTGAAGCAAAAATTGAGACGGTATGTTAGACATTATGAATTATCTTCAGTAATGCAACCAGTGCTGACAATTTACCTGCAGTTTGATCTTAATACGTATTCATTATGATAATTAATTAGAGGTCTTCAAAATAATAATCTTATGACCAGAAACATGAATCTAAAGGAAAACTTAAATTATTAAAGGGAAATTATATCTGATTTTCCTTTATAATCACAATTCTCACAGTAGTGACTCAACCATTCCATATTTTATTAATTTTTATTCGAAGGAGAATCAGATGGACTTCTGAAATTAAAAAAATGTTAATAACTGAACATTCGAAGTTATATCAACATACGAACCGCAAATACAAAACATTTATGTTTTCTCACTCCGTAGTTGAGACGGGATCAGTAAACAAATGAGCCTAAGATAAATAATTAACACTTAGTGTTTAAGGAGCATGCTATTTCTATATGTTCCTACAACTGTTTTTCTAACTATGGATAAATCTTCCAGGCATTTTGCGACTCAAGGATTTGTCTAGATCAGTTGAAAAATACGAGCTGCATATGTTAGCACTATTTGTACTTTCTCTACTACGTATAGTAAGTAGGGGAAGTATTGTATTCCACACAAAAATTCGATACCGAGATTTCACCGGAAATACATGTTTTGAGACCCCCTGAATCCAAAAAAACATTTTTGGAAACATGTCCGTGTGTGTGTGTCTGTGTGTGTGTGTGTGTGTGTCTGTGTGTCTGTCTGTCTGTGTGTGTGTCTGAACAGCATAACTCAGAAACGAACAGTCGGATAAACTCCAAACTTGGTATTTAGGTTCAGTATCTTTCAGAGATGCGACAGGAAGGTTTTCAAGAAAATCCCCTCACCCCAGACTACCCTTTACATGGAAGATTTTTCGAAAATTTTAATTTTCTCAAAAACGGCTCTAACGATTTTGATTAAAATATTATATGTTTAAAATATTGTCATGACAAATGAAATGTATATCTCGAATTTTCTGGGAATGTCTCCAAAAGTATTCTTCATTGTTGACGACTTTTGCATAACTGGTAAACCATAAGAGATAGACAAACTTTTACTACACAAAAAATCTAGATCGCGTTAAACTACACAATTTATGTCAGTTACATTTTTTTTGTTGAGTGAACCATTTTCGAGATATTGCTTGTTATTCCCTTAAATTTTCCAATACTTATATACTTTTTCTGAAATTCGTTATTCATTTTTTTTATTCTGGACATGCAAAGAGAATGGAATACTCCACATAGCAACCAGGTCTTAAAATATTTGACTATCGCTTAAAGCCTACCAATTCCCCTTGCACCTACAAGAAAATTAGCAATAAGATTGACATTTCGATATCTCGATTAACATGAAGCATATGGAGAATAAGCGTTTGTAAAAATAGTTTGTACAAGAGTAGAGAATGTCATGTGAGTGCAACACATCAGATTTTTTGTCTTGGATATGCAAAGAGTATTAATCTGTGGCAAAAGGGAGTGGTGCTGCACCTAGCAACCAGCTATTAAGAGATATGTATGTGCTTAAAGGCTACTGTATTTCTATATTGCCCTTGTAAATATATATTCCCCTTACATCTACAAGAAAATTAGCAATAAGATAAGAGTCTGCAAATGTTTATCTCGATTAACATGAAGTAGATGGAGAATATGCGTTTATAAAAATAGTTTGTACAAGAGTAGAGAAAGTCATGTGAGTGTAACACATAAGATTTTTTAAATTGGATTATGACTACAAGTAAGTGGTGTAATAAGTATTGAATAAAAAATAATATACTTGGAATATGCGTCCTGATTTAGGCAACTAGGTGCCAGAATCATATATTACATATTTATTTTATGTTTTTGTTCGATGGTTTCATTTGTGGATTCAAATTTTATAATAAACACTTAATTAACCTGAAAGCACTAGCCGCTACAGCTATAATTTTATGCATATAAGCATAAATTCTTATACTTTTCTCCCTTTATCTTTCTTATATTAGCTGGACAGTCTGTTAAAATATTTTGAAATGTTGTGTTGATAATTTATTTTCCATTTCATAACCTTTAACCTTACAAAATTGTTGAAATAAATTTCAAGAATACCTTCTATTTATTTCGGGACTCTAAGACTTATCCTATGGAATTAATTTATTTCCCGTTTCGCAGCTTGGCCATATAAATAATCCCCATATTATAGGTTTAATATAGCTTTCTTCCACTGCATAAGTGATCCTTATACTTGATCCAGGGAATAAATACTAGCAATAATAAATTATGGTCTTAAGTTTCCGATAGAGTGTCACGATAATGCATGATTAGTCTGTATCAGAATGAGTGGAATTAGTCAGTATAATTCAATTATCATCGGTTGTTCGAGCAACATTAGTCCTCATAAAACAGCCATAGTACAATTTACCAGAGGAGACAATGGGATTGAAACCTCTATATCTTCAAGGTAAAGAACTTAAAAATATCTGAGGAAGCCAGATACTTGGGAATCACTTTTGACTCCATGATGTTGGAATCAGCATTTCAAGAAAACAATAAAACATTTAAAGTAGTTAGACGCATGTATAGTAGAAGATGGGGATCAAGACTTGCTAGGATCCATTGGATATATACCAGGATAATCATACTATCGATAACCTAGAACACTGATTTGGTGACTTAAGGTCCTTCAAATAGGCCCTAAAAATAAACTAAATAAGCTCAAAGTAGAGCATGTAGCTGTTACAGGAGTTATGAAAACAATTCCTACTGCAGCAATGGAAACACTCTTGAACCTGACTCCTTTGGATTTAGTTGTAATGAAGGGGGGCAAGAATGGCACTCTAAAGACTGCAACACGCTAAGCAATTGAGATTCCTGAAATAGACTCAGGTTTGCTAAGAATTAGGAAATACATAGGAGAGATGCATCCTTAGAAATGCCGTCGGACTATATAATTCCAATTAAACGCTTCATAAAGAACTTCAGAGTCATTATTGATCCTGAATGTTGGACGAATAAAACTCTGGAATGTCCTGGGATAACTTTGATGTGGCTTACAGACGACTCAAACGGTGGCTCAGGAACTGGATCCGGAGTATATGGCACTAGATCAAGGTGTAAAACGTTTTTTTTTCTCTTTAAGAATATGCTACTGTTTTAAGCAGCAATTTATGCAACTATTCAATGCATACATGAACATATAAGCAGAGTTTACATTGGCAAACAGATCCTTATCTTCTCAGATAGCCAGGCTGAGTTTAAGGCTCTGAGTAGTCATAAGGTAATGTTAGGATTGGCTTTAAACTGCCTAAAAATGCTCACAAGCTTGGCAGAACAGAGTGAAGTTAAATTCATCTGGGTGCAGCGTCATAGTGGCATAGAGGGAAATGGAAAAGCTGATGAACTTGCAAGACAAGTAGTAGCTTTATTGGGCCAGAGCTGGGCCTAGGAACATCTCGATATAGAGAACTGGTCCAAAGTAGAACATAATGCAACCTGACTTAAAAATTCAGGAAACAAACATGATAAAGTATATTAGAAAACCGTGTAAGAAAACAGCCAAGAGTACTTAAATGTAACAGACTTCAGTTGAGAACTGTTATTGCATTTCTCACAGGACATTCTCTTATAAAAAGCATCTTAACACGATGGGGGTGTTTCGGGGTAACTTAATTTGCAGATTGTGCAAGAAAGAAACTGAAACAGCCCAACACATTATATGCCCCTGTGAGGCTTTGGCTCACAGGAGATATATTGCTTTTGGGGAAATGTTTTTAGAAGCAGAAGAATTTGAAACAATGTCTGTTATGAGACTGTATTTCTTGGTAAAGGGAGCAGGCATAATGAATTGGCTACAAAACGATACAGGTAGCACAATAAGAGGCTCACAGGAATATATTGCTTTTGGGGAAATGTTTTTAGAACCAGAAGAATTTGAAACAATGTCTGTTATGAGACTGTATTTCTTGGTAAAGGGAGCAGGCATAATGAATTGGCTACAAAACGATTCAGGTAGCACAATAAGAGGCTCACAGGAATATATTGCTTTTGGGGAAATGTTTTTAGAACCAGAAGAATTTGAAACAATGCCTGTTATGAGACTGTATTTCTTGGTAAAGGGAGCAGGCATAATGAATTGGCTACAAAACGATACAGGTAGCACAATAAGCCCAAGGCTGAAGAGCGCCCGGAGCAATGACGTAAATCTGTATCGCGTAAGACAAGACAACATTACTGGTTGACTGGCCACTAAATAAAGCCACTTTACGATACAATTCCGCAAAAGCGCGTTCCATAGTATAATCCTAATAATTTGTCCCATACTGCGTCGCATACCTCTTCCTCACGCCAAATTACAGTATTTATTTTAATAAAAAAAACTTATACTGTAAAAAATAAGACTAGTTCTTAAGAAGGTCCTGATTGACATTAGGATACAATTTAAGGCTGCAATATCGAAAAGCTCCAATATCACAAAAGTCAGCTTTTCAAGAGAAAATAATTGTTGCTTTGCTCTGCAGCTGCCGTATAAGGTACAAATAACATTGTATTTTCCCTACCGCTTACCCATGGAAGATGCAGCAAGAATCGTAATCAATCTAAAATTCAATATCAATATATCAACATAAATACATGCTTTCAGGTTCCCTGAATCCTATAAAAGCATCTTTTGAAAAGTGCGCGAGTGTACATCAATTGAATACCAAAGTTGGCCATTTAAGTCCAACATCTTTCATCTTATTCCACAGGCTTTCTTTATATATCATTGAAGTTGGAGTATCTTTCATCGATCTGAAATTCTTACTTTCAAATCCAGCAAAATAGAATAGAGAAGGTCCAGAAGAACTTTTATTATTATTATTATTATTATTATTATTATTATTATTATTATTATAGATATTCGTATTTTAAGAATACCAGTATTCCAGCATTCTAACCTAGACTTTCATTAAATACAAGGAGTTACTTGCAAATTTAAATTAATTAAATTGAGTACCAGAAGAGACATTGTACAACAAACTCTATTATATAAGTTAATAAGCAATTTAGTGGATAATCTAAAATTTGTTTAATACCGGAATTTTAACATAAATAAATCTATATTTTTTGTTGCTATTATTTGTATGTCAAATTCCAAGGTCAGTAGCTTTTAGGAATTCAGTGTTATTAAGAATGTCTTACACATAATAAAATATTGATTAAGTTCAACCAATTCGATTTTTGTACTTAAAAAGCAGCTTTATAAAGCTTTTGTCTAATCATTCACAGTTTGATTTGCGTGGATGCGTGTGTATTTGTATATATTTATACATGTATATTTATTTTGAGACAGTATTTTAACACTTAAATGATTTCAGTCAAATTATATAATATATAAATTCAATAACAGTCCGCCTTAAACCAATATATGTATAATATAATATAAAAATGTATGTAACAGTCATTGTATTAATGTTTATATTATTATGTACATGTTCAATAATGTTATGTAAATGTATTACGTAATTTAATAATGTAGCAGCTGTGAGAATAATAGGTTAAAAGTTGCTAACAATGAGGTAACAATGAGGTAGCCTTGGGGCAATAATAAATTAGAAAGTTTAATAATGCTACTGGTAATTCTTGGAGCTACTATAATGTAATTTTTGAGACAGTTTATAAAATAGCCAATCAACAACCAGAAAAAAGCTAAGTTAAATAAAAGTATACTACTGGAGTAGGAATAGCCAATCAGACTCTGATATAGGCCAAATTGTACAAATTCAGAATTCAGTTGCTAGCAGACAGCGTTCCTAACCGGACGCGAGACGCGTTCTCGTAAAGTTTAATACGTATTCAGTGTGAGACAAAAATAGTTTACGAGTTATAAAGTGCAAGTAATTAATAAATAATCTCACAGCTCTCTATGTCAGTGAAGTGTTATTTAAATCGTGTCAAGGATTAATAAATGTAGTGAAGTAAAAATTACAATCTGTGCAAGTCTACATTCTTAGCCGCACCACTCTCTGCAAAGAAATTCATGTCTCTAACAATAATACTGACGCAGCCGAGGCAAACATAAATATATAATATTTAAAGAAACAGTCAAGTTACAAAGTTAATATTTTTAAACTTGGGGCGAAGACTACCGGGTACCATATGTGCGGTTGCAACTACTTCAAGTTCGGCTCCCCAACAGTCGAAATACAATACAACTCCTCCTTCAATACAACCACTTAAAAATTGGCTTTCCATGCGTGAAGCAACAATCATCCTCAATTTGTGTTACTGTTTCTCTCTTTCTGTATTGGGACTTACGTCCTGTTGAAAAGGAGTAAATAAATAAATACTACTGGAAATAAAACAAATCAGTCATTTCTCATTATCCACAAGTGAAATAATGGTTTCCTAGCGATCAACGTTACATGTATGTTATTTATTTGCTACAAATAGACAACTGCACATATTTGAAAGTTGTATTTATGAGACTTTTGGTTTGAATATCATTGAAATAAATAATGCAACGGTGATCAAAATTTTGCAAATATCCATTGCTAGGTGAGCAACACCTTTATGACATGCAGGGTAACAAGCTTAATACAATAATACTCTTTCAATATACGAAGCGGCAGAGAAAATTCAGTTATATGATCCAAGCTTTCCAATCCATCTCAAACAGAGATACAGTCAGTTACCGAAGCTGTTTTATAGTACATCTACAATGTGGGAAGTTCAGCTGACAGAATAGGTCCCGCCCAATTACAACTGTAATAACCTCGCCACAAACTATGCATTGGAAAACAGATTTCAACCCACTTTGCATATGTCAGATTTCTACTTACAGAGAAAGTTTCTCGTTAATATGCATATTTCTATTATTCCTTAGGTGGATTATCATAGAGGGCAGAGAAGATACTTTTTATCGACCTTGTTTGCAGTGCTTTTATTCATTTTTCCGGATTTAAAACTTTTTAAATTTTAGTTGAAATCTACAGGATACTAAATTTGGTTTACATAGATGCCTTCGTAGCATTATGCTTTATGCGTCGTTTTGCCATCTCTTTTGGGATTATTTCCCAAACAACGTCTTAAATAATTAGACAGGAAGTTATGGTTGACGATTTTGTATGCTTTTTTCGTTTCCTTTCTTTCTAAGCGGTAGAGCAACATGTCTTGATAGACCTAAAAGTTATGAGTGCATTAATGCTGTCATTTCGAACAGCCTTTAATGAACAGAAGTAGGTTATTTAGAAGAGATCGAGCACAGTTTTTTGGGCATATATGGGCAACGAGGCTAGATGGGGCGGTTCAAGGAGGAAAATGGATTTATATGGGAGAGATAGGGAATACGACGTCCGATACAGGGTTGAAGGAGGGAAATACGTTTATATGGAAGAGATAGAGGAGAGGTGTTAGGCTAGACAGAGGCTGAGGAGTAAGGTATGGTTTATATGAAAGGTATAGGAAAACGAGGAGAGCTGTTAGGCTAGACAGAGTTGAAGGGTAGAGTATGTCTTTTATGTGAGAGAGGTAGGGAACAGGAGGAGAGGTGTTAGGCTAGACAGAGTTGAAGGGTAGAGTTTGTCTTTTATATGAGAGAGGTAGGGAACAGGGGTAGGGGTGTTAGGCTAGACAGAGGTCGAGGTGTAGAGTATGGTTTATATGAGAGATATAGGAAAACGAGGAGAGATATTAGGCTAAGCAGGTCGAGTATGCGTTTATAAGGAGAGACGAGAAAACGGAGAGATCCTATGCTACGATAGACAGGTGTTAAAGGTAGAATGTGTTGTATATATGTTAGATAGGAAACCAAAGAGATACTCAGCTAGACAGGGGGGCAGGAGGGGGAACACGCTTTATGAGAGGTATGGGATACGGGGAGAGATGCTAGACTAGACAGTGGTTGAGAGTAGAGTATGCGTTTATATGTAGGAGAAGTATAGGAACTGGATGAGGGGTGTTAGGCTAGACAGATGTTGAGGAGTAGAATGCGCTTTATATGAGAGCGGTAGGGATACGGGGAGAGGTGCTAGACTCGACAGAGGTTGAGGAGTAGAGTATGGTTTATATGAGAGGTATAGGAAAACGAGGAGAGGTGTTAGGCTAGACAGAGGTTTAGAGTAGAGTATGCTTTATATGTATGAGAGGTATAGGATCAGGAGGAGAGGTATTAGGCTAGACAGATACTGAAGGAGTAATAATATGGGTTTATATACAGGAGAGATAGGGAATAGGAGAGGATGTGCTAGACCTTCAAATCGACTTTAGACGTGAACTTCCTGAGAAACTGTTTCATGTCAATGTTCTAGACATGCCCATCACGTAATCTATTCAGGGAAAAGGGGACTCGTTCAGGGGAAAAAGGTGACCAGCAAAGGGAAAAAGGTGACCAGCAAAGGGAAAAAGGTGACCAGCAAAGGGAAAAAGGTGACCAGCAAAGGGAAAAAGGTGACCAGCAAAGGGAAAAAGGTGACCAGCAAAGGGACAAAGGTGACCAGCAAAGGGACAAAGGTGACCAGCAAAGGGAAAAACGTGACCAGCAAAGGGAAAAAGGTGACCAGCAAAGGGAAAAAGGTGACCAGCAAAGGGAAAAAGGTGACCAGCAAAGGGAAAAAGGTGACCAGAAGAGGGAAAACGTGACCTGCAAAGGGAAAAACGTGACCAGCAAAGGGAAAAATGTGACCAGCAAAGGGAAAAATGTGACCAGCAAAGGGAAAAATGTGACCAACAAAGGGAAAAAGGTAGCCTGCAAAGGGAAAAAAGGTGGCCTGCAAAGGGAAAACAGGTGGCCTGCAAAGGAAAAAATGTGACCAGCAAGGGGAAAAATGTGACCAGCAAGGGGAAAAACGTGACCAGCAAGGGGAAAAATGTGACCAGCAAAGGGAAAAATGTGACCAGCAAAGGGAAAAAGGTGACCAGTAAAGGGAAAAATGTGAACTGCAACGGGAAAAGCTAACCCACTCACACTAACAGGTAAGTAATACAACTAGTATTGCAAGAGGCTGACTGCATCATAGCAGTGTATGATTTCGCAGGTAATTCAGCTAGTACCGTAGGTATTTAGGCTAATTCACTAGTATCACAGGAGGATAGATTCCAGAGGCTAACTGCATCATGGCTCTGCATGATTTCACAAGTAATTCAGCTAGTAATGTAGGTATTTAGGCTAATTCAGCTAGTATCACAAGAGGATAGATTCTAGGGTTGGGTATAGCTTAGTGTCGTATTTCACAGGTAATTCAGAGAGTATCGTAGGTATTTAGTTTAATTCAAGTATCACAGGCGTTTAGAGTAATTCACCTAGCATTACAGGAGGGTAGGTTCCAGGGGTTGGTTATAACATAGCTTCGTATTTCACAGATAGTTCAGGTAATATCGTAAGTATTTGAGGTAATCGACATAGCTTCACAGATATTATTGATAATTTTGATCAGCGATTTGTATCACAGATATTTAGGGTAAATGCAGGTGATTCAGATTGTATCAATGGCATTTGAGTCATTTTAACAGGCAATTCATCTAGTATCATTGATATTTATGGCAAACCGGATAGTATCACAGGTGCTCATGCTAATTTAGAGCAGGAATTCGTATCAGAGCTAGTTAAGGTAATTTCACATGATTCGGGTAGTATCACAGGTATTTAAGTCATTTTAACAGATAATTCAACTAGTATCACAGGTACTCATAGCAATATAGAGAGTAATTAGATCATAAACATTTCTCATCCAACGTTACAACAATTTATATACTTTTTTCTAAATCTTACAAACTTATTATATGTTAAACAGTTATTGTACGATGCGGAGAGGGATAAACTGCATATTGGTTCACAAATTGAAAAGCTTTGCGTCGACATACCTTTATTTAAGTTCGTTGTAGATGTCTCTCCCCTTTTATCTAGGCTTGAGACTAGCACTAGGATTGCTCCTAATGGCAGGGTTACCACCTTCCCTTCCATCTTCTTCTTTCTTCATCAGGCGTCTGCTAGTTGCATACACAGCACACGGATAAACTTCATTTTTAAGATTGTAGACTCACGAGAAAATCTTCATCTTCGACTTACATTCTCTTAAACACTGTTTGTAATACTGTAATGTCCATACGCATAGGTAGTTATTCCATCCTCAGCAATAATTCTTTTATCATCAAAGGGATTAAATGTAATTTTATTCACTTGCACTGTGGTAACAGCATGCTTTCGTGATAGGATTAGATTCATGGGCGTTCTGATGATTTCACAGGTTTTAAGACAGTCTGTATAGCTGTCAAACGAAATGTATCGCTTAATAGCGCTACGTTTTATACCTTTAATCTTTTTTATCATTGAGCCTTGAATATCTAAGGCATACATCTTAGGACGTAGTCCAACAAAGCGTAGGATGATTTTGCTATTAGCCTCATCTTTAAATTTTCCCAATACCTTCTTGTTCTGAGTAGAGTAACATATATGGTTGGCAGGGTAATCAGCTGTATCGAGATGCTCATGAAAACGTAGCTTGTCCTGGTACACATCTTCAGTTGTAACACGATGAATGAACGAATCAGTGTCCATATGCATAAGCTTCAGGTTTTCAGCTCCATAATAAGGCAACAACACGTCGTAATGATAGTTATACATTAATGTCTTGGAGATATCCAACACACTCATCGCAATGTATATAGGCTTGTTGAATACAATCTGACGAGAGGCCATATGTACAGCAGCTAGATTAGCAGCATATATCGTCCTGTCGATAAACGTAGGCTTGGCGATCAGCTTCTCTAGAGTTTTTTCATTGGTCACCAGTCGTATATCCATACGGTTACGCAGGTTCTCCATAGTTTTTCCAAAATGGCGTTGTTAAAGAGCTTGTAGAGATCCTTCTCGAAATCATTTGCTGCCTATTGTCGTAGCCTGTTGTTAAATTCTACGTAAGGTTTCAACCACCGAGACTGCCGGAATTGTAGCACACGATGGATTTTTGTTAGTCATAGTCCATGATCAAGAGCTTGCTTCAAAGCCATGTAATGCACTACATACTTCTGTCGAGGTCCAAGATGGGGTATCAGTTTCTTTGTAGCTGATTCCAATGGCTTCATACACTCAGGTAGATCGTTGTGTAGATCGTGAAGTTCTGCAGGATACTCGATATCGACTTCTAATATGTAACCATGAGAATCATCTTCTTGTAGTCTTTCTAAACTGATTTCTTCAGGCGAAACCCACTGAAATTCACCAAGAGGAAGGGCGTGACACATTGCCCACCCATATTGTTTATTAGCGTCCTCGTATGTGATAAATTGGGTTGGTCTCGACGGATCAAACTTATCCATATAAGTGTTATTAGCCTCTGCATACCGATGGGAAACTTGGCATAAACCTCCTCTTATACCTGATTCCACCATGAGTAGTTGATCATAATCTTGTAACAGCTCTAACTTAATTCCAGTATACAGTAACATAGCGTCCCATGTAAGTCCAGGAGAGGTAAAATAATGGGCAGGATCGACTTTGTGTGTTTTAAGGGTTTGCTCTCTGAACGTCTCAAAGACATCAGCTAGGAGAAGTACATCCGAAGTTAAGTAGAGATCGCTGTACTCTCCCAGGTTTCTCACATTAAACAGCTCCCATACATTTCTAGCATGATCGTAGTCAGTATCAGTAATTTCTTCTTCATTTAATCTATTGTAGAAGGAGTTCTTAGGAGGCAAGCAGGTCTCGTTCAGGGCATCCCATGACGTAACAAAATCATATGGAAATACACCCTTACGGGTCATCAACTTCAATTTGTCTTCTCTGTACACTAGAATATATCACTTAGATTGTTAACGTAACTGCACACAGCTTTGTTTTACATGTCAAGCTAATATTATAAATTATTTTGTTCCTGGTGTTCTGGGTTCGAATACCGATTCAATGAAATTTACTTGTAAATTTAATAACTCGTAATTTAGTTTAGATAGATGCGTCAAGTAAACCGTAAACAGAGTACCTAGTCCCTAAATATTGTTATCATGACAATAACTACTTTAAAGTACTCAGATTGAATCCCGAAGGGGTGATTTCATATATCATCAAGCCTATGGATCATATCAGGTTCGAGTAAAGATTAAATGGTAGATGCTGATGCGGGGGAGCTAAGTTACTAAAACACATTTATTAAAAGTATTACCGAGTTCGATTCTAGAAGCTTAGGATCTTTGTAACTCCGGAAAAATTGCTTTGCTTGTGATTGTAGTGGTCTTTCTGTGGGAAGATGGAAAGGAAGAATTGAAAAGGGAATGAAAACGTGAAATAATGTAGTATATACATACATTTAACTAAACAAGGGAGAAAATCTTCTACGTTACCTTTTAAGCCTTTACTTTTAAGTATTGTGATAATAGAGATTGTGCTAGCTTTGGTATAATGGGTGGTGGTAGCGGTGGTGACGGCGGTGGTGGTGGTGGTTGTGGTAGGCTCTGAATGGAACATTTGACTGAATGAGCGTGTGGGAATACTTCTCTTGTTGGTGTGACAGCACATACAGGTAGTTACGAGACGAGTTTAAACGTGTTTGATACTGCCAGACATCCTGTCTCTGGGTGTGACGTCATAAACATCCTGACTCTGGGCGTGAGGTTAATACGCGTGGAGCAAACATATACAGGTAGCTATGGAGCGAGTTTATGATTGATCTAAAAGGCTCGTGCTCCCTCTATAAATACGGTGATCTAGGGCATTGGAGTTCATTGCGCTAATTAGTCTTGAGGTGTTAACATTGTGTTCTCTCCAAGAATAATCAGCTTTCTAAGTGATATCAAGGTGAAGAGGTCTACATTTCTCTTGAAGAAGGATTAATACGTTATTACATCAAGAATAAAGATGAATAACTCAGCGTATAAGGATATTATTCCAAGCGCTACTGGATATGCATGCGGAAAATGTGGGAAGAAGTTCCTCCGAGGTTATCACAAGAGAAGACACGAGATGACTTGTAAGAAGCTCTTCAAATGTAAACATTGTAGCTTGACCTTCAATGATGGTTATAAGGGGCAGCGACACGAAGATATATGTGAAATGAGCAGTCCTCAGAAGAAAAGAAGATTGGAGCCAACTAAACATCAGCTAATATCAACAATGGAGGACTGTGATATGAAAGAATACGAAACTTCATTCCAAGGACGATTAAAATCGTATTTTATACGATGCGAATCACCTAAGGACCTGAATATGTATCTGCAAGAGGCAAAACAACGCATAATCCAGGCTGTGCATAAAGAGCTTAGCATTCATAAGAGTGTTAAAATTAATCTGCTGGCTGAGTGTCGATTTGTTAACAGTATTGGTGAAACCTGTGACAAAACATTTAAAACAAGGAATCATCCTGTTTTCCTGGAAACTGATCTGGACTCAACACTGGAAGCGAAATTCAAGAAATTGGTGACTGAAATGGACGAGTCTCAGCTTAAGGGTAGCAGCTGGGCTTTGCTTGCAGTGGAAGGACTTCGACTTCGTATCAACAAGTACAACCCGTTACGAGGAAGTAGCTACATACCACTACCGTCATCTGTCGGAGCTAAAGAAGCGTGTATAAACATTCAGAACTTTACCGACGAGAAATGTTCATGTACTCTATATTAGCTAAATTCATAGGGAAGAATGCACAGCGTGTGAACAAATACAAACAACTTCAAGACAAGTACGACTTCAGCTGTGTTTCCTATCCTACTCCACTTTCTCAAATACCTAAATTTGAGAAGCTTAACAATATGTCTATTAACGTTTTCGGACTAGAAGAGAAGCATGAAGTGTATCCGATAAAGATTGCTGATATTGAACTACCTGAACACTGCGACCTGCTACTATTGAATGATAGTAGTGGAAAACATCACTACGTATATATAAAGAATTCTGAGAAACTCATTCGACGCCAGAAAACTAAATCTAATGGACGGGTTTATACTTGTAAGCGCTGCTTTACACATTTTGATGATCGATATGGACGAAGTGGACAGGAAAAACTACAAGAACATGCAGCCACCTGTAATCAACATGGTGTTGCAAGAGTAGTTATGCCTACCAAGGATAAATCAATTGTACAGTTTAAAATGTTGAGAGGATGCTGAAAGTACCTTATGTCATCTATGCTGATTTTGAGAGTATTCTCACTCCATGCCATACGTGTATACCCAATCCTGAAAATTCCTATACAACCCCTTATCAAGAGCACACACCAATGAGCTTCTGTGTTTACGTGAAGCCTACATCCAGTGTTGAACATCTCGAAACTGGTCTTCCTAAGCAACCCTATGTGTATCGTGGTGCTAATGCTGCTCAGAAGTTTATGCTGTACCTGACATCTCTTGCAAAAATGATTGATGACATATACAAATCTGCTAAGCCTCTGAAACTTACGGATCAACAGCAAAAGGATTTTGAGTCTTCTACGACATGCTACCTGTGTGGAAAACCCTTTACAGGAGAAAACTATAAAGTACGCGACCATGATCACATCAGCGGTGAATATCGTGGAAGTCTTCATAATGAATGTAATTTAGCCTGTAAAACATCTAAATATATACCAGTCTTCATGCATAACCTTAGCGGATATGACTCTCATTTCATTGTTAAGGAGCTGGGTTGTACAAGTGAACGTGTGGAGGTAATTCCTAACTCTGAAGAAAGCTACATCTCATTCACCAAGTATGTAGGAGATATAAAGCTTCGATTTGTTGACAGCTTCCGATTCCTCAGTACAAGCTTGGGTAAGTTGGTAAAAAATCTAACCTCGTATCCTGAAACACTAAAGTACTTTGGAGAAGACAAATTGAAGTTGATGACCCGTAAGGGTGTATTTCCATATGATTTTGTTACGTCATGGGATGCCCTGAACGAGACCTGCTTGCCTCCTAAGAACTCCTTCTACAATAGATTAAATGAAGAAGAAATTACTGATACTGACTACGATCATGCTAGAAATGTATGGGAGCTGTTTAATGTGAGAAACCTGGGAGAGTACAGCGATCTCTACTTAACTTCGGATGTACTTCTCCTAGCTGATGTCTTTGAGACGTTCAGAGAGCAAACCCTTAAAACACACAAAGTCGATCCTGCCCATTATTTTACCTCTCCTGGACTTACATGGGACGCTATGTTACTGTATACTGGAATTAAGTTAGAGCTGTTACAAGATTATGATCAACTACTCATGGTGGAATCAGGTATAAGAGGAGGTTTATGCCAAGTTTCCCATCGGTATGCAGAGGCTAATAACACTTATATGGATAAGTTTGATCCGTCGAGACCAACCCAATTTATCACATACGAGGACGCTAATAACCAATATGGCTGGGCAATGTGTCACGCCCTTCCTTTTTGTGGATTTCAGTGGGTTTCGCCTGAAGAAATCAGTTTAGAAAGACTACAAGAAGATGATTCTCATGGTTACATATTAGAAGTCGATATCGAGTATCCTGCTGAACTTCACGATCTACACACTGATCTACCTTTCCTGCCTGAGTGTATGAAGCCATTGGAATCAGCTACAAAGAAACTGATACCCCATCTTGGACCTCGACAGAAGTGTGTAGTGCATTACATGGCTTTGAAGCAAGCTCTTGATCATGGACTACGACTAACAAAAATCCATCGTGTGCTACAATTCCGGCAGTCTCGGTGGTTGAAACCTTACGTAGAATTTAACAACAGGCTACGACAACAGGCAGCAAATGATTTCGAGAAGGATCTCTACAAGCTCTTTAACAACGCCATGTTTGGAAAAACTATGGAGAACCTGCGTAACCGTATGGATATACGACTGGTGACCAATGAAAATACTCTAGAGAAGCTGATCGCCAAGCCTACGTTTATCGACAGGACGATATATGCTGATAATCTAGCTGCTGTACATATGGCCTCTCGTCAGATTGTATTCAACAAGCCTATATACATTGCGATGAGTGTGTTGGACATCTCCAAGACATTAATGTATAACTATCATTACGACGTGTTGTTGCCTTATTATGGAGCTGAAAACCTGAAGCTTATGCATATGGACACTGATTCGTTCATTCATCGTGTTACAACTGAAGATGTGTACCAGGACAAGCTACGTTTTCTTGAGCATCTCGATACAGCTGATTACCCTGCCAACCATATATGTTACTCTACTCAGAACAAGAAGGTATTGGGAAAATTTAAAGATGAGGCTAATAGCAAACTCATCCTACGCTTTGTTGGACTACGTCCTAAGATGTATGCCTTAGATATTCAAGGCTCAATGATAAAAAAGATTAAAGGTATAAAACGTAGCGCTATTAAGCAGTACATTTCGTTTGACAGCTATACAGACTGTCTTAAAACCTGTGAAATCATCAGAACGCCCATGAATCTAATCCTATCACGAAAGCATGCTGTTACCACAGTGCAAGTGAATAAAATTACATTGAATCCCTTTGATGATAAAAGAATTATTGCTGAGGATGGAATATCTACCTATGCGTATGGACATTACAGTATTACAAACAGTGTTTAAGAGAATGTAAGTCGAAGATGAAGATTTTCTCGTGAGTCTACAATCTTAAAAATGAAGTTTATCCGTGTGCTGTGTATGTAACTAGCAGACGCCTGATGAAGAAAGAAGAAGATGGAAGGGAAGGTGGTAACCCTGCCATTAGGAGCAATCCTAGTGCTAGTCTCAAGCCTAGATAAAAGGGGAGAGACATCTACAACGAACTTAAATAAAGGTATGTCGACGCAAAGCTTTTCAATTTGTGAACCAATATGCAGTTTATCCCTCTCCGCATCGTACAATAACTGTTTAACATATAATAAGTTTGTAAGATTTAGAAAAAAGTATATAAATTGTTGTAACGTTGGATGAGAAATGTTTATGATCTAATTACTCTCTGTGATACCTGTGATACTAGTTGAATTATCTGTTAAAATGACTTAAATACCTGTGATACTACCCGAATCATGTGAAATTACCTTAACTAGCTCTGATACGAATTCCTGCTCTAAATTAGCATGAGCACCTGTGATACTATCCGGTTTGCCATAAATATCAATGATACTAGATGAATTGCCTGTTAAAATGACTCAAATGCCATTGATACAATCTGAATCACCTGCATTTACCCTAAATATCTGTGAAACAAATCGCTGATCAAAATTATCAATAATATCTGTGAAGCTATGTCGATTACCTCAAATACTTACGATATTACCTGAACTATCTGTGAAATACGAAGCTATGTTATAACCAACCCCTGGAACCTACCCTCCTGTAATGCTAGGTGAATTACTCTAAACGCCTGTGATACTTGAATTAAACTAAATACCTACGATACTCTCTGAATTACCTGTGAAATACGACACTAAGCTATACCCAACCCTAGAATCTATCCTCTTGTGATACTAGCTGAATTAGCCTAAATACCTACGATACTAGCTGAATTACCTGTGAAATCATGCAGAGCCATGATGCAGTTAGCCTCTGGAACCTATCCTCCTGTGGTACTAGTGAATTAGCCTAAATACCTACGGTACTAGCTGAATTACCTGCGAAATCATACACTGCTATGATGCAGTCAGCCTCTTGCAATACTTGTTGAATTACTTACCTGTTATTGTGAGTGGGTTAGTTTTTCCCGTTGCAGTTCACATTTTTCCCTTTACTGGTCACCTTTTTCCCTTTGCTGGTCCCATTTTTCCCTTTACTGGTCACCTTTTTCTGTTTGCTGGTCACATTTTTCCCTTTGCTGGTCACGTTTTTCCCCTTTCTGGTCACATTTTTCCCTTTGCAGGTCACCTTTTTTTCCCTTTGCTGGCCACCTTTTTCCCTTTGCTGGTCACATTTTTCCCTTTGCAGGTCACATTTTCCCTCTTCTGGTCACCTTTTTCCCTTTGCTGGTCACCTTTTTTCCTTTGCTGGTCACCTTTTTCCCTTTGCTGGTCACCTTTTTCCCTTTGCTGGTCACATTTTTCCCTTTGCTGGTCACGTTTTTCCCTTTGCTGGTCACGTTTTTCCCTTTGCTGGTCACGTTTTTCCCTTTGCTGGTCACGTTTTTCCCTTTGCTGGTCACGTTTTTCCCTTTGCTGGGCACGTTTTTCCCTTTGCTGGGCACGTTTTTCCCTTTGCTGGGCACGTTTTTCCCTTTGCTGGTCACCTTTTTCCCTTTGCTGGTCACCTTTTTCCCTTTGCTGGTCACCTTTTTCCCTTTACTGGTCACCTTTTTCCCTTTGCTGGTCACCTTTTTCCCCTGAACGAGTCACCTTTTCCCTGAATAGATTACGTGATGGGCATGTCTAGAACATTGACATGAAACAGTTTCTCACGAAGTTCACGTCTAAAGTCGATTTCAAGGTCTAGCACCTCCTCTCCTATTCCCTATCTCTCCTGTATATAAACCCATATTGTTACTTCTTCAGTATCTATCTAGCCTAATACCTCTCCTCCTGATCCTATACCTCTCATACATATAAAGCATACTCTACTCTAAACCTCTGTCTAGCCTAACACCTCTCCTCGTTTTCCTATACCTCTCATATAAACCATACTCTACTCCTCAACCTCTGTCGAGTCTAGCACCTCTCCCCGTATCCCTACCGCTCTCATATAAAGCGCATTCTACTCCTCGACATCTGTCTAGCCTAACACCCCTCATCCAGTTCCTATACTTCTCCTACATATAAACGCATACTCTACTCTCAACCACTGTCTAGTCTAGCACCTCTCCCCGTATCCCATACCTCTCATAAAGCGTGTTCCCCCTCCTGCCCCCCCCTGTCTAGCTGAGTATCTCTTTGGTTTCCTATCTAACATATATACAACACATTCTACCTTTAACACCTGTCTATCGTAGCATAGGATCTCTCCGTTTTCTCGTCTCTCCTTATAAACGCATACTCGACCTGCTTAGCCTAATATCTCTCCTCGTTTTCCTATATCTCTCATATAAACCATACTCTACACCTCGACCTCTGTCTAGCCTAACACCCCTACCCCTGTTCCCTACCTCTCTCATATAAAAGACAAACTCTACCCTTCAACTCTGTCTAGCCTAACACCTCTCCTCCTGTTCCCTACCTCTCTCACATAAAAGACATACTCTACCCTTCAACTCTGTCTAGCCTAACAGCTCTCCTCGTTTTCCTATACCTTTCATATAAACCATACCTTACTCCTCAGCCTCTGTCTAGCCTAACACCTCTCCTCTATCTCTTCCATATAAACTATTTCCCTCCTTCAACCCTGTCTAGCATACTATCGGACGTCGTATTCCCTATCTCTCCCATATAAACCCATTTTCCTCCTTGAACCGCCCCATCTAGCCTCGTTTTCCCTATCCTTTCCCATATATGCGTAAAAAACTGTGCTCGATCTCTTCTAAATAACCTACTAACAGACGATACGTGTTCCACGGGAGCTATAATACTTCCTATCCCAGAAGCTATATTACAGAGCAGTGCCAACCATTCAATTATGTATGACATGTCACAGCCCTGTGGTGTAACACCGTTTCGGAATTCGTGAGAAAGTAGTGCAGAGGTAAGGCAAGACTAGGCTTTGCGTCATATGTCCCAAAAGGTACTAAGTATGGCACAACATTCATTACCTTGCACTTCTCACTTCATTCTTAGTTGAGAATCGGAAGCATGGAAAGAATGCTCTGACGTCACAGAAGATTCAGTTGGCTGATACTAATGTACAGTTTTAAGTAATGTTGTCTTCATATTTCGAATGTACCTAAAATCAGTAGATACTTAGAATAATTAATATATAGAGCCGCATTATGAGCTCACGCTTTTCAGGATTACTTCATCTGTGGTAACAGGTTTTATGCATACGGCTGTATTATTTCTGTCACAATTTAACGCGTATCCATTTGGGATATCATTTCGGTTTTATTTCGCGAATAGTTGTATCACCAGACTCACTTATGTACAGCCTCACTTAATATTGAAGCGTTGTACTATTTTACACACATATATTTGTGCAAAGGATCTCTGAATGTAGGGATGTTATACCAGAAGTTACAGCTCTTCTTACGTTATTGCGTTAAATTTGGAAATTCTTCCACCTGTTTGTCTTTGTCGCGCTTTCTCACGATTTGTCACTCTCCCATTCTCTCCTCTCCCTACATCTCTATCTTTCCACTCTGACCTCTCCTCCAGCGCCGCATCGCTTGCTTTTCTGTCTACACAACATTCACTGTAACTGTCTTTTAAAAAATCAGTAATAATTTTAACCGTTTTTTCTCGGTTGTTAGCAAACCTTACAGTATAAGTAAAAGGTTTAACTACCAGTATACAAACTTGTGTCTCCTCCTTATGCTTATAATGCGATCAGAACTATACTGCTTCTCCTAGTCCCCTGTTTACATACACAAATACTAACGAAAAATTGTTAAACATTCTTAAATATTCATCCTATCGACTTTTGTAAAATAACAAAATCTTGCCGGTACAACCATTATACTTATAAAAATTCTTATATCGCATTTTTCAAAAATCTTAAGAATAATGAAGTATTTCACTGTTTTTTTTATTTTACGTCCCTTTAAAACCTCCTCCCTTTGAATAAAGTAATTGATATACTACATAACTTATTTTTTAAAGTTGTACCTTCTACCTTATTTATTTAGTCGGCTTACCCTCCTCGTATGTAGTGTTTACACCCCTAGGACTTACAACCGTGCCTAGGGTCAGAGCCCATTGAATCAGGGAATGAAAAACCAGGAACGGGGGATCGGCCCGTATCCAGATACGGGTGTAGAGCCATACGTTTCCGGCCTAATCATTTTCTAGGTATGATAATAACAAAAACTATATTTCACTTTTCACATAGTCACCCTTTATTGCAATACACTTCACATCTTTGAATTACATTTCAATCCCCTCCCCACAAAATATTCAGAAGTCTTGTCTGCAAAATGGCCATAAACAGCATCCATCACTTCTTCGTCATACTTAAATTTCCTTCCTCGAAGGTCCTTCTTGAGTTTTGAGAAGAGGAAATATCACTAGGAGCAGATCTGGCTTGTAGGGTGGATGGTGGATCTCCTTGAAGCCACATTTCTTCACAGCTTCCTTTGCAAGAAGAGCTGTGTGCACAGCTGTGTGTTGTAGCGAAGAAGGCGCACACCTCCACCCAGTTTTCCCCGCCTTTTCTCTTTGATGGAAGCCGTAGTCTGTGCAGTAGACCAGCATAGTACTCCCCACTTACCGTGGTGTTCCTCTGCTTGAAGTCAATGAAGAGTATTCCTTCACAGTCCCAAAAGATTGTGACCATGATCTTCTTGGTTGGCTGAGTGATCTTGGCCCTTAAAGGCCCTTCGCCAAGTTTACGCCACTCCATTGATTCTCTTTTGGACAAGGGATCATAGCAGAGAACTATAGTTTCATCTCTTGTAAGAATGGTTTGTAGAACTTTCTCGTTGCCACAGCAGAGCACCAAAAATGCTGACAACGTATGACTTGTTGCTGCTTTTGAACTGAGGAAGGAAGTCTAGGCACCCATCTTGCACTAACCTTATCCATGTTTAAATGTTCATGAATAATTCAGAGGACTTGTTTTAGAAAGGCCAAACCTTGCTGCTATTTCTTTAACTGTGAACCGCCGGTTTTCCATAATTTCTCCCTCCACAAGAGCGATGTTTTCAGGAGTAAGCTCTTCCAAAAGCTGACCTGTATGATCTTCGTCTTCAATGCTTTCTCGACCCATTCGAAAAAGTTTGGCTCATTCTTTTACGGTAAAATATGAGCGGGATGTTTCCCCATATACGCCGGCCAATCGCTGTTTAATTTAATTTGGAGTAAATCTCTCAATTTTGAACATGTCACAAACTTCTGTTGTCTGTCCATCAGCTCACGGTTCCAAGCAGGAATGCAATGGGTAAGCAGTTGCATAAACAATTCCAACTATTCCGCGAATCTGACGCTGGATATCTGCACTTACGGCAGTAGTGCCAACTTTGGAATATGTAATCAAGCTAGATCAAAGCGAAGAAGTCGCTAAAGATAGCCAAACTATATACCGACTTCCATGCACCATGTTTATCTTATAAAAAGATGGACTCGCCTCAAACAAGAGGAGTAGCCAGCTCTTTCAAGCGGGTTCATTTTCGTTGGAGGAAGAAGAACCGCTGCTGACATCTCGCAGCGAAATGACATCATTGCCAACGTTATCCACCAGACAATCTTTCTCCCAGTAATCCTTTCTACTTCTCTACATGTCTGCAAAAACTCTGCCAGTCTGTTTCAGTCACAAGCGATATGTCCTCAAGCGTTATATCGCGCCATTTCTGAAGGAATAAGTCACCTGTTACATTTCTTTCTCCATTTGTTTCACCTTAGCCCAATCTAATTCTATGGGATTTAGGTCACACATATACAACGACAATTATTTACTTAACAGATAAGATATGACATCATAACAGGATTTTGCGAAGGCGGCGGTCCTTATTGGCGAGGTGGAAACTACCCTCGTATGAGAGTGAGGGAAGAACACGATTTGAAATGAAGGCAAAAGGATGAAAGGAAAGGTGATGGAGCAAATGGTGAAATGAACGGCGGGGGAAACCGTAGAACCCGGAGAAAACCTGGCCGGTCGCCGCTTCGTGGAGTGGTTAGTGGAGTGGTCTGATGTGTTGCATTCACATAACTTTCTTTACTTTACCCACAATCGTTTATTTATATATACCTTTTAAAATATATTTTTGAAAAAAGCCTATTTTTCTAAGCACTTCTATGTTAGACAAGATAACCTTTGCAGAAATACGTTCATTACACATTTCGTTTTAAATATAAGAGGCATGGAGAAACCGAATTGATAGCGAGAGGTTTAAAACTGGCCGCTATATGCTGACCTTAAAATTCCATACTCCTTCCATGGCATCTCGAAACGATTGAATAACGACACTATTTAAAAAACTAGTAAAGTAATGAAAAATTCAAACCAGTTATAACTAATAGGTATCTTTGAAATGGCTGATGTCATAAAAAGTGTTTTTAAAATAATCGGTGCGTTTTCAAGAGTTATACGGCTTTTGTGTAATAGGTTTTGGTCCAATTAAACAAAATTATACAAAATTGTTTCCGAATGAAGAGTACTTCACAGGTTATTTCCAGAAAATTCAGGATATAATTTTATTTTTCATGTATATATTTTAAATGTATGGTGTTTTAATCAAAATCGTTAGAGCCATTTGGATTTTTTTAGGGTTATGCTGTTCACAGACACTAACGGCAGTAGACCTTTTTACATTTTTTTTAATTCGAGGTCTCAAAACGTGCATTTAGGGTGAAATCTCGACATCGAATTTTTGGGTGGATTGCAACACTTGCTCTCACCTATTATCGGTAGGTAGCAGAGAAAGTGAAAAATTGAGCAGTGCTGCATCACCCGTAATTTAGATCTACGGCAACCTTTTATTTTACTCCGCTTTCTGAAGCTTCCTTTTACGAGTATTTATGAAACAGTTAGTCATGTATGCTGGTGAGGCACAGAAAATAATTAGAGAAGTGTAACCATAGAAGAACTTGCTTTTTTTTTTTTTTTTTTTTTACAAAAGAGACTATGTTTTCACGTTAAGACTAATCTACGGGTTGCATACCTATAGAAATCTAGGGGAAGCTGATTCATCAGGTATAATATTATTATGCGCTTGAACGCGTTGTAACCTTTTTGTTGGTAGGTCATAGGTCAGCAAATACAAACCACAGTAATCAAAATGCGGCTGGAGAGAAGTTGAATAACGACTTCGGGCATGTAGGCATAGAATAAGTGGCGAATGTCATCGCATTCCCATTGTTGTACAAATTATGTGGGCATTCGTGACCAAGTGGAGAAGGAGGGACAACACCAAGTCTTGTCAGGGGACTCGGAATTTATGTCGATGTCCATGGTTAAACCGTAACAGAGTAAACTTTTGCAAGCGAGAGAACAAAAACAAAACATCTGCTGCTGTGAGGGGATGGTAAGTGACATTTATTTGGTAATACACTAGCCTAGGGCCATAACTTCCCATAATAAATGCGGTTCGCCTTTGTGGCGAGAGGTAGCGTGCTTGTCTCTCGTTTGGGAGAGAGAATTAGTTGTTTATCCTGAGCACGTCTACCTTAAAACCGTCAGCATCGGATAGCTCAGGGCGCCAAAGGACTCCGGGTTAGTGTTATGTTACACTATCCAAAATAGGAACGATAAATGTGCAAACATTTCAGTTACGTTTGTTTTTAATGACAATAACCGAAGGCTGATTAAAGTTAAATCATGTAAACTTTAATACATACCAAAAATAATGTCTAGCTTATAAAATAAGAGTATAGGTATACACTGAGTTTAAAAGATTATAACAGTTATACATGAATTATGAAAATTGCAGCTTCCATTTAAAGTAAAACACTTACTGGTAATTGTGTCTCGGTGGTAAATCGTCAACTTGGAAAATCGAAGATTCTAGCTTCGAGTTCTGGATGGGATTTTTAATGTTTCAGACGTAAATGAATCATCCAGCATATATATTTAAAAACATATAAACAAGTGATTAAAAATCATTAAAATAACTAACTTGAAGAACAAATTTATTCCGCAATCAATATTATTTTCGCAATTATTTATTGCCAAAACGTCACAATGAACATGATATTTCCCCATACATATTTTTCGTAGCTATTACCCGTAGCATCAAAACTCCAAACTAAAGCAGGTTACATACGCTTTTAGGATTCATTATCAAAATAAGGTTGGATTAGAAGAGAGCCAAAGATATACTGAGAAGTCTAAATATTTACATTAGACGTTGATAGCCACCTAGTTAACATTCTTTTCGCCAGAGCAGCACAGTAGTGCCGTGCTACTTCGAAGAGCAGCATAATGTTATGTGATGGCATTGGTTATCGAGTTCTAGCGATAATATCAAGTCAGCTCCCTGGTTGGTCCTCGTGCACGTGTAGAGAAACACTATGTAACAAATTGTTTTCTGTCACAAAAATTAATAACTAATTAGTTTTCTGAGCCCGTTACTTTTGTAACTATCATTTTACTGTTTGGCTCTCCATATGAAGGCAAATACATGCGAAATGGAAATTTTATTGACTTATTGAGGCGTGTCTTTGATTCCCAATTCTGAGTCTAACACACGCGAGCATCGCAATCAGTAGTATTATCAGGAATAACTGATGTTATTGCTCACTGAACTGTAAGGGGGATAGGCAATTGTTCTCTGGTTAAAGAACGATCCCCGCCCAAGCAGAGATGGAACCCGGGATCTGTGGTTGAGAAGCCAAAGCACTGACACTCGACCGCAGAGGCACTCTCGTAGTATTATTAAAATGTACATTTCGAAGCATTTGCCTAAATAAAAGCTAAATGCTCGGCGGGGATATGGTTCAGCCACTTTGAAATTAATACAAAAAATTCTATGAAAAAGCTGAGAAACTGCGCCACGATTCATAAGCAAAAGACGGTTCCTTTCATCGCTGTTTCAGTAATAGATTCAACCCCTTGAACCTTCGGCATGCTAAAACCCCATTATGGGCAATTTCGTAACAAGTGAAATAAATTTCAGTTCTGCTCAGAACATAATATCCAAATATTTCAAATATATAATTGTTCAAATTTTTGGAATAAAGTATTTCAACCGGAGAAGTAAATTAAAGTCGGAATCCAATTAGTAAAGTCAAGCAATTCCGCCTGCATATCATACCTTAATGCAATCCTTGATATGTGCCACAGGATATTGCTGAAAACAGTCATCTTGCGAAGATCCTAGGCAGATCATAAAAAGTCAGCGTATGCTGAAAAAACATGAAGTACACGATTCTTGATGACATGGTGGAGCTTGTTAGCCACACGCGAGTTACATTAGATGGATAACGTTCTGCAGTGAACCATGTTCCAAAAAGCGACTGCTTGTATTTAGCGTTTGATTAATGGTAAATAGTGACGATATTGTAAATGCATATCATGGAATGATATAGCACACATTAAAAGAAACTTAAATATGGGTGTTGGTTGCGTCGCATGTGGCTCCACAGCTTCTTATTAAGATCAAACTCAAGCTCCTTTGTGAAATGACACTGAAGTTATTACATTTTCTATTGACACATGCATTTCTGTTATATAGGCAATAAATGTGTGCGAGTAAAAATGAGATTGTTTTATTGCTGGTTTATATGCCATTTGGACATGTCAGCATATTAAAATTACTTTATGTACACCCGTGGATAAAAAATTAGTAATATCTTAAATATCATATTTTTCAAAGTCCTACACGGCACAGCGCCTTGTTTACACCATACGCAATACAGTTGTGTAGCCGTTGCAGCAAGTTGTTGTACAGCATTATTAATCATGCTACCTCCCATGTGACTTCCCTGTAGTGCTGTAGCAAACTCTAGGATATTTCTGTGGTTAAGACCATAAGGTTCGCTTCTCGCATGTAGCAAACACTTTTTTTTTCTTCTGTTAATAAAGTTTAATCAACACATAGCTACTACTTATTTTCGATATACTGCATTTCATACAACGCATTTGGTAAAGGTCATAAGGGAATAGTTACTACGATGCAAAATACGTGGCGTCACAGTTTCATCATGGTCGCATATCTGTATTTTGTTGGATATCAAGGGATGGACTAGATGTGTTGTGGCAGCTTGACGATACACTGAACAGTGCGCAATACACGGTAATACTTTAAAATATTTTGATTCTCTCTGTGAGGAGAGATATGCTTACGGAATTGTTGAATTCGTACAGGATAATCATCCTATCAACCTATGCCAAGGGGTTTCAAATTGGTTCTCAGAGAGGCAGGATATCAGAGCGATAGATTGACCTCTCTGTTCACCAGATTTGAACCCTATTGAAAATCTGTAGGCGAGTTGAAAAGGCAGCTACGCTCGAATTTCCCTGCAGATGCGAGAAGAACAAAAGATGGCTTCTGTGCACAAATTCAAGAAGTCTGAGAAGTTGCAGCTTCTTGTCCGCGTTATTACAGAGATTTAATTTCATCTATAACCTGAAAATTGAGAGCCGTTATACGTGCTCAGAGTTCATACATCCAATACTAATTTTGTTTACTTTGTGTGTTTTAGTTTTAAAATATAACAGCTTATTTGCATTTATTTCTTTACTTATTTAAAACGAGAGTTGTAGTTCAACTATGTTTCTGCGTGCATAGATAAGCCTAAAACTTAAAATACAAGTTATATTAATGTAATTTGTGTTCTACACGTCCATTCATAAAATTAACAACATAAAAACTAATAATTATGCGAAATATGAACCGAAGAGCTTATGAGCACTATCAGTGCTTTCTTAACCAACGAAATGTTGTTTCGTGCTCTGTTTTCAGTAGTTTACAAGTGTCACCACCTAGAAACACCGTTTTATGGTGAGCATTGCGCTCACAGGCGCAGACCATTCAGCTCCTGCATGAGCGTTGTGAACACAGCTCTTACGAAGATACACGAAGCCCTCCGATTGTCTCATTGGAATCTGGAGATGACCAATTTTTTGAGATGGGGAAGGATTTTCATAGGTCCCCCCCCTTAAGATGAGCAGGAGTGCCAAGAAAGCACTAAAATAACGTTACTTTCACTGAATATAATTCGATTGCACGCTGGTTATAAAATAACTGCATCTCTCGACTTTTGTGTTAAGCAAGCGGATGCAAATTGCTATTTCTTATTATCTACACATGACATGATTGGGATATTTAAAATTTAGTTTCACTAAATGATACCCAAGATGAATATATATTACATATATACATGTTAGTCAGCTGCCCCTACTTATTCGTATCTATACAACCCGCAGTTGTGAAAACATCGACCCTTTTAACAAACAAACTGTTATTGTAGCTCTACTCTTCTATTCGGTACTAAACGTAACTAGCATTAATAATTAAAGGTCTGAATGAGAACCAAGGAGCTGCAAAAGGCTTAATAAAGGCGGCTGTTCAGGGATATAACGCTTGCAAGGAGGTAAAGAAATGTTCTCGCAAAGAACGGCAGAGAGAGTGAGTTAGCCGAGTGGGTTAGCTGCCGAAATATGGTGAAGCAAAGGTTAGTTTCGAGGTTCGAATTTGATGCAAGCATCAAATTGTTTTGGTTCTTTTTTTCTTTCTTTCTCCTTGTATTTATTTTCTGTATTTTAGTATACTAATTTATTTATTTTTGTTATTTGCTCCCCTTTGAGCCAAAGACACAACAATTACAAACAGATAATTTTGTATTATGTTTACCGTAATAATCTGTACCGTATCTGGTGTTTTAAGCGTGTTACGTAGTTAGATTTCATTCTTTTGGGTGGATACCGACGATATTAAGTCTAATAGTTTGTTTCATGTTTAAACCTTATGTTTCACTTCTATTGACAAAGGAGTTGTAAATGTGCTAAGTTCACGGGTAAACAGAATAATAAATTGTTAAGAGCGTGGATTTCATCAACGAAGTAAATGTTCAAAATGACGACCCCCTTCATCAATGCACATTTATGTACGTTGCCGGTAAGACCTTCTTGCATGTTGTAACATGCCTGGTGTAATCTGCCTGCATTCTTCACGTATGAGTGCCCGGAAATGATTTGGGCTTTGCGGTTCTTCTTCTTTACGGTAGAAAAAACATGGTGATTATACTATTTTGTACACACTTATAATGTTATCAAAAATGTTCTTTGTATCATATCAAATTATAGGCCAAAAGAGAAAACAAAAGGTAATACAATTTTGAACTTAACCCGACGGATTTGAACCCGCACTAAAGCTGCACACTGCTAAAGCAACAATGATAATACCATTCGGCCAATGCTACGCTGCGATTTGGGGTTCCTATACGATTAAATAATAGCAAAACTCAACCCCACCTCAAATCTTTACGTGCTTTTTGCAACTTCACACAGCATTTGGAGGTCATTTTGGTAACTTTAAGTCGCATAAACAAACTGCACCAGCCATTTCAATTTCTGTATGAACTGAAATATGCTATAGTTCGTGACAGAGGAGAAATTATCTACCAAATGCTTAGCATTTTTTGACAAGGCTGTACAACGAACCTTTGTTGGCTGACGGCTTAAATCCAATTGGTCGCACTGCTAGATCTTCCATTTTGTTTTCAAATAGTTTTGTCAACCGATGCATGCCATAAGTTGTTCCTTCAGGGGCGTTTTCAAACATGTGTATCAATGTATGCTAAAGAATAAAGGTTTGTAAAATCAGCTTAAAGTCCAACTGAATATCCCAGTGTCAGGGTGGGATGTTTTTGGCATCGACATACATGACGATAGCATTCTGTCCCGTAAAACACTTATGTATTGAGTTATCTATCCCTCCTCTATAAAGTGTTATGCAAATTAGCCTTTAGAAGGAATTCAATAAAGGCGAAGTCACATATGTTGCTTAGCACATTGCATAAATTCAAAAATAAATAGGTGCCGCTGTGACTCACCTGGTATACATATACATACATAAAACACAATTTCATAACATGCTGTAGGTATTAGATGCAGAGAATGTAGTGGCAGAAAGTTTGTTTACCATTCATCAACATGTCGGATAGCTGCAGACGACAGCCCGCGTTTGTCGGAGTATATGGCCAGCTATCCATATGTATAGCAGACATAATAAGCTTTCGCTATTTGCCGGCTTTTAGAAACCCGGTATGTACACTGCACAGAATGAAGTTACACTATACGCCGACTTTTCATGATCTATCTAGGGACTTGGTGAAATGACGGATTTCAGCAAAAGCTTACGACATACAAAAGACGACGCAGTCTTCGATTGGCTTGTGAGCACAACGTGTCGAGCATACAACATTAAGTATATTTGCATAGATTTTGAGGGAATCTGGCTGATGGAGTCTACACTCTGGGTCCGGAATCTTAATAGCGGAAGTAGTTAAAATGTCTTCTGCACATCTATATGATAGGGGTTGCTGGTCCAATGAATTTTGGGAGCATCTTAAAGAGGAGGGAATGTTTTAGCGCTGATTTAATAGCAAACGATTCTTCATGAAAATAAAGCTTGCACCGATATTTCGTCTATCACAATAACTTTTAAAGTTACTGACACTTTGAATAGTGTGGTTTTTAGAGCATTATACAGTCATTATGAAAAATTTAATTAGAATCTGAAATCCGAAGTCAAGAGTGACAATATGTCAGACTTTGTGGTGCATACCGGTCAATAAAGGAAACTAATTTTTTGACTTTGCCATAATTATTCAAACAGTTTAAGTGAGTAACTGAATTCAAAACCAGCTACATATTCACATGTAGTAATATAATATAGATTTTCATGCATTCATAATCGTATATTATGCAACAATTAATGTTAGTAATTAGGATGCGAGTATGTTTATGAAAAGAGCGCGTTACATAGTTTTCATACGAGTGTATTAATTACCATTATATTCAAGTTACATACGACTGCTTTTTGTGGACCACACTATAATTTCAAAATGTTGAGTTTTACAAAAAGATCTTAACTTGTTAACTGTGTGTAACTAAATGCCGGCAGGACCTTGAGCGTGTTTTCGAGTAGTGAAACAAATGGTATTACTGTTGAGTTCACGCCGTATTTATTACTTTTTGCAGTTTACGTGAAACCAAGACATATTGGAGCAAACGAAATGAACTCATTTTATTAGAATATTAAAATCACAATGAACAAATTTTGTTTTATTTTAAATAAACATATTTCATTGTTTATCTGGAGAATGGATCGCAGTGGACTGCTGCCTCGAAGGTGTTAAAAGGTATAGGCGAGCTATGCGCGCCGCCGAGTAAGATGCTCTGCACTTATCCTGGGCAAGGTCCGGCGCTGGGGCCGAGCGGGGCTCTGAGATTGCGGCGGAGGAGAATCCCCTGTGTTACCTCTGCTAAATACCTGGGGGTCCTACTCGACTGCGGGCCCATTTTCGCTCCAATGTGCTTACTCACCTAAAACTACATCTGTATCAGGCAATCATCCCGCCCTTGATTCTGTACGGGTGCGAGGTATGGGGATCGGCGACAGCGTCCACCATCCGCAGATGCAGACCGTTCAGAACAGGGCATTGAGGATTATCTATGATACTGGGAGTATATTCCCATCACACATCTACATACCCAGTCCGAACTTAAATACATTGTAGACATGGTGCGTGAGAGAGATCCCGCACCATGTACACGAAAATTGCTACCCATCCCAATCAGCTGGTAAGCGCCCTGGGTCAGTACAACCATAGGGCCCACAGAAGATGGAAGAGCTGCGTCTACCCAAGGACGCCATGGGATCGCTTGCATAAGGACTACTAATCCATCGCACTCTCCTCAAGATAAGCTATATTGGGCCTGGTCGCTAGCAGGATGAGTGACCTTCAAGCGGCGACTCGCCAACAGCCTACTTGACTACCCCAAGTTAAGCAAGCATTGGGCTTGATGACCCTCTTCTTAGCTTGGTAATCCCAAATCCTATACCTACATCCTATCTTGCTTCGCTGCCAATCGGCCTGCTTATTTTCACAACCACGCAAGCGGTTGTTGAAGTTAAGCAGTGCTTGTCCGCTCAGATGATTTGGCAGCACAGGAAGCGAAGCTCCGACACCCGATATTAAAGCTTGCGAAAAATTGACGAATCTATTATTTGCACACGTAAAGCCGCATAGTGGCTAGGTACTGTGACGATTTTACATTCCGCCAGGTAAACATGGGCGACCTGCTCTCGATGAGTCGTTGAAGTATTAAGGATGCCATAACAGTTCAGTTGTGTCACATATAATCAGCGTATTATAGTGTAGTAGACCGAAAGAGAATAACTAGAACTTTTCCCACAAACTAAATTAAATTGAGTTTTATTTACGGGAGTTCTTTAACTGCTGTGGTTCTTAGCGTCTCGTTCTATATTTGGCGTGAAAGACTGGAAATTTTGCGCAGAGGCCATTTTATCAGGCTTGAGGTTCTTTTAAGCGCTGTAAATCTACGACACAGGACCACCGGCTTTACTTCCCTTCCGAAAGAAGTCATGCTGAGGATTTTTACGCCCGAAAAACCCATTGCCCTCCGCCGGGTTTGAACCCGCGACCTCGGGGCTAGCATGGTACCCCTAGACCGCGAAGGACGCCATGCTACAAGCTGATACCTTATATAACCTAGCAGCTGGAATAGTGTGATCAATTCTGACAATCACTGAGCAGAAAGACATTCGAATGTTGGTGTGAGTGTAGTGTGAAGCTGAGATCCAAACTCAAAGACAATTGTTCTTTCCTGCACTCCCCAGATGCTGAACTGCAGTCATAATAACACGATAATCAGATGGAACAAGTGTTAGCTGTTTTGGAAGTTGTTTCACAAAGTTGTGTTGTTTCACTGTGGGCTCACACAAGTTCTATGTGTGAGCCCACAGTAACAGAAGCCAGATGTTTAGATCTCAGGCATTTACTTCACAGTAGAAAGAATGTTACTGAAAATGCAGAAAGTTTATCCCGAAACACCCTATACCCTCCTCCTACTTAGAACGCCAAAATGATATATTGACTGACCATACATTTAATTCTAGGAAGTTAGGGCCATATTCATAGATTTCACGTTGGTCCGGACCAAAGGCCGACAAAGCTTTTGATATAAAAACCTCGGACCAAGAAAGGCCGTGGATCACAAAGAAGAAAATGCTTCACGATGAAGAAAGGTAGTTCTGTGCATACGCGACTTTCATAGAGCAGTAAATTAACCACTGTTACTCTCTAGTTTTTAACTTTCTGTGGTCATTTCACAGCTATTTGTTTCAACGGTTCACCCAGCAAAAAAAGGAGATAATCATGAAGCGTGCATTAAAACGGTCGGAGGAGGAAAATGCCTGTTTTACTTAATACAAAAACGATGGCTATTATTTAAAACAAATCGTTTTCAACAAATACAAACGCAAAAAATAAGGAGGTATGGAGGAAGAATGATTTGGAATATTAACTTTTAACTTTAAAATTACACAATGAAATCCTATTTAAATAGTAGGCAACATTTGTTGTTATTAAAATGCATCTCTTCTGGATATTAACTAAATAATTAAATGTGTGATAGTAATTATACAGAAATAATTATCCGAGGGAATCCTGACATATAACCCTTCCGGGAGTTGTAATCCTCTTCTCCTCGCCGGGAAAACGTATGTAAAGCCTCAATTACTTTGAACTTAACCTAAGTGACTTAACTGAGTGCGAACGTAACGTAAAGGTCTTACGCAATGTATTAAATTGAGCTATTTAGGGTTGTCTTAACGTGACTTAATTCAACGCAACGTAACTTAAGAATTTGACAGTGTCAATCTTTTTCTTTCCCTTACGTCAAGTTTAATGTCGCATGGTAATTAGAACCATGGGCGTGAAGCAGTAGCATGAAGCAATAAAAGAACAAACAAGATTCATTCCCGTTACGTTAAGTGCATCTTAATTAGAGCTTTACTTTAGCAGGATTTCTTAACTTCGCGTTACGTCCCGTCATGCTACGTAACGTTTCTCGTAATCCCAGTTTAACGAAGGAAATTCTAAATGGCACATGAGACATTAGTTATAATGCGGCTTACTGATGTCTTACTAAGGTCAGTAGTGTTTTCTTGATATCCCCCTCTTGCACAATACGGAAGTGCTATTAGCATTTGTATATCAATTGAGATATTCAAGCCTCGGTTATCGTCTGTCATATAGGTTAGGATGAACCAGTTTTATCAGCCTTCTAACTTTTGTTTTACTAAACCTGCATTAGTTTTGAAGTTTAGGTCGTCATTCTTTCCAATTATGTCTAATCTTGGTAGATACGTTTACTTCGCACAGCAGTCACGTCCATCACTCCATAGTCATCCATTTTGTAAATCTGCTCTTGCCTTTAATTTATCCCTCTGAGGTAGACCAACATTTGGTCCGGACTAAGGCGTTTGATCCCCGGACCAACGAAAGTCCCGGTCTATGAATAAGAAAATTGATGGTCCGTTGTAAATCCACCGGAATTAGCACGTTGGTCCGGACCAAAATCGACTATTAATACCACCCTTAAATTATAAGCTGTACTGGGTGGCTCGGATAGATACTGAAGGTGGCCTACTCCCCGCTCGCTGCAAGGGCTTCTATTGTGATGTACTGGAAACTCAAAGATTATGTTTAAAATAAGAATCGTCCGGCTCTGCACACAATGCAACCCTCCTCATTAGTCCTTCCTGCGTCCTGCGCAACATTGCAGACGGTAAACTTGCACTTGTTGCGCGAATGTGATTTCTGTCAGGAAATTCTTGGCAAATACGATATTTCATGTAGCTTCAGAGAAATTGGTCCACATTAGTAAGATTCGGGGATGTCTGTGGCCACTCTTACAACGGGCCATGCAGTCCAATCCCTCGATGGGGATATTTGCTATGCAATATCCATGTCCACACTGTCATGTGCGCGAGATGGCCATTTGGTTGAACAGCAAGTCTTGATGAATGTCTAGTGACATGTCCTCAAACAATGTATCCAAATGTTCAACAAAGTCGGAATATCTGGCAGCAGTGAATTTCTCTTCGAATACATGGGGGCCAAAAATTGACCGTTAACTATGTCCACCCAAATGTTCATAGAGAAGGGACATTGGACGTGCACTGCTTACAGCAATGAGGGTTTTTCATAGTGGTATACTTCATAGCGGCTCATGTTGTCACTCCCAAACAATGATTCATCCGTCCATAAAATGGTTCTTAGAAAGTGTCATTGCTCCTTAACCTAGAATAAAAAAATTACATATCTCATGTGGTATTATTATTATTATTATTATTATTATTATTATTATTATTATTATTATGTGGGCTATTGTGTTCATTATTTTATACTACTTGAATAGCTCAAGCCGCTGTATGTCTTTTTATGGGTGGCATTGTTTACTCTCACACGATGGAATTGCAGATCTTGCGCAACAGTTCTGCAGTGATATGAGGATTGGTGCCGTAATTATTGACAGGAAGATAGAAATAATTAAATAAAGAAACAATAGTAAGGTAGAGAAATAATTTCAATAAATAATTTCTGTATATTAAATCAATGTATAATGTAATAATCCTGTGTTGAAAAGATTTGTCCAGAAAAAAGGTCATTAGCGAGTTATGTGAAGGAAATACACTACTATAGTTCATGAAATGCAGTTAGTTTGAATTCAGAACGTTTGCAAAGTCACGTAGGCAGCAATCTATAAATTAAGAAAGTGAAAGGTACGGCTTAGGAACAAGGTAAGAGGCGCATACGTAGGATTTTAAGATTGGACCGCCCGAGAAGTAACGTCAGTAGGGGTAGCGATATATGAGCAGAGCGTAAGTTAAGAAAAGACCACGCATTCTAAATCAGACACACATTCCTTCACATACATTCGCGATTCTCCTGAGATTCTTGATGCTCGGTGTAATTTTTAAGTAGTGTAGCGCACATTAACGCATCGGTGTTATAAAGATTCAGCGGCTATTGTGAGGGATCTTTCCGAGTAACATTTCTGCAACTTACGGCAACTGATGCATCGCTTAATTATTGTTATAAAAGTACTAATTCGTAAATTACACAGACGGCGACTCTCTTCAAGCTGAAGAATTTAGTTAACATTGAAATTTATCCGTATTATCCTTTTAAAATGCACTGGCGCATACCCTGAACTAATAGCTGTACCACTAGAGCAGCTGGCTCACGAGACAGCGCAGAACGAGCTACCAGATGATATCACAAAACCCATCAATAGAGCAGGTATTATTTAATGTTATAAACATTTGAAGCAGAGAGCGGCATCAAAGTTGTCGCACCGAGAACGGCTGCAGAATTTACAACAGCAGTCCTTGTGTCGCACACGTAGTGGCCAATTTGACGTATGGAGCGACTATGATTCCTCAGTCATTGTTCCAGTTGGAAAAAACTGAGTTGGGTGTCGTCTATTGGGAAACTTTCGCCTATAAAGTGCCCGTGCTTGTCTGCAATTACGTAGACAGTCTCTAAACGCTAACAACACATCACTAATTGTTTCCGTACCGTGGCAGTTCCATGATAGCGTGAGTGAAGAACTAATCACTGCAAGAGAGCGCGAGTCACTTAGTTTCACGCTTGCTTAGCATGTAACCTTCAGGAAGCTACACTACCTGATCAAAAGTATCCGACACCTGGCTGAAAATGACATACAAGTTTGTGACGCCCTCCATCGGTAATGCTGGAAGTCAATATGGTGCTGGCCCACCCTTAGACTTGATGACAGCGTTCACTCTCGCAGGCATACTTTCAATCAGGTGCTGGAAGTTTTCTTGGGGAATGACAGCCTATTCTTCACGGAGTGCGGAACTGAGGAGAGGTATCGATGTAGGTCGGCGAGGCTTGGCACGAAGTCGACGTTCCAAAACATCCCAAAGGTGTTCTATAGGATTCAAGGCAGGACTCTGTGCAGGCCAGTCCATTACAGGGATGTTATTGTCGTGTAACCACTCCGTCACAGCTTGTGCAGTATGAACAGGTGCTTGATCGTGTTGAAAGATGCAATCGCCATCCCCGAATTGCTCTTCAACAGTGGGAAGCAAGAAGGTGCTTAAAATATCAATGTAGGTCTGCGCTGTGATCGTGACATGCAAAACAACAAGGGGTGCAAGCTCCCTCCAGGAAAAAAAACTGACCAAACCGTAACACCACCACCTCCAAATTTCACTGTTGGCACTACATACGCTGCCAAATGACGTTCACCGGACATTCGTCCTACCCACATCCTGCCATCGGATTGCCACATTACCGTGATTCGTCACTCCACACAACGTTCTGCCACTGTTCAATCGTGTAATGTTGACGCTCCTTACACCAAGTGAGGCGACGTTTGGCATTTTCCTGCGTGATGTGTGGCTTATGAGTAGCCGCTCGACCATGGAATCTAAGGTTTCTCACCTCACGCCTGTCATAGTACTTGGAGTGGACTCTGATGCAGTTTGGAATTCGTGTGATGGTCTGGATAGATGTCTACCTATTACTCTATACTACCCTCATCAAATGTCGGCGGTCTCTGTCAGTCAACAGACGAGGTCGGCCTGTACGCTTTTGTGCTGTACATGTCCCTTCCCGTTTCCACTTCACTATCGCATCAGAAATAGTGGACCTAAGGATGTTTAGGAGTGTGGAAATCTCGCGTACAGACTTCTGACACAAGTAAACCCAATCACCTGACCACATTCAAAGTCCGTGAGTTCCACGGAGCGTCCCATTCTGCTGTTTCACGATGTCTAATGACTACTGAGGTCGCGGATAATGAGTATCAGGAAGTAGGTGGCAACACAATGCATCTAAGATGAAAAACATGTTTGTGGGGTGTCCGGATACTTTTGATCACATAGCGTGTGTGTTGCAGCTGCGCAATAATACTCTCTGCCGAGAACATAACACCCTTGCGCATGTAGGCCACCCAACCTGTCGCTCAGTATCTATCCGAGCCACATGATTCACACAAATTTAGGTAAATTTTATGGCTAAAATTAATATGATTTGACCTTAAAAGCATTTTATAACGTTAAAACACTATCATGTTATCCACTTTCACTTCATAACATTAACTATAGAGGACTGCCTTTACGAGGCAGTGGTTTCAAACCACTCAGGCAAGAATTGTCCTAACTACTCGAGAAATTTTTCGTAAGAATAGTTTGCAGAAATTATATAAACGATAAGTAAGAAAGTTATGTAAATGCGATTCTTAACAATAACTAGGGATATTTCTAAAATAGCTAATGCCATAAAAAGGTTATTAGAAATGAACTGAGTTTTAAGCAGATATACATGTTTTCTTTGCTATCTCTCTCTGATGGCGTACCAGTTATACAAAGTTCTTGCGAATAAAGATGGCTTTACAAGATATTCCCAGAAAGTTCAAAATATAAACTTTATTTTTCATGTAAATATCTTAATTATATGGCATTTTAATCAACATAGTTAGAACTATTTTTGAGAAAATCTGAAATTTCGAAAAATCCTCCACGTATAGGATACTTTGGTGTGAGGAAGTTTTCTTGAAAACTTTCGTGCCCATCTTAGGAAGTTTCTGAATCTAAATACCAAGCCTGGTATTTATCGGACGATTCGTTCTGGGGTTATGATGTTCATACACACGCGCGCGCGCATTTTTCTAGAAAAAGCAAAAACAACAAAAAAAACAACAAAAAAACAAAAAAAAAGCTTTTGTGGATTCAGGGGACTTAAAACGTGCAGTTACGGTGAAAACACGATATAGAATTTTAGAGTGAAAGAAAATACCTTCTTAACCTACTAGGTACACGGTAGAGAAAGGCACTTTGATTCTCCTGATTTAGGACAACTAAAACTTCATAACATAACACTTCCCTGTTCTGAAATTGCCCTCTGAAACGAACTCTCCGCACAAGTAGAACTGGATCATAGTATTCCTTGTAAATAATTTAAGAAACAGTTAAATATAGGAATTAATTGCATGTAATATCCAATTACATTATTCATGATCATAATTTTATGGTTATTCAAATTTCTTGTCTTTAACAATAGTTTGTTTTTAGTCTTAGTTTCTTCTTCTCTTTTTAATTGTGTTGCTGTGTTATAAGAGGTGTGATCAAAACGTTTCCGGAATGACGTCATAAATACTACACAACAGTTTGTTTTGTCTAATCTGCACTTTCACCCTCGAAGTAGTCACCTTGGGAGTTGGTACACTTGTCCCAGCGCTTATGCCACTGCTGGAAGCACTTCTGGAAGTCCTCTTCTTTCAACATGTTCAGAGTCTTCTGCGATTCGCGATGGATGACATCAATGTCCTCAAAACGGTGTCCTCGGAGCCGCATTTTAAGTCGCGGGAAAAGAAAAAAGTCTCTGGTGCCAAATCTGGAGAATAGGCGGGATGGGGAACAGTATTTATCCTATTTTTATCCAAAAATTGACAAACAGAAAGGGCTTTGTGCGCGAACGCATTGTCATGATGCAGGAACCACTCACCACTCCTCCATTTCTCCGGCCGTTTGCGTCGCACATTCTCGCTTAATCTTTGCAGCACTTGTTTGTAGAACACTTGATTCACTGTTTGAGCCTGTGGCACAAATTCCTTATGTACAATGCCTTTAATGTCAAAAAACACAATCGTCATTAACTTCACTTTGGATCGAACTTAACCCGGCCTTTTTCGGGCGTGGAGATGAAGGACTCTTCCATTGTGAAGATTGTTGCTTCGTTTCTGGATCGTACCCATAAATCCATGTTTCATCACCAGTAATAGTTTTCTCCATAAACTGTGGGTCATTTTGTAGCTGTTCTTTAAGATCAGTGCAGACAATCACACGGCTTTCCTTTTGGTCATTTGAAAGCAGGCGGGGCACGAACTTGGCGGCAATTCTTCTCATGTCCAAATTGTCTTTCAAAATGTTTTGAACACTTCCAAAGGAGAGTCCTAATGAGTCAGAAAGTTCTTATTGTAATGCGCCTATGGTTTAAGACCATATTCCTTACCTGATTGATATTTTCATCAGTTTTGCTGGAACAGGGTCGCTCCGAATGATCTGCATCTTTAACTGATGTCATACCACTTTTAAATTTTGAAAACCACTCAAATGCTTGAGTTTTGCCCATAACGTCCTCCCCATAAGCTGTTCTTAACATTTCATAGGCTTCTGTTGTAGTTTTACCGAGTTTAAGCAAAATTTGATGTTCGTTCTTTGTTCTTCGTAATCTGACATTTTTGCTACGCGGAAAAATTGCAGCACCTGCAAAATACGTATTCAGTTCAGAGCATCTATCTCTTCACTGCATGGTCACAGAAAGTCACGTGACCTCTCATTTTTATCGGAAAGGAACGCTGCAAGTACAGTCTGGGTAAGAATTAAAGAAATCTCAGCGTCAGCATTGTTGTGAAGCCATTCCGGAAACTTTTTGATCACACCTTGTATTAATTACATTTGCATACTTAATTATATATAGCTACTGTTATTAGAGCATTGCTCTGTTGTAGAACAAAGCAAATAAATAAATATATGGTATACTAATTTTTTTTATTCTCGCAGATAACAATCGCTGCTTTAAAATATAAGGTAATATGCACCAAAAGTTCGTCTATTAGAAGCAGGTAACTTAATGTGTTATTTTAATGATTGATTATAAATGTTTTATGTTTTTTTGCAAATTTTAGCGTTTTGATGTTTATATTTCACCTATATATCTTATGATTATTTTTACTGGAATAAGGCATCAGCAAGTATAATGAGGAAACTGTGAGTAGCACATTGCTGATCCGATCTTTCATTCGTCCGATACACGGCCAACTTGATATCGTATTAGGGTCTGATATATTGCTGACGGTTTGTTCACTCGACAGCAAGATTGGATAGGAACTTTTTGCTCTGTTTTCTCTTCCTTGTAGAAAGTCGTATAAATAAAGCAGTATAACTTCATTTTTATCTCTTATGATGTATGGCTACAGAGAAAATAGCGGTGTTGAAGTCTATTGCATGGGAGTTAGCTACTCTAGAAGTCTAAGTCTGCTAAGTGAACTGAAGAGTTGTCATAGGTTTTAATTAAGTTTGTCATCAGCGCTACTCTAATTTCTGTTATTTTCATTTCCATTGCATATATCATTAGACATCGAGGTACACTCGCTTCCATTTACGCCATCACCATCATTTATAAGTGATGAGGAGTAAAGCTATTGCTTAAAGTTATATATTCATATGTGAATAGTTCAGAATTGCGCACGTAAAACAGGACGCCACTGCATGCGCGGAAAGCTAAACAGATACACACAACTCATTGCTATTCACACTCCACCTGTGAAGGCCAGTAGAATGCCTACCGAAGCTGCGGTGACTGCATCAATAGAAGCGAGCGAATCTACTAATAAAGGATGAGCCAAAAGACTCCGAACCGCCTGCGCGGCGTTTTCCCTGTCCGCGTCCTCGGCTACCATAGAAACGCGCGAATGAATAACATTTTTAAAACTACTTTTAAAGGCTTTACTTCCAACTTAATGAAAGGAAATGCTGAAACTGGCCACCGCCGTGTCCATGCATTTTTTGGCACTCTTTAGGAAACTATCCATCATGGAATTTTTGGGGGGAATGTTCCAAATGAAAACCGATGTCGTCTAATGTTTCTTCGGTAAGAAGCGAACGCCGTCTTTTAGATTTCTTAGCCTGAACACTTCCTGTGGCCTGAAATTTACTGTCGAGTTCATGAACTTTTACATCTGGAAATCTTTCTGCAAATCATACTTTCACGAGTTAGCACATACGAATCATGAATAAATATATGTTCTGCAGTAGAAAACATATGCTGAGCCATAATATACTTTGTGACTAAGTACAGGACAAAATAATAAAGAAGTCGTAATAACTGAACTACATCACATCACCGTCAACTCAAAACTGCACTTCACACTGCAAAGCAAAACTACAACAGCGTGACTTTGTTTATAGCAGCAGTGCGTTATCATGTTTTTATCATATTTCCACACCCGCACTGGAAAAACGCGCGCAGCTGGTAATATTGTTCATAAAATACCCCTCCGGGCTAGCTTAAAACATAAAGTGTACAAGACAAAAGCACACACCCTGGCAGAATTAAAACAAAATATCCGCCAGGAAATTTCTTAACGTGAACTACGGCGAGTGATGGATAGTTTCCTAAAGAGGTGCCAAAAGGTATGGACAACGGTGGTGGCCAGTTTCAGCATCTCCTTTCGTAAAGTTGGTAAGTAAAGTCTTTAAAAGTAGTTTTAAAAATGTTGTATGGTTTCATCCGCGCCTTTCTATGATGGCGGCAGACGGCAACGAGCGCCGAGCGCCGAGGACGCGGACAGGAAAAACACCGCGCAGGCTGTTCGGAGTCTTTTGGTTCAATCTGTATATTTATAACAGTTACACAATTTCTCTACCCGTTATCATTTATTTTATTTGTACATTGTAATGCCTCTTAGACTTCGGTTGATGTTGCTGTAGCTTGGCACGCGAAGTCGCATTACAAGTTGTTAAAGTTTTAGTTTACTGTAGCGATGACGGGTCGACAATAGTGATGTGCTATTGAAGTCCGCGATGCTGGCTCGAAATTTACTGCCTACTTCCTGTCGACGTTGTCGTCCTAAATTACCTGTTTGTCTAACTATTCTTATCTCTGGTCGGTTATCACGAGTTAATGTGTTACAGTTTGTGAGCATTTATTCCAGTTAAATAAACAATAATAATGAAGCTACTAGACAGATATTATTTCTTCGTTGCAACGTTAAATACTTAACTTGCTATTGTATATAAGGTATTACAAAATATATAGTCTAAACTAAGCTAATCTGTTATCCGCATAAGTAACTTTTCTCTAAAGATGCTTGCCTACACTTATTGGTTCCAATACACGCAACTCCAGGTTATTAGTGTATTGTGTTCTTCATAATGTTCACTGCTTTATACTATTTTTGGTTATAACTACCTATCTAAGATTAGTACTCTTCTGTGATTGCTTCACCGTCTACCTTCCGATTGGTGATTCTTATCCATTTCTCTCTAATTTTCCCAAATAGTTCCCTATAATCTGTGTATGTTTCTCTCATTTTACAGTTAATTAATTTTTCCTCAACTAAACGATTCTATTTATGTTACCACGCCTGTTCTCGCCGTAATTTTGACTGCGGTATAGTAAACAATGGAAATCCTTGTTTGTTTCCCTAAAATTGGATATTTTACTAAATCTTGTTGTTTCTTAACCTTTAAAATTCATTACTCCAGTTCTAGCCCATGCAAATCCTTCTGGCCCATTTTATCACATAGCTCCATGTGTTTTCCCCTTCTCCATTCTATTTTATCTCCCTTTACAGCCTTAGAAAATTCTTCTTGTTCATAATACGAATATTTGTTTTTCAATATATTCCAGTCTTAACCTTACTTTTTTCAGAAACTCCTGTTTTGATGTCCCTTATTAATCCACTAGTTCCCCATGCCTATCTGCTGCAAAGCTTCCTGCTTTTTAAGAAACCATGATGATCCTTTCCACTTGCATTTCTCCTGTTAACTGAAGCAATCTTTAATAATATCATTGTCTTCCAATGTGAAAATTCAAAATATGTATTTCCTAATACTCGTGATGATTGTTTTTCTACCTAATTCTAACTGTGCAGCACAACTTGGCAATGCTGTCGGTGAGCTTTAAACCTCTTCACTAAAGGTTCTATTAATCCTATCAACATCTTTCTAGGCATCATCTACACCCCATATGACATCTTGGTTTGCACTGTGGCTTTTTAACCAACTGGCTGCTATATCCAGTAGTTTTCTTAGACATGCTCTTATAACACCCATACGCTTTCTATATTCATTCCAACTTCCATTAGAACTTAATCTTGTCCCTAAATAATCAGATTTCCCTAACACATCTATGACGTTCCATTCAACTACCATTCTCATCCTTTCTCATTTTTGTAGACCCCTTTGAAGATCATGATCGTCGATTTATTTTCATTTATTTTAGTCCCCAGGTTTTGCAAAAATTATTAACTACTTCAATTGTCCTTCTCAATCCTCCATTTATACAGACACTACTAAATCATTTGCATCAAGCAACGCTGGTATTGCTTTAATTTTTCATTACTAAAGGATATGTTTTTCTCTTTGAATCTCCTCCAGAATGTCAGCAATGTAGGGATTGAATAATAATGGACTTAATTTTCACACTTACCTTACTCCTGCTTTAATCAGCATATATTACAAAACGGGTTCTCTTGATATATATCTTCTGTATTAATTCTAGGAATGCATTGTTTGTCCCTTTACGTTTTAATTTTATCTACAATGAATTTCTATTTTAGGGCAAATGTCTTTTCAAAGTAAACATAGAGATAATACTAAAATATCTGTCCACAATTTTCCTTAGTACAATGATATTGTCTGTGTTCTTTTACCTGCCCTGAATCCTTCTTGAACCTCTGATAACTTCTCCTTTCTACCCATTTTTTGTAGTCTACTGGCTAGAATTTCACTAAAGACCTATCCTAAAATAGAATAAGAACGTGTGCCACTATAGTTAATATAATCATTTATATCACCCCCTTATAATTACATACTAAATCCTCCACATCTTACTGGCCAGTTACACTTTACTCTTTTCCAGGGCACTGTGCAGTTCCCGAATTACATGTTATTTCCCGTTACCTCCCCGCTACTTCGTAATCGAAGTTGAACCTAATCTGAATTCAAACACTTCCCACCCAGACTGACATGAAGTGAGCCTCTTGAAGATCAAAAATAGAAGAAAGTTTCTCGGAATCGCCAACATTTTAAACTTTGCCAGATAGGTGCTAATTTTCTCCTTGTAATATATAACGTGTGTTTTCACTGGCTAATGTATTTGGCGTCCTATGAAAATAAATTTATTTGTGTATCTTTCTATGGCAAAATTTGACTGCTTTGGCAACTCCGAGTTATCTCTGTCATTTCTAGTATTACCTATCTCACTTGCTCCAGTCACTATTTCTCCTCACCTCCGCGCTCTTCCATCGCTTATTTAACATATTTCCTGTGATGGATTTCTCTCATCTACCTGTGTATAGTCTAATTCCTAATTACTGTTTCCTGTTAGCCAGCTTTCTGTAAAATGTTATCCTTTAAATATTCAGTTCAGCAAATACCAGAGCGGAGCTAGCGCAGAAAATTGTTATAACTAATATGATTTTCCGGGCTGTTATGCCGTGGTCTGCTGAAGAAAGATTTCCCAGACGTTTCGTCCACAACTGCGGTGGACATCTTCAGTGGCGCGGACGAAGTCTTCTCGGTGAAAGTATCGCAGCGTCACCGAGAAGACTTCGTCCGCGCCACTCAAGATGTCCACCGCAGTTGTGGACGAAACGTCTGGGAAATCTTTCTTCAGCAGACCACGGCATAACAGCCCGGAAAATCATATTAGTTATAATTGTGACACCAGCCGTGAAAACCTACGTTCTTGCAGAAAATTGTGTTTATATGGGAAGAGAAAGGGAAAAGAAGGAGAGATGCTAGGCTAGGCTGGGGTTGAAGGGTAGAAAATGCGTTTATATGGGAGATATGAGAAAAACTAGGAGAGATGCTAGGGAGAGTAGGGATGAAAGTGTTCAAGGGTGGTTGTGGAAAGAATGTAGCGCTCATTGGAGATGTAGGGGTAGGAGTATACGCGCATCCACGTTCGTTGTCAACGATGTTGTACGATGTATAACTTAGGAGTTTTCTATAGCGAATGAATCTACCTATATCCTAAAGTAAACCCTCCTCCAATAATCTCTTGTATCCTAAGTTAGAACGTCCTTTGATCACCTACTGGAGGACGGGCAAAGGAATGGTCTACGATAATACCAGGATAGGGGCTAGTTGTGCAAGTGAATACCCCTGGAGAGCGAATGCTAAATCGGGAAGGCAAAACTCCTGGAGGATGGGGACAGAAAGGGGTGTCAAAACGCGAAGATAGCGCTGAGGGAACAACCTGGAGGACAAAATAGGAATGAAATGGAGTACGCATTGAGTTATACCTGGAGGACGAGCACGAAGCAGTAATGGATGCCAACAAAGGAAAGAAAGCTTTGGCGCTAGTGTCGCGCTAATCCACCGGATTAATAAAAGGCGGAAGATTCAAAATTTGAGTAAATATCGCCGCGCTAGGCCTGAGAAAAACAAAATGCATATGTTGGAACACGGCTGATTTGTCCTTCTTTCCTCTCTTCACATTCTTCTTTAAGTTCACTATGTGATCAAAAGTATCCGGACACCCCGACAAACATACGTTTTTCATCTTAGGTGCATTGTGCTGCCACCTACTGCCTGGTACTCATTATCCGCGAACTCAGTAGTCATTAGACATCGTGAAACAGCAGAATGGAACGCTCCGTGGTACTCACGAACTTCGAACGTGGTCAGGTGATTGGGTGTCACTTGTGTCAGAAGTCTGTACGCGAGATTTCCACACTCCTAAACATCCCTAGGTCCACTGTTTCTGATGCGCTAGTGAAGTGGAAACGGGAAGGGACATGTACAGCACAAAAGCGTATAGGCCGTCCTCGTCTATTGACTGACAGAGACCGCCGACATTTGAAGAGGGTAGTAAAGAGTAATAGGCAGACATCTCTCCAGACCATCACACAGGAATTCCAAACTGCATCAGGAACCACTCCAAGTAATATGACAGTTAGGCGTGTGAGAAACCTTAGATTCCATGGTCGAGCGGCTACTCATAAGCCACACATCACGCAGGAAAATGCCAAACGACGCCCCGCTTGGTGTAAGGAGCGTCAACATTACACGATTGAACAGTGGAAACAGTTGTGTGGAGTGACGAATCACAGTACACAATGTGGCGATCCGATGGCAGGGTGTGGGTATGGCGAATGCCCGGTGAACGTCACCTGGCAGCGTGTGTAGTGACAAAAGTGAAATTCGGAAGTGGTGGTGTTATGGTGTGGTCGTGTTTTTTTCTGGAGGGGGCTTGCACCTCTTGTTGTTTTGCATGACACGATCACAGCACAGACCTACATTGATATATTAAGCACCTTCTTGCTTCTCACTGTTGAACAATTCGGGGATGACGATTGCATCTTTCAACGCGATCGAGCACCTGTTCATACTGTACGGGCTGTGGCGGAGTGGTTACACGACAATAACATCCCTGTAATGGACTGGCCTGTACAGAGTCCTGACTTGAATTATATAGAACACCTTTGGGATGTTTTGGAACGCCGACTTCGTGCCAGGGCTCACCGACCTACATCGATACCTCTCCTCAGTTCCGCACTCCGTGAAGAATGGGCTGTCATTCCCCAAGAAACCTTCAGCACCTGATTGAAAGTATGCCTGCGAGAGTGAACGCTGTCATCAAGGCTAAGGGTGGGCCAACACCATATTGACTTCCAGCATTACCGATGGAGGGCGCCACGAACTTGTACGTCATTTTCAGCCAGGTGTCCGGATACATTTGATCACGTAGTGCACCTCGTTTTATAACAATGTGGCATATTTTTTTTTATCAATTGTAATTTTCGCTCGAGATGATACATTGTTACTAAACCTTAAGGGCATCTGCTCTCTGCCAAGCGCATGATCCAGACAGTTGCGCTATCACACTGCAGATAAAATTATAAATACTGCACGTTATGTATTTTTATTAAAGTTTTAAATAATAATAATAAGGTAGGTTCGCTTCTAATGACCTCCATTAATTTAAATAAAATTCTGCAAATTTTATATAATTTTAATGTGTGTTTAACTAATATTACTAATTTTGTTTTATTTGTTTCCATTATTCTTCTTTCTTCCTTAACAGATCGCCCTTCTCGTTGTAGTACTTACACCCCCAAGTCGGGTTGGTAGCCTGTCGAGGAGCAAGCAAACTCTGGATCGTAGCATACCTATCCAGGATGGGGATCAGCCCAATGCCTGTAGGACGGTGAAGAATGAAGTTAAATGCAGTGATAAAAGGGACGATAGGGAAATTCGTGGATCTATTTACCCAACTCAGTATTCGCCTAGTGACCCAGAAAAACCGCGAAAAAGCCTTCGGTCAGAACCCGCGTCCATTACTGCTTTCGTTAATAGCGAGCTTTAATCTTTTTAATACTTTTTTGTATGTGATAGTTTGATTGTTATTTCTAAAGTTCATAGTAAATATTTAAGTTAGAACATTAGTTGATTTTATCATTATTATTATTCTTATTATCGGTATTTTTATTATTATTCTTGTAATGCATTAATAATAGCAGCAACCTTCGGAAATTCCGCAGGCATGTTTGTTGTTTGCCACCACTCACTCCTGAAGAGCGAATTTTCTCACCCTCCTTCAGGGAAAGAGCATGTTAAATATATCCTTTTTCCAAAGAATCCTCTAAAGATCTATGAAAGAGGTGTTCATAGATGCATCGAGATTTCTCTGTGGTTTATGATAAACTTTTTCTTCCATTCTGCATAGGAGGTTAAATAATCTTCTAGTTAAATAAAATGTTATTTATTTAGCTGGCTACCCCACTTTGCAAGGGTAGCTATTGAAACTCGAATGACGATTTAATTAACTTAATTTACCTCTCCCCGTTTTTATGAAGTTATTGTACAATGACCTAGAAGATTGTTTATGCTAAATCCTCCCCTTTGCCCCTGTAATTGAAATTCCGTACAGTCGCAGCTAATGGCGGATGAAAAATCCCTGATATTCACGTAACTTTAACCTTCCCCTGACAGTCTTGCAAGTTCTGGAAATGCTGCATAACCTAAAAGTAAACTTCAGCGGTGGAGCAATTGTCAGCGGAATGGTTAAGTAATGTGTTAGATAATCACAGTAGATAACATTTTAAATCTTTGTACGTTCTCGTTGGTCCCATAGTTATTTAATAGCATAAAAGCTGTATAATACAGAAAATTTTAACACATACAACGAAATAGAGGTGAAGATGGTGGATATGAAGATTCCGCATTCCCAGGCCACCAAGTTCACCTTTTCGGAAAAGACAGATAATGTGAGCATCGAAATAATTAATGTTCTCAGTTGTTAATAGAATATCGTTTGATTGATTTCTAATGTTAGCTGGACAGAATTTTCTCTCTTTGTACAAATATTTAACATACCCTGCTAACGAACTTGATTACAACATACAAAAGAAAGTCAAGTAAAACTTTCTTACATGGATTGGATTGGATTTTGAAGCGGAGGGGATTCGGCACCGATCCAGGAATGAGGTTATTGTACCGACGCGCCACGAGGAGGCGTCCCCGGAAGGGAGGGATGAAACGAAGGGAGACACCGGGCGGCGGAAGCAGGAGTGACGGTACGGCAATGGCAGGTTCCCTACAGTTTCCATATATAGACGTCCCGGCAGTCGGACAGGCTCCAACGCCCTCCGCAGAGGGCGCTCCTTATACTCCGGCAACCAGCTGAACTTCGAAGAATGGAGGAAGTTCACGGAGAGAATCCTTTTTCCCTACCACGCTGTACCGAAACATCATTGCCGACACTTCCAACCCTGAAATAGACCAAACGGGGTGAACGATGCATGAAATGATAAATGAGGGACAGAAAATTCGGGGGATGAAAGAAACCACTCCAGCATTTGCCTACGACCCGGGAAAACCCCGAGAAAGCCCATGGATCAGAGTGGAGGGGATCGAATTTTCACATGAGGGTTATTGAAGTATTTGGGCTTTGGTATCGTACCGTTGTAAGCAGATTCGATTGTCGTTTGTTATGCTGCGTCTTATTGCAAAAGCGTGACCATTATTATACTATATTATACTACAGGGAATGAATTATTCAATGCATTTTCCTTATTTTACATGCATATTGTGTGGAGCAATTATTTTCTACTCCATGGCATTCTCAAGGGAAAGTCAAAGCCTTCTTTGCAAGTGTGTTCTTTTATATATAATTCCAATGTGTATATTGTTAAATGTTGGGGTGAAGGCCAAAAGGTTACAGAAAAAGGAATTAATTTAGATCACCCCAACATGCACATGGGGTGGCGCAACTCGCTGGCAGCAAATGTCCGGAACCTTGGTGTGGAATTAAGGGGAAGGCGTGGGTTTTATGCTACACTGAAAAATTACATAACACACTTACCTTTACATACCTGGTATTTATTCACAATACGTCTGGCGACTCTACATATTGAACAAAGAATAAAGGGTGGAGGGAGATGCCACAAACCATAGACCGGTCACACACACACGTCTGACTCCAACGAACACTTCCATTAGAGTGACGCTATCTTATCCCAACCAACCGTACAGGGTTGATGTCATACCAGACATCTTCAAAAAGATCTTTCCCTTTGGCGTGGTCCGCACCGAAAGCAAACACCGTTAAGCCGAAATATATGACTAAAGAAACACAACAATGCTACGTCTGGTAGCAACAATACAGCACAACACTGCGCCTGGTAATGACAATAAAATTAATAATACGCCACAATATTTAGTACATAGGTTTGTAAATCCTCCTTGGACTTTTAATAATTTATGAAATTAAATGTTTTATAATCCCATGTCCGTCAGATAAAAATGTGTCTTTCAATGGTGAAAGAATTATCATTATCGCTTGAGGTTACCCTATACACTACATACACATTTTTCTCTTTATAATATTAGTATATATATATTATATATTTTTAGTATTTTATTCGCTCACTGTAATCTTTCTCTTTCTCTCTCTCTCTCATTGCAGGATATGATGGGTAGACTGTATGTGAGCTCTATGGTAGTGACGATGTTGTCAGCTGCCCTAACCTGCAACGACGCCAGTGCATTACTTGCTCCGGAAGTGACTAATTACACTGCTTCTGAACTCATTCGCTTGACCAGTAGTTTGCAGTCTACTATCACTAATGCACAAATAGACTTCGTTTACACCGGAAGTTTGAAACGTGGTTTGTTGACATTTGCCCGTGCTTCAAATGTATCCCTACCAAAAGTAGCAAGCTCTCGGTGTTTAGTGACATCTGCTTGGGCATCCACACTTAAAAGTGGTAGGAGAAAGAAAAAAATCAAAGATACGAGTGTGTTGCTTCCTTGCAAGATAATACCACACAGCATAGTGGTTCCTTCAGGAACAAACTACAGTGCAGAGACAAAAGTGGCGTCATTCCGGCGAAATAGCCCGCAGGAAGGGAACGATACTTTGCAAGAAAATCCCCCTTCGAAATTCCCACCTAATGAAACATGTTATAATATACAAAATCTGGATACCGTTGTAACAAATTCTTCTACTGTGCCTTCACAAGAAGTGCTGTATAGTAGTATCTCAGAACAAAACATCACAAGAGTGAATACAAGGACTGAAGAAAAGAGCTTGACCACTGGTCAAACATCGTCGATAGAAGTACTGCAGTACTTAGATAAACAAACCAAAAGCATTAACGTAAATCTCTCTTTAAGCATTGATGAAACTAACTTAGAGAATAATACCTTTGACACTCTCCCACCTTACTTAGAAGTTCTGTCCACTGATGAAATTCAAGAAAACAACTTCACATTTCTTCAGGAAATATCAGAGAAAAAGGAATTGGTTACCAATGTAACAAATCAATTATTTCACTCAAAAGATGCGTTGCAAACAAATTCTTCAATCGTTTTCTTGAATACATCAGTTAACGTATCGTCGAAGACTGCTGATATAAACGAACCCATTTCCTTAATAGCATCAAAACCCACCACTGAGGTGGAAATTCCAACTGAAGTGCCTCTAATGAGACCGAGAACCCCTTTGCCAAAAACAGATACTTGCACCACAACAAGAAGAACTCCCGCGGATGTCAGCCAGCCTTCAACATCAAAGTTAATTCGGGAGGAAGAGTTAAACGCCGATTCCAGTACACGAAGCTTTATCAAGCAATCAAGAGAAGACTTTCGTACGAAAGTTTCCGAAACGGGTTCGACGTCAGAAGCACCCGGACTTGGCAGTGAGGGGGAGTATGATTCTGAAAACAGAAGTGCCTTGCTTTTACTTTTTAAACAGCACTATCCAATAGAGCTATGGAAGTCCAAGGGATTCTTCAAAGACGACTTCTATGACTACATCCACATACATTGGCTGCAATTTCCGCCCCCGGAACCCTCCACATTTTACATCTTAGCTGCAGCTTACTGTGCTATCATGACTGTTGGAATGATTGGCAACTCCTTAGTGATCTTCATGTTTATACGGTGAGTAATTTTGATTTCCACTATATTTACCAGTTTTTGTTCTGAATGTGAATACTCCGCAGAAGATACATTTTATACCAAATTTTTATTACTTTATCACTTGCCTAAGGCAATATCTCTATATAAGAGAGATATCACCAGAAATTCATGTTTCGAGGTCTCTTGAATCCAAAAATATATTTTTTTTATTTATTTGTTTAAGATCGCTTTAACCATTTTGGTCTAATCGCAACCGATATAGGTTCAGTAGAACGATTTTACAAACATTTCATACCATGATTTTATTAGAACAAAACAATTCACATTGAAAATAACGATAGCCTTACAATTACAGTTATGAATATTAAGTGATCAAAAATATTGTTGAAAAGAACTGTATACACGTCTGTGAACTGTATACACCAGAAACTTAAGGTGGAATAAATGCGACATTCCTTGCTTAAATGGGACATCTTTAAGGATGTATGGTGAAGCTTTTCAGAAAGTTCTAGCCAACAAAAAGCTTTGCATGTAAAAATGTTCATAATGTTCTCTATTCTAGAAAATGTGTGTACCAATTTTGTTTCAAATATTCTATCTTTGAGGTATTGGCTAGAAAAGCAACTGGGAAGCTTCAAACAACAGATAAAGGCTTAATGTAAGTAAAAGTGTACGAATTTCTGTAATAATTGTTTGTTGCGGTACGTATTTGCAGAATGTTCGCTATTCGTGAAACGCCTCTAACATTTTAAGCAGTGCACTTTGAATGTTTAAAAACGTTTGTTCCTGACGAGCTAGTGCATAGTGTGGGTAATGCCATGACTAGCATATCCGCCCACTATTTAAACATTGGTTGTTTTCTCAGCCTCTGTACGTACAAGATACCGACTCCTGCCTAGACAGGCGAGTAGTTAGCCACCGCTCAAGAAAGCATGTTTCCAACGTGATGCGTACACTACTAAAAAGAATTCTGGGACCTTTAGCCCTGCGCGCCAAGTCACGAGCGGGAAGTCACAACGAACCAACAATCAGGACAACAATGCCGCAATATTACACTAGCATTACGTATTTCTAGATAGCATTCATCACGGGTAAAGAAAATTGGAACAAAAACAATATTTTGCATGAACATTTTCAGAAACACATGAAAATAAATAATGGATAGAGAAAGCCTGTTGAATGTTACACATGAGCAAAAGTAAAAAAACTTTCAATTTTTCTAATGCTGACTTTAAAGTATGGTATTTTGCATCTTATTGTTGGAAATATCCATCAGTTAGGCCATCATCTGTTAACTTATGAACACACTTATTGAATATTTCGAGGTGGTACTTGGGTGGTACCATTTGTTAAAATGGGGCCCACAATTCGCCTACGAGACTCTCCACACCACACTCTGGTTTTATGAAAATGTAAAGCCTCCTAATGTATTGCACGAGTATTTTCTTCTGACCGTATATGCCGTTTTGAGAATTCATAGCACACAAAGTTTAATATTCGTCAAAGTTGTTTCAACACACATTTTATTGTAAATGAACCGAAGCAAGAGCACGAAACGGATATGACACTTCTGTTTATGAAGGAGACAGATATTGCGCTAGGCTTAATATTAGATACTTTACATGATTTCATGAGAGACGAAATATAACTACACGTGTATTTTAGTGTCTACTGCATCATACAGCACAACACTGAAAAATGAAATGATAGGGAGTGTTTCAAACCCGATTAATGCAAGAAATATGTGATTTAGCATAAAGTATTATCTTAATGGTAACTGTACTTTTTCTTTGGTAAAATTTTGTAATTTGGTGTGATTTCTTACTTATATAAACTTCACCGAGAATGGTGAATGTGGAGGTATTTTCTGTAAATGTATACCTTGCCCACTTAAAAGCTGCCTGGTCTTATTTTAGTTTTCGAGTAAGGCTGCTCTCTCTTTCTCTCTCTCTCACTACGCACACACATGTATCTGAATGACGTATGATGGATAAAAGAATAACCTTTTAATGAATGCTATATAAGGTACGCCTGAGAATTTTTAATTGGTTGAAATTTATATTCTATACCACATCAGAATTTTTTTTCGTATCGATGATACCTTTTTCTCCTCGCTTTTGTTCTATAACTAGCCTTAATCACGGCTCCGCTCCGTCCCTGCGTTAAATGCGGATAGTAATTTTCCTTCAATCTCAGTGTCCTCCCTCCCTTTCCCACTCTCTCTGCCATTCTCCTTCCCCTTTGTCACTCTCTCATACTTGTACCTCCCTCTCCATGTATCGTTTATATCATATAACCTTTGAAAACTGGTAATAAATTGTAGTTCTAGAGATCTCAAATATTAAAACATTTCAACTAAAGGGTGTAATAGCACACAAAGTGTCCACTCCTTACACTTATAATTGAACTAGAACCATAGTTTTTCCCACAGTAACTGGTTTTTGTTTATAAATAATACTAACGAAAACTTGTTTAACTTCTTAAATATCCATGTTATTAAAATTCTGTTAACGAAAGTTTTAAAGAAACATTATGCTTATAAACCTTTGCTGTGTGCTATCTTCAACATAATGTTGAAGCTATGTTAGACACAAGTTTCATATCAATCGATTTGGCTATTCTTATGCGAAAAGGTATCTAGTTTGATTGTCTCTCTCTCTCTCTTGCCACACAATCACAATTCTAAAATATCTTCAGTGGACCTTAAAACATAGATTTCCAGTGAAACCTGGATATCTAATGTTTTGTGTGGAATACCAAACGTAACCAGAGGTAAAACTATTAGGTGACTATAAACAACAAGAGGAGAATGGCAGAAGTGTGCAATTGGTACTAGTTCACAACCCCATTGAAGTTTTCTCATTTCGCCACAGCCACAAAACTTACTGAAGGGTCCTCATATACAGCGCCCGTAGGCAGCCCTACTAACAACGAAACATCAATTCACTGTTCCAGGCAGAAAGCGCCAGTGTGGTCAGGTTTGAAACAGATTACTTGAAGTCTTCTGATTGGCCGTCCACTCTCTCTCTCTTTCTTTATCTCTCTCTTCCCCTCTCTTCCTGTAACTTGATGATGCTTTTGTGCTAAGAACTTCAAGAGATCTCTTCATACCGTTCTCTAATTACAATAATACTGGTATTTGACATAAAAGTTAAGGTCAGACGCTAACTAGGTGCTGCAAATGAAAATGTTGACTTTTTGCTAGCTGCTCATTCCGTTTAGTAATCAAGAGGCTCACCTGTAGCGCTCGTTACCTTTGTGAGTCTTCCATGAGGTCGGTGGAACAGTATACAGGATGTTGCAAAGTAACTCTGAAACTAAAGTGTGAGTTAAAAATCAAATTGTAAAGAAGTGTTTTGTTACAGCAATAGAGGTATCAAAATCAGATTCTGTATGCACTTTTGTAGTCCTGAATTTCCACGTTTTCTATGCAGAGTTTATGCAATCCGTCTCTGAGGTAAAACGGCTCTATTGAGTTCTTTGTACTTAGATGACTCACTGTTTGCATATACTCGTTCGCTGTACAATGCTATTTCTTAATATGTTGGTCTCTGTTTATTGTTAACTCCTTTAAAAGAGGTAGTAAAAGGATTGTAGTATATAGGTGACGCAGCCACGCTACTTCCTCCGACAATGAAGCACTACCTTTGCCTCACGAGTGCTGCGTTTCTCCTCCTAATTGTTTTTTTATACTTTGCCACGGCTGCTCGAGCATGAGATCTTAATCTCTGGGTATGCGTGCATGTGTACAGAGAAACACGAACGCTTTCTTGGAACACTCTTATTTTCACCATTTAAAATAGAACTTAAGGTTTGCGGATCACTTTTAAATGCATACGATGCTACTGTGTCTTTACCAAGACCGAAGATTGTTAACTACAGCTGAACATTCTACCCTCTTGCATATTCGCCGCCAATGTTCACAACTCGACGAGAATGTCGTCCCGTTCTCACCAATCGCTCAGGACAGAATGACTTTCACCACCGCGCTACAAAGAGGAAAAACTCCTAACTTCCCCTCTCTCCCCTCAAACCTCTTCTCAAATTTAGCGTCCTGAAGCCTAGAGTGACCTTCACCAGGCTAAGTGCAGCTGTCCTCGGCTGTTACCAGGAAAAACTTGCTTCAATGGTATTTACCCTTTCTACCTTATGCTGGTCCCTAATTAACAAAACTGTGCCTGTCTGGTCTTTCTGTCGCTTTTACAGTCAACAATTTTCACAATGCTTCTCCTTTTTATACATACACTGATTTTAAATATATTATTACTTATTTTATATCGCTATCCTTCTCAGAATATTATGATAATTATTGCCTTTATAATTACGGCTTCATAGTTTAGGAATTAACTTGTTTAAAACATTACCGGTGTGCGTTTACTTTCTTTGACCAAAAGAAATACAATGTCCTAAATCGAAATAAACTATATATCTAAACATTCAAGTGGTTCTGTATGCGTTTAAAAGCCTGTGTTGTAATAGAATGATGAAAGATACACATCACAAAATAAATTAATATGCAACACTGAGTAATGCAACTAGTAATATATAAGATAACTGTAATACTGGGTGGGAGATTAAAGATGTAACCCTTAGCCAGAGAGATGTTACTGATTACACTAAGAAAGTTAAAAAAGCTTTTCTTCTATCTTTCATAGATTTGTAGAAACCGCAATGAACCTCAGACCCATTTGGCAACAGCGAGATTTTCCTTACAGGTTGGCGGGAACTGACATTGATTGGGTAGGGTTAGCAACATATGTAACATGAAAGTAAGTGCACTTTAAGGCTGATTCACAAAAGCCAGAGAATGGTAACCAAAACGGAAACGAGAACGGGAAGCAATGCAGCATACAAGATTTTGGTTCCCAACAGCCCTGTAACGAGAACGGGAATGCATTTCGATCACAAGTGGAAAGTCGATTTTGTGTATTGGGATTGCATTTGTTTTTAACTGACCAATGATAATTTTTTACCTGCTACCAATTCAGTCAACATAATGCGGGTTAGACAACGTCAAAATTCGATAGAGTAAATATTATCTAAATTTAATTTCATTACATTTTCGTCTCCTCTAGTCGTACCAAGCTTTTATTCCTTTATTTAATGGCGTACATTAAAGTTGTTTATTGTTTTTTGTCAACTTACACTGGTTTACACCGCTCAATGAATCTGCATGTGTCAGGATCTGAGGTTAGGAAGCACATATGCTACTAATTTCTTCCAGTTTCATGCTTCCAGCTTGCGACTTTACAGAGCACTAGCGGCTGTTTCATGTTACGGCCGCCTAGAATAGCCTCTACGGCGAAGAATCTAGTATGCACAATATAGACCTAATACGCCGTCCCGGGAGCGAGAACGAGAAAGTTAAAGCTTGGCCAAGTCTTCTTTCCCGTTCCCGGGGCCCGGTAAAGCTTCCCTTCGATTGTGAATGCTCCCATTAGAATACATGCGTTTCAACTTTCTCGTCCTCGTTCTGATTTACTGACGGCATCATAACTCTAAAACTTTCGGTTGGATAGAAAATACATTCCGAAGAGGAAAGCTCTGAAATAAACCTCGAAGTATACCCACAGAAATCATGAGGATAGTCAGAATAATGACCCACTATCTTTTATGTGGTTAGAATTCCCAAAAGAAAAAATCAAAGAAGTGTAACACTCATCACAAGTCAAGACGAACTACTCCTCGGCAATAACCTAACATATCTCGCTCCCTCTGAACTCGAACGCCCGGACCTAACTGACCAGCGACGGTAGCGCCTCCAAGACAAAATAAAAGCAAAATGAGGCACAATCGACACCATACGGGGGATGTGAAACTAACCTATCGTGAGTATTTAGAGCAAAGCAACACAGCAATTTGTACTGAGGGAAAAATAATCGGCACACAGTAGTTACTAATTCGCAAATGCAAGGCTGAATGTTAGATGGGAGGGAGAAGGGAAAAGAGGAGTCATTGTCTTGTCACTTGGCAATATTCGTAACAGGACGAAGAATCAAGAGTTGATGCGAAAGAACCCGGTGTCAGTCAGTGGACTAAGATGTATACAGAAGTATCAAACACTTGTGGACTTGCTTGATTTATTTTTATAACTGGAACTACCGGAATTGTCACTGTTAATAATTTTATTGTGACGTATAATCAGAGAACGGAGGGGACACCTCGCACCTTGACCCAGCGCTGATCTTTTGTGCTTAACACCCCCAGGAGGAACGGGATGAAGGAACCGCAGGAGGCCACAGGCAGGCCGACACAGACGCGCAGAGGTCCTTGAAGATTGCAAGCATGCGGACCTGGTCACACCAACGGGCGCTCAGAAAAGTCTTCCTCCGACAAACCGGGGAGAACTCGACCCATCTAAGACGGCTCAGAGAAGGCTGTCATATGGCAGGACCGAGAAGAGCTTTCCAACGGGCAAGCATCTGCCCTATCCCACACCGACCGACACTGCATAGCCCCTAAACCTACTTGAAACATGAAAGTGGAAGCAAAATATTAGGAAATGAGGGAAAGCAAATTCGTGGTAGAAGAGAAACCACCCCAGCATTTGTCTTGCCACCAGGAAAAACCACGAAAACCCAAAGTTGGAGAGGCCGGCCCCAAGAATTGAACCCAGGACCTCCAGTTGACTCCTCTCACTCCGTATAATTTATATTAACTGTTCTACTAATAACGTTTTCCCACTTCTAGTTACATTATGTAATTAAAACCAATTACGCTGGACCTTTATCACGTTAACACATATAGAAAAATTACCTCTTACGCGAGTGATTCTTGGAATAGTTGTGAAACTGTAGTATGCATGAAAATCGTATGACTGTCACATATAAAAATTTTCTCTTATTGACCAGTGTTCTTAAACAGAAAAATAATTTTAGAAAAACAATATTTCATCAGGTGATTTTATCCTAAATGTTTAGAAAGTGACATTTCGTTCCTTTGCGGAAACTGCTTTTTAAAGATTTTCGGGTTAATTTTATTTAAAGTTCGCTGATTCGATGGAAGGGGTCCCTTGTCAACCAGCGCCTTTGTAGGAGGATGATGAACTTTACTTGATGAAACAGATATGATAGCGCGTACTTTAAACAGAGGTAATGAAATTCCTTGCTAAGAAGGTTCCTACAGCCCACTTAAAGCAATATTAAACCATGCTGTGAAGCAATATTGCTAAACTAGATATTTAGCACTCACTTTAGTCTTCCACAGTTCCCAACTCTCAGCCTCGTTCAAAAGAGCCGGCTTCTTATATTCGATTTTCAGAAACTCAGCCATTAAAATGTCTTAGGTTTCTCTGTTTCACATTCTTGTTCCTTCCTTTCTTAGGTTCAGAAAGGAAATGAGAGCAAAATAATGACTATCTGCGCTGCACAGGCGATTTCCTTTAATTACCATTTGGCCTTAGGAAACAGGGCAAAATAAAAGGGAACGCAATTAACTGAATTCCGTTCCTAAGCCCCTGAAGCATGAAAACTGGCCACGAAATTTAACTGGGCAATGTTCCCAGCGGTTTTGCAAAAGCCAAAGGTACGATTACATACTATGAAAATAAACGTTTCTGTATGCTTTATGTTCATTTAGCTCCCACATGCAGAAAACACAGGCATAAGATAAAAAGAGCACTGTATTCAACAAGTAAAAAACTTGCCCTCTTTGTAACTGCGATTATGAAAATATTTATGTAATTCTACATAATTGCAACGTTATTTTTTTTATATTTGGAAAGGGCTTGGTTTGTAGGTAGATAGTCCGGAATATCCAAAAGGTATAAAGATATCTCATTAAATGCAGTAATTTTTAATTACAAATAGCTTCTCATGGATAACTATATACCAAGATAAAACGTTTAGTTATGTTTTTATGTTGTTTTCATTACCTACTAGGTGAAAACACAATTACTTCAAAGTAAAACTGTCACCGTAAGGTTTCTAGTAATCTTCGACTTTGGATGAATGATTGACAACGCATATAATAGGTTACATTGAAGTCAGCACGTCTTTGAAATTGCATATGTGTGTGTGTGTTTTTTTTTTTTACCTTTCACGCAATAATGGCCCAACTGAAATTTGATATTTAACATCTGGTAAAGAATAGGCTATATCACATGTTAATTGCTTGTCCCAGAGGGTGGATTAAAATGGGACGTAAAATAAAAAAGTCGAAATATGTCGCTTAATATTATAGTAATATTATTACTTTTTAATGTAATATAACGAAATCTTTTAAGAATATGGGTCATACGCATAAAGTTTAGGTTTCGGCTTAAGTGTTAGTAGAGGTGCTTCAAGGGAGGACACCTTGCGAGCTGTGAGCTGCACAGATCTATTGCAGCTACCTTCCCCAGAAGGAAGGGATGAAGTGAAGGAATCACAGCAGGCTGCAGGCCGTAGGCAGACAGGCCACAGCGACGCGCGAAGTCCCTAACATTTCCAAGCTTACAGATACGTCTCACCGCTGGAGTCACCTAGAAAGAGTGACAAACGACTCAGCAATCAAGCAGTTCTCTGGTGTCCACGATGAATACACTTCATTGAGCATGCATTCGCACCATCTGTCCGGCACCGCCATACACCACGAAACCTTGAAGCATTCCTGAAAGGTGACAAGGAAATGGAATGAAAGGGAAATGATGGAAAGGAAATCGCGATAGAGAAGAAACCAACCCAACATTCGCCTGTCAACCCCGAGGAAACCATGAAAAATGCATGAATCAGAGAATGCGGTCGCCGGAGATCAAACCCGGGACCTCCGAAATGCGAGTCGCACACATTACCGCGACACCACCTTGCTCGGTGATCTAAGGATTAGTCTTTAAGTTAAAGTGTACTCTTTAAGATTACACTTAAAGCTTAAGACTAATCTTGTTCAATGATGCATAAAACTAGACAATCTAGCAAGCTTTCAGTGGAACTTTTTCCGGAACAGACTTTAAAAAGTCACATGATAGATTGGCGCATACGATTCCTCATTAAAGAATCTAGGGCCACGATTCGAAAGAATAAGTCACGTACGCGTTATTGGTTCATCCCTAGCCGGTGGAGGGCGGAGCCACAGGCTTGTGCGGGGTCACGGCGCTTACCACCAAAGCAGCAGGCGACCGATTGGTTCTTGAATTCCACGTTCTACGTATATTGCTATTTTAACGCCATTACTCTTTAGGATTGTAGCCTGCACTGATAAAAACTTCATTTAAGCAACAATGTTGTTTTCCTATACTTCATTTACTCGTTTTTATAATTTGAAGGGGGATAAGGAAGAAAGGACTGTGCACTTTTAGCACGGTATTTATGCAATTGAGATATGTCAGACGATACGTTTGCTAATTTAATTAAGGATAATAAATGCTGCTAGGATGCATTTTTAGTAACTGTTACAACTAAATTGTGTTTAAATGCGTATAAAATTAAATAACAATGGTCATATTGACTTTTCGCTTTTAACAAATTTTATCATAAAAACTTATGATAGTGATGGCGGTAGCTTAAGAGCACTCTACTCCAGCGTTTAATAGCACCTTAACAGGTTAATAACAGCAATTTTTACTTTCTCTACTACGTATAGTAAGTAGGGGAAGTATTGTATTCCACCCAAAAATTCGATACCGAGATTTCACCGGAAATATATGTTTTGAGACTCCCTGAATCCAAAAAAAAACATTTTTGGAAACATGTACGTGTGTGTCTGTGTGTGTGTCTGTGCCTGTGAACAGCATAACTCACAAACGAACAGTCAAATAAACACCAAACTTGGTATTTAGGTTCAGTATCTTCCAGAGATGCGACACGAAGGTTTTCAAGAAAATCCCCCCACCACAGATTACCCTTTACATGGCGCATTTTTCGAAAATTTTTGATTAAATCGTATGTTTAAGATATTTTCATGACAAATGAAATGTATATCTAGAATTTTCTGGGAATGTCTCCAAAAGTATTCTTCATTGTGAACACTTTTGCATAACTGGTAAACCATAAGAGATAGACAAAATTTTACTACACAAAAAAATGTAGATTATGTTAAAATACACAATTTAATTCATTTATTTTTTTGTTGAGTGAACCATTTTCGAGATATTGCTTGTTATTCCCTTAAATTTTCCAATACTTATACTTTTTCTCAAATGGAAATTCGCTATTGATTTTTTTTGTCCTTGTAATGCAAAGAGAATGGAATACTCCACATACCAACCAGCTCTTAAAATATTTGACTACCGGTTGAAACCTACCAATTCCCCTTGCATCTACAAGAAAATTAGCAATAAGATTAACATCTCGATATCTCAATTAACATGAAGCATATGGAGAATAAGCGTTTGTAAAAATAGTTTGTACAAGAATAGAGAAAGTCATGTGAGTGTAACACATCAATTTTTTTACTTTCTAAGCTTGGAAATGGTATGAAGTATACGACAGACGTAAAACCAATGCTTTGCTTATGTTTGGTTATAATCAGTTATTCAATTGCAAATGAATATTTGGTTTATGCCTGTAAAATGAGTGTGTTTCGGTTAACTAAACAATTCTATCACATACATTTCGAATATTCTAAAACACTGAAGATCTGAAACAAAATTCATTTAGGTATAATCAGAAAGGCAGAAATAAACGTAACATCTGTCGGTATTTGAACCGACGTACTTCAGTTTTAGAACCGCTGAACCAAAGAGGTACTATGGTTTCGAGTTGTGGACTTTCAGATTAATGCATTTGACGCTCGAGAGACTTGCTTTTAGGCTATCGCAGGTGTCTGACATTCCTAAGGAGCGCTAGAAACATCCGAGTGTCTCCTTCCCAGAAATAAATCCATCTACAAGGCAAGCCGGGGATTTATGAATCGGATATTTGGGATGTTCCCCTACTTTACTTCTTGTGCAGTAAGAGTTTAGAAGCAATGTCACCAAATTACGACCTATAGTGCTTGTTCTCAGTCAAATTAAGGAAACAACATACTTCACTCTTTCGTTCAACCAGAAACGATTTGTGCTTGCCTGTAATTCTGCCTTACTCTTCGAGAATATAAACACAATTAAAGGTCATAAAAAGTTCTCCTCCAGTCGAGAACTAAATCCGGAATCTTAATTTCATAAGTCAACACTCTAACCGTTCCTCCAAAGAAGTAACACTTAACTATTCTAAATGTCTTATGATTTGTTTAAACTGTAGGGCAAAATCAAGGACCTTGATATCATGTGACATTGTCATCACTTTGTATTGACCTACGAGCTAGCATCACCAAATGAGGAATAGTGCATATTGCGATATACATGGACAGTATTGGAATTATCAAAACTCCTTACATCATGCCATACACAAGTGAGGTAACCTGGGGCCGCATTGTTAGAATGTGGGAATGTGGCTGCACAGTGGCCTCAAATATGCCAAGCAGTTGGGCATGCAGAAGAGACTGTGGGGTTATGGGAGAAAAGGTTTCAGAAGGAGCGTGAAGAAGGCCTTAAAACAAAGCAAAAGCAAGGAAGGCCAAAAAAAAAAAGATAACGTCAGAGGACCACAGAGCTATTCTAGAGGTCCGCAATGACAATCCCTTCCTTCCAGCGAGAAGATAACAAGCAGTCTAAATCTCTCAGTGGATGCTAAGACAGACCGTCGACGACTCCATGCTGCTGGCATCCGACATTCCCGGCCTGCTAGAAAAGGTGCCCTTAAGCAAGAACACAGGGAAGCTCTCGTGTCCTCCTGTCTCCAGCAAGTCAAGACTTCTGTAAAATGATAATATAGTCTGACAAAGAAGTATTTTCGTCAGGCGAGCATAGAGCACCGTCTTTGTGGCAACCCGACAACACCCGCTTCGATCCTAAACTTGTTGCCACTGCACGGAGTAGCAGGATCAGCTTAGCTGTATGGTACAGGAAGAGCGCCGTGGAGTAGGGAAGCTGATTGAAATCTCCTCTAGCATGTACTCCTAGGAATATATTGCAGTCCTGGAAGAATGTATGCTCCCAACAGTGCGATCTATCTACCCGGAAGAGGCAATGTCTATGATATATTTCATGCACGACAACAACAGTGTGCACACATCCCGGACCATAGAGGCTTGGCTTCAGCAGCACCCAGACATTTCGTTTTGGAATGGTCTGTGAAGTCCCCGGACCTTAATCCAATTGAGAACGTCTGGGCATTAATGGTTCGGGAATGGGAACATCAAGAACGCAGCAAAGAGACACTGAGAACATAACTGGGAAGCCTGGGAGAGCATGAGAAATCGACCTCAAATTTACAGTTCTTTACTTTCCTCAATTCCTCGGAAACTAAATGATGTCATTGGAAATCAAGGATGGTGGGTTTCTGTTAAATAAATAGAAAAACGAAGTCACCCAAAAAGTTTTGCATCACCATTATTAATTAATTATTATTATTATTATTATTATTATTACAAATATTGTAAACACGTCGCTATTGCATTTCCCATTGGATTTGTGTGAAGGAAAATATGTTTAATCTCTATAAATATACACCATTATATCTTTGTGCTACTAGTGCTATTAAAATGAAACCCACGATGCTAATCTTTGTATCTGACAGTTTACCGTCTCTGTAAGCTAGTGTAGCACAAAGGAACGTTAAACATAAATTAACAGAAAGAGTAGAATTTTTATTTAACTCACAATAATAATAATAAATAATAATAAATGTAGTATATTTTTATTGAAAACATTCAAGATCAATGCCGGGATTCAAAGCACAAAGCTTTGGCTTTCCATGCCCACGCTTTGCCACTGAGCTCTTGCGGTCGCCTGCCGCCAGCACAACCGAGTCTAATGCATCTGATTCTACCTCTAACCTTTGTCTACACATCAATAAATTATTTTCACTTTTCCGAGAAGGGACTGCCAAGTGTGGCAAAGCATAATAAACTGCGTTTAAGTCTAACACACAATTCAAACGAAATAAATGTGATAATCAATTATGATAAAACGATAAGGTGAAAGGGTCAAAAATAAAACGAAATGATAAGAGGGAAAAGTATAAATAAAATACGCAAATATAAACATTACAAATATAATTATTGTAACAAACAGTTGCAAATAACAATTAAAACTCTTGACAGTAGCAACTGTTATGCTATAAATTGGATCAGCTTTCCGCTAGAAACGTTTGCATAATTTTATAAAGTAGTTTCGTATTATGCCTCTCACCCCACCATCAGCAAAATAGCTTCAATGGTAGTCAGGTTGTGTTTTTCATATAAAAAGATTATTATTATTATTATTATTATTATTATTAGCAATAGTAGTCTTATAACATATTATAATTAACAGATACATTAAATAGAATGCCCATTTGGATACAATAAATAATAATAATATTAATAGGATAGTGATATGTCAAATTATTTACATAACAAAAGCGTGTAAAACGAGCAAATATCTGTATTTCTAAAAGACACAGAGGCAGCTTATTTAGCCGAAAAAGCAATACAAATCCCCGGAATTGGACACGCTCCCCTTTACACCAAAGCGGAGAGTATTAGATCTGTGCTTATTACTTTCTCTACTACGTATAGTAAGTAGGGGAAGTATTGCATTCCACCCAAAAATTCGATACCGAGATTTCGCCGGAAATACATGTTTTGAGACCTCCTGAATCCAAAAAAAGCATTTTTGGAAACATGTCCGTGTGTGTGTCTGTGTGTGTGTCTGTGTGTGTGTGTGTCTGTGTGTGTGTCTGTGTGTGTGTCTGTGAACAGCATAACTCAAAAACGAACAGTCGGATAAGCACCAAACTTGGTATTTAGGTTCAGTATCTTCCAGAGATGCGACACGAAGGTTTTCAAGAAAATTCCCCCACCCCAGATTACCCTTTACATGGAAGATTTTTCGAAAATTTTAATTTTCTCAAAAATGGCTCTAACGATTTTGATGAAAATATCATATGTTTAAGATAATGTCATGAGAAATGAAATGTATATCTCGAATTTTCTGGGAATGTCTCCAAAAGTATTCTTCATTGTGAACGACTTTTGCATAACTGGTAAACCATAAGAGATAGACAAAATTTTACTACACAAAAAATGTAGATCGCGTTAAAATACACAACTTATGTCATATACATTTCTTTTGTTGAGTGAACCGTTTTCGAGATATTGCTTGTTATTTCCTTAAATTTTCCAATACTTATACTTTTTCTCAAATGCGTTATTCAATTTTTTTATGTCCTGGACATGCAAAGAGAATGGAATGCGCCACATAGCAACCAGCGTTAAAATATTTGACTATCGCTTAAAAGCTACCATATTTCCCTTGCATCTACAAGAAAATTACCAATAAGATTGACATCTCGATATCTCGATTAACATGAAGCATATGGAGAATAGGCGTTTGTAAAATTAGATTGTACAAGAGTAGAGAAAGTCATGTGAGTGTAACACATCAGATTTTTTTTACATTTGATGTCTCTGGCATCTCCTTTCCCCTCTCCCGCACTTCCGTCGAAAGGGTGAACAAAGTACATGGAACATCTGTGCGTGTTATGGCCCCCCAGATAGATTTGAGTGACAGTGTACCTATCTGGAAATATGCAATAAGACAATATCTGTAAAGGCTTATCTCCATTAACGTGAAGTAGATAGAAAAATTAGCTTTGCAATAATAGTTTGTAGAAGCTATATAAAAATAAACGATAGTAGGTACAGAAAGTCATGTGAATGTAAAAAATCTTAATTTTTTACATTATATAAATACTGACCCACATTCTTGCTTTTTTCACTAAATATTCTGTTTAAAATGTATCCGTTTTTTTCAAAACACTTGTGATTATCAAGTTTTTCGCTCCAGTTTTAGTTCCTTTGCAATCAAGCATTATCTGCTCTAGGTCTTCCTCCCCATCCACATAATGCACGCTACCCCTGTATAAAACCAGTTCTCTTGACACTAACTTCCACACCTCAGTTCTTGCGTATAGCATGATCTGTCTTTCCTTCGTATTTACTTTATCAATATATGTTTCTCTATCCCATTTTAAGATAACCTAAGATACCAATGACTTCTCTGTTGTTAAGCCACTGAACAAGTTTTGTTTCTCTATACCTTCCCATCTTAATCTTCCCTCTTCCTAAAACCCTTTAATTATTTGCATAACGTGGACTATTATGGAAAGCAAAACTGGGATTTAAAATAAAACGGTACGTGGTTTACCCATTTTAGTAAACAAAAAGATGTTCTTGCAAGCAAGCAAGCAAGTAATTTATTACCATGGCTGTACTGTATTGCAACGTCAAAATGTGCAGTGTAATTAGCGATTACAAATCAAAACCACTATTATATGTTAATTATTATAATTTATAGCATTTACAATCAATGTTCTGCGTATCTCTTTCTTAAGGAATTTAAAATAAATTTCGTTCTCTAAGTGACAAATAATATATTATTATTATAAAGTTTAATAAATAGAACTGTTAGTTGTTTTATTGCATATGCGTTTTATGTATATTGTTACGATCAATTTGCTGGCGCCGCCCGGCCGGCTGGTAAGAAATAGGGAGAGATAAGTTGTGCTCTCTCTCAGTGTAAACACCAGAAATGCTATCGAGAGATAACCAGAATCTTCTGGAAGTTTCCCTTCTCTCTGACTCTCGAACATTCTGAAAAATATCATTAGCTATATAAGCGAGTATTCTTCCGAGTGAGTTGGCGAGTGTATTTCTGATGCGACATTAAGGGCGGTTCTATGAGTGGTTTGTGGCAATAGTTGTGGCATCCGCGAGAGATTAGAGATGTCTTGTGTTCAGTTCCTCAGCGAGTGAATCATCCGAAGAAGAGGCTGCTTCGCGTGTAATTCATTACGCGGTTCATCACAAAAAAAGTGAAATGACAGAAAAAATTGAACTAATCACATTAGTGAAATGACTGAACTAAGTAAAGTGACAGTGAAAATTGGACAAAGTCGCAACATATTTATAATGACTGTCCATTTTCGCTGTCATCTCAATACTATGTCCAGTTCAATTTTCGCTGTGACTTCACTTAATTCACAGTCACTTCACTATATATAGGTTCTGCTTCGTGTTAGTGGATATGAGATAGCTGACACATCATAGTGTGCAAGCCAGCATGATGGCAGAATAAGTACGCATAGTTCAATAAACCCGGCGGAGGGCGATGTATTTTTTCGGGCGTAAAAATTCTTAGCATTTCTTCCTTCGGAAGGAAAGTAAAGCCAGTGGTCCTATGTCGTAGACTTATGGCACGTAAAAGCACCTCAGGCCTGTAAAAGAGCAAAATTTCCGCCCAATATAGAATGGGACGCTAAGGACCACAGCAGTTAAAAAGCGCCCATAAATAAAACTCAATTTAATTTACAGTTCAACAAAGTGGCTTGCTGTGAGTTTTAGAAGGAACCCCGCATGTAATAATTTGTTGATTGATTACCACACGACTCTGTAGCTTTTGCAAGGCTAAAGCTTTGTTCATTAGAAGCAATGAAGTCTGCTTTGTTCTCACTCTGGTTAAAGTTTTGCTTACTTCTTACCTCTAACTTAAAATCAGGTTAATATGAGACTATCAAGGGGCTGAAATTATCAACATGCTATAACATGCCGCTAACATTAGCATGGATGTTTTGATTTAAATTCTAAAATAAATATCGTTAGAATCATTATTTAATAGTGTTCAAAAAACAAACCCGGTTCTTATAATACTCTAAAATGTGACCATGGTTATACCGACCTGCCACCTAAAGCTTCAAATGTAATGTTTTTTTAAAACTTGGCTTATTTTAAGGCACCTTTTATTTTATAATTATGCATTTAGAATTCCCGAAAAACTCCAGTGTGATCCTCAGAGTTTCCTTGAACCTTTGACTTAGCCCGATCGAAAGGAGAAAGTAAACAGCAAGAAAAGAAGGTGGACCTAACATAGAGAAACGCATTCAAATATATTCAATAAATGTCCGGTTGAAAAACAGGCTGGGAAGACTGAAGTGACAATAAAAACCGCGCGGCTGCTTTAGGAAGTTAGGCAAGTCACAAACATTTCTGCATAAATGTGGTCAGTCTCTCTCCATAACCTCCCAAGGGTGTTCAAGGGTATACAATACATATTCCTACGATAAAAGAATATCAATCCCTAAATATAAAGAGCCCAATATAAGAGCTAAATATTAAAGAGCCCAATTAATGTTGATGGAATGAATGCGTAAATTAGCCCAAGTCTTGGAATGTTTATCGCTATTTAGTGCCTAATTTTCCAAACAATGGAAAATTGCAGGTAAAACCTTCATTAGGCAACTTTGTCTTCACCTACTGAATTTCGAAGTTGTGATCTCTGGATCGTGAAATATGCTTAGACCCGGAAAAGAAACGAAATGATGTTTTTTAGAGTTCTCAGCGTAACATATTAATTATTATCATCATTATCATTATTATTATTATTATTATTATTATTATTATTATTATTATTATTATTATTATTATTATTATTATTATTATTATTAGTTCGAATGGAATCTGTCGTCGAAAATGCATTCCGTTTCAAGGTATTGCTCTTTTTTGAGATAAGAGTTCGTGGTAATTTAAAAGCGCCCACTACCGGAAATGGAACTGTTGTCTGCCTAAAACTGTGAATACTGTTACATTTACGAGTTCATTCTGTTGCATATGAGACATTCCATGTGAAATCCAGGCGACAAAAAGAAGAACAAAGAAAAAGAAAAACTCGCACTTGTGTATTAAGTAAAGAGCGTAGACTTTCACGGCCGGTATCAATTAGGCGATAAAAGTTTTCCGGGCTCTGTGACGTGGTCTGCTGGGTTTCTTCCCTATTATCTTCCCAGACATTTCGTCTGCGATTATGGCGATTATCAGTGGAAGCTCGACGTATCCTTGCTAACCAAACAACGACTGGGCACTAAGCAACAACTGGTCGCCTCGCATTTCTTGTTTCGGTTGTGTTTTGCTATTAACATAGAGTGCCAAGAAAAGCATATTTATCAAATATTCACATCTAAAACCCAACGGTTGTCACGTTATTGAACGATAAATGTATCGTATTAATTAATTTTGTCGCACTTTAAGTTCACATAGCTCCGGAACCCTTTATTTCAACATATTGTACCAAATCTCATTTTGTAGATAAAAGTCCACATTTCATTAGAGCATATACTAATTATTTTTATAATATTCATAAAAATCTATATACAGTTTTTACTTATTTTAAGCGTCTTCGGATTTTTATAAAACTGAAGTATCAGATTGAGAATAATTCATAGTGCCCTTAAGAGACACCGGCAATGTTGGTAAAGTGGTAATGTTAGGGAGTATGTAGTTATAACAAAATTGAATAAACGCAGCGATTTACGTGTTTGATTGCCGATGATCACCAAGCGCTCTCTGAATCTGCGAGGTAATACTCAGAACCGTATACTGCTTAGAAAGCGTTCTCATTGTTTAACTTTACACTCGGCGTCTTGCTTGATCTTCAACGTGAGACGGACCATGAGCACGTGTTTTACTACTACCGCACATATACATTTTTCTTAATCCCTTACCGCTTACACTTGAAAAAATGGAAATTTCTTCACTTAAATAAAACCACGAAGAGCATGTTTACTTATCGGTATGAAACTGAAGTTCAGTGAATCGAAATAAAGCTCGATTTAAATAATTATGTTTAAAGGTTTCAGAGATATAACACCTTGAATTTAGAAACTTTAGGAAGATACGATAAATTTGAACAATTTTAATTGCAAAACTATGATGTTCTGAATTTTAAGTGTTTGTCTAAGGCACTATCTCGGATTTGCCTCCAAATACAAAAAGTGCAAGAGCTACAAAGGAATTTTCGGAGCAGTGCTAAGGGGTAACAGCCAAACCAAAAGTAGGAATGCTCCCAAAGCATTTGTTGAAAATACATGTCAAGTCTTTCCGAGTTTATTTGGCAAAGTATTTCACAAATAACATATCTTATTGAATTACGAAATTATCAGTTTTACTGGAATTACAGACCTTTTAAGTGTATATTTACAACCACCCACATCAAGCTAGACTACAATCAATAAACCCGACTTTCCTAACTCCCTATGAGGCGTTAAACGAATAATTAACAAAACCAAGCCTGAAATAAGCTTTACACACATTAACAATTAACCTTTAAAGCTAAAACTAACAATTTAATAAACTCTGGGAAAAGTTAACAATCTTAATAAACAACCCCATTTAACTTATGTACATAAACTTCCAACCGTTTAACAATTATATAAATTTTATGGACACAACTGTTATTTAAAAACATTCAGAAAAACTCTGAAAAAACTAACAAGATTATCTAAAACGGTCAATAGTATTCAGAAATTGCGTGCCTTAATCCACATGACCAGAATACAATTATAACAAGAATTAAATTTAGAAAAACAAATCCCGACTCTGGCTCCGTTTAATATTTCCTTGCATACAAGGCGGCAGGTAGCAGAATAAATCACAAAGGGCGAGCCCAACGAAAATCCCGGTCACAAACCCTCTAAGCAAATACAACTCACCAAGCTCAAGATATGTCCCGTGGCACAGGCAAAGGAAGAACTCGCCGTAAAGCCTAAAGCAACGCAAGCTAGGAAAACCCCGACGCGCAACCAGCGGGGAAATATCAATTTAGCAAGAAACATGATGCCACCTGCCGTGATCTAATGGAATCATTTAAAACTCACAAAAATGGGCGATCAGCACACACTGCACTCATTATTTGTATTAGTTTGTGAGTATTTATATATCAATTATACATCTCATTCCGTAGCTCAGAACAGACACATAGCTTTACATTCCACGAACATTCCTTGTTGTTCATTCAAATGTATAGGGAATTGCTATGTACATACTTGGTATAGTATACAATAGTGTTTCAAAAAAGTGAGGTTACGCACTTCAAGAGATTATAACATTGTATTACACAGGATTAAGATCACAACACAATTAACATTTCAATAATATTCAGTATGTTACTTCGATTTTTACTTTGTTAAAATTGTTACATATGTATCTATTTTTATAAAGTTGATGTTAAAAATTCAAATTCAGCTAAAATAAACATTCTACTGATGCAACCTAACTCTCCACTATACTTTGGGCCTTATATATTTTAGCACTCTACACAAATTCTAACTTGCTCGCACCTTCTTCTCAGTAGATGGGACTGCTGGTAAGCGTGTATGGCCGTAGAGAACAGCACATACGTGCATAATTGCTTTTTAAGTTCACCTGCACCCACAGCATGGAAAACCATATGCTTCCAGTGCTTCACAGTACAATGAATTACCATCAAATGTATTTATTTATTCAGGTAGTAGTTCTGGTTTTCTTAAAGTTACGGCTTGTTCATTTATCCTTTTTAGTTCTGAATCAAATATTCTGAATACTTCATAACGCAGGGAATGTTTTATAGTAATTCAGAAATTTATAATATCAATATTATTAATACACTAATAGTATTATATTAAGTTAACAATTATTTAAAATAGAAATAAAATAGGTGCCTGCTTGATGCTTAATCATATCGAAATTTTACAATGTGCTCACGAAAAATGCTCCTCAAACTCGTGAAGAACGGATATTATAAAAATATAGTAAGTGCTAAAAAAGTGTTGAAATCAGCGTATTTGGAATTTATTATTATTATTATTATTATTATTATTATTATTATTATTATTATTATTATTTTAAGTGAATACATACTTAAGACATTATAACACTGCAGTTAAACTAGAGTACCTCTACGGAGCGAAAACAAACAGAAAAGCTGATACCAAAAATATTGTGAAAAAAGAATGGAAAGGTATAAGAATAATTTTAGTGCATACGTCATAAGTGAAATAATACAGTCTCAGAAGTAAAAATGAAATAAAAACACACAGACATTCACAGTGACATTAGCAAACAAGGTTAAAAATTTATGGACATATTAAACGAATTAACTCAAACAGGCTCACAAAACAAATAATGGAATTCTATGAAAATAGAAGTAACGCACAAGTAAATACTATGAAATGGATTGGCGAAGTAAAAACTGACTTAAAATTGTCAGGAATTACGCAAGAGATACCTTTAGAATCAAAGTGCCTAAGTAGCAAGTTGACCAAGAGGACAAACACATGAAAAAAAAACTGCAACAACATGGACAGACGAGAGAAAGAAAGCTTACAGGCAAAGAATGAGAGAACTGTGAATTCAAAGGAAAACAAAGAAACGTCTCTAAGTACTTTGCGTAGGTCCTATATGGATCCATTAGCAATAAAATAATAATAATAATAAATAACTTTATTTAAAGACTGCAAGGTCATATCAGAGTTACCTGCGTGCCAGGATTTAGACCTACAAAAGTTATTTTGCATTCTAGTAAATCTATTGATATGAGGCTGTCAAATGTAAGCCCACTAGAACTGAACCCGCAAATTGGAGTTATAAAGCCAGCGCTCAATCAAATGCATCACTCAGGCTTCTTTTATCGAAAAATTAACTCAAAAATAGTGGGATTTTGTGTTGAATAAACTGCGCGAACGTTTCACTGATTAGAAATGTCAACATGCCTTACAAAATGAAATCCTACCTCCGCTCATAGAACCGTTCGTGGCTTCAGCAAATGCAATAAGAGGAAGTAAATTTGATTTCTACACCAACGCTCCCTGCAGCGACTTGTGGCTGTTTATGTGTATGAAGTCTAGCTATGAGGTTTACAAAAGCATTTTCCAGAACTGGAGTAGTTTACGAATCTTCTGAAGGGAAACACCGATGCTGCGATTACTAACCACGCCCCAGGTAATGTTAGTGCAAATCTGTGATTGCCTGATCTTTATGTGATACGGTATATTGCAATACATATGTATTCTTACACTTCTATGATTTTTATAAAGGTACTCGTACTTGCATATGGATCGAGCAGGATGGCTCAGGTGATAGCCTCTGAGGTTCCCGGATTCGACTCCCTTTGGACCGGTCACCTTGATTCTTTGTATAGGTAGACGAATGCTGGGGTGTATTATATACCTGTCCCTCATTTCCTTTCATCTTGCAAGGTTGCAGGATTAGGCGTGATGGAATGGTGTACTATCTTTCAAGAAAGTAAATGTACACTTTTCGCGGTCAGTATCATTCAGGCGTTCCATGAGTAGAGGTATGAAAACTAAATCGACCGTGGTCGTAGATCTATACTGTCGTGGTCGCCATTTTAACAATGTCACTCACTTCAAGGATTCCTATGGCTATATTAATCCAGTATGGCGAAACATGGACTAAATGTCACAAAGCAAATTGCAATTCTCTTGCTGCTGAGCTATGAACTACTTGGCATTGGCAAGAAAACGGAAAAAATGTGGAATGATGATTTTAATAAAACCAACATCTATATATATATATATATATATATATATATATATATAACCTATCTGATAATATAAGCTGTCGTAGCTCATTGGTAAAACGTACGCTGTTTTAAGTATGCCGAGGGTTCACGGTTCGAGTACCAACATGTGGTTATACTTTTTATTCCAACTTTTTCACCTTGTAAGATGCAGTAATAAACAAATTTACAGTTCTCTTGCAGCTAAGTTATTACTACATGATAAAAATCAAGATTTAATTTTTGTTTTCCATTCGTTGTTTCGACAAGTTATTTGTTCCAGGAGAAATACATTATCTATAAGTATCAGATATTAATTTATTTCTTAATATATGGCGTGGCCTCAGCTTTGAAATAGCAATTGTTTAGTTTGCTTTTTAAGCACCATTATTCTTAGCTATCGCTTTCTTTTTGTTATTTACAATAAGTGGAGTAACTGTATTGCAAATAGCAGTTACACAGAATATACAATTTCAGTTTTATGCATTATACTCCAGCGAATTATATACAATTATATTTGCAGTTGTAAGTTTGCTTTTATCAAGATGAGAATTTATCAGTTTCCTGTTATTTTATGTATTAGCTTATTGTTAAATTAAATTGAATTAAATTAAATTGAGTTTTATTCATGGACGCTCTTTAACTACTATGGTCCTTAGCGTCCCATTCTACATTGGGCGTGAAAGACTGGCAATTTTGCTCAGAGGCCTGTATCAGGCTTGAGGTTCTTTTACGTGCCGCAAATCTACGACACGGGACCACCGGCTTTACTTCCCTTCTGAAGAAAGCCATGATAAGGATTTTTACGCCCGAAAAAATCCATCGCCCTCCGCCGGGTTTGAACCCGCAACCTCGGGAACTAGTGGTTAGCTTATTATTGTGATCAGATGCATTGTATACAGCATTTAGAAGGTGATTCCATTAAAATTATCATTCAATCTCCTCGCATTTTCTTCCAAATTATGTAGTAATAACTTAGCTGGAAAAGAACCATAAATTTGTTTATTACTGCGTCTTACAAGGTGAAAAAGTTGGAATAAAAACTAAGAGCACATGCTGGGATTCGAATCATAAACCCTCGTTACACTTAAAACAGCGTGCGTTTTACCAATGAGATACATCAAATGCTAGTGTTTGGGTTATATATAATATATATGTTGGTTTTATTAAAATCATCATTCCACGTGTTTTCCGTTTTCTTGCCAATGCTATGTAGTCAATAGCTTAGCAGCGAGAGAATTGTCACTTGTTTTGTGATATATATAGTCCATGTTTCGTCATACTGGGTTAATATGCCATAGGAATCTTGGAAGTCAGTGACATTGTTAAAATGGCGGCCACGTCAGTATAGATCTACGACCACGGTCGATTTAGTTTTCATACCCCGTACCCACGGAACGCCTGAATGATACTGACCTGCGAAAAGTGTAAATTTACTTTCTTGAAATATAGCACCTCTTACGCGGTGGATACCCTGCGAGGAGAAAATTGTTTCTTCCCTGGCATAGAACCTTTTGCCCAAACCTATTCGAGAAAAAAGGGGGGCATAGAAGGTGCGGTCGGGGATGTTCAATTTGGAAACGTTAGGTGACACACTGTGCTGCGTGTGTCACCTAACGTTTCCAAATGTCATCGTACTACCATCAGATCTGGTCTGCCTTCGTGCTCTCTCACCTCATACCTTTCTCCCGGGATTTCGTAGGTGCAATAAGCCTAGCCTTGGCCGCAGTACTGAAATCCTCTTCGGCTTCTAAACAAAACCATATCTAAAAATGTGCAAGTATATATAAGAGAAAACGTCCGTCCCTTTTGTCTCTCATGGTACACAGGAAAGAGTTGCGAGTATCAGAAGTAAGTAGTGATAGGAAGAGATTCCTGAGTTTCCCTGAAAGTGCCATTTTCTTGCTCTAGAACGCTTTGTTAAGCGGACAAACTTCAAAAAATAAATGAGCGTGGTTGTTATTTCAAATCTAAATAAACCAATTATAAGAAGTTTCTGTAAAACGGTGGGAAAAAAGATATTCAGATCGGTACAGATGGTTTCTATCAACAAGATCCACGATTCTCAGTGCTTGTTTTCTGTCTTCATATATAGAGTGAGTCCAGAAAATACACATCTCTGCTTTAAAAAAAAACTAGCACCCAAATTTACGGAGATAAATTTCTCATTTTTCACATGCAGAAAGGTCAATCTATATTACAGGTTACTTTTCCTACTATTTTCCCAGATTTTTCCCATTGTTGGTTTACAGCATGTTGTAAGGTTCACCGATTTTTGAAAATTTACATATGTGATATTTACAATTTTTTTGTATAATACCTGAAAATGTCACTGACATGTAGTTTAGACGAATGGGAAAATAAAGTTGTGAATTTCTAAAAACTGAGGCGTTGATGCGGAAGTTCAATAAAGACGTTAATAATTCCTTATTTTGACATTTTTTCCCTTCTTCAGATTAGTGTAATTTGTGATATTGTACCAAAGTATTTTCGGTGCCAAATATGTACAAGTAAAAAAATAGGCGCAATTTAAAAAAATTATAGAACCAATAAAATGAAGAAAGAAAATAAAGTTTAAAAACGCCAAAACACAAACTAGAATACCGCTTTCTTTTTCTGCATATTGAAGTCAACATTTTCTCTCCCTTAATTTGGCTGCTAAATTTTTTTAATATGGAGACGGACACTTTTTGAAGTCACTTTATTGAACTCTGTAGTAGAGGGACTGATTTAGTTGTAAATGCGGTAAGTATGTAGCTGTTTCCAGGAGGCATTAAATTGGAGAAATGAGTTCTTAAAGAGTTAGGGAGGGGAGTGCGGTGCATTATTTTTTGTGAATTACTATACAAAATCAATAGTTTCTCGATCAGGCATGTATAGTTATTTACCTGCTCCTTGCGCGAGAAAGTCACTCAGCCGGCCGAAAAGAAAAATACTTTGATCCAGGAGCAAAACGCTGTGACTACTCTTATCCCACACCCATAAAACCGACGAAGAAACTAGCTACGTCCACATGCAGCCATTTCCGTTAACAGGGAAACGAAAACACTGATAAACTGTCAGGGGTTGTTCAGGGATATATTCGCAGTATTTTGCTATAAGGGACCCATGGTCTCCGGCGGCTCATTACCGAGTAATAATTTAATTATCACTTATTCATAATTTAATTATGATTGTTACACCAACCACCCTGCTTTCTGTGCAAGTATCTTCACAACAGTGTAAAACCTATATAAATTCAATAACCAAAAGATACAACAAAGAGTAATGCCACATCCCGCAGACGAAACACTTACACTTTTATCAGTGTGTTCAATCTGATTTGTCAGTGTACAGTACAGTACGTAAGAAATGCAAAACTGTTCCCTTACAGGATCGTCCTCCGTGGTATAGTGGTTACTATGCTAGTCTCTAGTTCCCGAGGTCGCGGGTTCAAATCCGGCGGAGGGCGATGAATTTTTTCGGGCGTAAGAATCTGTAGCATGGCATCCTTGGGAAGGGAAGTAAAGCCGGTGTTCCCATTTCGTAGATTTACGGCACATAGAAGAACCTCAAGCCTGATAAAGAGGCCTCTTTCAGTTTACCACTATTAAAGTAACACATGTTATGTCCTGGAGATACAACGTTAAACTGAGGACAATTTTTAACTTGGATGCACCCGATTTTAATTACTTTTTGTTTCCAAGTTGCGCCTATGAAATTAAATAAAAATCAACATTTTTAGACTTTGACTTGTGGCTTAGTTTTTATTCATGATAAATGTTAAAACACTTGAAATTTGCTATAGTTGTGCATTTAAAAAATCGGATGTGTTACACTCACATGACTTTCTCTACTCTTGTACAAACTATTATTACAAACGCTTGTTCTCCATATGCTTCATGTTAATCGAGATATCGAGTGTTAATCTTATTGCTAATTTTCTAGTAGATGCAAAGGGAATTGGTAGGCTTTAAGCGATAGTCAAATATTTTAAGAGCTGGTTGCTATGACGAGTATTCCATTTTCTTTGCATTACCATAACGAATTTGAGAAAAAGTATAAGTATTGGAAAATTTAAGGGAATAACAAGCAATATCTCGAAAATGGTTCACTCAGCCAAAAATAAAATGTATATGACATAAATTGTGTATTTTAACGCGATCTACATTTTTGTGTAGTAAAATCTTGTCTATCTCTTATGGTTTACCATTTATGCAAAAGTCGTTCACAATGAAGAATACTTTTGGAGACATTCCCAGAAAATTCGAGATATAAGTTTCATTTGTCATGAAAATATGTTAAACATATGATTTTTAATCAAAATCGTTAGAGCCATTTTTGAGAGAATTAAAATTTTCGAAAAATGTTCCATGTAAAGGGTAATCTGGGGTGGGGGGATTTTCTTAAAAACCTTCATGTCGATGTCTGGAAGATACTGAACCTTGAAGTGGTATACTTCTGTTATATTTATTTAATTTGTTGATCCCCACGTTTGGAAGCCAATTTGCGGCGGTATTATTTATAATGTTTGTGTATTTGTGTTTACTCCACGTGGTGAAGCCATTTTGTGACGTGATTCTTTGTTAGGTTTGTTAGCTCCATCTGGTGTTTGCAATTTGCGGCAGTATTAGTGTTTGTTTGAAAGAATGCTACTGTTATTTTATTTAATTTTGGTTCACAGTCCTCCGGCTAGCTATGATCTTTCTGGTCGAGCACTTCTCTTTATACAGGTTGTGTAAACGGAAAGGAGTCTTTTATCCAAAGATAACACTGATGAAAGAATTTGTTTTTACACTTTTTATTGTCGAACACATTCACTATCACATTTACACTTTGATCTTGACACTCGCCAAACTGAAACTGTTATAATAACTTCATTACTTATCATTCTTAATTCGCGTACTTCAACTTTTTGTGTGATTAACTTTACAACACTTGAGATTTTTCATAACTCTGCTACGCGTAACTTGCGAATCGATAGCCGACGTGTACTGTACTAATATTTCTGCTGGACTGAAGGCGACGTGTAACGTACAAATATTTTCGACGAACTGACGGACTGAAGGACTTTACCTCTAACCTAGCCCTTTTTATACTCCTACACCCCGATATGTCTAAAGATTATAACTGAGTTGCTATTGGCTAATAAAACGCGCCAACATTAGCGTTTATTTTTATATCCAATGAAAATTATGAATACATATGCTCTAGGGAAAATATTCCAGAAAATTCTAAAGAAAAGAGACTTCCTCGTCTCTAATAATGATAAACAGCTCACCCCCTCGCTGCATTATTGCACGCTATTATTGTCAGTTTCAGTAAGACAGTATAAACCCACTTCTCAACAATAATTACAATCAACAAATATCTCAAATCAATGTCACATAAAAATGCATATTCATATTACAATCATTCTTTACATTTAAATAATTTATGATACAAATTACTGCATCAACCTAAATACCAAGTTTGGTGTTTATTCGACTGTTCGTTTGTGAGTTATGCTGTTCACAGACACACACACAGACACACATGGAGATGTTTCCAAAAATGCTTTTTTTTGGATTCAGGGGGTCTCAAAACATATATTTGGTGAAATTTTGGTATCGAATTTTTGGGTGGAATACAATACTTCCCCTACTTACTATACGTAGTAGAGAAAGTAAAAATACACATGTGTTTTTTACATCATTGTTATAGCTCATGTTAAAACCTTTTTCAGAGCTTTAGACTAATGTGCAAAATAACCACTCTTATAAAAGCATTTTTTATGGTTTCAGAATTCTTATTTCTGGAAAACTTGGAATATCACTTTATATTTTTACAAACATTTTAAGTTTATTCTTCATTATACTGGGAAACTTCGTTGCAAATTTAATTATGGAAAGACTAGGGGTCTCTAACAAATAACTTTTTAACTTTTGTTAATAGTGAACAGTAATCAACTAACACAGTAAAGACCTATCTTAATATATAAAAGAAGTCTGTGTGTGTGTGTTTTTCCCCCTTATAGGCTTCTACACCGTTGCACCGTTTTCGACCAACCTTGGCACTGATTACCTTTGACACAAGGTGAAAATTGCTGTGTAAGAATTCGAAATTACGCCCAATTAGTTATTTAATTTTATGTTAGCCTAGAAAATCTCACAAGACCATCTATACCTTTCTCAATGATAATCGTAATAGGTTGAACATTGCCAATATGGGTAACAATTACTTAGACTTTCACGACCTCACAAAATAACAAAGGAACAACCACACTTATTCGTAGATCTCGTCTCTAACATTGATCATGGAGAAATAACACAGCAAAATAAATAATTGCAACAGCTATCCCACGTATAACAGCAACAGCCTCAAACCAGACGAAATACAGCTTCTTCTTTATCTTTATATGATTATGTATTGTGTATAGGAATAAAAAAACACCAAAGACTTCAACACAATCGCATTGACTGCTTAAGTCTCTATGTTGCTCAAACACTGCTAATATAAGTGTAATAAATAAGTTGGCATTAATATCCAAACTTTCTGTGACAATACTCCGATGTTCGGATATTCTCATATTATAATTTGTAGCTTCTCATTTTTGAAAGAAGTGGGTTTCTTTCTCTATAGGAAGTTTATGATGCCTTTATAAGCATAACCGAGTAACATATAAAAATGACAGTGGGTATGGATAACAGCAGCGGCATCAAACCAGTACCACTTTTTACTGCTACTCTTGTTTTCTTTGTGTGTTAATTTTGGAATTAACTTTATTTTGTCTTTCGTTGTTTTCTTAACAGTTTGTAAGTGTTGGTTACTGAGAATGAACAAGGTTATGATGATGTTACTTAAACTGCAGTTAATTCTTACCACCGAGATTTTCTTTTTGAATAACGATGAGGAAATCCAAATGTGACAACGTGGAAAATGATCATCACAATCTGTGGCATTTGTGGTGCTTTTGCATAGTGTTTTCTCAATACTTTAAATTTTTTCTTTATAGAGTCCTGAGAGTTTCGATTAGCTCTTTAAGTATCTTGTGTAACAAATTTTAAATGCCTCCAAAGATACGCAAAGCTATTACGCCTAAGACTGCCTTGAAACAAATACCGAGAAACAAACATGAACCAATGAGCGATGTTACACCCTGTGTGGAACGAAGGAGTGATCAGAATCTATAGTTTCTCCCAATTAATTATACTCTGATGTAAACAACTAGAAGTGAGCTACATTAATGTCTGATTAGCGATTTTATCCTGTAGAAGAAGGGGTAGATGAGCAATGAGTTACCTGTAGCGTTAAAACGCACAACAGCTACAAACGTTTCTTCTGAAGCAAACATGGAAACGAAGTTTGAAGTTATTACCACCATCGAATGTGAATTTAGCGATGCAAGGGTTGGATGAATTGTGACATACTTTAAACAACCGAATAACAATGGCGGAGAATTTAGCAAGAAAGGCGTTTTCGTTTCCGTGCATGTCAATAAATATCTACATATTACCTTTACCGTTAAAAGTTATTATATAATTTATGAGAAGACATAAAAGTGTTTGAAAAATTACCTATAAAGTAACCCCAAACTGCAAAACCATGACAATATTTATAAAAAAGTCTTAAGTCTGAGATTTATTTAGTTTCTTAAAATGTGCGTATAGATAGCTATAAATTAAATTATACATGGGTATAACTACTATACAAGTAGACAAAGTTGATATAAAAATAATTAGATAAGTTAGAAAATTAATTAAAATTTGTAATTCTTCCATGCTTTTGTTTGAAGAATCTGAAAATAAGATTAAGAAAATTGTTCTTGAAGTAGGTTTTATAGAACTGAAGAATTAACTCCAGCTCTCGATTACTCAAAATTCATTACGAATGAAGAAGTCTTCACAGCCTATAACGCGGAATGAGGGTAAGGACAATAGTAACCTAATTGTACGCACTTATTACAGTGAAATAGGAGAAATTGATCTGTTCCAGCCATAGTGTTGGAAAGGAAATCATAACTAATTATATATGCTCTCCTGACAATAGCCACCCCTCCATCAGCAGAAAAACTTTTCCAGACTAAACATTAAACAGCAATGTTATTTTTTCCCAGAAATGCAAGTAAAGGATGTATAAAGTTACTATTATTTCTCGTTGAATAGTGAAATATCTGATTGTTGAAAAGTTGTTGTAACAAATGACCAATTACCTACTGCGAAAGCACACTTTATTTAATACTAGGCACACAATCCGGTCGCTCGCTATCTGGATGTGTTGACGGGACATCTCGTGCACGTCGTGAAGACAGTCCACGAGGTTCTCCAACCCGGGGGAGGGTGGATTTTTTCGGGCGTAAAAATCCTTAGGTGGCATCCTTCGGAAGGGAAATAAAGCCGGTAGTCCGTGTCGTAGATTTACGGCAATTAGAAAACCTCAAGCCTGATAAAGAGGCCTCCGAGCAAAATTACCGGTCTTTCACGCCCAATATAGAATGGAACGCTAAGGACCACAGCAGTTAAAGAGCGTCCATAAATAAAGCTCAATTTAATTTAACTAGGTTCTCCACATAGTCGACTACAGGCAGGTTCCCAAACACCAGGCAGCATGAATACGCAGGTGCCTGCCGAAAATTAAAATTAAATTGCGTTTTATTTATGAACGCTTTTTAACTGCTATGGTTCTTATCGTCCCACTCTATATTGGGCGTGAAAGACCGGAACTTTTGATCAGAGACTATTAGGCTTGAGGTTCCTCTACATGCCGTAAATCTACGACACGGGACCATCGGCTTTACTTCCCTTCCGAAAAAAGCCATTTTAAGGATTTTTACGCCCGAAAAAATCCATCACCCTCCACGGGTTGTTCAAACGACCTCGGGAACTAGCATAGTACCACTAGACCACGGGGGACACCCCTGCCAAAGACCAAGCTGGTTAGTATCAACCCGGTGTTGTCATGAGTCAGCGAGCAGTAGGCCAGCAGGAAAAGCGGCACCCTTGCATCCCAGTCTCTCTGATAATTGTCCACGGTCTTCTGCAGGTGCTCTTCTAGGATCTTGATGTACCGCTCAACCATTGCCGTTTGACTGCGGGTGGAGAGGCATTGTACGCGCCTTGTGCATTCCAAGTCTCTCCAGTACTCCCTCATTAGGTTCGACTCGAAGTTTGTACCCTGGTCGCTGTGTAGCTCTAATGGTACCCCAAATCGGCAGAATCCATCTTCCACTAGGAAGTCCACGGTCGTCTTGACCTTCTGGTTAGAAATAGCGTACACCCCCGGCCATTTAGTGAAGTAATCCATACCACCAACAGATGCTTGTTACTCCTGTCGGACACAGGGAACGGTCCGGCATATTGATGGCAACAATAGAATTCCCACTTGTACTGCTGCATACGACCTCTTAGTCTGTGGGCTGCGACTTGCCACACACATATGACACTGGCGTCAAAGCGTCCGTCCGTAGTTTAAACCAATAGTACCTTTGTCGGAACCTATCAATTGTCCGGTTGAGTTCAAGATACCCTTCCAAAGTCCCTGCATGTATTTCCTACAGGACTTCCGGCACCTTACTTCGAGGAAAGTCCAATTGCTCTCGTCGGGCCTTCCCGTCAGGTGACTCCCAAACACTGAACAACACACCTTCCTTGGTATTCACGGATTCCCACTGAGTCCATTAGGACTTGTACACACTACTCCTGGGTGCGATGTCGTTCCAGAGTAGCGTAATTCCTGCCTCTGATTCTCTCAGGAGTGGCCCCAAGTCGGCGTTCGCCAGTTGCCCCCTCCTCAAGCCTGCGCTATCCTTTGCAGGCACCGCCGAAATCACGGATAACTGATACACGCTCTTTCTCCTCTAACCTGGTGAACTGGCAGCACTCTTCCGATCAGGGTCTTCTTGACATGGCATCCGTATTGGAGGAGCAAATTCCTCTCCGATGTTCTGGTGTAAAGTTGTACTGCTAAAGCCTCTGGACCCAACGAGCTGTCTGACCCTCCAGGTTCTTAAAGCTCAATAGCCAAGTGAGGGCGCAGTAGTCAATCCTCAGGTGAAATGGTTGACCGTACAGGTACTTATGGAAATGTTCCAGCGCCTTCACAATGGCCAGGAGCTCCCGTTGGTTACGCAGTAGTTCTTTTCCGTCTTGGAGAGCGTCTTGTTTTAGTACGCTATTACCCGACCTGCCAAATCGTAGACCTGGGATAGAACGCCTCCAATACCACTGTCACTGGCGTCGGTGTCCAGGATAAAATCGCTGCCCGGTTGTGAAAAACTCAAACAGGTGCACTGCAGAGTGCTGACTTAAGCGCCTGGAACGTATCCTCGGTCTCCTCAGTATACATGTAAGGCCGGTGTTCTTCTGCCAAACGAATGAGAGCCTTCGCGATGTTGAAGAAGCTTCTGGCGATCCGGCAGTAGTAGCTGAATAGACACAGATAACTGCGCAACTCTCTTTTACCTTTCGGGCAAGGCCAACCTCTCATAGTCCGAGCCTTCTCGGATCCCTGGCCGCCCCATTGGTGAGACTATATGAGTCAAATAGTTAACCTCCTTGCAGAAGAGTTGGCACTTCGGGTTCAGTTTCAGATTAGCTGCTTGTAGTCTCTAATGCCTTGGTCAGGTTCTCTAGGCTATCTTCGAAAGTGCTGCCAATGACGATGATGTCTAAGTACAGCAGGCAGGCGTCGTAGGTCAATCCCCTCATCACGGATTCCAAAAGCGCTGGAAAGTGGCTGGCGCGTTCCAGAAGCATAAGCGTAAATTGCCAAAGCCCTAGACCTGTCGAAAATGCTGTTTTTTTCCTTGTCTCTGGGATCCAGAGCCACCTGTCAATATACAGATTTCAGGTCCAAGGTCGACAAACACTGGGCATCAGCAAGAGTGTCCAGGGTGTCGTTAATGCAGGGTAAGGGGAAACAATCTTTTCGGATGACAGCGTTGAACTTCTTATAGCCCATTCTTCTTCACCCAAACCACATGTAATGCACTAAAGCAAGAGCTGAAGCCCAAGCCCCCCTTCTAAGCCCAGGGTGACGCCAACCAAGTGGCTCTCCGGTCCGTGGGTTTTCCCATGTAGTCAATACATAGAGTATGAAAAGCCCCCCCCCGCTTACGCGAGGATGGAAGTGGATACGCCACTTACTCGCGTCATCCCAGAGGAATGATTACCGGAAATCTCAGTGGGGCCGACAGCAATCTAGCATACTGTCTACTGTCCAGGTCGGTACCGGAGGACATTGAGCGTCTCTTTCCGCCCTTATGGAAACCCACACAGACGTACACAATTGCCCACGGGTCTCGGGAACCCTGCCCCACCGAGTATAACCCACTCCAAACTACACCCCTTCTGGTGGGGCTCGGACGTTTGGCCAGGCGTACTTCTAGTAACGTCAGAAGTACCACGAGTGCTCAGGGTTCGCAGCGCCCGCACTGTAGCAGCTAAAGGGGTCGGAACGTCCCCTTGGAACCCCAAGGGCTGTCATTCACTTCCATTATGCTTTGGAACTCATACTCTCCCTATGCCTCGTACCTCCGCTTGCTTCGCCAGAGGAAATCGTCTTGCTGGTTGACGGATAGGCCTGGCATCCCCTGTGTTGACGTGGTGGAGTACTGGGGTCCGTAATCGCCGTCCCCTTGGCTGAGGGCGGACTGGTATTGCCCAAGGAAGTGCCGGACCTCCTTCAGTTGTGCCGCAGTTCAGTTGGTCGGCTGTGCTCTTCAACAAATCTTCCACCGGGGACCCAGATCCTGAGGCGGATGCACTTTATTTATCAGTAAGCACTAAACGTAACACAAACGCTACACTGGAGTCACTTTGGCACACGATCGAATACAACAATCACAACTGAACCACTGGATTACACGACTCGCAATTAAACTACAACCCACTTGTACTGTCACTTCTAACGAAACTCCAAACTCGACTCAATTCAACCCTGACTAGTCCTGCCGCAAGCAGTTGCTTATATAGGCTTCACATACAAAGTGGAACTTTCGAGAACGACACCTACCAGAAAGAGCCAAAAGGAATCCTCTGGAGCGTGGAAGTGGCAAAAAATGGCTGTTGTTCCAAGTGCCCATTGTTCGAGAGAGGGATCGGCCATTAGCCTAACCCGCAGCAGGTAGATGGGCGGAAGGTGCTCGCACCGCCGTCCCGTAGGAACCGGTGTTGTTGCATTACGCCGATGGCCAAAATCTATTAGGATCCGCCTAATGAGGGTCGTTAGGAAGGACCTGTCAATCACCGCGGTTTAAGGAAAAACTGGTTACTCAAATGGGACGACAGGTACATCAGAATAAAGTTTAAAAGTTTATTTGCAGGAAAGGTTTTCGTTAAACTGTTAAATTTATATCCTACTTTTCCCATGTCGAAAATCTTAAAAGTTAATTTGCAGGAAAGATTTTCGCTAACATTTTAAATTTATATCCAACTAGGTATTGGTATTGCGCCGACGATCAAGACGTTCTCAGATTTCATCTTGCTTTTTATACTGTGTTTATTAATGAATATCTATTCCATGTACAGCAAACGGAACCGCGAGTTGCGGGTTATTGAAATTATCAAATATCGCAAAGTGCAGCTTACACTGGCCGCTCAGAAATGGCGATGTATACGTAAAAACAGAAACGCGCATTTCTTCTCTGAGGTATATAATGACGTGAATTACCGACTTGTTGGGGAATATAATCACGATTCATTAAAAAAATTGCTAGGGAATATATTTTCAACAGCTTACATATGTTTGACCACTTGAATTAAACTGTCAGCAAAACTTAGGAATTCTTACAAAGTTAACATTCCCGTTTTTACTTCTCTAGATGGTAGGTAAGAAAGTATTGTATTCCAACCAAACGTTGCATTGCCCTTGCATATTATAGTATTCGTCTCAAAAGTGATGTCTCAAATTCTGCCTTAATAATGCTCAAAATGTTTGGCTAGAAGTGATTTCAAATCAAGCTATATGACTTTACTATGTTTATTTCGCCAAGCTCCTGCTTATACAAGAAAGTCGGCTTGCTTTCTCTACAACCCACCTAAGGCGATTTTTCACTCGAAAATGCATGTTTTGAGGTCCCTGATTCAATTAGGTTCTATATCTTCCAAGTATGTGATATGAACATCTTCACAAAATGAAGAATTGCATTTTGTATGAATAGTAAATACCTGTGAAATTGTACGGAACTGGGAAAGTCATGTAGGTGTACCGCATCATATTTCTCGTTTTTGATGAGATTTGGAAAAAAAGAAGAATCGCTTACTGTGCAGATATACTTACATGTGGGAACTGTAAACATACAAGAAGTATTTCTATAATACATTAGCAAAAAAATCTGATATGTTACACTCACATGACTTTCTTTACTCTTGTACAAACTATTTTTACAAACGCTTATTCTCCATATGCTTCATGTTAGTCGAGATGTTAAATCTTATTGCTAATTTTCTTGTAGATGCAAGGGGAATTGATAGGCTTTAAGCGATAGTCAAATATTTTAAGAGCTGGTTGCTATGTGGAGTATTCCATTCTCTTTGCATTACCAGCACAAAAAAATTAATAACAATTCCCATTTGAGAAAAAGTATAAGTATTGGAAAATTTAAGGGAATAACAAGCAATATCTCGAAAATGGTTCACTCAAAAAAAAATTCTGTAGTAAAATTTTGTCTATCTCTTATGGTTTACCAGTTACGCAAAAGTCGTTCACAATGAAGAATACTATTGGGGACATTCCCAGAAAATTCGAGATCTACAATTCATTTGCCATAAAAATGTCTTAAACTTTGGTATTTTGTTCAAAATCGTTAGAGCCATTTTTGAGAAAATTACAATTTTCGAAAAATGTTCCATGCAAAGGGTAATCTGGGGTGGAAGGATTTTCTTGAAAACCTTCGTGTCACATCTCTGGAAGATACTGAACCTAAATACCAAGTTTGGTGTTTATCCGACTGTTCGTTTCTGAGTTATGCTCTTCACAGACACACACACACACACACACACACACACACACACACACACACAAGGCACACACGGACATATTTACAAAAATGCTTTATATGCATTCAGTGCACCTCAAAACATGTATTTCCTGTGAAATCTCGGTATCGAATTTTTTGGTGGAATGCAATACTTCCCCTACTTACTATACGTAGTAGAGAAAGTAAAAATTATTTTAAACATTTTCTTGAGATTACATTTTCTTCATATAAAATGCATTTGCCTATTCCTTATGGTTTTAAGTTGCATGAAATTCACATGAAGTAAAGATGGCTTTGTAGACTATTCCTAGAGAATTCAAGATATACATTTTATTTCCCATTCTAATATCTGAAACATTTGGTGGGCGCTTTTATGAAAAGCAATAGGTAGGCTGCAGAGAAATTAAAATGTCGCACTGATACGCTGCATCGTAACGAGCATTTTAAGTGCGAAAAATTATAATATACAATTTCTGAGAACATTGGTTTTTAAGTTATGTATTTCCATAAACAATACAACATGCAAACAGGAGACTTTGCAACAATTTTTTAGCAAATGCGGGATAAATGAGGAGTAGAGATTTCGAGAAACGTACAAATTCCCTACCACGTCTCTCAGTAACACCATCACAGATGTTTGATATTGTTATTTCAAATTCATCTAGGTAAATTGTTTTACACGAAACTGTGCCTAAATAATAAGTATTAATATTAACTAAATAAAATTAAATCTTTTACTTAATATTTTCCCCAACTTCTCCTTGCATATACTTTTATACGTTGGTATGCATGTACGTATATAACGCATAAAATTATTACTTTGCACTAATATACAGTTATACTAATGTTTTGTGAAGATTAGTTTAATCCTTTTCTTCTTTTTATCTGTGGTCTTAGTTGTCTAACCGGGTAATTCTTCCTTAAACCGCATTGATTGACAGCTCCTTCATAATGATCTCATTAGCCGGGTCGCTAATAGGTTTGTTCCAACATACGGTTCTGAACGGGTTCCGAACTAATTCCAACACATGCACATGCGCCAGTCCGGTACGCTCACAGAACTAATTCGGAATTTTGTGTGGTTGAAACACTACTTGAACCGTTCGCGTTCTGTCACGGCCTTCTTCGTTGCACGGTCAATCAGAAGACGATCAAATATCTACGTTTATAGCGTTGATGAATGAAATCAAACTCCGCCGATGTACGTATGTGTATATATATATACACATACGTATATATATATACACATACTTACATCGTAAGCGTTTCTTTCATACTGATTCCAGTCCTAATATTCGAGCAAAAATAAATCGCGTTCGTTTATCGGCTTAAAGCCATTGATACTGAGTTATTGCGAATAACAATTGTAATATATAGATATTATATTTAAACCAGAACCCGGAAAAAGTAATTTAACACAATTCCAATTTAACATTAGGTTTCCTGCTACAGAAGCTTCTAAACACAATGTTTAATTTAAAACTTCAATACTCTGAGACAATGACACCCCACATAAATTCTATTCCGAACGTAATGCAAATAATACAAAACTACATGGTACCAATGTATGCTTATGATCAGGGTTAGGATTTTTAGTTGCAAATTTCAGATGAAAAAAGGAAGGGAAAAGGTGTTCAATTAAGGTGAAAAAGGCACAATAAGGTGCTGGTTTATTTAAGGGGGTGCACAACTGAAATTGCTATTTTCTAAACTATCCATTCAATTGGGCTGAAATTTTTATTTCTTTATATATAATTGTTTTGTGAATTATAGCCCAGTCTTAATAATTCTCGGAACTGCGCGGTTGAGGTTATTGTCGTCTCTGCCTGCCCAGGCTTCGTCTCCACGTAAACAGATGGCGTCTCTCACAGCAACAGGCTACTGATTCTGGTGGGATAGAATCACTCATTGTCAATTGCATTATTGCGGGCTACTTTATAGCAGTAAAGTGAGAGAAAGAGGTTATCGTCGAACACACAATTATTTTCCATTGTTGCGGGTGTGCTTTCAATTCCCGCGCGGCGTTTACTGAAAGAGGTAGACTTACTATTCGCACGTACACAGCAAGCTGAGGAGACGTTAATTGAAAGTTAAAGAATAAATTGGAATGAAACTTAAAAGAAAAAAGGGGATTATGGGCATGGTTGGGGGGAAATGGTATAAAGGTGCCAAAAAGGAGTAAAGGTCCCAAAATAACGGAATAATGTTTAAATGGAAATAATCCTCTTCTTCGGAAGTCGATGCATCATTAAAAAGATCACTGTCACCTAAATCACTCATTATTGTTATCTTTGAACGCTGTTTTGCTCCCTGGCTTTGTTAGACGTTTGTTCTTTTCAAGTATGTCGCCATACTACTCAACAGCGAGCAACTGCTTACCAAACACCTTTGCATTCCGTATTGAGAAATAAACACGAATGGAGGAATAAATTACATATTCAAATTTATTTTCTACTGAATACAGAGAGTATGTCGCTTTTTCAATACTCTCTGTCGGGTTTGTTCCAAGCGATTAGAATCGATTCTGAATTAACTGAGTATGCGCTGAAGACCATGCAATCTGCGCATGTCTGGAATTTTCAGTTCCTATTCTTAATCACGAACCGATTTCACTCGTTCCGAACTAGTTCCCAAATACGTTGGAACAGCAAACTGGAAATTCAGAATTGGTTCTGAACTGATTCTCTGTCGTGTTGGAACGCCACTTAGCTACTGCGCACACTCAGATAATTCGGAATCGATTCTGAATCGTGTGGGAACAAACCTAATGGAAAGTGGCCATCGGCGCAATGCACTATTACCCGTAGGAACGTAGCACGCGCTGTCACATTATCCTTAAGTAAAGGGTTAGTAATTACGAAACTCTTTATATATTCAATGTAAATGCCAGAAAATTATAAAAAGAGGCAAAGGGCAAGTAAATGACAAAATAATATCGTAAAGTCAGAAAAAATGCTCTACAAATAGAAAATGGAATAAAATGACCAAAATGAGGCAATAAACGATCATTTTTGTAATCTGGGTCCCATGTTTATGTTCATGTTACCGGTGATACAATGATTAAAAGATGTCATCAGAATCCGGCGCTCAATATTATTATTATTATTATTATTATTATTATTAGTAGTAGTAGTAGTAGTAGTAGTAGTAGTAGTAGTAGTAGTAGTAGTAGTAGTAGTAGTAGTAGTAGTAGTAGTGTAGTTATTACCATTATTGCATAGTGACAGTGGCATGACCGTAGAAATATAAAGTCTTCGTTAAATAAACGTGTTTTTACGTCATCCTTGTTAAAATTATCACGATTTTTATTAAGTTAGCGGTATTCGACTAGCAAAAACTCATTGTCAGTGTTATTCTCCACCCATCTTTTGGGATGACGTAAGTAACTTGTCCATCAATTGGCTTGAATTATGCAAGGGGAGTGTTAGAAGGATGACGTTTGGATAGGGCGGAACTACATATTTTATTACCATTTTATATCGTCCTGTTCCTGCACAGGCCAATTTTTTTGTCAGGTATAACGTTCTGAAAGTTCTGTTGACATTTTTGTCTACTATAACATGTGCGTTACACCACGCTGTATTTGAGCGCCGAAGAATCTAAAACCTTGCTGACGGGCAGCCACAGCTCTCATAACCCTGGAATAATTTTCTAAATAGCATTTTTACTATTGAGATATTGAGTGCAAGTCACTCGTGAACATCTTAGTATTTTTCTAAGAAAACGCAACATCCACAGTTTTCTTTATTTGCTGGTAGTGAAGCAGGTGTTTGTGCTCTCAGCTCCTCTTTATAACGATTTCCCATCGAGCAATTTAGAGCGAATGGAAAACAGCTGAGGAGCACTAGAAGTTGTATTATTGATTTACTGATAACAGCATGGTTTGCATTGCAAGCGATTCTCTCCATCATAAGTGCACTTAAAGAGAGACTCATTACCGCATTAATGAGAACGTTAGCAATGTTGAGTCGGCATTAATTTTCAACTAGCATTTTGTTCCAGTACGACGCCTCGCTAATCACCAGCAGGGATAATAAATGGTTTCCTTTTGTAAACAGTCAAATAAAAAATGCCTTGTACTCTCTTACTGATTTACAACTAGCGGCCCTTGCGTCCCTAATTTGTATAAGCAATCCGTGTCACTTCCTTTCAGCTTGAAGCATTAATGCAATATGTGTTTGTGTATAACACAATGGAATATCGATATATTTACTTTCTCTACCACGTAGGTTGAGAAGGTATTGCACTCCACCCAAAAATTCGATATTTCAGCGGAAATATATAATATGAGACCCCCAAAATCCACCCCCACCAAAAAAATCCTTTAGAAAAAAGTCCGAGTGTGTGTGTGTGTGTGTGTGTGTGTGTGTGTGTGTGTGTGTGTGTGTGTGTGTGTGTGTGACTATCAACAGCATAACTCAAGAACGAAAAGTCGGATAAATATCAACCTTGGTGTTTAAGTTCAGTATCTTCTAAAGATGCAATACAAAGATTTTCAAGAAAATCCCACCTCCAACTACCCTTTACATTGACCATTTTCAAACTGTTTGATTTTCTGAAAAATGGTGCTAACGATTTTAATTAAAACACTATATATAGTAATGTAGCTCTCTTAAAATTTATTTCAAATAACGTTTTTTGTGGCATAATCCATTTCCAAGATATCAGCTATTAATGGTTCACCTTGTTTAATACTTTTTCATTCTATAAAGTCCTGTCAACTCGCTTTTCGCGATTGCATGGAAACAATACGGAATTTTTAGGCCAGTATATAGCATCCAGTTCTTAAACATTTGATTACCGCTGCTCCCTTTGTATTTATAACGAAATATTCAATTTAACTATTTCTAGTAAGAGTTTATCTCGATTAAAATGAAATAGATAGAAAAATAAGCTTACGTAAGAATAATTATTAAGACAGAGAAGCTCGTATGGATGTAACACATGAGTTTTGTTTCTTACCGTAACTGCTATACGTAAGTGGCGGACAAGAGGAAATATAGTGTTCCACCCAAAAATTCTGTGTCGAGATTTCACCAGGAATACATTTTTTGAGGTCCTTATATAAAAGTATTTTTAGAAAAATATCTCTCTGTGTGTGTATGTGTGTGTGTGTGTGTGTGTGTGTGTGTGTGTGTGTGTGTGTGTGTGAACCTCATAGCTCAAAACAAGTCGGAGAAATACTACCTTTCGTATTAAATTCATAATCCTCCACAGATACGATACGAAGATTTTGAAGAAAATGTCTCAACCCCAAACTACCCTTTGCATGGAAGGTTGTTCGAAATTTTCGATTTTCAAAAAAAATGACTAATGATTTTGATTAAAATGCCATATGTTTAAGTTATTTACATGCCAAGTAAAACGTGTATCTTGAATGCTGTGGGCAGAGCCTGTTGTCCACCGTGGTCTAAGGATACCATGCTAGTCTCTAGTTTCTGAGGTCACGGGTTCAAACCCGGCGGAGGGCAATGGATCTTTTCGTGTTTAAAAATCATAGCATGGCTTCCTTCGGAAGGGAAGTAAAGCCGATGGTCCCGTGTCTTAGATTTACGGTGCGTAAAAGAACCTCAAGCCTGATAAAGGAGCCTTTTAGCAAAATTTTCGGTCTTTCCCCTAATATAGAATGGACGCTAAGAACCATGGTAGTTAATGAGCGTCCATAAATAAAACTCAGTTTAATTTAAGAGCCTGTGAACTCTAATCATTAGGGAGTAATTTTGTATAATTCTTTGTAACAGATAAACCATGAAATATGGACAAAAACGTAATACAAAAAATCTGATGTGTTATATTCATATGAGTTTCTCTACCCTCTAGCGCTTATTAGTGGGTATATAAATTATTCTTACATAAGCTTATTTTCCTAATTTCTTCTTTTTAATCCAGATAACACCTTTTGGAAGTAGCTGCATTACATATTTCGTTATAGATAAAAAGGGAATGGGTATACTCAAATGTTTTAGAACTGGACGCTATATGCTAGCCTTAAAATTCCATACACTTTCCATGCAATCGCGAGAAACAACTGAATGTTAAAAAGCCTTTAAGGAATGTTTTGAACAATTCGAACCCTTAATAACGGATATTTCGAAATGGGCTGATGCCACAGAAAAAGCTATTTGAAATAAATTGTAACTCTTAAAGAGATCTACATTTCTTGTGTAGTGTGTTTTCGGCTACCGCTTAACGTTTAGTAGTTATACAAGATTATACAAAATTCCTTCCGAATGAAGGGGACTTCAAAGGCTATTCCCAGAAAATTCAAGATATAGTTTTATTTTTCATGTGTACATATATAAACATATATGGTATTTTAATAAAAATCGTTAGAAAAAATTTTAGGAATTCAAGAATTTCGAAAAATCTTCCTTGTAAAGGTAGTTTGGGTTAGGGGATTTTGTTGAAAATCTTCGTGTCGAACTTTGAAAGGTACTGTACCTAAACACCAAGTTTCATGTTTATGTGACTATTCGTTTTTAAATTATGCTATTCAAGAAAAAACACACACAGACATACTGACCTTTTTCTAAAAATGAATTTTTGGATTCAATTTGCCTCTAAATATGTATTTCCGGTGATATCTTGGTATCGAATTTTTGGTTAGCATGCAATACCTTTTGTACCTACTATATACGTGGTACACAAAGTAAAAATATCTGATGTGATACGTTTATATTACTTTCTCCACGTTCTATCTTTATTAGTCGGTATACAAACTATTCTTACTAAAGCTTATTTTTCTATCTACTTCATTTTAATTCAAATAAACCTTTGCAAAAATAGTTACATTACACATTTTTTTATAGATATAAAGAGAACTGCTAAAAATGCTTTTTGCTTTCTCTACTACATGTAGTAAGTAGGGGAAGTATTGCATTCCACCCAAAACTTCGATACCAAGATTTCACCAGAAATACATGTTTTGAGGTTCCCCGAAACCAAATAAAGCACTTTTGAAAATATGTCTGTCTATGGACAGCATAACTCAAAAACGAAACGTTGGATAAATAACCAAACTTGGTATTTGAGTTTAGTATCTTCCAAGGATGCGGCACAAAGATTTTCAAGAAAATCCTCCCACCCAAGACTACCCTTTACATGCAACATTTTTTGAAAATTTTGATTTTATAAAAAATGGCTCTATCGATTTTGATTAAGATATCTTATGTTTAAAATGAAATGTATATCTTGAATTTTCTAGGAATGTCCCCAAAAGTCCTCTTCATTCGAATTACTTTTATATAACTGCTAATAAGAGACAGAGAAAATCTACACAAAAAATGTAGATCTCGTTAAAACACACAATTTATGTCACTTTCATCTTTTCGTCGAGAGAACCATTTTAGTGATATTCGTTGTTATTTGTTTGAATTAAAATATTTAACTATCGCTTAAAACCTACTCTATTTCCATTTATTACACTTACAATAAAATTATCAAAAAGATAATTTCTGAAATTATTTATCTCGATTAACATGAAGTAAGTGGAGAATAAGCGTTTGTAAGAATAATTTTTACAAGAGTAGAGAAATTCATACGAGTGAAACACATCAAACTTACAAACTTATTTTTAATTCAGGGAGTGTCGAAAACGTGTATTAATTTGTCGATGGATGGAATACAATATCTTCTCTACCGACTATTGACGTGGTAGAGAAAGTAAAAATGTTGCTCTGTTTAAAAAAGTCAATTTATTTCAAGAAACTTTCTTTGTGGCTCAGCCATTTCCGAGATATCCGCTGCTACTGGTTTGAATTTTGAATACCTTCCCATTTTTACAGTGCTGCCTCTTGTGAGTTGTTTCTGGCGATATTGTGGAAAGAATATGGAATTTCTAAGCCAGTATATAGAGATCTGTTTTTAAACATCTCACTATCAATTTCGTTTCCGCTTTCCCTCTTGTACCAAAACAAAATGTGCAGAAAATCTATTTCTGCAAAGGTTTATCTCGATTAAGAAGTATACAGGAAAGTAAGCATTCCAAGAACAGTTTGTAGAAGTCAGGTATATAAAAATAAACGATAATTGGTAAAGAAAGTCATTTGAATGTAACATATCCGAATTTTTTATTTAACGTCCTTTAATACTCGAAGGGTTACACCAAACTGTAAAAAAGTATATCAGATACTTTAATTCTGAAATAGGCTCCGAACCTAAGCGTCAAGTTACTGATTTATATATATATATATATATATATATATATATATATATATATATATATATATAGGACTAAGGCAAATTCCCAAAGATTAGTCCGATCTGCATTCGAAGCATGAGAGCGTTGTTCATATATAACAAAGTGTTATGCAGATATTCTGATTGAAATAAATTTAGTTCACAGATACTGTTTACAATAATTGTTTTCTGAACTGCTACGGAGCAGTCTTGGGCTAGCTTTCCGGAGGTTTCGGATTCAAATCCCAATCAAGAGTTTTTGATTAAAAGCAACGCTGGGGTGAATTTAGCAGATGAAATTTCTGCCCCTTCATTTCCTTTCATTTCAATTCCTTCCTTTTAGGGTTACAGGTTCGGGTGTAGTGAAAGATGATTTGTCGTAAGACGGTGGACTTGCTCTAGTCGGCCACGATATAAGTGCGCTTGGAGGAGGTCCTTATATTTCTGCAACCAGCCGAAGGCAGAGGGACGAAGAAAGTTAACACAGAGCATCCTTTATTTTTCCCAGCCACGCTGCACTGAAACACCATCGCCAACACTTCCAACGTATAGTAAGTAGGGGAAGTATTGTATTCCACCCAAAAATTCGATACAGAGATTTCACCGGAAATATATATTTTGAGGCCCCCTGAATCCAAAAAAAAAGCATTTTTGGAAACATGTCCGTATGTGTCTGTGTGTCTGTCTGTGAACAGTATAACTCAAAAACGAACAGTCGGATACACACCAAACTTGGTATTTAGCTTCAGTATCTTCCAGAGATGCGACACGAAGGTTTTCAAGAAAATCCCCCCACCCCAGATTACCCTTTACATGGAACATTTTTCGAAAATTTTATTTTCTCAAAAATGGCGCTAACGATTTTGATTAAAATATCATATATTTAAGATACTTTCATGAATAATAAAATGTATATCTCGAATTTTCTGGGAATGTCTCCAAAAGTCTTCTTCATTGTGAACGACGTTTGCATAACTGGTAAACCATAAGAGATAGACAAAATCTTACTACACAAAAAATGTAGATCCCATTAAAATACATAATTTATGTCATATATATTTTTTTTTTGAGTGAACCATTTTCGAGATATTGCTTGTTATACCCTTAAATTTTCCAATACTTATACTTTTTCTCAAATTCGTTATTCATGTTTACTTTCTCTACTACGTATAGTAAGTAGAGGAAGTATTGTATTCCACCCAAAAATTCGATACCGAGATTTCAACGGAAATATATGTTTTGAGACCCCCTGAATCCAAAAAAAACATTTTTGTAAACATGTCCGTGTGTCTGTCTGTGTATCTGTTGTGTGTCTGTGTGTCTGTCTGTGTGTGTCTGTCTGTCTGTGAACAGCATAACTCAGAAACGAACAGTCGGATAAACACCAAACTTGGTATTTAGGTTCAGTATCTTCCAAGGATGCGACACGAAGGTTTTCAGGAAAATCCCCCCACCCCAGATTACCCTTTACATGGAACATTTTTCGAAAAGTTTAATTTTCTCAAAAATGACTCTAACGATTTTGATTAAAATATCATATGCTTAAGATATTTTATGACAAATAAAATGTATATCTTGAATTTTCTGGGAATGTCTCCAAAAGTATTCTTCATTGTGAACGACTTTTGCATAACTGGTAAACCATAAGAGATAAACAATGTTTTACTACACAAAAAATGTAGATCGCGTTAAAATACACAATTTATGTCATATACATTTTTTGTTGAGTGAATCATTTTCGAGATATTGCTTGTTATTCCCTTATATTTTTCAATACTTATTTTCTCAAATGGGAATTCGTTATTCATCTTTTTGTCTTGGATATGCAAAGAGTATTAATCTGTGGGAAAGGGAATGGTGCTGCACCTAGCAACCAGCTATTAAGAGATATGTATATGCTTAAAGGCTACTGTATTTACAAATTGCCCTTGTAAATATATTATCCCCTTACATCTACAAGAAAATTAGCAATAAGATAGAGTCTGCAAATGTTTATCTCGATAAACATGAAGTAGATGGAGAATAAGCGTTTGTAAAAATAGTTTGTACAAGAGTAGAGAAAGTCATGTGAGTGTAACACATCAGATTTTTTTTGTCCTGGTAATGCAAAGAGAATAGAATACTCCACATAGCAACCAGCTCTTAAAATATTTGAACTATCGCTTAAACCTTACCAATTCCCCTTGCATCTACAAGAAAATTACCAATAAGATTAGTTCTGTATCTCGCCGACGCACTGCCTTAAGGTAATGCATCTGCAAAATTTGACTAAAAATTGTGAAAACGAAAACATTAATTCAGTTTTTTCGTGAGAAAATAATGTGTATTGTAAACTTTAAGAAAACATAGCGTTTTCCGCTTGCATTTAAACTACCAATGTTAAACCGAAGCTATAAATAGATAAGTGCATGCTTATTAATAGGCAAGCCGCTTATTTTCTTGCAAACCTTTTTCCAACATTTTTCCATACTCAAAATGCTCCATACGATGCAATTTTTTACTAGTATTACAAACCTTTATACTGCCTTTCAAAAGTACATTATACAAAATTACCATAACCATTTATTTTTTAAGTAATGCTCCAATTTTGAGAAATAAACTAACTTTCAAAAAAATCACGAATTTTGGAGAGTACAAACAGTAATATTTTTCTGAACTAATTAGGGGTTAGTATAGAAACGATATAATAGATATTTTTTAATTAATTTAGTGCAAAACAAAAGTTTTGATGCGAATATTTCTAAAAAAAATTAATCCTGTGGAATATCATCATTAGAACAATGAATTTACACAACAAAAATAATATTTAAGTAGCCATGCATGCTAAAATTTTGAAACATGGCAAACACATTATTTATTGTGTGAAATAACTTGCATAAATTTCAACAAGATATCTTACATACTTTGAATTTTCCAAATTTTGCAGATGCATTAGACCATGTATTTATTTCTGATCATAGTTGTTATTTAATTGCTTATTCAGGTCAGAGCCAGAGAAACGGAAATACTGTAAACGTGGAACAATTAACTTAAATAATTGTTTCACTGTCCATGTTGCGGTCGAAGCAAACAGTTTGACAAAACCCAATTAACTGAGAAAACCTGTTCAGTGAGTAATTTTAATACAAAGGTCTTTAGTGGCAAAAACATTATACACTCAATGATTGTTACTGCTTTCAAACTCCGTTTGGGCGGCATTGCTACCATTTACCTAGCGGGACGCTTCTGATGCTCGCATTTGTGAGGTCCCGAGTTCGATTACCGTTAGACCGGCCCCCTCACCTTATTTTTCGTGGTTTTCCCCTGCTCGATGGACGGGGTTAATTATGCAGCACCAGAAATTGCACCTCATTTTCTCTCGGTTCATTTCCTTTCATACTTCAGCGTTGCAAGGCCAGGTGCGTTGAATGGCGATGTGCTGCATATGCGGTGAGGAGACAACTGTTTCTTCTCTAGTTCAGAACTTTCTGCTCGAACTGTCCGTGCGAATAGTGGACGGTGATCGAAGGAGCTGACCAGGGATGTTCAATCTGGATACTTTAGGGACTCCGTTGGGCTGCACCTGCCGCCAAGAAATCTAGGGTGCCCTCTCGCCTCCTGAAAGTTTAGTAGGCGAGGTTTAGTGTTGAAATTCTCCTATGCTTTTAATCCCTATTCCTATTGGTGCCATCTCACATTCATAATAAATGTGTTTGTTGGTTTCTCCAGAATTTTACACAATAAATGAGGTAATGCCTTGTGTGTTACACACATAACTTTACATACCTATTATAATTTACTTGGATATCTATCCTGCAAATTGTTAATAAAAGGTCTTATTTGGCATCCTGTTAATTCTGATGAATGCTTTCCAAAACGTTTCAATGCACATTTTACTGTAGACATATAGTAATATAGAACAAGCAAGAAGGATAGTCAAACGCTGAAAAAGAAGCTTGCCATATGTATGCTGGGCTTGGTGTTTTGAATACTCTTTGCATGACTTAATATTATTGTGTGTTTGTTAACAACGCTGTCAATTGCCAGGATCTATCAACGCTGCCGGTGTGCCGGAATTTCATCCCACAGGAGTTCTTTTACATAATAGTAAATCTACTGACATGGGGCTGTCGCTTTTGAGCACGCTTAAAAATCATCGGTCTGGGCCGGGTTTGAAGCCGCGACTTTGAAATCAGAAGGCCAGCACCTAACCAACTGAGCCACCCAGACCGACATTTTGCATGGCCTGATGAGAAACAAAAGAATATACATAACATTTCAGAAGTGTGTAGTTGGAAATTCCGAACCTCAGCGTGTAAACCTTTAAAGAAAGGGAGGAAAAAAGGGAGAAAGAAGATGTGCTTTAACATAAATAGCATATTTTACAGTTCTCTAAATTATTGTTAATTTTTCTATATCTATGGTTTTTAGTTACACAAAAGTCGTTCATAAAGAAAGGGTGTTCAAAACTATTGAATTAATATTTAAGGTAAACGCTTTATTCCTCGTAACAAAACGTCTAACATATGATACCTTAGTTCGAAATCATTACAGCTATTTTTGAGAAAAACAAAAATACCAAACTTTTTCCGTTTAAAGGGTAGTTTGGAGAGGGGGATTTTTTTATCTTCGTATTACATCCTTGGAAAATACAGAATTTAATACAAGAAATTGTATTAACCGTTTTTGAGTTATATATGTCTCTCTCCCTCTCTCTCTCTCTCTCTCTCTCTGTCTCTGTCTCTCTCACACACTCACACACACACACACAACATACCATTTGTTTCTAAAAATACTTCTTTCAAGTTCAGTGGGTATCAAAACGTGTATTTCAGAGCTCTCAATATCAAATTTTTTATTAGAATGCAATATTTGCTCTACTACTGTAGTGATATAGAGAGAAAGCAAACACTACCGACTGATTTTTACTTTCTCTATTACGTATAGTAACTAGGGGAAGAATTGTATTCCACCCAAAATTTCGATACCGAGATTTCACCGGAAATACATGTTTTGAGACCCCTGAATCCATAAAATCATTTTTGGAAACATGTCCGTGTGTGAGTCGGTGAACAGCATAACTCAGAAACGAAC